>CM007989.1:6057500-8500000 GCA_002189035.1 Utricularia gibba
GCAATTCACAAAATGTCAATGTCTGGTTTCCTACAAGTCTCCTACAACACTCCAAGTATACTTTTTTACATTTACGATGAAAATACACGAAAAAAAAAGCAACCAAAATATGCACAAATAATAATAATTAGATTTTTGTAATAAAATAAATATTTATTAATATAAATCTTAATTTGAATGATTTAATCATAATTTAATACATAATAATACATATTAAATAAGTAAAAAATGATATTTAACATATTTCCCCACACTTATAATATGGAGTCTTCCTTTTCATCATAGGTCAGCAAACCATCCAGGACTCTAAATCCCTCTCCGACTCTTCCTCAATCAATTCATCAGAAAACAGGTCAAAACATAGTGGTGGACTCTAAACAGCCCCTCTAGCTAGCTTTTCAGGGTCAAATAGATATTGTCCAACACATTCCCACATCATGTGCATGTGTTCTGTTCAAAGGCATCTTGAAATCCCTCACCTTCCTTCACCACTCCGTTTGACCAAAGGTCGATTTCCTTCTCCTTCAAAAGAACTTCATTTAACTCCCTTCTCACCTCCTGCTCCCTCCTTTCTAGAATCTCTCTTGTTATTTCTTTCCCATCCGTACTTGGTTCATATATGATTTTGTCTTGTCTCTCTCTCCTAAATAGCTTTTCTTTAGTTTCCAACTCAGTCTCAGTCTCCTTACAGTACTCTGGCTCTGTGGGTTCCTTGCCAGCCCTTCGTTCTATCTTTGGAGTCTCATCTTGTGCATTCAAATTCAGCCCAGATGATGACTTCATGTCTGAAAATATTTCTGTTATCAAGGCCTTCAGTTGTTCCCGATTTATTACAATTAGACTAGAATTTCGTATGCTAGCATTCCCTTCAATGTCCATATTGGTGGCTGTGTTCGGATTTGCCATATCCATAGATTAGTAGAAAGCTTCTTGTGGATTCTCAAGTGGGACAATTGATCTTTGACCCACGGTTGATGCAAAAAATGTTGGGGTTAGAAATCAGCACTATGAAGGAATCCAATATGACCCATTTATTTGATACGAATCCACCAAATCTTCATTTGGTGTATATAGTAATAGTGCAATATATAACACCATTACATGCTTTGATTCATTCATTAAATTCATACCAAGTTGTTTCTATATTACATTAATATTATGTTATTTTTATGTATTATAACTTCATCTTCAACTTTCTTTTGTTTTTAGGTATGCAATTGAACAGTGCAAACATATATATAATATTGTTCCTACAGCTCAATCTAATCCAAAAGTATATGAACTCATAAGAGATGTACTTAAACGATTCTCTCTTGATGATCAACTAAGGGCTAAGTTGAATAATGAGTCCGCTGGCTTGTCTCCCTGATCAAGATTCAAAAGTTGAATGCTCTATAATGAAATCCTAAGAATGGTAGGCATCAAATAGAGCAGCTGCTCTAATTCTATAGGAGTTATCTTTTTATTTAATATATTAATCTTTTGACATTTCATTACTTAATTAGATTCCTTGAATTGATGCACTTACTCATTTATATATTCAGCGAAGAGGAATAAATTAGCTCTTAAACGTGCAGAAGTCTTGGTTTTCATTCATTCAAATCTTTGACTACTTTTTAAGAAGTCTACAAAATATAATGAAGTTGCTGGTATGTTGTTAACTTGATTCAAACGGTTAAGCTTTTATTAGATGACCATGAATTTGAAAATCAAATTAAGAAAAATGATAATGATGCGAAAGAACACCAACAAAATTGAAGCAGAGTTAAATAGATATTTTTTTAGATAATTATTGATGAATAATAATTTATTAATTTATTTTTTACTTTTCTGAATTACTTTAAATTTGAATTTATTTTGTAGTTATTTACAAGTTGTTAGTAATTTTATGAATAAACTAGTTTAGCTTCTTGCCGCTTCTAACTTACGAATCACTTATCTTTTATGTTTCCACACTTCCGCTTCTATGGTTCTGTGCTCCCATTTCGGACTACCAAGACAACATAGAAGAACTGAAAAGAATGAATAATTTTATATGCAATAGGGTAGTTTTATATGTAAGATAAAACATAATTGATAGAATTCTAAATAAGACCAAAGAGCTACAAGCTCTTTTGGATTGGGAACTAGTAAGGTTAGATAGAAGGTAACAAAGTGAATTCATGAGAATTGAGTTTTTCAAATACACAATATTATACAAATAAAAAGAGTGTAACCTATTATCAAGTGTTGCATTTGATGTGATGGCCTTTATGACCTCTACAAACAATAACCCATGAAAAAAGCTGTCTTTCCGCAACTGAAAAAGATCGAAGATGATCGTTGTAATATAGTGGTGAGCATATATGTTTGCCATCTACATGACTTCGGTTCGATCACAAGCATCCATTTCCTTCTCACTTTCACATTTTGTTATTGTATCCATCTCTTTCCAATGAAAGATCCGCATCCTTAATGATTGATCTTTCCATTTGAACAAATCATGGGACTCAAATGGGCTTTTGATGCACTGATAAATGAAAATTCCCAAGTTGTTATGAAATTAAGAATTTCTATATGAAATAAAATTAATAAACCTGATTTATAATAAAACATTTTCCAAAATAAAATATACAATAGAATCAAAATCGAACATATTGGTGTTTGTTATATGAAAATAGAATGTAGAGTTATAAGACGATGACTGTTTAAGTTCTAATTAAAACTAATGTTGAGTAAACAACATAATACAAAATTACAGAAATAAAATATGAGTCTTTAAAGGGTCTCATGAGAGTGTGCTAAATTAACATTCGATCTTAAAAGTGATAATTATTAATTAATTCAAAAAATTGTCTAGGTTAACACAGATGAATCTCTATGATTTTTTCAGTTTTTATCTTTTTAAGTTTTCTAGATCACCATATATTTAGGTTTACTATTCATAAGTTAAATAAAATTAGGTTTATCCAATTATATCAATTTCTACTTCAAAAAATTGTCTATGAAAATATATCTCACATCTTTGGTAAATTGATAACATACAAATTTTCATATTTTAGAATATGAAAAATCATAAATTTTTAATTAGATTTAAGTGTTTATATGTAATTTAGGAAAATATAATTTTTGGTGTGATTAGTGGGCTAAATCTTTTGATTTAACCCACCCCGTGTCTAACCCGATTTTGGAGTCTAGCAGCAACTCAAGAATCAAGGAAAAATCTGGATTTCGTACAAGTCATCAGGCTGGAGGGGGGCAATGAGTACACTGTCATAGTGACAGTCTGTAATTCAGGACCAGGAGCAGTAGATCTGTCAGAGAATGTACTTGTTTTGGGCAGTGGGAGGCGAGAGAAAGATGAGGAGGAGAGAGAGTCGCAAAGAGGGGATTCATCCCAGAATTTTCAGAATACACACAAGGGGGGTTTCTCCCTCAACTCGAACATGAAGAATACTGAAGGAGAAGGAGGAAAAAGACGATTTTTCTGGAGAAGAACCTCCAACTTGAAAGAAGAAGATCAAGACCCAGTTTAGCACCACTGTTCCGGTCTGTGAATAGTGGCAGACGGAATCCAGTAACCTTACTGCTTTATTTTCGTTTGTTTATGTTTTTAGTTTCTGCACCCAACTTCTGCACGATGTTCTTAACATTTCCGTTGTTTTATATTAAAGTCATCACTTTTTACCTTCAAAGCATGAGTAGCTAAACCCTAGAAGTGCTTTAAGGTGAAGCATGGTGGTGTGGGTTTAGGAGTCTTAATAAAATTTACCATTGTCCCTTAGCTCTTGTTTCTATCAAACCATGGGTAGATCTAAAGAGGTGAACAAGTAGCTTCACAAATTAGATGTTTGATTTAGAGGTAGACCAACAAATCAAGACGTGAGCAGTAGGTGTTAGTACGGGGTAAAACCAATAGAATCGGGTAGACTTAGTTCTATATGCTTTGCATGCGGGTAGATCTAATTGCAAGGTTGGTGATGATATGAAGGACTAGCTTAGTCGAAAATATGATGAATGACCTGGATAGACTTAGGTTATTTGAAGTTGTGAGTGTAGTAATATGATAGATTAAATTAAGAATTTTAGCACGACACCACCTGTAGATCCTTAAGGCACGTTAGTATTATTCTAAGTTAAAACCAGTACCTGTTACCTTTGCGTTAAGACCTGATATTGTTTACTAATCTTGTTTATCAAACTTGTTTACCACTATTGGTTCGAGGTTTGACTAAGACTACCATTACTTTGAATTCTGCATTTGCTGAAATACATGATAAGCACAAGCTCCTTGTGATCGATCCCGACATCCATTATACAAGTTTTTTAAATTTGTATTTTGTGTAGATTATGAATTATAAATGTATTTGATACGGAGATTTTTTTTATTTGCAACGATATGCTAAAATTCACGTTTATCATAAATTAAGTTATGTTCCCTAAATTAAGTGTTTTATTCTTTACTTCTATTGAATCTATTCTAGTTTGTTAAAAAAAACATACATTAACATTTTCAAACTCCGGATACTAAGTCAAACTAAGCACATCTCTTTTTTCCTAAGGTACCACAACTACCTTAGCCACTCCTTATAGAACTAATTAAAATAACTTTATAAATTGAAAATAAATACATATCTATAGTCGCAATTTCAAAACTAAAATAGAAAACATAAAATGTTAACAATCCATAAAAATAAAGTTCAGTTCTACATTTTTCCTTAGTTATTATTCCCCACTTAAAATAGTAGCACGGAGTTAGGTTCAACATTGGAATAGTTTCAGATCTAAGACTCACATTGAATCCATGCTCACTTCTTGTATATTGCACTCCATCAATATTGTGCACGTAAATGAGGCCTAATTTATTGTATAACACTGCTCTTAATATTCAAGTAAATATTAGTAAACATAAGTTGGAGTAAAGGAATAAACTTAGTCTATGTTTGTAGGTAAAAATGAAAATAACATAAGTATTATTAAAATATTAATTATATATATAATAATACGAATAAAATGTGTTTTATCCCACATGGGGGAACACAACACCATTCACGCATTACTTATGCTTGCGTGGAGTGGAGGACTCCAATTTTTGCAAGGAATAACAAACACGTAGGAATTGAAGTGTTTTTGTGAACTCATTGCAACCGCACAATTTGGTTAGGAGAGTGAAGGTCGTCCAATTCCATGTCCATGAGGAGTTGGATCGACATGAGGTGCAAATGATATCTCGGCTCCTCCCTTCCGGAGTTCTTTTGATGAGTGAGACAAACCAACAAGGTTTGTATACTACGAATAGTGAGCGAGTTACATCATTCTGTGCCCTTACCCACTTCTTCCCAACATTCAAAAATTGTCAATATGATGAATGAATATTCTCTCCTTCCGCAATGGTATCCTTATTACCGTCAAGCTCCACTGTTGAAAAATTATATCTTGTACTAATTTTATATGATACACCATGTCCAAATATTTCATATTTCAGATGGAGTAACAAAAATCAAGTAAAGATTTCCCAAAAATCTGATTTGTGTATGTTGAAACATGTGACTTAGAATGATTTAAAAATAATATGACCGAATTTGCATATGACATTCTGTATGTGTAAACAAATATGACATTGTAATAGTAAACAAGTGTCAGAAACTATTCATTTTTTTACACAAACTTGTCAGCACGACACATTTTTATGAAGAAAGTGGCTTAACATCATCCACACCATGCGCCTACAATAGTTTTTTTTTTCTATTAGCACAAGCATGTTCAGAGTTGAGAGTCTACGAAAGACAAAGGTATAACCTAAATCTACTTACTGATAAATCCTCGGAGCATCGTCTTCTAGGGTTCATCGGACTACTCATACAATGTGTTGGATCAAGATGGACGATGTGTTCAAAATCCGAGATGGTTGAAGAATTTAGGAACAAATGAGGATTGCATATTTCACGCTAAAAGAGATGACCTGCACTCCACTCCATGTATCTCTATCTGCATAGAAATATTCCCGAAAAAGAGAATTTGTATCCAGGCACAACAGTAAGCCGGAACCAGAGAGATATCTCCAGTCACCAACATTGGCATGAAAAAAGTAAAAATGGGAGCATCCATCTTGTTTGTGTCCGAACATACAGCCGGCCAGCCTTTATGAGATGATGATGATGATGATTGACATGAAAGGAGCACGCTCGGCTGCTCTCTGGAGCTCGTCCTTCGCACCCACAACTGTATGTTGTTGGCATTTTGCTCCTCAAGAATCGGGTTCTCTGTTCCCTTCCCCAGGGGCTCCACCTCCATAAACGCATTTGCTTTTCCCTTCTTTTTCCCCAATGGTGTCGCTCGTTTCAGGAACAAACCTTATCGTATATAGAAAGATGAGGACATACGATCTGGGTTTTTTGAAACAAACTCCAAGCCTCTCCCGCGGCTTCCAATACATGTGAATAGAATCCCTTGGAAGGATTACAGGGCGATCGTCAAAACCTGATCTAAGTTAGACCCATCATTGGGTTCTGGTTCGCCCGGTCGAGTAGATTGTTGTGGTGGCTATTCATTCCATTAAAACATTTACAACGGTTTCACTCATACGTAACACTTTCATTTAGTTTATTAGATTTTCGAAAATCATTGTGTGAATGTAATTTTATTTCAGTATTTTCACTGAATGAAATTTTCATTTTCATTATGTAAATCTATTAAAATGGACACACAAAAAAATGTAATTTCTATTTTTATTATAGAAATTCATTAAAATGTACACAAAAAAGATGAGACCTCATATTTCTAAAAATAATTTATGTTACATAAATGGTTATAGCTAAAATGAAAATTTAGTAATTAGATTTTGAGAAATATAATAAAAGTGAACGGCACTCCAGATTTCAGTAAATCACTCGAGATGCTTTTACTGGGTCTTTAGCATTCTATGTGTTGAGATGCTTGGTGCACATCTAAAGCAGATGAAAGTTACAATTCAAAACATGAACCTCAGATTGAAGTAATACTTTTAGAATTCCGATATTTTCTTTCACTCAAACACTTTACTCACTTTCACCCACTGCAAAGGCTACAACAATAGCGTTGTCCTGGTTAGAGGGAGTATGCCCTCCAAGAACTGCTGTTGCTGCTGTCAAGAAGCCTTTTGATTTCTTTTCTGTTTTTTAATTCCATCACCTTGTTTTCTTCTACTTTTTTCAGGATGGCCGTCTTCTACTTTTACTTCCTTTGTTTTCGGGAGAAAACGCAACTAAGGAGCAACGATATTCCATCACCCTGTTTTCTTCTACTTTTTTCAGGATGGCCGTCTTCTACTATTACTTCCTTTGTTTTCGGGAGAAAACGCAATTAAGAAGCAACGATATTCCATCTTGCATGCACATTGACATCGGTGCGATGATGCAAAAGCAGGGCATGGAATGGAAGCAGTAGGCAGACGATTTGGGGCCCGAAGCCCAATGCTCCGTCGGATCCGGCCCATTTATAAGGGCCCCAGCGGTGGTCCCCACCGCAAGGTTGATCGAACACTCAAAGCGCCCACAACCGGGAGCTTCTTGTCAGGCATTTCATCTTTCTTGCCGGGGGTGCGTTAAAATCCAACGGTAACATCTTTTTCCAGCCTATTAAAATAGTTTTTATTTTTGAAAAATAATATTCCTGCATTATTTAAAAGAAATGTTTTTTATTTCAGGAAAGTGGCGGAAATCGTGATTATTTTTAATTCAATAAACACAATAGTTAATACACGAAAATACATGAGGCGAACATGATGATGGATAGAAAATTTAAGTTGGATAAAAGGAACAAAAAGGGATGACGCTGATGATGGACGCATGGCGGGATGGAGCGATTTGATGTGAAAGGAGGGAGCAGAATGGGTGCCATGACGCATTTGACACGATACATGCATGCATACACAATCATCCATTTACATACACACACATACATACATGCATACATAACATATAGATGTAGATGTAGGGGCGTTCGCCCCCCTAATCCCTGTCAGCCTATGACCCTATCGCATGCCCATACGCCCATATGCATGCGACGCATCAACTTGTAAATCCAGCCTTTTATATATATTTTTTAAAAAACAACTCTTCTCCATACTTTAATTAATAATATATTTGAGTTTAAAATCTTTTATGATTGAATAAGTGTATGCAAATTACATAATTATGATGATGATGTCATTGAGTGTTATTGTATGCGTAATTGATTTGAAGGGGGAGGGGGGGGGGGGGAACCAGCTCATGAGGAATTGAAAATTGCGCATTTGTGCCCTCACCTGTCAAATCAATGCACAGGTTGTAAATAAAGAAAACATAAATAAAGAGATAAAGCCCGTGGAAAAAAAGAGAGAGAGTTCGATAACAGAAAAATTAAATGGCGGAGGATCTGTTGAGAATTGAAGGAAGCAAAGCCGGCACAGTGTCCGTGTCTGATTCAGATGGGCGGGGGGCCCCCGGCCTGCGCCTCTCGTTACAACACGATTCCAATAATTTGATGGCTGAGCGAGGGGATTTTTATGGGCTCGAGGAGGAGGGGTCGCAGCGCAGTGCAGTGCAGTGCAGTGCAGTTGTGAGCAGTGCGGTGCAGCTATTTTCCTTTTTATAATCAATGTAAACAATGTAACATGAAAAAACGAAAGATTGGGAGTTAAGTGGGCAACCGGAACAACGAGTGAAGGGGATTCTGCATCACGTCTACCGGCGCCACTTTGGTGTAAAGAGCGGCTCCCCCGTCGCTGCAGGCCCTCTCTCTGCAGCAAGGGGATTGCTGCAGCAATCTCTTCTCTGTCTCCAGTGAAGTGAAATGAAACGAGTCATCATGCTTGATGGACGATTCCTTTGCATCGGAGTTCAAAATGGCGTTGTCATGCGTGCGAGAATCGACCCCAACCCATCTATTCCTCACTAATTCCTTGATGGGTCTTGGTGATTAGATGTTATCCCCCAGTGTTTAAAGAAAAAAAATAGAAATCATTGCCAAAAAACGCTCTTTCTCGGGTTCAGCATTTACAACATCGAATGGTTGCTCCGGTTTCGAAGATAAGAATCGTCATACCACGAAGCAGTTCTATCTGTTAGGTTCTGGATCAGAAAATCATTATCATTTTTAACGAGTAATAAAAATCTTTCTTGATGCAAGATGGCAATGTGATTTCATATGGGGTTAGTTGAGGTAGGGTTAGGGCTAATGAGGGAGATGGCGTGGGGAAGTGAAAGCCAGGGAAGCATGGAAAAAAGAAGAAGACGACATGGATGGATGGATTCACTCACCATTGTCTACGTCCACACGATTAGTGCATTAGTTTGTTCTCAAAAAATATTATTATTTTAATGTCTGTACTGTGCTGACAGACAAGATATGTATCAGCTTTTATCGATCCATGGTGAATTCATTCATCACTCCCCCTCTCTCCCTCTCCCTCTCCCTCTCTATCTCCTCCTCATCTCATCTAAACAACTATCTGTTCCTTCCCTTTCATTTTCTTCACTGACAGAGGAATACCTGCACACTTTCTCACGCACACGCATACTCCTCACTTTACCTTTCCCACTGTTAACTTATGTAAAACAAAATATTAAACAACAATATCAATGCAATGATACGAACGTAATGCAATGCTTCCATTAGCTACCTACGCGTAGCCAGCCAGCCATATGCAAATGGCAAGATGGAGCCTTAAGGTTGCAGAGGTTGTGACAGGCTACAATTCCCATTTTAATTTGTGTTAGAGAAAAGATTTCTCTTCTCTTTCTTTTTTTCTCTATTAACCCCGTCTGTCAATTCTTGATTCATGGAATCCCCATCAACCGCACTCCACTAGTAGCACCGCTGTGTGTATATAAATAGGCCACATTGTTCGCACTTTGGGTTTTCTGCATGTTTTCCTGAGGTGGGGTTTCTTCAAAAGCTTCTTTCTCTTTGTGTCGATGGAGAGCCAGCTTCATCAGCAGCATCACCCCAGCTACGATAAGTATGAGGCTTTGCCGCCGGGGTTCAGGTTTCACCCCACAGATGAAGAGCTCATCACCTACTATCTTCTGAAGAAGGTTCTCGACTCCGGTTTCAATAGCAGAGCTATTGCTGAAGTTGATCTGAACAAGTGCGAGCCTTGGCATCTTCCGGGTAACATATCAATGCGATCTTGCACAAGCCTACTTAAAAGAGTGGTGTCTTTATCCAGCACTAAGCGGCTGCAATTTTGTGTGTGTAGCTAAAGCGAAGATGGGGGAGAAAGAGTGGTACTTTTTCAGTCTGCGTGACCGGAAATACCCAACTGGGCTGAGAACGAATCGAGCAACTGAAGCTGGCTACTGGAAAGCTACTGGAAAAGATCGTGAAATTTATAGCTCCAAAACTTGCTCGCTTGTTGGGATGAAAAAAACCCTAGTTTTCTACAGAGGCCGTGCTCCTAAAGGAGAGAAGAGCAATTGGGTCATGCACGAGTATCGTCTTGATGGCAAATTTTCATATCACTATCTTTCTGGGAATCCTAAGGTCAGCTGAAAACTCCATCAATATTTTTTGTATTATGGTGTTGTAACGTGAGGGAGGGACTGTGATCTCACATCATCATTACGTTTGCTACCTGCACCGATACCTGTGCCTTTTTTTCCTGAAAGATAATCTTTTTACCCTTCAGGGGGAATGGGTGATCTCCCGTGTGTTTCAGAAGACCGGCATCGCCGCCGCCGCCGCCGCCGCCGGCGGGAGTGGGAAGAAAAGGGTATCCACCGATGTGAATGTGATAACGGAAGTTGGTTCTCCATCTTCCGTTTCTCTACCGGCGCTTCTGGAACCTTCAACGGCCTCAAACGACCGAGAGAGTTGCTCCTTCGATGTACACTCAAAGGAGCACGTGCCCTGTTTCTCCACTGCAGCACCAGTTTTTAACCACTACTCTCTCTTCGAGCTTCCTCCATTGCAGCCACCCCTTTCCGCTGCTGCTGCACCTCATCATCATGCACTTTTCTTTACCCCCTCGGCTTCCTCATCCGTTGCCACTGCTGCTGGTCCTCCGGCCTTCCCGAGCCTGAGATCCCTACAGGATAACCTCAAGATGCCGCACAATATGATCGCGTCGTTCGCGGCTCCGGCGACTCAGTTCCCGGATCACGGAGGTGCCGGCCAGTGGATGTCATCGGAGAATCTGAGGATGGGGGCACATGAGCTGGACTGCATGTGGGGATTCTGAAGATATTGATGCAGTAAATCTTCCTAGTTATGGAAACATAATGGTGATGCTTGATTATGATCAGTGTGCAAGCCTAGTAAGAGTAGTATGATGGCATGCTTTCTTACCATCTGGATGTTTGTTATTTACCTCCTCTATGTGTACTGTATGTAACCTGCTACAAATATATATAATCCAGCAGTATTTCCCTAGTTATCAATCTTTTGGTCCTTGTGAACAAATACTGCAATTCAGAGAAGAGTTCAAATTCATCTTAATCGACATCATATTCCAAAGGTGAGAGAGTTCACATGGTTTGCCGGATGGAGTACCCCTATCTTTTTTTGAGGGGGAGATGAGAAATTTAAATTTGGCAGTAGGAAGGGGAAAAATGTTCGTACTTTTGATGTTTAAGATAAAAGTACCGGCGATGAGAGGTTTCCTTGCATTTTTTCTGGGCAGGAGAATGGTCCCCCCCTCCCCCGTCCCTGAGAGTTTTAAATTGTTTGGTTTCAAGTCTGCTCAGATCCGCCGGAGCTGAGGTACAACACCTGCGCTCAAAAGAACAAGCATCCATCACTTTCCATCATATATTTCACCCGTGTGTGCGCATCAAGTACACTAGTTGCTAAATTTAATCATCATGTTTGTTGGCTGAGATTAATTCAGCACTTACCCTGCCTTTCCCATTCAAAAACTGCTTCTTCTCATTTCTCGTTCCATTAGCAACTGGTTCTTTGGAGCCATTGATCACATCTAGTGCCCCGGTTTCCCGTTCCAAAATCGCTTCGAGCCATTCTTTTGTTCGATTGAAAAGTTGATCTTGGGCTCTTGAAACATACCTTGATTCACCATTTCAGACGATCAATTGCTTTGCTCGTTCACAAGCATTGTCCTGGCTCCTGAAGCATTCATTTGTATGTCATCTCTTGAGCATAGGTACTCTCCTTGTTTCAGGCATTGCTTGTAGGCATTCCTTTGTTCTACTACAAAACTGGTCATGGGCTCTGTAACCATTCCCTTGGATGCCGTCTCTTCCTTGAGCTTGAGTTTCCCATTTCAGAAATTGGTCTTCGGCTCTGGAAACTATTCCTTTGAATAAATATCTGAATAAAACCCCATCGCAATGCCCACCGTTCTTTGTTCCACAGACCATGAATATCAGAAGCGTTTGAAAAGCAGTCCCTGTTGTGCTCAAGCCCAAGTCCTTCATTCTTTCGAAGAACTCAATCCCAACGTGAACCTTGTGGGCAGAGGCGAGTCTGCCTACAGCAATAGCAAAAGAACGCTCACTCACAAGTCACAACATTTTCTCTATTCCGCATTACGTCGAGCATTTGGTGGATTCAACCGATACGCTAGTGTAACATCCAGCTGAATTCATCTTACCGCAGGCCCAGGTAAAACGCAAAAGCCAGTGAGTTTTCACCCAGAAGGATGCCGCGGACATGAGAATCACACATCTATTATCAAGACGCCGCATTCATGGAGGATGGCGCGTATGATAGATGCAGCGGACGCAGAGTTTGTGTTGACAGCCATCCTCCATCGGGTGATGGTGATGAAGCATCGGGGAAGGCCCATTGCCCTCCTCCAAGGTGTTAGCTTCCTGCGGAAATGCTACATGTGTATAGATTTATGTAGTACGTTCTGATATCATCATCTATAAAAACACCTTCAAATTGTACACCTAGCCTTGTTCTTTGTCCATGCTGGCAACAGAAAGGTTGTTTGTTAGCTAATTTTGAAAATTACCTAATGTCATAAAACATCTTGACAAAATTAACTGCTGTATTTATGTGTATTGTGTGTAAATTATGTGTATGTAAATTAAGGAAATTACTCATTTTTTTAATGTATATGTAAATATTGTATTATAAATATTATTATTTATATTTTTATAATACTTAATGATGATTTTCAGTAAAATATTTTTACTGATCATTTTTATAATAAACAATATTGTTAAATAATGTTAATACTAATAATATAGATTTCAGAAAATTAAAATAATTTCGTAAATTTATAAATTATAATAATGTTAATTATAATTTCGTAAATCAAAACAATTACATAAAAGTATAAATTATAATATTTATGATACAATATTTACATACACATTAAAAAATGGATAATTTCGTAAATTTACAAACATACACACGACACACAGTGGTTAATTTTGTAAATAATTTTTATGACATGAGTATTTATTCAATTGACACCTTGTTTTGTTACACTTGAAACTACAGTTTTCACTGTTCATGAGAAAACCAGCATGAGAAATTGAGGGTGTGTTGGGAAATTAATATAGTGAAAAATATTTAAATAGAAATATTAGATGAGAAAAAGATACATTGAATTAGATAAATATTTTAAATATCATGTTCGATTTATTAACTAAAAGTATATATAAAATATGTTAACGATTATATTATTTTAAACATATCATGATTAAAAATACGCACTTTTTTCAAGATACAAATTGAATATCAATTTAGTTGAACAAATCAAGAAGAAGGTTGTTGGGGGAGAATTGCTTAGTATAATGAGAATGAATGGAAATAGAATGAAAAAAAAATATTTAGAAAAAATCGTACTAATATATTATTAAAAAATAAAATTAATGTAAGATAAAATTAAAAAAATATAAAATTATCTTATATTATTTGGAGCATTTAAATTCCACCCCTTTCCCTTCCATTTCATTTTACAAATTCTAAATATTTCAAATCTCAAGTTTCTCATGCTGGTTTTTTTTTTAATTCGTAAAGCAAATAATGAAATATTATTTATCTCATAATTATATACCATTAAATTTTTCCTAAAAAAACAACATGAGTTAACCATATCAGCATGTGATCTAGGTTCCATTATTATTCTATTCTTTCTATGTGAAAACCCATCATAACAAGAAAAAAAAACACAATGGCATCATACAAATCAAGGCGTGTCAAAAGCAATGGAAAAGAGCTTCTCTTTCAACTCAAAAAAATGTAAAGTCAGCGGGTATATAAGCAACCAACTGGGAAGAAGAACCGCGACCAATGTAGAAGTTGTTGGATCAACTAACGAGATTGATCAGTGTGTATGCTGATGAATGAGTTTATCATTTTAGACTGTGCTTGATGCAAGATTGCTCAATAGAAATGTAATAATATAAAAACTTATTTGAAAATTAAGGAATCACGACTTGGAGATAAGACCACCCCATAGTGCTGTAGGTGTTATTCGAAAAAAGTCACCTAGGTAGAACAAATTTGAGTGATGCAATGACTTGATCAATGCTGACTCACGCATGGCTTGCCACTCGGGGTGATGAGTTGGCTTCATCTTCAACAAACTTCCCCTTGAGTTAAAAACCAAAATTTACTAATTCAAATTTAATGTGCAAGAGTTCAAATGCGCCTACGGACATTGGCTTGATGAGATTGTTTGCAACTTGCAAGTCTATGGGCATATACACCATGTTGATGTCCCCTACTTTGATCATTGCAATTGTACTGGATGAGTCACATTTCATCGATGTTGGCCCTTGCCACTCAAATTCAAAATCTTTAGAATTTTCCTTAACTAGATTGCATTATTCACAGGTAGTGAAACTGTCCATATTTCACTTTTGTTGTTGATTGTGCCACCATGGTCTATTTTTTGAATCCCAATTCACCATGGCAATTCCTAAATAAAAGACATGCACTTGTACTTTCGTGATTTACATCTATTGCAAAATTGGCATCTACATCATCTTCAAGATGGACCTTGGATGATTTCTTGTACAACAACCGAGTGTTTGAAGAACTTCAATGAATATGGTATGTTGTGAAGAATTTGTGGAATGAGTATTGGCTAGAGGGGATATTGGGAGAAAATATGGTATTGAAAACCATGTTTCATATGTTTACATGTTATAAATAAGTCATTATATCATAAGGAGGGATTGTGTCCATTGCATGTTATTGTACTTCATCATCCACCACTGTACATAGCCGTTATATTTGGCCCGTTTAGCAGGTGAGACTGATGCTGAATGCTTGGGCCATTTGGAATGAATGTTGGTTGGGCTAGTTGCACTTGCACTTTATTGTCTTCCAGGGGTCCATTAAATTGTGACCCAAGTATGTCTCTACTCTCTCATTCACATTAGTCAAGTCTTCGCAGGTTAGGTTATGCACAAGAGAGCTAAAAACCGATGCTGAATGGTTGGGCCATTTGGAAATGAATGTTGGTTGGGCCAGCTGCACTTGCACTTCATTGTCTTCCATTAAATTGTGACCCAAGTATGTGATGTAGGTTTATGACAGGAAGTTCAAAACAAACTTTCCAATGCTGGTTATAAGCCAATAATTAATCCAGAACTACAAATAACTAGAATAAATATCCACGTATTTATTTAAAAGGGAATTAACTTAGAGCTCACAACCTTCCTTCTCAAAAGAAGAACAACCAAATAGCGAGAAACCAAACAGAAACCCACGAGGTCACAGCCTCTTAAATCACAACAAACAAATATAGAAATCACAAGAGGTCTCGGCCTCCTAGTCACAACCCGCAGGGTACTTCAAACAAGAAAACAGAGATAATAGAGAAGCATTCCAGCAAGTTCCAGCTCGCCTCGCTTGCTGTCACGCTTGGAACTAGACTTGTGAGCAAAGGTTCCTCAAAAACCCGCCCTGTAGCCTTTGGGAACAAGGGATTATCCTCAAATTCTCATCAGTCGAAAACTACCCTGTCTTGCCCTAATTCCCATAGAAATAATTGAGGTGTTGGGCTGTCAAGTGGATTGGGCTGATTGGGCCCAATCCTTCCTACATCGGTATATCTCTACTCTCTCATTCACATTAGTCAAGTCTTCATAAGTTAGGGTTCTAGGCAAGAGAGCTCCATTAGATTGATCAACTAGCTTCAACATCCCCAATGATGGAGCAATCTGAAGATTTTCTGGAGATGAATGAGGCCAATTTTCATAGTATATGTTGGTTCGATTATCCATCTTCAAGTTTTCATAAGCGATCACAGAGAGATTCTCAGAGATGGTAAATTTTCTTTGACCTTCTTCTTGTTGAGACATATTCTGAGAATATGAGCAAATGACGTCATTATCCAGAATGTCTTGCTCCAAATTTGCAGGCAGTAGTCCCAATTTTTCTCACAGTAGAGAGAATTGCTTGGGGTATAAGAGTTTTGTTAGAATATCTGTCAATTGTCGTTCCGATGAGATATGCATCAGCTTAATTCTCTTCTCCTTGATATAGTTCCTGACTACATAAAACTTGATTTGTATATGCTTAGTTCTTCCAAATAGCACTGGATTATTTCCCATCAAAATTGATGATTCATTGTCTAGGAATATTGTCACTGGCTTGTCTGTTCCGAATCCCAGATCCTTAAGCAACTCACATATCCATATTGTATGATTCGCCACAACTGCAGCAGCCATATACTCAGCCACGGATGAAGATTGAGCAACCATAGATTGTTTCTTGTTCCTCCGGGCGCAAAGACATCCACTTAACATAAATAGGTAATCACTTGTAGACTTCATATCTGCTTTATTACCTGCATAGTCACTATCGCAATATACTTGTAGACATGAAGTTTTACCTTTTGTGTAAATAAGTCCTAGAGTTGTAGTGTTGTGCAAATACTTGAGAATTTGTTTCCCTGCTTCTAAATGAATAGGTTGGGGGCTGGCCATAAAATGGGATAATAGATTCACTATGAATGTGAAATCGGGCCTAGTTGTAGTGAGTCACATTAGTGAACCTATAAGCTTTTGATATATGTTTGCATCCCTCTTTTGTTCTTGCTCATAAAATTGTTTCCTTGCTTCAAGTGTAATACAAACAGAAGATGGTCTCACTGTAGTCATTTCATATTGCTTCAGAAGATATAGGATATATTTTTGTTGGGAGACAACTATTTTCGAATCAGTTTGTTAGAGTTCTAGTCCCAAGAAGTAAGTCATGAGACCCAGATCTATAAGTTGGAAGGTCTGTTTCAGTTTCTCTTTTTCTCTGTTGACTAGCTTCAAGTAATTTCCTATTATGAGTAGATCATCTATGTAAAGGGAGCTTGTTTCATTATGTTTCATTATGTAATGGAAGTAATTTCATTATGTATATCACTTAGAATGTATATTTTAGCATTGTTTTCACTTCTATAGTAGCCTTGCTCTAGAAAATAATCATCGATCTTGTTGTACCATGCACAAGGAGCTTGTTTTAATCCATATAGCGCCTTGTGCAATTTGTAGACTTTCTCTTCCTGTCCCTTGATAGTAAATCTCGATGGTTGTTCGACATATATCTCTTCATCTAGAAGACCATTTAGAAATGACGACTTTATGTCTAGGTGGTAGATGGACCAATTTTTGCACGCTGCCAATGCTATAAGAAGTTTAATTGTATTGAATCTCGCAACTAGTGTAAAGGTGTCTTGATAGTTGATTCCTTCACACTGTGTAAATCCCTTAATTATCAGTTTGACATTGAGTTTGTTTAGACTTCCATCTAGATTTAGTTTCGTTGTCAATATCCATTTTACTCTTACAGGTCTCTTAGTCTGGACTTTTTCTACTAAGGTCCAGGTTTTGTATTCTTTGATTATGTTCAACTCTTCTTTCATGGCTTTCCTCCATTCTGAGTTTGTTAGTGCATAGCTTAGGTTGATAGGTTCAGAATGCGTAAGCTGGCATTTGTCTTTATGGAAGGTGTATAGTAGTTTGAATCCTCTAATAGGTTGAATTTATTCTCGATGTTGAGGTTGAAGATGATATATTTATTTCATCCTCTTTCCCTATGTCTCCTAGGTCTTCTTTTGAAAGAGGTGTTTCATAGCCCAGATCCTCAAGATTTGACTCATATATCCTAACTGCTTGATTATCATTTGAATTTTATTCACCTATGCTTGATTCATTGCTGATATCTTCATTTGTCTCAGCCAAGAAATCGGAGTGTTGGAGGTTTTGGACAATTCGAGCTTCCTCTTCTACAGGTTCCTCTGCATTGATGCTCAAGTCATTTTGCTCATAGGTTTTAAGTGTTCTTAATTTTGACATGTCAATCACTACATCATTGACTATAATAAGAGAGTCGATATGTTCCACTACTTTATAATTTGAGGGCCTTTCTGCATGTCATGGTTCTCAATTGTCTAAGTTTTGTGTTGAGTCACTGAATTTACCACTGTTGTAGATGGTATTTTCATATTCATGAAGAGTAGATCTTGTAGTAGAGAGGTTAGTGGTGGTGTATTGAACATGGAACAGATCATATGAAAACGTTGATCTAGATGATGAGAGAGTAAGGCAATATGTTCTTTTAGAAACATTGGATTTTCTCCAATTTCAAGCTCTGTTTTTATCAAAGTTAACATGTCTGTTTAATACCATCTTTTCTTCAATTGGATCCCATAAGGATTCCTAATTGACTTTTCTTTTCCAGTTTGGTTCTTAGGGCATTTGGTATTAGCTAAAAATATATGCAGCCAAAAAATATAAGATGATCCATAACAAGTACTCTTTCTGTCCAAAGTTCATATGGAGTTTTAAGTTTTGACGTACCTCATGCAGGTAGTTTGTTTAGCAGATATACCGAACAATTCACAGCCTCTCTTCAAAAGATCTTAGGTACGTTTCTTTCAAACAAGAGACATTTGGTCATATCAAGTATTGTTCGATTTCGTCTTTCACTGACTCTATTATGTTGGGAGGTATAGGGGGTTGTAAATTGATGTGTGATGCCTTTCATCTCACAGCGTTTCTTCAGTCGTGAGGTATATATTCACCTCCATTATTGGATCTAATATATTTGACCTTGTGACCACACTAATTTTTAGTTGCACCCTTGAAGATTCTAAACTTGGAAACCATCTCAGCTTGGGATTTCATGAAGTAGACCCAAGAAAATTTGGTATAGTTATCAATGAATAACACAAAGTATTGATTTCCTCTTCTTGTTTTAGGCTTTATCAGTCTGCACACATCAGAGTGGATTATCTGCAACGAAGTAGAGGCGATCCAACAACTTCTTTGAAATGGTAAGCTGCTCATTTTTCCAAGTTTGCACACTTCAGAACACTCATTTACAATAGTCACATCATTCATACCGCTCATTAGATTTCCCTTATGCGATTTCAGCACACTTGCTTGGTTTTGATGTTCAAATCTACGGAGCCACAACAACACATTTTCCTTTGATAGGGATTCTTGAGTAATATTGACACTGATGCTTCCCTTTTTGTCCAGTCATTTGTTTGTGCACTTGTGCCACTACCTCTTTCTTCAAATTGCACACTCTCTCCATGTGTCCCTTTTGGTTGCAGAATGCACAAGTGCCTGATGGAATCCCAACATTTTTCTAAAGTATGAGAGTTGGTGATTTTGCAATAGTAGCATGCAAGGAGATCATTTTGAGTGTTGGATGCTGTTGTGGTAGTCTTGAGAGCTGGAGGCTTGTAGATGGTTTTATTCTTGTGGTCAGTCTTGGCTTTTCCAAAAGATACTATGGTAGCAAAGGTCCTTTACTCATGTTTTACAGGTTTGATATGAAGTTCAATTTGTTCCAAATTATCCAAAAGTTCCATATGATTGAATTTTCAAATGCACACAGTGGCCACCAAGGAGGCTATAATTGAGTTGTATGAGGCAGGCAAAGCATTGAGTGTGATGTCTTTGAGACATTTCTTATTAGATATTGCACCCACTAGTCTTAGTTTCCTATCTGCAACTTTGATAGTATTTATTAGACAGTTAAAGGACTCACCTGGATTCAGTCTCAAAGTTACCAAGACTCTTCATTGATAGGCTATTTGAGCAGCCTTCGTTTTGGCATTGTCTAGGTGTGCCTTCTCTAGTTGCTCCCAAGCTTCCTTGGAATTATTGCATTTCAGAATTGCAATGAGAAATTTTTTTAAGAGCATAATTGCAAAAACTTTTATTTGTAGAATTTGTGGGAGGAGACTTATACAACGAAGAAGATTACGAAATTCAAATATCAATTAATGCAATTATCGAAGGCAAGGACGCATTAGTAGATAGCAAACTTATGTTCGTTAAAACAAAGATCGCAAAACAAACTTGTCTATTCCTTCTAGAATCTGGAAGATCCCGCAACTTCTTGTAAGAAAAGATGCTATTTGAGAACCTTATTAGATGTAACTCTAAAAAAGAAAGTATGTACAATCGTGGCTCATAGTAAATATAATAGTTTCAAGAGAGTTTGTAAGAATACAAAACTTAGTATCAATGATTTTCCTATATGTAAACATTACATGTGTTCTTTTTGGCAACTTCAATGGAATTTTGGGGTATGATTGTTTCAAAACAATCAAACCTATAACTTAAGATTTCAATTATAGTAAATATCCTTTGGTTGTGATTTAGAAACATATGAGATCAAAGGTTTCCACACGAACCAAGCATCAATGATAGAGCAAACTAATTCTTCTCAACTATGTGAATAGATTCAAAAAAAAATGTTGACCTCAAACTACCATATTTTTGAAGAATCCAAAGAATTACCATAAAGCAAGATACATGACCATACATTTGGTAGCAAGGGCCAAGCCATCTACTTGAAGACCTTATTGCTATCCTTATGAGTAGCGAGTCAAGATTGAAAACTCAATGCAAGAAATACATAAGAAATGATGGATCAAGACCTTGTTACTATCCTTACATCATATTTATGAGCTCTCCTACCCTTGATTTCTAAATAAATAGAGTTTGAAAATTATAGAAAAACCAATAGATAAATAACGTAATGCTCATTTTTTTTTAAATTAGATAGAAGGATTGATCATCATTATATTAGGATTCATGAAGTCATGATTACCAAAATAGTCCTTCAAATGATAGAAGGGCATTGTGAGTTCTTGATTATGTCATTTAGCTTAACTAACGCACTACCTATGTTCTAGAGCTTGATGATTTCGATCTTTCAATCAAACTTGTAGAAATTTGCATTAGTTATTTTTGTGATATCTTAATCTACAATAGGATTATGGAAGAACATATGAAATATTTACAACTTGTTTTTGAATTGGTGCATGATCAGCAATTGTATGTAAAGTTTCCAAATGTTTTTTTGTGTGAATAGAAAATCAAGTGCTTTTGACATATGATAGGAGCCAAAGGGATTTAGAAGAAAAGGTAGAAGCAACCTTCAATTGGCAAAAACCAAGGAACATCAAGGAGGAGCACATGTTTCTTTGGCAAGCAGGTTACTACATGTGCTTCATTGCTTATTTTAGCAATATTGAAGGCCCTCTCACCACAACACTTAATAAAGATGATTTTTTTACGAATTGAAATAAGGAAGAAGGTCTATATCTAGTTGACGGAAGCTCTTACAACAACATTGCTACTAGCTACTCCAAATTGGAATGAATTTATATTCAAATATGAGGCTTCAAATGGAGGAATGAGAGTAGCTCTACATCAAGATGATCACTCATCACATATTTCAAAAGAGGATTGAAGAGTAAGCATAAAAAACCTTGTGGCATATGATAATAAGCTAATTGTCATGGCCTATTTGATAAAACATAAGAAACAATATCTATGGGGATGATATTTTATGATGAGAACAAATCATAAAAGTTTACAATACAAGAATGACAACAAACGGAAACTCCTTTCAACAGCAATGCATGAGTAAGCCTTTAAGATATCACTTCAACATTGATTATCGAGACGGAAAAGAGATCAAGGCAATAGATGCCTTATGTGACATGGATAAGTATATAATGTTACAAGTAGCCACTATTTCTATACTTCAATTCAACTTATTTGAGCAGGTGTCTCACAATCAGAAAAGTTCGAAGATGAAGAAACTCCTAAGGAAGATTAAGGAAAAAAATCAAAAAAAATGGAGCAACATTAGAGGATAGATATATTATAGTAATTGGCTATATATTGACGAGACATCAGACCTACTGTCATTCATTATGACCTATGTTCATAGTACATTTCGTGATAGAACTCTTAAAACACTATAAAGAAATATAGTTATGATAAAAGAAAAATTTTGTAATGTCGTTCAAATTGTAAATTTTTCAATCAAATAAATTTATAAACTTAATTCACATTCAATCATATGAAAAGTATGAGCATAGTAGACTAGGATCAAACACAAGGAACTATGAGGGTTGATGCATGATGTTTCTATCACGGTTGAAAAATTTAGTATAAGCTATGACTAATGCAAGTCTCCAATAAAAGGCCGTAAAGAAATAACAGGTAAATTCGACTACTAACTAGAATAAGGTAATGTAATGCCTTAAACCTTTCAGAAGTGTCATGATCATTACTACACTTAACCACCCAATTTGATAATCATTCATCTGACAATACAAGGATTCATCTACCCAAATCCTTGATTTTCCTAACTTTTGGTCTACCTCTAGTTAGATTGCTTATGATGAACATAAACTTTCCCCTCCTGGATCTACCCTGGTTTGATAAGGAAATTGTCTGATTACTGAGCTAATGTAGTCTAATAAGTAATAATCATGCACACTCCCTTCTACCTCAAGGTATTACGTGTATTTAGCCACTCATACTGAAGTAAAAGGAAACAATTTCATAACATAACAATCAAAACATGTTTAAGTCGTAGTACTACAACAAGGAAAGAAACATAAACATAAATAGAAATCATAAATAGTTCACGCAGAAAATTAAAACTACTCCCGACTAAGAATAGTGTTTTTGATAAATAAAAGGAAAGTTAAGAGGTAAGATTTAATCCTGGTTTCATCTTCTTCGTCTTCCATCATTCTGCTACGATTTTCTACTCCATCCCCTCCCCAGAATTGTTTTCGTGTTGTTCACTAGAGAGATATTTTTCTCCCCACTTTGTTATGCTGCTATGAAGGAGATTCAAAGCTGGCAATGCTGGAATTGTCGTTAAGGGACTGAGATGAAGTACTCAAATTACCAAAAAGTAAATCTTTTGAAGAGTCAAAAAATGATGGAGAGATACTACAATGATGAGTACAAGAAAATAGAATTTCAAATAGAAGAATTTGTTTAGTTTAAATTGACTCTATCTCAATAAGATGGTCTTATAGGGAGGCAGTATTACAAATTATAACTCAAGTGTTTTGGAACTTTATAGATCAGACACATGATAGAGGAACTTGTGTATTAACATAAACTACTAGTAGGCACTCAATTAGACCCTATCTTCTATGTTTCCAAGTTAAAACAATTTAGCGGTGACTCTACATTTATTCAAACATTATCAATGATAATGCATGAAATGAAGTAAACAAGCAGATTATTTTAGAGAGTTGTGGTTCTACTAAGAATCCTCAACTACTAATGCGTTGGTAGGATATTCACCAGCTGAAGCAACCTAGGAAAATATTGTCACTCTACTACCCACGCCATTTATTGTATTTTTAGTTAATATAGCCCCTAATCTCATTACTCATCCTATACTTAGATCTATTCATATGCGAGATGTGTAGAACTAGGTCTATCCGACTATATTGTTTCTATCTAGGACTAATATCTACTATCTCCGTCTTGATTTGTTGGTCTACCTCTAAATTAAGTATAATGGAGAAGCTAATTGTTTCCTCCCCCCCCCCCCTCCTTTAGGTCAACCTGAGGAATGATAGAAACAAAAGTTAAGAAACATTGATCAATTATCTTATTAACCCTAATCCCACTTAACCATTCTACACCTTAAGGTATTCCTAAAATCTAACTATTCATGTGTGTAAAATAAAACATGATATCATTAAGGTAAAATAGCCAAAATATCAAAGACATCGTGAGACAGTTAGTCACAGAAACTAAAAAACATTCAACAAACGAAAATAAAGTAGAAATAGTTTTGATTTCCACCTACTACTGTTCATAAGACTCCCATCCTCAAGAACACCACCAAGACCCAATTCAACGCTATTGTTTCGAGCCAATATTTATTACCCTCAATATCTTAATTATTTGAATTACTTCTCTCACGAGGCTCTTCATCATCTCAAATGAGACCATATCAACTTTGATCATTAGTAATAATGTGGCAACTATCTTCATCAATGATGACATGAGTGCTAATTACAACTTTTTTTCAAGTATAAAAATTTGATAACCCTTAGTTACCTTTTTGTAACCTACAAGAATTTCAACTTGAAGTTGTTCATCTAGTTTTGTTTTCACTTCATCAGGTATGTGAACAAAACTTACATTTTTGAAAACCTTCAAGTTTCCTCATCTACATTGATGGCCATGCCACATTTCATAAATAGTTTTTCCTTGTAAAGATTTCAAAGGTAGCATATTAAGCAAATAAATTGTTGTGAGCTTCAATCCAAAGATAAATAGCTAGATTTTTCTCAGACAACCAACATCTATTCATCTCCAGAATAATTCGATTTTTACTTTCAGAAGTTCTATTTTTGTTTAGGGAAGTATGGTGGCTGAAGTAACAAATGATTTCCTTATCATTATATAACCTTTTCAATACATTGCTAAGATCATTTCCATCATTGTCCGATTTGAATAGTTCGATTTTTTTGTTATTTTGATTCTCAACTATGGTTTTGAACTTTGTGAATGCATCATATTTTGATCCTTTCTGTTGATAAAATATATGACTTTAACAATAGAAGATTTTATTTTTATAAAAAAAGACTTTATATGTGAAAAGAAATATTTATATTAAAAAATGAATACATACATGAAATATTTATATTATGTTGGAATCTTAGTATTTAAAATATTTTTAAAAGGTCATTTTAACAAGACAAATTATTAGTATGTTTGGAATATCTTTTAAATATACACAAATGTTACAAAAGGATTTTATTTTTAAAAATATTTAGAAGTGTTTGTTATTTTTAGGAATGGTTTTAAGTAACTTCTATTTATATTATAATTTTAATAAATTTTAGTAATGGCAAATTATATTTTATTCAAAAAAATAAATAGGAGATCTATCATCTTTTATATTAAAAGAAATTCTGGAAAAAAATAAAAATAAAATGCATAGCAAGTGCGAACATTTGGCGTTGGGTGGGACAGGAGTGGAGGTCTTGTGCTGTTAGAACTCTGAAGGCGTTCAGTGAAGGAAATGATGAATGATCCTAAGCTCCCTACGCAGGAGATGATGTCTGTCACATGAGCATGGACTCCAGGTTTCTGCGGAAAACTTTTAGCATTTCAGTGAAGGTTACAATCCCAACGACGGTGGAGTCATCCTCAATCACCCAGACATACGCCACGCGATGGGCGAGGGCTTGGACCATCACTGCCACCAGCGAGCTCCATGGATGGCACACCATCGCCTCCGCCCGTCTCACCATTCGAACCGAGTAGCAGCAGCCACTCGACCTGCTACACGAGCCGCCAGGCTTCGACACGGGAGAAGACGAAAGGTCATCGTCCACCGGCAGCAACTCCATCATCCCTTCCAGCTTCTTCCTTTTCAACTCCTCCTCCACTTTTTTCACTATTTCTCCGGGTGGGCCGCCGCAGTCTATATACGCCATCAGGTCCCCTGCGGAGAGAGTCACGATAGCGGCGGCCACTGACTCGTCGCAAGTGGCCAGTGCGGAAGGAGATATTTCGCCGATTAGGGTTCCTCTGCTGTCAACTACAGCAACAGAAGTTTGATCGGCAAGGGACGCAAGCATAAGCCCAATTGCTGAGATAGCGGGGGAGTGATAGTTGATTGCCGGGAAATCAGAGTTAATTATGCCAAGAGATTCTATAGATTGAGATGAGATTGGCGAGAATAAGCCCACCGAACTTAAGAAGAATCGGATCACATCTTCTTGAGTCAACCAACAATACTCTTGGCTGCTGTGATTCGTGAGAGTTGGGGGTGAACTTGAGGATCTTGGAAGCTGTTTCCGCCGATTCCTACTTTTAATTGGAACCACAAGATTCTGCGCGCCTTCGAGCATCAAGTCTATGGCGTCTAGCAAGCTGCACACATAACGCAGAAATTGGAGAAAATTACCAAGGCAGTTAAAAACAAATTGAACACCGCAAATGAAATTTCAACCCAGATCTGGTATCGAAAAGGCCAAGAGATCATCAGCTGACACGGTTACCTAGTAGAGGACTCAACTTGGCGGACAGTACCCGTATCTTTCGTCAGTAAAACAGTAACCGGGGAGCGGAGAGCCGCACCAGGGGCACACAAATTCTCTTCCTTACAAAGATGGAAAATTATATCTACCATGCAGGCCTTCCCCAAACAGAGGCAGTTTAGAGTGTTGACGTTGGAGGAGGAATGGTCGCAGCTCCAAACGCTGACGGCGTTATCGTCAGAGGATTTAATCGCGGCGAGAGCTTCAGCGACTGAGGCGGCGGCGGAGAGAGTCCGCAGAGGAGGCTTTCCGATGCAGAGATCTGCAACCTCGTAGGACAACAAGCCAATTGCCATGCAACGGCGGAGTTCGGAGGGCGGCGGGGAGAGAGTCACCCAAGAAGGCGCAGCGGAGCAGGAAAAGCAAGAGCAATAGCAGCTTAAGCGGGGAGGGCGGATCCGTATTTATACCTGAACGCAGGGATTAGTCAATTAATCCCGCTTAATCCATACATCTAAATTTCTAATCATGAGAATAAAAGATTTACTTTTTAATTAGTTTATTTCGTATTATTAATTTTATTTTAAATTATTGTAGACAACCCAACATATGCACCATCATCTTCGCCTTCAGAGATGACTACGTTTCCCCCCTGCATCCCAATTCCCGTTGCTTGCAGCCGACCCGGCAGCCATGGCGTGGAGGCTTCGCAGAGGCATCGTCAGGATCACTGGACTCGAGGAGGAGTCCTCTAAGGCATCTTCTTCGGACCCTCGATTTCTTCTCCTGGTTCATTCCCGTTGCCGGCTTCAAGTCTGGAGAAACGCTTTTACGACGGCCTGAAAGGGTAAGCTCCTGAGGAATATGGCTAACATTCATGCGAACTCCTGGATTTCTTTCCGCAATTGAAGCGTTGAATAAAATGGAGTTGTTCACTCCCTGTGCGTTGTTGTTAACATACGCCTCTGCTGGGTGTTCCTTGCCTTTAGCTGCCTCGCCATTTTCTTCCTCACTTTCCTCTGGACATATCTTATATCCCCGGTGAATGCGAACCGGTTTGTCTCGGGGGGAAGAATTCGGCATTTCCATTGTTGCGCCTCTGTTGTCTCCGGCAAGTGTTACCACATTCATTGGCATGTTGTTTCCCATCGCCAGCTTCGATTTCAGAATGCCGTCTCTGATTATGTTTCGAGGTAGAACGGATTCGGTATAAGCGTCAGAAAAGTAGACCATCTTCCTGTGCACTGAATCCGGGTCACGGCTTCCCTGCGTTTGCATATCTTCTTTCACATCTCTCATTTCTTCAATCAGAGATTCATGGCTTTTTACTTCCCCGACCTTTTCGCCAATGGCACCATTCTCTGCAACATTCATGGCAACCTCCCCTTCATTCATTTCTGGTTCACTGTTCTTCTCATCGGCAACCAAGGCTTCCCTTTCTCGACCCTCGTTACTTACCCCTGACTGTGAATACTGCCGTACATCCTTTTGGAAACCAGAGGATGAAGGTTTAGGAGGCGGTTCTGGAGAAGCCCAGAAAGAACCAACTGGGATTCGGGCTTCCCCGATGACAGGGATCGCCTATCCTCCGGAATCGGTGATGGTATTTCACCGAGGTGTTCTATCCGGTCAGCCAACTTCTGTTGTTCCTCAGCCTTGTCAACTTCCATACCTGGTGATGGGCCGTCAGTCAAAGTGGTGCTAGCGGTCCCGCCCCTTGTGCCATTTCCGGGCGCCCTCGTAGCCAGGGCCGCGTGTCGTGTAGATCGCCGGTTCACCTGTGGGCGCCCTGAACTCGAAGGCCAGAAGCGGAACAGGGATTTCCGGTCCACCATGGTTTCGAATATAAGAAAAGAGAGACAGCTTTATGTTCTTATGCAGATACCTGTGCCTGAAGGAAAACCCTTCAAGCTTTCTTCACCTTGTGTTGTTCTACTTGGTATTTATTCCTTCTCCCAGTTAGCAGCAAGGCTGAACTTCTAAGAAAAGAACAAAGAAACTGTTGATATGAATGGTGGAACAGGAAGAAAACATTCTGCATTACCCACCCCAGCACTGATATTAAGTTAGGGAATAAGAGAAAGAACTCCGATCTCCATGATGGCATGGCCTCATGGCCCAAAGTGGTAACTGCGGAAAGCTGTTTCCTTCTCTTCCCGGCTGTGCAGCCTGGAATGGTGACAAGGACAATTCATTCCACTAAGTCCAAAATAAAAGGGACCATGGGTGCGAAGGAGTAGACGGGGAAGGCGTGCCCACCCACACCCCATGCCTGTGCCTCCTTCCTTCGGTGTAAAATAAGCAAGGTGTTCCGCAAGTGTCGGATCCACGTGCCGAGGGGAGAATGTTTGCAGAGGACACCGCTTCACAGGTTGATTCTTTTAGATCTGATGCGAAGAAACTTCCTGATTGAGAGATAAGTAGCAGCATGGTATGCTTCTGTTTTCTGGTGGATCAGAAGACGGCGGTGCGGCGAAGGAAGCCGGTTGCAGGGAGCTGTTCACGGTGCGGCCACGGGGCCGTGGTCGCGGACATGAAGACTCTCACGAGGTTCTGCGCCATCCCCTTCTTCTGGAGTTCCTGGAAAGCCATTGTTTGTAGCGTCTGCGGAGCAATTCTCAAGTCCTACAGGTCCTGAGAATTAAACCCTATCACTACTCTCTCTGTATTGCAGCTCTTCCAAAAAATGTGTTAGTTTGCTTCTTATGGTGCGTTGCATCTCAAGCCATTGTCTGCATGAGTTGATTGCCCATCAGAATGCTTGGGTTTCTTGAGGCTTGTTAAGAACGTAATCACAACATAAAGAGAGATGTGTTGAGATCAATGAAATGTAGGAGAAGAATAGGTTCCTTCACTTGCTGCAACATCCACAAGAACAGGTCGTGAATCCATGCAGTAAACAAATAAGGACGATTCATAGGCCATCCCCAGACATTGGAAGTGCTCTTTCCAGAGGTCATTATTCAGAAGCCATCCCCAGCTTAATGTGCAGCATCGGCAACCGTCTTCTACATAAAAAGATAAAGCATAAGTGGCATGAAACATAAGTAAAAAAAGACCCTGAAGTAGGATTCAAACCTACCTCTTCCTTCTTTCCCTTGGTAAAGAATTTGTACGCGCCATAGAAGACCAAGCCCCATCCAGTAAGAGACACAATAACAAACTGCAAAAGACATAGAATCCAATCACAAAAACAATGCCACAAAAACCTTATGTCAACAAGGTGATCAGATATAGTGTCGTTGTGCGAATGCTGTTTCTTAAAAACATGAATCAAGCCTAGGGAAACGGCATCAGTGCCTTGTACAATCAACTAGTAACTTTTTCTATTGCTATTTACGTGGACGCTCCACAAAATAAACCAGTGCCATCATGTAATCTATTTTGATATCATTGATTCCAAACATATTGCAAGGGCATCTAATGAGTGCTCTCTGGGAGAAGGTAAAATGCGAAACCTACATTAGTCTTCGTTTTTTTTTCTGTCTAACATAGCCAATGGCTCCCCATCTAAAATGGCGTTGGATATATCACAACCCTTATCAGCAAGACTGAGCACCTAGAGCAGACAGCATGTCCCAGTTCCATACATTTTATCCATACAGAGGAATACCAAAAAAAGTTATTGGTAAAAAAAAAAAAAAAAAAAAAAAAAAACGTAGCACACAGTAGCTAGAACAGAACAGATCAATAAGCCTTCTTGTTTAAATCTAGGACCCTCACACATCGAAATCCCCGTTCCTTGGAAAACAAGCAGTGGTACAATTACCCTAATCCCAATTATGATGGGGAATTCAAAAGATAATCCTAATTATGCACGACGCACGGAACCAAACCCAAACCCCGATTAACAAACATGGAACGAAAACAAACAGAAAAGAAAGCCCCAAGCTTGCGCACCTGCTCTTCTTTCCAGTTCCCGGGATTCGTAGGCTCTTTCCAACAGTCCACTTTCGCCGGTCCATGGTGATCTGCACAAAAAAGAAAAAAAAACAAAACAAAACACAATCGGTGAAAGCAATTGAACGAAGAAATTCCATGGGAAGATGGTCGGTGGTAACCACCGGTAATTATTGATTAGTCGCCCAAAATTACCGGCACCACCGGCGAAACCACGGCGGTTGAAAAGGCTTGGGACTCTGGCTGAGACTATTGATGATCTGGAGAGTCGAAGCCTCATCAGATCCGCAGACTGGCGAGCCAATGAAGCCATTTTCGTGTTCAGTTTCTGAATGAAGCCGGCCGGCAATTCTAGTGACGGAGCCTCAATTAGGAATTGCAAGTGCTCGCCTCCGTCGGACATGTTTAGCAACTTAATGGGCCAGTAAGTGGGTACGTCTTGGGCCGGACAACGAGCCCAGAAACATGTACTGCAGATTTTGTTCATATTTATATATTGTTTTTTCTGTAATCTCAAACAAAAGCCCATCATATCATTCTCATGTCATGAAGCTTCAAAACTGGTCCTGCTTCGTGAGAATTTTCAAGATTTCCTGCATCAACAAAATTAATCTTCATCAGAACATTTGCCAGACATCAACCGCTTATCTAAAAAAAAGAGTTTGTAAGTAGATCAAGCACTTCATACACATTGAACAAAAAACAAAATGTGATAATGACAAGTTTATATCGATTCACATAGACTAAAAATTATTTTAGGATTAATACAATTCTTAATAAAACTCTTTCCTCTAGTATGCAAGTACCGGATTTCCTATTTTCTGGGTTACTAGTCTCGATCCTTTATTTGATTTCCACAAATTGCCTCTAAACCATATGAAATCCTTTTCAAATCCCCATAGCAATGTGCTTAACCCCCCTTGAGTAAGATGCAACCTAGTTTCTTATAACTAATTTAGGAATTAATATGACTTGGACACGTGTACCCGCATCTAGTTCTGCATTTTAAATTTAAAAAATCTAGGATCGGCCACTAATGAACTTCATATACTCAAATTTAGAAAACTATCCACTTTCTTATTTGTATATAATATATATATATATATATATATATATATATATATATATATATATATATATATATATATATATATATATATATACATAAATATCATAATTTATGTTTTTTCATATACAATAATGCTTATCAGAAAAATAAATTTCGCATTATTTTTTTTATAATACTTATAGCAATTTTTTTGTTTTTATGAACTCTATATTAAAATTATTAAAAAAAATTAATAGAGTATAAAAAACGGATAGGCTATATTATTGAAAAATAATAATATATTACTTATGTAAAATGAGTATTTAAAAATATTTTTCAATTTTTGGGATAATTCATATTTTTTAAATGATAATGATTATTGAAATTAATATTAAACAATAATATCATATCATTTAACAAAATATAAAAACAATTTATGCTATGTGAATTAACTTAGATGAAATTTTAAATAACACTTATTTTGGATTTTCAAAATTTTTTTTATTATAAATCTTCATCCCTTACAATCGATTTTATTAATTTGAAAGCATTAATTCATTTTTTGTAAATTTTATTATTAAATACTCTATTTACTGAAATTTCGAAAATTCATATTTCAAATATTTTTAGTATTCAAATATCTCCAATAAAACTAAAAATACCATATATGTGAATGATACATATTCATTTGAAATGTATCATTATTAAAATGCCATATAGTAATTGCAATGCTTTGATTACGATAATTATGTAAATAATATTTTAAAATCAATAAATTAATGTAATTACTTAATTCTACAAAAGTCATTTTTTAAAATATCATGAAATTTAAAAATACTAAAATATATATTTTAAAAGTATTTAAATAAAATATTTAATATTTTCATTTATGGAAAATAAATTATTCTATTAAAAAATGAGAAAATTATTTAAATAAAATTATGAAAACTATACAATTAATGTTACTTATTATTCAAATAAATTTAATTAAATCATTTTATTGAAATGATAAATATGTGATATATTTTAGAAAGATAGGTATTCAAACGATATACATGATTTGAGTTGAATGTATATTTTTCAAGAATCTATATCTTTATTTTAAATTTGTATTATATATTTTTTATTTTAAATTCATAATATCCAATACAGAATCCTAAAATTGTTATTTGAATTGAATGTATCTTTTATTTATTTTAAATTTTTATTATATATCATTCAATCTTTAAATATTATTTAGATAGAATGCATATTTTTTTTATTTTTTATTTGCTTTACGCATGATTTTTTTTCAAATGGTATTAGAGTTCAATTTATCTTTCATAGATTGAATAAAATAAGAAAATAATTTTCAATTTAAAAGTATATATAATAAAACTATAATTTTCAAATATAATTAAGCACATTTATGTATAGATTACATTCAAATATATAAGAAAACTTCTGATATATATGTATATATTGTTTAACTATTTTAATATAAAATTCATTGAAATTTAGATTTTAATAAATAGTTTTTAATTTTTAATTATTTTAATATTATAATCCTAATTGACTTATGAAATCGTTAATGTTGTTGCTATTTTCTTTATATATCTATACTATTTTTAATCTTTTTTTAAATAATCATATATGATTATTTAACCAATATTCATTGCATAGGCTTGTACAAAAAAAAATGCGATTTTAGTGCAATTCAAAGTTGTATATTGTTTTTTTCCATAAAAAATTATTCTAGTTCATCATTTATAATAATAAAAGATATATTTTTACTAAGATATAAAAAATTTCTCATTCATAATTATAGAAAAGAAAAGCGAAAAGAAAGAAAATGTTCATACGTGAATAGAAATATATTGTTCAAAAAAAATATAAATATGTTACAAACCAAATAATGATGATGATTATTAGTGTCAACAGGTTTTACAATAAAAAAATAGAAAACATATCAAAATAACTAGTGATAACATGAAAATTAGAAATGACAATGAAATTTATGCATTTGTGAAAAAAATAACATTCATCTTAGAGTAATTCTTAAACTCGCACCAACTTTTACCCTTTAAAATATATATATATATATATTTAACCATCTTCATCAACTGCATTATCTTTAAATTTATCATAAATACACAATATAATATATATACAATTATAAATCTATAAATTTAAATTAAATTTATAATGTTAAAATGGGAGATTGAAAAATTTGTCAACTTTGACCACGTGATGTCATATTTATAGTTTAAGCCAAACCATGAAAATGTTTGCTCCTGTTGTGTGTGAGATAGTTGGATCTAATATGTCGAAGGTAAAATCGATGGTATTCATATAACGGCTGAAAGTTAAGAATCCTATCTAAGATGACTAATAATCGAAAGTCTCTATCACTAGTTAAGTTAATCTGATAGCAACCATGAATAATATGAACTTATAACAACTTTAAAAACCATGTACATGTAGTACTTAGCTCTTCATCAATTAAAACATAAGCTAATGGGAGAGCATGTCTACCGACATCTATGACAACGGTAATCAATAGTTTGTATATATATTAGCCATACAAATATATCTCTTCGACATGTATGATTGGACAATAATTTTTATATACAACAATACATGATGCAAATATTAAGAACACATGGTATAGAATTGGCCCTCCCCTATTATCACTCATATGGGTTCACATAAGTATTTCATAAAAAAATATTTCTTTTTACACAAAGAGATTCTTGTCGAGGAATAACATACGTCATATGTTGATGAAATCATAGATGCCTCATATAAATCCAATGAAGATGGAGGAAATAAGAACATCAATCCTCCCCTCATTTCAATTTGGTCACTCACAAGATCAAAAGCAAAAAAGCACCAAAAACTTTTTTTAAGGATTATGACTTAATTAGGAAACTTATGAAACTTGTAGCATTGAGTTTACTAGTATTACTTTTAGTTAAACTAACTTATTTTTCTATCTATATAAGAAGGTCTTTACTATTGTTTAGTAATAACTTTGATTGTAATGATTTTTTAGAATAATACTTCTTTTTGGAGTTTTTATAGAACTTTAGACTTATTAAGTCTTGCTTGTAGTGTCTAGTATATGTTTTATCACTTTTATTTCATTCCTTGTTTTTCTGAGTATGGTATCATTTAACAATTTGGGTTTCAAGAATTTTCAATACTTGAGGGCTAACTTTTCTTTTCTTGAAGTATTGCTTCTTTTGAACCCAAAATTAGGTTTGCCAATCAATTTTTGTTTGGATTGTCGTATCATATGCCATATACGTCATTTTTTATATTACCATTATAGAAAACTCATATAGTTACAACATATTTACGTACTAAACTCTTACAAATATGTAGAACTCAAAATAACTTATGATAAAGATTTGTGATAGAAAATCTTTAAAAAAAATATAGATAAAGTGTTTGGTTTTATAAACTTGAATTAACATAAATGACAAAAATAGCGTGAATTAATTTAAAATAATAATGAATTGACTCAAAATAGTATTGTATTTGCTTTTAGTCACATTTTTAATTTGAAAATTTAATAAAAGAATAAATTTAAAATGTAACATATGAATAAAATAGAATTATATTCGTTTTTATATATCAATAAATTAGAATTTTATTTTCTTAAAAATCAAAATTTAATAAGTTATCTATGTTTTTGAATTATTTATAATATAATTATTATTTATAATATCCAATGAGATTCTGAATTTAGAAAGTAGTATAATCATAATAATGATATTGGAAATAAATTTGTTTGTGTTAATTTTTATAAAAAAATGAAATATATTGACATGTTGGTATATTTCATTTTTTTGGTATTTATTTTTAAAAGAAATATTAATGATAGTTATTTTGCAAAAGATTTTAAAAGTATAAATATATTTCAAATTAAGATGAAGAGTGATATGTATTTTTCAAATCTGTTACTGAGTAATTTTCTAGGAATATTTTTTGGAAAATTGGGAATATTTTTGGGAAATTGGGAATATTTTTAAGAAGTGACAAATTAGTAGTAACTATCTTTTATCTCAACTAGGTTTTTCACTGTATTTGAATTTTTATTTAAACCTTCTTTCTTCAACAATAGATCGCAACTCAGAAAATCAGTAGCACATACCTCCCCTCTCAATTCGTTGCACTTTTACCCTCTTTTGGGGAACGAAGTGATACAACTTTGGGTTCTCTATTTTTAACTTGTTTTATTTATAATAGCCTAGTCAATCAAATGTATCCAAGCGACACCATTATGTGCATGCCATGTGTTATTTTCCATGCGCACCACATGTCTACTACGTGTGCATCATGAGTCCTGTCGCATGTGTGCCACTTGTATATCAATCATGAATGCCACATGTCACATGCAAAATAACGATGAGATGTAGACGGGAATATATATATATAGTAGAATGTAATGTTCTTTTATTGATTCTTGAGTTTTACAAAAGTGACTAGGAGAAGTTGGAAGGAAAGGTTATAGTACATTCAATAAACGAAGCTAGAGAGTTGATTTGTGGTCTAAGGTGTTAAGTTAAGTGGCATGATTGCTTTTGAGGCTTTACTTATCTTTGAATGTGATTGCGTCTATGATCAAAACTTTTTTATGTTACATAAAAGTTATAACAAGGTAGTGGGTTATTTCAATTAAGATGAATTGTTTATTAATAATGTGTTATTGATATTACAAGGCTCATTAAAGTCATTCTAAATTATTGTTAATTCCTGTAAAAATATCTTCTTGAATAATTTGTCAATAACTTTTATGTTGTTAGATATGATGACATAAGATATTTTCTACTCAAATATCCATTGACTTTGTCTATGATATCCAAAGTTCATTGAAATATTAGTGTCAATTAAACATTAAAAAAATAAATGATGCAAGTAATGCTAGTTTTTAGAAATATTAATAATATATAAATTACAAGATATCCTCTATAAAATTATCAAATTGGAACATAAAAGTGTTTACGATATCAATTTATGAATTCTTTAATAAAAGTTATTAAATATGTTATATATTTAAAAATAATAAATTTGTAAGGAATTAATAATATAATATATATTCATTTCAAATCTTACAAAATCTACAATATACACTATTGGTTTTGGGGTCAATTGGGTCAACGTAACATCATCATAATCAAGGATTGACAAATGAATAATAAGATTTGTAAATATAACTTCCAACGAAAATGTTTGGTATAAATAATCATATCATTAGTATCAATACGTTCTAGTAATGCATTGATAATCTTCTCATTGCTTATTTTGTCGAACATTTTGTATTCTTTCGGAACACAAAAACGTATTTTGAACTTAAAAGAAGTATCCATTGATTTATTTATTCAAAGAACTATAAATGAAAAAAATGTTCAATACAATCTAAATTATAAGTGAATTATATATTTAATTGAATTATATTTTAGAAAAATATACTTGAAATAATTTATTTTTTTTGTTTTTGTGAAGCCAATTTTGAAATCACACTATCATTATTAATCAAATCTACAAATTTTGTTTTCAATTATCACATCCTTTGAATTTATATTTTGCACCTCGTAAATATTTTTTTTCAATTAATTACACTTAATTAAAACCATAATAATCACTGTAATTGAATTATCATATTATAATCTTATTGTTTTCCATGACGAATAACTATAACCAATGTGAAGTCCAGTTATATTTAACATGATTCATTTTGCTTAAAAACTAAATATGATGTTTTTTTTATTTTAAAACCATTAAATTTAGATGGCATGTTTTTCTATATTATTAAATATGTAATAATAATAATAATAATATAGAGTGAATATTTATTATACTTTCATTAATCTTAGTTATAATTTTTTGTATTATATATTTTATATGTTATATTCCATTTTATGAAATATTAAGATTTATTTCCAATAATTTTATCATATCTTTAAAAATAAGATTTGTTTGATTATCATGGATTTCAATTTATAAATTTTATTATTGTTTGTTCATATTGCATCATTGATGGATGACTTAAAGCAATCACCATACAACGATTGTATTTACAACACAATATTTTTTTTCGTATGAAAATCTACAATTTTTTATTTTATAAATATCATGGCTTTTGAATTTGTTATATTCAAAGTATTTTTCAGGGACAATATATTCAATTATAAAAGTTACATTTCTTATGATAAACTTCATTTATGAATCATTCAATTTCACATCGATGCTATATTAGATGATCTACAATCTGAGTTATATGAGATAATTAAAATTTAGACTCTTTTTATGATTTAAAATTTTTAGTGTAATATTACAATTATGAAAACAATGAAATGCATTATATGTAACTATTATTCCAAATGAACTTACTCTTTTTCCACAACTTAGTCATATCACTCTTCTATTAGAATTATACTTGATACTAATCATTTTACTACAAGTTAATTGGAGTTTTGATTATGATTATGGATAAATATGGATATATCTCATATTTATTGTTTTAATGAAATGGTTCAATCAAATGAAATTTAAATAATAATTAATAATGATTACATGTTTTTTATAATTTTATTTAATTATTTTGTCAATTAATAAAATAATTTATTTTTGATAAATTGAAGTATTAAATACTCTACTTAAACAGTTTTTAAAATATTTTTTTTTGAGGATTTTTAAATTTAATGATATTTCAAGTAAATGTAAATACCATTTGTAAAATTTAGTAGTTGCGGTAATGTATCAATTTTAAAATATTATTTATATAATATTCAAAGTATTATTTCTAAATATTTATTTTAGTTAAGTAATATATTATTATTTTTAATAATAAAAATCCATCTTTTTTATAATGAATAATTTTTATTTAATAATTTTAATATTATAAATATAGAGTTCATATCATAAAAACAAAACCAATTTCTGTAAATATTATAAAAAAGTAATGCAGAATAGATTTGTATGATAAATGTTATTGTATATTAAAAAAATACAAATTGTAATATTTATAATATAATATATACATATATACAAGAAGTTGGATAATTTTCTAAATTTGAATACACACAATTCACCCAATGGATTATTTTTTAAAGGATATTTTTTACAATGGTTAGTTTTCTAAATGACTCCCTAACCTGCCTTTCGCATTTCGTGCTCCTCCCTCCTGAGTCCATGTTTCATGGTTTTGAATTGTTTCAATTAAACGCATAGGCTCCTGGACTATTTCAAGGAACCAGAAGTGCATATCATGTATAGAGAAGTAAAAAAGGCCATCGGATATTTTGAATACCTCTTCCACCCTTTGTACACAATACTATCTACGCATTCATAAATATAGTAGCAAAAAAGATCATGGATGTTGGCCGAAGAATTTCCGTCGATTGCTGAATTGCTTTTCAATCCACGAACCTGACAAAACAAAAACAAAGATTTAAGGCTAAGGGTGCCAATCTCTCAAAAAAGTGGATGATAGATTCTAACTCATTTTTTAGCTCACTACTACCATTTAACATATTCATAATAGCATTAAAAGATCTAAGCATAAATTCGATCAATAAATAATAATTTTTCCTTCAATTATGCGTCTTAGTCTCAACTTCAAGAAAACCGACTCCTGATAACCTCTACTAAAACCATATTGTTTCTGCTATTTATTTCAAGAATTGAAATGGATGCCTGCCCTCATTGTGCTTCCATGAACATGTAGACTTTTACTATCTACTTCCTCCCTCACAGTGTTCTTTTCATTTCACTGGACTGTTGAGATACAGTATATATGCATCATAATATTGAAATTGAACAAACTACAGAAACCAACATTCGGATTTCATACAAAAAAAACTCCTAAACCCACGTACCAAGTACATTTTTTTCTATTCACACACAAAAATTTCGTTTACAGAAATCCAAATAAATTGAATTTGCACTAAAACAAACACGCGTACCAAAGGGGCTTGTGATCTCTGACACAAACTACACTGAATCGGTGAAACGATAATAACTATCACTCTATTGTTCACCGCACAAACACGATTAGGACACAGAGAAATTGTATTCCTAAGTGTACAAGTCCATGAACCATTGCCAGACAATGACATAGAATGATGCAGTGCTTCATCTTGTGGTACTGAATGAGCCTCACATAAACAGACTTCCATAAACATGCGTCTCGTCCACCATCAACATAGCACTAACAAAGCCATAGTGATCCATCAAAAATGAAAACTGAGAATAGCGATTTGCATACCAATAACTGCCTACTAGTCGTAGAGTGTTTTGGCCGACTTTGTCCTCAACAACTTGATTTCACTTTTTGATATTTTCTCCAAGGACTTCTCGCTCTGGGCTACAGCTTTCAACACTGCCTTCTTCTTCCTAAGGTTCTTTCCCCTCTTCATCGCTGTTCCCTTGTTCACCTTCCTGGTAAAAATTATATAACAGTTTCACCCGAAACACGAAAACTTCCCAAATCAAAATGCTTTACAAGCACAAAAAAAAGGAAAGAGCAATTCACCTCAGCTGCCCACCTGCAGAAACGCCGGAACCCACGGTCTCGGATGTGTCCATGGCTGAAAGGAGCCATGATTTAGAATAAAGACCAACTTTATAATCAGAATTTCAGACCAGGGAGCTCACCAAGGATAGACAGACCAGACAAAACAAAAAAGGAAAAAGGAAAGCTTAAACTGGCGGAGTTGAACGCACCTTGATATCCGTTGGCGGTGGAAACAGCGGAGGAAACACGGCTGCCATCATCCACATCCATCTCACTGGACCGATTCCCTTTTTTGCTCCGTTTCTTCCCCATTCTGGCCCAGAGCAAATTCTAGACAAGGCGTGTTCACTGATCTTCACGGCCGTAACGGAAATCGGGAAACGGTTGATAGGTGGCAAGTGGAAACCCTAATACTAGTTTTCCTTTTCAATATTAGGGATTCATCCAGCCCAAGGGAGTTTGGGCCATTATCCGTTGTTAGACATCAGCTTCCCAAGTTTCTCCTCTCCCGTCCATTTAATTTTGGAGCCAATCGAATCGGACAAAGAGCAGTGTAGGGCATAACCGTCATTTACAACAAAATTCGCTTTACCACATCATCATCATGTTTTCACTGTCATGTGAGCAACACCATTTCACACAATTTGGATGAACTTGATTGGCACATGGCACCGTTTTAAAGGTCAGCCCGTGCCGGATAAATATAAAATACTCCGGCCGGCCACCGTGCTGCTGCATTTGTATTTACCGTCCATGTCGGTGGCATTTGTATTTACCGTCCATGTCGGTGGGATTTCCAGAGTACTGGTAGCCAGCCGTTCGGTGTTGTGTGAAACAAAATTCATGCTTTATTACTACTACAAAACACATTGCACATCACATCAAAAGATTGCAGTTTTTTGTCAGAATCTGACAGTAGTGGGACCCCAGCAACTCAGTTCCACCACTTTCCTAAAAGCCCCTTCCATCTTCGGCCTGCCGTCGCCGTCGCCGGGGATCTTCCCGCCGGAGACGTCAGATCTCTCCGTCCGATGAGAGCGCAGCAGCTGATCCGAGACACGTTGGTGCACTTGGTAGCTCCAACGGCGATCACCCAGCTGGTCCTTCATGGCCTCCACCACCGCGAAGGCCGACAGCTGCCCCGAGCCTCCGCTCATCTTGGACCGGAAAAAGTGCAAGAACTGGACCGGGTGCCCTACCTCGTGACCCCAGTTTGTGGATGTAGCTATAAATGGAGGGAGAGGTGGCCATAAATCCAGGGGCCGTGAAACAGCAGGCGACTGGTTAAACCGCGGCCACCGATCCGGTTTCTTAATGGGTCGGGTTTTTTCCGGTATCCGTGGCGCTCGCCCTTGAACTCCATTTTTGAGAGGAAAACCGAAGCGGCCACGAGTATAGTTTGGGCTTGAAATTGGGGCCCATGTATCCGGCTGCTTCTTTGGGCCCACAAGTCAATGACACGTAATTGCTGACGCAGAGTTACAAACAACAATATCATTGAAAGCAGTATTTATAATTTAACTTATTTTAAATTCAAAACCATTTTAAGTGATATCTTAGATCATAATATTAAATATATTCTAAAGCTAATGACAACTAAATAGTATAATAAGAACAGAGCATTCATGAACTTATCGATTGAAATATTATACTCAAAAACACATAAAATACATATATTAGAAAACATAAAATATTCCAAGTCGAGGATGGGGCCTCCATCCGGTCCCCACTCGCATCACAAAATCGGAAATTATTTTTTATTTTTTAAAATTATTTTATAAAAATAGAAATAAGAAGTAAAAATAATTAACTCCTTATTTTTTCAAAAATAATTAACTCCTTATTTTTTCAAAAATATTTTTTGTAGTATAATTTTAAAAGTATTTTTTGATAGAATTACTTTTATAATTAAAATTGTTTTAGAATAAAACTATTATTTTATTTTTAAAAATAAAAATATATTTTAAAAATTTTGCAGAATACTGTTTATGTTACATGGAAATGATGAAGTAGAAATGTTAACTAATAGAGTATAATTAAATAAAATATTATTATGTAATTTATTTCATAAAGTCTTAAATTTTTAAGATTCAAATCTAAACTTTAACTCAAAAAAAGTTAAAATAAGCATCTTAATTATTTGATAATTGATCTATGTTGATATAGAATATGCGCATTGAAGAATCAAAACCCAAATACAATATATATAAATCTAATTTATTTAATTATTTGATTCTTTACACCAATTTTTCGTTTCACACAGAAACGGAAGCGCCAAAATTGGGACACCTCTGACATCACAAACCTAAAATAGGTTTTTTTTTGTTGATTAAAAAAATAAATTTTTTAAACGGGTTTAAAATTCTTAATTAATAAACAGTATTGATCATTGCCAACGTAGATGGATAGATAGATCATGAGCGTTGATGTATTTGGCAGAGTGTGGGGACCACATTCGCAGTCCTGTCTTATTTTGTAAGTTGAAAGTGTGTGAGTGAGGTGAGTGGAGTACTAAGTTTTTCTCTTATGTTTATAAAATATAACAACTTATTGGGTTCTAAGTTTGTAACTATTCTATTTATTAATTTAAAATTTATTTTAATAAAAATTGAATTTCTTTTAAAAAAAATAATTAATGAATGTCACTTACGTTAATTATGCAGCATTCGTGCTTTCGGATACTGCTGAACTGGTAGGAAAAACCCAGACTTTTTGATGTTGCATTTTTAGTTAGCATAGTCCATGATGTTATAAAACTAAATATTTAATTCGAATATTTATGTAAATATTAATTAAAAATATTGTGTGAATTTTAGATTATTCATGATTAAAAGAGTAAGTTAATATTTAATAGCGTTATTATGCATCTTCTTTCTATGATACGTGGTACTTTGCAAAATAAAATAAAAAGTGGTATTTTACTAATATCTTTTTGCAAATTTTGACGATGTCGGTCTCTCCTTGTTTTTCCATTAGCATGAATATAGGGCATTTCCATATTGTACGGTCTGGGACTAGTACACCAACCCCCCCCCCCCCCCCCCCCGGATCTCATTCACCACTGCGTCTTCTTCCCCCCTGCCTCTGTGATAAAGGATGAAACGATTTGATCCTTTTTCGCTTTTGTCTTGCTTCTCCTCCTCCTAGCATCAAAATACATGTTTAGAAAAGCCAATCTTACATTGGAAAATCAAGATGGAATACTCTAAGGAAGGAAATGTGGTACTTTGCTGTTATTATGGATTATGAATTATTTGTTAAAAATGGTGTGTTTGGGTTGGAGGGTTCAATTTAAGGTTTCTGCCAAAATGAGTTACTTTTTCAAAGAAACAACTCTCCTTGATGATTGGAAATCTCGGGTTTGTATTTTTTATATGGATTGTTAAACCCATGTACCAAATAACCATCACATATTCCTTCCTAATACTCATGGTACTGATTTCCTCTTTGCGGCTGACTTTGAGCATGGTGTTGGTGCCTCATCCATAGAAATGCAATTTTCCCACCCAAGTAAGTCTTGTTAGAAATTAACCCCTTTTTAGTTTTCTTGTGAATCAAGTCTGTGATTTTTTTATTATTAGCCAAATGGCCTGTGAAATATTAGAAAATTTACGGTTTTAGTTTTTGGAAATACATTAAAAGTAGCCCCAAAAAATGAATCAAATTGTTGTTTTTTTGTTTTTGTTTTGTGAGAGAGTAGGTACGGGACCACACGTAAAACAACAAAAAGGCGAAACTCCTGTGATTAGGTGTGCGGCGCCCAATAGCGACGTGAATTAGGGTTTGGCCCTCCCGAGAAGAGGGATCCTGTCCTGTGTTTGAGCAGACAGCGAGGATTTTAGCCCTTCTGGGGACTCGCGCGCCTCGCCATGCAAAATGCAAATGCAAGAGGCTGCACCTTTTTGTGTTTTTCTTAGGATGGCTGCACGATCTCATCTGGAGATACTACGTCTCCCATAACGTGAAACTGCGGGAACCCATTGAAATCAGGCGTTCCGCTCTGTGATAGATTCTAAAATTTATCAAAATCTTGAACGGCTTGTACATTTTCTGTTTCTTGTGTGGAATGGCTTGTGTAACTAAAGTTACTTGAAACCTCCACACAGATACTGCAGGAGCTAGAGGAGTGGCTGTGGCTGAATTGGAAAATGTGATGGGTATGGATGTGGAGGCAGGACCACAAGTGACTTTCTCTGAAACCATAAATTTGGCATTTCTCAGCTACTTGTCGTTGCTTTTCTGAATCTCTCTCTTCACCTCCAATGGCGACCTCTCTTCACTTCACTCCTTCCAATGAAGGACATCAAACTGTAGGATACTCCCTTCAGGAGTCGTCGCAAAGGTCCAAAAGGCGAGCTTCGGGAGAAGAAAGAACAAGTCCGGTGGTGGGCAGAAGAAGCAGGTGCTGCGGGGGATGGGGGTTGAGAGGCTTGAGCAACAGCGCCTTGAGCAAGAGAGGCTTAACAAGATGAATCTCGAAATGGCACCTACAAATCTTGTGTTTCCTGCCTCTGCTGATCCTGTTTTGGTCTCTTCTTCTGTAAATCTTCATAAGTTTTCAGGATACCCTTCTCCTGTAATCGGCCAAATCCCCGTTCATCATCAGAATCTGAATCATAGGGGTATGCGGGATTTCGTGACCAAATGGGCATTGGAGGAGTGATTTCTTCGGATCACTTCAAAACTGACTTGTTTGGAATCGGTCGAGTGATTCCTAGGGAGCCCTCTTCGAGCCCCAACCCTATCAAATGCATTTCCGATCACTGCGTTGCTTGCTGCAAGGTTAGTGAAACCCCAAATACCCTAGTGTGTAAATGGGTTTCTTCGACATCCAGGAAACATAAAGGTAACATTCTCAATTTGGGATTTTCTTGCAGATGCAATATGCTAATGACACAGTATTCATGGGGTTAAACATCGCAAGAACTGAGGAAAGTCATGATCTCCCGAGAAATGCAGTTGGAAATGAAAAAGAGGTAATGAATCTATCTCCTTACAACTCCAAACATACATTGAATGTTTGACGCCTATATAGGATGTCTCAAACAATACAATATTTGTACAGATTTTGCAGGGAAAGGAAGTTGTTGCTGTGCACAGAAGAGGAGCATCAGGTAATGAAGTTGGAACTATAATGATGGAGTATGAGTTTTTCCCTCAGAGAAATGATGATGATTCAAGTTTCACGAAGAATGAACCAGCGATGCCCGGATTTGCTACCTTGAACTTAAACCCCATTGATCTATCTCTCAAGCTATCTTACTAAGCAGCAGCAGTGAGTCCGCAGTTCGCTCATCATGCCACGTTCCCGTCTTCTAAAGCAGGAGCACAGACACCATCCTTTTATGCATTTGGTTGCTGAATTGAAAAACTCCTGCAATGACTAGTTCCTTTTGCCCTTTGCACCAATCTATGTTTCAATATAATCCGAGAAGTTGATGCTGGATTTACATGCTCTCGTTCTCTTTTTCTCCCATCTGTGTTACAGTATAGCAGCAGAAGTTGAAGGTGTGATTTAGATGTACCATTTCTGTAATAGCCAGTACTAAGAAGAACCCTAGAAATTTCCTTGAGCCAGCATACACTGTTGGCTTGGGGACTGGAACACTGGGATTATCCCTGAGGAGTTACTGAAACTGGGAGTAAACAAGCAGTCTTCATTGAATTCTCCTTGGGGAAACAAGTTAAAAAGAAGTGAAAGGGTATGAAAAGTGGAAAAAGAAACAGGTAGTTATACGAGCTATGGGGCATGCAGGCATCCAACATGGGTAATGTAAAAACTGTGGGATGAGTCTAAGTCTCAGTCTCAGTTGTGTAACAAGAAAAGCTGTGGAAACCCATAGACGTTAATGCAGCCTTCTCAGAAGCTCCCTTTTCCTATTGGTCCTTTTTGTTGTTGTGTGGCAGTACGGGTACGGTAAGGCTAGGGAAATAAATACAGACGTGTTTTTATGGAATGAAGACACTCTTCTTTCTAACACTGAACCCTAGAGGAACCACAAGCTCGCGGTTACTTGTGTGGATTGTCCGATTCAATTCCTTGTACAACTTAAGACATGGACGATGGGAAGGTTGTCTCCACCTCAGCTTTCCCATCTACAGCTTCTTTGAATGGGTTGCAGACTAGATTTTCAATCCATTAAAAACAAAATCATGCTTCAAGATCCTGCATAGTAACACTTGTTGATTCCATGTTAACGTTTTATAAATAATATAGGAATAATTTATATTTAAAAATAAATCCAGATTTTCAAAAAGTTAAAGTGATTCAGCATCTACTCTATTAGAAATGTTTTTTCAAACATATTCTCTCAAATTGTTCTTATAAAATGAAACATATAAAAATTCATTCATTTAAAAACACCGATAAATAGGACATTAAACAATGTGTGAATTTTTTATGGGTTACCCGAAAAAACTCCCACATACCTAAATTCTTCATGGTGTACCCGATATTTCTTGGGGTTAAGCAGTCAATACAGCATTGTATTGATACGTGTTTGAAATATTAAGAACAAAATTGGACAAGAAGAGTACAGTAGACGCATTTATGGGTTAAAGTGAAGTCCGAGCGATATATCAAATATGGGATCCACTAACAAAAAATGACGCTAAAGAGATATGTTGTATTTATGAAAATAAAAATCAGAAATTGACAAGTTTGCTTCCTGAAACACAGAAATGGACAACTCTGAATCAAGAGGACAACATGACATTTCGTGAGAGGAAAATCAAGGAAATAAACCTAAAGATATACCAACCCATGCTCAATCAAAATCAGACAACGAAAAGAATACTACAAAAAAGACTTACCTCAATTTTTCACCGAAATCGAATAATGCAATAAATGATGATATGCAACCAAAATCTCCAGAAATGGATACAAGTATATCAAATGAAGAGGAGTTTGGTATGAAATACAGCAGCTCATAAGGAAAAGAATGGAACTAAGGTTGGAACCTAAATTCGAAAAAGAATTTTGTGTTATACAATTAAATTTTAGAGATGCTTATGAGCACTCTTTCATGAGAGGTTTTGAAACTCATACAAGCCTTTTATCAACAAAAATATCTATTGGGTCACACTTATCCCTTCAATCTTGCTATTGCTCTAGCCAATCCTGAATGTAGAAGAGCCATAGAATAAGAGTTAGATACTATTAATAAGTATAACATATGGATGCTAATGGATAGAAAGCAAATTAAATGGCCCATAGGGGTGAAGTGGGTGCTTAGAGCGTTCATTCCTATCACTAAAATGGATACAATAAGATTACTACTAGCTATATTAACTTCTCATAAATGACCAATTTACCATTTGGATATAAAATCACCCTTTCTGAATGGAGATTTAACAAAAGAAATCTATATAGAACAACCATCAAGTTTTGTGATTAGGGGGCATGTAGACAAGATATACAAATTTTATGAGTCTCTATATAGACTTAAACAAGCATCCATGTCATGATATTCCAAGACAGATAAATAATTTTCTCAGCATGGATAAATAAGAAGCAAAAATGATCTAACTCTATATATACTAAAGATGACACTACAAACAATTTTATGATAATATATTTCTATGATAATGACGTATTTTTTATGGGAAATGATCAAAAGATAGTAACTTCAGAAAAAGAAAAAACTCATATTTGAATTTTAACTTGTTGACTTCAGGGTTGCAACATATTTCCTTGGACTTAAAATCAAGTAGATTCCTTCCTACACTATTGTGTCTCATTGAAAATACGCCTTGGATGTAATTTAAAGATATGGAATAGGATCTTCTAAATCGTCAGATGTCCTATTAGTAATAGGACACACCTATGTAGAAAGCAAAATTTATAGAGGTCTCATTAGTTTACCTATGTACCTCATGGTAATACTTCCAAATATCACATATATGGTTCATCATTTATCATAATTCATGTCTAAACCTCAAAATTTGCGTATTGAAGGGACACAAAGAATTTTGAAATAGACAAAAAACACACATGATATGTAACTACATTATAAAACAAGTATTACTCCTTATTTACAAGTCTACTTTGATGATGATTTTGCAAGAGACAAGAAGAACACCAAAACCATGTTCATGCTTGGAACGCCTTTGCCTGGAACAATAAGAAATAATGTGTTATTGCACAATTAACAGTTGAAGTAGAATATATTGCTTTTGCTTCTACCTCAAATCACATAGCTTGAACAAGTAAGATCTTCAGTGATTTACATCATCTGCTATATAAACTTGTAGTGCTAAATATGGACAACTAATTTTCCATTATGATGGGTAATAATCCAGTATTTTTTAGAAGACCAAAATATATTTACATTAAATAACATGTTCTAAGAACTTATATGAACGATAAAAAGATAAGAGTGAACTTTATACTTTCAATACATCATGACTTAGAAATTCAAGAATTGAGATATTTCTCAAAACCACTCTGTCTTCCATTTGTGAGGAAAAAGAAAGATCATGTTGAGATCCATTCTTAAAACTGCATTAATGATAAAGAGAATTTGATAAATCTTTAGAAGGCACTGTCTGAAATTTGAAAAAAAAAAACAGATTTCGAATCAGATCCAATAGGTGAAATTCTGATCAAATTTCGGATGAAATTACTGAATTTTTGGAAAATTTTCACAATTCGTGATAATTATTTATTAAATTGCATTAAAATTTAAAGAAAAAATAAAGAAAATGGACAAGGGTAATGTCGTCAAGCAACAGAGGGCATACCCATTTAAGCGTTCCCCCTCTCCTTTTGTCATTCGTCGTACTGGACAGCTAATGGCGTTGACAAAAAATCCCAGCTTGCTTTTCGTCTTCTTTCTCCTCAACTCCTCCGCCGCTGCGCCCTCGATTCACAACCTCCTTATGTCGATGGGATTGCCGGCGGGTTTGCTCCCCAAGGAAGTCAGATCCTACAATTTCTCCAGCTCCGGCCTGCTGGAAGTGCTTCTAGAAGGACCCTGTTTCACCAAGTTCGACACCGTGGCTCTCTACGACGCGGTGTTCCGCGCCAATCTCACCCACAGTAGCCTCACCGATGTCCAGGGACTCTCGCAAGAAGAGCTTTTTCTATGGCTCCCCGTTAAGGACATAATCGTGAATGATCCCGGCTCCGGCCTCATTCACATCGATATGGGCGTCGCACATAAACAGCTCTCGCTCTCGATTTTCGAAGAACCCCCAGATTGCAGCACCACATCAAGTGAGTCATGTTGGCATCCTCGCTCCCGATTCTTCAATTCAAGTCCCCGCGACGCGTGCCCGATTCTCTACGCCTCTTTTCTTCTTCCTCTGTGTATCAATAATCATGTGGAAGCCGTCCTTTTTAATTCATTTACATGGGTGTTTTATGCAATAAATCTGAACTGGTCTGAAATTCATTGCAGGTGAACTCAACTGGGACATTGCTTAACTGCCATTGGAAGTTCCTCTGGTTGTCTAGCTCTTCTACGGTTTATGAGCATGAAGTTACTTGTATTAACGGGGGTATTGGCTTTGCTCAATTTACTAGAAAGTATCCTCAGTATAACCTTGTGATATTAGAAGGTTATCTTCAAGTGCAAGATAACCTTGTGATTTTACAGTGAGCATTTCACAGAGTTTCATATGAATAAGATTTCATTTTCTGTGAGGCTGATGGTGTCCGAATGGAATGAATACCCACGAACATTGCAGTTGTCTTGTCTGCAAAGAGAGTGAAAGATGAAAGCTTTGTTGTAATGAACTGAAAAACAGCGCTTCATGATGAGAAAAAAACCTTATAGCAGCTGGCAAATTTATTCTCCTGTCTTGTCGCACAGCCTCCAGAGTTCTTCTTGACAGTGCTTATTGGGATCCTCATAGCTAACAACATGCATGCGTTTTCTGATTAATGCTGCTTCATGAAAACTGATCATTTTCAGTGATGATCACACCTGGCCCCTGGGTTCCCATTCTACTCCTTGATGTAGTTCGCCAGCTTCCTTAAGCCCCCAAGGCCAAGGGACGACATGGAGGTAACTAGAGACATCCTCAAAGGGAATGTAAGTGACAATAAGCGTTTATCTGAAATTCCCTTTTTTTTCATGATTCAAAGTTCAATTCTTTTTTTTATTTTTAAAATAAAAAATTAATAGCCCTATGAAACACGGTTATTTCTAATTTTTCAAAATAAATTATTTTGTTTTTTCATTCTTATTCTAAAAAATAACACTATAATATAAAATGAACTATTTTGTTAATTTTGGTTTTTCATTCTTATTCTAAGAAAATGGTGCATTACATAAAAATGTTTGCTTCTATCATGTGGGACTAGATTTATGAACAGCCTGATGGTGGAGCTATTAGCACAATGAACAAAGAGTTTCCATCTCTCTAATCATTCATATTCTTTCACAAACACATTTGACCGCTGCCACAAATTCTACTTCAGTAGTAAATAAAGCTATAATGATTGCTTTCTTTGAACTCCAGGATACAACACCTGATCCCAAATTGAAAACATACACTGCAATATTTTTCCTATCATCTGCATCACCAGTGAAATCACTCTAAGAAAATATTTCAAGTTGTGCTACGTGTTTGAAGACTGTACAAGTAGAAGAGAAAATTCCAAGCTTTTTTGTTCTCTGCAAATATTTGAAGATTCTCTTAATGAACTACATGAAGTGTAGAAATTGGGTGTTGACTGATAAATTGGAGTATTTATCAGCTAAAACCCAGAAATCTAGAAAACCTCTCGGGCTTAAGTATGACAATCAAGCAAACTGGAAATTCACTATGATTATGCGAGTTACATGATGCATACAACGCACACTCCTACACCATACATATGTGATGATCACATCAGAAATCAATGGACGTTGATTTGCCCTCGAAATGCCGGGATAATTTCCACCACATCCTCAGGACATTGCTCTGTTCCTTTTATGCAGTGGAACGCCCCACAACTGCACCTGAACGTAGGATGATAATCACCAAACCACTAGGCCAAAAGACACGAACTTCAGAGCCCCACTACTTCACCTCCAACCTGTCCAAGTAAGGACATGATTTCTCCAAGCACTTACCTAGGCTACAAGTGTTGCAATATCAGCACTTCTCCACAAGACTTGCCTCTTTCACCGGTTTCAGATCCCTGGAAATTATTAATAGTCTTCCCTTTCAGTATAGCCATATTACTGTGCTTCACCATATCTCCGATCCAATGATATCTAATATCAATATGTTTTGTTCACGAAAGATACAGTGCATATTTTCTCAGTGCAATTGCACTTTGACTGTCACAGAGTACTCTCACCCTCAAACTCACGAACCCAAGTTCTTCCAAAAACCTATTGAGCCATATTGCCTCTTTTCCTACCTAAAACAAGGCTACGTATCAGCCTCTATGGATGGCAATGTAACTCACTTATGTAAAGAGGACATCCAATTGACTCAAACTCTGTTAACAAAAGTTTTCGGATTACATTATTGAGTACCACAGCCGAGACACAACTCTGCAGTGACTTTCAAATAGCACAATCATGACTTGTCAACTTCTCAGTGTACTTGTTCCGACATGTGGCGATTGATACCAACTGATGACAAAAGCTATATTAGGTCGAATACTTACCATAATATACATCATCCCTCCCATCAAAAAAGCAAATAATTTTTCAGGCATCATCAGTTCTTGATCACTATCTTTGAGACATAAAGTAGCACAATTTATCTAGTGAGCGGAAAATTAGATGTATTTGAGTGCTCTAAAAGTTTTCAGTAGATGGTAGAATTGTTGGAAATATGGAAATAAAGAAAGACTCCAAATTTGATTAAATGCTCAGCATATGTCCAAAGTGTTTGAGGTTATGCTCCAAAGAAATGTTAGTAAATTAAAGAAAAAACAAGAAAAAGATTTACAAGGTAAAATCCAGAAATTGGAAAGTCTCCTGAGTTTGAAAAATCCAAGTAATGAAATTTATTATGAGTTTACAATAGAAGTACAATACTTAACGTATTAAACAAATCAATGATCTATAACACAAAGTTACTAATAAACTTTCTTTGTAGTAGCAGATTTTACAACATAAAGCTACCAATAGACCTTCTTTGTAACATCAAATCGTCTTCTTTATGCCTTTAGATAGAATTTCATCAATCCTTCTCCACACTCACACCACACACCCTGAAGGGTATTGGAGATGACCTTTTATAGGTATACGTTCCTTGCATCTTGTCAACGTACTCATTAATGTAGAGCTACCTTGCTGACCCACAACTTTCAGCACTTCACACAAGCATCTTCACTACCCTTGTTGACTAACAACAACCCTTCACATGTGTAACTTTCAGCCTGCTAGATACATTAGTAGTGTGTTCAATAAGAATGAGAGACTAAGATAAAAACCTGTAATTCCTAAAAAGAAGAAATACATAAGTTCACGTAAAAAATATCTTAAATGTACAATTTAAATTCGATCGCACACATTTGCTAATTCATGAAAATAGCCTATTTGAACCTATCTAAATGATGAGTTACAATTCACTTTAAGGATAAAACATTTTATATAGTTTCTTATAAAAAACTATTGAAAAACATTTCTCAAGTAACCAATCAATACTTAAAATGTTGTTTCTTAGATCAAGAATGGAGTAATCATCAGACACTAAGGACTTTCATTCCGAAACATGACAAAAATTATTCCTATATGTACTACTTTCAATTTATTATCATTTTAAAAAAATGTTATGTGTTTGTTGGAACTCAGACCAAGAGTTGTAAAAAAATCTTACTTTTAAAGTTCAATATCATACATCTATTTTGAAGTTATTTTGCAAGATATCAATTCATATAAATAGCTTACCATCCATTTATTCTTCAACAATATAATTTATTTGTTAAGCTTTAGTATATTCACTACAAAAAATGTCCTAATTTTTGATAATGATAGTATTTCATTATTTATATATTAAATTTAATTTTTTTACTTTAATTGTATGGCTAGTTTGACCACATTCCTTGAGTTTTTTTTATTGGATCTCGTGTTTGATTTAAAAACACATGTGATTTTCGTTCTCCTTGATACATTGTTTGAGCTTTCCAAACTTTTGTTTATGTAGTTAAACTAAATCTTACAACTCATCAAGTATCTTGAAATTCACATCCTTAGATTTCTTCATTGACCAACCTTTTTACAAGTTCATAGAAAAAGAAAAACAAATTTATGCATCATCTTTGTAGTTACATACATTAATCATCCAAATACTCGGAAATGCCTTTATGAGTTATTCATTTCAAGAATCTCAAATTCTCAATGGTGAAGTTGAACATGAGACTGTTCAACTCTGCCTTTTCGAATCATGGCATCTAAGATTTTCTTGAATGTAATATTATTTAGTATCATATCTATGTAATTTGTATTAGTGATTTGAAACAGATAATTGTTCATCTTCAAATCCTTTTTTTCAATAACTTTTTTTATACTCTTTCTTCCGCAAATGTTATGGAATTTGTTCCTAGAATCATTAAAATTCTCCATGAAAATTGTCCAATTGTTATAATAGCATCAAATTATGGGATTGCTGATTGCATAAATGATTCTATACATCATTGCTAGCAATTGTCATTATTTATTCATTATTAATGATACTAAACAAAAGACCCATAAACCACACAAAATTTGATACTTATTGAGAAATGCAAATGAGTTTAAATAGATACTACAATTAATTAAACGAAAATACTGATGCATCAACAAATATAGATGCTACTTTGTTTCACCTTAAAAAAGTAAATCTAAGAAATATTGAGAATATTAAAAAATTTAATTTATTTCAAAAATAAATTCATTTTCAGAATAGAAATTTATGTATTTGATATCTTTATTCATGTTTTCAAAAAATTAGATGTGATCTTTAATATATATGTGATGTATAAAATAATTGTATATTTAGTTATTTTTTCATAAAATTTGATTTTTTTATTCTAAATAAAAAATTCAAATATAATTTTACAAACATATTTGTAAAATTTATGTAACAAACATACTTTCAAATATAAACATATAATACATATTAATAATTTATATAAATTCTTAAGTAAATTATTATTAGGAGATTAGCGATCAAAATAAATTTATACAAAGTGTCACTTTACATTTTTCATATTTATTAATGAAAATATATTATTTAAAATTGAAGAGAAAGAATAGAGTAAATAATGATATGGTTTTTTTTTATAACATTTCATTCGTTTTTAAATTTGATTTTTATTTATGTTAAAGAAAAAGATTTTCTTAGCCTTAATAATAAGCAAATTGTGAGCATGCATAGTAATGAGATATCCAATTGCAATGTATTTGGATACCAAAACTATGGTGCAAAGATCAATAGATTTGAAATATGTATTAATAATGTATATATATATATATATATTTAAAAAATATAATAAACTAGTAAAACATAGATACATAAAATAAAATATAAAATAAAGCGATAATTAATATATCAAAAATGAGTTTTTTATCATTTATTTCAGTTTTTTCATTTTTAAATTAAGTCATGAATTTTATTACATAATATATCAATCCTTTCCCTGGACCAACATTTCTCTTCATTTCATTGTTTTGAAGTGAATGCGTCTATAAATTTCACATCTTTCTTCTTTTGTACAATATTGCCACAAATTTCTACAAGATTTTTAAAAACAAATCCATTTTTTTCTAACTTGAATTATTCAACTTTCGGAAAATAAGCATTTAATAAGATATTATTTATTTCAAATGAAAAAACTCAAGTTGTGAAGCTTGATTAGCATACAATGTTTATGCTAGAGAATTAATCACATTATCGAACTGGATATGATTGATGATACTTTATCTATTGTTCCAATTTATTTATTTTTTGTTATAGTAGCTCCTAAATTCAAAGCCTTTTATGCACTAAACACCACATGATAATTAATTCTTGTTTGTACAACAAATTAAATCTCAGAACTTACCTAAAAAGCATTAGAAGAATCAGCAAATGAATATATCTCATGCTTATATCTATAAATAAATCTGTCTTAGTACTCATTTTATCATACACTTCTTCAACATCAAATCCGTTGGGGTATTCAAACAAAAACGTAGCAAAATCATGTGAATCAACGTTTTGTTATGTACAGAAACCTAATTTCACATTCTATTTGACAATTGAAATGAAAATTTTTCTCTAATAATCAAAATAATTGCTAATGGTGTAAGTATAATTTCTAGTTTTCTTATAAAAAAGTTAAACCAATTCATAAACAATTTCCATGTAAAATGAATAATTTGTATCACATAATATTAACTAGATAGTTAATTCAACCATAAAATGACATTTGCCATTCATTCTAATTCTTTTAAAATCTCAAAATCAATGATTTGACAACTCAAAATATTTGATCATTGTACTTTTCTATATATACCTCATTATCAAAAATCAACTATTTGATATTGAGTATGTCCACATAGTGCTTGAAGTAGAGGTAAGTTTTTATTGGCTATTTTTCGATTAGACTTCTCATTTCTTCATCTATATATCTCGTTGAATTCATAAATAATCAAACAATAACATTTTCAAAAATGTCTAAATTTATGTTAAAATCCTATGCCTATGATAAAATATATTTATTTCTCTAATTAAAAATAACTAATAATTATATGTTATTATCTATATGAAAATTAGCAAATTTTTAGAAGTATATTTAACAACTCTATTAGTTTTATAATCTTAGTAATCAATTATTCTTCTTTCTTAACTTAAATACCATGAAGAAATTTAAGGTTTGAGGTAAACCTTGATTATGTTTTTCTTTATTAATCTTGTTCTTGGTTATGAAAATGATGATATCTATTGTGCCACATATTTTACTCTATTGCAGTTGCAAATTTGCATTGTTCCTCATTACTTTCAATAATCACTCTTATTAAAAATAGCCTATTTGAACTTACCAAAGTGATGACTAGTAATCCACTTTAAATACTTTATAGAGTTTCTTTAAAAAATTATTGAAAAAGCTTTCTCAAACAACAAATCAATTTTTAGTAGGTCATTTTTTAGTTCAAGAATAAGTAATCACCGGATATTAAAAACTTTTATTCTTAAGTATGATAGAAATTGTTCTTATATGAGCTACTTTCAATCTCATTTCATTTTCAAAAGTTTGATATACTTGTTGGAGCTAAGATCAAGAGTTGTAAGTAAAATCTTGTTTATATTGTTTAGTATTATATGTGTATCTTGAAGTTACTTTGTAGTTATCAATTCGTATAATTAACTCATTATCGATTTGTTCTTTAAAGACATGATAAATTTGTTGAGCTTCAAAATATTCACTATGAAAAATATCCTAATTTATAGTTGTAATATTATATTGATTCTTTATTAATATTTTTTTTTTACTTTATACCTTGTTGATTATATCCTTATGAGTTTTTTTTATTGGGTATTGTGCTTGATTTAGAAACACATGTTAATTTCTTTCTCCTTGATATATAGCTTCAACTTTCTAAATTTAGGTTCATATACTTAAATACGCATCCTTATAATTATAGATATTACTCATCCAAAATACTCTTATCTTTATCGTCATTCATCTCAAAAATCTCAAATTCTCAATGGTGAAACTGAAGGTGGGATCGTTTGACTTTCCATTTCCTAGTTATGGAATCTGAAATTTCTTTTAAATATAGTTTTGTTGAATATCATATCTAAGTAGATTCTATCATTGAATTAAGAAAGATAATTATTCACTTTTAAATCCTATAATAACTTTTTTTATATCCTTTCTTTTGCTGAAATTTGTTCATAAAGCAATTGGAATTCTCGATAAGCATTGCTTAATTCTTATAATAGTATCAAATTTTGAGATAGATGATTGTATGAATCATCCACTATTGCTACCAATTGCCCTTATTTATTATTTTATTAATTACACTAAACAAAGTACCTATAAACCTATTGAGAAATAGAAATGGGTTTAAATAGAAATTACAATTCATCCAATGAAAACACTAATGCATAAACAAATGTACATGACACTTTATTTTACCTTGAAAAAGTGAATTTATGAAGTGTTGAGAATATTGAAAAATCTAATTTCTTTCAACAATATGTTCATTTTAAGAATTATAAGAAATTTAGATATTTGATATCTTTATTCATGTCTTCAAAAAAGTTCGTTTTGATAATTATACTTGTTTGGTATATGTGATCTCCAATATATGTGTGTAAAACAATTATATAACTTATTTAATAATTTTTTTCATAAAATTTGAATTATATAATTTTAAACACATATTTGTGAAATTTATCTAACAAACATACTTCCAAATATAAACACATAATACATATTAATATTAGGAGGTCAATGATGAAAACAAATTTATACAAATTATCCAATTATATGTTAATATTTATTAATGAAAATATATTATTTAAAAATGGAGGAAGAGAATAGAGAAAATAATGATATGGTTTTTTTGGTAACATTTCATTCATTTGTGAATCTAATTTTTATTATTGTAAAGAAAAAACTTTTTTATTCTTTATAATAAGTAAATCGTAAACAAGTACAATAATAAGATATTCAATTTCAATGTATTTGGATACCAAAATTGTGGTGAAGATACAAATAGATTTGAAATACGTAATAGTAATATTATTTTATATATTTAAAAAATATTTTGTGGAATAAATAATCCTATAAAATATCTAATTGCTAGTAGTTGTCTTTTGGATTACGTATGGTGTGTTTAAAATGAAAGAGGGGGGGATTTTTAAAATCTCATAATTTTGTGGAAAATTGGAAATAAAGCAATATGGAGGGTGCGAGAGAAAAAGTGTTTTTACTAACAAGTAGCTCAGCATCCATGGAGATTACGCTTACACAAAGAAGGGGCAAGAAATCCAGCTTGGATTCTTGGTAAAGTCGTAAAGCTTGCTGTACTCCTCAACGCAATTGCATTTAATTGTACTAATCTCTGCGCTATTTATCCCGAAGTTACGCGCACCTTTTTTACTGCATTTTTCACCGGACGGACTCCACAGGTATTTGGGTTCCTCCGTCGACGCTGCTTTGCTTTTTACACAAGGTAACTTCTGCGCTTCCGTTTTGATCAGGAATTGAATTTTTTTGATGGGTTTTCTCAGGTTCCCTGTTTGCGATTCTGGGAAGTTTTCGTTTTGAGCAAAAACAACATAAAAAAAATATCCGTGCTTTTCTTGAATCTTTTACGCGTGAAAACCACGCCAAAGGGAATATGTTTATGGTGTCTGAATGCGTTGAAATCCAGATCCATGGCTCTTGTGTGTGCGCTTATGTATGTTTCCTGCGAATCGAATCAATGAGCTGCAACATCTTTTTGTTTCTCTGTAGACGCCCTTGTTAAATGTAACGCAAACCTGTTCATTTGATAGACGGTTCATCTGTCTTTCCTTGGCTAAAATGGCACTTTTTGCTCTATCAAAATCAAGTTTTTAGGCTCAGTGAATGAATCTCTGAATTGAAGTAAATTGCGCATGGATATATATTAATTGATGGGATTGTTCTATGGTCGTATATATTTTTACTGAACATCATGCAATCTTCTGGTAAAGAGTCGAAGGCGTAAAATTGTCAGAAGAAGCGCATGATACCAAAACCTGATCTTTTCTGAGTACTTACCTGTATTTTGACTGATTCATATATCTGCTTTCTGCAGGAGAATCTTAGGCACTGCGCTAATGACTCGATCGAGGATAAAGTACGAGCTGATTCCAAACGAGCGTACACGCAGAGAAACATTCAAGAAAAGGAAGAGAGGCTTGTTCAAGAAGCTAAATGAACTACAAGTGCTCTGCAACGTTGATGTCTGTGGTATAGTTATGAACGATAATGGGACGCGGCCAGAAGTTTTTCCATCTCTCCACGATGCCTCTCGTGTGATCCAGCGGTTTAACAACTTGCCCCCTTCCACGAAGGGGACGAATATGGTGGATCAGCTTCGATATCTCCGGATCAATCTGAATAGGGTCTCCACAAATGTAGACAAGGAGAGCAGGAAGGTCAAGTCTTTAGAGAATGAAGTTGTCTTAGCAGAGTGTCTGAAAAATGAAGAAGGTGTCAAGGTGGAAACCTCAGAGCGTCTGCACGAGATGCTTCGTTTGTTGGAGAGGAAGATTGCAATGGTTGATCATAGAATTGCTGATATAGAGAAGAGTGAGGCTTATCACGGAAAAGGGAAGAAGCCACTTGAAGATCCAGGAAAATGTAATCATTAGCCACACTGATGGTCCGTAAGTAACTTATAAACGTATACTATGGAAGATTAGGGGTGAATCTTAATCCGATAAAAACCAATTAACACACTTTTCAATTTCTGATTACCAAAAAGACCAACGAATTGAACATTGTCACCCTATATGGAATCCTTAATGACTATAATAATTGTGCAAGAAAAACATTCTATTAAAAATGGAGCTTCTCACAAACTAGATACACTTGTTTATGGAGAACAAATTCGTCAGGCTTCATGCCATACATAAATAATTCAGAGAAACCCTTGATCCCCAAATATGCCCGTACTTTGGTCAGCTAACCGTCTTTTTGGAGAAACGTATCTAAAACATTTTGATTCTTCTTTGTCTCTGGTGGAGATGCACGTGTTCCTACAGTGGATACCGTAAAGCATAAACAAAAGAGCACCAAGAAATGCAACACCAGCTGAGAATCACATGGCAAACAAACCAATGTCTTAACTTCTTGTCTTTCTTCCTTACCCTTTGTGAAGTAAACTTGGCAATGGCTAACTTGATGGATGCACGAAGAAAGTAGAATTGCGCGCCAATGAACTTGGAAGGTCATGAAATCAGCCCACCAACCAAAAAAAAAAAAAATGAGGCAGCAATTGATATGATATAAAAGAAGCAAAGAAAGAACGCTGAAGGGAATCAGGGATCGGAGGAAATGTATTTCTCATGGCCATTCCCAGGAGGTAAAGGCAGCAACCTGCTCCACAAGGCGATAGGATATGAGAACGCATCCTCTGGATAAATGGGAGTCAACAGAAAATGACTCAACCATGCATTCTACAGAGAAGCTTTTTCTTTGATGATTCGAGTCACTGGGTCATGTGATAATTGTGTAGATAATCACCCCATTTTGGGAATCATCATGAAGATGAGACAGAATAACCAACACCACAAAATAACACCAAAACATCGGCATCTATTATAATACAAAAGCGTACCAAGAGGAAATCAAATTTCTAAAAATTTCATTACCCTGTGACTAGAAAAAACAGATAGACGACTACAAAGTCGAAATGTGCAAAATTTCATTACCCTGTGAGATCAACATCAAAAACTACAAGAGGTCGAAATGTGCACTAAGGCAAAATCGGATCTGAAAAAAAAAAAAACTGACATATGATTAATATCAATTTAAATGAACGCTGATTAAAAAAACCTGTCTTCCAATGAAACTACCTGCTAACAGTATTTACAGAAAATAATATGACTCAACATTCCCAATCACTAATAACTAGTCGAAATTCGTCTAAACAGCCCTCTAACCTCGCCTAGTCAGGCTCCGGCTTCCTGGTAATTGATAATGTGAATGAAAATCGACCTAGGGGTAAAACTCGAGGCATTGTCGACTGCGGCGGCCTTCTCGTGATGCGAACTAACTTGCAATCGATCTTTGCGTTGATTGCCCCAAAGACCACACTTGTAGTATAGCGCCGAGAGCGAAGACTTCCCACTCCGCGAATCAGTTCCGCAATCCAAGCCCTGCAGCTCGTTAGGTCATAGAACAAAAAAAAGTTAATGTAAATTACATATTTTATAACTTTAACGTAACTCATAATATAAGCTATTAAATAAATAGAATCCAAATAAATAATAATGGTATAAGTTGTAAGTTGTTAATAATTTAAGTAAATTTTTTTTTAAGTTATTCATAATAAATAAAGGTAAATAGTAAAAAAGTAGAAATAAAATATAAATTATTATCAAAGTATTGTTATGTATGAATCTTTGTAATAAATTTGATTTATTCTCAAATGGGAAATAATTAAAAAGAAAGAGAATGAGAAGAAGTTCATGTGTTACTTCTCATTTCTTAAATAAAAAAAGAGTAAGATAAATAGATTCCAAAAAGGAAAATAAAGAAGAATGAAATGTTGTTTTACATGATAATTCTTCTTTTTTAAGAATTATAATTTATTTGATAAAAAAATATACAGAACATACATTAAGTCTATGTTGATTTGTAGACTATAAATACATAGAAATATACATAACTAAACAGAATTTGATATCAATCCAAATAAATTATGGGAGGGTAAAATATTCACAAAAAAATTATAAGAGATTTCTATTCTTACTAGAATCAAAATTATGGAAGATTATGTAGGATAATACCGTATCTTTGTATTTGACAAATAATAAAAATAAAATATGAGTATAATAATTTGTAAACCAATCCAACAAAACAAAAATAATATATCATATTTCATCAATATTATTTTTTCTTGTATGCTGCTTGCAATACCCTAGATCCATTTCACATGAATATCATTGTATTCTTTTTCTACCAACTTTTGTTTACGAATAAAAATATGGATTGTGAGCTAGATGAAAAGGAGTCTTCCAACATGATTACTCTAATGGATACTCAAATTGATAAGAATATGTGGTTTGCAATATTTCAAAATCATCTGGTCATGTATTCATATGGATCAATTTTGAAGTATTTGTAAGCTTGAAAAGAGATAAAATAATAAACATTTTGAAATATAAAATATTTTAAAATAGTTTTTTAAATGAGTATTTGCATTGAGTGTGAGCAACTGATCATATAAACTAACCATTTACCACATGCATAAGAATAGTTTCTCAAATTAACTTTGTAAACCTAAAGGGTGCAACCTGATTTATTTGGAAAAGTGACAGATACTATTCTAGTATTTGTGCTTTTCTATCCTACCAACTCTATCTTAACTAATTTTTTTCTGATCATAGATGTCATTCTTGTTTCAAACGATTTATCTCTCCTTGATGTTCTTGAAAATAATCTAGACAACACAAAAACATAGTCTGTGCAATAGGCGTAGGAGATAGCTGACGAGCACGTTTAAGTACACAATTCATGATTTCTGATCAATTTGATGTTACATACTTATACCTATATAAATGATGTTAATAATTGTAATTTTTATAAATTCAATTCAAAATTATCATTAAATCAAAAAAATGAATTTAATTCAATTTTAATATACGAAAAAATAAAGATATAAAAGAATATACCTTGCAATACTATCATGAGCAAATGCCGATCATGTTGGATTGAGGTTTCTCAATTATTGATGTGCTTCTTCATTTATTTTATGAATATTTTTCATGATACTATTAAATTTGCTTACATCTTCACCTTATGCAACTGACCATATTTTTTAAATGAAAATTCTTAAATTTATCCATGAAGTTGAATATCATATGCCGCATACAAAACCAATAACAATTTTGAGATTCATTAAATGTTGGATTGTAACATAGACCCTCTATTAAACTAGAGCATCAATCGAATATAAGACATCATTCACTATCGTTGAACAATATATATGCTAAGGAGATCAAGAGTTTAATACTGTGAATATTTCAATTCAAGCTAATTGCAAAATATGACCACCAACATTAAGAGCTGTAGCAATAAGAATTTTGTATTGATAATTTGATTGCAAATGTGTCATATCAACCATAATAACTAATCAAAAATACTTATATGTATCAATATGTGAACCAAATACCCAAAAAATATAATATATGATTGAACTTCCATTCTCCAAAGATATATTGTTGTATTAAAAAATGGTAGAATCATGAAAACTAATGTTTAAGAAGAATAAAATATTATAGAAATAATATAGTTTCCCATGTATCATATATTTCTCGTTTATATAACTTGAAAAAAGCATAACAATTTAGGAACAAATGTTTCCCATGTGTCATATATTTCTTGCATTGCTAAATTGACTGCTCATCCTCACCTTTGTATCAAACGTGAAGTGATTTGTGATCAATCTGTAAACCTCACCAATTGTGATAGCGGGATCTCTCTTAATATCAAAAAGTATCTTAGAAGCTACAAATATCATACTCAGATTGTCGTGATTCAGAGATAAGTTATTGCTAATATAACATTTATGCTTCACTTTGTACCTAGAAACCTTCCAGACCTGCAAATTTTTTTTTTTGAATATACCTCTTATTCTCCAATGACAAAGCCACATTCCATTTTTTTTGTGGTAATGCACCTCTCATACTTTTTTCATACTATATTTTACAATATATACTCTTTTACTTTTATACAATACCTTTGAATGGCCATTTGAAAAGGCTCTTTAGAGCTAAAGCAGATACAATCGTTAATTTGGTAGAGAATTGAAATGGAATCTATTAATATAGGAGGAATATAAGTTGTAAGCAAATTTCTAGGATTTCATGATAGCTGATTTTGTATTGTAGCATTTGTAATCTCATCTTAATAAAATTGATTCACTTCTAATTGGTTCATCAGCAGTGGAAATATCTGAATATATATGATCAACATCAATAATTAAAAAGGTGAGCAGCTACCAACAAAACCTCTTCAATATTCATGTTAATCCCACTTGAATTTCGTAAAATATCAATGAGATTAGTGAGAATGACATTATTATCTACCCAAACATGATAGAATCGATAAAAAGGAAATTGTGAAACATTATCATTCAAATATTTTCCATTACAAATAGTGAGTGGGTGAATCCAATTCATGTTGTACCTAAGAAGATGGAGATGATTCTTGTGGAAAATAAAAAAGGTGAACTTGTGCCACAAAGAATTCAAAATGGATGACTAGTTTGCATAAATTACAAAAGGTAATTATCTCATACTTTTCATTGATTAAATGCTTGATAAATTAGCAGTAAAATCATTTTATTTTTTTTTGAATGAAATTTTGGATATAACCAAGTTGTTGTTTCATGAAAGAATCAAAACAAAATAACCTTTACTTTTCCATTCGGATCTACACCTATAGAAAGATTTCTATCGGCTTGTATAATGCCCCTACTACATTCCAAAGTTGTATAACCAATATTTTCGCCAATTTCAATGATGATTTCATTAAAATTTTTATAGATGATTTTATGGTAAATGACGGTATTGTTTTTTGTCATATTATTCTAGAGGAAGTGTTGAAGTAGATAAAACCAAAATTGAGATCAACATGGTGGTTTACCATCTCAAAAAAATAGAAAAGACCATGAATGATAGACCTATCATAGAAACATTTTCAAACGAACAATTATTCTTAGTGAGAGCTAGCATTTGTGTACCATAATTTACTGATTTGGCTAATTTTGTTTCAACAGAGGTGATGCCATCATGAATTTACTATCATGCAAAGAACAAATTGAAAAGTGATTCTAAATAAGATACCTTGAATGATCCTTGTGGAAAAGATGCAATTATAGCATCATTCAAAGGTGTATTTATTGAATCATGTCATGCAAAACCATTTGGTGAATATCATGGACTAAATCGCATAGCTTGGAAGATTTTAGATTGTGTGCTTTATTGAATAAACATTTATATAGATTGCTATGTTGGATCATGTCAATGAATTGGGAATTTATCCATTAAGAGTGAAATGCCTTAGTGAGAAATTATATTATGTGAACTATTTGATATTTGGGATATTAATTTCATGGGTCATTCCCCACTTTTAGACAATTTAATAATATTTTAATCATTATTAATTATGCATCCAAGTGGATTGAGACTATTTGGACAATAACAGAAAATGCAAAAAACAATCATGAATTTTCTGTGAAACAACATTTGCGTGTGCTATGAGACACCTAAGTTATTGATCAGTGATAGAGGCATTCATTTGTACAATCAAGCCTTAAGGAGTTTGTTGAAGCAGTTTAATGTTTGCTACAATCCTTCGATAATGTATCGTCTACAAACAAATTGACAGTAGAAGGTATCAAACCAGGAGATCAAGCAGACTTTTGAAATTAATGAATCCAAACAAAAAATACTTGAGCATTAGGCTAATAGATGCTTTATAGGATATACTAATAGCACAGACACCAATTGGGGCTTTGCCATTTCAATTAGTCTATGGAAAACTTTGTAAACTACTAGCAATATTGCAGTATAAAGCTTGGTGGGCTTTTGAAAGATTGAATGTAGATGAGAATCTTAGTGAAAGTCACAAGAAACCAGAGCTTTTTAAATTGGAAGAGTTGAGAAATGATATCTATGAAAGTTGATCATTATTTAAAGCTATGATTAAAAATTATTATGATAAACACATTTCTTGAAGGTCATTTGAGACTGGTCAAAAAGTCTTGATGTTTAGTCTAGATTAAAGTTGCATTTAGGGAAGCTTAAATCATATTGGATAGGAATTTTGCATCAAGATGTAAGTCCTGAATCGCAATTTGTGCTGAAGAAAGTTTTTCCTAATAGAATGGTGGACATTCATGATCAAGACACTAAAAGAGTTTGTAGAGAATGGTCATAGATTGAAAATATTTTATGAAAGTCTTCCAAACAGCTTTATGGAGGAAAATCAAGTCATTGTTCTGATGGACACCCGACCAATGTATAAGATATTGGAAGTTAAGTCAAAGACTTAAAATAAAGATGCTTGTGGGAAGCAACAAAGATTTTCTTTTTTTTTTTTAGCAACTTAGGTTAATTTAGAAGAAGGCATAATTCCATTGAAAAAGAGGGAGATTATTATGCCGGGGATTTAGTTTCAAATTTAGGATCAAACATTAGTTTTTTATATAATTACCCATAAAACCTTGGTTAATCAAAGATTAAAATCTCCCCTTTTTTCTTGTTCCTAGTTGTTCTTTGAATTGTAGTAAGGTTTGCGAAAACTGGCAAGTGGCAAGAACAATAGTAGGAAAGGAAAAATTGCAGAAGAAACACCTATTGCTCTCACCCAAAAACAATGTTATGCATCAAAGTTATAGAAAAAAAATGTCATGGGAGGGGAGGGGGGAGGTCAACACCATTCTGCATGCAGCGCATCTAAGAAGGATTCTCGTATTAGAAGAAGAAGAATCTTCTAGATTCTTAGGAATACACACCTAAAATTGCTTATCAACTTAGGATTACAATAGAAATTAAAGGAGTATGCATCAGAGTTACAAGGGTAAAAAGGAAATGGAGGAAAACCTGCTAATCATCCCAAGTTCTTGGCTGGTAAGAAGTAAAACTAAAGGTAAAAAGAAAACATCAATTAGAAAGTAGGTAGTTGAAAAGATAGTTGAAGAGGCTTTTGAAGAAGTGGAAGAGAATGATCAATTCGAAGAAGAAGTGGGAGCAACAATTGAAAAGACTTTCGAAAAATAAGGAAAAGGAAACATTGGAATGGTAGAGTTAGTTTATGAATTTGCTTTAACTTTTTGTTAAGAGAAATCAGAAACTGTGCTTATACGAACAATGTTTACATTTAGATTATTAGGGAAAGATTTTTCCTTTTCAATTGCAATGTGGAATGTTACACTAGGTTTCTGTTCAGAATGAAATGTTGATTTGCATGTCTTTTCTGCATTCTTGTTTGATTATTGATAAACAAAAATTTCCTAATATCGTTGCAAATAAAAATAGAAAATCTGTATCAAATAAATTTATAATCCCTAATCTACACAAAATACAAATTTGGAAAACTTATAGTGGATATCGGGGTCGATCACGAAGAGCTTGTACTTTCTAAGTTTTTTAGTACATGCATAATTTCGGATAACTATTAGTCTAAGTTCAGACTAATAGTGGTAAACAAATTCAGTAAACAAGGTAGGTGAGCAATATCAGGTCTTGACGCTAAGGTAACTGGTACTGGTTTTGACTCAAACTAATACGAAGACACCTTAAGGATCTGTAGGTGGTGTTATGCTAAGTTTTCTAACTTAATTTACTTTCTTCCTACACTCACAACTTCAAATAACCTAAGTCTACCCAGGTTATTCACCATATTTTCGGTTAAGCTAGTCCTCAATATCATAACCAACGTTGCAATTAGGTCTACCCGCATGCAAGACATATAGAACTAGGTCTACCCGGTTCTACTGGTTCTACCCTGAACTAACACCAATTGCTCACGTTTTGGTTTGTTAGTCTACCTCTAAACCAAGCATCTAATTTGTGAAACTACTTGTTTCCCTAGTTAGGTCTATCCATGGTTTGTTAGAAACAAGAGTTAAAGAATACACATAAATCCTATCATCCATCCTAAGCACACACCACACCACTTCTCCTTAAGGCATCCTTAAGACTCTAGTCACTCATGATTTGGAAATAAAACACGATTTCATTCATATAAGTTGGCCAAAATGACAGAAACATTGTAAACAAATCAAACGCAGAAACTTGAAATGTTCAGAAAACAGAAAGTAAATAAAGATTGTTCTCCCGCCCATTAGCTACTGTTCACAGCTCGTAACAGTAGCACTGGACTGGACTCCGATGCTACTCTTGGTGATGAAGGCCTTCCTTCCCCCTTTTGGTTTGTGTTTTTCCCGTTGGGGAAGAAGACCCCTTGTGCCCCCTGCTGTTCGCCTCAACTTCGCACTCTCCTCCTTTTTGAAATAATTTTCCCTTTTGCTTCACTCCATTGCACTGTTCGTGACTGCCAGTACTGTTCTCGGCCGTCAACACTTTTCCCGGCCTGAACTTGCAGACTGCGGTGGCAGTAGAACAATGCTCTTTGTCCTTCTCCGGATTTTGCGCCCTTTTCCCTTGTTTCACACGCTTGCAAGTCTGATTTTCGGGTGATTTCCCTACTGAACTTACTGAAACATTAGTAATAAAAGTTGTGGACTAAATCAAAGGATTTAGTCCGCTTTTCACATAATCACATGAGATTAACATAAATACCACTAAAACATGAAAAATCACATTTATCTAACCTAAACCATAATAAAATATAACCATTTTTCAGTTTGAAATTTAGGAAAAATGTGTGTCATCAATTATCTTGACGAGTTTGATGCTGAAGATCAAAGGAAGAGTGATTATAGATGAATCGCCATCAACCATCTCAAGTACAATAATATTGTCACTTTCTTGGCTCAAAAGTTATATGTTGCTCAGATTTTTGAGCTTGAGTTTCTTTCTATGGAAAAAAGACAGTTCCATTAAATGCATATTTTCCATAAATTTCTTCTTTCTAATTCAAGGAAGCATGTTTGTTTTTAAGTCCCTTGTTGGAATTTGCAAGAATGTAAGAAGAAAGATAGAAATAAAACTTCTTTAAGGAAGAGAAAATTGACATGATGTATGATAAACTTGGAGGACTAATTTAGGAAATTAAAGAACTTAAATAAGGGGTGAAAGATTCCTCCCTCATCTACCACTCAGTTGATGTTCTCGTTTAATTTTTTTATGTTTGTTTTACTTAGTCATGTTTAATTAGTTCATTGACAGTTAGGAACTAAGTATTGTCAATCTGAGTTAGGAGTAATTTGATTGTCGACTATCATGATTAGCAGTGCAAAATGTTCATGGGATTTACGTTTATGTGAATGATGCTTTTCATGATGTGAAGGATACATGAATATTGTTATAACCTTTTTTCTTACTTATGAGCATGCTCTTAATATGATTACTTTCATGAATGAAAAACATGTGCAATGTAATCTGATTTGTGCATTCCTGATTTTTTTTTACCTAAACTGATCATGCTTGACTTTTTTTGAGTAAATACTAATTATAAATAAAGAATAGTATAAGAGGATGAAAATATAGGTAAAAAATGCACCATAAAGAGAAAAGTGATAGAACCATGTTTTAAAAAGTAACGCACAATAAAAAAACTATGTGCAGATAGAAGAGCAAGTAGAAAAATGACGATAGAGGAATAAAATCAAAGAGTAGGAGGAAAGCCCCTCCAAGAAGGAGAGAGTAGGAGTGCATGGCCAACACTCTATGCATAAGGAGGGGGAACACGCAATGTTTGAGTTGATTCTAAAATCTCTTCTTTAAAAAGATTAATTTTTTAAAGCACTTCTCAAGATGAAATTATCATGAATGCTTCAAATATGACTGATTAGCACACCAATGGTGTTTTATTTTAGTGTATTTATGTCTATTTTAGATAGATATATACGAGTTAGGCAAGACAAACAGCCCAAGTGTTGTTCTTATTTTTTATACGAGTTAGTGCAAGAGCAAAGTGGGTTTAATGTTCATCAAGGTCCATACACATTCAGTACATTCTGGTTTGGCCATCTAATCTAACTAATTTGCAAAGGTATTTTTTAAAAAAGGAACAAAGTGGAAAAACAGTTTACGTAAGAAATTATTTAAGAGGTTGGCTACCAACAGAGTGGGGGGGGGGGGGGGGGTCTCCGATCAAAGAGATATTTTTTCGATAGTGTGTGAGAAAAAAGAATAGTTCTGATGGGAAGCTGGAACAGACTAAACCATTCAATGTGCTACTAGGCGAGTCTATGATAGATTGAGAAGGGAGTTGCCGAAAACCTACTGAACGAGAAGAAGAATACATGATGAATACTCAAGTTGGAGAATCATGCAGAAACATTTTATTTCTTACACTTTCATGATATTAAACTTACATGATTGTAATAACTATTTGGCTTGTATGTTCCAATTGTTTGGCTGTGTCTTTATTTTTATCATTTATCAACTTCACGCAAAAAACTGGAAAATTCTATTCACATGTTGGTCAGAACTTTGACCTAAACCCTTCACTTGAATTACTTAGGTGGTGCTTTATTCCTGATAAGTTGCAAAGTTTACTATATGCTATTTAAACTATCAATTTATGCAGTCTATTTTCTACTATCTAGTTTATGAGTCAATACACGAATTTCATTTACTTCGTTAAAGTAGAGACTCACTTCCTCATAAAACCCTTTGTTTAATCTAGTTTGTGTAGAAGACTAGCAATTAAAACCTGATTGCTCTTTGTAAATCAATTTAAATTTACTACTACTATATTTATTTTAATGTAAAATATTTGTGAATTGCATGTTCAACATGTAAATCAAGATGGTGCTAAATTAGTTCGTCAACCTTAAATGCATCTTAACCCAAACATGATGGAAGTGGTAATGAATGAGATTGTGAAACTTCATAATGCATATATTATTTATTCCATTATTCATAGTGATTGGATAAACCAATCTATGCGGTGTCCAAGAAGACAAGCATGACTATAGTGGAGAATGATAGAAGTGAACTTGTGCTACAAAGAGTCCAAAACAGCTACATAGGCTACAGGATATTAAATAAAGTGAAAAAAAAGATAATTTCCTTTGCACTTTATTGTATTTTGAACGAATATTCTAGATATAATCAAGTTGCTATTTTAGGAAAAGACAAATATGAAACAATTTTCACTTATACATTTAGAACATATACATACAAAAGGATGCCCTTTTTACTTTGCAATGCTCCAACCACGTTCTAGAGGTGCATGACTAGTATTTTTCCCAATTTTGGTGAAGACTTTATTGAAATATTTATGGATAATTTCATGGTATATGGATAGAAATATGAATCTTGCTTCGATCACTTGAATCATGTTCTAAAGAAATATGTTGACAAAAACCTTGTTTTAAATTTTGAAAAATGTCACTTTATAGTTGACCATGAGATTGTTCTTGTTTATGTAAATATGCTTTTAATTTCTTGAAGAAGGCTTATCCGACTTTGTTTCAACATGATTGATAACACCAAGAATGGACTATCATGCAATGAACAAATTGAAGTGTAATGCAAAGTATTATCTTTAAAATGTTCCCTATGTATGGAAGAAATGCAATGATAGTGTCATTTAAAGATATATTCATGAATTTCAAATTCCAAAAATTATTGGTATATGTCATCCATAAACCAATGGGGAAGCTAAAGTTTTCAATAGAAAAATTAAAAAGATTATGGAGAAAATTGTATATCTGCAAGTCTTGATGCTCATCTCCATAGAATATCAACATGCAGCTACAGTTAAAGGAGTTGCCGCAAAGTTACAAGAGGAAAAAGCGGGTGGGAGAGGAGCCCATTGTACAATCGCAAGTCTTGGTTAAGAGGAAGAAGGGGAAATTTTAGAAGAAAAGGTAGAAAACTCAATCAATGGAGCCTATTTTTGAAAACAAAACTATCATACCAAAGCCCACACTACCGTTCATAGAGGAAAATACTGAAAATTCCAAAGATAAATTACGAGATATACCAAACACAAGAAATGAAGTTCATGAAAATGATAATGAGGAAGAAAATGAAGGAAATCAAGATAAAGAACTTGAAAATCCAAAAGAGAATGAAGCAATCTCAAGAGAGTACCACCGAAAAGGAAAATGAAACCACAATAAAAAGAAAGAAATTTCTACCTAATTTGGTTCCTTTTTTGTGGGTGTAAGAAAATTCTCATAAAAAAAAGGAAATATTCTAAAGACATTGGCAAACAAGGGAATATCTTATTTCAAGCACCATGCGCATGTTAAATACTAGATACTTGGACATCATAGCAGGATCACATGCAGGTTAAGGGTACAAAGGTAACACATTGTCATCACATTCATTTCGAAAAACTAGTGGAGTTAGGAATAGCTGAAAGGGTTTATATGATGTTTGAGAGCATGGTAATCAGTACTCTATTTGAAATGAAACTTCCTACATATGTTGAATTATCTAATGAATTTGCTTCTACTTTCATGTATAAGATACTTGTCAGTGTATTAGAACCTATTGATGTTTCTTTTAGATTGATGGGTATCGAATTTTCTTTTTCATTGGTTAAATGAAATATAGCACTTGGTTTTTGTTCTGAACAAGAAGTGGATTCACATGAGTTTGTTACATTGTTTTTTGATTATCCTCATGAATTTGATTTAGAGGAATTTTATGCAATTTTGGTCATATTGTCACACATCTTGCTCATATTCTATGCTCTGAAAGATTGTCCTAGTTATAATTATTCCGTGTTGAAATTAAGGTAATCTAGATTCCTTTTTCGTTAAAGTTAGTGGATTAATCAAAACTCAAGGAAATGGTTTTGTTACTAGATTTTTGGTAGGATTGTGTGGAAACACTATTCTAGGAAAAAGTAATGTGAACATGCCTGCATCTTCAACTTCAAAGCAGGATGGCAAACAATGTTGTTGCCTAGAAATTATCAAGGAGATAAGTGATAAGGTGTCTGATTTAGTTTGTGAGATAAGAGAACTGAAATAGGGAGTAACCTGAAGTTAATTAATTGTTTGAAATTAATTAATTATTTTCGATTTTTTTTATGTAGTATCAGTTAAACTACTTCAAATAGTTATATGATTGAGCATTACAACTTTGAGATGATTTAGATGCATGAGTTGTCTATACCCTTTGCATTCCCATGAGCATGTTTTTACCTTCTTTCATTAGGGCATGTGCTGATTCGAAAAAAATAAGTAGTGAGATCTAGATTAATTCTTCATGAGTTGTTAGATTTCACAATTGTTATGGGTATTGATTGCCAACAAAAAAAAAGAGAGAAAGGAATGAATAAGGGGGACAAAGAGCTTGCATTTGTTGTCGCCAATTTGTAGCAATGGGGCAGGATTAGTATGAATGTCATCAATAATGTCTACCTTGGAAAATAAGGATGATAAATGAAAGAAGATATTTTCTTCAAGAGAGGAGAACATTTCGACAAAGAACAAAATGGGGGATTGAGGGGAAGAAACCACAAAAGAATACAATCATTGATGAAGAAGGAGATTTCAAGATGAAGCACCCCTACACTTGAAATTAACCTCAACTTAGTGCACTATTCCGGCCTTGGAACAGAGGTTGACGGGAACAAACTTAACTTTATTTTGAATTATGTTTATTGAATATTTAGTATTATTACTTTGTTTTAGATTATGCCTATCAAATTGTTCCCAATTTTAATTTATGAAGTCATGATTTTGCTTTTTATTATGTGTAGCTAAATTTAAGGGATACCTTAATGCACATGAAAGGGTTGTGGAACTAAGTTTTGGTTTTGATCATGATTTTTGCATAGTAGATATTTTTGTACTGTGTCATAGGTAGATCTTAAAGGTAGTAAAACCAGTAACATAAGTTATAAACTCGATTTGGAGGTAGATCATAGAGTTGGAACGAGCAAATTAAATGGTATATTCGGAAAGAATCAATAGAATGGAATGATCTAGTTTTATTTATTTCACAATTTGGTAGACCTAGGATGAAATGGATTGGGAAAATAGAGAGTATCATAATAAAAAACATTGAAAATGACCAAAGTAGATCTAGATTATTTCAAGTTGTGTAAATGTACGATTGTGGATTAAAATTTGGAGTGTATTCACCATACCAATTGAATTACCTTAAGGTATCATAGTTTTCTTTTGTGCAAAAAATCAAGTTTGTTATATTTTGCATTGTTATCTGATTTAAAGTATCGGTCTTATATGTTGATGTTGGTTTAGCATAAGACTAAGAATGAAATGATTCCATAATCTTGCATTTTTAAAAATACATTATAAGCACTTTTCATTTGTGATCGACCTTGATTTTGCTATAGATTTTATATTATAAAATATTTTTATTTAAATTAGGATTATAAATTATATTTGTTATAAAAATTTATTTTTTACAATGATATCAAAATTTTCGTTTATCAAATATAATTGAATTTTACATTATTTACTCATAAAAATTTATTTGTAAATACTTCCATTAAGTACACAATCATAAAAAAAATCCCTTTATCTAAATCTAAATAACCTAAACGTCTTAATAATTCTAGCGTTGCTAGTCGACAAGCCCTTATGAGTCATATTTCTGTATTTTAAATTATTTGTGTTTAAATAAATGTGTATCATTCGATTAGCATTAAAAGTATGTTTAGATATAAGTTTTACGAATATTTTTTTAAATGATGTTATCCTTGATATATGTGTTTAAAATATATAAAGAAAATATTCGAACTTTGTTTTATAATAAAACTCACGTAGAAGAAAGTGTTAGAAAACATGGTTAAAAAAGTTATGCAAATATTTACAAATCATACATATATCAAAGCATATGTTTAACAAACAAACATAGTTATTAAAATATGCATGTTTTGAGATAGTGGTAACATTGAACATGGTTTTAGTAAGTTTGGATAAATAATTTTAATGATCTTTTCTGTAACTAGTTTAAAACTATTATTCAACATTTCGAAAAAAAATGAGACAATTAGAGAAACTGCTTACTCATAATATGAAAAGCGTTTCATAACGAAAATGGAAGAACATACATTTTTTGAATTTTGTAGTAAATTTGGCATGGTCTTTTGGGCCGTGTTTCTTTTTTCGAAAACCCCAATCTTACCGACGCGTGGGCCCACCCTAATTATGGGTGTCCGCCGATGGCCATGTGCTGCGTGCGAGGCCCATTTATATCCAAGGGGGCCCACATCATGCGGGAGATTCATTAGAAAATTAAAAAATAATCCACGAAAAAATTAGTGTCAAGGATTCAGATTACGTCTCCCTCCTACAGCGACTGAAGTGCAAGGATTAATGGAAAACAAAGAAGAATCCTTCTCATGAATTTTATTTTCTTTCCCTCCGAACATGTTTTATTTTGAATGGAGTTGACGTGAATCATTTCTTATAAAAATTTATTAACAAACTACAAAAACCTACAAGCATTGGAAATTGGAGAAAATATTATTGATGAAATTAAAAAAAAAGAATTTAAAAACTTTTGTGTTATTACACAACACCATGTTTTATAACGATTCTCAAATTATATAAAGATTGCAAACAAATTGTTCTAAGTAAACAACATTCTAAACGATAAATTAGGTGTAATATTGCTCTTTGAATGTCAAGTGTGTCATTTGTGATGAGCTAGTTATTCAATGACTCAAGTATGATATATCCATCAATTACCAATTTATTGAGAGAATATTATCAAAAAACAGTATTTCTAAATTAAAATAGTTGTCCAATTCAACTTTGAGAACATGGTGTCATCTATTGTAACTTTGAGTAACAACAGTATTTCTTAATTAAAATAGTTGCCCAAATTATCCATTACTGTTGCCTCTTCAATATTCTCTCCTCTAGAATTGGGATCGCCCATGTCTCCTCTTGAATTGGTGATGAAGTTACAACTGATAGAAGTTATTCAATCTTCAAAAGTGTAGTTCTTCACAATTGATCAACCCTCAACTTTATTCATCACAATTGTAAATGTGTCATACTTCTTCCCTAGACTATGTCGCATGTAGGAAACTTTCTCATTATCATAAACGAGCTTCCCAATGCACTTAAACTCTCGCAAATCATCTTAAAGTTTTGAATATGGACAGCAAAAATCTTCTCTTCTTTCTATAAAAACATGAGTAGATGCCAAAAAGTTAAGCTCCTCAAATTCACAAGTATAGGTGCTTTTCTGTGTATCACAATTTTTTTTTTTTTTTTGCCATCTCTTGTTTGACGACATGAACAAACATTTCTTCTGTCATTGTACCTATCATCCCATCACAGAGGAGACGACCAATTTTCTTCCATTCTTGATATTGATTCATAATTTGGGGAACAAACTCACTCTCATGATCTAAAGAACTTGTGTAGGAAACAAAATTCTAGGCAACAAACTAGGAATATGATTGGTATGACAAGTACATAATTTATGGTGAGCTAGTGATTTATTGACTTTAACAAGCATCACATATCCATCAATCATCAATTTATTGAGATAATATTACCAAAAAATAAATAATTTCCTCAATATATTCATACTCAAGTCAATTTCTCTTTGATTCTCAAATTCTTCCTTATTATTTCATTTACTAGGTGACAGGTATATTATTTTATCAATTTGGGATGCACATGTTTTCCGGGTGAATTTTGAAGGATTAATCTAAATTTTATATTGATCGAATTAAGACAGTCTTTATGCAGACATTGGCCAATGATCTATGATTAATGTTCAAATTTTTTTCATGCACATCGACGACTGACGTCAAAGGCTAATTATTTCTAGGCATTTTTTTAATTAAAATCCAAAACTAGTTATTTTGTGAGGCTTGATTTAACATCCCATGGATGAGTTTCCCAAACGCAAAGTGGGTTTTACAGTCGAATAAAACTCTCATACAAGTCTTCATATTTTATTCTAAAAAATCACGCCTTTAAATGAAAATCACTCTCAAAAAAGGCCCTAAAGAGTTTGGGGAGTTGTGTGTCTTGTCTGTTGGGATCCTGTGTGGGGGTGGCCACTCTTACTCCGGTGGGGAACTTCATCTCCACCGGACATCATTCATTCATTAGTGTCGGCGGTGCCGTCGAGTCGGTGTTCTTGGGACAAAAGTGGTTGCACACAACCCACTGCCATGTAATAAATGCTAACGCCACAAACCCCCTGGTTTTACAAATAAAAATAAAATTAGACTTAAATAAAGAAGTAAAATATTTATTTAAAACCATATGTTATATTTCATTTTTACACAAAATAACATTATATTAATTATTCAATTAAATTTAAGTTCCTTCGAATATTTTAGTTTAAAATTCACGGTTGGTGTGTTTTTTCTTCTGTCGTCGTCAAAAATTCATCCTCTTCCATCGAGCATTGGAAGGTGGAGCTGAAATAAAGTCAAGAAATCATCCATTGGCTAATGGTTTTAAAGGATATCATAAAAAGTTATAGATTTATTTTAATTTAAGTAATATAATTTTTTTAATTAATAAAAAAATTATAGATAATACTACAATTTTATATCAAACATATTTTTAAAAAGTAAACAAATATTTAATTTTAATTGCATCCTAACCAATAACAGAATAGCTATCGAATATTTCATGTTTGCTTAGGATGAATACTTTTTGTTTCTAAAATAATATTTTATAAATAATTTTATCATATGAATTTTATTTAATAAAAAAAAATTGGAAAAGTTTATTAATTTTGAAAAACTGCTGAGCTCCTATGCAAACAGCAGATAGAATGGTCGCAAGATCAACAATTGTGCAAGGAGTTGCGAACCGAATCACTTTGTGGGCGGTCCGGCCGCCGGTCGGCCCCCTGTTGTGAGCATTGGTGGACAGGGCAGGGCACACGCTGTCTACGTTTTCCTTCCATTACGGATCTGAATGTTGCGTCCCAAATGCACCAGAGGAACCAAAGTCAAGACTGCGGCTTGCATTGTGGAAAATTTGAAGCCTGGGAATGGGTAGGTAAGCGAACATCCTCGAATTCAATGCAAGTAGGTAGTGATCAGAGATGGAACCCCACCAGTGTGCTAGGAGTTGATTCATTTCTGGTTCTGCATTTCTCTTGTCTCTGTCAGATCTTGGCAAAAATATTAGGCATGTTCCAAATGTAGGCAACTGAGGGCACACTCGGCATGCACAGACTGGCGTTTTTGAACAATCAGGGCCTTTCCAGACAACAGCACTATCACCTGCTTCGCCCTACACACTGACTGCTTGCCATTTCGGAGCAAGCAGAACTCACGGTGGAAGGGAGCTAACGGTACACACTGGTGCTTCTTTCTTTTCATCTTTGCATCTCAGAATGGCAAACGCTAATGAAACAGGGGATGAGCGCGGACTGGGGTGTCAGGTCAGAGAATCAATAAAGATATAATAATATCATGGCGAATCACGACTAGACCCAACTCACAGGATTTGAAGTTTAACAGCAGATACAAGGGAAAGAATTATGCGGATGAACAAAAGGACACATATTTTTTCATACTTCAGGTGCTTGTCTTGAACCTGTAGAGCAGCTTCTTCTTCTTGGATGTCTGGTTATCGAATGTGAGCACGACTTTGCCCGCTTCAGTTATCTTGAAGCTGTATCTGATGAGTTGTTCTTCCGCGGGACCTATCTTCCTGGGCTTCTGAACTATCCATGTGTAGCCTCCTTCCGCATCAGGCACGAACTCAGCCCATAGCTAATGTCCCAGCCAATGACCCTCACCTCCCAATCCAGAGTTCCGACCTTAAAACACAGCCACATTCAGATGTGATATTCATAAAACTGCAGTACTGGATCTGAACAATAAGATATACCTCCGTGATGGGCAGTTCCACTGTGTGCTTGGATGTTGGCTTGATGATTTCTTCAGTTGCAGAGTCAGCAGGGGTAAATGGTTGCTCACCATCCTTGTTAAGGCCACCATATTGAACAGGAAGTTGTTCTGGTGCTATGTACCTGCGATCCAAGATTTCCGTTTCAGACTGATTGGAATTCATCGAAAAACATACAACGTAATGAGGATGAATAAAAAAAACCAAATCTATCAGCACTGACTTAAAAAGAGTCTCAGTACTCCTTGTTGGCCCTGCAAACACAAACTTGCTCTTGGTTCTTTGAGTCAAAAATGGGCTGATCAGTCTGTTGTATGCCACATACCACCAAGGAACATTGATGAAAATCTACACAAACCAAGAGTCCGAATCAACAAAAAACTGAACTCGCAGCTTGCAAAAAACGAGGTGAAATCATAACCTTTCTGTACCTGTTTGGCCACGAACTCTGGATAATTGTCCTGAAGCAGCTGAAGAGCTTGGTTTGCAGATTGGCGAAGTTCTTTCTTGAACAATATGAGGCCTGGTGAGTTCTTAAGATCGATAATCTGAACAATGGTGGAAACACCTTCAGGGGTGAAATCAAGTTTCCTTATATTTTTCTCCAAGAATTGGATGAAGAACCTCAAGAACTTGGCTCTTTTGTCAGCATCGGCAAATGCATTGTTGTATAGCTCCTTGTCCTGAAATTCACCAAAAGCGTTGTAACAAACCGGGTGTCCTTCGCGATCAACTCCATGGAGATAGACGACTTTTTCAAGCCCGTCATCGGTCCCTTGTTCTTCCAGAAGCTCTTCAATTTTGAAATCTTTTCTCCAGGCCACAACGCTTTTGAGCATTGTGAAAGCTTCCTTCACTTTGAAGTCTCTGGCTCTCAAGAATTTGAGAAGAATCACATCGCTTTTCTCATCAGCGAGGAGAGTGACACCCCAGATGGAAACTTCCTCCGGTGGAAGAGGGGGAGCAGCTTCCTCGACCTTCAGCTTCTCTTCCTCCGCCGCCGCAACGGGAGGTAGCTGCTCCGTTGGAACAGGGGCAGTGACTTCTTCAACGACGGTTTCTTTGATCTGTTCAACGGCATCCGTTTTCTCCTTCACATCATCTGTTTCTGGTGGTAGCGATGCGGTTTCCTCAGCTTTCTCCACAACCGCTGCAACGGCAACCTGCACTGCTTCTTCAATGACGGTCTCGGAAGCAGGCGGCGGGGGAGGGACTTCAGCCTGAGATTCCAAAGTTTTAACCTTTGGCTTTTCCTTGTTCTCCTCTTCCTCCGGCGGGGGCGGAGATGAGAACTCACGCTTGTTGAGGGCCTCTCGGATCAGCAATTTGAATTCATCCAAAGCTTTCTTTTCCGGATCAACCAGATCCTCAACCTTGTTGCTTTCCTCCTTAAACGACTCACACTCCAGAGCCTTCCTCTGTTCCCCCAACACCTCCTCCACTGCCGCCTCAGCCTTCTCAACCACCACCACCGTCTCCGCCACGACTTCAGGCGCCTGAACCGGAGCCTTGGATTCCTCAGCCATATCCCCCCCTTCTTCTTCCTCTACAATCAAAAACCGAAAAAAAACCCCTCGAAAGCAGAAAACTTTACTGAACCCCAAAAACCCTTTCGCTGTCCGCGTGAGGTGCAGAAGAATCTGGTGACTAAAACGCGAAAAATGCCAGAATTTGTAGAGAGCCGAAGCCTGAAGTGAAGAGGAACAGTCTGTCACAGTCTTGGATTTTTGCCAGCTCCTCTTCCCACGTAACGGGCCCCACGCCCCTTTTACGATTTAACCCCGCAGCAAAACGGTCAAAATCCATATTAAAAACACGGTGAATCCCACGGGGTAAACCATTTTGACGCAATTGCGGCGGCGGTGAAACATGGAAACGACGTCGGGTGAAGTGTGGGCCCCGGGACTTTGACCATATGAATGGCAACGGTACAGAGCAGGTATCCTATGTGCACCACCACCACCACCACCACCTCGTAATAATACTATTAAATTCAGACATTCTAACCCTTCGTTTTCTAACATTAACTGCCCCAATTCATTCCAATTAACCCCTTTTTTTTATTCTTTTGTATAATAAATTAAAGCTTCTGGATTCCAAAAATACCTGGGGGAAAATGCTGAAGCTGCTTTTGTTTTGTTTTTTTTTTAAGCAAAGCAGTTTGTTTTATTAGATCCCAATCATATGTGGCTGGGGTGGGGCTGCACTCGATATAATGCCTGCTTCCTTTTACCAATGCTGTCATCATTCCACCTTCTCAATCACGTTTCATATCTATGTTAAGCATAGGTTTGTTTTTTAATAAAATAGAACCCCAAGATTTGAAGGAGTCATACGGGGGAAACAGCTCCCAACCCTAGGCCCCAATGCCGGTGTTTTAAAACAAATAATTTTTTCTTCATATTTTTGAAATTAGTTACAAATTCATTACTCCTCATATAATCATATAATATTGAAAAAATATGAATATAAAATACTATAATATATCCATTAATCAGTGAAATCACCAACACGTCGCATAGGATACTGCAGACGGTGATCAACATGGGAGGGGACGTGTACGCTGCTGCCCATCCCACACCCACAAAAAGCCCTTTCAATATTGTTTAATCCTTTTGTTTAGTGCTCCTATTGCTTGGAATATTGAACAATGCCTGGGATTAAGCTCCTTCATGAGTACAAGACGCCTCGCCTCACTTTTCAAGATTGTCAAGGAGTCCCAATAACGCCTCCAATCAAATTCTTCTCCATTTTTGAATTTTTAAGATCACATCTTCTTAACTCCATAAAAAATATACTGTTTGTGTAAATAAGCCAAATGTGATTTTCCGATCACAATAATTGTGTTACATACTAAGAGAATAGGATGATGGTGAGGAGTTTTGTAGATTGAATGAAGGATCGGAGATGGGAAAAAAAATGGGTTGGGGTTAGAGAGAAAGGAAAGCGAAATTGTGGTGACATAAATTAGGTAGGTGCCAAGGCAGAGGCAATTCAAGCAGCAACAAGCTTGATATTTATTCCAAACCGGACGCCCAAGTATTAAATATCATACATGCATATATATATATATATATGTGTGTGTGCATCTATGTTAGGAGATGTGACAAGGAAACCAAAATAGGAGAACACCTTTTATGGGTGGGTAATAGAATGTTCGGTAGGAAATAACTGCAGAAATTTGAACAAAAAGATCCTAAACAAGGAAGCGCATACGGTTTCCTGATCTCATTCCCTGATATGAATATCATAAAAATAATCTGATTTTTTTTAAAAAATATTCAAATCCTTCCATCAGAATGAATGAATGGATACACACGTTCTTCGTACCAATCAGCAATGCCAAATTATTTTACAAAAAAAAAAAAACATTTTTATATTGAAGTTGTTTTATAACATATGAATTATTTTAATATGTTGTTCAAAAAAGTGAATTAACTCACATTGGATGCCCTTCAAATTCCATACGTCAGTCAAAATCCAGATTCTAAAATGATTCTATTAATATGGTATGCCCAAACATATCTCATCGGAACTTAAAAAAAGTAAATGACTGGGACGTGCGTTTCAAAAAGGTCGTCGGCTGTCACATTGACCATTAGACATTAACCAGCATTTTTTACGAGTTTGTCGATTTGTTTGGCAGTTTGATTTATTTGTTTATGGGTAATCATTTTTTGTTTTTCATTCATTTAAATTGGACTTATTATCAAACAATTATTTAAAATAAAATACCTTATCAAAGCATCTATTCATATGTTAGCTTGATCATTCATGTATTCAGTATATACTTATCACAAATTCATTTTGGGTTATGAACATGTTGAGACTTAAGCATTTACCATCCTTTTCAAACCATGTCAATGGCATGGCGTATTTGATTAGTGATCCATATCGGTTCTCGTGTTCACAGTAATTGTAATTGGGTGGCGTGGCTGCCTGTTGGCGAAGTGCTCGATCACTCGGCGTTAAGGGAAGAGTTGGTGCTCCATTCCGTACATGGCCAAATGGTGGGGGACAGACGGAGGCCGAGTGAAGCCAGCCAGCCAGCCAGCCAGCCAGCCAGCCAGCCAGCAACCTCGACTATGGTTGAGCCTGGAAAATGAAAACACGCGGAGGACGTTCTCAAAATGTGATATTTTGGTCAAAAACATCACTAGTGTTAGATAATGAAATTGTCAAATCAGTTTGGATGGATTTGAATGTATATAGATCATATTTTATGTTTTGGGTACAGTTTTATTAAACTCATAGAAAAACAAGAACATGAAATTTTATTTACACAAAAGAAAAAATAGATCATAAGGGGAAGATGGATAAAAATATTTCACTATACATAATCTTTAATAAACTAAATATCTTCATTCTCCAATCACCACAATGACCTAATATATAAATATCCGAATAATACAATAAACATTAATATCTTCTTATTTTTTACTCAAGAAATGATCACCCGAAACATTTGACTATTTGTGAATAATTGAACATTGCGATTCTCCAATCACCACAATGACTAAAATAAAAAAAAGGTGGACGACTTCAGCAAGACTCGTCTCATTTGGAACCCAACTCTGCATTCCAAATTCATCAGTGGATTGAATTTTTCACGCAACCAAATCTCGATTTATTATTATGATTTCAGGCACAGGGGCGATCACATGAATGTGGGAAGGGAGACACAGACAGTGCATAAAGAAACGCTAATGCGCGGAGTCCCAAATAATTGGTTCCACAACATGTCACCCAAATGTTCATCGCCATGTGTTTCTTGAATATTCAACAGTACATTTCCTTTTATTATTCAAAAATAATGTAGGGGCCCGGGCCCCCGCGCCGAACCCTTTCCTTCCTCAATTTTTTTTAAAAAATATCCAACTGCCCACGTGGCTGGTTCGGTGCGATATTTAATTTGGTTTCCTATGTGCGAAAGAAATTTTATTTCTTTCATTTTGAAGCATGAAATGCATTTTTTATTAAATTTAATTATATCAAGTTGACCCAACGACCCCAGTTGTCCATCCAACAATCCACATTCCTCAACATACACATTTTTTAATTTTTTTACTAATTATTTTGTAATTATTTCTATTTTAGTATTGCGGTGTGAATTATATGTGGTCTTCCATTATTACCTTGTGCAAACCACCTGAGGTTTTAAACTTGGGTCGAAATTTTAATTTTAATTTTTTTTATTTACTAATCAACAGCTATTAATGTCATAAATTTTATCTTCAATTAATCTTCCTGAAATGGACGACAAAGACGATAACAATTGGGGTAAATTTCCAATTCACTAATAGCCATGTTTGGTAAATTTTTAAAAAATAGCTCCGAATAATTGTTTTTTATTATTCATAAATAAAAAGTGCGTCAAAACTTTTGTAGAGAGAAGGATGCTTTCAAAAAATAAAAAAAATTAGAGTACTTAATTTTTTGTGAATACAAAATTGTTTCTTTAGTGATTTTATTCATATAATTTAAAATTAATTCTATTATACATAAATTTGAAACATAGATTTAAAATATAATTTTTTCTGATTTCATTCATATAATGTTAAAACTGACTATATTTTAAAAAATTGAAAGCATATATTTAAAATGCAGACCTTAATTTTGGTTGATTGGCTTATTATTTAGGTTGTCTAACCAACCATTTTTCAGGGATGGGCTTGTTCCGGATTGGGCTCTTGACCGGCCCAAAATAATCGTCACGGTTGGTTCATCCATCCACACAATTAATTTGGGAAGGTTTGAAATGCCATTTTTATTTCCAGATTTCATTCTATGCCACCTGCTTTTTTTGTTTATATAATATTCAATATTACCATAACGTCATCAATTTGAGCTCAATATAACTCACGCGCATCAACATCAAAATATATAAAATCTTTGAAAATCCATGCTACCATTTTGTTAATGTTTCTCAAATAAATCATTATATATTCCATAAATAGTATCATTTTTCGATTGCGTGGAAAATTAGAGAATAACAATATTTAAAAATGAAAAGGTTCCTGATTCATCCTGTCTTTGTGGTTAATGTTAATTTTGTTTATTGGTTAGCAATCTGGTTTGAAGCTTTATTCAAGGTATTGTGGTGAGTAGTACAAAATTGCAATTGCACATACATTGATTGGGTGGCGAGAACCATGATTTGTATGTTACAAGTGTATGGAAATCATCCAAACTTTTAGATTCTTTTATGAAAATAAAAAAAGAAAAGAAATGACTATTATTCAATGACCATAAAAAACTTGCGAGTTAATATGTAATTTTGGTGAATTAATATATATGTAAATTTATTTTATATTGTTTTACTATATTATATAAGTGTTAAATTGGCTTAAATCCTAACGTTAGTTGAGACTTGACAATTATATCTCATGCCTCTTGGGCCCTAGACATGGGTCATGACATGTACAAATGTGGTCATACTCCCATTATCTCTAACACATTAAGCTAAAATTTTTTAATTGATGATGACCACTTTTGTCACACAGTAAAATAAGGATAACCACATTTCTAATAGACCATACTCTTTCAACAACTATTCCCAATTTTAAGATATCATGTGATTGAAAGAAGTTTTTAGAATGTTAATATGAAAATTTTAAGATATATTGAGCACTTTACCCATTTGGCCCATTTTACCCATATTGATACAACTCACGTAATTTACAAATGAATTGAGAATAGTATTTTTGAAAATTTAATTGGCTCTCCTACCTTACTCTTTGGTGTTGTTCACATGATTTGCAATGTTTCTACTTTTTCATTTGATCTTAATGGTACTAAATTGATTCTATTCTTACATTAATTCTTACATTAATTATTAGTGAGACATCTTTTTTATAAGTATAAAATTTATTGATGAGACATTTCTAATAATTTAGATTGCAATTTAAATTTAATCCAATGTTTATTAGAAAACATATAACAATTGCAATAAAATAGTTCAAAGAAACAAAAGCATGTCCTATCTCTATATTCCAATTCATGAAATACAAATTTGAGTTAATATGTGATGGATGAAATGACATGTATGGGGTTCTTTAGAAATCTACCCACCACTTACAAATCTACTCACTTCTACATTTCACATACAAATCTACCCACTCTCTCTCCTCTCACATTTTACCTCTAACCTCTCTATTTTGAGCTCAACATAACTCACGCACATGAACATCAAAATACATAAAATCTTTGAAAATCCGTGCTACATTTTGTTATTGTTTCTCAAATACATCATTATATATTCCATAAATTGTATCATTTTTTGATTGCCTGGAAAATTAGAGAATAACAATAGTTAAAACTGAAAAGGTTCCTGATTCATCCTGTCTTTGAGGTAAATGTTAATTCCAATTGCACATACATTGATTAGGTGGCAAGAACCACGATTCGTATGTTACAAGTGTATGGAAATCATCCAAGCTTTTAGATTCTTTTGTGAAAATAAAAAAGAAAAGAAAAGACAATTATTCAATGACCATAAAAGCCTGCAAGTTAATATGTAATTTTGGTGAATCAATTCCGCTCTTTAGGATCATTCATTGCTACGGCTGGCTATCCTTGAAGCCATTTGCTCACTTGAGGGATTAAGGATATATTATCTACAGTTAAGCAAATTCTTGTTTTAAATGATCACGGTCTCAATAAAGTATCACTAAGAACAAGAACAAGTATCATAGAGTTTATTAAAAGCAATGAATAGTAGTGTTGCAAGTATTATATGGAGGCAAAGCCACATGGTATCCTTACGGTAAGGGGATGTTGACTCATGTAGTTTCATAAATACCAATGATGAGATTATTTTATGAAACTTAAGAGACATAGTTCAGGGAAGGGGAAAAAGAGGATTCAGATGAAGAATAAGGGATTTTGTGGGATTTAGGTGTAAGAAATGGGTATTTATGTAGGGAATAAGGTAAATGGGATGATTGGTGATAAATTAAAATTTCTTAAGTCATTGCAAATATATAATTTTTATCTCAAATAAATTTATAATTCTTAATCCTCATAAGATACAAATTAAACCCAAAATATAAAGTGGAATTTCAGGTCGATCACAAAGAGTTGATGGTTGCAATGTATTTTTTGTGATACAAAATTTGAAATAAACGTTTCTCTTAGTCCAAGTTTTGACTAAGAACGGTATGCATGTTCAATAACTAAGATCAAATCCAAACGCAAATAGTAACAAATACAAGTTTTGTGTAAAGTGGTATACTATGATGCCTCAAGGTGGTCTCGGTGATGTGGTACTAAGGTCTCCAATTTAATTTATAATGTTTTTATACTCACAACTCTAAAAAACCTGAGTCAACTCATGTCATTTCTCATGTTTTTGATTAAAATAACCCCTAAAGTCATTACCCATTTCACACTTTGGTCTAACCATGTGCGAAATATGTAGAACTAGGTCTTCTCGACTCTACTAGTTATACCTAGGACTAACATATGCTATCTTTACCTTGATTTGTTGATTTACCTCTAAATCAAGTATTGAAGATGCAAAGCTGTTCGTTTCCCCTCTTAAGTCTACCCAAGAAATGATAAAAAAGGAAGCTAAAACATATCGATTAATTCTCTTATAAACCCTAGCCAATTATATTTGGCAATCAAAGCAAGATTGCATAATCATAAACTAATGTAAACATCATAAACATTGCAAGAAAAATTGTTGCAGAAAATAAATATCCAGCAAACAAAAAATAAGGCAAAATAGTTATGTTCTCCTTCTTCTACTATTCATTGGCAACATTGGTGCTTCAAGTGTGACATCCTCTTTTTTAGAGGAAGGTTCCACTGATGGTGTTCTCTGCCTTTTCTTCCTACCTTTTTCTTTCTTCTTCTTAGTTAGGACTTGTGGCTTTGTGGGCAGTTCTTCCATTGATGTTTTTCTTTTCTTGTAACTTTGCTACATGTCATTCGATCTTTGCTGAAGGTTGATATGCTCTAAATTGGACAAAATTTCGCACCGTCTTTTTGACCTGGAGGATTCTCCCATCTCTGCCACCTGAAGAATCACATCTACGCCTCGGAAATCCTTTGTAGTTGCAACAGCAGGTAGATCCCCTTCTTCTAGAGTTGGAGCAATGGCATCTCCATCACCTTCCTTTCGTAGCTCTGTTTGGTTCATTTTCTTCTAGTTGGATTTCTCCTTTGTGGCCTTTCTTGCACTTCTCGTCGTAGGCATTCTATTTCTACCACTGTAATTTTTCTGCAAAGAGAAAATGGATAAAATGAGGGACAATGAAATTGTTCATCCAAGTCATTTCGAATGCTAGGTGTTTTTGCATAATTTCCTTTGGTTCAACTCCTCACTCCCTCAATGGTCTGATTTTTGTAATTGCTTACTATTAACTCCCCTTGAATTAAGTAATCATCATTGCCCAGCAACACAAAATACGTCAAAAATCCTAAAAAATGCTATACTATATCAGGGATTAAAAGACTTAACTTTGGGTTGCGTTTCACAAGCACCCTTGTTTTTAGTCTTGGACCCAACTTCTTGTATGACGACGTTTCTAGTGCATCCACCAGCATGATTGTCTCCAGATTTTCTGTGAACATGTTGTCAAGATTTTCATAAAAAATTTTCAATCAATGCCTATTAACTAAAAATCCTTTATTGACATCTCCATCATATTTCTCTATGGCACCGTTTGGAAGAATGTCTTTCACAAAAAAGGCCCTATCCATCTTGATTTCAGCTTCCTAGGATGCAATTTCAACCTTGATTGGAATAATAAAATTTGCTCAATTTCAAAAGCCCTTTTTGAAATATGTGCATCGTGATACCTTTTACTCCGAGCTTTGACTAGTTTTGAGCTCTCATACACATCATTTCTCAACTCCTCCAGTTCTGAAAGTTGAAGCTTCCTGTGACTTGCATTAAGGTTCCTATCTAAGTTCAACTTCTTCATAGCCCATTAAGCTTTGTGCTCAAGCGCAGCTGGTAGCCTACGAGGCTTCCCATAAACCAAATGAAATGTTAGGTTCCAATAGGAGTCTTATATGCTATCTGTATGGCCTAAAGTGCGTCCTTCAACCTCATGCTCCAATCTTTCTTGTATGGGTTCACAACTTTCTCTGGTATTTTTTTGATTTCCCTATTAGAGACTTCAGTTTGTCCGTTAGTTTGAGATGATATGTAGTAGAAAGCTTATACCAAAAATTGTATTAATTCAAAACACTCCTCAAGGCCTAGTTGTAAAAGTGGGTTCCCCTATCATTGATCAGGGCATTGGGAGTTCCATATCACATGAAGATATGGTTGCGCAAGAATTTAATCACAATCTTCGCATCATGAGTTCGTGTAGGGATTGCCTTAATCCATTTGGGCATGCAATCAACCTCAACCAAAATGTAATTGTAATATGCTAAAGTAAGAAATGATTCAATAAAATTTATACCTTATATATCAAATAACTTACAATCCAGGATTCCTTGTTGAGACATTTTTTTTCTATTTGATAAATTTCTCACCCTTTGGCATGGTTCACGACCTTTGTAATAAGCATAACAATCTTTGAAAATGTGAGGCCAATAGAATCTGCAATCTAAGATTTTTCTGGCTGTTCTATTTGGCTCATGATGACCATCAAAAGGTCCTATGACAAGAGCCAATGATTTTTGGAATTTCAATTTTGTGAACGCACCTTTGAATGATACCATCATTGCATTTCTTCCATAAATATAGATAATCCCATATGTAATATTTTGAATCACTTTTCAGCTTGTTCCTTGTATGATAATCTATTTGAAGTGGCATCACTCTCGTTGAAACAAAATTTGCAAGATTAGCAAACCACAATTCACGTATAGTGTCCAAATTGGGAATGGTTGTTCATTCGGAAAAGTTTATGTGATGACTCCATCATATTTATTCCCTTCAATTATGTTGAGGTGATCAGCAACAAGGTTCTCCCTTCTAGATACATTGTTGCATGTCGTTTCCTCAACAAATTTTAAATATTTGAAATGTAAAACACCAAATAGCGTAGTACGAGTATCGATCACAGGGAGTTGTTTTTCGTGAAAAGGGTTTCATAAAAAACTTCTACAAAATGTCACGGTTTTGTAAAAGGGGGTTTGTGGAATGCAGAAATAAAAGTTACAACCTAAGTAATGTGCCTTGACTACGGGACATAGTTCCTGGGAATAAGATTTCATCTCCTTATTTTATCCGTTCTTGCCTCAGTTTTCACTGATTTCTTCCGAATAGCTGATTATAGGAGCAAGGAATAACCTACTCTCCCTTACACTCTGATTGACAAGGAGGCACGGGAATAGCCTCATGTGATTCCCCTTGGACGATTAGGAAGACAAGAGGATTGCCTTCGATTGCCTTCAAAACCGAATTGCGCGCATGTGCCTAGCTGTTGCCAATGGCCAGTGGCAGGTCCGAGGTCACAACTTTTCCACTGTCGCGGTACCTGGGCCACAAACAATCCACTACTTCCCTCGAACCAGCAGGGTTGGAGTTGGTGCTCTTCACCTTGATCTTCACCAAAATCCGCGAGGAGTGGCCTGCTACTCATTGACCTTGACTAAGAGTCGTTACAGAAAGACTGCAACAAAGCGCATGGAAGTATGCAGAATCCGAATTGAATTCAGCGAAGAACCAAGTGTATTGCTCAGGACTTGGAAGGAAACTTCATCTACTTTCCAGAAACTAAAGTTTTTTAGCCACAAAGGGCCATGGAAACAGAAACGAAAAGGAAGCGAAGTGTTCTGATGGTAATTCTGCAAGTGCACAGAAACCATCGAAGTAATAAAATAAGATCATATCTACAGGGAATTGTTTTTGGAATATTCTTTTCAAACAAAGATTCAAAAAGACCGAAAACAAGAGAAATATTTGGTTTTGAAGAGAATAAGAAAAGTGGCTTTGGATCTAAGATCTACCTTACTTGAAACTCGCCCTTGTGTGTGTGCAAACCTTGAGAGCTGACATGCTTGCGCAAGCTTTGGGGTTGTTATGCTAAAATAGTGCTATTCAGTGACCGTTATAGCACCGTCCCTTGTTTTGTGGGATTATGGAATCAACCACGCCACCAGAGCCACTTCACCTCTTGTGATTACCCATGTTTTCCCCACACTCAAATCTAACCCCTACACTTCACACCTCGCAGACAGATTAAACAGAATGTGCCTTACCAACGATGTCCGATTGAGCCCTTCTCCTTAGTTGCTTGAGGCCAACCTTTGATTCTCCCACACTCCCTTAGGGCTATATGGTACTAAAGATCACGTTGGTAAAGAAAACGTTGCAAAAAACAGAATCAGACCTCAAATTAAATGCTGAAAAACATGGTAAGACAGTCACACGCGCAGAACTTGCGCAAGCAAGGCTTCACAGCAGATCCTCAGCTGCAAGCGCTTACACGTGCATGCTTGACTCTAAACAACAAAAGTTGATGAAAAACGAAATGAAAGGAATCTAAAACATGCTAGATTCGACTCTAAACCCTACATTGACACTCTGGTCGTCCACCCTTGACTTCCCTAGGTCTTCGCGTTTGGATCTTTATATAATGGTGGGGATTTGTCGGGTTTTCTTGATGGGCTCGCATCAAATCTTCTATCCGAATCTTTGAAGATTTGATACAAATCTTCTAGGATGAGATCCAATTTCTCCAAGATAAGATGCGAATCTTATCTTATCCGAGAATCTTTGATCGAGTCTTCATCCGGATAGACCAAATCTTAGCCTCCATCAAAGTAGCTCGAAAATCCTCCAAATTATTCCAAATTATCCTGAAAAATCATAAAACACACTTTTCCTCCAAAAAGATCAAAGTGGTATGAAAGATATAAAATTCTTCTAGAAACATAAGGAAAGTGGGATAAAAGAATGTAAAACTCATCTAAGTGAGTCTCAAAAAGCACAAATATAAGTGATACAAAATCACGTATAATGTTCTTCCTCCTTGAGAGGACGAAGAACTTAAAAGTTCTAAGTACAAGAGAAATTGTTCAAAAGTTTGAAACTAAGTGCTCCAAGTGGCATTTATATCACTCCTCCACGTGCATTAACTCTTTTGGGTCCCCTTCTCATCATTCCTTCTGTCTTGCGTGCGCCAGTGGATTTCCTTTGCATGCAAGTTAGCGCCCAATCAATGCTGCAAACTCTAACATGCCGTAAGTCAGGGGCCTTGACTAGTGTCAGTCCTCCGCCCACAATTGTTCCAAATCACGTACAAGGCACGAAAAGTCAGACTCTGACCACTTGCAATACTCCTGTAACACTCCATGACAATCTCCTGCCATGTCTTGGTTAATGTGTGAGAAAAAAGACATAAAATATATACAAAATTGGAAAATATGAATTTTCTAATAAAAATCAAATACTTAATAATAGGACTCCTAAATACATAATAATACCTAAATAATTACTAGAAAATGACACTTAACATACATCGTTGATCTCAACGTCAAATTCTTGAACTAGAAGTACCTATTTAATAAGTCTTGGTTTGGAGTTCTTCTTCTCCATTAAGTGCTTTACCGCTGAATGGTTCATGTTGACCACCACTTTGCTACCTAAAAGATAAGAACGAAATTTTTCCAAGGAAAAAATAACAGCTAAAAATTTCGTTTCAATGATGGTGTAATTTTTATGGGCCTCGCCTAAGAAATAATAGAGTTCTTTCCTTCAATTTTTGTCATAAAACTACTCTCATAGCATGGTTAATAGCATCACACATGATCTCAAAATCATACCTCAAAAGTATGAGAAATAATATGGAGCTTCCCTTCAAAGAATTAAAATCATGTTTACATGAATTATCAAAATTAAAAGCAACATCATTATTCAACAACCTACTAAGATGCAAAACAATTTTGGAAAAATTCTTAATGAACTTCCTATAAAAACCAACATGTCAAAGAAATGATCTAATACCTTTCACATCAATAGGATAATTAAGTTCAGAACATAATCTCGATTTTCACCTTATCTACTTCAATTCCCTTTTTAGAAATCACATGCCCTAAAATAATTACATGACCTATCATAAAATGGCATTTTTTCAAAATTTAAAACCAAATTCTTTTCCATAGATTTCTTTAAAACCTTATCCAAATTATCTAAGCATGACTCAAACTTTTCTCCATACACCGTAAATTATCCATAAATTGGAGAAAATACTAGTAATGCATCTCTGAAATGTGGTTGAAGCATTCCACAATCTGAAAGACATCCTCCCATAAACACAAGTTTCTAAAGTAGGAAACTGACTATATCCAAAATAGCCATAAAAAAAACAATAAAATGATATTCCTACCAATTTCTCCAACATCTTGTGAATAAAAGACAAAGGATAATGGTAATTCTTTGTCACTTTATTTATTTTTTGATAATCTATGCAAACGTGTCATCCATTTTGTATCCTTTTTGGCACAAGTTCGCCTCTCTCATTTTCCACCATGGTTATCCTAGTCTTCTTTGGAACAACGTGAATCATACCCACTCAATGTCTGTGATGGACTATAGGATTCATGTATCATGAATTTTATCAATTTTTTTTCTTACCACCTTCATCATATTTGGGTCAAAGCGTCTTTGAGGTTGGTGAACTGGTTTTGCATGCATATGGATGAGCAAATCCCTTCAATGTCATCAAGCGTCCAACTTATTTCCTTCTTATTTCTGTTCAACACTTTAAGTAATCGTGACTCTTGGTCGGAGCGCAGACGAGTGGAAATGATAACAGGCTTCATGAACTCTACATCAAGAAAAACCAATTCAGCTAACCCTTCTTCCCAGGTCTTGGTTTGCACCACATTCAATGGCTTAAATTTTTCCTCAGCTTTCAATTTTGCAAGTAGAGATTCTTCATGAGCCTCTTCCTTTTCTTGAATTTCTTTCTTCAAATGCTCCTCAATGTGTCCATCCTATTCACCGTACAAATGCTCTCAAAATCATTGGGATAATTCTTCACATCCTTCCTATCAAATGTGATTTTATCTTCATCAAAAGAGAGCTCAATGACCCCTATATTCACATTAATGCTAGTATTGGAAGTACTCAAAATTGCCTTTCCAAGACAATGGTCGTGTCTTTTGATCCTTCAATGGGCATATTCACCACATAAAAATTAGTCGAGAACACCAAATGCTCAATTTTCACCAAAACATCCTCGACCAATCCCTTGGGAGAAATCACTCTTCTATCCAATAGCTCAATTTACACTCCCAATGCTTGGAAGGGTCCTAACCTATGAGCCTCATAAATAGAATTCGACATGATATTCATAGAAGCTCCAAATCTGCTATAGTTCTCCTGATGCATAAATCCTATGAGGATTCAAGTTTTAAGGACTTTTCTATTTGGTTTTTAACTTATTCCACTTCATACCAACTGAGCCAATTAGATGTATACAAGTAACACCATTGCATGTGTGCCACATGTCCATCTTGCATGTGCGCCACATGTATGTCTTGCATGTGTGCCACATATTGCATGTAAATATAAGGATGACCTGTAAAAGAGAATATATATGATGAAATTTAGAGTTCTTTCACTCATTTTTGAGTTTTCCAAAGGCAAGAAGGAGAGTTTGGAATAAAAGGTTACAGTAACAAAGTTGAATGAAAGTTTGGAATTGGTTTAGAGTTTAACGCGCCAAGGTATGTAGCATGATTGCTTTTGAAGCTTTACTTATCTTTGAAATTGATTTTTGAAAACTTATCTATGTGATGTTGGTGTTTAATTTTCATTACTTTGGATGTGATTTTGTTTATGGTTAGAAATCTTTCACATTGCATGAAAATTGTAACAAAGGAGTAAATTATTTCATGTTATTTCAGAAATTTTTTTTAATCCTAAAAATATGATTCTTTTCACTGATAGCTACCTTTGTTTTTTTAAGATGGTATGTACAGTTGTATCTTTATGTATTATGTGATAAAGATATAATATGATATGTTATGTATAGATTAAGTTTGTGATTCTGTGATTAGAGGTGGCTCTCTTGACTATAGAACCATAGACAAGGTACCTTATGTCTCAAGTATCATGATAAAATAGTAATGTCAAGGTTGAATGACTATGAAAAGTGAGAAAAAAATAGTGATGAAGACTCACAACGTGATTCAAGTTTCTTTTATAAACGCTTTATATTCTTTCATGGTTTTGACTTGTTTTAAAACTCAAAAGCATAACCACTCTTTATTTATTTTAGGGGAGCAAAAAGAAACTAGTAGAGATCCAATGATCAACCAATTTTTTTCCAAGTTACATTAGACAAATGCATTTGGACAGAGTCTTATATCTAGTTAATTATGTATTTACCCGTTTTGATGTTGATGGAATGTGTTATGAAAGACACCCTGAGTTCTAGTTTCTTTTTCTTAGATTGGATGGTCATGACTAATATTTCCCGAGCCCTAAAAGAGGGTTGTGAAAAATCCATTATTTTTTAAGGAATAAAAAACGTAATTGAATCCTTGTCTTTTCGGGTAGTTTTTGTGTGAGAAGTGCATAGTAGCTTTCACTCAATTTCACCTTTCCCTTTTCTTTCAACTTGTGTTTGGACATACATAACTATTTCAAATATTTGACACTCTTCGGTACCAAGTAAATGTACTACAATAGAGTTAATTTCAATTGAATATTTCCCATTGCTTTCCATATTTTCTCAACTTTAGTCTTCTTGGAAAAGGAGGGTGGGTCACCTTCGGTATGATAGGTTCTGGAAGTACTTCAATTTCATCTTCATTCTGCACAACTTCATACTCCTTTCTTTCATTCTCCTTAGTTTCAGTTTGGACCAGTTCTCGTCAATGTTTTTCTATTCCATTCATAAGGGTCATGGCACTGACGTTCGGTCCTCTAGTGGCTTGGGTTGAGATGGTAAGCTTCCTTTATGTTTTAGTTCCCCAAGCTCTGTTGCCAACTAACTTACTTGAACCTCCAAATTCCGGATGGCTTGTTGATTTTTAATTGATTGCACTATGAATGTCTTCAACGTTTCTTCCAAAGAATTTTTAGAATTCCCTCCAACATTGCCTTGATTTGGGGCTTGAAACTGCTGCTAGTTCTATTGATTCTTTCTTCGAAATAGAGTTGTTGATATGATCTTTGCTCCTGAAAATTTTTCTGTCCCATGGTTGAGCTCTCCTCTTTGTAGGAATTTTCATTGTTGTTCCAACAAAAATTTGGATGATCCCTCCAACCTTGTTTCTATATATTTGAATATGGGTCGTATTTCTTCCTTTGTAAGGGCTCTAAATATCCCATAGACTTCTAATGCTCTAAATCAAATAAATTTGGGCACTTATTTGCAACATACTCTGTTTTGTGATAGTTTCCACACAACATATTCTTAGCCTACAATAAGAATAGCTCCTACATCATTTCTAAGATAGTAACAACATTTTTCGTGAGTTTAGCTTCTGAAACCCTGGGCTTGCTCTCAACTTCATACATTCTCTTATTTGAGGCCTACTTCCTAATAATATGTCTCGAATGCTCAGCCAATTCCTCAAGCAAGGAAAGAGCTTCGGTTGGTATCTTTTTCCTTCAAAATCCTCCTGCAGCTGAATCTACCATGGCCCTATTTGTGCATAATAATCCATGATAGAAATATTTGATTAAGGCATTGGCTTAGAAACCATGGTGCAGGCCTGAACCCAAAGGATAATTAAATCTTTCCTAATATTCATGTAATGATTCACCACTCATTCGTTCAACATCACCTTCTTCATTCCAACCGAATTGGTTATGCTTCCAAGCCGCAGAGACCTTAGAGATTGAACCATATTTTAGCTCCTTCTTCCAAAGTAAATTAGAAGGCTGTCAAACAATTTGAGTCCTCAGTCATTTTTGCTCCCTTGAATGATGTACATATTGTTGTCACATTGCCAAGATGCTCATGGGGTTTTCTCCAATTCTCCCATAAATATTGATGATCATAGCTGGCTTGAGCTTGTTTGCTCCATCATGTGAAAATCGGATGCATATACCCTTGTAAGTGTGATGAGCAGCATCTAATCTGTTCAAGATCTTCTGAGGTTCAGCCATTCTAAAATCAATGTTGGTCGCGGTTAAGTGCTACCTCAACTTACTCGCTTTCCTCACTTTCTTCTTGTTCTTGCTAATAGCTCTCTCGATTTCTAGACACAAAACAAGACTACTTGCACCAGAAGAATGCAATTGTATCAACCAATTTGATAAATAAAAATTTCTAAGTCATTGCAAAAATAAAATTTTTCTCTCAAATAAATTTATAATCCCTAATCCTCTCTAATAAAAATTAAACTCAAAATGTAAATTGGAATTCAGGATCGATCAGAAGGAGCTAATGCTTGCAATGTATTTTTCTTGATGCAAAATTTGAAATAAAAATTTCTCTTAGTTCAATTTCTGACTAACAGCATCACGCAAGTTTAGTAACTAGGATCAAATCCAAATGCAGACAATAACAAATACAAGTTTTGTGCACAATGTAATATTATAATACTTCAAGGTGATCTCGATGATGTGGTATTAAGGTACCTAATTCAATCTACAATGTTTTTATATTCATAACTCCAAACAAGCTAAGTCCACCAATGTCATTTATCATATAGAAGGTTGAAATAGCCCCTAATGTCATTACCCATTCCACACTTAGGTTTACTCATGTGTGAAATATGTAGAACTAGATCTACCTGACTCTACTGGTTTTACCTAGGACTAACACCTACTATCCTTGTGTTGATTTGTTTGTCTAACTCTAAATCTAACATGTTAGTTGTGAAGTTTTTCATTCCCCCCTCATAGGTCTAACTGAAAAATGATAAAAAAGAAAGTTAAGACACATTGATGAATTCTGTTATAAATTCTAGCTCCACACCATCATTCTATACCTTAAGATATCATGAAGATTTAGCCAATTATATTTGGTAAGCAAAGCAAGATTGCATAACCATACAATAACGGAAACATCATAAACGTTGTAAGAAAAACTTTTGTAGAAAATAAATGTCCAACAAATGAGAAATAACGTGAAATAGTTCTATTCTCCTTCTGCTACTATTCACATCCTGGAACAATAGCATTAAATTGGGTTCTTGAGCTTGTTCTTCACGTTGAGGCTTTTTCTTCTAGAAAAATCTTCTTCTTCACTTCTTTTCATTCATTCTGAAGCTTCCTATTGTGTGCTCTTCATTGTTGAAGCTCTTCTTTTTTTTCTCTTTCCTCCCTCGAAAATTCCCAATGTAGGTACTGTTACTGCCTAAACCTGCAAACTGTAGACAGCAAAACAATGCATTTTGTCCTCTCTATTATGCTATCCAAGTCTGCTACATGATTGCTTGCACGAAATGTCTATCTTCTCCCTCATTTCAGAACCTTGCTACTAAACTAGACAAAAGGTTAATGATATGGAATGAACTAAATCCAAAGATTTAGCCACTTAACACTCAAAATCACATCATGCCCTAGACTCTAGTAAAATACTAAAAACCATAAGATTAATACTTAAAATATGATTAAAAACCATAATTTTCTTATCCTAAAATCGGAAAACTTGTGTGTTATTAAGTGGTATTGTTTGTTTTATGGTCTGATTTTAGTGTTATTAAAAACCATGAAAATTATGTTTCTCTGGAACATATGTGGTTATTTGCTTATGTATTTTTCTTTTATTTTGGAAGGGGTTCTTCTTTGTTGTATAAACATATCTTTCTTATTTGTTTTTCATTGTTATGAAAGGTCCAACATGGCATGTTCTTATAGTTATTGATATTTAAAAATCTGTTTACAATCTTTAAAATCCTTTTGAAGTAGCCTCAATAGTTTTGCTCAAGGGATAAGTGTCTCTATTTATTGTTTTCCAAACAAGTTTTACTCTTTTAAAGTTTCTTGTTTATGTGCTATATGAACATACTTTAAAAAATGATGAGAGTTGTGGACCCACATTCATAGCAATATGATTTAATCATGAGATTGAAGACTAATTATGTTAGACATGTCTAAGGCATGCTTGCGGAGTAAGCCAAACAAAAAAGACTAAAATCAATCAAAATTTGCCGATATATGCGTGACCAAATCATTTTTTAGCCGTCGGTGGATGCTGGTATCACGTGAATGCTCTATTCGACATAAATAACTTTGCATATTGATCCCAACATTTCTATAAACTTCTAGTGGTTCGACAATCATAGTTCTTTCTTTTCCAGTAAATGTATTATCTCCAAGAATGATATGACTTTCATCTTCTACAATCATATTATGCAATATGATACATGCATACATAATATTCACACTTCCAAGTATTTTAGGAAATCCCCTAGTCTTTCCTCAAACCAGCAAACACTCCAAGTCTTCTATTGTGGCTGATTGTAAATACTGTTCTAAAAAATGAGAGGGAATGGCAATAAAAAAATGACAAATACACTCTATGGATTTTGCCTTTCTAATTCAAATATATTCGTCAACACTATCAACACTAGAATCATAAGCCATCAAACGCATAACAGCCATGCACTTTTGTAATAGGCTTAAGTTTAGACGACTTGTGCAATCATTTTGAATATATGCAAAATTTCAATCATTTTGAATCAGACCAATGGAACGGTGGCAAATCAAGCTGAGTCACAATTTTTTGCTGATCAAGTCCCAGATGGATATATGAATGCTGTTCGTGATGCAATTTGTGCATCCATAGTATCAAATTACTAGTACTTTTATTTATAATGATGTGTGTTAAATATATTGATATTTAAATATGTTATTTTAATTTTTTTTTACATTTAGTATATATATATATATATATTAAATTAATAAAAATTTATAATTTCAATAATCAAAATATTTAGATTTATGTAAATGTATTTTATAACCACAAAATGTTCATATATGCTTATTAAACAAAAACATTCATATTTACACTTAGTTAATAATAACAATTTAAGGGATAAAATAGTCTTTAACAAAAGAATAACTTAACATATTTAAATTCTAACAATTTAATTTTTAAGTTTTTAATACATATATCAAATCAAACACTACATACTTATAAGTGACTTATTTCATTAACTTAAAAGTTAATAATAATAAAAGTCATGTAAAACAGGCCCATTGATAATAATTGTATTTTCTTAGAAAATTCCTATTTTCCTATTTTGCATATATTTTCTTTTTTTTTTCGTGCTCTTTGACCGAGACATGTCAGGAGACTGTTGTGGAGTGTTGCAAGAGTATTGCAAGTGGTCAGAGTCTGACTTTTCATGACTTGTACACGACTTGGAACAATTGTGGGCGGAAGATTGACACTGGTCAAGACCCTTGACTTACGACATGTCAGAGTTTGCAGTAATGATTGAGCGCTAACTTTCATGGCCCTTTTGGACTAAAAACATTTAGTTTCTGGGAAGTAGATGAAGTTTCCTTCCAAGTCCTGAGCAATACACTCGGTTCTTCGTTGAATTCAATTCGGATTCTTCATACTTCCACGCGTTTTGTTACAGTCTTTCTATAATGACTCCTAATCAAGGTCCATGAGTAGCAGGCCACTCTTCGCGGATTTTGGTGAAGATCAAGTTGAAGAGCAACAACTCCAACCCTGCTGGTTTGAGGGAAGTAGCGGATTGTTTGTGGCCTAGGTACTGTGACAGTGGACAGGTTGTGACCTCGGACCTACCACTGGCCATTGGCAACAGCTGGGCACACGCGCGCAATTCGGTTTTGAAGGCAATTGAAGGCAATCCTCTTGTCTTCTTAATCGTCCAAGGGGGGATCACATAAGGCTATTCTCGTGCCTCCTTGTCAATCAGAGTGTAAGGGAGAGTAGGCTATTCCTTGCTCCTATAACCAGCTATTCGAAAGAAATCAGTGAAAACCGAGGCAAGGACGGACAAAAGAAGTAGATGGAATCTTATTCCTAGAAATTGCGTCCCGTAGTCAAGGCCCATCACTTAGGTTGTAATTTTAATTTTTGTATCTTAAAAACCCCATTTTTCAAAATTGTGACATTTTGTGAAAGTTTCTTACAAACACTTTTTACGAAAAACAACTCCCTGTGATCGATACTCGTACTACGTTTTTTGTGTTTTAGGTTTTATAAATATTTAAAATTTGTTGAGGAAATGACATGCAACATTGGTTTTAAATATTTTACCGTTGGCTTAAATCTAATGATTTCCCTTTCTTAATTGTTGATTTTATGATTGAATTTATTTATTTGCATTTTAGATGAAAAAATTTATATATGAGTATCATATCTCTTTTGATTGTCAATTATTTTTCATCTTAAAAGATTATGACAGTGAACCAACTCATATTGAACATGAAGATCATCTTGGACCTTCAAGAGCATGTTACTTACAACTATAGGCTTGATCATGATGCTGATCAAGTTGACTGTTTTTGTATTTGTTACTTTGATGTACTTAGTCAAACTCCATGATATTATCATATAAAACATCACTTTACATCTAGTCAAACCTTTTGGACTTGATTTTATGACAATCAAGCTTTCCAATTCACTATAGAGTAGCACAATTTACACAAAACGAACACAATTCCATTGATTCATACATTTGAAAAAGTCATGTACTTGAACTATGATCTAATCTTGATTCCTTGTACCTCATAGATTCATTCACTTGCTTTTGTGCTATCTAAACTGAACCACACCTTGATGATCCATGCTCCATCATCAAGAATGCCTACTTGAAAATTGCTACACATCATAGAACTCAACTACCAAAATCAGGTAACTCTAGAGCCTCTGCATCAATTTACTTCTAATTTGCCGATGAGCATAGGCCCACTTCATATTGTAGTTTAGAAAACTTCTGGTTTGTCAATTTTGTGTATATGATATCTAGATGCACTAGTCTTATCAACTAAAAATTTTGTAAACCCTACACTATTAATATGGGAAAACAATTAGTTTTCAAAGTTGTAGGGGTAGAGGATTTGATGATCTGCAATAACATGGGACCTTGTTGCAACTAAGAGATGTGTAGCACATACATTTATTGAAGGTGAATTTTTGTATAATTGATATAGTCTTGACTATAAGATTTGGAAGCCAATTAAGGGATCCATGATAGTGGCAAAAGATATACAGTTTAAAAGTTACATAAAAATAAGTTGAAGCATGGGACTACAAAAATCAATGTTGATTTACATGTATCTTATGATCTTTGGCACAAAAGAATGCAGCATTTGTTAGAGTTAGGAATATAGAGATTATTCGATAGGGCTTAATTGAGTCTATCAGTGCCTCATGTGTAATAGTTGTCTTTATGGAAAGTAATAGAAAGTGGCATTTCGATCAAGTTTCTAGAAGCACATAAAGAAATTTGGATATTGATGGTTTAACATAAAGTGCATATACATCTACATAAAACCACATACTTACCGAATCATTATCAAAGAAAGTAAATATATTAATCTTATCCTCACTCTTATCAAACTTCCTCATTAGCATGACAACCCATTTTGCTTGAAATTGGTTCGTCCCAAGACTCAACATGTAATCACTTAATAAATTTGCATAGCCTTGGATTATTATAATTACCTTCTTAGTGTTATATGTGAAATGAGGCTGCATCTATTAAATTTGTTCCCATTAAATAAAATGAGGTATTTTCTTTAGAATGGACAATTTGAATTTTAAGGATCAGAAATTTTAATCGAAAATACTTTTATAATTTCATACTTTATTGTTTCTATTCCTAAAACAATATAATGGTATCTCCTATTGTTAAGTGTCATTTTGTTATTATCTTTTAGGTCATTTTATATATCCAAATGTAATTAGAATTATTAAATTGTGGGTTTATAATATAAGTTTTAAATTTTCTCTAGATTAGGTTAGTTATCTTAATTTCTGTAATTTATTTAATGTTTTGGTTTAGTTTTATTGAAGTTTTGTCAAAAGTGAACATGTGATAGAAAGAGGAGATATTGAGCAAAAGGAGACAAAATACATCTTCTCAAAGTGATATCTCCTTGATTTTTGGAGAATTGTCGATTCCTAATGATCAACTTTGATGCACAGTACACGCGAGCCTCTCACAGAAGAAATTATTAATATATCAATGTAAAATGAGGAGACCCCTTGCAAGTCGTTTGATAACAACGTTTTTATTGTGTTTTTATATATGTTTTTAAGTGTGTTTTGTAGGGTTAAATGTTGCTTAGGGTGCTAAAATGTCTTTTTTTATGCATTCAGTCTGTTAAAATGTGTTTATTGTGAAAATATGCTCAATTGGCAACAATTGAGCCGAAAATTCTAATATTTCGTCTAGTCTGTGTTTTAAGTCTTACCAAGGTAAGAGCTAGTACTGCAGCAACGTACTTTCCGCGTTGAAAAAGGGACAGAAAAGCTGTGCAAAAGCCACTTTCCACCGAAAGTAACCACCCTTCTAAAGAGATAAGATATGGAATAGAGATCTCCCTTCTAGAAGAATGAGGAAAAGACCAAGCTACCCTTAATTTTGAGCTGCAAAAGGGAAAATGAAGGGAGAGAAGAAAAGAGAGTACACTGCACGCAGAGTGCACAGACAGCGACCAGGAGCAAGCGGGAACGAGGAGAACATCGTTTCTCCGGCGAAAGTCTCTGACGACCTCCAGATCTGCATGTCTAGACCACCGTTCCGGCCAGAACTTCGATTTCCAGCCCACAGAAGCATCCTGCAACTTTTATTTATAGATTTCTGCACTCCCTTTCCTGCGTGAACTTGCTACTGTTATTGTCGTCGTTTTTATGCTTTCTGTTGTGTTTCGGTATCCTGTTGTGAACGAGAAACTAGTTGTAGACCTTGTTTTAGCTTATGAACATGCTGTTGTTTACCCATTTCATGCTTTCCCTTAAGTTTAACGCGATTTACTGTTCTTGTGAACCATGCTCTGTTTCTGCAAACCAATACTCTGTTTTTAAGCATTCAGAAGCTAGGTTTAAGTCTATAGGCTCTCTTGAGTGACACAAGAACTAGACCCTGATGTAAAACCCAGACAAATTACTTTTATTTTATGTTTTCTGCACCTTCACGTCAATTTCAATCCCTTTTCACCCCTGCAACTTGTTTATTCCAGTTACTATTATTTTAGATCTTACCTGCGTTAGAACTAAACTCCATAAAACCCCCATGTTTCCAGTAAATGTGTTAAACTTCAGGAAATTACTACCATTCCCTGTGGATTCGACCCTTGCTTGCCACACTACATTAATTCCCATGATTTTTGTAGTAGAATAGCTAGGTTTATAAATTTCTTTTGATGCATTGAATGTGCTAAACCACGACATTTAGCAACCCCATCCCAACGTTCATCAAAATGGCGCCATTGCCAGGGAATGATGTCTGTTAATTTTTCTGTTGTTAATGCATTTACGTTCCCTTTCAAATCCACTTGAACCCCTTGATTTGGAGATCGAGAGGACCGAAAAATTACTGAAAAAGAAGCACAAACAAAGTCAGCAAGAGGCTAAGTTGAGAGCCGAAGAGATTGCTGAAAACCCATCAAATAACCAACAGCTTGTGAATATTTTGGAGAAGACTATTGGAGAGTATGAGTCACCAGATCATACATACCGAGGGCACTGCATTACCTTTCCTACAGCAGCAATTAATTTGGAGTTGAGGCCAGGAACCCTTGCTATGTTTCCTAAGTATTATGGGAACAAGAATAAGGATCCTCATATGCATATTGAAGATTGTATTGCTGTTGGAACTGTGCTGCGACCCAAGGACGTGACTGAGGATGATTTACTACTTAGAGTCTTCCAATTTACTCTTAAAGGACATGCCAAGACTTGGTTCAACACACTTGAACCTGGAAGTATTAGAAGTTGGATGGAAATGAAGAAAGCATTTTTAAATCAGTTTTTTCCTACCTCTAGAGCAGACGAAATTCGAAGAAAAATTGAAAATATTTTTCAGGATTATAATGAGTCTCTACATGAGTATTGGGACAGGTTCACAACTCTCCTTTCGAGCTGCCCACATCATGGATTTGATAAATTAAAACAAGTGAAATGTTTTTTGAAGGGTTTGGCTACTGCTCAAAGAGATAAGTTGGATTCTGTTGCACATGGTAATATGAGAACTCTTACCCCATCTGAAGGCTGGGAGAAAATTAAAGAAATGATTGGTCATTCCAGGCATTCTCAGTTTCGATCTCGAGCCCAACAACAAGTGAATGAAATGGGAATTCTAAGAGAAGATGAAGCAGCAAGGCAGGACAAGGATATTGTTGAATTGAAGGATATGGTAAAAGGATTATTTCTTGTTCATGCCAAATCCATGCCTTGTGAAGTTTGTGGTATTTTGGGGCATACTCCTGACCATTGCTCCATGAAAGGAAATCTGGAAGAACCACTTTCAATGGGGTACATGAATAATAGAGCTGATTATTTCAAGCCCAAAAATGACCAACGATTTGAGCCTATGAGGAGTCATCCCAATTTCAGTTGGAGAAGCACCAATGTTGAAAATCCACAACATCTGGGATTCACTCAACCGTAGCAGCAACCAGCTCCACCAATTTCGTTTCAGCAAGGGAATAGGCATCAAAGTAGGCCTTATCAACCCCCACATCAGAGAGTTGACCAGCCAAGCACTTCAGGTTTTAAACCACCTCCTCCAACTGAAGAAATGATGAAGATGATGCTGGAAAACATGGCCAGACGCGATGCTGAACAAGCAAAAAGGGATGCTGAATCTGAGAAGATGATGAAGAGTCTTGAGAGACAAATTGGCCAACTTGCTATAGAGCTCGCTGAACTGAAAGGAAATTCAGGGAAATTACTATCTCAGCCCAATGCTAATCCGAAGGCCAACATTTCTACTATAGAACTTCGTGGGGGAAAGCAGCTCCCTGGCCGGAAAGCCCCTACAAGCCACAGCAAAGCAGCAGAAGGGATTCAAATTAATTCTGAAGATAAGGTGCAGCATGAAAAGGCAGCAAGGGAACTTGTTGTTGAGATCAAGAAGACGCCTCCTTTTCATGGAAGATTGCAAGCTCGAGCAAGGCAAGAAGAAAAGGACTCTATCATTTCAGCCTTGGACTCTGCAATGATCACCATGAAGGCTGTAGATTATTTAAAGCAAGTGCCGAAAGGGATGAAAGTATTGAAGGACTTGTGTAGTTCGAAGAGGAAAAGCAAGGATGAGGACGTGATCAAAGTCAATGCTCAAGTCTCCGCATACCTGACCCAACCGATGCCAGAAAAATGTTCAGACCCTGGAACATTTTTTGTTCCTATCCAGGTAGGAACTAAATTCATCAGTAGGGCAATGGCAGATCAAGGCGCTTCAATCAACATGATGCCTTATGAAGTTTATTTGGCACTGGATTTGGAACCCCTCAGGCCAACCAACTTGAAATTACAACTTGCAACCAGATCCATGGCCATTCCGGAGGGTATTGCTGAAGATGTTCTTGTTAGAGTTTCTAACACCTGTTATCCTTGCGATTTTGTTGTTGTTAAAATGCCTCCATCTAGGGTGAATGATAATACTTTAATTCTAGGACGCCCTTTCTTAGCTACTGCAAATGCTCAAATTGATTGTAGGAAAGGAGCCATTACTATTGGTTATGCTGATGATATTTCTATCTTTAAGACCAATGAAACTGAAAAGTTCCCTGATGCTTTTGCACTTGTGACTGGAGTTGATGTCATTGATGAATTAGTAGAGGAAGTTTTTGATGAAGAGCAGCATGATATTCTTGAATTGTTTAGACAAGATGTTGAACTTGAAGAGGAGGAAGCTGAGCATGTAATTCTGGAATGTTTCATTGAAGATAAAGACTTGGTGAAGCTTGGAGAGGTGACTAGTGTTGCATCACTAGAATTGAAACCCTTGTCTTCACATCTCAAGTATGCATTTATTGGTGACAATTCAAAGCGAGTGATTATTAGTGCTGATCTTTCTTGTGAAGAAGAGATGAAGTTGATGGACGTTCTTAAGGCTAACAGCAAGGCTATTGGCTGGACGCTGGATGATATAACTGGAATTAGCTCTTCTGTCACAATGCATAAGATTTATCTTGAAGACAGAACAAAACCAGTTAGATAACCTCAGAGAAGGCTTAATCCGACCCTCATGGAGGTTGTGAAGAAGGAAATCCAGAAGCTATTGAAAGCTGGAGTGATTTACTCGATTTCTGATAGTACGTGGGTAAGTCCTATCCACGTAGTCCCTAAACTCGTTCCAACTCGCGTACAAGGCACGAAAACTCAGAGTCTGACCACCTGCAATACTCCTGCAACACTCCATTACAGTCTTCTGATATGTCTTGGTCAAAGTGTGAGAAAAAAACATAAAATATACACAAAATAAGAAAATATTAATTTTCTAATAAAAAGAAAATACTTAATAATAAGACTCTTAATTTATACGACTTCATACATAATCAACACATAATGATACCTAATAATTAACTAGAAAATGGCACTTAACAAGTTTTGAAGAGAAGAAGGGTGGAAAGTACCAACTCACATGTTTTTGGGTTGAGGTAAACAACGTTTTGTCTATAGCTGTACTTCTGAATCAACGAACAGATAATGACCTCGTATTTGGACTCATTAGGTCATTGGCAACAGTCAAGAACATGCATGCAATTCGACGTGAGGATAATGATGACACATATTTTTGAGTGATTGAGTAAATGCAAAATATTTATATTGTGCTACGAAAATCAAGTTTTATTGCCTAGTTTCATATTTTTGCGCATAGTATCGTAGTAGTGATATTTTAGTCTTAGTTCGGACTAAATCGCATTTAGTCCCAACCTTCTAATAGTTTCCTTCGAGCAATGCAGCACAGGTCGCAACACGAATCCCAAGGAGCCAAATATGAACAGTGTAGTGGTAGAGAAGGTGGCAGAAGTCTAAAAATGAATACACACAAAATCCAAGGAGATGAAAAGTGAGATTTTGGACAAAAAGGGGGAAAGAGGGGGAGAGAAGGTAGATCTCCCCATTGGAGACTCACAAACAACTTTCTGAAGAAGGTTTCTAGAGGAAGAAGAAGGGGAACGACGAACCAGAAGAACACACCTTCTCTTTGAAGATTTATTTTAGTTCTTAATGCATATTATTCCTAGCTAAAACTAGTTTTAGATTCACTACGTGAACAATTTGTCCTTTCTATTTCTGTTATGGATTGCTTGTTGTTCTTTAATTTTGAAACCAGAATGTTGTTTAGAATATGCTATGAAAATGTTTTCCTTTCCCTTATCATGAGTGGGTAAGTACCTAGTGGGATGTCTTGGGGTGAAAGGAGGAGAAATGTGCTAATCAATCTTTAGACCTAATCAGCCATAAGGTACGCCACTTTCTTAACAACCCTAATTAGAGGTAGACCAAAGATTAGGGAAAAAACAAGAATATGGGTAGACCTAGATCTTGTGTATTAGTTATTTAGTGATAAGCATACATCCCCTAGGAGTCTTAAGGCATCATCCATTTCATTTTAGAAACAACCGTATTCCAAAACTTGTTACTTTTCTTTACTGCTTTCCATCTTTAGTCCTAGTTAAGACCAATTTTACCAACGTGACACTGACTCCTTGTATCGACCATCACATAGCAAGCACCTAGCTCCTTGTGTTCGACCATAGTCCACTATGCTCATATTTTTCGTATGACTTGATGTGAATTAGGTTTATAAATTTATTTGATAGGAAAAATTTGCAATTTAACGACTTGCACAAATTTTTCGTTTATCAAGTAACAACGGTTTGACCTCTTATCTTCTCGTTCGTCCAAGAGGGAGCAACATTGTACTATTCCCATGCCTCCTTGCTAGAGAGTGTAATGGAGATTAGACAATTCCTTACTTCTATGATCGGGTATTTGAGAAGATTATAGAAAGTAGATATGCAACGAATATAGGTGGATAGGATTCTAATCACATAAACATTCCTTTATTTAATGTTTATTATTTAAGTTTATTTCTGTTGTTTTTTGATAATTTCCTTAAGCAACATCATTTACGTTTTTACTACCGTTTACTATACAAACTCATTTACAAATTGCGATAGTTATATTCGGTGTGAATTTCACCATTTCCTTGAAAAACAACTCCCTGTGTTTGATAGTTTCGCTACGCACTTTGTGTTTTATGAGTTTAAAATCTTTAAAATTTATTGTAGAACGACACTCATCACCTATGGCATTTGATATCAATCTTGTTACTAGCATCCCTATTTTTGGCTTTACACCCATGACTAGTATTTCATAGCCATCATCATTCACTATATGGATGTGCCTTTCTTAGAATACAACCATCTGTATCACATCACGATACCTTTGCCTATAGCCTCTCTTTTCACATATCAACTGCTTGCAATCATTATTGATTTTCATGTTTCTCATCATTCAACCAAATGATTTTCACTATCTACTGAACAACATTGCTGCACATAATATATAACTTATGTTGCTTTTATTTTTTACCTACTACTAATAGAGAAACAAGAAAAATGTTGGATAACCTAAGGTCAAAAGAAAATAATCAAAAGAAATACAAGTTGAAACTCAATCCTAAGACATATGATCATCTTAGGGTCACTTGCAAACCCCTTAAGAATAAAAGGAATAATGTTTTGTTTACAGAAAATTAGATCATCATGCAAAGTAGTGCACGTACAACATAAATGTCATCACGCCCATAAGATAAATTGAGCATTTCACCCATGATATTGCACTGAGCCATTATACCCATGTTAATACAAGTCACATCATATACAAATGAATTGAGGATAGTATTTTTGAAAATTTCATTGGCTCTGCTATATTACTTTTTGATGTTGTTGATCTTAATGGTACTAAATTGATTCTATTCTTACATTAATTATTAGTGGGACATCTTTTTTAAAAGTGGAAAATTTATTGATGAGAGATTTTTAATAATTTAAATTGCAGTTTAAATTTAATCGAATATCTATTAAAAAACATGTTAGAATTATAATAAAATAATTCAAAAAAACAAAAGCATGTCTTATCTCTATTTTTTTAATTCATAAAATACAAATTTGAGTTAATATGTGATGGATGACATGACATAAATGGGGTTGTTTAGAAATCTACCCATCACTTACAAATCTACCCACTCTTTCTCCTCTCTCATTTCACTTCTAATCTCTCATTTTATTTTCTCTTATATTTATCTCTGTCCATTTCATTTTCATATTTATAAATTTTATTTATTTAATTAAAAATCATATTTATATTATAATATATACATTAGTTCACTTTATAAAATACCATCTTAAAATTTTTGATTAATTAATACCATATTTCACTTTTTGTTTATAAAATACTGTTTTTAATTTAACAATATTTTTTAAAATATCTATATATACATGTACCATATAATATATAAAATATTTTATTTTAAATATCATTTCATCATATGTAAAATGGATATATTTTAATTTTATAATTAACCATTTATTTTTATCATTATATAATTAAAAATAATAATTGAAATATAATTTCAAATATCGTTTATAACATTGATGGATAGTGCTAGTAATTTTAATTACTTTTTAAAAGCATTTATAAATTCAAGTCAGCTATTGTTTCTACTTCAATTTTTAATAAAAAAAAAATTTATTTTTATATAAAAATAATTTTAAATTTTAAATAAATTATCATAATTAAAATAAAATGAATTCTGATATTACACATGTTTAAAAAATAAAATATGTATATCATCTAATACAAATATAAATATTCAAAAGTTTAGAATTGATAAATTTGTCAAAAATAACATCAGATACATTTAATGATTAGGCTTTCAGATTTGCCAATGTGTAAATATATTTAGATAATTTTCTACATCATCCACATCGACAATGCCCCCAAAGGAACAAATGCAAAAAATTGTACGAAACAAGAAAATTGTGTGTAATTTGAATGTAATTTTATGACATAGGAAAAATTGCATTCTTAACTTAAAAAAAATTCCATTAGATAAGTTTATTGCAAAAACTTAAAAGAAAGAAAATAAATATATAATTCAAGTCATGAATTGGATTTAATATCAATTTATACAATCAATCATGCATTAGCAATGTGTTGGTAGAGTCATATTTGATTTCAAATGCTTAATTATTCCAAATATATCATAAAGTATTTAAAAGCAAAATATGAATATTAAACACAACAAAATCTCTTTAAAAATTTAAAGAATTGCAAAAAATACTGTTCTATTTATTTGTTGGTGTATTATCATTACCTGGATTCTAGGCACTACTTTATGTATAAAAAATGTCTGGATTCGAGACACTAATTCGTGTTTAATTTTCGAATTTCATACGATTAATGTTATTTCAGACATTGTTAACACAAGAAATAGTTCCTAAAGTAGCATTTGTTTTCAGTTTGTTTATGTGTTTAGTATTACTAATAACCTCTTATATGATATGATATGGTTTATACATATAAACCATGTGATATGATATCATATTGAATTATATACTTACATACTTATATACTTAGAGAATGGGCCCACAACAGAAAGAGTTAAAACCCTTTAGAGAGAACAATAACAAAGTAGCTTTTTGCAACAATAAATAACTATTCCTCTATATATAAACCATATGATATCATAAATATTTCAAATATACTGAATTATATATTTATATATTTATATATTTATATATATTTGATCTATATATATATATATATATATATATTATATTTAATTAATATAATCTATTATCTTTAAAATTATTGAAGTATTTTTAAATATTGATATATCTATTTGATAACAATATATCATTGAAAGGCCTACTCATGTTATAAAAAATATTACAAACCGTATTAATTCCATCTATTTTCAACATCTCAAACCATACAACAAAGGTATCAAATAGAATAAATTATATTTTTAATGAATGCTACAAAATAAAAATGATCATATAATTTGACTTTCTAACCAGCAAGTTTAGTGGGAAACTTTGGGTATTCCCAAGGGTACTTCCACAAAAAGTTGGTCTATGAGTCATAATATCCATTTTGCAGGGGTGTTTTTGAAAATTAACCATTGTACATTTATCTCACACACTAAACAAAAAAAATATATATATAGAATGAGTAGATTTCTAACACAGTCAAAACACAGGGAGTATTTTTCAAAAAAACCCCATTTTGCGGATCTTTTACTAAGGTTATACTTTGTTTTTTTTTCAATAAGAAGTTATGGGTTTTTCAATTCTTCAAGCATATATCAATTGTAAAAAAATTGGAAAGGCAGGTACAATATGTTATGGATTTTACATTTTATATGCTCATGAATTCTAGTATACAATAGATCTAGGTGTCATGTGGGACAACATTATCTTCAAGCAATTCAACAATTCAACCAAAATAGATAGCAATAGTAATCTAAGTTCACATTGAAAATGTTCCATGTTAATTGGGAAACCCATCGATCTAACTTGAAGTGATAATGCACCGTCGATGGTCTCATCAGTCTTTATGTCCAATAGAAAAAAGCTCTGGAGAATTATAAATCAGAATCTAAAGCTTGTTATACGTCCGTATCATCTCTACTGAGTTTGAACAACAATGAAGATTGCCTGATCGGCAAAATTCAACTCATAGCTTACAATCATTTTCATACACTTTAGGCTTCTGATTAGTTCAAAACGTTTGAAAAAAGTATAATTTAGTGGTACTCACCACTGAAATCATCCATTTTTTGTTTTTTTTTTTGTTTTGTTTTTGTATAGAAACCAAATGCTATTTATTTATTTTATTTTTATAATTTCGATTTACTTTGACTTGATGACATATAATTATATACATTATCTTTAATTTATTAATTTAATAACTGAGAATATTCTTAGGATCAATATATCCCTGAATTAAGAAAACGGAAAATTAGCGATATTTAAAAGAAAATGCTGTTGCTGAGCCATCCCAGCATGCATAATTATATTTATCAGGGGTATTTCGGGAAACTTATAAAAGACAGATGTTTTGATGGATAAATGAGTATAACTATGACGCCCATTTTGTGTGAATCAATTGCAACAGTAATTCTCAACACACATTAAAATTGATCCTTTTCATATTAATTTTGTAGGGGAAAGTGAAACGTGCACATGTATTATATTATATAATACGCATTTCATACATTCGTATTCTCACTCACACAGCCTTACAAAATTATTGTATTGCATGTTCATCCAAAATTTTTACCATCCGTGAATGAAAAGGAATGGCCACCTTTGTCGCATTACACATCCTTCAAACATCATCATTTCGCCCATTTGTCCTACTGGAATTGGGAATGTGCTCCTCCTCCTCCTGCTATATAATACCATGAATTCTTTTATCTTCTTCCTTCCTTCCCACCGTTTTAACGGCGATGATTCTTCGTTACCATGTCGCCGTTACCTTCGCCGTTATCCTCGCACTCGCTGGCGCCGCGACACCGCCCTTCTCCTGCGGCCCAGGCACACCCTCGTTTCCATTCTGCAACACCTCACTCCCTCTCCCGCAACGAGCGGCGGATCTGGTGTCACGATTAACTCTAGAAGAGAAGATTTCGCAGCTCGTGAGCTCCGCTTCCGCGATCCCCCGCCTCGGGGTCCCGGCGTACGAGTGGTGGTCGGAGGCCTTGCACGGCGTCTCCGGGTACGGCCGCGGAGTGTCCTTCGCCGGCGGGGTCCCCGCCGCCACCAGTTTCCCCCAAGTCATCGTCTCCGCGGCTACATTCGACTCCCATCTCTGGTACCGCATCGGTCAGGTACTATAACTACACTACCAGTTCATTCCTTCGATTTATTTTAATTGAGTTGGGAAAATTGTAACCCATTCATTGCAGGCTGTGGGGGTAGAAGCGCGGGCAATGTACAACGAAGGGCAGACGAAGGGTTTGACCTTCTGGGCGCCGAACATAAACATTTACAGGGACCCGAGGTGGGGGAGAGGTCAGGAAACACCTGGCGAGGACCCGTTGGTCGTGGCCAAGTACGCCGCCGCTTTTGTGAGGGGCTTCCAGGGAGAGCAATCCCCGGACCCGCAGCGGCCGGATCCCAGACGCGGCCGCCTCCTGGCCTCCGCTTGCTGTAAGCACTTCACCGCCTACGATCTCGACCACTGGAATGGCGTCAACCGTTTCGGCTTCGACGCCAAGGTCATCGTCAATTCGTCATGCCTCTTTTTAATACTCTACTTAATTCGTCTTACCCATCCAAATCATGCTATAATGAAATAAAATATTGCCTTTTTTAAAATATCGGTGGAAAAGGTGCATCATTAAATTACATGGGGCCCACATATTACCGACATTAATTACATGGTATCTGGTTATTTTAACAATTTTTAATATGAGTTGTTGCAGGTGAGCCCGCAAGACATGGCGGACACGTATCAGCCTCCTTTCAGGAGCTGCGTGGTGGAGGGGGAGCGAGTGGCATCATGTGCGCTTACAATCGCGTGAATGGAGTCCCCAACTGCGCCGACTACGACCTCTTGACCCGCACCGCCCGCGGCCAGTGGGGCTTCCACGGGTAACTACTAACTACTGCTCCCACTCGCATTACATCACTCACTGCACCGGCCGCCGCCCCACCTTCTTCAATGCGGGCCATTTAGGATAATGCCACTGTAGTTGTCCTCTTTTGAGAGAGAGGACTATTTTAGTAGGTGGAGGAAACCACCCTGAAAGTGAAATCATGTGAATTTGGCATACCCCAATCGAGTAATCCATTGCTTGTTGGGTAGGTACATAACCTCAGACTGTGGTGCCGTTTCAATAATACATGATGTCCATAAGTACGCCAATTCACCTGAGGATGCGGTTGCGGATGTGCTCAACGCGGGTATCTCTTCTTTGCTTCTGATTTGTGAAGTTTTTCACCATGCCTTCGTGTAGGAACTGCCATGCTTTCAGTGTCTGATGGTAGCCTGGTGTAGGGATGGACGTGGACTGTGGCTCCTACATGAAAGCATACACCAAGTCAGCTGTTGATCGGAATAAGTTGCTAGAATCGCAGATTGACAGGGCTCTTCGCAACCTCTTTGAAGTCAGAATGAGATTAGGCCTTTTCGATGGCGATCCAAGAGTGCAACCATATGGTAAACTCAGAGCACAACATGTTTGCACCGCAGATCATCAGCTTCTAGCATTGGAGGCTGCGAGGAACGGCATTGTTCTGTTGAAGAACGAGCGTAAATTGCTTCCGCTCTCCAAGTCCAGAGCCTCCTCTATTGCTGTGATCGGCCCTAATGGTGACTCTGCTTATGTCCTCCTTGGAGACTATGAAGGCCCTCCTTGCAAATCCGTGGAGATTTTCAAAGCTCTCAAGGGGTATGTCACCAATACATGGTTCCACAAGGGGTGCAACTTTGTCAACTGTACTGCAGCCACTGTAGACGATGCAGTTGCCTCTGCGAAGCAGGCAGAGTATGTGGTTCTGGTAATGGGGTTGGATCAGACACAAGAGACAGAGGATCATGATCGTGTGGATTTGAGGCTTCCCGGTCTGCAGGAGACTCTGATCAAGGCCGTGGCTTCAGCTTCGAAGAACCCTGTTGTGCTTGTGCTAGTCTGTGGAGGTCCAGTGGATGTTTCATTTGCAAAAGACGACAACAGAATCGGGAGCATCTTGTGGGCTGGTTATCCTGGAGAAGCTGGAGGCATTGCTCTTGCTGAGATCATATTTGGTGATCACAATCCAGGTCATTATCCTTGTATTACAAAGCTTCTTTGATCCTACTCGGCTGCTGATGCAACCTGCAATTTGTGTGTTTGCAGGTGGGAAGTTGCCTGTGACTTGGTACCCAAATGGCTTCACCCAAATCCCAATGACGGATATGCGGATGCGCCCCGATCCTTCATCAGGATATCCAGGGCGAAGCTATCGCTTCTACACCGGACTGAAAGTTTTCGAGTTCGGCCATGGTCTAAGCTACACAACCTACTCCTATGAATTCGCCTCAGCAACACCAAACGTCATCAACCTGAGCCAATTCGCAACACAAAGGAGTTACACGGAAGCCTCACAGTCCTGGAACTACCTCTCGGTCACAGAGATCGGAAAAGATAGCTGTGAGATGCTGAAGTTCTCATGCCATGTTGGTGTTGAAAACGCAGGCGAAATGGCAGGGAGGCACCCGGTTTTGCTGTTTCTGAGAAGTGAAAGAAGCGGCAGTGGGCAACCTGTGAAGCAGTTGGTGGGATTTCAGAGCGTTGGTCTGTATCCAAGAGAAAGGGCTGAAGTTGAATTCGTTGTGAGCCCATGCGAGCATCTTGCAACAGCTAATGAAGATGGTGTTATGGTGATTGAAGAAGGATACAGCTTCTTGATGGTTGGGGACAGAGAGTACCCCATCAGCATTCACCTTTAGCTACAACTTCCTGGATATGTTCAAAACCAGCTTCTTTGTCGCACCAAACTTACTTTTGCAAAAGAGTGAGTGTTTTTCTTTTCACAACAGCCAACCATAGAACTCGAACTTACAGAACACGCTCAATCCAGACCTATAAACCTGATCACTGTAAGTAGCACGATGATACGTACCACCGGAGAAGACTGGGGCTCGCCCATTCTGTCGTCCATTCAGGCTTAAGGTTGAGGTACGTATACATACATAGCACACCGTACCATAAAAGCTGATCTTGTTCATGGCTTTCATTCTGTTTCCCGAGGACAACGAGCGGTCCAGAGGGCGCTGAGTGCTCGCAGACGTTGAAAATAATCGCCAAATGCAATCAACCCCCTGGCAGCTTCATGAGTAGTTAATATTCGAGCCATCTGAATCAGAGTTTGCTCTCGAAGATGATCAGCCTGCGTGTTGGAGAGTCGTTTGTCAGTATTTCAGGGATGTACACATTCCTCACGAGTTGGGCAATCTCTTATTCCTAGGAATCTGTGAAAGCAAAGTGCATCAGGAAGGAGAAGAATGGAGAGGGGCAGACAGACCTGGTGAATGAAGCCTTCTAAGGATTCCAATTTGTCCAACGCTGCAGCGGTCTGGGAGCAGTAGCTTCCAGCTCCAGAAGCTAAAAAGGCAAGACTCTGTGCCAGAGTCTGCTGCAGCTTATCCATCCCCTGCGACAAGGCTTCCTCTGCTTGTGCACATGAGTGCCGTAAACTGTCCACGCTGTTAACTTGGTCTTCCCTCAGCGGCCCAAGGTGAGGCTTCACAACCTATTCAACAAAACCATTATCATTCGTCCATACTTGACACTCTAACAGGAGAAGCTTCACTTTTGGTTGCTTTTCTGGCACAGGGTCTTGCCAGAAAAGCAGCAACAAAAATGGGGCCGACTAAGCTTTCTTGGATCATCATCAACTGAAAATGAACAAGAGTAGCTTCTTACAGTTATGAGTTCTGATGGCCGGAAACCTCCAATCCATAGGAAGAATCGCTCTACGGAAGTCCTCCACATGCCGGAAACCACATAAAAGGCATCGAATCTTGCAGCATCTCGTTTCATGCGGAACAGATCGCAATAGTGGCTCAAAATGCTTTCCACCATGATCCGTAGCTCTGCTTCACATATACCAGACTGTACACCATTTTTAAGCTCGTATATCTTTGCCTCTTGGACATCTACCCAGTGTGCGTATTCCATATCAAACGCAGCAACACCTGCCATGAATGAAAACCAAGGGGAATTAAAGAAGCCAAACCCAAACATTCAGGCCTTAAAATCTGAATATTTGTTGACGGATTTGACACCAAACTGCAAAATATGCATACCTGAGTTCACAGTTCCGTATGCACCGATATGAGCAGCTGCAGTGGCATTGAACAAGCCCTGCAAGGGAGTTTTTAGATCAGTGGAATGTTTTCAAATGACCAATAAACAAAAAATGTAACCAAATAGAATACTTGTGTTCCATACATGATGCCTAGCTCTCTCCAGTTCTACCTCAAGTTGGGCCAGCTTCAACCTCTCTGTTTCCAGTTGCTGAACATAAGCCTGTTGTTTTCGCAGAGAAACAACATTTTTAGGATATGGGACTAGAATAGGATGACCTGCTACAAGCATGAAAAGTGCTAAAACCTTCTTTCTCATCCGGCTTTTCCGTGCAGCTTCACGGTTTTGCGCCAGCCGTTTCTGTATCTGCCAAAACCACATAAGTGACTCAAATCAATACAAACACACTTGTAAAACTAGATCTTCTGAACGATTCTTGGCTGACTATGTTTCAGTTTCCTGAACTGATTTATCAAGCATGAATATATAACGCCTTGTTCTCATCCAAGTTTTTTTCTACCATGAGCACTCTCTTACCAGAAGAACAGGAATTTCACTTCTAGAATGGTGTTTTACCTTGTCTTCCAGCTTTGTTTCCGTGCCTGCTATTATACTGACACTTGATCCAGGGCTGGTATTGCTATCAAAAGCTGCTTCCCACAAACCGATATGATGAATTGATTCATATAAGCCCATTCGGCTAGAAGGGGCATATTCTGCCGTTGGAGTTGTCATCTCTGTGATTGGAAATCAAAATAAGGCAACTAGTTCATAAGAGATATTACCAGCAAGATACAAGAAGAATCACCCAACAAGAGGCATGGGTACCTTAAATTAAAAATGGAAATTCTCATAAGAAAATAGACAGAAGGAACTCAGGTGCAGAAATTCTCATAAGAGGTTACAGTCCTTGCCAGCACCCAGAATTTGCTTTAGTACTTGAAACAACTACTGTAGTTCAACTAAAAAGTTTGTCAATGGAAACACACAGATCCATGAAGGACCTGTACTCATTCCTCCCAATATAAAATTTTAGGAAAGCAATCAGATTTTTTTATCAGGTACATCACAATGCACGTCACTGAATATACCACAGTGAGATAGAAAAGGAAAAAAGAAGACTGATTGTGGAAATAGCAAAGGACTCTACCCATTCTCCAAAGCATACTACTTGCATTTAAAAATAAAAGAAAAGCTTACTGCATTTTATATGAAGATACTCTTTTGAATTTCATTAACTCTGTTCACTGCCAAGACAAAATACATCGCACCATAGACATTTTATCAAAAGGTAAAAGATTATTGATCGTGGGTTCTGCAAAAAGTTCCCATGTCATCTTATCAACGGCTACAAATTTTCTATCTTTGAACAAGATGAGATGGCGTGGATTAAGAACACGACAAAGATGCATAATACATCCAAGTACTACTTCGAATCTCAGCAAAAGGCCTTCCTAACTTTATCTAACAGAGATCATTCGAAGGACTTCGAAGCTGAGTTCTAAAAATAACGTTTACATGTTCTGCTCTCTCGTTAGACAATTTCAATACTAAAATGTCTGAAAATACTCTTTATGTTTTTTTTTTTTAGTTTTCAAATAAATTACCAAGATGGTTTCTAAAGATGGCATTATGAAGATTTAAAATGACTGAAGATGATCCCTTTTGGCTAAAAATACTCTTTTGTGTTTTTCAAGCAAGTATAAAACCTGATTATCAAATACCATGAACAAATGCTGGTTGCTGTGGATAGATGGAGGGTCAAGTGTAGTCAATTGAGGATGCAAGAAAATAAAAGGAGATAAGGTTATAAAGTCCTGCAGAAGCTCTCTTTTGGCTAAAAAGAAGAACAAGAAGGTAAAAAAGTAGAAGTAAAATATAAGAGCATGCTTATGTTTCAACCAAGAGATGAATCCAACGCGGTGCAAGAAACACAAAGGTAGTGGCTGTCAATCTCATATCAAAGCAGAAATAGACCTCATCTTTTGCTTGCTTAATCTGATCATCCAAGCTTTTGGAAAAGCAAGTTTAAAGCAAAAGCCAAAATGCATAATCCGTGACTGTTGCTTCAGACTGCGACTACACAAAAGAAATACAGGGAATACATGTAGATAAAGAAAGGAAAAATAAATAAATAAACACAGAGGGACTGATAAGAATCTTCAGAAAGGCTAGGAATATACTTGGGGAGCGAGTATAGGGACTGACTTCTACTTTTGCTTGCAACTGCACCACCATTATGGAGAGATTCAGATGCTCACTCAAGCCAACCAAAGAGAGCACTCAAATTTTCTTTACAAAATTATCAAGTTTTCCCATTCCATCCACTTTCTTAAGAAAATCAAACCAAACAAAAACTACGTTTTCAACATTAAACACATTCGGTGAATCAAAGGTCCGGGGAAGCTCCTTTCATCCTAACTATAACTACCCAGAATCTATACGATGCTGTTCATTTCATCAATGGAATCTTCGCCTTTGTTCTTCATCCTCTTCGACACGGATTGTGAGAATGTTCCATAAAAACAAAATCTTCTGCTAAAAAACGACCATTACAATGGTGGGGGCAGTGGTGGGGAATATTGTAAATGGGTGAGCCACACACTAGAGATTTTTAATGGCGTAAAGAGAGATGCAATGCAATGCATCATCAGATTAGCACAAACCTGATGAAAAAGTGAAAGATGACAACACATGGAAACCTTTTTTTAGGTTATCCCCAGCCGTGTTACGCGTTGCCGTTCGTTCTTTCCGATGCTTCCTGTCAAACGCTTCACGCCAAAAACACGAACCTTGTAACATCCAATCATAAAGATCCCAGTTTGTATTCGGCAACAAAAACACAGGTTTACGGTTTCTTATTTCCGCCAAATCCATCCCCATATGCTTCCCTAATAGGAGTTGGACATTTATTTCCAAATAAAAATATGCATGGCTCCGACTTGTTTCTTCTTCCTCCATCTCCTCAACATGTTCTTTTGGTTCAGAGATGTCCCCACTTCAACACAGATACTACTTGCAGCATACTCACCTGGGGAATGTGACCAACCTGAGAAATCAATGATCAGAGATTATACCCTTTTTTTCTATTAACTTCGGTTTCCACTAATCGATTAAGGCCCCATTTAGAAAAATTAATTTTAGATTAGCATAACTTTAGGATAAACACAAATGAGCAAAGTGACAAACTCTTCCTGGATCAAGTATAGAAACGCCGACTTAATCTTAACAAAATGAATAATTCTAATATGAAAAGTGAAGGAGACAATCGTGGAACCGGTGAAGAAGATAGAAGAGTCCATTAATGTTAGATGGTTAGGCCGGATACTTGTATAAAGGGAAAAGTCATAACTAAGGTTAAAAAAAAATTATGCGACAGCATCTATGAAGATAGAAAAAATACATTATGCTCTTAAATGCAATCATCTTCTCTACTTTCAATCTTCATCATGGTATTATAATAGAACATTCAAAGTGTTATGTGAAGAAAATAGAACAAAATGACGATGCAAATGCAACATGGGTCCATCCCAAGTCCTCCTATCTTTGATGGATAGGATTGCTTTGGGTGAGAAATCAAGATGAGAATATACTTGAAGTCAATCAACCTAGTAAACTTCATCTAAATAGAGGTACCTGAATCTTTTCTTTGAGAAGAACCTGCTGATGATATGCTCAAAATATTTGAAAGATACCAGCAGGAAAAATATGCAACAATGACAACATTGCATCAAGATTTATCTGAAAATATGTTCAGAAAAATTGATACATGTGAGTCACCTTTTCAGATTTCGAACAAACTCTATGAAATGTATGACAGAGGAGACAAGTTGAGAAAGATCATGTGTAGAAGCAAACTTGAAGACTTTGGAAGGAACTTTATGTTGGAATCAGAAACAGTGCAAGAATACTATGAGTGTACGTCAAAACTTATGAATGAAATTCGAACCTTAAGGGATGATTAATCTAACAACAAGGTAATAGAGAAAGCGACTATTAGACTGCCGATGAAGTTTGAAGCCAAATTATGTGGAATGGAGATATTGGAAGATGTACAAAAGATACTACCTAGTTATGAAGAGAAAATTGAGGGAATGTCGTTCTTAGACTTCATTATTGAACTACTTAGTTGTCCATGAGAGAAGGAACAACAACAAATAAAGTGGAGTTTGTGCTCATCGGCAAAAATCAGAATCAACAATATGATGAAAAAGCCAAAAACCTACTACTGAAGCATGGAAACACTGTGTTAAAACAAACCACAAATCAGAAGCCCGTTGGATTGCAACAAGGGATGCATGCAAGTATTTTGGGAAAAAAAATCACAATGCTGAGTTTTGTTGATAGAAAGCCAAATAATGTGTGTGATTAGTGTAAAGGAAATGGCACTCTGAATGAGTATGTCCAACTAAAGATGGAAAGAGTGGACTCAACAATGCTTCTCAACAAGGAAATGAAAAACAAACTATTTCTTTCATATTTTAACGTGAAAGAGAAATACCTTTCTTTCAGATTGACGAGTATAACTTTGCCCTATCAAGAAACAAGAATATAGAAAGAGGTTGGTTTCTTGATTGTGGAGCCACAAACCAATGTGTAATGATGAGAGTCAATTATACATATTATGCAAAGGAATGACAAGTGGTGTGTTTGGATGCATAGGACATGGAGTGAAGACTATAGGAAAGGGAATCATACTCATACCTATTAAAGAAGGATTATTCCTAGTGCATAACATGACATTTGCTCCAAAAATTGTTCAAAATCTTCTTAGTCTGGGACAACTCTACAAATAATAGTATAAAAGCATATATGAAGAAGAATTTTATGATATTACAGATTCATAAGATAAAGTTACTTTGAGAGCTTGATTGATGACCAACAATCTCTATAGAATTGAGGAATCAAAATCAGATAACTATATTCTTTAACATCTTCAATCAAGTTGACCTATGGTACAAAAGATTTGGACATTATGGAACTCAAAATCTACTAACATTGAGAAAGAACACAAAGGAACCAGAAGATGTAAAATTTCAATAGAAATATTGTGTAAAATGTCAGAGAGGGAAACAAGCAAGACATAAGTTCATCTTGAGTATCAACAGATCAATGCAAAAGCTGGAACTCATACATAGATTTTTGCGGCTCATTTCATGAGACTTCACTTGGAGGTAGCAAATAGTTCTTACTCTTTGTGAATGATTGCTACTGGATTTACTTCCAGAAATCAAAATACCAAACATATGAGTATGTATGTTAAACAATTTAAGAGCACGGTGGAAAAACAAAGTGAATTTAAGTTGAAGTCTTGGAGGTCTCATAATGGGGAGGAATATACCTCCAACATCTTGAGAACACTCTACAATGAAGAGGGAATTGTGCATCACTTTACATTTCCGCGTACTCTGAGTAGAATGGTGTCAAATGAAATAAAAAATAGAACCACAATGTATCTTCTAAATATGCTTTCATCTAGAGTCATAAGTGGTAAGAATGCATATGAGTTGTGGTTTGGAAAGCAAAGAAATTGTGCTCAGTTGAAAGTTTTTGGTAGTATTTTTTTTTTATGTGCTTGAGGAAAAATGGCATAAACTAGACGAAAAGGCAAAAATGGGAATATTTATGGGGATATAATATTGTCACCATAGGGTATACGGTATTCTTTCCAAATACAAAAAAATTCACTATAAGCATAGATGTGGTGTTTGATGAAGGTAAATGATGATTTATTTCACCAATATGATGTCTAGGAAAAACGGGATTTGGAGATGACTCTCTTTCCAGCCAACTACAGGAACAAAAAATGAGATGTTCATCAATGGAATTGAGAAGCATTCACAAACTCATGCAATAGATTTTCTTGGAAATTATACATAAAGAGAAGTAAAGCATCCAATTTGAGAAGCAAGGCTAAATTAAGTGAGAGAAACAAGAGGACATCATTAAGATTGAATGATTGTATTACTAATATCAATGAATTTGAAAATGAAAACATATTTTATGGAGTGCAAAACTCAAATGGTGAAAAAAATTACTCCTATAAGTATAAGAACCTATCATCAAATGATTTTGAAGTCCTATCATGCATAGCCACTAGAGATCCCATCACATATGCTCAGATTTAGAAGAAGACAAATGGAAAAAAGCCATGCTTGAGGAACTAGAGTCTTTTGAGAAGAATGCTATTAGGGAATTGGAAGAGAAACCACAAGAATTGCATAGTGCTCCTATTACGCTGAAATGGATCCACAAGACAAAGTGAAATCCAAATAAGATAGTAAAAAATTTTAAAGCAAGACTTCTAGCCAAAGGTTACTAATAGATCAAAGGATTAAACTATAAAGACATATTCATATCTATCACTAGACTTGACACTATGAAGCTCTTTCTTGCGCTAGTGATAACACATATTTTTTAGTGGCTCAATGCATGGAATTTACTCATTTTGTGCTACAAAAATTAAGCTTAATTGCTTGTTTCTATATTTTTGCACATAAGTATCGTAGGAGTGCACTTTTAGTCTTAGTTGGGACTAAATCTGCGATTTAGTTCCAACCTTCTAACAGTTCCCTTCGAGCAATGCAGCATAGGTCGCAACACAAATCCCAAGGAGCCGAGTATGAACAGTGTGGTGGCAGAGAAGGTGACAAAAGTCTGAAAAAGGGTACATACAAAGTCCAAGGAGGTGAAAAAGGGAGATTTTGGACCAAAAGGGAGGAAAGGTGGGGAGAGAAGGTAGATCTCCCCTTGGAGACTCACGAACACATTTTTCAGGGGGAGAAGGTTTTCTGAGGAGGAAGAAGAAGGAAGACAAACAGGAACAAAGCTGAAGTTCAAGATTATTTTCTGTCTTCGAAGAATATTACTCCTAGCTAAGAGTAGCTAGTGACGTTTTTCAGTTTTTGTTGACACTTCACATTACTTGCTTGTTTTGCTTTCTAGTGTTTGACTGTGAAATAAGCACACTGTGAATGATGTTTTCTTTTCCACTTTCGTTTACCTTAAGCATGAGTGGCTAAGTACTTAGGGGGTGCCTTGGGGTAAAAAGGGGAGAAACATGTTAATCAACCTTTAGATCTAAACAGCCATGATCACGCCACTTTCTTAACAAACCAGGATAGATTCAGGAGGGGGAAGTAGTGAAACCCAACTTAACAACCCTAATTAGAGGTAGACCAAAGATTCGGGGGAAAAATAAGAATCCGAGTAGATTCGTGGTTTGTGTGAGTTTGTTTAGTAATTAGCATACATTCTCTAGGAGTCCCAAGGCATCACCCATTCCATTTCAGAAACAACCGAACTCTAGAACTTATTACTTTTCTTTACTGTATTTCGTTTTAGTTCTGCTTTAGTCCTAGCTAAGACCAATTTTACCAACATGACATTGATTCCTTACATTGACCTTCACATAGCAAGTACCTAGCTCCTTGCGTTCGACCCTAGTCCACTATGCTCATAATTATTTTATGTTTGAATGTATATTAGGTTATAAATTTATTTGATAGGAAAGTTTACATTTACGACATGTGAATTTTTCGTTTATCAGCTAGCAATGTGTAATGATTGGTCAGTGTACCACAAGAAGATAGCTTTCTTGAATGATACACTTGATGAGGATATCTATACTAAATAGTCTCAGAATTTGTCAAAAAGAGAGAAGAGGACAAAGTATATAAACTAAAAAAAGTAATGTATGATCTAAAACATGCACCCAGGGTATGAAACATATGCAATGATGAGTTTTTACTGAAAGTTGGTTTTGCTAAATCACATGGAGATTATACCTTGTATTGTAAAGAAGAAAAAGAGGAATCAATGTTTGAAAGCATCTATGTAAATGACATTCTCATAATTAGAGAAAATGAGATGTTGGTGGATCACTTGAAAAATGTTTGAAACATGAATTTGATATGACCGATCTAGGTTTGATTATCCATTTTTTGAGAATGGAAGTTCAATAGATAAAAGAGAAAGAAATATACATATCTCAAAGAAGATATAGTTTGAAACTTCTAGAAAAATATTCAATATGGTAAAAACCAATACAGCCAGAACATCTATGAACTATAAAGAAACTTTCGAATCATGCAAAAACGAAAAAAACAATGATCATAAACTTTATAAAAGCCTAGTGGGAAGTTTGATCTATTTATCTCATACAAGACTAGATCTTTTTCACATGGTGAATATCCTATCTAAATAAATGGCAAAACCAAATGTAGCACATCTTACAGCAACAAAAAGGGTCCTCAGTTATGTCAAGAAAACTATAGATATGGGAATTCTCTATGAATATTCAAAAAAGAAGATCAAAATATGACCTTGGAAACATATTTAGATAGTAATTACAGTTGAAATGAATATTCAAAGAGTACAATGGACTATGTGTTTTACCTCAATAATTGTCTTATTGCTTGGTACACGAAGAAGCAATTAGTGGTAGCACAATCTATAGTATAGGCAAAATATATTTCTACATGCCATGTTGCTAACCATACTATCTAGATAAGACAAAGTCTTTTGAATCTAGATTTTGAGCAAAAGGAACCAACACCTCTATATGTGGATAACCCTAGTAATGATTGTCATTGCAAATATCCTACACATTTTGAAGAGCAAAACACATTTGGATTAAATTTCATATGATATGAGAGTATGTGAAGTGAGGGATGTGAAACTCATCTTTGTGGGGTGTGGAAAACAAAGAGAAGATGCTCTCAGTAAACCATTGGGAAAATCAGAACTTGAGAAATTCAAAATAGAGGCCAAGCTTATAGATCTAAAAGAATTCAACCAAAGCTCATAGTCTGACGATAAGAGGAGTAAAGGAGACAATCGTTCAACTTGTGAAGAAAATGAGAAGAGCGACATGTTGGCATGAGTAGCCATATCTTAGTAATTATAGTGAGCTTTAGTAGAGAGACAGCTCATTAATCTTGAATGCTTAGCCCTCGCCCTTGTGTAAAAGAAAAAGGCATAACTAGGATAAAAAAAAAGAAGCTATACAATAGTATCTATGAAGGTGGGAAAATTACATTAAAAGACAATTAAATAATTCAAGGTCATTGACAATTAACTAAAATGGTAAATCAACACACAATATCAACTTCTTAGATGAATTCCAAACAACACAGGATGTGATCAAAGTGCCAATAACTCTCGAAAACTTATTTCCACGTTTATTCATCAATAGTGGAGTTACAATAGTGAATAAGAAAAAAAAGGTGACTCAAAATCAGTTTGTGACGAACTTCATGTAATAGAAGATTTGTATAATGTGAGTTGCGAAAAATATATAAATGTTGTAAAAAATAGGTTGAGGGAATATGGTTTTTGTGGGTTCTTACCTATACAAATTTATAGTAGAGTAAACCTATTTACACTTTCTTTATTCATAACCATTGATATTTATTCTTGCTCCTTCATGTAATAATTTTCACATCAAGTATTTGTTGGATTTATTTGAGTCAAAGCTTTAGGATTGGTTGTGAAGTAGAAGTGTTGGATTAGGGCCGATTTGTGATGATGGCCCAAGTCCTAAACTATCTCTTACTTTCATGACCAATGTTTTCTCCTCTCATTTCCTCCTTCCGATTACCGAGATGCCCTAATATTAATTTTCATTAGATTCAACAATCCACCTGTGATGAGCAAAGGAAGATGATCGGAAGCAAAAATAGACTTTAGTTTCATAGACTTCTTTCTTCAATTCTCTTCTTTATTTATTTCTAGTAGGGAAGAATTTAGAAAACTTACAAATCAATCCTTTGCCTTTACTAGGTTTGGCATCTGTCAAGAAATTTATGTGATTTTAAGTTTTAATAGAAGGATGTCATTGATAATCCTTGATCAAATGCCCCACTTTTTCTTGAAATAGATAGAATTGCTTATGGTATAAGACCTTGGTCATGAATTATGCTAATTGTCTCTTGTTAGAAACATACTTAAGCTTGATTTTCTTTTCTTTGATATAATTTCTGATCATGTGGAATTTTATTTGAATATGCATGGTTTTTCCAAAGAAAGTAGGGTTATTTCCTATCATGATAACAGAATTTTTGTCTAAGAAGATAGTCATAGATTGTGTCGATTTTAAGATCCAGATTTTTGAATATCTTACAAATCCATATTGTGTGATTTGATATAGTTGAAGCCGCAAATGGATTCAGCTTAAGAAGAGAATTAGGTAATAAAACTTTGTTTCTTATTTGATAAATGAAAATTTTTGAATATCGTTGTAATAAAATCAAAATTTCATATTAAATAAATTTATAATCCCTAATCCTCACAAAATACATATTAAACACAAAATGTAAAGTGGAATTCGGGGTTGATCACAAGAAACTGGTGCTTGCAAAGTATTTTAGCAGATGTAAAATTTAGAATAAACACTATTCTTAGTCTAAGTTCAAATTAATAATGGTAGGTAAGTTCAATTTGAAAAATCAAATCTCAACATGAAAGGTAACAAATACTGATTCTAATACAAAGTAATACTAAGATGCCTCAAGGGTATGCAGGTGATGTGGTGCTAAGATGCCTAATTTAATTTACCATATTTCTATACTTACAACTTCAAACAACCTAAGTCTACATAGGTCATTCATCATGTTTTCGACTAACATAGTCTCCAATATCATCACCAACTTTATAATTAAGTTTATCCACATGCAAAGTATATACAACTAGGTCTACCCACATGCAAAGTATATACAACTAGGTTTACCCAGTTCTACTGGTTCTATCTTGAACTAATACCTATTGTCGCGCCTTGATTTGTTGGTCAATGATGCGTGTCGTTTCCACAACAAATTTTAATATTTTTAGAACTCGTAAAACACAAAAGCGTAGTATGGGTGTCGAATGCAGGGAGTTGTTTTTTTGAGTGAAAGGTGAGGTACACTGAATACAACTATCACGATTTATAAACGATTTTCGCAGTAAAGGTGTGAGAAATGTAAATGATAAAGCTTGAGTAAGGGAATAAGAGGGGTTTTGAATAGACAACTGAAATAAACGTAAATGATGAACCTTAAATAAAGTGAATATTCCTGGGTATGAAATCCTGTCCAGCTATATTCGTTGTGTCTTCACTCTTCTCTAGTCTTCTCGAGTACTCGGTTATAGGAGTAAGGAATTGTCTACCCTCCCTTACACTCTCTTGCAAGAAGGCACGGGAATAGCCCGATGTTGCTCCTCCTTGAACGAACGTGAGAATAAGAGGTCCTGCCAGCGTACCCTCACAGCCGAATTGTGCGCGTATGCCCGAGTGTTGCCAATGACCCAATGAGTCTAGATACGAGGTCACTACCTGTCCATTGATCCTGAGGTATGGCCACAGACAAAACGCAGTCTTCCTCCTGCCAAAGGGGAGTGAGTTGGTGCTTTCCACCTTGCTCCTCTCCAAAACTCGCGGGTAGTGATCAGCTAACCATGAATCTTAAATAAGGGCACTGTTACAGAAAGACTACAATATAGTCGCGCGAAGACATACGAAACCCGTTTGGATTCAAAGAAGAGATGAATATAAGCTAGCGAAACATAGATTTAGGGGTGTTCCAACCTAGAAACGGAAGGTTCTAGCCGCAAACAACCATACAAACTAAAGGAAACGAAAACAAAGTTCTATAGAGAAACTAGAGGAAAATCCTCTAGAGAGAAAAACAAAAGACTATAACTAAACTGAAGTAAAAACTTGACATCCGAACAGAACTGAGGTGAACTATTTTGTCTGAGATTTCGTGTCCTTGTGGTTCTGCTAAACTTGAGATGACTTGCAAGCAAACGTCTGCTTTGGTACTAGTACGCTAATGATGTCGCCTATCAAAGACTCTCGTGTTCCGCATGTCAAGGCTCATGATTAGGCGTCTGTAGTCTTCCGGAAATCAAGGTAATGTCAGCCTAGAAAGATCCAATTTGCCGCCATCTGATGCTCTCTTTCTCTCACTTCTTGCCACGTGTGCGCCTCTAGAAAAACTCAAATAAAATTAATAAAATTATTAGATAAAATACAAGATTTAGGATAATTACCCTAAAATAGATAAAAACCTAAATCTTCTATTATAGACTCCTAATTAGACATTCCTAATCACAATTAAGCATAAAAACAACCTAAGAAATAGTAAGAAAATGACACTTAACAGTCTATCTCTAAATCAAGCATCTAAGTTATAAAAAGCTATTTATTTCCCCTCTTAGGCATACTCAAGGAATGATAGAAACAAATGCTCACAAACAATAACCAATTATATTATAAACCTTAACCCCAAATCAACATTCTATACCTGAAGGCATTTCTAAGGTTTAACTACTCATGTTTGGAAAATAAAAAAAGATTTCATAGTCATTAACTGAAGGAAATATCCCTAACATTATTAAACAAACAGTTAACGAAAGTCAAACGCTTAGTAAACTAAGCAAATAAAGTGTTTTGTTTCCATCTACTACTGTTCACGGCATGGAACAGTAGCACTGACTAGGTTCTTGGGCTTGTTCTTTAGGATGAGAGTTTTCTTTGTGATAATCTCCTCCTTCTTTCTAATTCGGCATAATAGTGCATTTCGTCTTCTCTTTTACGCTATCTGAGTCTTCTAGTTGGCTGCTTGCACAAATTTTCTATTTTCTCCTTGATTTCATAACTTAGCTGTTGGACTAAACAAAAACTTAATAACATGGAATGGGCTAAATCCAGGGATTTAGCACCTTAACGCACAAAATCGCACCATACTCTAAATTCTAATAAAATACTAAAAACCATAAGATAAATACTTAAAACATGATTAAAAACCGTAATTTTCTTATCATAAAAATAAGAAAACTTGTGTGTTATCATTACTATTCTAGCAAATGCACATCCACTTAACACTAAAAGTTATCCACTAGTAGATTTCATATCAAATTTATCACTTGCATAATCACTGTCACAATATACTTAAAAACATGGAAACATACCTTTGAATAAATGAGACCCAAGTTACTTTTTTTATTCAGATATTTTTGAATTCGGGACTCATCATAAACTATCATAGCAATTTAATAGTGAAGGCAATATCCGATCTAGTAGCAATCAAATACATGATGGAAACAATAAGCTTGCAATAGATATTTGCATCTATTTTCTATCATTCTGTTAGTGTATGTAATTTAGAGACAATCAACTCATTGGTAAATCTTATTTTTTGATATTTACTTTGAATTATGATCAAATTTATATCATTGATAGAATCCTTTACTTGATCTATGTGCTATAGAAATTATGATGAGATCATAATATGAGAGTCTTTAAGCATTTATGTTCAAGTTAAAAATTTCCTGATTAGAGTATTTGTGAAATGAGGATATCACAAATACGGATAAGCTGGCACACATTGAGTTCCCTAAACTGTTTAGGCAAGGGTTCTCACAATAGATGTAATGAGATTACTAAAACCAATGTGTGGGTGTCGATTAGAGAATCGATTCACTAGATGACTCGTCTTCGAGATGATATTATGGGAAGCTAACCAAGTGTCAGTAGCAAGATCTCGAATATGACAGCCGTGTAAATAAGCTTAGACTTGAGGTCAACAAAGTTATATTGATCTTATGCTCGCATTTTTGCTCATTACTAATGGGAGTCTAATCATTGCTTGCCTAATATGGATGAGAAGAAATGTGACTCTTTAAGATTGAAGATAGTTGATTGATCAAAAATCATTCATCACTCATGTTAGCTATGAGATCTTATCTCAAATAATTGTATCAAAGCCCTAACAGTAAGTCCTGGGTCCAAGGTAATGACACTCGAAATATTTGAGTAGGTCATTGAGTGTTAGTTCTTAAATGCAATTATAAGTTCAATACATCAAAAAGACACACACCCATGTTCTGCTATTGAATGAGATATAAGTATAATAAAAGTTGTTCATTGCATGATGGCTAATCATGGAAAGGCTCAATCAGTTCACTTGATTATTCTTACATCTTGGGGATCATGATATGTTGCTAGATATCACTCATGATCGACAATGATGGATTTGATTAATTAAGAGTTAATTCATAAATCCATTATTACGACCTAGATTGAAGAAAACTATAGGGTCATACACAATAGTGGAGTCACTCATCGATATAAAATAAAATGACACAATTACATGAGATTTAATAGGTAAAGTGGAGAAATTAAATAGAAAGTTATTTTGAGATTAATTTTGATTAAACTCAAAATAAAAGATATGATTAGAGATAAAAGTTGGGCTGGGCCGGGCTGGCCCGATCCTATTTCAGAGGGCCTCACCGAGTTTTGGGCTAGGGCTGGTGTTGTGTGTCGTTTCCTCAACAAATTTTAAATGTATAAAACGTAAAACACAAAAAAGCGTAGTATGAATATCGATCTCAAAGAGTTGTTTTTCGTGAAAAATATTTTGTAAGAAACTTCCACAAAATGTCACGGTTTTGTAAAAGGGGGTTTGTGAAATGAAGAAATAAAAGTTACAACCTAAGTGATGGGTCTTGACTACGGGACACAGTTCCTGGGAATAGCATTCCATCTCCTTCCTTTGTCGATCCTCGCCTCGATTTTCACTGATTTCTTCTGAATAGCTAGTTATAGGAGTAAGGAATAGTCTACTCTTCCTTACACTTTGATTGACAAGGAGGCACGGGAATTAACTCATGTGATTCCCCCTTGGACGATCAAGAAGATAAGAGGATTGTCGTCGATTGCCTTCAAAATCGAATTGTGCGCATGTGCCCAGCTGTTGCCAATTGCCAATGGCAGGCTTGAGGTCACAACCTGTCGACTATCGCGGTACCTAGGCCACAAACAATCCGCTACTTCCCTCGAACCGGTAGGGTTGGAGTTAGTGCTCTTCATCTTGATTTTCACCAAAATCCATGAGGAGTGGCATGCTACTCATGACCCTAACTAGGAGTCGTTACAGAAAGACTGCAACAAAATGCGTAGAAGTATGCAAAATCCAAAATGAATTTAGCAAAGAACCGAGTATATTGCTCAAGACTTGAAAGGAAACTTTATCTACTCTCAGAAACTAAAGAGTTTTAACCCAAAAGAGCCATGAAAAAAAAACAAAAAATGGAAGCTAAGTGTTCTTCCTCCTTGGAGGGAGGAAGAACTCAAAAGTTTTAAGTACAAAGAGGAAAAATGTCAAAAGCCTAAAGTTGAAAAGTCCAAAAATGAGTCCTTCCCATCATTTATTTTGTCTTGCGTACGCCACTAGCTTTTCTTTGCGTGCAAGTTAGCGTTGAATCATTAGTGCAGATTCTGACATGCCGTAATATAGAGGCCTTGACCAATATCAATCTTCCACCCACAATTGTTCCAAGTCGCATACAACGCACGAAAAGTCAGGGACTAACCTCCTGCAATACTCCTTTTAACACTCTACAATTACTTCAATTATTTTCCTATTCTTCAATCAAATTAAGGCAAGCAACTCAAATTCGCATGCATTAGATAAAGACTTGACCAATGACTACTTATACACTAGCATCATCAAGGTAAAAACAGCAAAGAACATATACTATAATGACTCAATACCTTTTTCTCTCTTTTTTTTTTTCAGATAGAGGTCCCCGCTTTGGGAAAGAATATTTGGATTACGAAACCTCATGTGTGGTGTTAACCACGATTTCGCCAAACATCCTTACCTTTGGCACCCCTTGTATTTTTTTTTTCTTTTTTTTCATATATTATTATTATTATTTTCAATCTAAGTCTTATCACTATTGGAGCAGCAAAAATTTATTCACAACATAATATATACAAGGATTGAAAATGTAATCATAGTCACGGTATAATCTTTCCTAAAACATGCAACAAGGAAATAATCATGGTCAATCCTAAAATTCTAGCTTGATACCTAGAAAGAAAAATAATTGAAGTATTTTCTTACAGCAAGGAATTTATGAACCTAAACATGATCAATCCTAAAATTCTAGTCTTATTCATGGAATCAAATGTACTTGAGGAGCATAATGGGGATTTTTCACAAACAAAAACAAAAAAAAAATTCAAAACATAAGCATGAAAACAGAAAAAAATTCAACATAAAATAACAAAAAATAAAATGAGACGTAAACTCCTCCCCCACACTTAATTTTGAGGATGTCATTATCATCAAGTGCAGCGCAGGATACCTTAGTCATGGGGCATTTCAGACTGTGAAGCAGTAGCCATGAGAGTGTCTAGTTTCGTGGAAATCGCAGAAACTTGTTCCAGGAGACTTTGAATAGCTAGTAGTAGGATATGTTTGGTGGGGCTTGATGGTGCAGTGCTCAAAAGAATGTCTGTTGGTGCATCATAGGGATTTACAATTTAGGGGGGCATGGAAGTGATGGTACTCTTGATACCCGCTTGCACAAAAACGGCCTTCCCCTCAACCTCCTTTAGGTAGCTACAAGAAAACAAGTCATCTAAATCCAAATAACGAAAATGATTGTCTACCTAAGTGGTCTGTTTTTCCAGGTTCACTTTCAAGTGTTGGGCAAGCTTGGTGATGAGAGAAGTGAAGGGGAGCATCCTCTCATTTTTTGCGGTGATGGAATGCATTTGAGTTGTAATCCACCATCCTAAATTGATGAGAAGCTTCTTCATCATCGCCCATAGAAAGAACATGATCATCTTGGTAATGATGCTGGTGTCTTGTCGGGTTGCGCTTTAACAGCCTCCCAAATACCTGTTCAACACTAAAAGAGCAAGGGCCCTCAAGTAATGAGCCTTGAGTTTGCATACAGAATACGGGGGTTCATAGACCGAGATGGAAGCATAGACATTCAGTACATTAAAATGCTCAGGATAATCACAAAATGCTTGGGAGGTAACGAGTAGTGGCTAAATCATATTCAGAAACAAAGCCTAAAGCCACATTAAAATCATTGATAGACATACGAAATTTTTTACCACCAAGGCGAAAAGGAATCAAGTCCTCAACAAGGGGATTACCAGCCACATCCTCAAACAAAAAAGTTGTATAAAATTCAAAAACAAGTTTGGGATATACCAACAAGCTAATTTTAGAAAATTTATGCCACTCAAGTAGAGATGAAAGTTGGGCCGAACCGAGACGACCTGACCCTATTTTAGAGGGCCTCGTCATGTTTCGGCTAGGGCTGGGCTAAAGCCCGATTACATAAAAATATGATTAGCATGGCCCTAGCACGATTATTCATTGGGCATATCATGTAATAAATAAAAAATTTTAAAAAATTATTAAACATTAATATACATTTTAATATTATTAAAATAATTTATAGAAAAAAATTTTAAATTATTAATTCATATTATCTATTCTAAAAATAAAATAATGCATATAAAATGAATTTTAATTATTAAAAATTAAAAATAATTATAATTATCATATACAAAAATCATATTTTTAAATTGGCCCTAGACCCATCGGGCTTTAAGGCCCAAAGCCCAATCGGACCTAAGGGCTTAAGGCTTCGGGCCAAAAAGCCCGACAATCTTTCGGGTCATCAATGTATAAGCCCAAGACTGATGTTTTTTAGGGCTGGGCCGGGCCGACCCATGGGCTTGGACTTTAACTTTCATCCCTACACTCAAGGGGAAGCATCAAATAAACGGTTAATATCAGTAAATAGATTCAGATGATCCAAAAAGAGTCGATTTTCTTTACTAACACCTGAGGAGATCGACCAGCATTTTACGGCCTTGAGAAGGTTATCGACAAAGTGCTTCATATGTGGATACCATAGAGGTCTTCTCTTGTTGGCGGTTAGTGAACAACGGAATCCATTGAAAGGTATTGTCAATATCTCTTTATCTTACGTATATCGTATTCTAAAATCTATGTTTGGGGTTTGTCGAAAATTTTTAAAATTTCGTTGCTTTTGTGACATGTGATGTCTAGGAGAAACCTTACACATTCCTCATAAAAGTATTGTTTTACTTCAGGTATAATAGATATAAAGGATCTTGTGTATATTATGTTAAGACACTTGTTTGTTTAAATGTCTTTTTCATGCCCTCAAGAATTATGTCATTAAGCTCAAATTTGTGAGTTTAAATATCTTTTTCAGTCTTTCTTTTTCTATGGTCCATGTCCTTTTAATTCTCATTTCCTTCTTCCAATTAGCGAGATGTGCCCTATCATTAATTTTCATTAGATTCAACAATGCCCAATAGCTTTCATACAAGATTATCAATTGTGGACCACGTGAGTGATCAATAGATGTTTTACATTTCTCAGCGACATGAGTTAGAAGACTTATTCCAAGAAGTGGAGAGTGACATCTACTTTGATTCATCACAGACCTGGTTCATGATAATTGAACATCCCACAAAATCAATTAGGTTCCATCAAGTATTTTTAAGAGATTTCGATTCAATTCTACTTTGATTCATTTTCTATCTGGTTTAGATAATATGCACTACTAAATAATAATGCAACACCCACAAACAATTAGAAATAAGCATAAAAATATATTATTTAAATTTATGTATTTTAATTAGAAACATAAATAAACTATTGAAAACTAATCCTCAATATTTCAAAACTGGATATCCACTATTTTCAAATATGGTGAAATTGATTCCTAATCTAAAATCCTATTTTTTTCTAATTCCATTTATTACCAATACCAATCACTGACTACTACTCAACAATGTTGATGACACTCACTACATGATTGTTCGTCATCCAATCATTCCACACCCTGAAAATGGAGAATGCTAATGACACTCAATGCATGATTTCCTATCTAGAAAGTTGACAAGTTGTTGGTAGCTTATGTAAATCAAATATCTTCGTTCATTATCCAATGCCATTTGCAATTCAACAAATGTTGGAGTTAAATTGAGTTTCTCTCTTTTTCTTCCTTTTCCAATAAAGCTTTCATTAGAGGTTTCAAATGAGCTACATCAGCATTAGTGAGGTTTGAAAACAAATCAACAAGTAAAAATCTCAATTCTCTAAATGTTTAATGAATTGTTTGAGATATAGAAGATTGATTTGAATATCCATCAATTGCCTCTCTACAAGAACATAGTTGAGTGTGATTAGCTTTTCCTTGATCTAGTTTCTCTTTGCATAAAATTTTATTTGAGTATGTTTCGTTCTTCCAAAGAAATATTGTCACATGCTTGTCTATTTGAATATTCAAGTCCTTTTATAGTTTGTGTACCCACAATGTAACTTGATGCACCTGCTGGGTCTCAAATGAAAATTGTAGAACCATCGTTTTTTCTTATTGTTCAAAGTAGATGTATAAACACTCATCATGAAGAGATATCCACTTATAGACTCGTATCCATGCTATCACTTGCATGGTTGTTATCATAATATACTTGTACACATGATGGCACACCTTTTTTGTAGACAAATCATATTTCCCTTGTGGTATTTAAATACTCTTCCAAGTGTTTAGCCAGATGATTAACCATGAATTGGAATAATAGCTTGACATCAAATATAATATCTTATCTTATGGCTATTAAATACAAGAGTGATCCAATTAATTTAGGGCATAAATGTGTTTCTACATTATATCCATACTTGTAGAATTGCTTTCTAACCTCATGTGTAATGAATACGGAAGAACTTCAAGAGGTAACCATGCCAAGTATTTTTATTGAAAGATAATAATCTTTGAAGCTATTTACGTGACCTTCAATCCCAATAAATAGTACATAAGATCTAAATTAATAATCTCAAATTTTCGTTTCATTTTTTTTCTTATTCACCAACTCCTCATTGCTCTTTTTATTAGTATGCTGTCTACATACAAAGATATAATAATTTTACTTGTACTATGTTATTCTTTAATATGTGCCAAGTAGCAGCATTCTCATTTTTGTGATATCCATATCTCAAGAAGCATTCATCTACCTTGTTGTACCATACATAAGGAGGTTGTTTCAAACAATATAGTGTTTTATATAACTTATACCTTTTGTCTTCTTGTCCTTTGAAGATAACCAACGTCGTGTGGTTGTTCAACAAATATTTTTTCTATAAGAATTTCATTCAAAAAGGCTAACTTTATGTTTAGATGAAAAATATACCATCTATTGTATGTGATTAGAGCTATTAGCAGTTTAATTGTGTTGAGTTTGATATTAGGGTAAAAGTATTTTGATAATCTATTCCTTCTCATTTTTTCAAACCTTTTGCAACCAAAGGAGCTTTGACCTTGTTTATACTTTCATCCGAAATTATTTTCATTTGTAGCATCCGTTTTGCTCCTATTTGTTTCTTGTTCTTGACTCTATCTACAAGAGTCCACGTCTTATATTTCTCATTGATCATAAGCCCTCATTGATCATAAGCATGCATTTTTCTTGTTGAAAGGAAATAATTGATTTAAATCCTTTGATTTATGTGAACACGAGAAAATGAAGATTTGACTTTCTTCGAGTCACCATTCTTTATTGGTATGTTTCAATATAGTCTGGTATTTACAAACAGATTTCAATCTTATCTACAGTTTCAGGGATAGAGAGCTTATCTCAATATCCTTTCCCATTTTGTCTCTGAGTTCTTCATTGAAGAGATAAGTTTTATGGTCTAAATTCTTACTTCTAGTTCCATTTGTATTATTTGATTGGTTTTAATCAAATCCTACTCATAATTTCTTTTTTCATTTTTTCCTAGCTGGTCATTGAAAAGATTTTAAACACTTAGTTAACAAAGTGATTTGGCATGCTTTGTCAATGACTTCTATTGGATTCATAGACAAAAAAGCACTTGAGTTTTCTTTACTTTAAGGAGTTGGAGACCTGATTTCATTCTTAGTTAAGGGATCTCATATCTGAATAATTTTTTCCTTTTCTAAATTTTGACTTGAATCGTCATAATCAATGTTAACAATGCTGCTACAAGTATAAGTATGCATAAGATCACACTTCCTGCATTATCTGAAAATGTGAATGAGACATAGTGAGCATAATAGTGAATTCCTTGCTTATTAGTTCTCCTATGCTTATTAAGTTGTGGGATGTCATAGGTACGTAGAACATATCTCTAATGCAAATGATTTTTGAGGGTGTCTCTAACATCTAAACCCTATGACCTAGAGAAGGTTTGATTATTCCATCGGTAATTTCAATATTTCTAGAGATCAAAGAAGTGTAATTTGTAAAGATAGAGAAGTCATTGTTATATAGTTAATACAATTACTGTCCAAGATTTACTGATAAAAAAATCATCAATATCCAACAACCAAGTCCAGTTTCTTTGGTTATTAGTTAAGCATGTAAGTAATGCATATTTTCTTAGCGTTAGTATGTTAACAAAAGGGTAAATTGCATCACTTTCCTTTTTCTCTATTGTTCATTTTCTAGTATTTTTAAGAGTGCATCTGTGAAAAGAGTGACATTGGAATTTCTGTTTTATCCCATTAATTGGTTATGAACATGAGCTGATACCTCCTTTTGAGGCTGCAAACGTTTTCTATATGTTCCTTTTGGTTGCAGAATGCACATATAACAGCTGGATTCTACCAACAAATTATATGGGGTATGCGAATTGATGATTTTGCAACAGCACCATAGAAGTATATCCTTTTGGGCATGAGAGGTAGTTGGAGAGATTCAACGAGCAAGTAGGCTTGCAAGTGATTTTCCTTTTTTCAGCCGGTAATATCCCATATAATTGTTTTTTTCACGAAATTCTTCCTCCTTCACAACCTACCAACCACCGGAAAATTCACCAAATTCATCGTGAACCACATGCAGCGGACGTAAGCAGTAACCCAGAAAAGAAATGCGTGTGGGTGGCGTGAGGAATGCCACAGAATTTTGGGAAGGTTGGAGGAGGGGCTTTTGATTCACATGCAGCGCGTCAGCAGTGAGGAATGCTTGCCATCATCACGGCAAGTCAGAGCACGGCACTCAATATCCTCCTAACCGTCTTTCCTTTTGTGCTTGCTTAACACGCAGACTCTTCAACCACCTACCACTTTTTCCTCAAGCATCTATAAATACACTGGCGCATCGCATTTGACGCTGCACCCAAATCTGATTTTTTCCGGTCCAATGTCGACCTCCACCGCCGGCCTTGCGGAAGCATACGTGATGCGGAAGCTGTACAAGGAGAAGCTCGCCGAGAAGCCCTCGAAGCCTCCGCCAGAGGAGAGCCATTGCAGCCGCGGCGGCGATTTTCAGAAGAGTGCCGGAGGTTGCTTCTCCGGTTTACTGACGTTCAAGAAAATTCATCCCGCGAATTCCAGTTCCGGCTCTTGAAGGGTGGAACTCCACTTTGGAATGACACGTATGTTAATTTAATTATTTAAAAATACTATAAAATAAATATTTATATATTATAATAATCTCATTTTTCTTCCAAGTCAGGAAACCACCCTAAAAGCTCTTAGAAAGAAAAATTATCTCACATAGTTTACATATTAACATGGTAGTCACCTTGTGATGTAAATTTTGTGCAATATGATATCAAGTTTGATTACCACTCCCGAGGCTTGCCCTCGATTCAGTTTAAATCCAAATTATGTCACCTATGACTCATTTGATAATAAGCTTCAAGAGCTTATTTGTTATTATATTTTAATTTACACAAAACTGAATAATTTGAAAAAAATATATACATATGTTTTATGAAAAATGTTATTTAACTAAGAATTATTTATAAAAACGATTATAACTGGAGTTGTGTAAGATATTACCAAATCATTTTGTTAAATTACTTTTTATAAATAATACTTAAAGATATGTACTATCTAAATATTACAAAAAAATACGTATAATTCAATTTTTAAAAAATATTATAAATTTTAAAGGGAATTTTAAAAAAATATATTGAAAATAAACAAACAAGAAATATAAGTGATGGTTGGAAGAGGAATTCCTTACAAGAAATACTTTGGCATTATGTGCTTCACTATAAATAAGAAAAAATGATTATCGACAAAAATAGTGTTGGATGTTGAGCTTGAATTGGTTTGCACCTGAAGCATTGTCATGGAATTTCCATGCCAAATGCATCCAAAAGCACCCCTTCATCTTGACCATCGTGAGCTCATCCCACACACTGAGAAACGACACGTGGTCTGCATGGCTCATTCGTGTACTAGTGATTCTTATATACACTTTTGTGTGCATCAAATCATCAAGTTATTACATGGAGGGGATGTCTTATGATAACAGCTCTTCATCTTCACCATTGTCTTAATGTACATTTGGGCATTATTTCTTAATTTGGGAAAATCTAAACAGATTCATTATAATCGTTTTAAATCAAGTCATCCAATTTACATTTTTCAAGCTCTATTCCTTACTTAACTAAGCATCATCTTATTATGTTCTTTAATATTTGATTTGATATTTAATTTCTTTTTCATAATTTTTTCTTTGCTAACGTGCTTTTAATTAACATAAAATCCTTAGGAAATGTGAAAAAAAATTCAGTAAATAATAAAAAAGATCAATCAAATATCGTTGTCAAAATACATTCGACTTAATCTGTCAATGAATATATGAGCTATAGTGATTAAGTTTGAATGTGGAAAAGACAAGAAATAACACAGTAGGCCAAACGGTTGTTGTAGTAAAATTAATTCTATAATCACGTAAACGAATAGATAGTATTATAATGATTATCAAAGATAATTATTTTAAAATAACACTTTCAAAATTTGTATTAGATTCATACACACACAAATGGATAATTTTATGCATCGTGGAACTTTGATCCAAAGTTTGTATATTATATTATTTTAATACATATTTTTTCGTTTTAGTGTCATTTTCTTTTTTTTAAATTTGTTTCGAGAAAATATAAAATTATCAAATATATGTGTAAATGATTTTTATTTATTATTTAAATAATTTTTTTATATTTACAGAATTACTATCACCTTAAACTAGTATTATCTGAATACTTAATTTTTATTTTGTTGCTGCTTTTTGCAATGACTCATAATAATGTTATAATTGAATAAATATATAAAAGGATTACAAATTTAAATTTTGTAATAATTTTAAATTGTATTCTAATTCTAGCATAAGATATTAATCGACTATAAACACCATTTATATACACATCAAAATAGAAATGCTTACGCACATTATAAACTTTTTTTTAAAAAAAAAAAGTAATATTCAAACATCGCCATCTACATTATTACTTGGTTCTAACAATGCTCTGTGCATTTTGAGGTCACTCTAAGGCACAAAATGGAGTAATCCAATTATGGTGCTCATTCATTGCCTTTTGTTTTCATTTAAAACATGCTGTTTTCCCCCTTTTTTCAGTATTTAAAATTGCTCCTGCCCAACCCAATCCCGCAAAATTTATTGAAGGCCTCGAATTACTTTCTCGTCTCTAGGATTCAAGCTTCTAGATGAACCTTCCATTCCGCTGTTTCACCAAGAGTTTTTATCTTCTCATGGGCACTTTGTATTGGGGTTATCATAGTAATTTCTCATGGTTCCTGATTACTAATTACGTCAAGACCGAATTTTGTAATTAACGAAAATTATTGAAACTTAATATAACTCATTTTATATATTATAACTCATATTTGAAAACAAGATAACACTATAACCCTTGTTTTGAAATTATGCCCTTTGTAAACGTTTATAATAAAACATAAGTTTTAATCGAAAGTGTTTGAAATTATTTTTATAGAAACATTCCAAATATATCGTAAACCATTAATGACACAACGAGCCTTTTTAATTTCAATGAAGGAAAGGCTTTCCTTAGATCGACGTCAGTTTTCCCACGTTGTCAAGTAAACTGGACTTACCATGTTTACCCTTGAGGATTAGAATTGTTACCCAACTCCCCACTTTTTACTGCGCTATAATAACACTGTGAAAAGAGGAACGGTGGTGAGGTTCCAGGCAATTTAATCCCCTGCCACCCCCCAGCATTCAATTTCTCCACCAACCGACACCAGAGCACGGCAAATGGAATATGCAACTCCGGTGCAAGGCGCCGCGGCGGAGGCGGAGGCGGCAACAAACCCTCAACTCTTCATCTCTTCCTGCAGCCCATGCTGTAAATTCATCCGAGCAGTCCTCAAATGCCTCGGCTTCGACTCCGAACGGCACCCTGATTCTCCTCCGGAGATTATCTGTCAGCAGCCGGAGGATCCACCGACGGCAACTCTGGCGCGCCGGAGGCCCCCACGTCCGCCGATACAAAGTGGGGGCGGACCCCAGACGAACGCCAACCCCGCTGCCTGAACTTGGAATATTATGTAACCTAAATCTCTCCGTTGTCTTTCAAAATCTGCGATGTTAGGTTTTTGAACTACACCAGCTTATGTTGAACAAAGGAGCCGCTGTTGTTCTTTTCTACTAGGGATTCATACAAATTCCTGAGATAAAATCAACAATACAATACAAATGCGCATAATATTTAAAAATATTGGAATTTTTTATTCTGAGAAAATAGAAAAGAAAATACGACGTTTGATATTATAATTGTAAAAGACGCTCAGGTAGGGCCTGACTACTACGAATTGTTCTTTTAAAATATTTATGGTTAATAAATTAAGAATGCTATTATTCCATCGATTTTGGGACTGGTCTGGTCTGTATGAGATGCCGTGTCAATCTCATTCTTCTCGTTTTTTTTTTTCCTTTTATTTTTTGAAAAAAAAATATTCAGCGTACGTTGACCAATGGGTTTCTCACTTTCACGAGATATTGTGAATCACATGTCACTCAAATCAGGGAGCCAATGTTTGTTCTTGTTCAATAAGGCAAGCCAAATAAAAGGATCTATACCAAACCCTTCAATTTTTTTTTCCATAATCCAAATTATCCCATACTTTAAACATTCTTAATTATAACTTCCATCACATCATGAAAAAGCATAAGATCTTTAGAAAATCTAAAGACATGTGTTTGATAGTTGAATATGCTGCAAATAACCACGGGCGGAATGTAGTGGGGGCGGGGGGGAAATTAACACGAACAAGGCTAATAGTAATACACACTATTAAAATTAAAAGAATATGGCAGAATGAGAAATTAAAATTATAATTAATCAAAATTACACTAGAATGCAAGAAAATGAAATATTTTTTTATTTTGATTTTTCATTCTTTCCTAATAAGATTATTTTCAATAATATCCCTTTTTTATTTTGCATTTCAATTCCTTTTTTTTCAAAAAATTTTTCTCATTTTTCTCTTCGAGGGTAATCAACATTTTTATAAAAAAAAATACTCTGGAACAAGATTTGGAAATTATTCATTATTGGAAACCATTTCTTTTAAACAGGTCAAAACCAAGGTTAATTTTAGTATGGTTGGAAAGTCTCGGACTCAACATGTTAGGAACACAAGGAACACGACAAAAAGACAAAGCAGCCAAATAGTTGCATGTTTTTTCTATGTTTGACTGGTACTTACAAAATACTGCTCAGTTTTATATATACTTTTCTAAAACTCCAAATTTAATGACACATGATCATTTTTTAATTCGCTTTTGTTCTCACGGGTCAAACATTGTGGATTTAGCACCATATTTTTTAAGAAAACCTTAATTATGATTTTTTTTTCCGGAGGGGTGGCGTCGTGGGGTGGACTAGTCGCCAACGTCACGTAAAGGACTAGAAAAACCAAAATCTGACAATCAAGAAGGAAGAATTGTCTGAGCTCCTTCCGTTCCCACTTTTTTCAAGTCCTCGTTCTCATTTCATACCTCCCTTGAAAGTTGAATCTGTCTGTCTGTCTGTCTGTCTGTATATATAGGCTTCTTCCTGCAACTGGGAAACCAACAAGACTTGCCTTTTTCCCAAATGTCTCCGATGAACGCCATGCTCGCCCTCTTTCTGGCCCTCCTTTTGGGGCATCTCAATCTCGGTCTCGCCATCCTTCATCACCATACCTTCGTGGTAAGCAACTGCAACTGCAACTGCAACTGGATATGCATATGCAAAACCCCAACTCCAGCTTCCTTTAACTTCGTGTTTGGTTGCAGATCACGGAGTCCCAGTACACCAGGCTGTGCAGCACCAAGAACATACTAACCGTAAACGGACGATTTCCAGGGCCCCCGGTGTTCGTTGCGCAAGGCGACACCATTGTCATTGACGTTGTCAACCAAGCCAGCGAGAACATCACCATCCATTGGTAGGTCAAGTGATATACTCGGCGTAGGGTAGTCAGAGACGTGTTCAACAAAGGAACACACAGGAAGGGGCCCGACGAAATCGAAACTAATGAGCTTATTGTTTTTTTTTTTTTTGTTTGTTTTCAAGGCATGGGGTCAAACAGGATCGATATCCCTGGTCTGATGGACCCGAGTACATCACCCAGTGCCCCATTCGCCCCGGCGGAAGGTTCCGACAGAGGCTGGTGATGACCGACGAGATCGGAACCCTGTGGTGGCACGCGCACAGCGACTGGTCCAGGGCCACTGTTCACGGTCCGCTTATTGTCTACCCAACCAACGGATCTCGATACCCCTTCCCTCAGCCTCACAGGGAGATTCCCTCATACTAGGTACATTTCAAATCTGCACACCTTTCACATTTTAAACGTGACAAAATATTCTCCCTCACACACATGTTAGAAAATACTAGGAAAACAGCGTTATGAAAAATTTTTGAAATCTAAAAAGCTTTTTTTTTTTTTTGTTTTAACACATCTTGTGCTTTTATATCTAAAAATTAAAAATAAAATTAGTTTTCTTTTTTACTTTTATTTTTATAAAAAATATTTTATTTCTTAATCAATCGTGAAGGCGAGTGGTGGAAGAGCGATATTCAAGCCGTCCTCAGCGAATTCCAGCGGACCGGAGGGGATCCCAACGTTTCCGATGCATTTCTCATCAACGGCCAGCCCGGTGTTCTGTACAATTGTTCCGTTCAAGGTCAGCGTTGTTTTAAATTTCCTCGAAATTTCATGTTTTCGATTTTTTTAAAATTTGATCATTTAATGGAGATTTCAATTTTTGTTGTGCTGCTAATTGGACACGTGCGTAATATTTTGATCAACAGATGTATTCAGAATGAGAGTGTCGTACGGGAGAACGTATTTGATACGAATGGTGAATGCCGTGATGAACAACATAATGTTCTTCAAGATCGCCAATCACAGCGTCGTCGTCGTGGGATCCGACGGCGCCTACCTGAAGCCGTTCACGACGGACTACATCGCCATCTCGCCGGGGCAGACCATCGACTTTCTTCTCACCGCCAACCAGCCTCCGAATCAGTACTACATGGCTTCTAGAGTCTACGCCGCGGCCGCAGCCTTCGACAACAGCACCACTACCGCCATCCTCCAGTACATCGGAACCGAAAGGAATGCTCTCCCGCCGATCTCCGAAATCCCGTCTCTCCCGGCCGTCAACAGCACCGCCGCGTCTACCAACTTCACCGCCCGTTTGAGGAGTCTCGCCAGTAGGCAGCACCCCATCAACGTGCCTTTGAATATCACCAGGAATTTCTTGTTCACGCTCTCCGTCAACATTCAGCCATGTGTCAACAACAGTTGCGTAGGCCCCTTCCAGGAGAGACTTGTAGCCAGTATCAACAACGTGACCTTCCAATCGCCGAGAGTCTCCATTCTGGAAGCCTATACCAATGGGATCGAAGGAGTGTATACGGAGGATTTCCCCAATGATCCGCCGTTTCCATTCAACTACACTCAGATTCCGGTTCCGCTTCCGTTATGGAGGTCGAGCAACGGGACCAGGGTGGTGGTTTTGGATTACAATTCAACGGTTGAGATCGTCTTCCAAGGGACGAACGTTGTGGGCGGAATCGATCACCCGATGCACCTCCACGGCCAAAGCTTCTACGTCGTCGGCTGGGGATTCGGAAACTTCAACGCGACAACGGATCCTCTGAACTATAATCTCGTCGATCCTCCTCATCAAAACACGATCGCTGTTCCGGTGAGGGGGTGGACTGCGATCAGGTTCCGTGCAAACAATCCAGGTAGCAACAGCGCCGCCGTGTTTCATCTAAGCATTTATAGACTCACCACGTGGGCTCCCTTTCATCACATTTGGTTTTTTTTTTTCCAGGCGTGTGGCTGATGCATTGCCATCTCGAGAGGCACGTGACTTGGGGAATGGAGACGGTGTTCATCACCAGGGACGGCGACCTTCCCGATCAGAAAATGATGCCGCCGCCGCTGGACTTTCCTAGTTGCCGCAGTTAAGGTCATGCATGCTATGGAGGATCCAGAAGTATTGTTTCATTTATATTCATTCTTTTGCAAAACACAATGTAGCGGAAATTGTATTGCATTGCTACAATAATAAATGAATCTTGTAATTTCTTTTGTATTATTTTGACCTTCGGTTACGTGTACTGAGAAATATCTAATCACTGGTTGGTCAACGAGAAAACGCATGTCCATTCCTTTTGACACGTGGAGTTTTGAGATTGTGATTAGAACCGATTCCTGACTATCCATACGATTTTGATTAGGTTTGAGCTATTTGAAACTGACACACCATGATTCCTATGCGTGTGGAACCAATGGAACATACAGTTAAAAATATTAAAAATTTTAATTAAATATTTAAAAAATTAATTAAAACACATGGTCATCCCTTTTTAGATTTTGATACCTCATCCAAGGCCGTTGATTTGCGACTCCATTAGACGCACTTGGGCCCAACGCAAGCCCGTCCAGTTGGAGGAATATTAGCCTGCCCAGAGTTTCAGATTTTCAAACACGAGATGAATCCAAATGCCGCTTAAAAGGTGATTGGAGGTTATCTTTTTCCACAGGGATGATTGGTGGTGGATTTTCTTAGTTATCGGTGAAATTCTGATAGCAAAAATGGATTTTTTTTTTGTGTGGTGTGGTAGTTCTATTAGATGGCAAATATTGTATATTATATTTATTGTCTTATATATTGATAGATAGCATCAATTACATAGATATTTAAGGAGATACTCATGTATACATATCACTTTCGTATAGTAGAAATACAACATAATTTTATCCTTTTCTGGAATTCTTCATGGTATCATAGCAAGGTTGTTTTTTCGTTTTTTGTTCTTTGTACCTTGTTTCAAGATGACATCTTCTGATGTTCTTTGCACCTTGTTTTGCCCTTTCCCCACTCGTGGCAAACCTTCTTGTTGGCTACAATGATTTATCTTGATTGAAGGCTATTTATATCTCTATGGGTGGTCAAAATCTGCCTAATCATCATATCGGCTTCAAGAAATTGGTATCGTCGTCTGCTAAGCCGACTAAGGTTGCTACCACTTGACGAAGTGTATCGCATGGTGCTCGATTTTGAGCATCGACATTGACTTTCGAATCCGGATGAATGTTCATCATCTTTTCTCACAAGAACTGATTTCGTCACCTCCAATTCTAATAACACTTTGGATAAGGCCTTTGTGTCGAACATGGCCTAGGAGGCTCTTCAAGTGGGAGAAAGCGGCCAAGATGTGCTTGTTGTCATTGACTTGGGCATCCAATTGAAAACTGTTGCAAGCTTCATGAGAAGCCTAATGATGCTGGTGGTAAAAGACAATATGCAAATATGGCCGAGACTTTTGACATTCCAATATTTGGATTAGAGGGTGGTGGCCCTTTAAACTCTCTTCCTCAAGATTTCATTCAACTCTCAACAACAATCCTCTACAACTAAGACTGCAAATGATGCCAAGGATGATGCTAATTTCACAGGTATGAGTATTTCTCTGACACCTATTAATACTACACATTGGATTTTCAATACAGGCACTACATCTCACATGTGTGAGGACAACACTCCTCTTACTAATATCGATATTTCTAAGGTCAACCAGAGTATTTCTTTGCAAAATAACTCTCGTCTAGGGATTACTGGCTCAGGAAATTTCCATCTTAAATCTAGTTTGATATTAGATAATGTGCTACAAATGCCTAGATTTATTTTCAACTTGATTTATGTTTTCCATCTTGCTGAGAAATACAATTTGAGCGGTATTTTTTTATTTTGATTGCTGATTATTTCAGGGCCGACAAAGTAATAAAATTCTAGCAAATTGGAGATGTGTTAAATTGAATTTATCAGTTGAGGGATTAGACAAGTAGGGCACACGCCTCTACTATTTTTTCAAATTTTAGTGCTAATTTTGCAAAGAATAATGTTGATTTTCATACTTGACATCTTCGATTAGGACTTACCTCTTTTCTTATTTTAAGGAATTTATCCATTTTGAATAATTATTTGATTCATGATGATTTTTTTCATATTTTTCGTCTATCGAAACAAGAGCCTACCATTTAAGGCTAATCTCAAATGGGCCCAGAAACTATTTTAGTCCTTACATCTCTATCTTTGGGTGCCTTATCATATTTCATTCTCATGTGGCGATTGGTATTTCATAACCATTTTGGATAAGGTCACACGAGAAAGCCTAATCACATTGGAAAATTTTTAAAAATGGTGGAGGTTCAGTTTGATGCAAAATTTAAGCGGATTAGGATGAACAATGGCACCAAAATTTTCAATCGTTCATGTGATTCCTTGTTTCAAGATCATAGTATTTTTTTATCATACTACTTGCATTCACTCTCAATTGAAGAGTCGAAATGAAACACCGACAACACGTTGAGCTATCTCGCTTTATATTCTTTTAAGTGAATTTGACGAAGCATTTTTGGGGAGATGCCTTCCTAGTTGCTACATATTAACCTCCCATTTGTGACTATTGGTCTCAAAACCCCATATGAGCTATTGTTTAATGAGGCCACGTATTGTTCTCATCTTTGTATTTTTTGGTGTCTTGCCTATGGAGTTGACACTAGCTCTAATGGTAATAAGCTTGTGCCTCGTTCGGCTCCATCAATGTTTATTAATTATACATCCATAATTCCGAATTATCGTCTCATGGATCTTGCCATCAGGAAGGTTTACATTTCACATGATGTTTCATTTGATGAAACTTTTTTATGTTTCACACATCAGGAGGTTCTCAGAATTATTCGTTGCCTAATGACTTTGCTTCTCGCACACCATCTATTGTTTCTCAGTCCCAACGCATAACATCATCCTTTGATTCTTGATTGCTTCCATTCCCTACTACCAACTCGAATATCCCTACTACCAACTCGAATATCCCTACTATTTCTCCCTCTCTGGACACCGAAGTTCACACCTATGCTAATGACCATAATGATTTCTCTATCTATGATGTAGAATCTGATGTTGCATTGATGTTGAATCTGCCTCCTCAGTAGCTTTCGTGCTGTTGCTATCTCCTGGAAATCCTTGCCTATCGACTTGAGTTTGTTGGGAATTGATTTGATGGCTGATCATGCTGCCCTTGATACTCTGCATCAGCCTTCTCCTGATGCAAGTCATCGTGCCTTCATGACTCATGTTGATAATATTCACGAACTAGCGACATATGGTGAGGCTTCTCAAGATCCCAAGTGGGTTATTGCAATGAATGAAGAATTGGATGCTTTGCACCGGACTGACACTTGGAAGATTACAGATTTACCCAAGGGTAAGCGAGCCATCGATTGTCATTGAATCTTTAAGACTAAATTAAATCCTAATAGCTCTATCAATCGCTACAAAGCCCATCACTCAGGGCTTTAGCCAAATTCTGGAGTTGAATATAGTGATGTGTTTGCCTCAATAGCTAAGATCACTATAATTTGACTCTTTATTGCCTTTGCCGCACAACGACTTTGCATTTGCATCAATTTGATATCAACAATGCTTTTCTTCATGGTTCTTTGAACATTAATGTGTATATGCATTCGAAGGCTTAGTCTCCCAAGGTGTGTCATGTTTTGAAATCTCTCTATAGCTTTAAACAAGCTTCTCGTCATTGGTATCATGAGTTGAAGAATGATTTGGTATCCTTTTGGTTTTTACCTTATACTAATGATCCTTCTTTCTTCGTTCTAGATAATACTTGGGATATACTTTTTCTCCAAATTTATGTGTATGATATTCTTGTCATTGGCTCTTCTTCTCAGGCTATTCAAATGCACACTACTTTTCTAGATAATAAATTTTCGTTGAAAAACCTAAGGAAAGAAAAATACTTCCTTAGTCTAGAACTGTTTCCTTCTCAATAAGGTATTTTTTTTCAATCAATGAAAGTTTATTCTTGACATTATGAAGGATTTTGGTTTTGAATCCTCCAAAGCAATTGCATCTCCCTTACCAATGAGCTTACGGTTGTTTGATGATACTTCCCCTATTCTACTTGATGTTGCTCCATATCATTATCTTATTGGTTGCTTACTGTACTTGTGTCATACTTGACCTGATCTCACCTTTGCAACTCATCATCTCAATCAGTTTATGTAGCTTCCTCGACAAATGCACTGGAAGTTCGCGCTCCATGTCATACATTATTTACATGGTACTTCGACCTGGATTAGATATGCACCTAAGCATGGTGTTTCTTTGAAAGTTTATTGTGATGCTGACTGGGCAGCTTGTCTAATAACATGATGCTCGGTCATTGAGTATTGTATCTTCTTTGGTAGCTAACTTGTTTCCCGGAAGGTTAAGAAGCAGTTTGCTATGTCTCAATCATCAACAGAGGCTAAGTATCGGAGTATGGTTGCAGCCATTGTGGAGCTCAAATGATTGGTGACATTGCTCAAAGACTTTAGGTTCTCTATCGAGACATCTATCCAATTGTTATGTGATAACAAATCAGCTATCCACATAACTTGGAATCTTGTCTTTCATGAGACAACAAAACATTTGGATATTGATTGTCATATTATTCGAGAAAGTTTTGATACATGTTTTCTGATTCCACATCACGCCCCGTTTGAGATCCAATTAGCCAATATTTTTACCAAGGTATTAGTATTTTGTTGATTTAATATTGTACGTCACGATTGTAACCACCAAACGTAGAAAAAACCTATCTATATAAGCTAGTTTATTGATTCAGTTTTGAATAACAAAAACAGATTCTCTGAATTTCCTTTTCTCTTTCATCCTTCACTAGATTTCTCGTCGAAGTACCATTCGTACATGGTATGGTGAGCATGGAAATAACTTCCAATTGTAGGCATCTTCATCGCAAGAATGAATGAAATCAATATTGTCAAGACTCCTGCACCTTCCGGTGGTGGAAACTTCATTGATCGTTCTGATCCATTGATATTGAGTGGATTCAATCACTCTAACATCGCCTTGGTAAATTCTCCGTTGACTACACTAAATTATTTTGAATGGTGACGAAACGTATGCTTAGCACTTGGTTCCAAGAATAAACTAGGATTTATCAATGGCGAAATTGCTTGTCCACTGCAAATAGATTCGATCTATAATCTTTGGATTCACAATGACTATATGATCATGTCATGATTATTGAATTCTATCTCTAAGAATTTGGTTTCTAGCTTTAATAATGCCTCTAGTTCACGTGACCTTTAGACTTCTCTACAGAATTACTATGATAGATTGAACCATAGTTTATTTTACTAGATTCAACATGACCTCTACCACTTGAAGCAAGTCAGTTTATCCATTGCTGAGTATTATACTAAACTCAGTGGTCTATGGACAGATTTAGAGATTGTTACACCTGATATTCAGTGTCATAATTACTCTGCTCATGTCTCTACTACTAATGTGTTTGCTCCTATGAAACTGACTCAATTCCTACGCAGATTGAATGAAAAATATGAATCAATCAAGAATCAGATAATCGTGATGGATGGTCTTATAGTGGACAAGGCTTATTCCATTCTGTTTAGTGTGGAGCGAGAGAAACACACTACGTCCCATGGTTCTATCAGCATTTTCTCACATGCTACTATGAACACCACCATATGGAATGTGATAGTCTGATAGTCAAAGAGATGGTCATATTGTATGTCAGTTTTCTCACAACAATTCTTCCACGGGGAATGTGAAGAAATGAGATGGTCGTTACTATGATTATTGCAAGAAACAAGATCATAGTTGTGAAACATGTTTTATTCTGATTGGAAATTACCCTCTTGGTGGAAGAAGAAGAAATCATCCTCTAGCACTGGACAATTTCCTAGTAGTTCCTCCAAGGCTTGTCCTTTGAGCCATCCTCAACCATACTCCTATCAAATTACTCATTTCCTTGACTCCCCTATTGATTGCACTCTGCACTAGTAGCCTTTTCGTCAGAATCTACAATCCATTCCCTATAGCAAGAACTTCATGCCTTGTAGTTTGAGTTTCGCAAGATGTGTCCCTCTGGTCAATCCACCCTTGGTTCTGTTTGTGGTTTATCACAATCGTACATCAATATGAGCCAGATGCACTTTGCAGTTATACCTCCTATGGAGCTATCAATGCACAATCATGTATCTGATACCTTTATTTGCTAGCCATGGGAATGGATCATTGATTCAGGCACTACTACTCACATATGTTTCACTATGCACCACTATGAGCTATCATGCGAGTTTGGAGATGATGTTGTGTTCATGTCGAATGGCTTTTTAGCAAATGTAGTTCGTGTTGGCACCGTTATGCTGTTAGACGATTTGCACCTACGCAAGGCTCTCTATGTTGCTTTTTTTAAGTTCAACATGTTATATGTGCATAAGTTGGTTTTTGATATAAGGGCCATTTTTCATTTTCTTGATAATGGTTAGATTATGCAGGACTAGGAATCTAGTAAGGTGCTAGCAATTGGTCTAATCTGTGATGACATTTAGATCTTGGATAGATCTAGGCTACCATATTTTATTGCAGCGTCCAAGGCTCTTGCACGACATGGTGTAGTCTCCTTGAGGGATCTCTTTAATGTCTTGTGGACAAACCTTTTCCTCTTTTGTAGATTTTTTTTGACCATTGACGACTCCTTCTTATAGCATTGTCGATTAGATCATATTTTTGAATTGAAAGCAATACATATGTATGTTCCTTGTGGTCATCAGTGGCATCACTGCGACATTTGAGAGTACGCTAAATTTCAGCACCCACCTTTCTCCTTCAGTAACTTATTTGCCCCTCGGCTTTTCTCCTCCTCTGGACATCAAAGTTCACACCTCTACTGATGACCATAATGATTTCTCTGCCTCAAATGCAGAATCTGATGTTGCATCTGATGTTGAATCTACCCCCTCAGTAGCTTCCTTGCTGCTGATGTCTCCTAGAAATCCTCGTTGATCGATTTGGGTTCATTGGGAATCGGTTTGGATGGCTGATTATGCTGCCGCTATTACTCTACATCAACCTTCTCATGATGCAAGTCATCATGCCTTTATGACTCATGTTGATAATATTCACGAACCAACAACATATGATGAGGCTTCTTAGGATCTCAAGTGAGTTATTGCAATAAATGAAGAATTGGATGTTTTACACTTGGGAGATTATAGATTTACCCAAGGGTAAGCAAGTCGTCAGTTGTCGTTGGATCTTCAAGACTAAATTAAATCATGATAGCTCTATCAATTGCTACAAAGCTTGTCTCGTTGCTCAGGCTTTTAGCCAAATTTTGGGAGTTGATTATAGTGATGTGTTTGCCCCAATAACTAAGATCATTATAGTTTGACTCTTTATTGACTTCGTTGTACAATGAGCTTGGTCTTTGCATCAACTTGATATGAATAATGTTTTTCTTCATGGTTCTTTAGGCATTGAGATCTATATGCGACTTCCACTAGATTATTCTGAGGCTCAGTCCTCCAAGGTGTGTCATCTTTTGAAATCTCTCTATGGCGTTAAATAGGCACCTCATCGTTGGCATCATGAGTTGAATAATGATTTGACATCCTTTGGGTTTTTATCTTGTACAAGTGATTCTTGTCTCTTTGCTCATGATAATACTGAGCATATATTTTTCTTCTAATTTATATTTATGATATTATTGTCACTAGCTCTTCTTCTCAGGCTATTCATATGCTCACTATTTTTCTAGATAATAATTTTTTGTTGAAAAACTTGGGGGAAGAAAAATATTTCCTCGATATAGAACTATTTCGTTCTCAAAAAGATATTTTCATCAATCAACAAAAATTTATTCTTGACATTGTAAAGGATGTTGATCTCAAATACTCCAACGTAGTTGCATCTCCCTTACCAATGGACTTATGATTGTTTGATGATACTTGTCCTATTCTACCTAATGCTGCTCCATATCATCATCTTGTTGGTCGTTTACTATACTTGTATCATACTAGACCTGATCTTGCCTTTGCAACTCATTATCTCAATCAATTTATGCAACTTTCTCGACAAATGCACTAGAAGGTTGCACTCCATGCCATATAGTATTTACATGGCACTTCCACCTTGGGATTAGATATGCACCTATGCATGGTGCTTCTTTGAAAATCTATTTTGATGTTGATTGGGCAACTTGTCCAATATCATGATACTCGATCACTATGTATTGTACCTTCTTTAGTGGCCAACTTGTTTCTTGGAAGCCTAAGAAGCAGTCTAGTGTGTCTCAATCATTTGTAGAGGTTGAGTATCAAAATATGGTTGTAGCCAATTTGGAACTCAAATGTTTGATGGCATTGCTCAAGGATTTTTTATTCTCTATGAAGACACCTATCCAATTGTTATGTGACAACAAATTAATTATCCACATAACTTAGAATTGTGTTTTTCATGAAAGAATAAAACATTTGGATATTGATTGTCATGTTGTTCGAGAAAGTTTTGATAAATGTTTTCTGATTTCACATCACATCCGGTCTAAGATCCAATTAACTGATATTTTTATCAAAGTGCTTCCACCTCATGAGTTCCTCACTCTCATAAGACATCTTCAATTGTTTGAATATCAAGATGATCCATGTTGAGGGTATATATTGGATACCATATTTAGTGACTTTTATGTTGGTAGATTAGCATTATTTACGTAGATATTTAAGTAGATACTTATGTATATATATCAATTTCATGTAGTGTAAATACAACACAATTTTAGGAATCATAGAATTCTTCATCTTTGCTGTGGTGTGTGTGGACTACGGTAGACTTGAAGTTGCGGCACTTGGTCTTAGGCTTTTCCCTTTTCTAGGAAGTGATGTGAACCGGGGAAGTATGACGCGTTGAGCTCCAACTCGGCCTCCGGCGATCTCTACTGCTGTGTTGGAGGAGACTTTTCGTGCTGCGGCGATGGCCCTTGTGCCGCCGTTTTCGTATCTGCTTTCTCGTTCGCGGCACCTCCCTTTCATGAAGGATTCATTTTTTTCACCCAGATTTCCGATTGCCCTTCGCAAAGGTTTCTCCCTTTTCTTCCGCAGTTCCTGCGTACCTGCTGACAGTCGTCGACAGTTTACTGCTGAAGCTGCTAAAGGTTGGGATTTTCCAGTGTATTTGAATTCATGTTTTAAATGCTTTATGAATTGCATAGGGTTTTCGGGAAGAAGTAAAGCGGATTAGGGCGAATCTAGTTGGGATTTTCTTGGTTTTTTGAACCTAGGTTAGCTTTGTCTTTCTAAAAAATGTTATGGGACTAATAACATGATGTTTGTATAATTGCTTTACACAGTAGAAACCAACTTGATCCTTAAGAAAGATGAAAGGTTTGGGAGTAGAGAAGAAACAAAGCAAGTTATGAGTTCCAGTACAATCGCTGCTATTGTGACTTCAGTTGGTGGCCCGCCTGGTGCAGTTGGGATTGTACGTTTATCAGGTCCCTCTGCTGTGTTGATTGCACAGGGCGTTTTCCGGCCAATTTCTAGGAAGAGGAGAAACAAATCTGGCTGGTCTCCAATTAGCCATGTTGTCGAGTATGGTGTCGTCTTTGATTCTCAAGGCAATGCCATTGATGAGGTAATGCTTTTCCAACGCTTCTTTTCTATTTTACTTGTAACTCAGAAAAAACGTATCTATGGACGTAGATGAGCCCAGGAGTGCCATTTATAGTCAAGATTTTAAGATGGTAATATGTTTGCTATCCATTTTGAAAAAAATAAAATCTCCAAGATTGAAACATAGAAGAAAATTAAGTGGCTGTTAAGGTTACCCTTATAAATATTATCTAATGAAGGCTATCGTATATGTCGCTCTTGGTTACTGCTATAGAAGTGTTATATGTGGAAATGTTCATATTTGGAGTCACCTAAAGTGTTGCAGCGGGTTGGCTATGCCATTTTACTAGGTCTTGGCAGTTCCTATGTTGGCACCTAAGTCTTATACCCGAGAAGATGTTGTTGAGCTTCAGTGTCATGGAAGTGAAGTGTGCATGCGCCGGGTGTTACAGGCTTGTCTCGAAGCTGGTGCTAGACTTGCAGAACCAGGTTGCTAATTTCTAGTGTTGGATTGTAATTCAGTAATGAAATCAGCTTAGATACATCTTTATGTGGTGTGGTTCATATGGCCGACCTCCTCAGTGCTGGAAAAAAATCTATAACTTTGCTGTTGAAGTACATAATCAATAGGGATTTTCAATGTTTTATTTTTTACATGAGCTTTCAAAGATAGTTTTTCTACTAATTTCTGGTTTCCACATCCTCCACGTTCTCTTTCTTGTAATGATGTAGTTGTAGCATTTGGACGGCTTTCGTTGGAGTTTTAGTTGTCAAATTTTTGTCTCACAGGTGAATTTACTTTGAGAGCGTTTCTAAACGGACGCTTAGATCTTTCCCAAGCCGAGAGTGTCGCAAGCCTGATATCATCAAAGTCCGCAAGCGCAGCTGATGCTGCATTGGCGGGAATTCAGGTTATCTTTCTGGCTCTCTATTCCAAGAAACTTTCCTGCGTCTGAATCATGCTTTGTGGAACATTTCATCACATTGCAGGGTGGCTTTTCTTCGATGGTTAAATCTTTAAGAGCTCGATGCATTGAGTTACTCACGGAGATTGAAGCTCGTCTGGATTTTGATGATGAGATGCCACCTCTTGATGAAAAATCAGTTTCCAATATGATACGTGGGATGTTGGTAGAAGTTGACGATGCCTTAAGAACTGCCAATTACGACAAGCTTCTGCAGTCTGGATTGCAGGTAGAGCTCCAGTAATATGAACTTTTCTAGTCATCCTCAAGCTGTAATTGAACTACGACGCTTCTTCTCTTCTTACTTGCTGTAGGTAGCAATTGTTGGGAGACCGAATGTGGGGAAATCAAGCCTTTTGAATGCATGGAGCAAGGCATGCTCCAGAATCCTTTCTCTATTTATCTGATACCCTGCTCTAAAATTTGGTTGAATATGTGTGGATTTAGCATGCAGAGTGAGAGAGCGATCGTCACCGATATTGCTGGCACAACTCGTGATGTTGTAGAAGCCAATGTAACTGTTTCCGGGATTCCGATCACTCTTCTCGACACAGCTGGTATTCGGGACACTGACGACACTGTCGAAAAGCTTGGTAACACAGATGCTGCATTTTAGTTTTGAGCTATGCGTTTCTTCAATACCCTGTTCTGAATCTGCTGCTGTAGGGGTGGAAAGGTCGGAAGCGGTTGCCTCAGGAGCTGATGTTATACTTTTGACAGTGAGTGGAGCTGAGGGATGGACTCCTGAGGACGATGAGCTTCTTGCGAGATTAAAAAGCAACAAGGTTTCTGTCAAACACTTTTGCTAGCCAAGTTTTTTGCACGATTAGCTCGTTGATGCAAGAACCGCAGGTTGCCGGATCTCCATCAGATGCTCCGATGATTCTCGTGGTGAACAAAATGGATCAAATCTCATCCTGCGAATGGCTGGAGAAAGTCTCGGAATCTTTCAGCAAGCATATTCTGACCTGTGCTGTGACAGGGGAAGGGATTTCCGATCTCGAATCCTCCTTGGTTGAGATCACGGGCCTCGATCATATCCGCTCCGGTGGGCGCAGATGGACGGTCAATCAGGTAAGCATCGTTGCCGATGCAGCAGTTTTGGTTTGTGACAACGCCTACCTGAATGAGCTCGTTTGTGAGTTTCAGAGGCAGTTTGAGCAGCTTGTCCGAGCCAGGGAAGCGTTGGTGAGGCTGGAGTCATCCGTCCAGGAAGAGATGCCGATCGACTTCTGGACCATCGATCTTAGAGAGGCTGCTCTGGCCCTTGGCCGGATCACCGGCGACGATATCTCCGATGAAGTACTCTCCAATATCTTTGGCAAATTCTGCATTGGAAAATAGCGTATTTTCAAAATAATTATTAGTTATATTAGTTATATTATTTAAAAATATTGATTGTTGAGTATTTTATAGAAAATTTTAGAATTTAATTTAGACAAAATACTGATTTATTTACTTGTAAATATTTTATATATAATATTATGAAGTTATTTACCAAGTAATTTTTTTAAAAAAATAATATTTCAGAATCTTTTAAAAAACATACTTTGATCAATTCTAATTTTTATTTTAAATATTATATGCTTCTTTTTGAATTGCACTGAAATATCTCTCTCTCATTCAACTTTTGATTTTAAAAAAATTGCAATATGATTTATTACAAACCATTGCAATTTGCATTCATCATGAGAATCCGTCTCTCTCATTGTATGACATTTTTCATTGTGTGCTAGGATTGAAAAACTATATAGTGATTTGTATTTCAGGTTTATTGAGAAAGTCAGAATATTTTACATAAGAAAAATCATAATATCATAATAAGGTTATTCTTAAAATAAAACAAACAAACTATTATCTTCTTCTTCAAGATTATCTCCATCTACTCTAAATTCCTCATCATTATGGATGCAACTTCATCTACACCTATCTCAAAGTTTGATGGATCAAACTATACTATTTGAGTTCTTCATATGAAAGCATATTTAGAAGCCACAATGTTGTAGTATGTTGTTGAAAATCATCCTCTTCTTATAGAGTTTGCTACATATATTACATTAGCTAAAAATTCATATGAATAACATTTAATTCAAAAAGAAATAATCAAATTATTATTATTTTTGGTCTTGATTGCACAATCACCTCTGGCGTAATGACCCAAACCTAAAAACATATATGGAGAAAAATTATAGTTATAATTTGAATAAGATGATCTATTGAAAGAATTGAGGATAAAGAAAATAAAGCATACGTGAGTTCCTTAGAATGTTTCCAAATAAAAAATAAAGCAATGTATGAATTGATAAATGAAAATTCTTAAGTCACGATAAGAATTAACACTTTAGTATAAAATAAATTTAAAAAGCTCTAATTCACATACAATACAAATAGAACATAAGATATACAATAAGTTTTGAGTTTCAACACAAAGAGTTAATACTTGTGATGTGAAATAGGTGGTTTCATATTTTATTTCCATGAGAAATAGACAAAATAATGTATGATTTAGAGGAATAAATAACTCAAATTCAACTTTTGATTTCTATTGATGCTGTGTTTTTTTTTTTTTTTTGGGTGGTTTTATATTTTATTTCAAGGAGAAAAAGATAAAACAATGTATGGTTTTGAGGAATAGATAACTCGAATTCAACGTTTGTTTGTATGTAGGCAAAATTTGAAATAACCCAATTTTGATTTAGTTGGATATCAATGTGTGAAGAATTTCAGTGAATTTGGTTGAGTATGATATGGAGAAATTGTGAAATGAGTATTGAGATTTTGTATGAGTGATATGGAAGAAAATATGGTATAAAATGTTTTTGCTCACTATTTCATATTACAAATTGGTCTATATTTATATATTTGGATTGTATATATTGCATATGACTCTACTTCACTGCACTTCTTCATGCATATTACCAAACTTTGATAGATTAAATATAACAAACAATAGAAATCAGTTATGTTATTACAGATTAAATGCACAATTTTTACCAAATAGTTAGAATTAGTATTTCCATTAAGGCAAACATGAGGGATTTTTTTATGTAAGTCCCGTTACTATTTTGCATTTTGAAGAAAAGGTAGGTATTTTGGAGAACAGATCATTATAAAAGTGCAAAAGTTACAAAAGTTAGCACTTTACACCAAATCACCATTAAAATAATTAAATAACCAAAATACTTTTTTCATAATAAATTTGAAATTTGGCATTTCACTGAAAAATAAACACTAAATATTAAATTCTAAGATATATTTACAAGTTTGGTACGGGGGTTCGTTTTCGGCGATCATTTGCAAATCCGCTGGATCTTGGCCATCTCACTGCTCAACTCCCGACTCTCCAAGGCGGCAAACTTGTTGTTTAGAATCTGTTAAATCTGTAAATTCCCTGGCGTAGAGGCACCAGAAAAACCGCTTTTTGTTAGGAGATGGGCTGGGGAATGGCGGTGTTGGAGGGTACGGTGGTTGTAGGATCGCTGCTGCTACTAGGATGGGGGGGTCTTTGGTTCCTCAACAGGCAGCTGTATAAAGAGTACGAGGAGAAGCGGGCGCTGGTGCAGATCATATTCAGTGTTGTTTTTGCCTTTTCCTGCAATCTGTTTCAGCTTGTCCTTTTTGAGATCATTCCTATTCTTTCCAAAGAGTGAGATTTTTATCGTTTCGTTATATTATACTTCCAATTGAAGTACTTTGTTTGAGTTAAGGACTCCTATAAGTGTTTCTTGATTTTGGAATCTATTTGCTGCAGGGCTAGATGGTTGAACTGGAAGGTGGATTTGTTTTGCTTGATATCGTTGCTTGTCTTCTTGTTACCTTACTATCATTGCTATCTCATACTGTCGAACTGTGGTAAGCTGTTACTTTGTACAACGTCTCAGTTAGAAAGGGGTTGAGTTCTTAAGAGATTTCTTGTGTCTATAGTGATGGATAAATTTCTTGAGTTTAGAATGTTTTTAGTCATTCTTAAGTCCTAGGTTCTGTTCCTCTTGTTCTTGCTAGATTTTGATGGGGCGATGAAGTGAAATTGCTTTCTGTTTCTGCATTTATGCTTCCATTCTGCATCAATTCATTGTGTAAGTCTCCACTCCAGAAACGATTCTGTTACAGGCTTTAGAAGGGAGCGTGCGTCACTTGGTGCTGCTCTATTCTTGTTGGCTTTTCTTTATTTTTTTTGGCGGATGGGTATCCACTTCCCGATGCCTTCTCCAGCTAAAGGTTTAGACTACGTTTTCCCTTTCTAATGAGTTTGATGATTAAGTGTATTGCCCTGACGTCCTGGTTGTTCAGGCTTTTTCACAATGCCTCAGTTAATCAGCAGAATTGGGGTCATTGGTGTGTCGGTCATGGCTATACTCTCTGGATTCGGTGCAGTAAACCTACCATATAGCTATATGTCACTCTTTATTCGGTAAGAATAATATATAATATGGTCTAGGGGAAGCACACTAAGACTGAAATGTTAGTTTTCAGTTTTACAGTTTTCTGTTCTCCAGGAATGTGTGAACTAGAGTCCAGAAATTTTTTCTTAGTGAGATGCGTGACTTCTATTACTCCTTTTCCAAAGGGAAATCGAAGACAAAGAAATCAAGGCACTTGAAAGGCAGTTGATGCAATCTATTGAAACTTGCATAGCAAAGAAAAAGAAGATAATTCTCTGCCAGATGGAGATGGAGCGAAAACAAGGCTCAGAAGAGGTTCCCTCTTCTTTCAATAAGGGCACCATTTTGTTCACTACTAAAAATCATATTGCAAGTGTTCAAGCTGCATTCCCTGAAACGGCTTGCATTTTAATAATTTTTTTTTTTTCTCATGCATATTCCATATGGTAATATAGAAGCAGAAAGAGATGTTCACCTAGTATTTGTAAATTTAAATTCTGGATGTGACTGTTGCCGTATATCAATTCTCCAGAAATCAAACAATGGCTCTTTCCTGAAGCGACTAGTGGGGACTGTGGTTCGATCAGTTCATGATGATCAGAATGAACAAGGTAGTCAAATGTATTCCTGCATATTGACCATAATCTCCAGTGTCTAGCATAGCCACTTTAAAAATATTTCCAGTTTTAGTTTCTGCCTGCATTCGTGTTTGTTTTTATCTGGTTGTAGATATCAAAACCATGGAAGTTGAAACACAAGCTTTAGAGGAGCTTTCAAAGCAGCTCTTTTTGGAAATCTATGAGTTACGTCAAGCTAAGGTAATTCACCATTGGTGGCATTTCCTCTGTGTTACCAGAAAAATCTGTTTTTTTTTTTGAATAAAAAACAGGTTTTATTTTAACTTGATAAAACCATCATCCTCTTTTCCCTTAAATGAAATGCTGTGGTATTTTCAGGAAGCTGCTGCATATTCTCGTACGTGGATGGGTCACTTGCAGAATCTTCTTGGCTATGCATTGTCAGGATATTGTGTATATAAAATGATCAAGGTCAACTAACATGATCTTAGTGTGGATTCATCTCTTATTGCAATTACTGATAATTTCTTCTCACAGTATTCTGATTGATATTATTGAAAATTTGTTTCACAGTCGCTGCAAAGTGTTGTATTCAAGGAGGTATTGTTTTTCCCTTCAACCTGTCCTGTCATTTGTATTCCAGTGACGTGTGTGTTGATACATTGTAAAAAAAAACTCACGTTTACTTAAACTAATGTTTTATCTCAGGATGGCTCTGTGGATCCTGTGACAAGAACAGTCAGCATCTTTCTGCAGCTCTTTGACATCGGTGTTGATGTAAATTTATTATCACAGGTCCGTACTGCTGCCTTGCCCATTCTTGCCTTATTTGTGAATTTCATCTAGACATCGGCTGGAATTTGTTCCTGAACTTGAGGAATCGTGCTATCTATTGTTCGAGTCATTGATAATTGCATCGGTACCCTGGTTCACTTTTATATGTTGATTCTGTGGCTAACATTCTCTTTGCGTTTCTGTAGTACATTTCACTACTCTTCATTGGAATGCTGATAGTGATATCCGTGCGTGGATTCTTGTCAAACTTGATGAAGGTATCATTCTTTCATGGCCTACTGCTGATTTAGCATAGGGCTTCATCTTTATCCTTTATGCTTTCATGCAGTTCTTTTTTGCTGTTTCTCGAGTTGGGAGTGGATCTTCAAGCAACGTTGTCCTATTTCTTTCTGAAATCATGGGAATGTATTTCCTTTCCTCCATACTGTTGATTAGAAAAAGCCTAGCTACAGAATACAGGTACTGCCCCACGACACTTAATCTGCATTTCCTAGTCAATGATCTTCCCTTTTGGTCCTTCATTGTTTCTTTGGTTCACAACAGGATGATCATAACTGATGTATTGGGTGGCGATGTCCAGTTCGACTTCTACCATCGCTGGTTCGATGCAATCTTCGTAGCCAGTGCCTTCCTCTCACTGTTGTTAATCTCTGCACAGTATACATCTCGCCGGATTGATAAACATCCAATAGATTGATTGATGTTTTGTCATTCTGTTTCCCTCACACACAATGCTAACAACAAAAAGTCAAATGATCTTGCTATTTCTCATGTGCATATACTTCTTACTTAGTTGTTGATTGGATGCGTTTTATGTTGTAAGCCACCGTGTCAATGCAGTAATGCATCGCTATTGTTAAGGATCTGGTCATGAATTGGAACGGGTGCCCCCAATTTTCGGTTCTGTTTGTCCATTCAAACTAACAAAACTGCCGGATCTTGATCTGAATTGGAGCAACAACTCGGAGTTTTCTTTCTCCAAAACAGCACCATCACTGCTTTTCTCTCCTTCCACTTTTATGCATAGCATGTCATTTCGAAAGCGAACATTGCTGAAGGTCATCATCCTTGGAGATAGTGGGTTTGAAGCTATGTTTCGTCTATTCTCTAACGATTTCTTCATTATCCATAGATTGAACATTTATTTTGTTGACTGTTTGTTATCGTTTCAGGGTGGGTAAAACATCCCTTATGAACCAGTATCCTTGATATCAGACCTTGTTTCCCTTTTCATGGTTATGTTAATGGGATTATTGTGATTCTTAAGCAAATATGTGAGAATCTGTCTTAACTGGGTAAATGGATATGTGACTAAGAAATTCAGTCAGCAGTACAAGGCTACAATAGGAGCTGATTTTGTAACCAAGGAACTTTGTATAGATGATCGCCTCGTAACCCTTCAGGTGGGTTGCTTCCTCATATTTCTTCTTTTTCATTGCTAGCTGGTACCTCATTTGTCTGTGTAATGCGTAGATTCCACCACACTGTATACAACAAAGTATTTTCTAAACGCTTGCTTGTTTCTGCTCTTGTTTTTCGTTACAGTGTTTCTTGTTTTCGGAGTAATCTATTCGATTTCATGCCTTTTGTCATCACAGATTTGGGACACTGCTGGACAGGAGAGGTTCCAATGCCTGGGAGTTGCATTCTACCGCGGTGCTGATTGCTGTGTTTTGGTTTATGATGTGAACTCATCCAGATCATTTGAGTCTCTGGACAACTGGCATGAGGAGTTCATTAAGCAGGTAGCTCTTAGTTTATAACAATGACTAAGTAAATGAGTTGAATACATTTTCTGTAATGCGAGTCACTCATATCGAAAACTCAACGTACACCGGTCCGTTGAGGCTTGAATTCTATCAGCCTCGTCTACAGACTCCCCATTGCCTGATGTGTTCCCAAACTTGGCAGGCTAATCCGTATGATGCAAAGAAGTTTCCGTTCATCTTGATGGGAAACAAGGTTGATGTGGATAGTGGTAACAGCAGAGTGGTGAGTCTCCATGCTCTGTTATTCTGGACTGTGATTTCGTTCCTCATTGGATTCCTACCGGAGATTCAGGTCACGGCGGAGGGAGCCAGGGAATGGTGTGCATCAAAAGGGGGCAACATGCCATACTTTGAAACATCAGCTAAAGAGGATTACAATGTGGATGCTGCATTTTTAGGTGTGGCAACCACCACCTTAGCCAGTGATCGCCAACATGATACGTGAGTCGAACATCCTGCTATGATCCCATTCGTCCTTCCGACTCCCTAAACTCGACATGCATCCTACAGAGAATATCACACACATTAGTGGCAAACACAGAGTTTGCTTCATTGGATGTTATAGCGTTTTCCATAGCCATCATGCTTGCTGATTTCTGTTGTGATCATTTATACTGCTAGGTTGGGTTTACTGTGTTGCTCCACTCATTGATTTTTTCGACTGGCATGACAGATACTTTCAAACTGTGCCGGAGGTGCTAATTCCGGTGGAGCCAGAGGGAGGAGGTGGTGGCTGCGTGTGCTAATGCGGTGACAACTGCTGATCAAAGTAATACAATAATATTCCGTATATTACATTCCAAGCTTATGTAATCATTTAATATCATAAGTGGTTTGAAGTTATTGGTTTGGGTTCAGGATGCGTTTGCCAAAAAAAAAAAAAAAGGAAAAGGTTTTGCTAAATAAATCACTAATTTAAAAAGTATTGGATGAATATATTTTTTTTTTAAAAAAAGGTTTATGGTTGATTGCCAGAAGCTCTAAACATATTTGATCAATACCATTGTTTTCCATTTTTATGGGGCAAATGAATCTGTAGTCTTGTTGTCTCATATTATATGATATGATAAGTCATGTTTCTCAACTTATTATTATTGTAATTCAATGTGCACAGTTTTTAGTTTTCAAAAAATATTCCATCATATATACATTGGAAAAATTACCAATCATATCACATTTTTTTCTTTATTTACGATTTGAGACATTAATATTTCATAATTTCAAAATTAGTCCTAAGTATTTAATTAGTTGTGAAATATAATATTATTGTTTACAAAACATTCATAGATTTTAGTTCGTAATGATAATTCATAGTTAATCCATGTGCCTCTCTTTCAATTACCACGAAAATCAATGTAGAACCCTAACCGTCTGGGGAGGTGTAGAATATGGATTGAGATTTGACTTTGATCATGTTAAGATCATGTAACAAGTTATATCTGCTTTCTCTAATAAATATTTTTCATTTTCTACAATTCGATTGGTGTTTAATTACTTCAACTCTTTTTCCATTTTATTCATGAATCATCGCGATTGAAGTTAAAATCTTAAAGATCCATCACGATTGAATCTTGATGCCAATGCAGACAATTAGGATTCATGATTGATTTTTGTAGTAATTAAAAGAGGGACACATGAGTTAACTATGAATTATCGTTATAAACTAAAATTTACAAGTATTTTATAAATAATAATATTATATTTAGTAACTAACTAAATATCTAGAGAATTTTGAAATTATAAAACAATAATATTTAAAATTACAAATGAAGAAAACAAATGTGTCATGTTTGTCAATTTTCCATGTACATATCGCATCTTTAATAATTACAATTGATGGTTCACCTTACATCCATTTCATGTTTTTGGTCACTATCAATGTTATGTGAGATATTTTTTATTCTTTTTATCCAATAGTTGAATATTGCATAATTTATTAATAAGAAATATTAATAAAAGAATATAAAAAATACATTTTTTTTTATCACCTCATAGTGATATTAAGCAAACAAAAAAATGAAAATGAGGTATTCAACGAGTATTTAACAAAATCTTTTTTTGCAATGTAATATTTTGAAAAATCTTTTAATTCTAAAAATACGTAGCGAATATCACCAAATCTAGTCTCTTAGTGTTGATGTAATTTGTTTGTTGCATGAATGTGGTTGAACCAATTAGTTGATAAATAATTATCCATTTCAAAATTTCCCACCACGACACATGGAATCGACCCTTCGGCTACTACCTCTCCACGTGGAAGCGTACTGGCCGCGTGTGTTCTGTGGACGACACTCTAACAGCAAAAACGGTCTTTTCTTTCTGGATTCGGTGCGAGCGAGCGGATGAGTGCTTCTTCTGTCTACGTACGAATCAATATTTCAGTTGTACCACTCGCGATGTTCCTCATCAAGGTACCCTTCTCGTTTCTGCCTCCATTCATTCTCTCTCTGTTACTGCCTCCATTGGTTTTATGTGATTTCTGCGGAATCCATCTCAGACATGGAGAGCACTGTCGTTTGGACTTTACGGGTACAAAAATTTCACCAAATCTGGGTTCCTGTGAGTCTCATTTGTGTCTATTGTGCATTCACCCCTTCAAGAGATTATGCCCTAAAAACGGCATTTTGATGGTTACTTGTCGATGATAGGGAGCATTCGAAGAGTTTCAATTCCGAAGATATGCAACACAGAATTGAAGGAAAGAACTGCATTGTCACTGGGGCGAACTCTGGTATTGGTTATGCTACAGCTAGAGGATTAGCATCACGGTAATTTGCTTTTTACTTGGTAATTTGGTGGGTAGTGGTGAGTGGTCTAACATAGCAAGAATCGCAGTGGGGCAACGGTTTATATGGTTTGTCGAAATAAGGACAGGGGGGAAACCGCTGTTTCAGAAATTCAGTCTGAAACGGGGAATAATAACGTTTACTTGGAGGTATTGAAGTTCCTGCTGTAAATTCTGAGCTTTTTGTTATTTGATTCTTGTTTTCGGTTTTAAACCAGGATTCGCTTCTTTTCTTTCAGCTTTGTGATATATCTTCCGTGGCTGATGTCAAGTCCTTCGCTTCGAGATTGTCTGAGAAGAATGTACCTATTCATATTCTGGTAGTACATTTTTCACACCTTTTTTTTCTTGTTAGGGAAATAAGTCTACCCTCCTTTTCTGCTGAAGGCTTAAGAAGAGCGGGTAGGTGGCTTAAGTTGACGGGATATATCCGCAGTTGAGATTAGCATGAAATTAACTTGGTTTGTGGGTGGGGAACTGGGCAATCCCTCTGATAACACTCGCTGCATTCTTGAACTGACATCCTAAGTTGATCATATTTTTGTATCTGCACTGAAGTCTTATGATCCTTTTTTGGGTTCAAGGTAAATAATGCTGGTCTTCTCGAGAATAAGCGTGTCATGACCTCAGAAGGGTGTGCAGTCTTTTTTCCTCTTTCAAATTTACAAGTCGTTCCTACATTATTGTGATTTGCCAACAGATTTCCTCTATTCCCTACGACCAGGTACGAACTCAACTTCGCAGTAAATGTTCTCGGTACTTTTGCCATGACTGAGCTGATTCTGCCGTTGATGGAGAAGGCTGCACCAGATGCCCGTGTCATCACTGTATCCTCCGGTGGAATGTATACTTCTCCTTTAACGGAAGATCTACAGGCAAGCCTTCATTCTTCGGAAGAATCGTTCCAAACCTCCCAAGTCGTTGCTGATCAACTGATTTATCCAACTCTGTCTCGTACCATGCTTGTTTTGCAGTTTAGTGGCCAGAAATTTGATGGAGTTCAGCAGTATGCTCGCAACAAGCGAGTGCAGGTAACCAGCTCCCTCTTCATTACCCATCGACCATGGCCTCTGTTCATAGTCGAGATCCTCTCAGGTGGCCTTGACTGAGAAATGGGCAGACACGTACAAAGACAAAGGCATTGGCTTCTACTCCATGCACCCCGGATGGGCTGAGACGCCCGGCGTTTCCAACAGCTTGCCGGGCTTTTCTAAATCGTGATGCTCTTCTCTTTCTTCCCACTTTGTTTTCGTCCAAAGGACTCCCGAATCGTGATCAAACTTACCACCGAGTTTCGCAGGCTTTCAGGAAAACTCAGAAGCAGCGATGAAGGTGCTGATACAGTAATTTGGTTGGCTCTACAACCCAAGCAGAAGCTTGTTTCCGGCGAGTTCTACTTTGATCGAGCAGAAGCTTCTAAGCATTTGGCATTTGCTGCCACGCAGGGCTCCCACGTGGCTATAGACTCCATTCTCAGCCAGCTCCGAACAATGTCAGGCCTCTTGTAGATGCCAACATGTTACTTCCTCCGTCGTATAAATAAGCATACAACAAAAACCAGTTAATATCTTTTTGCTTCGATGTGCACTTCCACTGAACCAGAAGCCATGAAATTAAAAAGAAGAAACGCTGCAATGCTCTTGAGTCTTTTGATGTGAAGCAGATGTGCATTTGTATTAAGAAAACAATAAACTTTATTATTTTTTACAAATTTTATTAGAAAACTCGTTTCTAATAAAATTTATCGCTATTGATTTTAATTTCTCTTTGTTATTTTTCAAAAATTTACAAGGTGGTTTTCGCAATTATCGTATACTAATTTCTATTTTTACAAAAAAGTATAAATTATTCGTTTAGAAATATAAAAATAGTGCTTCCTGTCTCGTGAATCTTTGCACCCAGCACCATTTTCTTAAAATTTTTGAATTAAAAAAGATTATATTTTTTTAGAATTTCAATAGAATTCCTTCCTTATTTTTTTTACAGAATTGAGTCTTTAATTGGGTTTTATAACAATTTTTTTATTTATTCTATATTTGCTCTCTATTTATACCAAAAGTAAGAATAAGAAAAGTGAAAAATATTCGAGAAAAAAGAAGAAGTACATGAAAATGACAAGAAGCATTTATTGTAATTATTTTATTTTTAAAGTAAATAATTAAATTTACTAATACCGCCTAACTAGAGCTTATCACGAATCCAACCCATTGGGTTACGAGTTGAACCCGTTGGATCGAAAATTAATTTCGTGACTCGGTGAGTACGGGTCAACAAGTCATAAAGTCCGACCCGTCTCAGGGCATGGGTTGACTCGTAACATAGTAAATTGAAATAATTTGATGTCTAGGCACTGCAATTACACGTTTGCAGTGTTTGGGAGAGGCACTAAAGCCATTTGATGTTTAGGCATTGTAATGATACATTTTAGGTACTTAAAATAAGTATTGAAACTTTTTGATGTCCAAATACTACAATTATATATTTGTGGTGCTTGGAAGAGTACACCAATCCAAACTTATTGATCCTCGAGTCGACCCATACCTGTGCACCTCCAACCCGTCCCATACCCATACCCATTTTGAACGGTTATGGATAACGAGTGGGACCCGTCACAGATCAACCACTAGATATTTGGGTCAAACTGTATTCGTGCCCAGCTCTACGCCTACCAAATAAAAAGACTCCCATTGATTACTAAGCACACAAAGTCCTAAATGTGTACGTCGGATATTAAATAAATAGCGTTTAATTTAGATGTTGTTTAAAAATGCAATAATTTTTTGATAAAATAAATTAATATAAATTTTTATAATTCCATTAAAATGTAAATTTTATATTACTTTAACATGTATTTATTATTATATAATAGTTAGAATTTAATTAAAATGTGGTATTTTACAAATGAAAATGAAAGTTACAGCATTACACAAACATAAAAAAAAACTTATATTATTTCATATATCAAAATATATAATGTGTGGTATTTCATTCATTCCCCCATTTGTCTTCTTCTTGAAAATTTATAGTAGATATGGTGTTTGAAGTTGGAAGATGCACCATTGACCATTCTTTCGAGCTACATTGCCAGCTTTCTTAGGAGAATCGAAAGCTTACTAGTATTGCCTCCTGAGAAATGTCCCTGGATCTGCTACTTTCATGGGTTTCTGCAAAAATTCTAAGTATATGCCATGAATGATATCACATTGTTCCAGATAAAGAGAGATGTCTCAAAATGATACAAATTATGTAGTTCAAAATGCCCGATCTCTCAAAAACTGATGGAGCCTAGAGAGAGCTCACAAAACAATGTGTACAGAAATGCAGGAACTTGTGTTGGTAACTGGTGTGAAGTCCCCAAGCAGTCAGGTCACAGGGACAATCTGTATCAGCTGTAACTTTAATTTCTATATGAACTCAATACTGGAACTAAACCTTTTCATCAGCTTCCTCAGAGGATGTAACATGCTTTTGCAGACTGCGCCATTCCTTGCCACCCGGTTTTGCTGAGGCATTGCCGTACCATATCATTCCAATGACAGCAATGATCATACCAAGGACTACTTGTAGATTTAGTCCTTCTTTTCCGAAAAATATGAATCCCAGAACCAAAACTAGGATGGTCTTCATATGGCCAAGGACTTGAAACGAAACTGCTGTGAATCTTCCAATACAAATGAACTGGCTGAGGTTGGTTCCCACTGCTATGGTGCACGAAAGTATGATGAACGCCTGGAAAAATCAGTTTCAAGAGCAATTAGTTATAACTAGGAAAGGGTTCACTGAAATTTGATTGCCTAAAGGAACCAGAGGAGAATATTGAGTGTTCATGTGTGATCTTGCTGACCGAGAACTTGTAAACGCAAATCAGATGATGCAACGTCACTTACTGTGGATGGGAAATTGAAGCTGTATGCGTCTACTCTCTTCTTCGTCAACCAGTAATCCAGAAAGGGGCCAACTAATATTAAGGATGCAGCTTGGGCTGGTGCGGTGTGCCCCAGTAGATTGAAGGAAGTTAAGGAGTACTTTCTTTGAAGAAAATGAACATACTGCAAAATGAAAATGAAGATAAATACTGAGGACATGGTCTAGGGCAAATGGCATAATCCACATATGAGAGAAGGAAGATACAATACAGTTACATACTACATCACTAACTGTAAAAACACATTTTTCCCCTAAACAGTTCACCATACATGAAGAAACTGAAATGGTATCTTAAACAGAGATATCGCCCAGAACTTACATACTGCTGCATTGATGTGCTCCAAACAGCAATGAAGGCTGCAACGAAACCCTTAGTGTTAACACTGACATCAGTGACTGTGCACACACCAACTCCTAGGAGAACAACTAAGATGCTAAGCTTTGTATCCCTCGAATATCGTATGTTGTCGAACATCATTTCCAATACACATGATACTGGGATCATGCTAAGCTTCGCAATCTGATAGGTTACAGCAAACAAACAATAGCCATCAGTAACAGATGTGCAAGTTAAAGTATACCTTTGTCACTTTTCCATTTTTTCCTGTCATGCATTTAGAATAGGAAAATGCATCGATAACTTACCTGGTAAAATCCTACAGAGTTCCACATCAAGCTAACATTCATCCCAACTATTGAAAAATTTGCAAATAGTACAAATTTTAGGAGCTCAGACAACGACAAATGTGATCCCTGGATGTAACCCAAACACTTCAAAACACCGGTCATGAGTGTTGTCATGGAGAAATGCAGGCCAGTTAATGTCGTAGCTGCGCAACAGATACATGTCATGAACCAAGATAATGGATCCGAATCCATGCACTCTACAAAAACTTACCAAACCGAAATCCATACGTAGACATCAATGCCTTGTTAACAAGGATAATTCCAACTGAAGTTACTACATTAAACAGCCATGCTGCTATATCAACAGCAGCTTTGTTTTCAGCTTTGCTTGATGGTGGCATTTTGAGTTGTTCTTCCTTCTGCTTGTTATGACCGTCCCAGCAGCAGAGATCTATTTGGCATCAACTTTTCACAGCATCTCGTTTCCACCAAATTTCCTAGAGAGACAAAATCGTGATTAGAATTTAAGAGAGTTCATTGAGCCTGATGATACCCATTTACAAAAACCAACTCAACAGCAATAGAAAACTAAATGGGTCCCTAGATATTTCGGAAAATACACTCAAGACGAATCCTACGTTCCATTGCACTGATAGAAAAAAATAATCCAGACCCAAAATTCCGAAAACCGAGATCGCATAAATTTCGAAAACTCACATTCCCAAGTCCCCAAAATGAAGATGGGAGTAGGAGGAATCGATCAGCAAAGCATTCACCTTTACAATTTCCGGAAGAGAAAAAGTTGGAGACCCCAACTGGTCACTTACCTTTATTGAACGCTTTGCAACAGAACAAATAGGGACGAAATGCGTGAACTCTAATGCTTCCACAGATCCCTACAACACCAGAGTTCGCTGGTGAAGGATTCCTCCCTGGCACTGCTCTCCATAGAGTAGTTTCATTGACCAACTCATTTCGCATTTAAACCCAATTGCTTTATCAATCACTAATCCTATTAGGTTTAATTAGCCTAATCTCGTCCTTTTTGTGGGACTATTCCTCGAAATCAAATTTTCTGAAGCCAATCTTTTCATGTTTGTAAAAATGTATAGAGATTGTAAGATTAATTTTCAAAATTAATATATTTATTAAATATACATTTTATTAATTAAATAATGAATTAGTTAAAAATTATATTATTTAATTTTAAAAAATTTATAAATATATTTATATTATCACATTAAACTTTAGAATAATTTAAATAAAATTTTATAATATAAAATTTAATTTAAAATATTCTATAATACAATTTTATATTATACAGTAAAATATTTTTATCTTTTGAAAACTGAATCTATTCTTAAAGGTTTAAAATTAATTTTATTTTATAAAATTTAAAAGTAGAACCGCCCCTATGTTTGCATCAACAACTTCAATTAAAGATTAAATTATTTCGTTAATTTTGTATTATTTTGCCAATGAAAGCACCATATTATCAATTTTTTATTTATCGATAAATTATTTTTAAAAATTAAGATTGTATTATTTCGCAATGAATATATATTTTCTAAAATCTATTTGCATTTTACGAAACTCATAAATTTTCTTGAATATTTCTCTTTTTTACTCAATGTTTAGAATGTATAATTTACTATATTTTATTTTAACTGTTTAAAAAAACTACATTTATGTTTTTACAATATTTCGTTGCAATCATTACTAATTTCACATAAATTTTTAGTATTTTGATAACATTAATCATGATTATTTTTTGAATTATCATTTTGTTAAAAAATTATTACAATAAATGAATTTTCTCAAAATATTTCAATATATATATAATTGTTTTATACATATACGATCTAAATAAATGATTTTATTTTATATTAAAAATATAATTTTTCGACAAAATAATATACAAAATTTATATTATTTTCAATCAAAATAATATATTGAACAAACAATTGCATAATAAAGTAATAAATAATTTTCACATGTATTAAAAATTGAAAATAATAATATTAGTATTTTTGTATCATTGTAAAACATGTTTTTCATTATTTTGTAAGATTGTTTTTAACTAATTTGTATTTCATTGAATAAAAAATGTTTTTTGTGAATTTTTAAAATATTTTTAAATTAATTTAAAGAGAAATCAAAATCCAATAAATTATGAGTTTAAGAATATACAACTCTAAGCTCAAGACTAGATTAAAGGATTAAGATTTAATCAAAGATTAGTGAATGAGATAGATTTTAAATATGATTTTGAAAAATTTTGATAAAAAATTTAAATAAAAGATTTTATTCAAACACATTAAGCAAATTTAACATAAAGATTTAGATCTATTCTTTTATAAAAATCTTATTTTCTCAATTATTAAAAATGTTTTTAATCACTTTTATTTTTTTTTATTTTTTTCTTATTTTTGTGTTTATTTTCATGTTAGAAAATACTTCTAATTGAATATCTATTATGAAGTCTTTTTTATGTAAATCTTTACATGTGTGATTATTTTACTATGTTGTTCGATATTTAATTCAAATTTTTTGTAATATTTTCTATTTTTCTTTTCCAATATATTTTTTAATACCATAAAACGTTAAGAGAAAAGATTCAATAAAACGTTAATACCATATTTTCTATTTTCCAATAAAACGTTAAGAGAATGAAAATCTTAAATCAACCTTAAGTACATATGAAGAAAGATTCAATATGAAATTGTTAACAAGTCAGATTCAGGCTATTCTATCTGTGATGATGTTACGATCTAATCCAATTTTGCACAGTATTCTTTGCTTCAAACATTCAATTCTCATCATTTTATGTTGTTCATTTCCAAAGAAAAAGTCTTATGCAAAATTAAGAAAGGTATTTTCATATAAACTATCCCTCAACTCAATGTGTAACTAATGTGAGATTCATCTAAAGTATTTGCACCCTTCTTTGGGCTAGGCCCTTCCACCCCTTGGAAACTCACATCCTCATTGAGGTTTGCCCCACCACCGGTTACAAGCTTAAATTTGGCTTTGATATCAAATATCACAATCCACCCTCATGCACAATATTGTGCACTTTGAATAGCCAACTCTTATGATTTTACATTCTCACTTTCAGAAAAAATATCTCATATAAGATTTGAGAAGATCATTTCATATAAATTGTCCTTTGACCCTATCCATGATCGATGTGGGATTTGTCTAAAATACTTACACCCTTCTTTGGTTCAAGCAATTGTTACATGGTATCAAAGCCAAACCCGTGTATGATAGGTCGTGACAAAGGGTGTGAGCTGTAGGGTTAGGATTAAATATATGAAAAATATGGATTATCATAGGAAACAAAATGACTTTAATGCCTAAATGAGAAACAAGATTATTGATTAGCATTATTATAAAATAATATCCCAAAAACTTATGCAAGTAAGTATTTAAGGTTTACATGTACATGCATGGACAAACATATATCTGGTGAAACTTTGATCGAAAGATATTATTTCTATTGTTTCTTTCATTTTTTTTGTTTTATTATCATTTTTAAGTTCTTTTTTGAAAATAAAAAAGTAATTAATTTCATATAAAAACGATTTTATTTATTATTTAAATTGTTTCTGTGTTTGTAAAATGAACATCAAATTTTTACACATCATATGTGAGATGTATGTACATATATTTAAAAAATATTTTAAATTAAAAATGATATTTTATAAACAAAAAAAAGTAAAAGATGATATTTCTCATATATCAAATTAAAAAAATGGTATTTCATCAAAAAACTTATCAATAGAACCACTGAAGTCTATCATCATTTTTTCATCAATTAAAATTCAAGTCTCTCACATTTGATATAAGAGCACATTGAGCAGTGACGCGTTGTAGAAATATGAAGATTGTTAGCGTAAAAAAAGTATAAATCTAAAAGCGTTTATTTTTTAAAAAAATAATTTCTTTTCTTGAAAATTAATTTTCGAGAAGTAAAATCAAATAGAACCTTATTTTAAACGCGCCAATAAGTCACACGTTGAAGTAATAAAGAGCACAGCGATCCATCATAAGAAATAACAGGCGAGGCCGCGAGGGTTCGTTATATTTGTGCCAATTGATTTGGCAGAGTGATCCGTATTATTATGCCGTAGCGGTGGATGGATGCCTTGCCCTGCCGCTGTGTTTCACGCGTCCACGTCCTCCCCCGCGTTGAAAAATGTCCAGGAGGAGATTTGTCTGACTTCCCTTGTGAATAGGAACCTACAAGACGGCACGGCACGGCACGCACACACAATGTATGCTCCTCCCCTTTGAACGCCGTGCGTACCTTTTCGCCGGCATCGGAGGGGGCGGACCCCCTGGTGAGAAATTTGGGTATAAAAGGAGCCCTAGCCCCATGCAAAGGCAGGCAGGCGGGCATTCAGCGGCATTTGTGTTGTTGGCAAACACAATGGCTTCCTCAGCGCTTCTTAAGGTTTATGTGTTGATGGCGGCGCTTGCTCTCGGCTTTCGGATTTCTACGAAACACCGTGCCCTGATCTTCAGGACATCGTGAGGGAGGTCGTGACCGACACCGTGTTCCAGGAGAGGAGAATGGGGGCTTCCATCCTCCGCATGCACTTCCACGACTGCTTCGTTCATGTAAGCACGCTGGCTTCTGCTTCTACCAGTTCGCAGTTGACTAACTCGTGACTGTTGCTGTGACGATTAGGGGTGCGATGGATCGCCGCACGGGACGGAGTTGAACTGGTTCGTCATGTCCAAACTCGGCAGCTACTACTTGCCTGGAATTTGGGGTCTGAAAGTTTTTTTTGTGTCTGTGATCAGCTGGGAGGACCACGATGTGAAGTGCCGCTGGGGAGAAGAGACGCCCGCAACCCCGCCACCACCCCAGCAGAAGTCAATTCCAATATCCCGTCCCCGCTCTCCGACTTCCCGGAGCTCGTCCGATCCTTCGCCGCGAAGAGGTTCTCCGCCAGGGACATGGTCATCCTCTCCGGCGGCCACAACATCGGCTTCGCCCAGTGCTTCCTCTTCCGCAACCGCATCTACAACGAGTCCAACATCAACTCCACCTACGCCGCTGAGCTCCGAGCCAACTGCCCCAGAACCGGCGGCGACTCCAACCTCGCTCCTCTCGATGTCCCCTCTGCCGTATTCGACAACAACTACTACAAGAACCTGGTCAGCCGCCGCGGCCTTCTCCACTCAGACCAGCAGATCTTCAATGGCGTCTCCACCTATTCCGTTGTTCAGCATTTCGCCAACGACGGCGCCGCGTTCAGGAGGGCCTTCTCTGAGACGATGGTGAGAATGGGAAACCTCAGCCCCCTCACAGGCACCGCCGGTGAGATCAGAAGAAACTGCCGCCGTCACAATTAACCGTTTGGTTGCATTTTTGAGTGATCGCATCATTTACTTCAGTGTTGGAATCTATACCCTGTTCTCCAAATCAGAATTAAAAGAGAAGTTTCTTTTCAGTAACAATCTATACATTGACAACAAACAGACTTGAGTCAAATCTCCATCTGAGCATTGCATCATCAACAAGCAACACAGAGCTGCTTTCAGCACTTCCTGTAAAAAGCGTAAAGGGTTAGTAACAAGATGTGAGAACTCTGCCTATGCTTTCCGATTCAAAAAGCTTATTACTGTAAAAATTGATTAAAAATTATCCATCAATTTCATCACTCTCACCCAAAGTCACTTGTTTACAATAGTGCTACATAAATCCAATAAATATGATTTTTTTCAATGATATACTATAATAAGCATGGTATGTTAGTTTTTTTTATAAGAATTAATTTTTGAAAATTGTATCTAATTTGAATTACATTTATGTCTTTTTTTTATAAATAAATATAATTAATACTATTATAAATAATTTAATTATTTTAATTTTTAAATTATAATTTAAGATAATTTAAATTAAAGTAATAACATACATTATTATTCAAAAATAATATAATATTTTTAATATAAATGATATATAAATATATATTTTTGAAATTTATAAATTTAAAATATAATCATTAATAATTATCAATAAATAAGTCATTTAATTATTAAAAATTTCATTTTCTGTACTTTAAATATGAGTTTATTATGCAATAATTATTTTTTAAAAAATACTTTTAAATATATATCAATTATCATTTTATTAAAATCCTAAAATTTTCAATTTTAATAAAATCAATTCTAAAGTGATTTTTTTTTTTAAAAAAACTTAAATAAAATCTTATTTTGAAATAATAGTCTTCAAAATCTTTATTTACAACAATTAAACTTTTATTTGATATTTTTAATGAATAATTTTTTTTTAAAAAATACCATTTAAAATGATTTGGAAAAATTGTTTATGTCATATTTGGACATGTTTGTTTACCTTTACCAATACATGTATATTGAAAAATACAAGTATTTGGTATACATGATTTTTAATATATACATTATTTATATAATTCTTTTAATCATATTTATTAAAATTCTTATTCTACTAATTTTTTAACCAAATAAACACATCTATCAAAATATATTTCAATTATAATCACATAACCCTATTTATCTAAATACAAATAATACATGAGTTTAAATAATTAGCCTGAAACGAAGAAAATCATTTACTCTCATTCCACATTACGAATCAAAACAAATTCTAATAATAATGAAATTTCATTTTCACGACTCTGCAGCACAAGGCATAACGATGAGTGATGTCTGTGAATCCATAAGCAATTTTGGCTTCTCCAGAAGTAAATAATGATGTTTATGAAATGATTCCCATAACATCAACCTCAGCATAAAACCGACTTACAATCGGTTACAACCAAAGCATCCTTGAGAGCGCATGTGCCTGATGCAAGTAGTCTGATCAGCTTAGAGGTCGTATCTCACGTTCCACCTTCGGTTTCCATCAGCATAGAATGCCCAGTTATTTTCCCGAATCTGAAAGTATGGAATCTGGAAGAAAGACGAAGCAGGTAAGCATGGTTTCATGATTTGCAGAGAAGTAATATGTTGCCCCACCTGATCCAGAACATCGTATCCGGCTTTGATTCGAAGATCCTGATCTTTCTTGATGTTGAAGATGTTCCAAACAAATTCAATAGCCCCCTTGTAATTCAGCTGAAATGGATAGACAAGTTATAGGGAAAAGAGACAGAAAAAAAGAATGCAGCTCAGCTCGTCAAGTGAATAGAAGCAAGACCAACCTCTCCAAACTCTGGCCTGCTACACCGAGCCTTGACAGTAAGGTTTAGCAGATTATCAGAAGTTACTGGGAAAACTGTCTTTCCACGAAACTCGTAGTGCAATTTACGATTCTTGTCACGCTGGACTCCCAGGCTGAAGTTTGTTGACACCTTTATTAAAAGAAGATGCTGAACTTTGATGCAAAATGGGATCTAGAAAAATGGAACTGATATCTGACATTGATGTGAGGACCCTAAGAAGACGTTCACAAGCCACCATGTCCAAGAAATGGCTGCAACTGAAGCACATAATAACACAAGAACTAACAACATTGACTTCTTTGAGCTCATACGAACACTTCAAATGTTTATCACCAGAGAACAGATTTTGAGCATATTGTATAAAATAGAGGAATTGAAGGAGCAAGGATCGCGCGAGTGATACATACATCCGGATAGAAGAATCTTAACATTGAATTCAGATATGTTGGAGTTCCAACCCTGGTGTCGAGTTCGCCCTGAATCTGCAAAATCAAGGAAGAGCATCAAACAGGCATTCCGTCAAACAGCTGGAATGCACAAAAAAACAGAAACACAAAAACCATCATCCAACCGGATATCAAACGCATTAAAAAAAACAGGAACATGGAATGTGTACAAACTAGAAACAAGCAAACACCAAAAGGAAACACATTGGCATTCCCGACGGAGCAAAATCCCCGGACGGACACTAAAGAGAAACAACAACATTCGCTTCAAATCCAAAGAATTGGGATTCCTCGGGAAAGCAACTAAAACTGATATGCTGGAAAAGAAGCCCCTTGAATTCGTGCAAGAGAGCAGAACCTGGCAGACAATATTGCTGGAGATGGGAATCTTTTCCTTAGCGTGAATTCTCAGAGACTTGGAATCCCCACCATACCTTAGCGACGTCTCCATCTTCAGTGAATGAACTTCGCTATCCAAGAAAGCAGCGCTTCTGCTTAGAGCTGTGGATATCGCGGAAAAACCAAGCGATGGGGGCCTTTGGCCGTAGTTTCTATTTCAACCAGAGTCGCCAAGCCAATGGATTATCCAACGTTTTTTTCAAGCACCTTTTACTTTTATGAAATGTTATATAAGTATGATTTTAATAGTTTTCTTTAAATGTGTGCAACGCAACACACGCGCATACCAAAAAAATGTATAAAAATCAATAATAACAATTAAAGTCCTTAAACATGATCCCTTATTATTCATTTCGGTTATCTAATATTTACGGAGACGTACAACAAAGTATAAAATTTAATAATAACAATAAAAATCCTTACAATAATCATCGGATAGGATAGATGTATGATCAAATTCTCTTTTAATTTATAGAAATTTGATGGGATGTCTTCTTTTCAAATCACTGCATAATAAAAATAACATGTAGATTACTACAATATTTACAATTTGTAAGAAAATTTGATGTACAGGGCAAACATCACGTGCGTCATCTTACAAGAAGAGAAAAATTTCCCACTCTTTTGAACCAATTATGCAATCAAATTCATGTAGATTGAATTGAAAGGGGACCTGGAATCACGTTGATTGGTATGCATAGCATTTTGAAATGTTGACATCCAATCGGTTTTTTTTTTTTTTTTTTTTTTTTGTGATAGTGAATACATCAAAATAGAGCGACATTATAAAAATTTCTCTCTTTTTTGTTTCTTACAAGATATCTTGGATTTTGGGGATGGTAATAATACTCGAATATCTGCCGTACTTGTAGAGTGCTTTCGTCTCAACTTCGGTTTCATCGGAGTGCGCAGAGCCCTTGGCTTATCCGCAGATATGGCAGTGCTGTCCAACTCCTTGATGCCCAAGCACCCAGCTCTTCATTTGTCGAATGGTGAGTTTTATTGTGACCTCTTGCCACGGTTTGTATCGAAACTTCAGATTTTGTTTTCTTATGGCTTCTTGTCCCGAGTTCTGCTTAAGCTCGTTGAGGAGACGGTGCAAAATTATGTCCACGGGGATGAATCTGTGACGCGGGTAGTATTGTACAGTCATTGTTTATTGGATTGCTGATCGGTGCAATTGGGTTTGGTTTCAATTCATGGGTTGTGGAAAAAAAAAAACAGTTTTGACCTGATCTCTTTTAATGAAGTTGACCATTTAAAGCTGGATTTGAAGTTGTTTCGTAAGTGCACTTGAATATTTGGTGCTCTATACTGCTGAGATTCTTTGAACTGTCAAGTTGGCTTTCTCCTACTTTGTTGAGAAGCCGTTATTCTTTAAACTATATGAATGGCTGTTTCTCTTTTGATGGCATGGTAGTGCTTCTTCAAGTGACGTTCATTGCCATCCTATGTTCTCGTCACAACTTATACAGCTTTTCATTCGTGAAGGGACCTCCAGCTTTTCATTTGGTTCGAAGGTTGCAAACAAACCGTTATCCAAGAGAACAGAACTCATTGTACAAGCAACTTATAGGTATCATGACATCTGGTTTCTGTGCATTATTATAGCTACATGGATACCTCCCCAAATCCCTTCTCTTCCACTTTCGCAAGTTGTGAGTTATCATCCTCATGTTTTTGTTTGTTGTCGATGTTTTTGATTCAGGGATGGAAGATCAAACAGTGGTAATGCCTTTGTTGGTGGCTTCATTCTTGGGGGACTAGTTGTTGGCTCACTCGGTTGCATATTTGCACCTCAGGTATCATTGGCCAACGTTTTGATTGTTGCTGTTTTTACCGTTGGATCCACAGGAAATGCCTTTGTTGCTGTCATTTTGATTCATGTCTCATATTGCATACTCTCTCTTTGTAGACTTCCTTTCCTTGCGCTTTGCCTATCACATTGTCTTCTACGAACTGTGCATCATGTGCAGAATAGCATCTTCTACCTGAGTTACAAACATTGGACCCTTCTTCATCATGCTATTATGTGCATTACAGATAAGCAGAGCTTTAGCTGGCACTGACAGAAAGGACTTGATGAAAAAGCTGCCCAAGTTCATCTACGACGAAGAAAAGGCCCTCGAGGTTAGTAGCCTTCCATCTTTCTTAAGTTGTGCAGCTTCATACTTGAAAAAAAAAAGTTTAACTAATGGATAAGCTTGCTTAAGATCCCAACTTTTTGCTTGAAAAAGTGTTCAGCATATGAATATTCTAAGTTCTAGATACTTGGGCATAATTTGTAAACACCCTCTTGATGGGATTCTATTCAATTTTGTAAGCATGCAGATTATGGTTTACAGGAGGAGAAATATCCCATGAAGGGTTTCTATACATCTGTTGTATGACTAGGGTACTCTTCTTTGCAGAAACAGCGTAGGAAACTGGCAGAGAAGATTGAGCAACTCAACTTAGCTATTGATAACGTGTCGAGCCAGCTGCGTACCGAAGAACCCCTAAATGAATCACCAACAGGTCCTGAAGACATCCAGGCTCTCATCTGATCTCCTGTCTGTCCTCACCTAATGCAACTCATCCAGCCTTGAATTTGTGTTCATCTCTGCTTTCTAGTCTTTGGACTTTTTTTTTTTTCTTGACTGTCTGATATGGCTGAGGCGTTCTCTCTTTTGGTCAAATGTTGAGAGTTGCTCTCAAAATTGAGACGTGGAAGAGAGGGTTAAGCCAACTATGAAAGCTTGAGCAGTCAACTGGCAGTTTTTAAGGAAATCCTCCAAGCAATGCATTTTCCTTCAAGAATCTTGAAAATATCCCAAGGAACTGAAAATCACTCCACAACAAGACAAGAAACAAGAAGGTTCAACTTCAGCTTGCTGAATCAACCACTCATCGAGCGTTTTTTGAGAAGACGCCGGAGAATTTCGGGATCCGGTTGACGTGTTCCAGTGCATGTTCAGCAATTTTTCGTGTTTGGAAGTCTCCATGATGGTAAGCATCCACAAGGGCCGTGCTGATGTTCTGATCACAGGTAACTGCAACAGCTAAATCTCCATTTCTCAGCAACCTCTCAACTGCCCAAAGGGTTCTCTTCCTGAGGCTCTCTGAGCGTGCCTCCAGCAACAGATGGAGAATGCGCGTGGTACCTTCGTAGGCGTCCGCCAAAACCAGAACCCCCTCCTCGATATTCACCCCGTCCTCCAACAAAGTGCACAGGGCGCCCAAGGAAGCTTCCACTACCGTGTCATTGGGGTGATCCAGAAGGGCTACAAGTTTGTCCACAGCCTGCCCTTCCAACAAGCAAAATGTTTCCTTGAATGAGCAGATCCCACTGTGTACCCGGCACAGTCCAGTTGCAACCGGCGGCTTCATGGAGAAGCAGGGAAAGAGTGAGGCACAGAGGGCGGGTGGTGGGATGTCAGGCATTCTTGACAAGGTTTTGGATTCACGAGACAAGTTCTCCAGTGCTGTGGCTGAGACCATCTGCACATTATCGAGCCCGTTTGCCTGTAGAAGGTCAGCGAAAATGGAGGCCAGATTGTGATCACGACACAGTGTACGGACATCTGCATGCTCAAGTGCAAAGGAAACTCTTGCAAGAACCTTCACCAGTCCTTCTAGGTAGGGGGTGATGAAGCGACCCACTTCCCCTTGTCGTATACGGATTATCCTCGAACTGAACACCTGGAACACGCCTTCATCTAGCATTTTTCTAGTGAGAGCAGTATCTCTTTCAGGTAAATCGGATAAAAATCCTACTGCTGCTGCTTGTTCCTCACCGACACCCCCATTTTCGGTAATAACTTTGATCAGGCTTCCTAGCTGACCCGAAGTAGAACACAGGCTAGATGCTAGTTCTGATCCCATGTGGGGCGACAGATTCTGAAGAAGTTTTATACAAGCGAACCTGAGATCTCTCCGAGGCACCTCAACAAACTGAACCAAACAGATGGTGGCGCCGGAGCTTTGAATGGCCGAAATGACACTGGAAATGTATGATGACCTTGCTGTGAGACCAACGAGAACCTGAAGAAGCTTACACGATATTGCAGGCCCTGTGTTATTGATAAGATGCAGAAGTTGATGGATGATGCCCTCTGAGACAAGTGTTTGCTGACCAGCTCCCAGAGGGATTCTGTGGAACTCACAACCCGAATTCACAATATTGGCAAGAATCGTGGCTGATACTTCTTTGAGTCGTGCAGGGAGTTGTTTTGGTTGGACGCTGAATAGATCCTGAACAAGGGGAGGAATAATGCCTCCCTCTACAAGTATCCTTGCACTAGTCTCATCTGATGAGATTTGATTCAAAGCTGTAAGAGCAGCTTCTCGAGACTCTACATCAGTACTCTTCATGAGATTGATCAACGAGGAACCGGCAGTCCTTGCTGCAAGCACCTTAACATCACTGCTAAGAACAAGTTCGCCAAGAAAACCTGCCATTGCTAGCCTCGTTTCCGGCGAGCCTGCAGTAACGCATGAGCATGCTATCAGACATCATTTAATTGATCTCTTTTGGAGTTTTGATTCGAAAAGAGGCGCACCTGGTAGCAGCAATGTCAAAAGAGGCTGCAATCGACCACATTTTGCCATTTCCCTGACATTGTTCTCGCATTGTGCCAAGTTTTCCAAGGTTTGATCTGCCTTCTGTACAGTAGTTTCATCATCTGAGGTGCTGCTGGCTATTCCAACTAAAAGAAAAATCGCCCCATTAACAGCACCAATCAGTTCACAAAGTTCAACCGTTTTGGAAAGCTCATATAGCAGAGAAACAGCCTTTTCCTTCTCATTCTGCTCACGAGACAATGATTTGACAATCGTGCGCACAGTGTCTCCTTCAGCCATCATTTCCTGCAAATGTAAGATGTGTGAACCATAACAGCACAAGAGTAGCTAGTACAAAGAAGCACACACAAATTGCCAACCTTATTACCAGTGTCCTCCTCCACCACAATTCGAAGTGTTTCCAACGTGAAGCACCGAACTCCACGACTACGGCTGGTCTTCAGTAAGTCCACAATCATAGGAATCAACTCAGAATCACGGATCACTTGCTTATTTGATTGGTTTTTCAAGCACAGGTTTTGGATAAACTTCAGAGCTCTTATGTTATCATTATCCGAACTGGTCGAGGATAAGCATCGACGAGCAATGTCAAGCTCAGCAGCTTCATTCCTGGCATTCCATTCTTCAATTGCTTTCTTCAAAGCAATGCTTGAGTTTAGCTCACTTCTTCTTAGCTCCCTGAACGTCACAGGGCATGCCAGCTTTCTTCCATTCTCCCTGCATTCTTGGAACCATTTTTCAATTGCTCGTCTCTCAAATGTTTGCCCAGATTCTAAGGTCACAGGATCCAGCATCAGTTGCTTCGTTAATGGACATATAAATGCATCGAAAATCGGTTCTTTGTAAAGCCTCTCATAGTGATTGCTATCATCAGACTGCTCAGAACTTCCATCAGCTACTCCAGCCATCAATTCAACCACTTGCAAATCAAAAACAAGATCTTCAGCTCATACCTCAGCACATCATCTTTCAGCATACCCTTCTCACAAGCTTACCGATCTCAACAACTATCAACCACAAGATCCAACTTTTTTTAGCTTGCAAGATACTGTAATTACAGAAACTCAAAATTCAACATACACAGCACCAAGAAGAAACAGGAAAGCTCCTTTGCCTTGATTAAATCTCGAAACTTGGTAACAGAAAGCCTCTGAAAACAACTTCTAAAAGCTCACATCAGAATCATATCAAGAATCAAGGAAAAGACACGGGCTTTCCTCTTTCCAGTCGACACCAATCATGGGTCTCCTTCGCTGGAACCAGAACAAGGGTAAGATGGGGAAAGGACTTGAAAAGAAAATACACTCGAGAGGTTTTAGCTGAAGATACAAAGACTCCAATGCGTGGGGGTTTTGTAAAGAGAAGCAAGCACAGAGGAACTCCCGTCCGTCTTTTCACTTGAAAAGGAAAGGATGTTGTGATGTCCATGTAGTACGTAATATAGAAAAGAGTTTGACCAGTAGAATTGCAGATACCAACGGCCGACGCGCTGCGACAAAGCTCGCATTTAAGAATGCTGTCTGTGGGTCCTTTGACCACCAAATCATCCAAAAACATTTCCACCAAATGTGTACGTGCGTCGTTTTCAATACAATCTTGAAATGAAAGCCACGTTTTTTAAAAATTATTTTATATTGACTTTAGCAAAATTAAAAATTATGATAGAATAAAAATTATATATATTTAAAATTATTTTTTTAGAAAAATTATTATAGAATGAATTTATATTAGAAATATAAAAATTAAAAATTAATTTTAATAAATAAATAATATATTTATCTATATTTATTAATAATTATAATTGACAAATTTATAATTTAAAAATATTTTTTATATACTATTTATATTATATATTACATTATTTTTAAATTATAATTTATATGTTTACTTTAATTTAAATATATTTATCTTAAAAGTATAATTTAACAATTATGATAATTCAATTATTTATTTTATTATTAATTATAAAAATATATCTATAATTTTAATTTTAGAATCACTTTTCAAAAATTAATTTTTATAAAGAATATATTATCTCATATTTCTCTAATTTTTAAAAATTGATTCTTGTAAAATGGATATTTGTAAAACAAAATCAATTCTATTCTAAATATTTTCAAAAGTCGAAAAGCACGTTCACAGCAACTTTTCGTTTTCACTTACAATGCAAATATAAACTAAACTAAACTTTCACTGTCATAAATAAACAGAGAAAGCAGTGCAGTTCAAGCCATTTGGGCAGATTGGTTTAGCCGCCGAGCCATCAGCATGCTTCCATCTTCAGAGTCCCGAGTCTGCGGCATACACAGCAACCGAAGCTTGGAGTTCTCTATCCACCTTGAAGTGAGAGTGGAAGAACCTCTTTATCTGAAACAGATTTAAAGACAAGGACAACTGGTCTTCTTACTCAGCATGAAAAGAAATCACAATTTCGACCGCCCGATTGAAGTACTGAACCTGGCCAATGGCTTGGCCACTCTTACGGTTGACGGTAAGAAGGAAAAAAAAGTTACACGTTTTTACCTCAATGAAATGGTGAGAGGATAGAAACTGCTTCAGCTGTTTTTCCTCCCAATCAAATACTACGATGTGGCTAGGTGCAGACCAGTTTCTAGCAAACTCTGCGGCAAAACCAGGAGGGTCTTTGAGAAACCTGTCTGATTCATCCAAGAGCCCTTTCTCCTCACTGTTGGATAAAACAGAGCATCAGCAACAATGTAATAACTGATGAAAATCACTTTAAAAATCTGACCCACATTGCATAACGACATGTTCGGTGGACAAGTTTTACCTCGGTGTGCAGTCTAAGAAACGCATAGGAATACGGTGATGAAATGATGAGTAATAAGGTGTAGAATGGCAAGGCATCAGGAAAAGGATACTTCTCACTTTGTTCTCACTAGCTGCCTTTGAAAGATAGTGCATAACATCCTCTGCCCCTCTCTATAAAAGTAGCATAAGGCGTAAAATAAAAAGGAGCCAGAATGGGGGGGAACACATTAAACAATTGTAGATCTTTAACAAGCAATACCTGATGAACCATACCCATATAAAGGGCCATTGGAAGATTAGTAACAAGGAGGAGACTGACAGCAGTTTTCAAATATCGAGAACATCTTGCATGAGAAATGGGATTATCTTTACTTTTCCCCTTTGAAAGGCCAAACTGCCCCATTTTAGCCAATGAATACCCACTGAACATTAGCGCAAGAGGAAGCACAGGAAGGACAAACCTGACATCTGAAGATAATCAGAAGAAAAAATAATAAGGCATATAACACACCATTGTATCTATCAGGAAGTTACCTGAATTCTTTGTGACCCAGAAGACTATACAACCCCAATAACCACACAATAAGGCCAGCAATCTTCCATTGCCGGGATAAGATGATACCGGTTATTGAAAATGGTAAGTGCGTAAAAATCATGGATGTGAATCCCTGTGAGATATACCAATGCCATGGGTGAGTTCCATAAAGGTCCCCGCCAGAGGAAAGAACGTTGAATCTAAAAAAGTTGAGTGGAACAATAATCCATGAACCATACAAATCTCGATCAATGAAAACCACCAAACCAAGCACGAGTCCCCTGGTGATAAATATAAAAAAAATAAATATTCATATGCTAACAAAATGCAAAATATTTCTATAAATGCTGATGATACCACCAACTCATGTATGCCATTTGCAAGGCAATGGAAGCATGAACTTGAAACTTGTGAAAAAAATGCATGAAAATTTATAATTTTCTGTGAAAAAATGGGAAAGAAGCTTGAAAGAAGGAATCTTTCCATACTGACCCGATAGGGATCACATCAAGAAATATGAACTTTAACCTGTCGCGAGCATGGAATAGTTCTAGAAGACCAACATAAATCCAAGTGATAGCACTTGTAGGCCGAATTGCACAAGAAAGTGCTGCAGCAAGTAAGGCACATCTTCTTGAGAACAACATATTTTTCTGTCGGTTAGGTCTCATGCAGGGCCAGTAGTAAAGACTCACGAGAGTGAGAACAGTCTCCAAGCTATTTGAAAATGTACGAGTGATACAGAAGAACATGAACCAATTAGTCAGTCCCGCAAAAAGCTACCAACAGGTTAAGTTTCACCATATACATTTGATAACATCCACAGAATTTGGGGACTATAAAAGCATCTGAATGAAGCCGAAACAAGAAAGTAGCAAAGAATATTGGAAGTCAAATAACTGTGTAAGGTAATATGGATACGGCCCATTTAGCAACATTCTCATCAAACATGATCACTGAGAGTTTATACAAGTAGAGATCCCCAACTGCAGCAAATAGAGACTGGAGCAATCGTGGTGCCTTTGTCTGTTACGTAAGAAACAGTAACCACATTAATCACCGAAAATTATTTGAATATTGATCAGCTTATTACAAAGAACTAGTATTATACATAGTGGAACAATTAGATGATATTCCTCCATTTATGCAACATCAAGTACCTCAGAAACACAAGAGAAGGCTTCAATTTGAAGCTCGCTAAGTAACTACCTTACCATGAGCCAAGGGGTGTCAAGACTGAAAAAGGCCATCACTTTATAGAGAACAGCAAAAATTAGTGGATGCAAGTAACTCCTCAAACCCCTTTTCCACTCCCATGTCAAGTGCCCATATCTGAAAACCAGAAAACACGAGTAAAACACATCGCCAGAAACGTCATCTAAGAAAAGCTGTGGTCATTTCACTAGACTTCTGCATACCCAAAGGCAATGCGATGAGCCACCTCCAGAGCTTGCCAATGCTCATCTGGGTTGAAATACGTTTGCACAAAGAAAGAGTTGATCACTCTAATGAACAAACATAGCATAGAGATTTTGAAATTTGACGATGCAGGGGTACAGAGTGCTGAGTTCCTCGAGAGCAGTTCCTCTCGCCCACCTACATCGTCCATGGTAGGTATTTTACGTCTCTCCCGAAGTCCCATTTTTTCCTTCTAGTATTTCCAACTATTGTGCTGAATGCACACTACATAAACGAAACCATTTCCGGTTGCGGATAAGTAGAATTCAGGCGACAGGAATTCAAAGGATTGTAGGAGGTGAACATTAAGGCACAATGGAAAATGCAAAATTAAAAAGCACGTCAAACCAAGAGCAGCAACTGAAAATGAAACTCGCAAAAAATGTGCTACAGAAGAAAACAAGCCACCAATTATGAAATCCGACTTGAAATGGAGCCAATAGTGACAGATCCCATGTACAGAAATCACCGCAAAAGGATGGAGATCGATTCTGGGATCAAAAATTCATATCAGTTGTAGAACTTGGGTAGATTTTGTAAACTACCCTTCTCTAAATAAATTTATTATTCATTTACCTCTTTAATTTTTAATTAATTTATTATTTATTTTGTAACATTTTTTTATTAATACTTTATATTATTTATTCTTTTTCTTTAGATTTTAACTTTTTTTATATCTTCATTAATAATTTATTTTTAATATTTATTTATATTAGAAATTTACCTTTATTTTAATCTCCAAACTGTAAATTTTAGAACTAAATTCAAAATTCAAAATTTAAATAAACTAAATCATAATCTTTAAATCCTAAACTCTAAAACATAAATTTGAAAATCTAAACACATAAATCTAAATTTCAATTTTGAAATTCTGAATCCTAAACTTTCAAATTTAAATTTGAATTCAAAAAACTTAACACTAAAAAATTAAATTTTTAAACCATAAATCACTAAATCATAAAATTTAATTATGATTTGGAAAAGTTAGATATTATACTACTTCCAAAGTATAAATATTGAATTTAAATCTTCAATTAAAATCGTAAATTTTGAAAATAAAATATGTTATTAATAATGCTAATGTATCAAAAAAATACATCCAATAAATATATTAAAAATAAAATTCATAAAAAATAATAAAAATAAGATAAAATGCAAAAAATAACTCTATTTTTGTTAATATTACAAAATTTTATATAATTAATATAAATAAAAAAGTTGACATATTTACCCATTTACTTCTTAAGATACTATAAAATAATTACGAAAGATAAAACATATTACTAGTTATATTTAATAATTCATGTAAAATAATAATAAATTTTAAACCAAGATAATATGAAAATGTTTTTAAATAATTAGAGTGTTTCAGTTATTATCTCATAGAAGATTACCAAATGTAATAACTCATCTTTTTCTTACATGATATTGTCCGTTTCGAACATAACTTTTACGATAATAGGAAGGGTGATCAATCCATCTACTCATATTAGGAAGGGTTCTCTAGCTATTCATGCCATCTCGTAGAAGTGGTGATTAGATTTGGTCTCCTACGATTTCAAAATCCTTTAGAGCAAATTGGGCTTTACCTGGATAATTACATGCAATTCTCCACCCTTCATGATTTCAAGTTTCATCTGATCAAAATTTTCTTGAATATCATTTGTCCTTGAACTTCAGCTGAGGTCATCTATTACCAGGTTTGCCTTGCCAAGGTGATAGTTTACTTATAGGTCGTAATCATTTAACAATTCTAACTATCTACATTGTCTCATATTTAGCTCTTTCTATATAAACACATATTTCAAGCTTTGGTGATTGGTGTACAACCCGCATCACATTCTATACAAGTAGTATTGTCAAATCTTCAAGGTGAAGATTATTGTGGGCATTTCCAGATCATGGCCTAGATAATTCCTTTCATGATTTTTCACTTGCCCTCGATGCGTAAGCTATCACACTACCTTCTTGCATAAGGACAGCCTCTAGGCCTTTTCCATTGACATCTGTATACACTTCATAATCTTTAATTGCCTGAGGTAGTGCCAAATCGATGCTCGTGTCAAGTCATATTTTAATTTATCAAAGCTGATTTGACATTTGTTTGTTTACTCAAACATCTTATTCTTCTTTATTGATTCTATCAATGATTGAGCCTTCTAAAAAAAGAATTAATAATTCTATAGTAGTACATATATTATTCTCAAAAAACATTGTACATTGCCCATATGTCTAGGCACTGTTCAAGTTGTAATGGCATCCATCTTCTTTGAGTCTATTGTGATTCCTTGTCCATTAATGATATGTCCAAAGAAATTGATATTCTTTCAAAAGAATTTGCACTTAGCTGCCTTAACATACAACTTCTTTTTTTTCAACCTCATCAGCATAGTCCGAAGGTGCCTCTAAGGGCATCCTTATTCATTTTAAAAAATGCTTACATAGATGTATATCTTTAGTAATTAAGTTTTTGAACATGAATAAAGGGAGAGAGTTTCCACGAGGAAACTCCATAAAATAAATGACAGTTTATTTCCTCTATTATTTTTATATTCGTACTACGTTCTTCTAGATCATGCACACAACAAGTAAATACCTTTTAATTTCTGCATATTTTTTTAATATTTGGATAGAGTAGTCAATTTACATGTTGTCAATATTCATCACTATTTAAAAAAAGATTTGATCGAACATATTTGAGCAAAATTTAAATGATATTTTTTTATGTTGGTTATTTCTAATTGTTTCAATTTATTTATGTATAGTTCTAAGTTTTTAGTACGTTTAATTATGAATAAAATTTCTTTTCTTTTTTAATTTTATTAATATTCATAATTAAACTTGTTTCCAAAATGAATATGAATAAACATGGAAAGTCATTTATTTCATTTCCAAAAAGTTAGTAATCTGATGTGGATTTACGCATTTTCGGAAATAAATAAGTATGTCCTAAGGGCATCTTTATTGATGTTCGGAAATGGTAATGTGGATGTGTATTTTTATTAATTAAGTTTTCAAACATTAATACATGAAGCGTTTTTTATTTTCGAAAACCGTGTATGCGAAAACCTAGTTCCCGCTAGAAAATTGAAGAAATAAAAACAAGTAAACGTTTCTTATTTCTTCATATTTGTTCATTGTTTTCTTGTTGAGTAAAAATTTGTGTGTGGGTACGAGAAATACAGATTGATGGAGATGCAATGTGAACTAATTCTATGAGTGTGGATTAACACAATGTTCAATCGTGGCTGTTGATGAGTTTTTTTCAACAACTATATTTTTTGTTTATTTTTCTGATTTTGTAGTGTTATTTTCGATGAATATGAACTTGGATCGTTTGGATTTTTCCTTAGTTTTATGAAGTTCTATTCTCTATCAATTACTATGGTTTTTATCCATGAATAGTGTTTTCCATACATAGTAAACCTTGTTGTGTGTTCCAAAAGCTTAAGTCATTTGATTTTGGTCAGCCTTATGTAGCTCAAGTTTCATTATTGATTAATGGTTTGTTATTGATCTAATATTTTATCCCTAAACTATTCTTTATCTCGGTTCTAGTGTATTTTTTTGATTTCATTTTTTTTTAGGAAATGACTACAAGAGGATTAACATCTCAAAGATGGGCCAAAGAAGACAAGCTTATTCTCGTTTCAACATGGCTAAATGTTAGTAAAGATTCAGAAAAAGAAACATCACAAATAGGAAACAATTTCTGGAAGAAATTTTTTTATTATTATTATCATGAAGCAGTATCCTTAGTTTCTTGTAACATGGATACAATAAGAAAAAAGTACAAAAGTTTAAGTTTCGATGTCAGTAAATTTAGAGGATGTATGGATTAGATAATGTCAAGAGGAGGCAGTGACTATACCGAATTTGATTTCAAGCAACAAACCATGAAGCTTTTTAAAGAAGAGCAGAGGGATTTTATTGATATTAAATTTTGGGAGATATTACGACATGAGCCAAGGTGGATGTCAGTACGAAAAACTGATACCATATTTTATGTGTTTTTCTTAATATTAAATATATGTTTTTTTTGTAAAGCACAAATATTGATAGGTGGCATAAATGGAAAAGAATCACAAGAGAGTGTCACATGTGCATCAAATGAATAAGGATCAGCTTCACAACCTTTACCAATCTTAGTAGAATAAGAATGACCTTTAGGACAAAAGAATGGAAAACAATTGGCTGAGTCAAGTTCTTCTTCTTTCAAGACAAAATATCTAGATGGTATTGACAAGATGAATAAAAATCTTGAAAAAAGAAATCAGTTGATATGACAATTCAATCAAGTATATTTGGTTGATATGCTTTAAAGACTTTCAAATAAAGATATGAACAAACTTACTTTAGGACAATAGCAATCCATGATATGGCTTATCATGGCATTGCAAATGCCAAGTTAATGAATAGAGATCAAAGTACTTCTAGAGATGAAGAAGAAAATGATTTAAATATTTTGTTGTGTTCTTTTAATATCACTATGTTTTGATCGTTCTTTCTTATGTATCTTGGACTTGTTGTTACGATAGCGTACTCGGCTTTTAAATGTAGCTTGAATGCTCCTTGCTCAAGGAGATCATATCAACTCTTTGTCTCTATATTATCACCGTTGTCATAATGATGGTTACTTTACTAGTCTCTCTAGAGTCTAATGTACTTCCTTAGCCTATAGCTGGAAGACCAAATCACTCGTATTCCTACTTGAGAATAGTGGCAACAATGGCACATGATTAGTTTCTCAGCTGCTAAAACAATCCAAAGTAAACAGGCACATTATATAGTAACCAGTTGCAGCTTTCATTTCTGGAACAACAACTTCTGCATGCTTCATGCTTCATAATACAAATAAATTTATATAGCAATGAAAACTTTATTATATTTATATAAATTGGTTTTCAAATTTATTTTCTAATATGAATGTTGATATATATAAATAAAGTTGTTAGGAATTAGTAGATAGACCTATAAATTTGATAGGTAATATATAAATGTGATAGGAGCTTTAAAATGTGATAGATATAAAAAAGTACTAGAAAATCAATCAATATGGTAGGAATCAATAAATTTGATAATCACAAACAAATATGATAGATATATATAATAATGTAAATATAAATTCAAATTACACCAAATTTTAATGATATCCAAATTCATCTTCTCTTATTTATAGGTGGATCACAATGTCTTTACGTAACCTATATCATGGATTTAAGTTTTTCAAATTTTTGGCCTATTATTTTTTATGATAATTGTATAGATTATGCGGCAATTATTCAAGGAGTTGATTACACTGATGATGAGAAAGAAGGATTTTCATAACAGCAACATTCACGACAATATATTGAGCGCAATCATGAACTAGGTCATGAAAGGTTAATAGCTGATTATTTTTGCGATTATCCAAATTACGCATATGAACAATTTCATAGGAGATTTTGAATGCATCATTTTTTATTTGATCAAATTGTGGATGTTGTTAAATCAGTATATCCATATTTTCAAGATAAAGTGGATGGCACTAGTCGACTAAGCTTGAGCGCTTTACAAAAGTGCATTGTTGCTATTCGAATGTTAGGTTATGGATGTACTGTTGATATTGTTGATGAATACATTTGAATTGGAGAGAAAAGCTCCATCAAATTTATTTTTAAGAACAATATTTGAGATCCCCAAAAATCGAAGATTTGGAATGTTTGCTTGTGTGGGAAGAGACTCGAGGCTTTCATGGAATGCTTGGAAATATTAATTGCATCCATTGAAAATGGAAAAATTGTCATGTTGCACTTGGAATGCCAAGTGCAAATAATGATTTAAATGTCTTATGGCATTCTCATTTATTAAACGAGCTAAATAACGATGTTGGTCCACAATTACAATATACTATTAACAAAAATTGTTATGATATAAGATATTATTTGGCTTATGGTATTTACTTTGATTGGACAATCTTTATGAAATCTATTACTTTTCCACAAGGTCGAAAAACTCAGCTTTTTGCTAAATTTCACGTGAGTGCTCAAAAAGGTATAAAGCGCATTTTTGGTATTTTGCATTGCAAATTTGCAATACTCACAACATCTTGAAGAGTTTGGGATCGAAAAACACTTGGAGATATTATGCATGCATGTACATTTTGCACAATATGATTGTGGAAGATGAAGGCGATGTTATTTCTAACGAAAATATTGAAGATGAATATGATAAATCTTCAATAGTTCAACTGCCACAAAATTACAAAGATATTGGATTGAATATGCAAAGTTATTTAGATACAGTGGTCAATTCACATGATGTCAATCTTTATCGTCATATAAAAAAAAGATTTGATCTAGTATATTTGAGTGAAGTTCAATTGATATGCTCTATGTTAGTTGTTTCTAGTTATTTCAATTTATGTTATGTACGATGTTTCAAGCTTTTAGAAAGTTTAGCTTTGAATAAAATTCATGTTTTTAAATTTTATTAATATTCATAATTAAACTTGTTTTGAGAAATGAATGTTAAAAAAATTGGAAAAGTTATTTATTTCATTTTTGGAAAGTTAATAATCTGACATGGACTTGGATGTTTCTGGATATGAATAAAGATACCCTAAAAGCATTTTTAATGATTTCCGAAAATTCTGATGTGACTTTTCTTTATTGAGTTCCTTTATGAAGTTTTCTAATCTTTTTTATCAATTTTATGAAACATTCTTTATAATTTAAAATATAAATTTCATATTATTAAAGCATTTGTAATACAAAACACAATACGAAATTAGTTGAACAACTATTAATCATAGAATATATCAATTGAAATTTTCAAAATATGCTCGATAAAATCTTTTTTTAGATGACATTGGATTGCTATCATGGGAATGCTTCATTTGGGTCACATAATTTTGCATATTCACTCCAACATCTCTATAACTTTTCTTGGGTTAGATCATCATAGATTGTTCATACTCATCTACATCATTATCTTATATAATACAATATACAATATAATGTATGCATACATGATGTCTTCTAAAGGTTTCTGATCTCAAGCTCTTGCAAGAGATGTTATTATCTAAAATTGACTTTGCAATATTCCAAAAGTATGTGATATGTCTTTTCTAACAATCTCCTGGAATTGAGCAAAAAAAAAAAACTTGCTTTTTGCCTTTCTGGAAGTATAATAGATTTTACTAATACACCCCAATGAGAGTAAATACGATTAGCTAAATAATATCCTATGTTTTAAGTAGCACTATTTATAGTGAATTATACTCGAGGGGTAATATCGTTATGCAATTCATTTAGTAATAGAGAATGATATAAAACATTGAGATCATTATTCGCACCTGACATACCAAAAAAACATGTCAAATTCATGAATCTGCAAAGGCTATCGCTTCTAACATAAGTGATGATTTGCGATGATCTCCTTGCTTAAATTGACCATATCATGGCGTTGAACAATTTTTCAATTCCTAATGCATACACTCCACACTACCGAGCATGCCTAGAAAGCCCAGAGATTCCCTCAAGCAAGAAGACATTCCAAGTCTTCAAAACAATCAAAACATAATTAACAGACAAATCATTCAAAGTTCGATCAATCATCTGAATAAGAGAAATTAACACATGCATTATCCTTTTTGTCTTTTAAAGCATCATGAGCTATAGTTAAGTTCTTAATCTTTCCAAGACCATGAAATTCCATTTCATATATTTCCTTTTGTTCAGGACTTATCTTATTTAGAGTTGTTCATGGGTCGGTTCTATGCCAACCTAGAACCGACTCAACTATAAAGACAAAGACTCGGAACCGACCCAAACCCGATTAAGAACCGATAGACCCAAAACCATGGTTCTTTATCGGTTCTGGGTCCTTACCGGTTCCGGCTTTTACTAAAAACATTGAATTTGAAAGCTTTCAAACAATATAAAAAAAATGCATTAAAAAAGCACAGAAAGCTGACAAACACTAAGAAAAATGTTCATACAAATTAAAAGAGCTACGTTTAGTTTTGATACAAAAGTAGGGTTATTTCGCACATTTGAACACACATATTTTGAAAAATCACATTGAAAACAAACGTTTCCTGTAATTAATTTTAATACTCACAGAATAGCTAATATGGGCGACTGGAACCAGAAATGCAAAATTAGGCACCCATACCGAATTGCGCAATTTTTGAAAGTATTCTTAATTTTCAGAAATATAAAATTTTTTGGGTGCATTAATTGGAATATAAAAATTTGAAAATGAAATGATTTTATATATCCTAAATACTACAAAATAATTTCAATAAATAAAGAATATTCATCTGTCTCGTAGACCATTTTTCCAGACACTCGCATTGCCTCGTGTGGGTGTCTGGAAAGAGTGATTTCCAGGCACCCATGTCTCTTATATGGGTGTTTGGGAAGGAGTATTTGAGACAGTTTTTCAGACACCCTCTTCCATCATGTGGGTGCCTCGGGAGGGTGTTTGAAATGAGAGTTGGACGGCACCTACAAAATAATGCATTGTGTGGGTGTCTGGAAAGAGTGATTTCCAGGCACTCACGTCTCTTATATGGATGTCTGGAAATGAGTATTTGAAACCGTTTTCCATACATCCACTTCCCTCATGTGGGTGCTACGGGAGGATGTTTGCGAGTCTGCAATCAAATTCCAGGCAACAAAAAAAATCAAAAGACTACTCAAATCCACAAACCCAAATCTACATGGCTATCTTCGTCGCTGCAAAGCCCCACTTCTTTCCACAAATATGGGCCCCATTGTCATTTAATTATTTAAGTAATAATAATAATAAGTGTTAATAAATAATATGATGAAAACATGCTGAGTAAATAAATAATTATTTACAACCCATGACCCAACATTCTTAATGAAAAAATACTATTGGTTCTGGGTCAGGTCTGGATATTTTCCCGTAGACCCAAAACCGACCCAGAACCAACCGGTTCTTCATTTAATGGACCCAAAACCGACCCAGACCCAGAATTGGTCAGAACCGACCCGAAAAACTAGGTCGGTTCCGATCGGTTCTGGGTCTAGGTGGGTCTTTTGAACATCTCTAATCTTATTTACATCATTCTGAGACATCTTCAAACATATATCCGTAAAATTTAATTGATTATAGATCTTTATCAACTCATTTTTTTGAAGATCACAATGTACATTGTTGACAACATCTTTGTATTTTTCAAATGATTTCTCATTCGTAGCACTAGTAGAATCCATCAATATTTTCTCTTGTGATTTACGCTTCACAGCCTTTTTTCTATGGGCCTCTCTTCTTTTTCAACACTTGGAGAAGATTGTAAGGTGCAGTAGACTAGTCATTAAATCCAATTTTCAAGCTCTCCAAGCATTTTCCAGTTGCATGTTTTGCTACCTTGCAAAAAAGATATATACTTATATGTGATGGAATTTGATATTAACAAAACAATAAAAGTATACATATCAAAATTCATTTTGAATAGCTCTAAATTTTAGAGTTTGAAATCATATTCATTGTAACCACTTCCTTCTTTGACATTACTCTTTCAATACAACCTCCGAATTTCTCTAATTTTCCTCCTATAGCAAAATTTTTCACACACTTTGTTGTTCTCAATGTGCTTTCTACGGTCTGTGGTCTATTCTCTATGGGCAACCTTTATTCATTACTTTGGGCTACCTCAATCACCAAAATATAAATCGCACATTTTAGTCTAAAATCCTACCCAAGCATTTTGTGGCACCCGAAAAATGCGATGATGTGGTAACTTGTCTCTGATACCAAATTGTAATCCCTCATCTCAAAGGAGTTTGCACACACATCATGAGTCTCAAGAATAATCCGAAAATCACATCCACTAAAAACACAAAAAGCTATTGAATAATATAGTTCACAAGGAAAACACTTCCTACAAAAAATTACAAAAGTGGATATACATAGAAATTGTGACTTTCAGATCTTTTTCTAGACTCGGGTTACCCCATCAGTGCACCCCACTCGACTTCCTTTACAGCTGCCCTAGACTCTGGACCCACACATGAAACCGTGGACTGCCTTGCTAACCCCACCCCTAGGAGTTTCATGGCTTCCACAACCTGAACGAAAGATGAATTGCTACTGGCACTTCGACCGAATATAGGCACCGCTCGAGGGCTCACACTACATTGACTAGTGGACACTATGTTAACCTCCCTTACATTCGCTAGGTTGCACAATTTCATCTTGTACCATACTCTTCTCCTACAAGATTGACCCATTGTCGCTCTTTCTTCAAAGTTTCCATTCTAGCCCTTTGTTAATTTCGCCCTAATTCCTCCCCCAAATCACTTAAAGAATATTAGTGTTAAGCGGGCAAATCGTGGGGTGGGTACTATTCTCTACTCGATCTCCCTTTCCACTGGCTTTGGGCACCTTCCACCTCAACATGTGATGACTCTTGCATGCATAATCGTGCTTGCTGCACACATAGCAAGCTTCCATATGGACATGCTCACCCTCGCCCTTGCCTGCGAGCCACCTAACACAACACTCCCATGCACTCTACATGAGTTTCCTCTCAAAGCATCCTCCCTCGAGCATCCACGGTTTGTCTCACAGAGCATCCACTCATCCTCTCACGTGAGCTCCCTCCCATGAAAATCTCATAACCCGACTTCCGTGCACATGACATCTTCACCCGTCTTCTCAATTGATGCATGCTCAGCTAGTGGCGAGAGTCACATCTATTGATCCCCATTCTCACTCCTAGACACAGTTCAGGATGGTGCTATCACATTTGTAGCTCTGTCTCCCATGTGGTGTCTTCTAGTACCAGATTTGCCCATTATAACTTCAACTATGTGATATCTCATCCTTGATGCATAGTAACCTTCCGTTCTAAGATTTTTAGTGGTTTCACTCTATACGTGAGGTTCTCTTCGACATTAAACTAGTCATTTTTTACCTCTCTTCCCGGATTTGGAATTTGTTTTCAAACCTGAGAGACATGCAAGATGTTATGTATCCCCACAAACTTCAATGTAAGAGCAAGTTGGTAGGCTACTTCCCCCACATTCTTTAAGATTTGATATGGAACAATGAAATGGGATCTTGATTTTCCAAATTTGATACTTCTTATTAGTCCTCATTAGGGCAATACACAGATATATCTTTCCTCCCATTTCGAACTATAAAGGTCTCCATCCCCTATTAGTCCAACTCTTTTGATGATTTTGGACAACTTTTAGTCTTTCCCATATAACCTTTACCTTATTCTCCATGTCTTGAATTAGTTTGGGGCCTGTCACTGCATGCTTGCCCACTTCATCCTAGTATAATAGGGTCCTGCTTTTCTGTCTGCATAGCACTTTGTATGGAGACATACCTAAACTCACCTAATAACTATTGTTGCATGCCAACTCTGCCAAGAACCCTCGTTGATCCCAATTCTTGGGGAATGTGGGGCGCTCACCTATAGCGCATCCTCCAACATCAAGATCATTCGTTCTGATTGGCCATCTATCTGAGGGTGCATTGTTGTACTCATGGTGTTACAAAAAGAACGACTTTTTTTGTCTATTTTTGTACATTTTTTAGTTCAACACATCATAGTATCTCCAAATTTGTTTGGCACATTTTGCGTCCAACGCAACCATTCAAGATGAAGTTAGGAAACTAGATGGGTTAGAAGCCTTTGAATTCTAGGTAATTGGTTGAATTCCTATCGCCTGAATTCATACCCCAGCAAAAAAATTTTAAAATTCTAAGTACTTGTATATCATACTCATTTCTAATAAAAATACTTACGTATCATCCCCACTTGTGATGGTTGAGGAATTGACCCAAAGTTATGTCTATGTAGCACACTCACTGATGATCTATATGATTGTGAATGATTTAGAGCTATATCTTCTTCCATTGATGAACAATATGTTATATTTAGCTTATTGTTCCTAGAAAACTTCTTCTTTTGATTTGGCATTGTATCTTCTATTTGATCATGACATAATCTGAGAAGACATTGAGCGAGTTGGATGCTACCGATCATACATATAGAGGAATCATGTATCAATTTTCTAGAAATGCAACAAATGAACTCAAACCAACTATAATCAATTTTCTACCAAAACATTAGGAAAAAATAGGAGTGAATCTGCATGAGCACTTGAATAATGTCACAGCTATCTATACATCTTTCAAATTAGAAGAAAAGAGTAAAGGGATCTAATTTTTTGAAGCCAAGAAGCATAACTGATTGGTCTATTATGAAAAAAGTTTTTTAAGTAAATATTTTTCAACTTTTAAGGTAGAAGGAATTCAAAAAGAAATCAATGACATTGAACAATTGAATGAAGAATCCCTTCATGAGTATTGAAAACATTTCAACTATATGTTAGGATCATGTCCACATTTCAAACTAGTGCATTGGTAAAGCATTTTTATGATGGATTATTTTGTATTCATTATGCAATGATTGACTTAGTCGTTGTAAGTTTTTTGAAAAATAAAACACCTATGAAAGCTTTAGCCTTACTTGAAGAATTGGCTAGGCATATCATTAGGAAGTGAGTATTGAACATAAGGGTATGTAAAGTGAAGTGCAAGTTCAAAACATCAAAATACTCAAGGTAAATAAGGTGTAAGTAACCCTCATGTCAAGATCCTTAGCTAAGTACTCCTACCCACAAACCTCAATTCATCACAAAATAAAACAAAAAACACAAATTCATTAACTACGAAATATGCAAGGTTTAATAGAAGAAAATATCAACATATCTTAATAGTAACTATAAACTAACAAGTGCAATCAATGCGACTTTTCCTTCATAGCTAAGCCATTTCTCCTCAGCATGCGCTCCTTATCACTCAAATCTCACTTCAGTCCCTATCACCATTGCCATCCTTGTCATGTACACGTGGAAAGGTAGCACTATTGAGTCTTACCTTAGTTTGGCCTAGCGGGCCTTCCTTAAGCATGTCGGGTCAATCCTACTCATTTTGACCACCAAATCTTATCTTGACTTGGTCTTTCTATATCTCAATATTTACTTGTTAACCAAGTCTCCCCATTTCTCATGAGTTTCTTGGTGGACTTAGTCTTCCAACAACCCCTAGGGCTCCACCTTGGCATACGAAATGTGGCCCTGGGTCCGTGCCCTTACATTAGAAGTAGTTTTTTCTTTAATAGTTATAATTGTTGTAGATACTTGTGTTTCAATATTGGTTTGAACATACGGCTTGGCTTTTTTTGCAGTATATAATACATTGATATTCTTATGATTAAAAACGTTACTCTAAAGGTTTGTTTAGTTGATAGAAATATGGTGAGGGGGTTTTATGTTAATGAGAATTATATAAAGTAAGATGAGGTGGGATATCATCTTTGATTGTGTTTGGTGAATTAGTATGGAATTATGTTATATTGCATTCAGTTGTTGGTATTCAAATATATGAGATCAAAAGAAGATAATTTACTGAAATAACTTTTTGGAATTTAAGTATATTTTTCCTAAAAATAAACATGGGTGGAAGACAAGGTTAGTTTGGTAAAATTTTATCATGGGAATAGATAAAGTAATGGGGTGTGGTTACTTTATATAATTCTACCAAAAAGGGTTTATCAAACCCATGTATAATCTTGAGATATATAAACTTATAAATCAAACACATTAATATCTAATAACTATTAATTAATTCTTCCTTATATCCCCAACGAAACATTGCCTAAAATAACAAGTATAGGTCTTAGTGAATTTGTTCATCTTTCATTTGTTTTTTTTTTTTTTTTTTTTTTTTTGTAATGTGCTACATGGATTCTCCATTTACATTCTTGCTCCACAAACATAAGACAACGAAGGTCGAGAACTCTTGGCTCACTATCATTCATAATATATTCCTTTCCAATTCAAATCACATGATTCCACATAGTATTTCAAAAGTCTTCTTTATCTACATAGAGTTGACCAATTGTAACTAAAGATTCATATTCCTCTTTCTCAGATTGAGTAGTATTTTTGTAGTTTATGTCATTTTCCTTGATAGACTTATTTGCTTCAAGTGATAGTTCTACTCATTATCATAATCTCAATATGCATCACTATCAAGATTTGAAACTTGTCCAAAATTGTAATTTACACATTTTTCTAATATATGAAATATGAATTAGGTTCATACTATATATCATAAATTAAAATTATAATATATCATCGAGCACTAAAATTAAGAAAATTAATTGTATAATAAATATTTTTTACTTTTCTCTTGAACCTAATGCATCATCATAATTTTCAACATTGATATACTAAAATACATTGGCTCTCCTAAGTGGGAGGATCCAATAGGCCACGTTTGGTTAGTGGGTAGTATTTAATCCCGGGTTTAATTTATTTGAGTTTAGGTAAATGGATTTTATGAATTTAGAAGATTATTCATGTTTGGTTGATGGTTTAATTTATTTGTATTTAAGATGAAAACACGTTTGGTATATGGGTATAAAATTAGGTATATGATGAATATGTCATGAAATTACCAATATACCCTTTAGTTAATTAAAATAAATTATTACATATCTTAGTTTTCTATATTATTTTGTAAGTTCAATCGAGCACTTCATAACATAAATCACGGTATATAGTTAAAACTTTATTTTATAACAAACATTGTGTAATAGCAGATGCGGTGCTTGTCTTCTTCTTCTTCTTCTTCAACAGATTTGAACATATCTGAACAAATGTGCTATTTGAATAAATCTGATATAGATCTGTAGAAATTCTAACTTTCAAAAAGATTGATGGATAGATCTGCATTTGTGGTATTTGCATCTGGTTTTTGGTAGACCTACACTTTAATTTACATGAGGATGAAGATAGAATTGAAAGCAATGTCCCTTGTTTAGCTAAACCAACCATCCTCCTGGGTTTAGTTAAACCCAACTCAGCGGATTCCCATTCGGTATATAGGTAAAGATAATGAGAAGTAAGCAATTATAGAGATCAATCACAATATGTTTTAAATGGAAATAGTGAACACATCACATGATAATCAAATAATTCAATTAAATAAGTGATAAGTAATTTTATGTCACTTATATTTGTGCTTTTTAGGACTCAGTTAGATGGGTTTTACATTCTTTTTATCCCACTTTCCTTATGTTTTTAGAAGAATTTTATATCTTTCATACCACTTTGATCTTTTTGGAGGGAAAGTGTGTTTTGTGATTTTTCAGGATGAATTTGGAATAATTTGGAGGATTTTCGAGCTATTTTGATGGAGTCTAAGATTTGGTCTATCTGGATGAAGACTCGGTCAAAGATTCTTGGATAAGATAAGATTCGCATCTTATCTTGGAAAACTTGAATCTCATCCTAGAAGATTTGTATCAAATTTTAGAAGATTCGCATAGAAGATTTGATGTGATCCCATCAAAAAAAGCTGACAAATCCCCACTATTATATAAAGATCCAAACGCGAAAACCTAAGGGGGAGTCAAGTGATGGACGACCAGAGAGTCAAATTAGGGTTTAGGATCGAGTCCAGCATGTTTTTGATTCCTTTCCTTTCATTTTTCATCAACTTTTATTGTTTAGAGTCAAGCATGCGCATGTGAGCGCTTGCGGCTGAGGATCTGTTGTGAAACCTTGCTTGCGAAAGTTCTGCGTGTGTGGCTGTCTTACCATGTTTTTCAGCATTTAATTTGAGGTCTGATTCTGTTTTTCGCAACGTTTTCTTTACCAACATGATCTTTAGTAACATATAGCCCTAAGGGAGTGTAGGAGAATCAAAGGTTGGCATCAAGCACCTAAGGAGAAGGGCTCAATCGGACATCGTTGGTAAGGCACATTCTGTCTAATCTGTCTGCGAGGTGAGAGGTGTAGGGATTAGATTTGGGTGTGGGGAAAACATGGGTTATCACAAGAGATGAAATGGCTCTGGTGGCGTGGTTGATTCCATAATCCCACAAAACAAGAGACGGTGCTATAACGGTCACCGAGTAGCACTATTTTAGCATAATATCTCCAAAGCTTGCGCAAGCAGGTCAGTATTCAAGGTTTGCACACACGCAAGGTCGAGTTTCAAGTAAGGTGTATCTTAGATCCAAGTTCACTTTTATTATTCTTTTCAAAACCAAATATTTCTTTTGTTTTCGATCTTTTTGAATCTTTGTTTGAAAAAAATATTCCAATAACAATTCCCTGTGGATACGATCTTATTTTATTATTTCGACGGTTTCTGTGCACTTTCAGAATTACCATCAATATGTTTATTTCAAAATAATAAAAAAATTACAAATAATCAATTATGTTTTATTACATTGATATTTGAAAGCGGTAGAAAATTAAAAGTCTCAAGTAAAACAAATGCTTAGTAAAAAAAACTTCCTTATCGGTTGACATTTCAGACGATAGAAGAAGGGCGCGTGAACAAAAGTTTGCACAATATCCATAATCTTTTTACTCGTTATTTGTATGAATATTTTAATCGTTATACAAAAGTTGACATTTTATACATATTTTATCAAACAATATGTCAGATTTTATATTTTATTTTATAACTATAATTTTAAAAGTATTTTTATTTTAATAAAAATATATGTTGTATAATTTATTTAGAAATCTCATATATATATATATATATATATATATATATATATATATATATATTGTATTTTTAATAATTTATATATATATACATAATAGTATAATAGATTATGACAATCTCTGATAATGTAGATAAATATACGACAGAATATATTTTTATTAAAATACATATACTTTTAGAATTATAATTACATAATAAAATATAAAATCTAACAAAATGGGTATAAATTCACTCACATAACAGATAATAGGTAAAAAAAATTATGGAAAGTGTGCGGCAGTGCACTTTTCTACTTAACTCTGCTTTAATGCGTTTCCTGGAAGATGCTGCTGCTGCTGTTGCAGCGACTTCTTGTAGTGCGGTGGAAGGGTTGTACAACAGAAATCAATCATTATTTGTCTATGATGTTTAATCCAATGCACACAAGATGCAAATGTACGGTATGGATGGATCTGATGCATCATTTATGAACAAGAAATGGAGAGGATCTGCTCGTCGCTGGCTACTTGTGCTGGCGACCAAGGTGTGGATGGAGTCCCAAAACGTGCTCCGGCATGAAATCGTGCCTCGTCAGGATCCCGACGATCGGAGGCCTCTGCAAGAAGGATGCAGATTCAATACAAAGCAATGGAAACACAGCTAAAAAGACAACCAGAACTTACTCCTGGTGTTTTGGGGACAACACAGAGGTGTCTGAGGCCAAGTTCTCTGAAAAGGAGAGCCGCTTTTGCAAGGGACATGGTCTCAACCACGGTGTAAGGAGATGTATTGGTGATCGGATGCAGATCAACGTACATCTCCATTTCCTCCTTGCTGATGTCCAGATCCTCCAACTTTAGACCCTTTCCGGACCCGGCCTTGGCAAAGTCGAAGGCATGACAGCTGCGGAGAAGTTGAGACCCTGAGGGCACCATTTGCTTTGTGAAACATTTTATCTTGAGCAGCACCAGCAAATGCGACCTCAGCACAATCCCACAGAGCTCTGATGCACCTGTGAGTGGTGGCTCATCAATCACAGGGAACCCGTGATGCCGAGTCATCTGCAGGGCGTGGACTATGTTTTCCACTTTCTCAATGCCACAGAATGTGATCAATGGACCAGTGCATACATCCCCCGCTGCTAGCTGCCTCATGTACGGTTCAGCATGGGCTTCCAGGTAAGGCAGGCCCTTCATTCTCACTATCTGATCGTACACACCCTTGTTGAAACTGTCTGCCACAGTTTTTGATACCAGAAGAACCAGCATAAGCAATGGAAGCATCAACAGATCATTGGTAAGTTCCAGCAGTATCACACACAGAGAAACTGTCATTCTCATCGTCCCCCAAGAAATGAAGCAGCCCCCAGAAGGGAAAACAAGCCAACATCAAGACTAGATATAGAAGCCAGCAGTCGCCCAACCAGACGTCCATAAGAGGCTCCAGCAAGAATCACAGGAATGAACAGACCAGATGGGACCGCAATTCCATAAGTAATGATACCAAGGAAGTAGATTGCAACAAAGAAGATGAACAATGTATAGAGATGAAACTCATTTGTGTTGTTCGAACTGAATAAATGACGGATGGCATCATCATTAGTGTTAAAGAACAAGGAGGCAAGATCATTGTAATGACCAGGAGGACACTGGAAGTTCTTGTAGTTGCCAGAACGACCAATTGTGGGGCATTGTTGTTTCAAGTCAGCTGGGCATGGAGTGCACTGTGCAATCCACGGAAGACCATATGCACAACAAGATGTTAAAAGAGAAACACAGATGACTACTAGGATCTTTGGACCTCGCCCTCTCCTGCAGAAAGAAAACATATTTGAAGTCAAGAAACAATGCATGGTATACACTGTCCGAGCAAAAAAAATCATGCATTTTTATGTTACAAAATTTAGTAATCCGTCCATTGGCTGCACCATGAATTAGAGCAAAATCATCAGAACCAAGGCCAACTTACTCATTAATGATGGCATATGTTCTCAAGACCTTGTCAACCAGAAAATTGTATAGACTGCCCAAAAGGCCACCAAGAACACCAAGCACCACAACAGCAACCAAATCATTAGAACTGTACGTTGGGATTGCAGAATTTACATCAAACATGATGAGACCTCCCTGACCAAAAAGACCACAATGACCACCACGGCAAAATTGTATAAAGCTCCTTAGAACCACAGCTACAACAGCAGTCGTGAAAAAGGTCCTCCAAAGAAGAGCGCTTCTCCACCTGGATGACCAAATACGTTCATCAGATAGATGATGATTTCATGGACAACATTCTCAGTCAGAAAATAGTAATGGAAGCTTTCATATTATCAAGGCAGTGTAAGGGAAAATAAAATGGAAAATAATACCAAGAGGCTGCTTCTTCAAGAGCAAAAAGAACACCACCAACTGGGGCACGGAAGGCAGCAGCCACTCCAGCAGCAGCACCACATGTAATCAAATCACGCCGATCTCTATCATTTTTAAAGTATCTGAGCCACTTCCATGTCAAATGGTACTTCCGGGAACCTCCCTGTCCAAGCAGATTTGCAATGCATGCACCAGTATGAACCATTGGTCCTTCTTTGCCAACCACAAATCCAGCTGCCACTCCAAAAATAGAGCCAAATATCTGTACAAATTGCAGTATCCAACGGCAAACTTCTGAAATTGTATCTCACAAATACGTTAAATTCAACACTCATGGAACTAGAGACCTTATTTCCAAATTCATCCTACAATCTTGAGGACAAATTTATTCATCAAATGAAGCCCGAGGGAAATGTTCTAGTTTTATTACTAGCCAGTAATAGCATTCTGATCAAGGATTTTAAAATCACTGACTCCTTACACTAATAGCATTTCTATTTCTCATTCAAATTACATAAAAAAGCACTAAACTTGATAAAGGAAGGAAAGAAGTTCAAAATACCTTAACAAAGAGAGTACTAGGAGCCAAAATAGAATGAGCATCAACACCATTGAGATATGCTTTCACCTCAGGAATCCCAGAACCAGCTGCTGCCGGTGCAAAGAATGCACACAAAACTCCCGCACAAATTGCAAGGAACACATTCATTCCAGCAAAAGCCAAAAATGACTGGATGTACCTGTGCTGGAGCGAATCACAGTTAATCTTCATTCATCAAAGTCATAAGAAGAGTGGAAACATCAGCTATCACAATTAATTTTTTGAAGGCAAGATCAGTAAAATGAATGCTATGATATTATTGCTTCTTATTTCTTTTAAAGAGAAATATTAGGAACTATAGGACAATGCAAAGATGAACGCTTCATATAGTGACAGTAATAAATAACATCAAGAGTAAATTGAGATTTGAGATTCTAATGTAGCACACTAGAAAGAAATGAGCTTACTTATTCTGGAGCATCAAGTTGCTAGTATGCAAAAGCTTAAAACCAGCAATATTTTCAACTGCGAGGTTGTTGAAGAAGCCAACAAGACCGGTAAGCAACCCAATGAGAAGAGCAAGTGTCCACTTTAGGAAAATATACTGAAAGATTTGGACTTTCTTCCTAGATCTCCAATCTTGCTTGAAAAGTTCATTTTCGATAATCCTGTGGACTAGAGGCGTTAGAGTCATATATATGATAAAGTCTCCTCTATAAAATACTTCCGTCAAAAAAAAGGTAGTGAAAACTGAGAGGTTACAGATTTGAGAAATGAAGTATTCAGCCTCTCCATGCAAGCGATTGGACAGTAAAATCTATATAGCAGCTTTATCTTTGGGAATTAATACACTATACAATTTTACTGAAATGGACCAAATGGCTGCCCCAAATATCCCTAAATCTTCTCCATCGTGAAGCTACAATAAAGAATATATACAGAGGCTTCGCATGATCAAAAAATCATCCACTGTGATCTAGTGTGCGCTGCCTTTGACGTCCTCTTAAAAGAAAGTGTGAGGAAAAATAAAAACATACTCATAATCAAGGCTCTCGATGGGGTAAATTTTGGAGCCAACAATGGCAATCTGAGAAGTTGTATTTATTCTACTCTTGACAAGAAGCGGCTCCCTCATGCTGCCCTCGGAAGACATATTGCTTTCCTTCCTATCAAAGTGCCCCACAATGCCACCTTCATTCTCAATGTCACCACTGCATATGCTCTCACTGTCCTTCTGATGATCCATGAGAAACAGCCTACAAAGAAGACAATCAATTCTTATGAGGACTTCAAGTACCATCTCAGAATAAACACCTAGGCTGGTTTCAGGCTTGACTAGTAAGCACAGAACCACCAAATCTTTGAAAGCTATGAAAGATGACTATTCAACAAAAAGATTATTATACCATCATCATGCACTATGGCATGATGTTGAAAATGACTTAAATGAGTTGAAATCTTTAAAAAACTCCACTTAATAATGAATTCATTCAAATGAAGCTTGGGTCAAAAATACGACACCATAAAACTCAACAGCGTAAGGAAGGAGCGCGGCTTCCAGTGCACCGCTGAGGCTTATGTTGCAGTAACGGAAAACAAAGGATGCAATTGGAAAAGCAATCCCTTAATTCCCAAACAACTCCTATAATTGAATGGGAAAGCAACGAATGCAGCTGCCATTTAATACTCATAAATAAAGTGTGATTAAAAACAAAAGCTTTGGTCTTTAGAAAAGTTTCCACTGAGAATGAATCAGGTTCAACAAGTAAAATCAACATATAATATGCACAAAAAGGAGAAATGGAGTAGGCCAACAGTAAACTCCAGATTCCCTAATACTCCTACGAAAAAGCATCCAAAAAAAAACCCAGAAAGATGGAGAAGCTGCTGCAGAGATGTTGAATTTCAATAACACAACACCCAATTGTAATCACCAGTGATGAATACAGGATCAGAGCTACGCCTTGAATCCGGTGGTGGGATCTATATGCTTGGAAGTCGAGAAGATAAGCGACCGCTAACAATCGCTGTTCTACTCAATCATATGGGTCGCTCAATGGGTGATCTCCGTTCTCCAACGTGGTTCGTGCCTTTGTCTTGTCACAGCTCGTCAACGTAAAGAAATTGAACTGTTTCCAATTGAGGGGAGCAAGATCACGCAATCCATGAAAAAAAAAAACATTAATGAATCATTACAACAGAACACGAAAGCAACTTTAAACATCTGAAAACCGATATCTTACCGTAACCCTAAAACTCAACCAACCGAATGGACCAGCGCTGGTGGCCTGAATCCTGATTGTTCCACCCTCACCCTGTCTGTCTCTGGTCGGCTTGCGAGCATGTTATACGCAGGCGATGAAATGGATTGAGTTGGCATGACATTAAATTCAAATTCAAATTCCAACTCACAACTGAATTTAAGTTGATTGCGATTTATTAATGGAATAATTGTTTAATCTTAAATTTTAAGTAATTTGATCTCATATTTCTCTTTAAATGTCAAACCTAATCTTTTGTTAACATGATACTGTCTAATATTCTCACTCATATCGCCTAGGACACATGAATGGTAAGTATTAGTCAAATGAAAAAAAAATATTTTTTTAGAGTTTCAAAGGGTTATCTTGTTGATGACAACCTTTAAGGTAAGTGTTGATTGATGAGACTAATAAAATTTAATAAGTGTTATGAATTATATTATATTTAATTTATAGATTTAAGTGAATTCAAGATTGAAAAGTTTGTTTAAAACTCATGTAGAATGATTTATTTACAAATGTTCTCCCTTGAGGTAATTTTGATTGGTGTCTAGCATATTAGCTTGAGTTTAACTTATTTTAGATAAAAAGATTTTGAGGATTTAAAAAATAATTCATGTTTAGTGTAGAGGTATAATTTATTTAGATTTATGATAAATTTATGTATGGAATTATTGAAATATCCCTTATCTAAAAAAATCCAATTCCTTTTTTATTTTTCAACCTCCCCCCTTATCGACAATGTCGGGGGTGTTGTGGATTGTGTTTTCAATCATTAGCTGGGTAAGTTGTGGCCCAGATGCATGCTTTAGGCTTCAATTACACGTCTTTCATTGTGAGGAGTTTACTGTGTAAAATTCATTTGACTTTGGTTTAGAATCATCCATTGCAGGGTTAGTGGGGGAAATGTATGTCTGTCACTCTTTAAATCTTTACATCTCACTTTTCTTTTTCTCTTTTATAGATCGTAAAGATATTTAACTCAACAACTATAAAAAAATATAGCAAAAAAAAGGAAATGATACTCAAGTCTAAAAAGGAAAAGGACCTCTTACAAGGCTTGAAGTAGATAATGAAAGTGGATTAGAAAATTGAAAATAGTTTTAAAAATGAGCATCCCCAAGTAAAGCAGTCAATATTCTCAAAGATTTGTTGGCATTCGTATACATTCAAATATATCAAATAAGGTGCATGCATGAAAAAAAGACGACTTATGGATTTTTTAATTAGGTTAGATGTCAGTTTTAATGAAATAAACAACACTATAGATGCTAACAAGAAAGCTCAAAAGAAGATTGTACATGTATACATTTATTATACTTAAATTTGTTAGACTGGTTCCAATTATGGTTAATTGCAATCATTTGATACAATAAAGTAGTTTAACCTGGTAAGTACTAATCATTTTCGATAAAGTAAAAATATTAAATAATAAATAATTATAGCTACATAACTATGATGAGTTCTTCAATCATATGGCATTTATTAGTAAATCTTGAACCTGTTGCATCATTATTGATATTGATCAGAAGTACACAGCCCTATGCATTCAACTCCTGCATTTGGGGTAATAACTGCACACACTCATCATAAACCCTGGAGATGAAATAAAACATAACAAAGTAAAATAATACTTTGAAAAAAAATGAATACCCTAAAATTCATGGATTTTATCGAAAGCCAATATTTTTTACGCTACATTTATTTGTATCCAAGTAAATTGAATGCTTTTAACATTATTAAGGTCTCTTTGAGTTTGGTCTAGTAAAAATATTTAAATTTCTGATAAAATACATTGAGAGTTTGCATGCTTTATTAAGTTTCTATTTGAAATAAAAACTACTTATGTTTAATCACAAAAATACTTTAACATGTTTTTAAAAAGGAAAATCTTCCAAAACATCGCAATATCTTTTGAGACATCTCTTCATAGTTCTGCCACATTGACATGTCCAAAAATGGAATTGTTAATTAAATGTTAATTATTAAATTTCTGTAATATTTTTATAGTATGAAAATTTATAAAATATAGTTTTTAAAATTTATATATTTGTAGAATATTAATAAATATATATAGAATTGAACCATTTGAAAATTATGCTTAATTATAGTATTACAAAAATAAAGCAATTATTATTCTATGGAAATTTTGAATTTTATTAAAATGAATGAAATTGATTTTCGGGAAACCTACCGTGTCAAACCCTTGAGAACGGCCACCCGTCGTTCTGTATACAGAAGTAGATGGCCTCAATCTGCTGCTTCAACTCCGCCGCAGCAGTCGCCGGAGCCGTATCTTTCTCCAAAACTCATAGAAGCCTTCGGTTTGATGTATCTTCTCTGCCGACTTCATCCGATTATTTATCCACCGAACTGCAGCCCCTTTTCACATCCGTGAGATCATTCGCCCCAGCCACAGTCGCCAACTTAGGACCTGGATTCGATTTCCTCGGCTGCGCCGTAGATGGAATCGGTGACTATGTCGATGTCCGTGTGGATCCGGAAGTTCGCCCTGGACAAATCTCGATTTCCCACATCTCTGGCGCTGGCACGCGCCTCAGCAAGAATCCCCTTTGGAACTGCGCGGGAATCGCTGCCATTGCCGTTATGAGAATGCTGAAAATCAGGTCAGTGGGGCTTTCTTTGTCTCTCGACAAGGGTCTCCCTCTCGGTAGTGGGCTCGGCTCCAGCGCTGCCAGCGCTGCAGCGGCCGCCGTTGCCGTGAATGAATTGTTCGGAGGGCCGTTGTCGCCTTCCCAACTTGTGGCTGCAGGGCTTGAATCGGAGGCGAAGGTCTCCGGTTACCATGCTGATAATGTAGCTCCTTCGATTCTGGGAGGATTTGTTTTGATTCGTAGTTATGAGCCTCTTGAACTGATGCCTTTGAAATTCCCACATGAGAAAGAACTGTTCTTTGTATTGGTGAATCCTGAATTCGAGGCTCCGACGAAGAAGATGAGAGAAGCCTTGCCACCGGAGATCGCCATGTCTCAACATGTTTGGAACTGCAGCCAGGCTGGGGCTTTAGTTGCCTCAGTTTTGCAGGGTAACATTGAAGGATTCGGCAAAGCTTTGTCTTCCGATAAGATTGTGGAGCCAAAGAGAGCTCCCTTGATACCAGGCATGGCTGCTGTCAAGAAAGCTGCGATTGACAGCGGTGCATTTGGCTGCACGATTAGTGGAGCTGGGCCGACCATTGTTGCTGTGACGGATAATGAGGATAAGGGTCGGCACATTGGAGAGAAGATGGTGGAGGCTTTCATGGAGAATGGTCATTTGAAGGCGGTAGCCATGGTTAAGCAGCTTGATAGAGTTGGAGCTAGGCTTGTTAGTTCGGTTTCTAGGTGAATCATTTTTTGTCTTCTGCTAATAAGACCATATTGTTATCGGAGTTGAATTGCCCTAGAGATTGCCATCGAAAAACTGATCAAAGGAAAAACAGAACATGAAGAAAGTTCATATTTTCCCTTCCAACTCCTACTTCCCTTTGAACTGGGCTGGAGCCTGGAGGTGATGCATTTCATTGCGAAAAAACAGATACTCACAAAACAAGCAACAGATGCAAATTGTTTCTTATAGATATGCAAAACAAATCACGCAACATTGTGAAGAAAGTTCACATCTTCTGGTTAACTGCATCAGAGATGATGCAGTTAATTGTGAGAAGCGTACTGTAACAGTAGAAAGATGGAAATGAAAGAGGACATGACATAATCTACAAGCAAAGTTCATATCTTCCTGTTTCTTCTAACTCCCACTTTCTTTTCCTTCACAGCAGCAGATTTCTCAGCATTCATCATTACAGGCAATGGGGGCTTCAGGTTTTCTTTTCTAGTAGTGCTTCTAAGTGAGTACCTTGGTGTTTCTTTCACAGCTACTACCCTTGGTTGTGGGTCAGGGCTCATGATAGTAGCCATTTCTACCAGGGCTTCTACTCTCCTATTAGGGATGATGCTGTCTCTTTTCTTTGCCGACTCAACTCTTACACCAAGATCATAACCAGGCTTCTTCTCCTTGATCCCCATGGCTTCGTTTTTCTTTCTTTTGAGTCTCTCGTTTCTCCGGGCTGCATACTCATCGTACAACCTACCCCTTTCAAATAAAAGGCCACCACTACCTTCACATCCTTTGCTAGCTCGGGCTCCAAGTTCTTGGTGCAACATTTTCGTCAGAGCGAGTATTTCACATGAAATTGCCTGATAATCAGGTCGCAGTTCACATGCTTTCACATCCAAGGAACGATCAGGCATCCCGGGTTTCATCGATGAGCCTGGGATTTCAATTTCCAGGCAGAGAATTCAAGAGCAAAAAGGCGGAATCAGTTAGGCCATTTCTCTTGCATTATACAGGAAAGTGAAGCATCTTCGAACGACACGAGGGATTAAACTTCAAAAGAAAGTAGTAAAAAAAGTGACCGTTTCGAATCAGATTTTGAATCTCCCCACAACCAAAATCAATTGTGCGCAACTGAAAAGGCATCCAAATCTACCAATCACAGAGAACCCACAACATAAAAATCTATGGGCTTCCCAAATACCTGGAGATGAAGGGATTATGTTCGACGACACAGGCTGAAGCGGCTTCCTTGAAAGAGGAGGCTTAACGCTCGATCTCAGAATCATTTTCGGCATACGTACCTGAATTCGCAGCAGAATGCTGGATGAGAATGAAGGGAAAACTCTCGAGAAGAGTGAGAATATACTTGAAAAAAGAGAGCTTTCTTTTTCTTTGGTTTGAATTGAAAGAAAAACAAGAGCAACCTTGTGATCTCTGAAGTGTAAGCTACTGGTGAGGGGGAGCGTTTCAGATCTCAACGGTCACTTTTCTCCAATGGGGCAACGGTCACCTTGTTAACCCTACTGCCAGAAATTTTCCGGAATTTGAAACAAGTGTTTTTATGACGATTAAAAAATTACATTTTGTTAGAGAAATCCTAATAAATCATCATTATTCAGAAAAGGATAGGCATTTAATCATCTTGGATTCTATGGGATTTTGCATCTTTAATAATTCTTGTCATGGAATAACTTATTATTTTTGGATTTTAATTATTACTTAAGTTCCTATAGTCACAATTTACAACAAAAGTATATAAAGTTTCGTTATATTTATTAAATATATTTAAATTTTCATATTTATTTCAAATGTATTAAACATTTATTACCTAAATGTAATATGTCTGAATGTGAAAAAATCTTTAAAAAAAACAGTAATTACAAAGTTTAATATTTCATGAAATATTCATATGCATTTCAAATTTACTTTAAATACACATATTAACTACAAATAACATTATTATAATTCTTAAATTTAACAAAAAATTTCTAAAATTTAGTAGAAAAGTGTACACCTTCTCACATGTGGGTGATAAAAGTGGTCACCGTATATTTCTTTAAAAAAATTACCCCTTTTTTATTATAAAAAATAACATTTTTTATTAAAATTATCTTATAATAATGTTAATTAAATTTTATGAATAATATTCAAAATTAAAAAATTAGAATTTTTCAAAATTTTTAATTATTTCTTTAAAATATTTAAATATCTAAAAATTTTCTATAATTTTTTTATATTAGTAATTTTTTATAAAATTTTATAAATTATTTTTCTAAAATATTAATTCGAATAAATTTTTTACTAAATATATAAACAATTATTAAATTTATTTTTTTAAATAATAAAATACAATATAAATTATTTTACATTTAACGTCTATTTTATCTAAATTTATCTAAAAAATTATGAATAATTGAACTACTTTATCGTATAAAATTTGTTAAGAATCATCTACTATCACTCATTGCATAATTAAATCTAGTTGATGAATAGTGCATTAAGTAAAGTAAAATTTCAATGTAGTTTAATATATGATAATCCATCTACTTAGAAGTCCATAGATATAACATGTCTTTTAGTTTCAAAATGATTTACTCGAACATCTTGTTTTTTAATTTAGATCATGCATCAAGGTAAATGATAGTGGTGTCCATTCTCCTTCAAATTGTACTACTTGAATTTGAATTTCATAAGCTGTTATATGATGATCAAGATACATCCTTGTATTAGTAATTTTATGAGGATCAATATTCAGTCGTTCGCATATTTATATACAGATGTATTATAAAGTTAATAATATAAAATAAATAAAATAGACATACTGTTGGGTTACACGCAACGAAAGTTGGGAAAAACAAAAATTTTTCTCTTTTCGTAACTAGCGATATCTCATATCGTCAATAACATCGAAACTATGATGTCTTTAGCTTGTCCATATGAACTAGAAATCATTCTGACTAGATTGAAATCAACAAATGTATCACATACATTTTGTCCAAAATATGTTTAAACTATCTCATGATATAAATATCTATATGATACTAATATCTCATATTAGTACTAGAACTTGATTCAACCCTTGAATCAACATGTTGGAAAAAATGCAATACATTAATACTAATATCTCATATCAGCATTGATTCTTGATTCAACTCTTGAATCGACTTATCAGGAAACATGTTGATATCAATGCTAATATCTCATATTAACACTGATTATCCTGAAAACTGAAGAAACATGGAGAATAAACGAAGAACATTACCAAACTCAAATCCAAAGTCGAGTTATCTTCTTCATATCTCTATTCATTGGTTTTGTTTCTTCTTTAACCCTCTTGATCGCTTTTCCTTTTAGAGAGCAAACACCTCTTTCAATAAGAATTCTTAGAATAAGTTATGGAAGTTATCGAACTGTCACATATTTATAGCCAAGCATTGGCATGCATTTTAATGCAACACACTTTTCAACACGTGTTTACAAATATGGGCTTGGGCATTTAAGAAATTAAATAAATACCTAACACCTATGTTAGAAATTTCTATGTTTCTTGAGATAATTTAGATAAATACTTCCAATTTGCATAATTAAATCTTTGAATTCCAATTATCTATTTTTCAAATTTTTCAACAGATGTAGCATATACCACTTAATTGCATTTTTATCTAAATCCTTTAGTACTAAAATGAGTGAGAAGATTAGCCCGTAGATGCCGAATGCAATGTCGATGACATTCACCATATTATGGTTAAAAAAGAAGCACTTGAGATAGTGTTTTTTGAATTGAACTACACCTATATAAGATATGACATATTCCTTGTCCTGTAACAATATAATGATCAAGCAGTCGAATAAATTATAACCAAGATTCATCATTTTTGCTATAAACCATTGCAAATGCAAGAGGTAGAAGAAGTTCACAAGTATTCATAGTTATGGCAATCAATAACTTGTGGTTAAACTTTGAGTAAAAACATGTTCCATCTATTATAATTACAAGTTGAGTTTATTGATAAGCATGAATGCATGGTTTAAAAGCCCAAAATACATACTTGAGTGTTTTAATGTCAAGAGCATTAGTTTCTTTATATTTGTAGATAACAATCATCTTAGGATTTTCTATCTGAAATCTTTATATGAAGGTATGAATAAAGGCACTAATGACTTACATTTGGTATAAACAAGTTCAAATGCTTATCATGCCATGCTTAATATTAAAACACTGTAAATCTCATATATCTCTTAATCAATGTTTGGATAGCTTTCACCTTAGTTGTGACATCTTCTTCTAACAATGATCTAGTAATTTCAGCAATATTCATTTCTAATACTCTTATGTGAGTGCAAGTTTGGTTTAAAAATTTGACATGTATGTGGCTTCTCCAATATAGTTATTTTCCATAAATCAAAATGTTTGCATGTTTGAAATGCCTTCTTATAACATCTCAAATCAAGATGTTTTTCTTCATTTTTTTATACATAGAACTTACGATCAACTTTTACAGAATACTCATTAACAACATGAAAAAATATTAATTTAGCACCAAATCATTGGTTTTTTATAAATGGTGAAAGTGTTAGATGTGAAGGATCAAATATTATATCTTCTAATTAATTATCTAATTGTCTCTCATTTGCGATAAAAATCCTTGCAAAACCTATCATTCAAAGAAGTCATGAATCAACTTCTCATTTTTATTGGTTTCTTATCCTTATTTATCATAGTAAGTGTCATATTAATCATTCTATCGAACAAAGAATAATTTTCTTCTATTCATTCTAAATCATATTGTATAAAGATAAAAAATATGTAAGTAAATAAAAATTATATAAACTATATTAATAAAATTTAAGAAAACAAATATCATATTATTAATCTTCCTCTATATCTTGTATATGATTGTTAAAATTGAAATTAGAGTCATTTTCATCTTCTTAGATTGACGTAGTATCGACAAATAAATCAATACCCATTTGAACATGTAATGGGTTGAAGACATATAAAAAATCAAGATATGATCCAAGTTCCATAAATCTTGTAAATTTTGAAGTGGAATCATAATATTGTGTATAAATTATTATTTTATATCAATTAACATATAAACTGTAAAATGATGATAATTGATTTTCTAATTCATTCAATAATATATGACTTTTAAAGTTTGTAATAACAATTGGAATTTGATCATATGTTGGATATTCATTGTCATATGCATGGATATTTCCATAAAAGATTGTGTCACAACCCACGTTTCTTGTATATGATATTGTTCTCTTTGACACTCAAGGCTTAGGGTTTTACGTAGACTAAACGTGCTTTTCTTTAGAGTTAATATCAAAGATACTCTGTCATGTTCAGGAAAAAGCCTTGTACAATATTTACATTGTAATTCTATTTAATCTCATCTTCTTTCTCATTTATAATCAATGTGAGATTCACTTAAGGTGATCCTATCACCCTTCTTTGGATGGAGCATTACATATTGAAAAATAATCTCAATCAGCCTTCTTTGATCACTTAAGGTAATCAATTCCAATTGTTGCTATCAAGAAAATATTATCATAATTAATAAAATTAGTATATAAGAATTATTTTTGCAAAAATATGTAAAATTAGATACATTACACTTAATTGTGACCTTTAGCTTAATGCTAGATTAACATTAACATTGATCAAGACTTCAATTTTCACTTGTGAGAAGTTGGACATGTACCAAATCTCAAATTAAACTTAATGATAGTAAAGTTGCTTAATTGAGAAGATTATGTCAATCGCTTAAATAAGGGCCGATGGAAATTGATAACATGATCCAAGGTGGTGGCCAAAGGTCATTTGAAGAACATTTTGTACACAACGTTGATTTACACTAGGACATTTGAGATAAATGCAACAAAGAAGTATGAGTCTAATTATGCACTATGGCATAAAAGATTCAATCATGTTGGTGCAATGTATGTACTGAAACTCTTTGAAAAAGAAATTAATAGATCAATAATTGAACAACACTCATTTAACCTTTGATGATTATGTTCATGGCAAGCAATATCAAGCAGCATTCATGGAAAAAAAAAAGAAAATAAATTCGATCTTGAATATATTATATTATAATATATGCAACATGAATTATAACAGGTGAAAAAATCATATTTTATCTTATTTATTGATGAAGCTACAAGGAAGAGTTGTGCATTTATATGTCAAATAATACAGATCAATTTTACCAATGAGAATTAAACATATAATTTATGTTAAATAGCACTGATTACTTTTACTATTAAACTAAATGATGAGGATTTTTTATGCTAAAATTGCATTTACATTTTCATGTTGGGGTGACAATCAACTTTCTATTTTGATATTTCAATTATCAATTTTTGTAAAAAAAATTTTGAAAACGGACACCAATGATTTAATTAATCTAGTATGTTAAAAAAAATTTAAAAGAAAAGAATTCATTTCAATTAGCTGGTTGTCAATTGATCTATTTTTATAATAAAAAAAATTGTATATTCAAACCAAATCATGAACGGATAAGCTAACTTTTCGACTATTCTTACAATAAATCTGAATTAATCGTTTGTTCAATTCTTTTGGAATTTACACCCTCGTTTCCACCTTACTCTATGGAATGCGTAGTAGTGCCTATCATAAAAGGTGTAAGGCCCACTATTGAACGGGCTTTTGATATTGGGCCGGCGGCCTACCAATTTTATTTCGATTTCAAAGCCCACGTGTGTTACCGATGAATCCGACCGTTGAAGTAACCTATTTTCCACAAACCAAAAAATTTCTACAACGTTCACTTTCTTCCCTTTTCTCTCTCCTCCACATCCCACTGCTCAAATCTTCGTCTTCTTCTCAAGTGTTCCTGCAAAATTTCTATTTGGTTCGCTCGTGCTAGTTTGATTTCGAGAGATTTTCTGTTTTTTTTCATATAACAGATGGTTAGACGAAAGCCCACCGGCGGAGCAGTCGATCTGGAGAAGAATTGGGGGAAGATTTTCAATGCAATGGTGACGCTCACAAAGAATCTGGAAAAAGAGAGAAAAATGCTTGAAGGCGAGATTAAATATTTGAATGGGGTGGTTCATAAGGTAAATCCTTTTTGTGTAAATTTTGTAGGTGTTTTCCCGCCGAAGGGGGAAATGGGGTCTTTGAGTGATCATGGATTCTTAACTTTTTATGGCAGATGAAAATGGAAAAAAAAGTCGTCGCAGCGAAATATGAGTTCTTGTTTGCTGTAAAAGAGACCAAAGCGTCCCTGTTCAAGGAGAGATATGGTATGCATATATATCAAAGACATCATGCACTAAGTCGGTTAATCTGTTAAGCATGCATATTCGTTGCTCTTATGAGTGAACCAGGCGGGTTCTAGAAGTAGCATTTGTTCATTCTTTTGAGAAATGGGAAGATGGCAGTCTCGGGATGCATTGAAATCAGTTGCGTTTGCAAGTGACACACAATAACATCTGACTTTGAACACATTTCTGGGATCAGGTTCATTTCTTTTGCCCTTAGAAACTTTATTTTTAATTGTAGAGACTGCAGATGGTGACTTGGATGACATGCGAGCATTCTTTGAGCAGCTCTCTCGGAAAAGTTCGGCGACACCGGTATGTTTGTGTTAAATAAATTCATCATGCGGTTTCATGATTGGTATAATCACTTTCTTGATTGATTTAGGTTTGTGGTTTTGTATTTATCAGAATGCATCTAGTGCTGGTAGCAAGGGCGGCGGCTCAAAAAAAGACACGTTTGAAAATGAAGTAAGGAAGCTGCAAGCTGAGCTCGAGAAGTGCCAATCGGAGAAAAATCTTGAAATTTCTGCACTGCTTTCAGAGAAAAAGTTTATCTGGAATCAGTATAATACAATGGAAGGCAATCTCAAACAGCAACTCAAGAAAAAAGATCTGGAAGTTAAACAGGCAAATGAAAAGATATCTATGCTCATGGATAGAGTTGAGGAATTGAAAGCCTCAAACGAAAGGTGGACAGCTGATCATGCCAAGGTTCAATTGGAATCAGATCAAAAGAGCAAAGAGATTTCTAGACTGTTGAAGGAAATTGAGCACTTAAAATCCAGATCAGAATCATCTTCCCCTTTATTACAAGTCTGCCAGTCACAACGTGCTGCATCCCGTGGAAAATCTGTCAAAGTGGGTACTGGTACTGGTCGAAGTCTTATCAAAGTGAAGAAAGAAGTTGGCTCTTTGGTAAGTTGACTTTTTCATGTGTGCAAAAACTATGATATCGTTCTTGTGATGCAACTATGTTTGCTTCTTGAATTGTGCTTTTGTTCTATTATTCAATTCTTTGGATGATTTTTTTGAAATGCATAGAAAGCCTCCTAGAACTTATCCACTCTAAATTTGTCACGTGCTAACCATTCAAACGGTTTAAACAAGTGCTTCTGCTATATGCAGATGACACATACCAGGGGTGCTCACACCTCAAATGGACGTAGAGCTTCCAAGGTCTGTTTGTTCGTTTTTTTTGTTTCTTTTGGATCTTTGTTTACTCTGCATTTGTTAATTATGTTTACAGAACTTAGAAAACCAAACTTGCTCATGATTCTGATGTAATAAATACTGACCTGCAGGATCGCAGAAGAAGCTCAACAGGGAAAGCAATTGAATGCATTAAAATCACAGATGATGATGCCCTCAGCACCCCAAAGTTGTTCACATCCTCGTTCAAGGTCCCCAAACTGAAGACATCTTCCTCTCCGCACGCAGCTTAGTTCTGGGAGTCATCTTCCTTTTGTTGCCGGACGTTTTCCGGAGTTGAGTTTTAATAGGTATGTGTGTATATTGCTTCTCTAGATTTAGAAATGTTGTATGCTAATATTCCTTGATGCTTAGTTGTATCATATGTATGCCTTTTTTAATATGGTCATATCAGTAGCAACTCTTCGTGTGTTGTTTGATGTGAAGAATACATGACAGCTCGATCATGTTCCTGTGTTATCATTTTAAGGAGATATCCATATCCTGTAACTTTTTCAAAGGGTCCATTGCAAGAGGCAGTGTTACCCCTAAATTCAAATTCTCTGTGAGCATTGAAAAGTTGCAGAAGCAGAAGAAGCCTGGACAATTGACAGGGTAGCAGTTGGGGAACAGCGATGAACGTAGTTAATGAAAATGGACGTGTGAGAAGAAAGAAGGCGGGAGAGTTGAGAGTCGTTTCCTCAAGATGCCGTTCTCCATTCCATCTCAATCTGGATACGCCCATTCTTGGAGTCGATCAGATGGTACCTCTCGTTTATGCGTTTGTTGCTCACCACGTCTGATAGATACACATCCAGATACCCAAGAGTTTCCTGCAACAGCATACATGACACTTATCAACAACGTACCAGAGGATTGAGTGTATATGTAACTTAGCTACCTTAGGATGTAGCAGGCCCATTCCTTTGGAAGTACTAACTACCTCAATATGGACCCTTTCATTGGTGGGCGGTTCCTCGAGCATGAACTCAAACTTCTGTTCCCATCTGGGATCTCTGTTCTTTTTCACCACCTGCATAATCAGCAAGCCCCCTTATTCTCTGAAACAGGGAGCAGGAAGTGATGTCGATTCTACGAATCCCACATGCTTCTCACCTTTGTTCTGTGTTCCTCTCCACGGAAGATAAGCCGTACAGATGGGTTGGTATGGTGTTTGCCCTCCAAATCTTGAGCCTCATGAACAGTGATCACGAGCAAACCACCGCCCTCAGGTGTTCCTTCTGGAGCTTTTTGGACACCATTTGAATCCTCCACATTGCTAGGCACCTCGTCACCCTTGAAAGGTTTGTAATTGACTTCGAGTACAAGTTGGCCTCGTGATTTCTCATTTTGCGCATCATCTGGATTCAGATTCTTGAGAAGATCAAGCGTGAGGACCTTTGGTTCCTCTGGGGTCAAGTCCTTAAGTGGAACAACATTCAATCCCATCTTGTCGTGGGATCCAACCTGAGCAAGTGGAAGTGAAAGCGCCATCAGCTCACTGGCAGAGATATAGAAAAGGAAGGATACATTAGAAAACGAACCTGTTCCCAGTCATAAACCGAGAACTCAAGAAGCTGCGTTTCAGGATCCTTGACGACGAAGGTGAATTCCTCATTCCATTCCGGATTCAGGTTCTTATGTTTCACACTTGTTTTCTTGGATGGCAGTTTGTCGTCGCTCATCTTCAGCTTCACATATGGATCAGATGCTCCTAAAAGATCCTTCTTCTTCAACTTTGTTGCTCTAACAACAGTGACATTTAGAAGTCCTACTGGTTTCAGCTCGGCTCTGGTGGATATAGGAACCCAAGAACATGATCAGAACCTCAACACTTGCTGCATTCATCATTTGAGCAACAAAAACTTACTTCGAAGGATCCAATACTTGAACTTCAAGCCTTTTTGGCCATAAATACATATTTGCAACCTGATCTTTTATAGTTTCCTGGAAAACCACACAACTTAAGATAACCAGAGAATGCACAACACATAATATAAGATAAATGACTTCAGCTATGGATTTCAACGTTAAGAATGAGAAAAGGTGAATTATATTCACCTGCACAAATCTGTAAGCTCCGGGAATTGACATCACATCAGCACCAAACAGCTTGACACCGAAGTCTACATGGGGCTACAAGAGAGGATTTGCAATGAAGAAAACCATTTCAAACATCAGTACTCTTGTGTGAAACTAGATTTTGGTTGATGTTCCTTACCCTCTCCATGAGGGATACATGGATATTAGCAAAACAAGGAAAGCTTGGAACAAGAGGCTTCAGCGTGATGCGTGGAGAAGCGAATACTTGCAAATCAAGTACCTGACGAAAGACTCGGAAATATTCATCACACATTGCTAGGAATACATTGAACGAACATAAAAAAGGCACCAGAAACTGAAGTACCTGGACGGTGGCTTTTAGGCCAAACGCCTTTGCAGCAACTACGATATTAGGATTGGCTGCCCACTTCAAGCCCAGTTCCATGATCAGTTCCTTTTCTTCAGTGTTATAAACTTTGATACCTGCATTCATAAGTCAGATAAGCAGAAGAGATTTTCAACAGGTGAAGCAACTATCAAGTGCGGGGCTGAGGAAACCTTCAAATGTAGGTGGTAGGCTGCCAAGAGTTAAGGTTTCAAAATCCACAGAATCAATTTTGTATTTTGGAATTTGCTCAGCAACTATAGGGACTGCTATTTTCTTTGCCGTCGTGCAAATAGCCTGAACATTCCCAAAACTTAGTTATCCACACAACTATCCTTCACATCCAAAGCAGCAACATCACAAGTATACCTTGTTCAAATAAGGCCACATGTGTTCAATGAACCTATTCAGCCAATCAACCTGAAAAGATAGAGGCAACCTTTGTGCAGAATGTCTTAGGTAGTGAAATAAACCCCTGCTCATGCTCAGTTTCACATAAAGCATTCAAATTGTAGCAACGAAATCCAACTTACACGGTCATAGTCAGGATTCTTGATCCAGAGAGGTATTTCTGGGAGAAGTTGCTGCAGACTATTGGCATCTTTCTCTACTAACGGGCGAATTTCAGGATCCTGAACATCAACAATACAACATAACCCCAAAACTAGAATCAATATTTTCAGGGATGTCTCAAGGCAAACAATCAAGCAGAGAAACGTGTTAACCCACCCGTACGTCTGTCGGCTGAAAGTAGATGAAAAGAAAGTACCCAATAGCAAGACCAATAGTAATCCCTACACCAAACCCTAAAAACCCAAAAATCGTACTTACAAGACCCATCTCCTATCTCTCCCACCGAGTCACAACAATATCTCACAAATCACAAACATTCATTACATAATATCACGAAATGGGAAAAACGGTGGAACCCAGATCCCAATATCAGAAAAAATCCAACACCCAGAAGCCAGAGGAGAGTGAGCAGCGACCACAGAGACAAGGAGAGCTCAAAAAGCGTAAAGGAGCTCTCCCCCTCAGTCCTGGGAAACCCAATCCCAACAGGCATCGCGAACAATAAAAGACAGCACAAATGCTCCCTGGTGCTGCGCCTGCCAGGCTGCCAATCCTCGCATTCAACGCAACCCCATCTGGGATCCGCAGATACCACCCCGTTGTGAGCGCAGAAGCGTCCCTACAACACTCGACAATATGCGCCTCCATGATGGGTGCCTTGTCGGCAAACGGGCGTGACGCCTCACGTTTCCGTTGGTTACTTTAAAAATATTTAATATTCGCAATTATCCTCTCCCCCAATTATCATTCAACACGTGCTACCCCCACTTTAATTAACAATTTGAATTTCAAGTCAGCTTCCCATCCGTTATTTTATTTTCTTAAAACAGAAAAAAATATATTAAATCAATCCGTATGATTCTTGCCATCGACTCTCGTGTGCACTTGTAATATATCTCTTTTTAGGTTAACGGTAACCTCTATTGTCCTAGAAATAATAAATTGAAATATAAATCATATATATTTGATATTTTATATCATTAATTTATAAAATTATTTCATATGTATGATTTGACTCAATTAAAATAATTATATAATAATTGATGATATGCTGAAAAATGCTTTGTGACATCACACATGATAACTATGAATCAATCATTAGTTTTTTATAATCTAAATCATTTTTCAAAATGTGGAAGCAATTTATGCAAAATTTTCTAAAATATTAAGTTGGTTGATAATCTTTTAAACATAACAAATAAACTATTTTATTATCTTATTTAAAAACATTCTCAATGACTTAAGTTGTTATTCTATATCTCTATTCTTAATTTTTTGATGGTATCATCCTCTTTAAACTCTAATGATAATTTACTTTGTAGTTTGGTCATCATCCGACAAATGATTGAGCAATTAAGATACAAGAAAATAGTAACGTTGGCTACTATTTTTCGAGCTTAAAATACTTCATTACAAATATGAGATAATTTGATATATATAATATGCTATGCAATTGAATAGTTTGATATTTAATAAATATGATACTCTGAGATATATATGACTTCATGTAGAGAGATAAAAGATGTAGTATGTTCTATCAAACTTCTAAATAGTATTAAAAGTTTATATATATGTTGATGAAGATAACAATCTATGTTATTTTGCTTTTACATCAAATGTTAAATGGTTATATGTAATTCATAAGCATTGTAATGTAATCTTCACAATATTATTTGGTACAAGAGTTGAATAAAAATTCAAAACATAAGATGCAAATTTTTAAATAGTAGATAATCCAATAATAAAAATAATAAAAAAAGTAACACAACGCCTTCAATCTACTACATTTAAAGATTGAACAATAAACTCTCACTCGCCACCATATGATGTTGAGCAATTATATAAGATCCTTGCCTAAATTTACAAAAAATTGATTCAATAGATTAATGATAATCTTTTTTAAATTCATTTTGTACAATTCACATATTTTGCACTACTTGTTTTAAATTAGTAATTAAATGTTTCTCTTTTATTAGTTTTCATTAGTATTTCAATTTATCACTAATATCTTCTTTTCTTTCATTATTTTTATTTTTATTCATTATTTTTTAATTGGAAAAATCACAATGAAGTGAAATATATAAAAAAAATATAAACTTTTTGTAACAAAATATAATAATTATTTTTAAAAATAATAATGACACATGTTAATTATCGATTATACTGATAAAAAATAAATTATTTCAACAAACAATATCTATCCATTATTTCAATAAACATAATTATATATATTGTTTTAATAAATAATAGCATATCAATCATAATAAAAATTTATTCTATAAACATTCAAATAAATTAACCATAAAAAGTGTTGCACAAAACATACCTTTTCATTTTGATGGCTTCTATATCTGTCGCATACAAGTTTTTCTATAAATAACATCGTACACAAATTGGACATAATAATAATGACTCTATTTTTTTGTAAATTTTAAATTATATTTTTTTAATTTCATGTTATTACATTTTCTTATAGATAAATATGTGGATTATGATTTTGGTTCGACCCAAAATATTGACGGAGATTCATTTTTGAAATTCAGTAATAAAAATAAGTTGGCTTGTGTTGATCACATTCTTCAAAATTCAGAAGACAAATAAGATATGTTTGACAAAAATACACGTTGTGAGTTGGAGAATAATAATGAATGGCCTCCTAATACAAATTTACACAATATAGAAAAATAAATGAGTAATCATAAAGTATATACACATAAATAGAAACTAAGATTTAAAGAAAATGATCTTTTTAAAGATAAAAAAAATTTTGTAGACAAATTAAAGAATTTTCAATTGAAAATGAAAAGAGTTTATTATTAATGATACTGAGCGACTCCTTAAGATGTATTGTAAACAATTGGACACTCAAAATTATTACTGCAGAATTCATACATTACATTAAAAATACTTGTGGAAATGAAATATCTCAAAACTTATTAAGTCTCACACATGTAAGCAGCTAGGAGCATGATTCTTTTACCAAAGAAATATTGTTTACGACTATATGTTTGAGATACTAAATTTTATATTAAAGTAGACATTAAGATCAAAGTATCAACAATTAATGCAGTTGTGTTAACTAAAATTGGTTAGAAGTATCATATAAACGAGCATAGTATAAAATGAGAAAGACATTTGAAAATGTGTATGGTATATTAAAGTAATCAATTAAGAAACTTTTTACTTTCTTAATTAAGTTGCATTACAAAATCCAAGCATCGTAATCCAATGGAAACTTACGGAAGACGGAGTTATGTTGCGCTATTACTTTAGACGTTTGAGCCATGTATACATGCATATCAACAAGTTCATCCAGTTATTTTAATCTCTACAACACATTCATATGTGACGTATAGACACAAAATGCTTATTGCAGTGATTGTATCTCAATGTGGAAAACTTTTCATACTTGACTTTGCCATGATAAATAAAGAAATTGATGCTTCTTGACTATGGTTTCTAGAGTTTGTGGGAACTTATATTGTTTTAGTAAAACCCAAGTATTTAATTTTTTATAGGTGTGAGTCTATTTAAAAAACAGCAACTAAAATTACAATATTCAATGAAGAATTTAGAAAATATCGTCACTATTGTTTCACCATTTTCAAGAAAATTTCTTCAACACGTTCAAATTTGAGCCTATTCGAACATTGTTCCTTAAAGCATCATACGTCGATTATCTGGAAAAAATTCATAATTATATGAAAAGATCTCAAAACGATAAATATTATAGCTTGGAACTATTTAATGAATATACCTTCCATGGCTTGGATAATATCTCGCAATGATAGTTGAAGATATAGAATAATGACTATCAACTAAGTCGAAGAAATGAACGGTGTTCTCAAAAAATCATAATATCTTCTACTTATGGCATTAGCTCATATACCATTAATGTGAGTTTCATGTTTTAAATTTAATGAAAATCTTGTAAATAATAACATGCAAGCCACGTTTGCTTGATATAAGAAATATATTTCGGAAGGTTTGGAGTTGACATTCGTGGCTCAAATGAAAAATGAAGTATTTTCAACACAAACGTAATGATTGTCTGATCATTGAGACAAACCCAATCCTTATTCGAGAATAGAGATTTATGATCGCTATGAAATGATAGTTTATATAACTACCCAAAGTAAAGCAAATATGAAAAATAATGTTTGAGTCGTGCGAAACAAGGATGGAAAATTCATGTGATGCAAATGACAAAATTATAAAGAACTATATGTATGCACAACACCATAATTTAATAATGTCAATTTATTCAATATGAAAATCATGTATTATTTGAACATTGAAAGAGACTTAGAATTGATTAAAAACAATATATAGATTCATACAGTTACAACAACATGTATTGACCATATACAAGGTCTAATTCCATACACTTCAAACAGAAAAACATTGGACTCTAGCAATTTTTCTAGTTTATGATTCTAGACTTAAAAAAGTGATTAGATATAGTTGTAGATGATATAAGATAAATGTGAAAAAGGAAAGAAGCAAAAGAATAATATGAAGACTTGGTGGAAGAACAAATTTTCACAAGATACAAATTAATTCGTATATAACTCTCATCAAAGCTATTATGCATCTATTGATATATCTTAGTACTATAATTTCAAAAATGATCCTCAATAATCATGATCATCTCTTCAAAAAGTATCTCAAGGCATAAACACTAGCTTTGATACTAACTCATCTATTCAATAGATTAGGAAGAAAAAGTCATTAGTTTGTAAATTTTTTGGATTGTTTGTGAAATTGGATTAGATATTATCAATATACAAAATATTATTTGAAAAATATGAAAAAGTATGATCAATCGAATTTCACACACAAATATATTTTAACTCAAATAATTGTTACATGTTTATCGTAATTGTAATAGATTAATATGATATGTGACAATATAAGATCATTGTAATTTCTATGATAATATCACCTTCAACATAAATTTTGGTATGCAAAATTTATTTTCATTAATTAAAACATGATTATACTCTATATTAATGTGATATGCATATAATATATTTTATAGTTTAAAGTAAAAATAAATTCGAATATTTCATGAAATATTATAAATATAAATATATTATTTTTGTTATATCATATAATTATAAAATGAATAATTTCTTTCAAAAATATTTTATGAATTATTTGGTTTTAATAATATAAATATTTTTAAAAAAAATCATGAAATATTTATAATAGAAAATGTATTATTTAAATATTTTTATTTATTATATTTGAATGTATACGTTATCATTATATAAAAATAATTCAAAAAAAAAAAGAAAGTAAGGTTGATAGTTTTTTACACATACTTAAGGTATTTTATGCATAATGATTGGTTTTAAAATTGAGAATTTTTACAGTTGATGGTTTTGGAAATGACCCCATCAGCTCATTTTTTTTAATGAGGCCTCTGACACACATCTCACAGATGATCAGCATTTCCCATGCCTACAGCTCAGGTAGATAGCCCTCAGCCGTCAACATCTCAAGGTTCAACCTTTCTCTTTTCTCAAAGGGTGAGGAGCTCACGAAGCTTTAAGGATCTCCAGTGTACATCCATCGAATGCGGGTCAAAAACACAGCAAGTATTCATGTAACCGGAGTGTTGTTCATGCTCCAAAACCAAAACAATCAAGTCTGATCATGGTGAGTGTTGTGCGCGTTCAAATTGCAAATTTTAGCTGCTAAAAAAACAATGTATTGAGGTTCTTGTTGTCTGAATCAATGGCAGTGCCCCTTAGCTACCACTTCTCCACGGTATTAGAGGCTCAATGGTCTGTCTCTGAGCAAAGGAAGCAGCAAGAACATAGCAAAAGAAAAGTTATGAATTTGGTCAGTCTCAATGGTCTCTATTTCTCAATAATCCTAATAAACCTAGTTACAAAAATGGTAGAAAGCATCCAACTTTCCATCACTACGCCCTCAACAAAACTTGTACTGAGTTTCTACAAGAAACTAGGTCCAGACATCTCAGAAAGGAATCGCATACGGCAGAGCATACATGTCCATCTCCGGCAGGTATTGCGCTCGAGGCCAAGAGGCTGAGCTGCAGCTGGCGGAGGGAAGGCATGGTGTCTGTCTTGCCTGCGGTGGGTGATGGCATTTTTCGGACTTCGTCTTGAACAACCAATCCTCACCATCCGAAGGGGGAGGAGCATCCAAGGGAAGTGGAACCCAGTTGTCTATGAGGTTAGCATACTTCAAATAGGCCTTGTGCTTTTTTCTTGTAGCGGAGTCCAGGGATGATGGTCCAGAGGCGCTTTTCACTGCATCAGGTGCATCAATCTGATGCAAAATGAGGGGTCTGTGATCTCCTTGGACCTTCGAATGTAAGTTTCGAGAAATGGTGGTTGCTCCACCTCCAGTGTTCACAGCATTGGCTGTTTCAATCTGATGATCAATGGGCAATCTACGATCTCCTTGTGTCTTAAAATGCAACCTTTGAGAAATAGTGGTTGCTCTGGATGCGTCTTCCCTAAAAACGAAGTCATTGTTCTTTATATTATGACGAGGCAGCGGATCTTCCTCCTTCCCCGAGGTCGAGCAGGGGTGTTCTTCAGTAGCTAAAGAATCAGAAAGACTCCGCTTTTTTGTTAACCGTATCCTTACAATCTTTTTATCTGTTAACAAAGGGAATGTCTTGTTAAAATGCTGTGAACACAAAGAAAAATCAACCATTTGAGATTAAGATGAATGAATTAAAGCCATTTTACCAGATGAACGACGCTCGCAAGGAATTGGGGATAGGGGCCTCCTCCTATTACTACTATTCTCTGTGCTCTCCGAAGAAGAAGTTGGAACATGCAATCTCACAGGCTGCTTAAGTTCCACGGTCACGCCACTCCGTTCCAAGGATTCAGTATCAGCTGTAAACTTATGGTCAAGTGTCTTCCCCTTCGTATCAAGCCACTGTTTACCATTTATCTGTCCCTCAGTAGCCTTGTCTTTCTTCCCCTTCCTCTTACCACTCTTCTCAGTTTTACTATCCCTTCCTTGATCATTCACCCCTTCTTGTTGGAGCTTTAGTGAACAAGAAATATAGAACCAACCCAGGTAAGAAGTACTGGACCTTGGGAAATTGCAGAAAATTTCACCGAAGGTCGTGCATTTGAAAGGAACAAAGCCATTAAATCTAACACTCGAAAATCCCAATATTTCAAACACATAACGACCACGGAAATCACGCCCCACAACGAGCAAAAAATACTTCGTGATATAAAAATGTTAACCGATTACGGTTAAAGAACCAAACAATATTTTTTACAGGTGATCCACGTTTCATTTTAAAGTATTTTTAGAATTTACAGTTACTTAAAAATTATTCCTTTGGAATGGTAGCAAGTGCACAGGATTCTACAAACAGGGTACGCCTCGATGATATATTCGGAAATACTACGCGACGGCGACAAACGCCAGAACTCCCTAGATCCCACAATAACAGTCCAAGGGCAACAACATTAGGAACCTAGACACGCTACGGAACTTATTTTACGGTAGAATCAAGGGCCTCGTCCACACACAAAAGGGCAAACTAAACCCATATAGGCAAATCGGGAGGACTCATGCTCGTGGATAAACCAATCATGCTAATTGGTTAAACGAACCTTAGTCGATTGGATCATAGCAGCCTGGCTGTGCCGGCCGAGCGTATGGCCTGGAGGAGGGTACGGAAAACACCGAGCCATCTTCCAGATCCAAATCGGGAAAACAAAACAGAAAAAAACGGAGTAACTATCCACGCCTAATCAGGCTTCGCCCAGATTCACAAGAACACCGCCGGCAACAAGATCTGGGCTACAGGGGATGTGGAAGTTGTCGCTGTCTTGAGACTAGGGTTTCGGAACCCAGAGGCGGAAAACAATAACAAAAAATAAGAGAGACGAGAGGCAACTTAATGGAGGGATTGGCGTGGTATTTATAGGCGGCACGGCTTAGGTTCACGCGGTTTTCAAAATGACATAATCACCCTTTATTCATAGAATATTTAAAACATTGCCACACGGATCCAGCTGGCTCTCGTTATGGGCCTCTGGCCCAAAAGTAACGCCTGATTCGAATTCACGTTTACTTTAAAAAAAAAAAAATTGAATCATCCGCTGGATATTACTTATGAATTATGAAGACTATGAATGTATAGTTTTATTTAATAATTAATTTTGATACATTTATTTATATCTTACCATATCTCATATTAAACCTTACGTATCAAAAGAACCATTCATGAATATTTTGATACATTTAATCTTGTTATTGGCTAAGTCCAACTCAGGGAAGTTTCTGGAATGAGTTTTATTATTAAAATCTAAATATAGCAATTTGTATCAAAATGACAAGGAATGAAACCATGCAATTAGGTAATTTTTGCTGCAATTCTACATCTAAAATTGTACATTAGGAGCGGAATATAATTGTTTCCTAATTAAGATTCTAATTTCAATAACTTCTAAAAATATGATAATATTATTTTTGGTTTATATTTGATTTGAATTATAAAATACCAAACCATGATCTTACTTTAATTCATCTAACCAACATCAAATCAGTCATCACCGAAATCCAATGAAATGAAAACCCATCCAAGTAGTGAGTCGAGGATCATTTACAAAAGCAGTAATTTTTTATCCAAGGTTTCTAAATTAGGAAAAAAAATCGAATTTCAAATTTTGACCAACTTATGGAATTTTATGAGAATGAAGCATTTCCATCATTGTTTTAGATTACAAATATATTATTATATAATATTTAGTTCCTTGTCTAATATATATATATATATATATATATATATAAAACATCCCTCAAGCACACTTCCGAATTATGGAGATATACCAAACTCTATGCAATGAGATATAGCTTGCAGTAAATGCTTTATAGGGCAGGGCGTACTCGCCGCACACAAACACCTACACCGCAGTGTGGATGAGAGTGAGGTACCAAGAGACAGAGCCCCATCCCATCACTTGGGTTCATTTACTGGAAAACAAAATGCAAGCTACAGGCTGCCAGACCGCGATTCTTGTGCTGTCGGGCTCCTTTGCATGCTTAGCTTAGAATGAAGCTGTCGATGTCCTCCGCAGCGTCTGCTTGTTGCTCTTCTTCTGTGTCTGCTGCTTCACAATTGATTCTTCACGCATCTGCAACGAGGAGTCACATCAGTTCCGTTTCTGGGCGTTGTTTTAGAGAGATGGAGAAAACCGAGACAGATCCCCAAATGGGGTGAAGTTGACTTGCAAAAAGAAGGGTGTCTTCAGTTGCCTTTTCAATCTGATTCTTCAGCTTCGCGTTCTCCTCCATCAGACGCGCCACTCTGGCTTCCAGCTCCAGAGTGTACGCCTGCAAGCCCCGAACAAGCAGCAAAGAAGTTACGTTTAGTTGCAGGGCGTTATTCTCGAAGAGAAAGAGAGAGAGAGGCACCTCTTTTCTGGCGCGAGACCTGGCGGCGGATTCCCGATTCTTCATCAGCCGCTTCATCTTCAGTCCGTCGGCTGTCAACAGGAAAACAAACCTGACTACTCCCCGCTTCGATAACCCATAAAAAAAAAGCATCAATATCAGCGCTAGTACCATGACCTCTTTTAGGGAAAGCGTCCCATAACATTGGAGGCTCAAGATGCTCGAAGTCCGCACTCTGATCCTGGATTTCAGGCGGAGCAGGACACCGTGGCGGTGGCGAGGCGGAGGAGGTTGAGTCAGGAGACAAGGGGGTGAGAAGTGGCCACAGTTGATCCATTGTCGGGACTGAAGAGAGACTGTGAGCGAGCTTCAGGTTTACAGATGTGCTGGCCCCAGCCCCCTTGGGAAGAAGACATGTACAGCCACAGCCAGCAGCATTATGGAAGTTTAATATCTGGCTGCGTCAAGGACGATGGGACCCTTGTTTCTTCTTCAGCTTTCATGGACACACCTGCTTTGTGTTTTCTTATGCATTCATTTACTGTTCGACGTTGCGCAAGAGGACAACAGGTATGGGAACCCCGCCGCACTGGGCAGACGCGGATGCTTGTGACCGATGAGACTAAGACTGAAGCAATCTCCCTGGTGTTGCTGGTGCTCTGTATGGCGATTGCCGGAGCACTGCTCTTCACAAGAATCACAAGCAAGAAAATGATACTCCATCCTCCAATTTATGTAACGAATTAGTGAATGAAAGAAAAAAGCACGATAACGAATGAAAGAAACAAAGCTGACGAACAGATACCAGAACTCCCACACCATCTCTGAAAAATCCACGATCCCGAGAACTCCATCAACAAAATCAGTAACACCAAAAATTCCATCTTTTTAATGCTTTTTTTTTTTTCAGAGTCAATGGAGTATAGATTAACCATCATCATATCTCCCCTCCTCCGGCTGCTTCGTGAAAGACTGCTCTCGTATTTCATGCAAAATATGGTGCACGGATATGCCGCAGAACCTGCTTTGTGCTTCAGCAGGAATAGCTTCCTTAGGCAGCAGTGCTGTTGTCTCCAGTGACAGACTCTGCCCTGAAGGGTGCGCCATCAGAAAGGCTGTGCGTGTCGCTGCTTCCTTCTCTTGGCATTCCCTCCTCACCAGCCGGGTGCAATGAGAGCCCTTGCACGGATGCCACAAGGGCATCTTCAGAGCTAGTTCTACGATCATTGTTAGGTTGGCCAGAGAATAGCCATTTGTTCCAGTCATTACGTCGTCTCAACTTCTCTCCCTGCAAATTACGTGCACACGATGGAGAACATTATTCACAGATGTAAAGAGTTCATAGCCCAGGCAGTTACTAAGTCAGCCAAAGCATGGTCTACATTTCTTGATAAAATGAAATCCCCGACCTGTACTTCCACAACAGTAGAATATCTCAAGGACTCTAAAATAGTAGGAATATCCTTTGTTAGACTCCGCACCTGAAATAGGAAAAGGCAACACCAATTTCACATGCACAGATAAAATCTCAAGGCAAACTATACGAAAATTGTGAACGAAATGCCCATGCATCTTCCATCTAAGGACTTTATCAACACCCCCTGGTGCACACATGAGCATTGCAAATGTGAAAACACAACTTAGACATCTATGTGTGTTTTTATATACATTTAATATCGAGAAGGATGAGACCAAATAAAATTTCAAGGCATGCAATGCAAAGTAATTTATGGAAATTGTTATCAGAAAATAATGAAAATAATTTATATCATCAACTGACAAATAAAAGAGGCAGTGCTTAATCGATTACTGCATCCTGTTGATCATGTTGAAGAAAAATTCGTTAGAAAAAATACAGGCAATAACAGAACTGAACTTACTCGACGAAATGAGGCAATCAGAGTAATGGGCACCCAACCATTGTCATCCATATTTGCCCTCAGGAAGTTATCCTTGATTAAATTATCATCACTGAACCATACGACAGATGATTCACTTGATGCGGAAAATCTTTGATTATAGAAAAAAAAACAAAATCCTTCGGGAAATGTCAAGGACATCAAATTCAACGATAAGATGTGACCAGAAATCAATTAAGACTGACCTGAAATAGTAGTCTATTTGATTAACAATCATCCCAGTCAAGGAGCTCTCAGTAGATGGAGGGATATAAAAAGGGAATGGAGGTGGCATCATGGGAACTGGTCCAAAGGACTCTGGAGGCATTGTAGGCGGATACATCATAGTAGAACTCATATCTGAAAGCGATAAATATTAATTAAAAATACAGATCATTCAGTTTCTATGAAGCTGCAACTCTACCTGACTTACCAAACCCCATTGGCGGGAAAATTGTCATAGGTGGTGGTGGTGGTGGCGCCGGAATGAATGGACCTGCTGCAGGAGGCATTGGCGGTGGCATGAATCTCATTGGAGCTATGTATGGTGAGACAACATGAAAGTCTCTACGATCCTGATCACGCCTGCCACCATGATTGTTATGGTACTGGCCTTCACTATGAGGTCGAAGACTATAATTAGCACGTCTTGAAGCATTCCGGTTAGAAGAATTTTCATTACCACTGTGGGATTGAGAGCCCAAAAATCCTCGCACTGGTCTGATACCAGAGACAGATGTCTCAAGTGGAGGTTGAACCAACTGATAAGGTACTACAATTGTCGAAAATGGTGGTACTGGATGTAAAGGTCGATTGATGTTATTATGCGGAGGACCATTTCCTGAAGAACTGCCTCCGGCATTGCCACCTCCACCTGCGACACCATTCCGGTTCTTCGACCTCTGTCTATGATGGTTGGGACCAGAATTGACCTGGCTGTTCGTACTAGCTTGTCTCTGAGACGAATGAGAGGCAGCAGGAGCCTGAAAGAATAACATATTTAGCACACTTTCAGGGTGGTGGATTTTAGGAAGAGAGACATAAACAGGCCTTGAAAATGCTGCAAAATGGATAAACCACCACAAAAGCCGCCCTTACCACATACTAGATTTAATGAAAAAAAAGATCAATTACCACTTCTGTCTTCCAGTTTTAGGCAATGGAATCCACAGATAAGGCTTAAAATGTTAGCTATATAGAATGTTACAAACAACCCAAAAAACAAACTAAATTTGTAAACAAGGTACATTCTTGAAGCCAGATGTTTCAGTTTCAAGCATGAAAGTCCCCAAATTAAAGCATCTAATTACAATCACAATTACACAAATATAACCTAAAACACACGCTTACAAAAAAAAAAAAAAACCCATGATAAAACCCTTATTCGAAATCGATACATAAGGAAACAACAAACTAGGCAAATCGCAATCAGCGGCGGTGTTAACCTGAGAAGATGTGGTTGATCCATCACCCATTAGTCTCGAAACATCAGGTGATGATCTAGGAACGGGTTTGGTTGACTCAGAGAGAGCGGGCCAGGAAACGGCCCCGCCCATTACAGAACCCGCTTCAAGGACTCCATTCGACGGTCTGTTCCAAGCAGTTCTCTTAGGAGGTCCCGCATTCGTATCGCTGTTAACGTCAGAGTTTTCGGACTGGGCCTCGGGCACCGAGCCCCCATTATTGAAATCCTCGGAAGGGACGGTAGCGTCCGGCGGCGGAGACATCGAAGATCGGGACAATACAGATTCGGGAACAATTAGAAATCAAAAAACTAAAAACTGCAGGTTCCTCCGGCGCGTAGACTCCCCCTGAAGAAGCCCCGCAGCGAATCTTATAGATAGCCGGATATACAGAAAAGATTACTGTAGAGAAAACGATACACAGTAAATGGTGACGACAAGGAGAAAATGCAGAGTATGGCCGCCAATACCGAGCACCGGAAATTGTATCGTGAAGAAGGAAGCCGAAGCCGCCACGATCAGAAAAATTCTCTGCCGGTGTGAAAATTCTCGGAAAAGCGGTGGGGTTAAGAACTTTTGTAAAGAGAGACCATCGTTTTATAATGGACTCGTTTACCCTTGACATTATCTTTTCCCGTTTTACCCAAATATTATTTTTATATTGTAAAATTAATAATAAAAAACGAATCGCTAATATCCAAACAAGTTTCTGTTTCAATTATTTATATAAAGGTAAGATTTTTGAAGATTCGTATAAGATTTGATAACACAGATATGGGAAAGATAGGGTTACAAATTTAGTAGGTTGGAGAAAGGGATGCGTTAATGGGCCGGTCCAAGCCCAAAAAGTTTAAACAAATAAAATGCAGGCCTCAGTCTCTGATTAGGGTTTAGGACGTGGGCCTACAACTTCGATTATTAGGTTTTTTTTAGCAAATATGTGAAAATATTACTTCCTAATAAGATGCAATCTCTTATTGATAAAATTAATTGATTCAATTCATTCAAGGAATTACAAATCGTGGATAATCAACAATTTGTAATATTATTTATAAATGTTTTATTAATTTTGACAATAGATTTTAGTTTTATTTATTTTATTGAAAATAGATGAATATATAAAAATGGAAAAAATGCATTCATTCATTCAATTATTTTTCATTTTCATATGATTTTAGTTTAGTGATTTGGAATGAATATATATTTTTTATGATTTTATTCATCATAGTCTAAATTAGAATTAATTCCTCATCATTACATCTTTTATTGAATACTATTTTGTCTCATCAAATGATGTCATAATTCGTAAACTTAACTATACCAATCAAAGACATGATCCTCACATGTCTCTCATTCTAAATAGGTATTTGAATCATTTTTTTCTTGAAAATAGAAGATTTTTATCTTAATGTTATCAAATTCTTTATAATTACATGTGTGCGTTCCTCTTGGTTTTTCATCATTTCTCTATAACAAGTTGACCTCCTCTTGATCTTTTTTTGATATCTTTGTTCTATATTATCACCAATAGAAAAATCATACTCACTATCATTGTTTATGTTATTTCTTCTTCATTTACCGTCTATCTTCATGACAATTAGATTCCAAATAATCCAATTGTGCATTCCTTCTTTTGCACTACACTTGAAGTCTCCTTCTATCATGATAACAACTATCATCTCTTTACTTTCTGAAATTGTTAATAAATTATTAATGTTATTCTAGTTTAGTATGAAAACATATCGATTTTCATCTAACATTTCTATTAAAATATTTTTTGACATATCAATTTTTCCCCCATAAATTATACCATGATATTTCGATATATCAATTTTTGGTTATGTTTTAATTGATATGACAAACTGAATCGATACCGGTTCAAAATCAGGTTTTGAATGATCAACAAAAGGTGATAACTTTAAATAAACGTGGACACTAATAATGATGACTATTTATATTCCATACATCATAAAACCATAAATCCCTTGTCCAGTTGATCGACAACTTGTTAAAAACCGGCTAATCAGTTTCAGTCTATGTTTTCAAACACACCAATTAACCGGTGGGCAAAACCGGTTGATCGGTTTTTACCCAATTATGGGTTAGTGGGTAAATGGATTTAAGGTTTTCGAAAATGGATTGCAGTCCACTTTTGTAAAGTTGATCAACTTTTATTTTATTATTAGATTTTATACACCATAATTGTAACCATATTGATTCACTTTTAGATTTAAATTTTCATTAAGCCCAAAATTCGTTTTTTTTTTTTTAAGTTTAGGTTTTCAAAACGTAGGTTTCAGTCGCCAGTTGAACGGTTTCAATAGCCAGTTAACAGGCTGGTTTGAAAACACAGATTTATGGTGGATTAGGGTTTAGGTTAGATTACCACAGCATGATTTGCACGTAGGCAACTTCTTCAGTTAAGTAAAAATAAAAAGAAAATGAAAAGAAAAGAAGCAAGAGATGGGCCGTAATCACGTGGTTGTTACTTCAGTACTTGTAAGCCTGCTCCGCCAACAAGCGAGCGGAATCTGGAATGGCGGTCGCCCGTTCAAAATTTCCTCTAGGGTTTCGGCCGTCTCTGCGGATAAGCATCCTCTCGCGGTTCTCCTCCTCTCCCTGCTCCGTTGATTACGAAGGCAATGGGAATTCTCTTGAAGAAGGCGGTGAAGGATCTGCAACTACCGCCGCCGTTGAACTTTCTCCCAGCGAAGCGCACGTTTCGGAGAAATTTTACTCTTTAATTAAGGAGCACCACCGCAGGAACCCTAATCTCCAGATAAAAGGGTTATCCTCGTTGAATCCAAGTGTTACTTTTCCTTCGCTATCTTCGGATTTCTCGAGCATCTTCGCCGATCATCCCTCATCGGCCGCTGTTTTCCGTCACGTCATCGGGAAATGCTCTGCGCTACGACACGGCATTCCGTTTCAGCAGACGCTGGCCTTCTTCAACTGGGCTGTTCCGAAATTGGAGTCCCCCTTGTCCTTGGAGCTGTACAACGAAATGATTGAATTGTGTGGAAAGACCCGCAATTTCGATATCGCTTGGCATTTGATTGATTCAATGAAAGCTGGGAATGTGGAGATTTCCTTGGAAACCTTTGCGATTCTGATACGGCGGTATATTCGAGCAGGAATGGCTGCTGAAGCAGTCCACGCGTTCAATAGAATGCGAGACTACGGATGCGAGCCTGATCGGAAATCGTTCTCGATTGTTATCGCTATGCTGTGCAGGAAGAGGCGAGCACCTGAAGCTCAAGCCTTTTTCGACAGCTTAAAGGGCAGCTTTGAGCTCGATGTGGTGGTGTACACAAGCTTAATTCACGGGTGGTGTCGAGCGAGGAACATGGACGAGGCGGAGAAGGTGTTCCGGGAGATGAAAACTGCAGGGATCGAGCCATCGGTGTACACCTACACCATCGTGATCGATGCTCTGTGCAGGTGCGGGCAAATCACTCGTGCCCATGATGTGTTCGCTGAAATGCTCGACATGGGTTGTCAACCAAATGTTGTGACATTCAACAACCTGATGAGGGTCCATGTGAAAGCAGGGAGAACAGAGAAAGCGCTGCAAGTATACAATCAGATGAAGAGACTGTCTTGTGAACCAGATGTCATCACATACAACTTCCTGATCCACAGCCACTGTAAGAACAAGGATCGCACCGAAGCCATCAAGGTTCTCAACACCATGCTGAAGAAGGGCTGTGAGCCCAATGCCTCAACCTTCAACCCACTGTTCAAACTCATAGCCACTGACCACGATGTCAATGGGGCTCTCCGATTGTTCTCCAGGATGAAGGAAGCCAAATGCAGACCCAATACTGTGACCTACAATACTCTGATGCAGATGTTTTCAGTGACCAAGTCCGCTGACATGGTGATCAAGCTGTGGAATGAAATGCAGGATGATGAAGTGGAGCCAAATGTGAACACTTTCAGGATTGTCATAATGCTCTACTGCTCCATGGGGCACTGGAGCAACGCCTACAGGTATTTCAGAGAGATGATTGAGGGCAAGTGCTTGAAACCAAATGCCGGGGTGTATGAATCTGTGATGCAGCAGTTGAGAAAAGCTGGACAAATGAAGAAGCACATGGAGTTGATGGAGAAGATGGTTGACAGGGGATTCATATCCCCACAGTTGCAGGATGGAGCTTGATGTCCATGATCATACTTCTCCAAAATAGTATGTAAATGGTTCTGGTCTGTTATTGAGTCAATTTTTAGAAATCTAATCATTTTTAAGAAAATGTTTGACCTATGGGATTAGGGTATAAATGATTTCATTTTAAATTATACATATGATATCTAATTAATAAGTAAAAAAGTGTAGCTAAATACGGAATAGGAATTTATATTTAAATCTTATTCTTATTTTTATTAAAAAAATGTGAATTTGATATTTTTTATTGTTTAGAAACTAAAATGATGGTTTAATTTCCATATGAAAAATGTCGTAGAATTTCATTTAATTTGTAATTATAGATGAGATGGTATTTAATTGAAAAATATATATTTTTAATGATATTTCAAAAAGAAATTGAATTACCAAATCTCATTTTTTATGTTCATTTGAAATGTAGGATAATAAGCACAGCACTCCAGAAGTAGAGGAACTGAAACTGGATTTGCTACATAATGCAGAAGCTCTTGACGTTTATTGATAATGGCTGTGTACTGAAAGTAGCAAATGCTCCTTTTCTTCATCTTGTTTTGTATGAGAAAGCTTGCAGTCTGTCTCGGTGTTGAAGAAAAAAAAAGAAAAACAATGGGATAATGGAGAAATATCCATTTCGGATAAACTTGGAAGTGGTGGGTCGCGGTGGCGTCAACCCAACCCAGATTTCCATATGACGCCAACAATAGTTTAATTCGAAAAGTTGGGTTCTTTACTATTTTGGATGCCCAACGACGAGCAAAAGTAATCGATCCATGTTTTTTATTGCAGAGAAGCATCTTCGCGTACTCGCTGGAATCCCAATGGGGCAATTTTGCAGCAACCCATGTTTGAATCCACGTCGTTTTTTCACCTCTGAAGCTGATGTTTCGCTTCGCACAGGCTTGGAAGATATTTTAGTTTTTCCTTAACGTAGGGTGTGAAAATACGATACACAATCGTCGCCCACCAACTTTATCGTATTTGGGGAGAACCCTGACTTTATAATAAAAGAAAAAGATCGCTGATGCAAGGAGGAGATTGGAATCTGAATCAAAGTGCATATTCTTCAACGACTCCAGTGGCGTTTTCTTCTTTTTCTTTTCTGGGTTTCGAGTGATTGCTTGTTTACCTATGGGAGACAGCGAGAGCAGCGGCAGCAGCCGCCAATCCGAATCGCCAGCGGTTCAAACCCGGAAAAATCGGCAGAAAACTGAAGTTTTTCGGGAAGTTCTGTTCAGATTGAGGGAATTGGATATTGAAGAAGCTGCGGAACCGGGTTTTGAAGAGGAATTGTGGACTCACTTCAGTACGCTTCCTCTTCGGTACAGCTCTAATTTTCTTGTATGGAGATTCAGGGTATTCGAATTGGGGTTCTCTCTTTCGCCCCCTTTTCTTATCCCTCTTTTGATCTTGTGTGTTTCGAAAAGTTGCTGGATGAGATTGGATAGGGTGATTTTAAACGATTTAGTTCCTTGCACCCATTTTTTTTCCTCCTAAAGATGAAAAGGGGGTTACCTTTTTAGGTTTTTTTAGTGGCACGATGACTTATTGATCTGGCCAGTGGTGTTCAATAGTTTCCCGGAGCTTTGCTGTTCTTGTGGTGATGGATCGGATCTTAGAAATGAAAGTAGTGATTACCCACTTCGCAACTTGCTTTTGATTGTATTGATCAAAATGTTTGTTAAGAAGTGCTTCAATTTGCACAGCTACTGCAGTTATGCCCAAGATGTTAATTCCGACAGAGTTGAAGATGTTTTGATGCACAAGCAGTTGCTGAACTCGGCACGCGATTCCCTGACGAGTGCGGTTGAGGTTCGCCGAGTTCAGGTATATGCATGACAAGGATCATTGTTCACTAAAAAAATCAGCTTCTTGTTTGTTTTCTGAGCCATATACGAGTGTTTGATTCCTTTTCTTCTGCTTCAGTCACGCTCTTCAGATGGAAACCACAGCGTTTCTGGTTCAAGTTGCATTGATTCTGGTCAGACGGCGTCTAGGTATGAGAATCCATAAATTTTCTTGCGGAGGGTCAGTGTGCATGACTCCTTGGTCCTTCTAATAAGCAGCTCTCGCTGTCTACCTGCATTTGAATCTTCGAATTCAAAACTTCCCTCTGATGACTGGAATAGTTCTAGGGAATCACATTTTGTGTGGTAATATTTCTGAAAGGCTTGTGCCAGTTTGAGCATTGCTGTTTTACCCCCATTTACTGGCTGCCTTTCTGATCTTCAGGCCGATTCACGAAGTAACGATTTCAACAAAAGATAAGCGCATGCTCCTCACTAAGGTATAGGCGAAAATGCCACTTCATCGAAAAATGTCATCTTTATGAACATGCCTCTTGTTTGTTGCTGTTGTTCTTTGCAGGTCACAAGCCTTATGTCCGAGATGGGTTTGAACATTCAGGAAGCTCATGCTTTTTCCACAAACGACGGGTACTCCTTGGATGTCTTCGTTGTTGACAACTGGGAAAAGGTGATTTCTTCTCTTTACCCTCATCATGCCCAGAAAACGAATAATTTGCCTTGTTCTGAGCATCACCAGGGAACTGACCATCTAAGGGACACGTTGGTGCGTGAGATTCAAAACATTGAGGTAGTGAATAACGTAGCTGGATCCAAGGTTCCCTACTGGCTTTTTTAACTGTGAATTTTTCTTCAGAGTCAACCAACTTTGAGACCAAAGCTATCATCTCCTGCTAGAGGGCAGCAGTGTGATCCCCTTTTACCACCAAAGCATGTGGAGATCCCATACGATGCGAGTGATGTTTGGGAAATTGATGCCGGTTGTTTGACGTTCGATTACACGATTGCATCCGGGGCGAATGGGGACATGTTGGTCTTGTATATGCATTTGGTTTAATCCCCAATATAAACAGGTGATGCAAGAATGCTCATAAACACAGGTACAAAGGTTCCTATCGCTGTCAGGATGTGGCCATCAAAGTTTTCAAGGTAGAGTGCCTTACTGCAGAGATGCAGCGGGAATTTGCACAGGAAGTTTACATCTTAAGGTGTTGCTCAGCAGCTTGAGACTTGTTAGCATTCTGTCATCTACCAGATCTTGAGGTTACTCTTACAATTCAGGAAAATCCGCCATCGAAACATCGTGCAGTTCATCGGTGCATGCACAAAGCCACCCCTCTTATGCATAGTTACTGGTAATGCGCTGCTTTATTCTCTACTTGCACCTCTCTTGAAATCGGTATTCATTTGTGGGTTCTCCTTGGCAGAGTTCATGTCCGGTGGAAGCCTTTACGACTTCCTGCATAAACACAGAGGTGTTTTCAAGCTCCCCGATTTGCTTAAGGTTGCCATTGATGTCTCCAAGGGGATGAGCTATTTGCATCAGAACAACATCATCCATAGGGACTTGAAAGCAGCCAACCTCTTGATGGACGAAAGGGTAACATGTCTCCATAATTCACATCATGGTAGAACTGGATCAGTTCTTTCTACTCAGATCTGCCTTGCAGATGGTTAAAATCGCCGATTTCGGAATCGCAAGAGTTCAACTTCAGTCGGGACTCATGACAGCGGAGACCGGGACTTACCGGTGGATGGCTCCAGAGGTTCATTTCCAGAGCCCGCATTCCCTTTCATAACCATAGCTTACTCTCTTATTCCTGTTGCAGGTCATTGAGCACAAGCCATACAGTCACAAAGCCGATGTATTCAGCTTCGGGATCGTCATCTGGGAGCTACTTACGGGAAAGGTCATCATCGTGCACAGGTTTTTTCTTGAAACAACAATTCAAGGGAAAAGTTGATTCCATCCTTTATGCCCACTTTACAGCTTCCATATGCAAAGCTGACGCCGCTGCAAGCAGCCGTGGGCGTGGTGCAAGAGGCGAGTGCCGAACATAAATGTCATCATCTTTCCTGTTCCTAAGCGGAGGCTAATCTAACTAACCATTTCTGATGAAACCCGTAGAATCTGAGACCGAAAATACCCAAGCGCACGCACCCGTTGCTCGTGGAATTGCTCCAGAGGTGCTGGCAGCGGGAGGCGTCTCTGAGGCCGGAGTTCTCCGAAATAATCGAGATCCTGCAGTACATCGCGAAGAAGGTACGGATCACCGGCTGCCGAACTTGTTGCTTGCCAGCGTATTGCTCAATGCTCCCAACACAGGTTCATGAAGAGGAGAGGGCTGCTAAGAGAAGGAACCTTGGAGAAACCCAGTCATGATTTTCCACCGGAACTGCCCCCCCGCTGCCTTGTAAGTTTCACGGTATCCCATGTTTGCTTGGAACCTCAATCCCATCAAACACGCACTCTGTTCCGCTCGAGCAACGGGGAGGTGACTCCTCTGTAATTAAATTAATTCTAAATTTAAACAGCTTACCAGGTTTTTATGTCGGAATCGTGAGATTATTGTTATTAGAGATTAATGAAGTAACGTTTGGAAAAATCAATTTAAAATAGATATATTTTTATAATTAATTTTTTAAAATAATTATTGTAAATTGACTAATATTTGGAATGGTAAAAATAATAATTGATTTTTATAATTAAATGATACATGTACTCGTGTTTATTAATAATAATATTTTATAAATTTATTTAAATATCATATTATATAATATCAATATTTATCAAACATAAAATCAATAATTCAAAAAATAAAAATTAAGTTTTATAATATTTATTTATCAATATTTATGAAATAGGTGTAATAATAAATTTATTTCTCAAAATCAATTTTTTAAAAATAATTCTGTATTAGAATATATATATTCATACTTTTCACATAATTCAATTGAATCTTAAAAATCAATTCTCACACAATAGAATCAAATAGAAATTTTGAAAGAAGAATCATTTTAGTAAAATAGAATTAGCTTTCAAACGTAGTTGAAATTAGTTTTTTGTAACTCATTTGATTCGTAAATAAAAAATAACATGAGACTAGAATTATTTAGAATTTATACATTTATATGGCAATAACAAATTTTTGATTTTTAAGTCAGTAGGACCTAATATTATGGTATGAAGGATTTGAAATCTTTTTTATTACAATTTTCATTAAACCATGACCAAATTTTGATGATTAAATATTATACTTTTAAATACTTCCAAATATGTGTAATATTTTTTTTGTGCGGTCGGGAAGAGTGAAGAACAAAACTGTGATTGGTCTCAGACCACCGCCACCGTCAGAGAGCTGTTACAGAGAAAAGAAGACGGGGAGACCCGTCGCCGCGCCACGTACCAGTGACAGTAGCCCACCCCCTTTTTTTATTAATTTTTAATTAAAATAATTAAATAATTGGATTTTCACGTATCTCGTGATATAAATAGTTTTCGATCTTAAAGTCCAATGTGACTTGTATTGTTTCCCCTGGTCGTTTTTGTCTTGATTTAATCTAAATTTAGTAAAGGGAAACATTCTTAAATAATTACGTTATTACCCATACTTTTAAAGAATCTCAACAAGGGAATGATTTAGTTGGCAGGTTGCAATAAAAAGAAGAGTAGCATTATAAAATTAAATTAAAAAAGGAGCGTCCAAGAAAGAAGGAAAGTCGGGCCAACTATTTAATATTTCATTTTCAATTAATTACTGAAGATATTTTTATTTGGTAATAAATCCTGCCGCAGTGTATGTATATATCTGCGAGTGCACTGCCAGGCGCATAAAGAACCGCCGGGAATCCTCCGACCACCGTGAAGCTGCCTTTTTCTTTCACCGACGCGACAGATTCATTTTCTGAAGAAACTTATTTGAAAATGAACTCCCAAACATCGTCCAGCATGAAAGATAGCGAGGCTGCTGTCGGGGCAAGCACAGCGATGCCAGCTTACGGAAACGGCTTCGCATCCGCCAAGTTAGGGCACTTCGATTACGTGATGGAGGCGCCTTCGTGGCGTCACAACGCTTCATTCCGGAGGGGGCCCGAGAATGCATCTGTTCATGGCCAACTCCCCCCTAAGGAAGCCAATGTTGCGTTTCACGAAAATGTTGATCCAGAAGAGGTTTTGATTTGCAGTTCCTTCAAGGGGAAGTCGAGTTTGTTGAGGACTAAAACTAATTCCCGATTGATTGACCCACCCGAGGAAATGAATCAGAGATTTGACTCCCTTAAACCTCCTAAATCGCAGTTATTGAGTAAACCCGCCGCCGAAATTGATGAAGATGATCCCTTTATTGAAGAAGATCTCCCAGATGAGTACAGGAAACTGAAATTAGGTGCTCTCTCCTTCATCCAGTTACTGAGTTTACTTCTTATTGTTGCTCTTTTAATTTGCACCCTGGTAATTGATTTGTTGAAGAAGATGAAGCTCTTTGATTTGGAACTCTGGAAATGGGAATTAATGGTGCTGGTCTTGATATCTGGGAGACTACTTTCAGGGTGGGTTATCAGAGTTATCGTGTTTCTGATTGAAAGAAACTTCCTTTTGCGCAAAAGGGTGTTGTATTTTGTCTATGGATTACGAAGGTCTGTGCAAAATTGCTTATGGCTTTCTCTGGTTCTTATTGCTTGGCAATGCATATTTGATGCGAGGGTCGAAAAGGTGACCGACAGAAAGATCTTACCGTATGTGACAAAGACATGGGTGTGTCTGCTGATAGGCACATTGATATGGCTTGTGAAGACTTTACTTGTTAAGGTTTTGGCCTCATCTTTTCACATGAGCACGTTTTTCGATCGAATCCAAGAATCTCTGTTCAATCAGTATGTGATCAAGACACTCTCTGGACCACCTTTGGTTGAGATTCAGGAGGAGATGGAAGCGAATGAGAAGGTGATGATTGAGGTTCAAAAGTTTCAGGACATTGGAGTGACCATTCCAAGCGAACTCAAGGCCAATGTGCTTCCCAAAAATGGAAGAATAACTGGTACTCCTAGGAAAAGTCCAGTGTCTAATGATTCTAAGACTTCCATTTTCTCCAGAGTGTTGTCCAAGAAGCAAGAGCAAAATGCTATTACTATCGATCATCTGCATAGACTGAACCAGAGGAATATATCAGCTTGGAACATGAAGAGACTGATGAACATTGTTAGGAAAGGGGTTCTCTCCACTTTGGATGAGAAATTACAGGGTGCATCCGGTGAAGACGAGGCATCAGAGATCACAAGTGAGAATCGAGCCATAGCTGCTGCAAAGAAGATCTTTAACAATGTGGCTAAACCTGGATCCAAGCAAGTTTATTTATTATTGCTAATTTTCCTTGATGTTGTTTCTCTTTATGTAAGAACGGAAGTTAAATCTGCCCATCCTTTTACTGTGACAGATTCATCTACAAGGAGGATTTACATCGGTTTATGCGAAGGGATGAGGTTTTAAAGACTATGCACCTATTTGAGGATGTAACTGATCAACAAGGGATAAGCAAAGTTGCTTTGAAAGATTGGGTGGTGAGTAAAAACACTGCATATATGGAATGCCTCATCTTACTCCATCTAATGAGTGAACACAAATTTCCCATTTTCAGGTAAATGCGTTTCGAGATAGAAGAGCTCTTGCTTTGTCTCTAAACGACACTAAAACTGCTGTCAACAAGCTCCATCAAGTGCTCAACATCCTTATAGGAGCTGTGATCTTCTGTGTATGGCTCATCATCATGAAGGTTGCAACCACGCACTTCTTCATTTTCATGAGCTCCCAACTTCTCGTCGTGGTGTTCATGTTCGGTAACACATGTAAGACGACGTTTGAAGCGATCATCTTTCTGTTCGTTGTGCATCCCTTTGATGTCGGGGATCGTGTTGAAGTCGATGGCGTTCAAGTAAGTTTCCACTTTATCAAACGCAGCACCCGGAGGCGTATGTCTACATCATCTCTTGCTTATTTTTTCAGATGGTAGTTGAAGAAATGAACTTACTGACTACAGTGTTCTTGAGATACGACAACAACAAGATCTACTACCCCAACAACATTCTCTCCACCAAGCCAATCAGCAACTACTATCGCAGCCCAGATATGGGAGACTCCATTGACTTCTGCATACACATCTCAACTCCAAGCGAAAAGATAACACAGATGAAGGAGATGATATCCAGGTAAAAGTCACGCCTTTGCAGGAAATATGCTGTTTTGGTCACCGGAATTCTCAGCTTAGACTAAACTATATACTCCTGTTGTTGCAGTTATGTGGATAGCCGGAGCGATCACTGGAAAGAGGGCCCGAAGGTGGTGCTGAAGGACGTGGAAGACATGAACCGGCTGAAATATTCTTTGTGGGTCACGCACAAAATGAACCATCAGGACATGGGCGAGAGGTGGTCGAGAAGGGCGCTGCTCGTCGAGGAGATGGTGAAAATCTTCCGGGAACTCGACATCGAATACCGGCTGCTGCCCGTCGACGTCAATATCCGGCACATGCCGCAGCTCAGCTCGACCCGATTCCCCTCTAACTGGACTGCCTGTTCTTGAAGGATCGATCCATCTCTCCCACCCAAGCTCTGTATTTCTCACTGTGTCGGAGATGTGAAGTAGTTAGTACGGTCTATATCTGATTTAGCACCTTAATTCTGATATATTGTTTTATTAAATCAAACGGAAAATGGCGTTCTCTGGAGCCCAGAATTTCTTTCACGATTAGGAACGACGCCCGATGGAGCCGAGTGCAGATGCGGCGAACACGGCGGAGGATGTAGGAATCGGCTCCTCAGTCGTCGCTGATGACATCGTATACGACGGCGGCGGCATGAGATCTATCAGGTTACAGTCAACTTTAGCAGCGCTCCTTGCTGATCCGGTTCTCGCCGACGTCCCCAAAAATCCAACGTTGTTGGACGTTGACACTCTAATCAGTCTCGAACTAGGCAGCGGGATGCGAATTTCGGTCGTCAGGATGGATGGCGTTGCCTTTGGTATTCTCTTCTCGTTCAGACATTTTCACAAATACCTTGTAGGTGGTGCCTTATTCAAAGAAATTGTGTTTCCGCATGCTGATTTTTGCAGAGGTCGCGGTGAAGAACACTGCTACCGTGAAGGATCTGAAGCAGGCGATCAAGAAGAAGGTGACAGAAATGGAGGAATCGAGAATGGGGCATCGCCACATTTCATGGTACTTCCACATACACTGTTTTACAGGTCCATTTGGTCAACTGTTTGCGAAATGAACTTGCAGGAAGCACGTATGGGCAAATTTTTGCCTCTTTTGCCACAATGAGAAGTTGCTTAGTGATGATTCCTTGCTTTCAGACTATGCCGTGAGCCACAATTCTCAGGTACTCAGACCAGCTGATAACATCTGCAAATTCTTGTTTAGATCTCAGCAAGCACAGTGTGCGTTTATACCCAGAACCTCCACTAGACCAATGCTGCTTTCGATCGCTTCTACCTGTCCGTCATTCAATGACCGTTGGCATAACCAATGCAGGTGCAGTTCATCCCGTATGTTGCTTCAAGGAGTTCGAAAAAGCACTCTCGTAGGAGAAAGCACAGATTCTTTCATGGCCTGAGCAAAGTGTGAACCGGATTTCTCCACCTCCTTAAGTTCCAGTATTGTTGAAATTCGGATCAAAGACGAATTCTTTATCAATTTTCAGATACATCGTATGGTGCCATTTATACTAAAAAAATCTAATCTTGCCTTGTTCAAGACGATACCGAGTTTCAGGAGAGTCGGAGCCTGGCCTCGGGGATTTCGAAACACCCTGCACGTTTCATTGCGTGAACAATTGTGCCTTCTACTCTATTCATTCCCACCGAGAATCGAATGTTCGAAAGACATTTTTTCCTCAAGAACACCAATCGTTTTTTTCCCACCGCTCGATGAATTCGATTCTTTGGTTTAGTGGAAAAAGTACCGCTTTTAGGATTCCCCTTTCTTTTTATCATTTTGTGGTGGGAATCACTATTCCATTCTCTTGATTCAACGAATTCAATGACGCTATATATAGAGACGAAGATCAACAGCGTTCGCTCAATGAAGGGATTTTAAATTTGGTAATTTTACTTGATTTCTTTTCCTGTGTCTTGATTTGTGTTTTTCCGGTATGATAGTGTTGATTTAATCTTCGCTATGGAGTTATTGATTTCGCAGCATGTTACCTCCGTAGCTATTTCATGTGACGCTTTCTGACAACTACGTGATGTGGCGCTTGCAGGGTCAAACAAATCTGAATCACAAAAAGAGGAGAGGCTTGCAAAATGGGCAACGTGAGCAAGCGTGACTGTTGATTTAAATTGCTAGGTTTCCAACTTGTTTTTCTTTTCAGTTTGATGACTCTCCTGTTATGTGTGCGATTATGTGCAGGAATATGACCAACTAATTCAGAAGAATGATCCTGGTATGCCTGTAGATGAAGCTTTCAGTATGTTATACCAATCAAGACATCCTTGCTTACGTTTTATATTTTACAGCTGCAGCAATACGAAGTGGGAAGGAAGTTTTATTGCAGGTAGCATTCTGGATACTCGTTATATTGATAGGAAGAAGAATCTCAACAGAAGACAACTACTACAATTAATTTTTTTTTTATCTCTTCTCTATTCATGCAATAATTACAAGTTCTTCAAAGTTCTGTATGTGAAGGTTGAGATCATGAACTTGTTCAGGGTGATGTGTTTGCTGATAATCTCCTTTCGCAGGCTTTTAATTGGGAATCTCACAAGTATGATTGGTGGAGGAACTTGGAGAAAAGGGTTCCTGACATGGCGAAATCTGGTTTCACTTCAGCCTGGTTGCCCCCTGCTTCGCATTCATTTGCCCCTGAAGGTTAAAAAGCTTTATTTTTATATTTCATCATGAGTGTTGCATTTGTACTCCATAATTTTCATCTGTAATTGCAGGTTATCTTCCACAGAACTTGTACTCCCTTGATTCTTCATATGGTTCTGAGCATGCACTAAAAGCTCTGCTCAACAAGATGAAAAGTTCCAAAGTTAGAGCAATGGCAGATATTGTCATAAATCATCGTGTTGGTACCACACAAGGACATGGTGGAATGTATAATCGTTACGATGGAATACCACTAGCATGGGATGAGCATGCTGTTACTTCATGTACTGGCGGAAAGGTCATTAGACACTTCTCTCATTGTATCCCATGCTCTTCATATTTGGGTGACTTTTTAGGGGTGTGATTTCATGTCCTATGGTTAATGATTTGTTGAACTTTTGAGAGTTTTCCTTGCAAAGAAAATTATTTGGTCATGGCTGTGATTTGTATGAGCATATGATCTCATTAGTTATCTCTCATATTCATATTTTCGTGTTTCTGTTGCTGTTACTGGTTCATGCAGGGTAGCAGAAGTACTGGAGATAATTTCCATGGTGTTCCGAATATTGATCACACACAGCAGTTTGTAAGGAAAGACATCAGCGACTGGCTTCGATGGTTACGCTACACGGTTGGCTTCCAAGATTTTCGATTTGATTTTGCAAAAGGGTAACTCTGACTATTAAGCGATATCTGACGATGCTGCTTTGCTGCCTTGACATTAACACTTGTGCTTTGTGATGCAGCTATTCTCCAAAGTATGTGAAGGAATATATAGAGGGAGCAAAACCAATATTTTCTGTTGGCGAGTATTGGGATTCTTGCAACTACAGAGGCAGCTATCTGGAGTACAACCAAGGTACCCTTTCTAACTCACTCAAAGCTTCTTATACCTTGTAGCCGAAAAAATTATGGATTGCTGCTATCGGTTTTCATTGCAGATAGCCATAGACAAAGGATTATCAACTGGATTGACGGCACCGGACAACTCTCGGCGGCATTTGACTTCACAACCAAGGGAATTCTGCAGGTAATTGAAATCTGCTATCTTCTCCACACCTTTTTGTCTTCTGTTGCAACTGCTGGATTGAGCATACATAATGTTTCATCTGCTGCCCTGCAGGAAGCTGTCAAGGGTGAACTCTGGCGCTTGCGCGATCCTCAGGGAAAGCCCCCTGGTGTCCTGGGGTGGTGGCCTTCACGCGCTGTCACTTTTATTGATAACCATGACACTGGATCCACTCAGGTACACTTCTCTTCTCCAACCATCCTTTCACCATCTGTTGTTAGGATCACTGATCAGAAACCATATCCTTTTTGGCAGGCTCACTGGCCCTTCCCTTCCGATCATATCATGGAGGTACACTACGATGCATGAGCTGCTTTCCTGCTGCATTCATGGCTTGAGTTTGCTTGGAACCACTTTCTGAAAAGTGATTTGTTTCAATGTTCAGGGGTACGCCTACGTGCTCACGCATCCGGGGATTCCTTCGGTTTTCTACGACCATTTCTTTGACTGGGGTGCCTCCATCCATGACCAAATCGCGAAACTGGTAAGCCTTTGTGTTTCCACATCTCTGAAAGGGCATGTGAAGCTGAGCAAAATGGTGGATTCAGATTGAGACGAGGAGAGTTCAAGGAATACACGGCCGATCCTCGATCCAAATCCTCCAAGCGCAGCCGAATCTCTACGCAGCAAACATCGGTGACAAGTTGTCGATGAAGATCGGCGGCGACTCCTGGTGCCCCGCCGGAAAAGAATGGAAGCTGGCCGTCAGCGGCCACAGATATGCCATATGGACCAAGTGACCACCGTAGCCGTCGTGGTTCAAACAGCTGGTGGTTTATTTCCCGCTCGTTTTCTTAATTTCAACACTAAAACAAAAAAATCGATAATCTCAATGACAATATTACCATTAATAGTTATTGTTATCATAAAAATAATTTCATATCAAAAAATCAAAATTTATATGATTTATGTGTGATATTGCTTTTCCAAAAATAGGTTTATTTTAAATGGTGCACTAGTCACATATTTGGAGTAATGGACACCAAATATGTTATAGTAAACAAAAAACATTGGAAAACAACTTATCTTATTTGAGATGATAAATATTAGATAACAAGCATGCTCAACATGATAACTAGTAGAAGTTAATTATACCAATAGAAACTAAATGTATATTTTTCATCAAATAATGGGAGATGTAATTTAGGATGAATCGGTGACATGCTGTGAGAGAAACTGATTAGATGATGTTTGTTATATCTGATGAGAATATAGAAAATATGAGTGAATAAGATAAAAAGTGAAGCTATAGATGAATTAGTTGATGATGGTTAAGTATTATTGTAATGGAAAACATACAAATATAGTACTTTTGTGAATCTTAATATATTTAGAAAAAATCAAGATTTGATAATAAGGATAATATTAAAAAAATAAAAATAGATTTGATAATACTTGTAAAAATAATGAGATTTCTCCCAATATAAAGAAGCCACTATAAATATTAACCATATTTATATAAATGAGTATAAGAATCATGTCATCATTATAGAATATTTAGAATCAAAGAAATGATAAATATTTTAAATAAATTGAATGCTCATCGTTAGATTTACTAGAGAATCTTCAATATATGAAATGCATGATGTGACCCTCTAATCTATAGAGATTAGCAACCCACAAAAAAGAGGTGATTTTGAAGCTTAGAAGAGAACCCACCCAAGTCTACCCTCAAGAGAATAAATCTCTTGCAACCAGACTTCGAAACAAAGAAAATTAGGAGCCACACTTCAGAAAAGAGAGATTGATTGGAAGTGATAATCCTAGAACGCCACAAGCTCAAAGCTTGATAAGTTAAGAGTGTTCAAGCACTCAAAGGAGAGGGGAATCCTCACAAGATACATAAAATGACCAAAGATCCTGAATTAGTACATCTCTAGAGTATTTATACTCTAGAATTGGACTCTAACATTACATAGTCCAAACTAAATGAAATAGAAAAGTCTAACAAGCCCAATGCTCTAAGTTAAGTCCATCTTCAAGTAGTTGAGCTCTTTTGATGGGATGTCTTCAAGCCCATGTTTGATTCCAATGGTATTGAGTAGACCCTTAAGTGTATCTTCAACCATCTTTGTCTTGCTCCTAGTCATTGGTCCTGGTGGAATCATCTTTCTTTCTAATTTGTTCACTTGAACAAACTCCTCATCATTCTTCAAATACACTTCATTATCTTCCTGGGGCTCATCATCCCCCCTTTCTTTAGGAAGATTCGTCCCTGAATCTGTATCCATGTCGAAAAGAGACAAATCAACAACATTGAAAGTTGAATGAACAGAATACTCACCTGGTAAATCTAGCTTGTACGCATTATCATTAACGCGCTCAACAACTTGGAAAGGGCCATCTCCACAAGGTAGAAGTTTGGACTTTCTCTTTGTGGGAAATCTCTCCTTCCTAAGATGAAGCCAAACCCAATCTCCAGGTTCAAATACAACTTTGCGTCTCCCCTTGTTTGCTGCTGATGCATACTTTGCATTGTTGCATTCAATCTGTTGTTTCACCTTTTCATGCAATCTTCTGATTGCATCAGCTCTCTTCTTGCCATCTAAACTAACTTTCTCATCACAAGGCAAAGGTAACATATCCAAAGGTGTAAGAGGATTAAAACCATAAACGACTTCAAATGGAGATAATTTAGTAGTCAGATGCATGGTTCTATTGTAAGCAAACTCAACAAGTGGCAAACATTCCTCCCAAGTCTTAAGATTTGATTTAATCATAATCCTAAGTAAGGTAGAAAGTGTGCGATTAGTTACCTCAGTTTGCCCATCGGTTTGAGGGTGACATGTTGTTGAGTATAACAGCTTAGTGCCAAGTTTACTCCAAAGAACTCTCCAAAAGTGACTAAGAAACCTTGCATCTCGATCAGAGACAATAGTTAGGGGCATACCATGAAGTCTAACAACTTCCCTAAAGAAGAGATCAGCCACATGAGATGCATCATCAGTTTTATGGCAGGGAATAAAGTGTGCCATCTTTGAAAACCTGTCCACAACAACGAAAATTGAATCTCTACCCCTTTGGGTACGAGGTAAGCCTAAAACAAAGTCCATAGAAATGTCCACCCATGGTTGGGAAGGAGTAGGGAGTGGAGTATACAAACCATTAGGGGCAGTGGTTGATTTAGTCTTCCTACAAGAGATACATTTAGAACAAATTCTTTCAACATCCCTTCTCATGTGTGGCCAAAAGAAATGTTGGGTGAGAGTATCAAGAGTCTTTTTAACACCAAAATGTCCCATTAGTCCCCACCATGAGCTTCTCTAACAATCAAATCACGTATGGAGCAAGAAGGAATGCACAGCCTATCTTTCCTATAAAGAAAACCATCTTTCCTGAAGAATAGCCCAGATGTAGCAAGTTCACATGCCTTATAAATATCCCCAAAATCGTGATCATGAACATATAAGTCAATGATGGAAGCAAATCCAAGAATTCTTGCATCAAGATTGGCTAAGAGAGTGTACCTTCGAGATAAAGCATCAGCAACCACATTCTCCTTACCTTTCTTGTATTTGATCACATATGGGAATGTGTCAATGAATTCCACCCACTTAGCATGTCTTCTATTCAGCTTTACTTGAGCCTTCAAATGTTTGAGAGACTCATGATCAGTGTGTATCACGAACTCCTTAGGCCATAAGTAGTGCTGCCATGTCTCCAAAGCTCTAACCAACGCATACAACTCTTTGTCATATGTTGGATAGTTGAGGGTGGCACCATGAAGCTTCTCACTAAAATAAGCAAGTGGACGTCCCTTTTGCATCAACACAGCACCAATCCCTAAACCTGATGCATCACATTCAATTTCAAAAGTATCAGAAAAATTTGGAAGTGCTAGGAGAGGTGTTGAGCAAAGCTTATTCTTGAGTTGTTTGAAAGCATGTTCCTGCTCATCTCCCCAATGAAATGCATGATTTTTCTTGATCAACTGGGTGAGGGGTGCTGCTATAGAACTGAAGTCCCTAACAAACCGTCTATAGAAACTTGCTAAACCATGAAAACTCCTAACTTCACCCACTGATGTAGGTGTTGGCCATTCTTTGATTGCTCTTACTTTCTCTTCATCCACAGCTACTCCTGCATTACTTACAATATATCCAAGAAAAGAGACACTATTTGTGCAAAAGACATACTTTTTGATATTAGCAAACAACTTCTCTTTTCTAAGAGTATCTAACACATCTTTCAAATGCCCTACATGTTCCTCAATACTTTTACTATAGATCAGAATATCATCAAAATAAACAACAACAAATCTACTTATAAAAGGCCTAAGAACGTGATTCATCAATCTCATAAAGGTGCTAGGAGCATTGGTTAACCCAAAAGGCATAACAACCCACTCATGCAAACCAAACTTAGTTTTAAAAGCAGTTTTCCACTCATCACCTTCCTTCATTCTAATCTGATGATATCCACTTCTCAAATCAATCTTACTAAAAACACAAGCACCATGCAATTCATCAAGCATATCTTCAAGTCTAGGGATAGGATGTCTATACTTGATTGTGATGTTGTTGATGACGCGACAATCAGTGCACATCCGCCAAGTTCCATCAGACTTTGGAACCAATAACACCGGCACCGAGCAAGGACTCATGCTCTCACGCACAAATCCTTTAGACACCAATTCCTCAACTTGTTTTTGTATTTCCTTCGTCTCCTCTGGATTGGCTCGGTATGCTGGTCGGTTTGGGAGTTGTGCTCCAGGGACAAGGTCAATTTGATGCTCAATCCCTCTAAGGGGAGGTAAGCCTTGAAGTTCTTCTGGAAAAACATCTTCATATACCTGTAAGAGAGACACAACACAAGATGGAATGGATGAAGCATGGTTAGGTGAAGTAGGAACTTCATCCTTATACATGAGTAGAATGAATGGTTGCCTAGCGTGAAGTAAGTGTCTAATCTCACTTGGCCTTGCTAATAGACTCTCATTCTTTCTCTCAATTCCTAAAACTCTCATGTTTTCACTCTCTGTTTTGTGCTCATTTTCATCCTTTTTTCCACTCAATTCCTTGCCATCTCTTCTTTTTTCTCCACTTTTTCGCATCTTTTTTTCACTCATTTTCACTTCACTCATCTCTTCTCCCTTACGAACGACCACCTTGTGCTTTCCATTATCAGTATGAAGGCCTCTAGCATCACTCAGAATTCTGACTTGATCTTCATGTGCCTCCTTTGGAGATAATGGAGCAAGTGTGATGGAGCGTCCATTATAATTGAAGGAATATTTGTTCTTGAAACCATCATGAAATACTCTTCTATCATATTCCCAAGGTCTCCCAAGAAGAATATGGCTTGCATGCATAGGAACAACATCACATAGGACTTCATCTTCATATCTCCCTATGGAAAACGTCACAAGCACTTGTTTGGTAACCTTTACCTCACTTCCTTCATTGAACCACTGCAGATTGTAAGGCTTAGGATGCCTCACGGTGGGTAGTCCCAATTTCTCCACCAAGATGTTGCTAGCAACATTGGTGCAACTACCTCCATCAATAATCAGGCTGCAAACTTTCCTATTAACAAAGCATCGGGTTTGAAACAAGTTCTCCCTTTGCTCATCATTATCCTTCACCCCAATGTTAAGCGTCCTTCGAGTGACTAATACTTCTCCAGAAACAGGCAATTCATCCTCATCACTCACTTCAGCTTCTGTCTCCACTAGATCATCATCATCTTCACTAACAACTTCGCCATTGCCCCTAATCACCATTGCTCGTTTATTTGGGCATTCAGAAGCAATATGTCCAAGTCCCAAGCATTTGAAACATTTTATGTTTCTGGTAGTTCCCTTTGGAGGTGTTGTTCGCTCCCCTTGCTTGGAACTTGATTGGATGTCGAATTTGAAGTGTTCCATGGATGACTTCCCTTTATTTCTCTCCATCATCTCATTGGTGCCCCCAAATTTCGAACCAGAAGTCCTCTTGTTGAAATCTCTTGCGAAACTCTTGCTAGATAGTTGTTTCTCAACCTTTGTGGCCATATGAATCATGTCCTCCATCTCAATGTAGTGATGAAGCTCCACAATATTTGCAATCTCCTTATTCATCCCATGAAGAAACCTAGCCATAGTTGCTTCTCTATCTTCCTGAACATGAGCTCTAATCATTAAAATCTCCATTTCCTGCCAATATTCCTCCACTGGCCTTGAGCCCTGCTTGAGATTTTGCAAACGTTGATAAACATCTCTTTGGTAATAGTTTGGAACAAACCGCCTCCTCATAACTCTTTTCATCTCAACCCAAGTGTGAATTGGTTCTTCAGAGTCAATCCTTCTTTTAGCCACCAATTGATCCCACCAAATGATAGCATACTCACTAAATTCCATGGAGGCCAATCTGATTTTCTTTTCGTCAGAGAAGGTGTTGCAATCAAAGACATGTTCTACTCTTGTTTCCCATTGGAGATATGCATCTGAATCATTCTTTCCTTGAAATTGAGGTATCTTCATCTTGATGTTGTTAACATCCTTTCCAATTCTTCCTCCGTCTCTTCTACCTCCCTGATCTCGAAATCTTCTTGTATCCCCATGCACAAAATCATTTTCACTATGTTCAATGTAGTCATCTTCTTCATCAGTATTCAGGGTTCGATCACTTCTTTCAACAGTCCTTGCACTTCGTTGATCACTTAAGTCATGTTCAGTGTTGATGCGTTGATGCAATTGACTACCTCGACCCCTTCCAGCAGCATAATTATCTTGTCTTCGTGCTCTTGCAACATTTTGCAAAGAATTTTCGTGTTCATCAAGCCTGACATTTATGTTTTCCAGAATGCGATGCAATCTAGTGAACTCCTGTTGCATAGCTTTCAAAGTGAACCTCCCATCCGGTGAGTCATCCTTTTCATGCTCACTTCTGGAATTTGACATCCTAAATACTGGACAAAAGAAAACGAGCAGCAAGGAAGAAAAGAGACTAAACTAAAAAGAACAAAGAAACACACACAAGATTTACCACTCAATACTCAAGCTTCAAGTCCTTGATGCACTCTTTAATGTCATCATGCTTGTTCTCATGGCATCTAACGAATTAATCACTTCCAGATTGGTATTGATTATAGTGTAATGATGGAGTTAGGTGAGGGTGGCAGTATTAATAGTCTCAAGATGGAGACAAAGGGAAGTGTTTAAATTAAATTGGTTGCTTGTTGGAATAGATAAATAGGAAGGATGGACAGCAAGGTAAGAACAGATGAAATCAGAGAATAGAGCACTACACACGAAATGTGTTGCTTGCTAAACTATAGAAATACAGGAATGGGCAATCAACAAAGAGAATAGTCAAATGGAAAGGTGGGGACACGTGAATGACAGGGGATGGGAATTGAAGATAAGAAAAACAACAATAAAGTGGTTGGTTGGTGGAATGGGAAAAGTAGAGAGGTGGGCCACAATTTAAACATACATAATAATGTATGATAGTGATGGGTAATGGATGTTCACCTTCACACTCCTTATCCTCTTGCACACTTGAAAATGATATTCAATGTGTTCTTGCTATTCAATTGACACTCAATTTCGAGCTCTTCTTCAATCAACTTCCTGTGAACCTCCCTTTTTTTTTTGTACTAAAGCCAAAAGTAATAAGGACTTGGCTATAATGATTTTTTTTTTTTTTTTTTTTTGAATAGGCAGGAATGGAAGAACTCAAACAGGAACTGGATAATAATAAGGATAAGGAACCCAAAGCTCTGATACCAAAATGATGTGACCCTCTAATCTATAGAGATTAGCAACCCACAAAAAAGAGGTGATTTTGAAGCTTAGAAGAGAACCCACCCAAGTCTACCCTCAAGAGAATAAATCTCTTGCAACCAGACTTCGAAACAAAGAAAATTAGGAGCCACACTTCAGAAAAGAGAGATTGATTGGAAGTGATAATCCTAGAACGCCACAAGCTCAAAGCTTGATAAGTTAAGAGTATTCAAGCACTCAAAGGAGAGGGGAATCCTCACAAGATACATAAAATGACCAAAGATCCTGAATTAGTACATCTCTAGAGTATTTATACTCTAGAATTGGGCTCTAACATTACATAGTCCAAACTAAATGAAATAGAAAAGTCTAACAAGCCCAATGCTCTAAGTTAAGTCCATCTTCAAGTAGTTGAGCTCTTTTGATGGGATGTCTTCAAGCCCATGTTGATTCCAATGGTATTGAGTAGACCCTTAAGTGTATCTTCAACCATCTTTGTCTTGCTCCTAGTCATTGGTCCTGGTGGAATCATCTTTCTTTCTAATTTGTTCACTTGAACAAACTCCTCATCATTCTTCAAATACACTTCATTATCTTCCTGGGGCTCATCAATGCAAATGGCTTCGGCCAAGAGATACTGCCATATTTAATGCTTCAAGTTAGTAGGGTGATTTAAAAAAGTGGCCACTGTCATCTCACTGTGTGATAAAAGTGGTCACCCTATGTGTAAAATTTTTGCCTTACTGTGTGAGAGATAAAGTTAGTATGAATGATTAGTTTGTTACTTCAATGTTTTCCGAATACGAGGTTATCATTAGTTCATCATTTTATTTCTTATTGAAAAATAAATAGGAATATTTAATTCTTTTTCACATTTCATTTTTGTTGTTTAATAATCCAAAATAACAAAAAGAAGTCACATAAGTTTTATCTCATTCTTGAGTTTATTACTCTTCCAACTCTTTTTTTTTTTCTTATATAATATTTTCAGAATTTCATTGCTCTTTCTAATGAACATTAATGTATACTTAGTTATGCAGCTATTCCAATGATTCTTTTCTTATTTGTTTAAAATGTAAGTATTTTTACAATAAGTGCATGAAATTTAAGAGAAGCAATTGTAGTGGCACTTTAACTTCTAAAATATAATAAAGTGACCAAATATGCAGTTGAAATATTTTGCCGTAATTTATATACAATTGAGTGGTTTAGTGTCAAGAGCCCGATTAAATATGTTTTAGATGGGCCCGCGGGCCGGCCCAAGATGAGCCCATCATTTCTCTCCACCACGTGATCATGTTCTTTAAACAAATGAGGAAGAAATGAGTCACGTATTCCCACTTGACAGCTCAAACAACACCACATGTTTAACTGGAGAGAAAAAGAATGGAAGACCTTGAGTTAAGGCCATTAACCAATCAATAACCACAGAGCATCAGCAGCAAGGTTCCAGGAGCTTCGTCCCAGAGGTGACATGTAACGGGATGCCTTAGAGGGACGACGAGTGCGTCTCCCCGCAGCGCGGCCACAGAGAAGAGCATTTATCGGAATCGGGTACTCGTCTCTGAGAGATGTGGAAGTTGTGAAAACTCTGAGGTAGAACTGTTGCCCCAAATACTGTCTACTCCACGCCTCTGATCTGATATTCCACATCCCCACATTATCTAGCGCCACATAGATTGCTGTCCATGATCTCGGGTAAACCTGTGGACAATCAGAGGCTTATCTCTCGAGCTTGTGCGTTTCGTGGGATAAAGAGGGTAGCTTTCTTACTTGGACTGTGCTGCGAGACACGGCGTCGCGGAGATTGTACTGGTCTCTGCTTGCGGAGTTAAATGGGAGGCCGTCCATTCTGTTAAAGGTTCGTGTGGTCAGGAGTTGTGCAGCATTGTATGGAATGGTGATGGTGAATTGGTGAGGGACTGCTTACCCGACGACCCAGAAGGAGTAGCCGCTGAAATGGTAGCTCTGGACGATGTCCTCTGAGTTCTCGAAAACGATCTCGATGAAAGTCCGGTAGTCAGTCTGAAGTACTGATGTGTCCAGATAGATGCCTCCTCCGGAGGGGGCATCCGGGATGCTCCCAACACGGTACACGCCACTGATCTTGAAGTAATCAGCCAGCTTCAATGGTGTGTCAGCCTGGGTGTACGAGACGCTGTTTATTGCGTATCTTTGCTTCCCGTTTACCAGCCCCGCGGAGCTGCTCAGCCTGATGGTTCTTGAAATGTTGATCATGCCGTAGTGGTAAGATCCTTGAGGATTCGGCCTCGGTCCACTTGCTGTAAGATTTGTCCTGTTTTCAAAAAGTAAAGAGAATGTTGGTATAAAAGCTTCAACCTTGTGTGCAAATGGTGATTTTGCAGAACCTGAACGAACGAGCCTGGTTCAAGGACCAATCGATTTCAGTCGTTGGACCACCGGGAAGTGGGCCGACCGGGGACTACTCGACCCCAGGTAACGCAAAATGCCGGTGGTGGTAAGAATCTGAGAAGTAAAACGAGTAGAAACAACAATGTAATATGCTTGAGGCGGCTGATCAGCAGTCACAAGCACCGAAATGCATTGCCCAAGATGAACATCAAGAGATGAGTAGCTGATTTGCAATGTATGAGTTCCCTCAATTTCCACAACTTTCATCTTGTGCCCTGGATCCGGACGTTGACCGAATTCTGCAACCCCACGTTGCAGATTCTCAGTCTGTATGTTTTCCCTGATAAAGAAACAACCATCATTCAGTCATTCCTCCTCTCCAGTTCCTGGCTAAGGTTAAAGAAGGTAATTATTCTACCTTGTTGAACGGTGAACGAAGCCGAATTCGAACCACGGCCGTTGATGAGGAGTCCATCAGGAAACGGCAGTTGCCTGCCCCCATCAAGAATGGCTCTCAAGTCCTGTAGACCGAAAACCATAGGAGCGACTTTAGAACAACAGAGGAAGTGAAGAGTCTTTACTGAGAAACGGAAGTCCCTCAACAACACCTACCGTGTGATTGGCCTTGTACCAATCTCCAACAAGCAGGAAGTAATCCTCAGCTGGAGGATCAAAAGGGACTGGGATTAGCGGTCGGCTGAGGATCCGAATTCCCCCAATGCCGCCGGCCGCCTTCTGAAAACCCAACGATGGGAAGTAGAAGAAGCTCCCAATTTGATCCTTCATTTGCAGAATGTAGGTGAAGTTCCTGCCCGGAGGAATTGGGCAAGTCGTACCGGGCAAGCCATCTTCAAATGAGTTCCTTCTGTTCTGCACTCCCGACCTTAGTTCAAAACACCAAGTAAACCACACATTTAGCTCTTAAACCCCTGGTTATAGGGTACAATCTCTTGGCAGCTTAATAGAATAGGACGTATAGTTTCACTTGCCGACCAAAAAAAAAAAAAAAGTTCCCTCAAGAAAGGATTTTCAGATTTTGACACCGCCGCAAGAAGAAATAAAGCTACAAAGAGGTAAAAAAGAAAGAAAAAAGCCAGATGCAGATTGCCCTATTCCATTGTACTTTGAATCACACTTTTGGTGGTTACCAGTGGATGAGGAAAGGCTCATCAAGGCTGTTGATTACATTGACAATAACATTGTCGTTGGTGACGGAGTAAATCTCCGGCCCCGGAAACTGCCCATTTATCAAAATCCCCTGTAAAACAGAGTAGAAAACTCAGTCCACTCCCCGCCGCCGTGCCAGATCCAACACACAACAAACATGTCATCGAACACAGAGGAAAAAAGGGTACCTGCTGAGGGACCCCAAGAGGGGAAATCGTGCCATAGGTGACGTTCCAGGAGAAGAACCTGTAAGGACTGTCGGCAACCACCGCAGCCGCAAGAAATGCCAACAGAAACGCCACTCTGAGCGGTGGCGCCATGCCTTTTGTGTTAGAAAGAAGAAAGAGAGCACTTTTGGTGATACCCAGTAACCAGTTTGTTGTTGCGAGGAGAAAGCTGGGATGGAAAGCGAAGGTGAAAAACGAGTGAGTGACCGACAGACGCGTATGGGGCCGCCATATTTAAAGTGGTGCAGTGCAGCGAAGCGTGTAAACAGAAATGGGGATATACTATTTCTTTAAGCATTCCACAGCTGTGTGAGTTCAGGCATAATTCTCACTCACCCCACCGCCCACCACCAGGGTTCACCGTTCCCACTCCACCCTCCTCCGCCGCAGATGCCACCTGGTTTTAGCCCTTTTTTAATATCTCCTCTATTTATTCATTAATTATATACATTATTTTTTTAAAAGCTGTAAATTGTAATCCATCCAACCTTGACTTTGATTTGGTCAAACCCAAAGCCCGCGGATTCGAACCGCTTCAATTATTTTGGCAGATAATTTTGAATATTTCTTTCCAGGAAATGGAATTTTTGGGGATTTGGACCCAGCAAATTGAAAAAAAATTCATTGTTTATTTATGTTTGGGTATTTTTTTAGAATATATTGTAAATGTGATACGCGTATTAAATGAGTATTATAATCTTTGTAAATTGAATTATTAATTTTTTTTCATAAAAGCAAAGAAGATTGAATTTAGAATTAATTAGAGGGGGGTTACGGCGTGAAGAAAGGAGTGAGGGCGACGGTGGCGATCGTGTCCTGTCTCGCCGGAGGTCTGGCGCAATTATGGCTGTCACATGGCCTTTCTCTTTTGCTCTCGCTTTCAGGGATCCAAATGCGACGTTTATCGGTAATACGCTTGAAAGCTTTTGATTATCGGAAGGTCGCGTAGCGTCGGGATCCCAAGGCCCACTCCGCATCAGACTAGACACCAAACCAGAAGGCGTTCCCCGCAAAACACCAAAAAGTCCAACACTGGCTCTGGGATGCAAGTGGAAATGCAATCCCTCCAGTCCTTCCCACTTCACCCACCCAACTACTACACCCATAAAAACATGACCCATGGATGGCATGCCATGTGGGCACTGCATTAAAATTTCAAATATAAAACAATAATTTCAATGTTATATCTAACAGAGTTTGAGAGGGTGATCACACCTTGTCTTGCAAACCAAATATCAACGATATATACCTTGTGGAGCTTTTCATATTTAATAAGCTTTAGATAATATGAAGCGAGAATTTGGACCAGAAATGTGCAGGTATGCGAATTATGAGCTATGGGTTTTCAATGCGGCTTAGAATGATTGTGATGCAAACCAAGCACAAGAAGCCAAAACACACAAGTTGCAGCATTGCGAGCACACAACCAGGTTTTGGAAAGAGGATGATATTCTGTAAAACGTGCTAAAATAATGAGATTGCATTTGCTGTTCTATATTTAAATATACCATATTCTTTTGACTATCTCAGTTTCAAGTAGATTATCTTAGCACAATGTGTGATATTCTACTTGCCAAGTTTAGAGCTGTCTCCTTATTTCTCTGTTTACCATATTTGTTGAACACCCTCTCTTATACTTAGTTGTGGTTAGATGCTAAGTTTGTTTCTCAAATATACTAGTCTCTTGAATGGCATTCTTTTGGTAAATAGATCTGCCAGTTGGTATTGAGATGAGATGTGTTGCATCACCTAGTATCCTAGGACCACTATTTCTGATACAAATGATAATTAGCAATTTTATTATGCTGGCTTCCACAATATAGAACTGGATTTATCGTCAAGTGTAGAGCACCTAGATTGTCACATTATCGAGTGGCATCAGGTTTAACTCTGATGTCTCTAGTGCAAAGTGTAGCAAGGTTACTTCAATTGTCGTGTGTGCCATTGCTTGGATTGATAAACGAAAGTTTTCAAAGTCTCTCAAAAATAAAATTTTCATATCACATAAAATTTATAATTCCTAATGCATACAAATTACAAGTCCAAAAAATATATACAATGATTTCATGATCGAATTCAAGGAGTTTATGCTTATTATTTGATAAGTTCAATTATTTTGAAATAACAATTTCTGTAATAGTTCTTAACAAAAACTAACATCAATTTAATAGCATGACACGAAAATAAAAATAAAAATATAACAAAACTTTAAAGCCACTAATTTTAAAACCTAGATACCTCAAAAGTTTCAGGGAATGTGTTGGTTAAAGTTTTGGTATCAAAACTTTAAAGTATTTTTTAATTCTGGACAATCTAAATCTATCCAAACTTATTTTTTATGATTTTTTTTTAAAATTTCTTGAATCACTTAACATTTAGTTCTATTATTTTATACAACAAATAAAATTAGAGCTATTGAATTCTATTGGTATCTATGTACTCATATCTCATTTCTTTGATCTACCTATAAGTTGAGGTTTTTAAATTAGGTGTTTTTACTTATTTTTCTCCTAAATCTATCATGAAATATTGAGAAAACATATAGCATCCTCAAGTTTCAATCCCTCTATTCAATCAGCACACAACCTTTCATCCATAAAACATCACATTAAAGTTTAGCCACTCATGATAAAATAAAACAAGATGGCTTTATAAAATGAAAATACAAACAAGTTCATAACTTTTTTTCATGAAATTAAAGCAACAAATGTAAATAAATTATTCAAATGCAAAAAAGTTCAATGAAATAAATTTTTCCTTAATGAAAGTGGTTGCTAGTTCTTTTGGAATAAAGTTTGCTCCTCTTCTTGCTTTTGGTTCTTTTCTTTCTCCTATATGTATTATAAGTAAAAATTATTTGAAAATAATCAACTCCCTCCTCTTACAAATATCTTTGGATTTGTGAAAATCTCTCCCATTTATTCTCCATCTTTTTTGTCAATTGTATTACTTTTTGTAATCATTTTTCTTACTTTCATAATCTTTCATCTCTTTTTCCACAATCTATCATGTAGAAGTTTGTTAATATGATGTTTTTGCAAAAAAAAAATCATATTACTTTAATTTGTCAATAATTATCCATTTTGTGTGTATCTCATATTACATGTCATCGATTTCGGATATAGAATTTGGAGGTTGATAAAAAAAAAAAAAAGTCATACTACAAAACCTATAAATAAAATGTTAAAGCAAACTGTAGACTAAATCTATTATTTAGTGCATTTTGTAATAAAAATGCTCAAATCATCAAAATATTGAAAATTATATTTAAAATATTTAATTTTACCATAAAACATATTAATGTATAAGAATTAAAATATATGTTATTATCAATAATTAACTTTTGTTGATGACGATATTTTTTGTTATTTCTTGTAACTCCAATAGATTGAATTTTCACATAGGATTAAACAATATTCAATGATCTAGCTTGCATAATCTGCATCCGACTATGTCTCCAAGTGCAATGAATAAAACTTATTTAAGGAAAGACTATGGTTCAATTGACATACTTGAATACTTCAATAACCAATGCTAGATGATTGTTTGGTAATTAAATAAATTGTAAAAAAAAGTTCACATTGTATGTGATTTCTGGTCATGTCAACATCAAATATTGTACTATTCTTACAAACACTTGAAAAAGTGCAGAATCATCAAGACATTCTCTATACTATATGAGCTTAAGTTTTGAGATATGTGGACTAGTGATTGGCTTGCAATCCCTGAGTTCAAATCTATCTAGAATAGAAAGAGCATAATTTGATTAAGTAGAACTCTACTATAAGGTTGTAACACTTGAATTCCAAGGAAGTTATGTAAGTGTTCAAGGCACTTAATGGCAAATTCTAAGAACAATTTCTCGATTAATTCATGTGTCAATGGTGCCTTGTTTTTATTACTATCACCAACATGAGCAAGTGCAATAGAGATTATCAAATATCTTAATCAGTAACAAGTGCAATAAAGATTATAATATGAATGATAGCTAGTCAAATTGCAAAAGAGAATTTTATGTATAATCTCAATCTTATTGAATCCCTTCATAACAAGACTAGCTTTTAGATAATCTAACGATTCATCTGACTTAATTTTTTTCTTGGATACCCATGTGTATCCAATAGAATGCTACAAGACATTTCATTGAACCAAAGCCCAAATGTTATTTCTTTGAAATATATATAACTTCTTGTGCATTACTATACTTCTAGCAAGATGCACTACACTTTGATATCATTAGTGCTGAGAATATTGAGTGATACTATTCAACATAAAGGATGTACTTTGGATTTAGTGCAAGTTCTAAGCGTAGCACACAAATACTCAAGTGCACACCTCATAGAAGTCTCATTTGTATATGAGTGTGCATAGTACTCATGCTATATGCATATAATAGCAAACGAATACAGCAAATTAGCCAAGTAAAACCCTAACATAGGGGAAATCTCGTAGTGTTGGGCCCAAGTGCCAACTGAAAAATTCACTATGCTTAGTTACTTAATACAACAAGGAACAATAACACCAAAATTAATCACTACACTCTTCTCACAAGAATTACTAATCCATATGCTGTGCCAAAATCAATAGCACCTCTCCCACCGAAAATCGACAGAACTCATCTTCCACCTTTTCACACACGTCTTCATGATCACCCTTGTTGAAAACTGCTTCTAATCATGAAGTAATCGTCGGGCCCCATCTTCATGACATGACCGTCAAGCCTGACATGTGCGTCTTCCAACCTGTAAATAGAAAAATGTGATTGTTTTTCCACATAAGTAATCCTCATTGAGACCTTTGGATGTGTGGGTAAATAGATGTTATGTTGAGATTATATTTCGGCTAAACATCGAGCAATGGGTTGAAGGTCAAGAGTGTGAGTGTTAACATCATAATGGGTAGTTTGTGTGTTTAATGAGGTGCCATCATCATTGCATGTATTAAGTCTAAGAAGAAGATTGAGATTATTCTGGAATGATAGATGAGCATGTTGTGAGGAGGTTCAACTTGGTAAGGTGATATGATCATTGTAGTTGTTTTTTTTTCCATTGTCATTTCATTTCAGAGATGGTAGTTGCTATGTGCAAATTTGATCGCGAGAAAATTGACCACGTTGATGGAGTTTGCAGCAGTCATGTTGATAGGCAAATGGGTCGAAGAAAAATGGAATGATCAAAAGCACGATTGAGTAACACAAGAAACTAGTCTAATATCAATAAGAATAAGGATGTAGTCTATACGAATTAATCAATAAATTCTATTTAATTCATAAGTAAAAGTTATTATATAAATAGATACAAAATAAGTAAAAATATTCTATTTAAAATTAAGTAACTTACTTATTGAATAAGTTATATTTTATCAACTTGTATGATAAATAAGTGAAGTAATTAAAAGTGAAAATAAATTAAAAATAAATAAAAGTAAAATTAGAAATTAAGTTTTAGAACAAATAGATGTATTATGTAAAACACTTTTATTTTTACTTAAGTTATAAGTTGTAAAATAATTTGTACAAATTACTGTCTAAGCGTATTCGTGCAAACTAGGCATAAGAAGCTAAAAAACAAAAGTACACCTTCACAATCATATAACCAAGCCTTGGGCAGGGGATATTTTATTACAAGGGGGTGCTAAAAGAGTGTACAACTAAAGCAAATAAATAGAATAGATTAATCAATTGCTAAGAACCCTAAAATCAATTTGTGCCATACATAAATACCCTATAACTTAGCCTTTGACTTGGTGTTAGAGATAGCAATTGTTTTTGGATATTTGAATATGAGTATAATCATATTTTTATGAATACAGAAAACATAAAAATAATAATTAAGGCTATATCCATAATAAAAATTATGTTATTTTTTTGTAAAATAAAATAATAAAAATTACGAAAACAATTGTACGGGGTTATCCTGATGAAAAAAAAAGGTTAAGTGGTTCTGATCATAAAATCAACAGTAAATGGGCCAAAGGCCAGAGCGAACGATTCTCTGACTTCTGTGAGTGTGGACATGCGGAAGAAGACAACGGACGGACACTGCGGAAGATCCGGTGATTTCACGTGAAGAGTTTTGCTGCTCTACGTCAACTTTTCAGCGAATTCTGAAGGGGTGTGCGTGATTCGCGGTATATTGCTGGAAATCATGCCGGATAAGCTGATTACGGCCACTCTAGTGATATGGATTGCTTTTTCCGGCTGCTGTTTCGTCCAAGGGCAGCGACGGCAGCTTCGATTCGATGGAGAAAGGGGGCAGTTTCGTATCCTACAAATCTCCGATATGCACTACGCTAACGGTAAGACCACGCCGTGCCTCGATGTGTTCCGGAGTCAAAGACGATCGTGTTCCGATCTGAACACCACCGCCTTTATCCACCGTGTGATTAGCGCCGAGAAGCCCGACCTTATTGTGTTCACAGGTAATTGATTCGTTGACCCTGGAAACCAATTCCGAGGTTAATTTGTGAATCGAATTTCAGGCGATAATATATTTGGGTCCGATGCTTCTGATGCCGCGTCATCGATGGACGCTGCGTTTGCCCCTGCGATATCCTCCAATATTCCTTGGGCTGCTGTTCTTGGAAACCATGATCAAGAATCAACTCTGTCTAGGGAAGAAGTGATGAAGCATATTGTAAAAATGAAGAACACTGTATCTTTGGTCAACCCCCTGATGCCCAGTTCATTGAAGGATTTGGGAACTACAATTTGGAGGTTCATGGTGCTGATGGCTCACCCTTCGCAGATAAATCAGTTCTCAATCTTTACTTCCTCGACAGCGGTGATTACTCTACTATACCTTTCATCCCTGGGTATGGGTGGATTACGCGTTCTCAGCAGCTCTGGTTACAGCGTACTTCCAATGAACTCAAGGTAAAACAAAAAAAGCATAGTTGTCTTCTTTGGCTGGCTGCCTGTTGGATTTAATCTCTGTGATTTCCTTCTGAACAGAGGAGATACACGAGTGAACCAGTGGCGCAAAAGGGATCAGCACCAGCGCTTGCATATTTCCACATCCCTTTGCCCGAATACTCAAGCTTCGACTCATCCAACATAACCGGGGAAATGCAAGAGGAGGTTAGCTCCCCATCCATAAACTCCGGGTTCTTCACAACGCTGGTGGAAGCAGGGGATGTGAAGGCTGTTTTCACTGGCCATGATCACCTTAACGACTACTGCGGCAGATCAAGTGGCATAAATCTCTGCTATGCAGGAGGATTCGGGTATCATGCCTACGGGAAAGCAGGGTGGTCGAGGAGGGCGAGAATGGTGGTAGTTTCGTTGAGGCAAAGGGAGGATTCTTCATGGGGAGCATTGAGGTCCATAAGAACATGGAAGCGTCTTGATGACGAGAAGCTTACTGCCATTGATGCGCAGGTGCTTTGGAGCAGAGGCTCCTCAAGAAGGAAGCACGAATTCTATTAGTGTGTATGTTGCAGGAGGTCGCAACATAAGACTACAGGGTGAATCATAAACTGACAAGTGACCAGTTCCTAGAACTAGAACAAGGGATCGAGTCAAAAGACAAGTAGGATATGGAAAGGGAGAGCAGGAAAGAATAATAATAATAATATTCTCCTGTCATATTCTTTCATTACAATTCTTTTATTAATTGTCTTAATATAATTACCCATAAACACATTGGGCTTAACTTTAATTATTTTGGGTTGAGTAAAAAGTATATATTTAGTTTAGAGTATAAAATATATATATTTTATTTTCTAAAATCTAGTTAAGCATATTTACATAATTTTATAAAAATTCATTATTATAAGGAAAGAAAAAAAAATTCTTTTAAAAATAAGGAAAATATATCGATCCAAAACTCACAAATCATAAAGCTGTAGTAAAACACATTGTATTAGTAGTTTTAACTTATAAAATTAATGTGTTTAGTAATAAAATTATATGTTTTAAATATGACTTTAGATATTTTTCAAATTTTTATTATTATTTATGTTTTTGTTGCAAAAGTGTAGTAAATCATTGATTTAGATCATATTTGGTCGTGACATCCTATTGAATGAGATTTGTGGTAAGTTTTTTTTATTAAATCAACACCAAATTCTACATGAGACGGAAAATCAACGGAGTTAGCCAACCCAAGAGTGAAGCAGTAGATGATTTCACTAGAAATGGTGGCAATACAAGAGAGGAGCAAAATGAATAAATTCAAACAAGGGATGGGAAAATTAAAAAAAAAAAACGGAGAGAGAAGAATTTTCTTGCAAAACACACTAACAATAGAAAAAGAATATACTTATTTGAAACGATCCTAATTTGATGATACCCAATCCGGTGGATTATCAGTTTTTTTTAAAAAAAATGTGGATTTGATTGGTTTACGGATTCTACGACTAAAAATCCAAATTAATCCAATATGATACATTCTGAAGATCCATTTTTGAAACAACTATAATATATTTATATCATTTTTTTATACTGATCGACACATTAAGTATATCTTCATTTATTAGTTACTTTGTTTACTTGTGTGACTCTTCTAGCTACAACAAGTATTGTAAAAATGTACATTTTATGTTTTGAAAATCATCAAGACAAGATTATGGAATAATATGGGAGATGATTTTCTTACCAATAATATGCTTATATATATTGAAGATGAATTTGTAGACAATTGTACCTATGATAATATTTTGAAGAATTTTAAGAGTATATCTTTAAATTTTATTTAATATTTCATAATATTTTAATATTAGAGATGAATTTTATATCTAAAAATTTTGTTTTATAATAAGTTTTTCTTATTAATTTTAAGTTTTTTGTTTTAATTTAAAGAAATAGGGAATGTTTCTCCTACGGCGGCCTTGATCGATGAGTGGTGTACAGTTGCTATGAAGTCATCCACAGCCCTCCTCCTGGTTGTTTGTGACTCCAAAATTTCCACACCTATTTCTGCAACCCAAACCAACTCTTTCTGATGTTCCCGGCAGCATTTAATAATAACATATTTCCAATAGCAACTCACATATTCCGGCACAACTACAACATATTGCACACACTGGATTCTGAAAGTTCAATATAATACATGTATGCTGGTCTCAAGAATTTACAACCAAAATGAAAAACAAATGTATTGTTTCATTGTGATGCAAGCATCAACATTTGTCCCAAGAGATGAAAGTGTTCAGTGGCACGTCATTCCTAGGGAGAGCTGCTGGTGGTGGAATTCCACTCCCCTGGTAGGCGAAGGGTTTATAGAACTTGCTATTTCTATTCTTCTGTTGCACAGCTTGGCGTTGAAAGAATTTCTGTGCATGACTTGCAACTTGCTGTGGAGTTCTAGTGATAACGTATTCTCTCGAAATCCGTTGCCACTTTCCTCTCCCACACTCATCTAGTCCACGTAGGAACCGTCTGCAACAGAAAAAAAAATGGAACATAACATGCTTGTGAGCTGCCAATTGGGTTCACAACACAGACCCAAAAGGTGATGTAATATCATATTCAAATGAAATGAAGCATTGGAAGAATGTAGCAAGTTTATGAGGTATGAACCTGTGCTCCTCATCACACCAGGTGATTCCTTTTCCTCTTCGCCTCCGCTTTTGTCTTTCTCCAGATGAAACCTCTTGTTCTACGTCTATTCCCAAGAATTTCGAAACCTCCTCCCAACTGTAAGATTCTATGTTGCTGCTGACTCCATACGTAGATTGACTCACTGGGGTTAAACTATCCAGACTAATAACTGTGGGTGGCTGACCGCCACTCCCTCCAACCCAGCCACCATTTTGATTTGTAAGTGTTGAAGTAGGGGCTTCATAAACCACCGGCGTTAGCAGCATATCAGATGTAGTGAATCATCCTTTTAGAAAAGAACTATGTACTACTTACCCCCATCACGGTAAAAACCTGTGATCCCATCGACGTTATGGTGATGGGCGTTCCAATATCCCATGTGGTTGGCACTGGGAGGGAAGACACTGTTAGGCAGCAGTTCAGCAGCCATGCCGCCGATCCCCCATGCTGCGCCTGTGTCTTGCACCTGAAAAGACATTGAAATAGGAAAGCTATTAAATATATAAGATCAGATGGCATCATTCGAATCTCAATCAAAAAATTAACATATTTGAACTCAGGCTCTCAATCTACCATCCATACTCACCGCGCAGGAAGTCATCATAGGAGGAAGCACTGGCAATACTGTGTCTTCAACAGAATTAGACATCTGGTGAATGCTTGGCAGGTGCTGTTCTGAATCGTCATCATCCATTTCCATCCAGCTCCGACTCGTTTGCAAGTCCAAAGATTTTACAGGTTCTGAGACCCAGCCACCTCCATGCGCATCGTATGAATTCTCCAACCCGAGTAGTGCTCGCTGGAAACAACTCTGCATATCTTGTAGATCATTCGATTCTTGCTTTTCCTCCTCCTCCTCCAGCAATCCATCTGATTCCATAACATCGCAACAACCACAGCAATAAAAACAGAAACATTAAAGAATCAAGGGAGTATTCCCCAGTAAAAATCCGAGCAGAGGCCAAAAAAATACATGCTCTTGACATACCAAGAATCGTGAACCAATCATATTTGTCTCCCTCAGGGTTTTCCATTTAATTACAGAGGCAAACCAAGATTCCAAAATGATCGCCGCTGGAAAACTTTGAATCAGGAAAACAAATTCAGCAAATGGGTGGCAACAACTCTGCATATCATCATGCTAATGCGTATCATGTTAATTTGAATACCTTGGCGCCAAAGCTAACCGCTTAAAAACAAGTTGATGAAGTAAAAAATATTTTAGTTTTTTTTTAATTTCCCCTTGCATTGAGAAAATTTTCACACCTTGATTTCTTCTTCGTTTTATTTTCGAGAACTTATCTTTTAAGAAATAATTTTAATAAAATAGAAACTGAATTTCAATTACACATTTTTATTTTGTAATAATAAAATGATTATAAATAAAAAAATGTATTTCAATCAAATCCCCTTAGCAACCAGATGTTTTTATATATATTTCGTTTTTATTATAAAAATTATTGTAATTTCATATGTATATTTATTACCTACTTGGACTTTATTTTATTTTATTCTGCTTAATTAGATACATGCGCCACCTTTTCGGGTTGCAAGTAGTCCCGTGGCTGGGGATGGATGCCACCCGAGTTTAGGCAGAGATGTAAACCTCCTGCAAAAATGGCAGAAACAAAAGTATGGTGATGTTCGCTTTATGCGGGGTCCATATCATTAAAAAAAATTATATATTTAACTGGTGGCCATGCAACCTTTAGAGTTTGATGGGTTACCGTGTATGAATAGAGGGAATCCTTCTCATTTCGATGTACCTAATCAATCGTACCTCGCGATTGAGTCCCAGTATCCATATTCGATCCCATTGAGTGAGTTATGTAGAAACTTCACAATTTTTGAAGGTAGAGTAGCAGCAAAAGAAAGATATCACTGTTTTTACTTATATGTCTTACTCAATAGAGTTTCAAAAAAAATATAAAAATCGATAATTTAACAAAGTAAATATTTTTTAATTTATTATGATAAATAATGAATTTTTATCTTAATTTGGTATGAATGTAATCCTTATTTTGAAGTAAAATACATAAAAAATTATTTTTATTTTTTGATTTTACGGTCAATATATTAATAGATATCGATTATACACAATATCTGATTGATACATGAAAATGGAAGACACACTTTACACCATGGGATTTATTTGACTAAATAGTTTTACTAGTTACCCAAATGTAGGATTAAATTGCATGGTGCAATCATAGCATTCAAAATGCATCTTTAAGCAAGCAAGAAGGTAAGGAAAATCAAAGAAGAAAGAAATGATTACTTTTCAAAATAACTCATTAAACAAAATTCACCTTATTTAATCATATGGATGAAGAGACAAGAATGGAATCAAATCCACAAAAGGTGATTATCAAATTGAAAATTATGATCAATCTAAAAATGGATGGCATTTTTACATGCCAACACAATGTCTCCTTCAAAACTAAGCAAAGCACATATAATATTCTTGAAATTTTCTGTAAACTGCTTACGATTTCCAATAGTAGCACCTCGCATGTCGTGGCACAATTGTTAATATATCACATGCACTGTGTTCTTAAACTCTAATATAATGCACACATGTTGGTGTCCAAAAGTTACAACAAAAGTGAAACACAAACCTATCGTTCCGCTCTGATCTAGTCATCAGCACTTGTCCCATGGAATAAATGTGCTAGAGACTCTCGTGTGGGTGGTGTGGTATTGGGAGGGAGCAAAGCTGGTGGTGGAATGTAAATTCTACTCCCCTGGTATTTGAAGGGGTTTTTGGGAGGAGTGGTTGTAACCCTCTTTGACTACAACTATTATTTGGAATAAAGGTAGAACTGTTTATCTTATTTTGCTAGAAGAATTTTTGTGTGTGACTAACGACTTGCTACAGTAATTTTATACAAATAATCATATTTTTCATTTTATACAGTAATTCTTTCTTCTTCATCATCTCACTAGCCCGCTTGAATTCTTCAAGGCTTCTTCGTTTTACCCTCATAGATTGCAATCAAAAGAAATTCCCAAGAATCAAAAACAGTTTATACGATACCATAGGTATAAATTTTATTTTACAAGATTAAGTGGATTTAGAAGAAATTTTCAAGAATCATGATAAAATCATTTTCAAATATATAGCTCTAAAAAAATATACATTAAAACAATTTTTCTACTACTTTTAATTATAATATATATTTATTAAGTGCGAAAATATAGAACAAGTCAGGTAGAAAAGAGAAATTAAAATTACAAAAAAATTAATATATAAAATAATAAATTTTAAATATATTATTTTAATGATTAAAATAAATAAGGTATAGAAAATAACAAATATGTTTATAGTGATAAGGAATGAATTTTGAAAAAATAGTTATATGCATAAAATTCCTAACTTGGTGTAGAGTTCTCGTGGTAACGTATTCCCTGGAGACTTGTCACCACTTCCCTCTCCCGCATTGCTTCAGTTCACACAGTAAGCATCTGCAAGTGAAAAGAAAATGCAACAATGATATCAACATGATTGATTCAAGACGCGTGTGAGCTGCAAATTATGTCCACAACACTGGGCCAAAAGGTGATGTAGTATCAAATTCTAATGGAATGAAGCGTTGATAAAATGCAACAAGTTTATCGTGTATGAACTTGTGCTCCTTCTCAAACTAGGTAATTCCCCTTCCTCTTCGCCTCTGCTCTTATCTTTCTTGAGGTGATGCGTCTTGTTCTACGTCCATTCTCATTCCCAAGAACCTCGAAACCTCCTCCCAACTATAGGATTATATGGCATTGCCCCCTCCATACGTAAATTGGCTCACTGGGCCTGGACTTTCTAGACTAAAAACTGCATTGGCTGACAGCCACCGCCTTCAATTCAACCATCATTCTGATATGGAAGGGTTAAACCAGGGGCTTGCCTGTTGAACTCGTTGGCTGTATGGTTCATGTATTTGGTGATTCCCCATAAACCTATTAGATGCCAACGTTTAAGATCAGATGTTAGCAGCATACTAGATCTTGTGAATCATCCTTTTACAAAAGAAGTATGTATTACTTACCCTCGTTGCTATAAAAGCCAGTGATCTCTTGGGCGTTACTCTGATCAGAGTTCTAGTATTCCATGTGGTTGGCATTGAGAGGGAACACATTAGTAGTCAAACTAGCCTCGTTTCCATGAAAGCCATTGATCCCCTGAATGCGATACTGATCTGCGATATGATATTCCATGTGATTGTCATTGGGAGGGAACACATGGGTAGGCAATGATGCATCAGGCATACTAGAGATCCCCCATGCCATGTTATTATCTTCCATCCATAATATAATAACACATATTTTTGAATGTTTAAGGATAGAAAAATGATTAATATTTATAGACAAAACTTTTATTTTATTATATATTGCTGGATTTTTGTAACTAATATCTTAGTTTCAATTTTAGTTCTAATTATTTTCTTGAGCAATTCAGCATATATCAACAATGTAAATCCTAATGAGTCAAAAAGTGTACACTAGAGCCAACATGAAAAGGTGAACAAAAAAAAAAGAAAGAAAAGCACCATATCCCAAGAAGATCAAAATTGCAAGAACAAGGAATGAAGAAGACAAACTAAGACAAAGTCTTATTTTGAAGATTTCTTTCGCTTATGAAGAAAACTATTCCTAGCTCAAAAGGGTTTTAGTTTTTTCGCGCAACTGTTTACAATTTCATTTTACTATTTATTTTTTTGTTCATTTTATTGCTGCTAAGTTGTGGAACGAAGATGATTTTCATGTTATATTATGAAAGTATTTTATTTTTTTTAATATGAGTAGTTGGGACCAAAGAGGATAGGAGATAGTGTGTAAATCATTTTTTTGATCTTTTTAGTCATAAATCATATCATTTTCTTAACAAATCAGGATAGATTTAGGAGGAGGATGTAATGATAGTTATCTTAACAATCCTAATTAGAAGCATACCAAAGATTAGGAGAAAACAAAAGCTTAGGTAAACTTAGACTTTCGTCTGTGACATTCATGATTTGCAGTTTAGATTATATTTCATATTTAGCAATATAGTCAATGAGAATTATTATTTGAGTGAATCTTTGAAATTTAGTGAGCACTTATACTTTATCAATTTGTTCAAAACATTCAATATTTCATCCAAAAAGAATTTTCCCAAAATCCCTCAAACAATTTGTATGTATATTTTCTTCAATAAAATTTATTGTAGTGAAGTAAATCCATTAAAGAGGTGGAGGAACATTAGCAAAGAGCATAATATTGCTTGCTTCTTTTGATCTTCATGCAAGTAATAGATCCATCAAGGGATATACTAACATTTTCGTGGTTGTTGGAGAGCCAACTCCTGTATGTAGGCCTAAACCAAAGGAATTGCTTGAAGCAGATCTTAAGACTAAAATGGTGATGTCGGAGTTAAAAAAGAGTTTCTAAGCGTTGTTCCACTAAGGTATGCATTTCTATTATCCTTATATAGTTTTCTTCCTTCTCATTTTGCACCTCTTCTGTGGTGATAAGTTGCAAAGCATCAAAGATTGATGTAGTAATAACATGTTTTCTCATAATATAATCTTGTGAGGCATCCAACATTGAGGTGACCTTTTGTTGATGAAGCAGATAAACTTTCTTCAATACTTGACAAAAACCAAATTGACCCTTGGAGATGAAGTTAAAGTTTTTACTATACAGGAAGATAAAAGAGTGTTTAAATTTTATTGGAAAATGCTTAACTTTGAATGGTGCTTTTTTCAATGATGCCCTAGGATGAAGTGCAAGAAAGAGCTTAGATTCCACTTGAAAAGTTCCTCTATGTATAGAAGAAGAGACAGCGGTTAGAGAGGAGGAAAGAATAAGAGAGAACAAAAATGGATAATAGTATTTTACTGCTAGATTTTTCGATTATAACTCCTCTATTAATCGTCTTAACAAAATTTTCAAATATGAGCTACGTATAAATACATTGGATTAAATATATTTAATTCCAAAAGATAAAATAGCTGGCAACATAGATTTGCTCCTCCCGATCATGACAATCTTGTTGGAAAAACACGTGTTTCTGGTTATGTTGTAGTACTCGGATCCCTTCATCGAAGTGCGAGAATACTAAGTGTTCGGATCTTGTCAATGTGGTGCTTGGATACCGAGTGCCTGAATATCTTCTGTAGCATCAAGACACCTTCAATGCAATACCCAATGTTTTCTATAATGCTCTATATAACATTCAAAAATATCTCATAATGCTAAAATGCTACCTGAAGTATTTGAATATCTTTATTGTGGAACTTAAAAACCTCAATATTTAATCTTATATTAAAGATGCTATGTATCCCATATTAATTTTGGAAACCTCAATCTTTAACCTTATATACAATTGAGGTTATTAACGCTTAAATTTGCTTAATACGCTTGTTAGAATATTTTTATTAGTATTTTATTCTTTTCCTGATTTAATGTATTTATGATTTACCTTTTTAAATATTTTTCAATGTTTTACTAATGATAAGTGAAACATTTTTATTCTTTTCAATGTTTTATTCTTTTCACTATTCATCTCTTTGATAATTTATCATTGTTTACATTTTTGTCAAAAAATGACCTTAAATGTTCATTTTTATTGAAGATTTATCTTTGTTCACATTTTTATTTGCAGTTTATTATATTCAAAAGCAATTGAACTAAGTTGTTGTGGGAAACCAAAATTAACCCCCTTTTGTGACTTGACTAATTTACTCTGGTGGGGCCGTATTGGTGAAATAGTATTTTTATAAAAATCAATTGATTGAATAACACATGTTTGAAAAGCATTTGTTAAATAGCATTTTTATGAATTATTTCAAATCAAAAAGATATATATTGGTTTAATTAAAACATATATATTAATTCTTTTTATTGATTATAAAGATATATAAAAATATAAACATAATATATATTGAATTATAAAAATATGTATTTGACTAATACATATGCTTTAATCAGACCAATAGTTTTTTTAATATAAAAGAATTCATAAAAGTGTTATTCAACAAATTTCTTTTTCGTAGATTTTATTTAACTAATTTACTCTTCGCGGTTAACAGGACGTCATTCAAGAACAAGTTACCTAATTAAAAGTTTCCCGTGGCTGTAGAACACACACATCACACTCATGAAGAGCCCCGATAGCATGCACATGTTACTCGAGACAAAGAGAGACTATATGCCATGACTCACAGATCAGTGGTCTTTCCACAAAATAGAGGAATATCTCTAAACCGAACTCATAAGTGATCGGTTCAGTTCAAAATCTGGTTTTGGTCCATCAAAACCAGATTTGACCTGTAAAAAAATATGATAACTTTAAGCAAAAGTACATCACAATAATTATCACTATTTAAATATCATATCTCATAAAACTCCAAATCTCTTGTCCAGTTGATTGGAAATTTACCAAAAATATGTTAATCGGTTTCAGTCGTCGGTTAAACGGCGGGTTTGAAAACACAGCTCACCATTGCAGAGGATAAGGTCAGAATGGGCGGCTAAAAATGAAAATCATGTATTATAACCATTTTATGTAGTTATATAGGCAAAGAAAAAGAAGAATACAAAGAGCCACTTTTTGGTAAAAAAGAATGCCCCAAAGATGGCCAAATCATTTTCTTCAAGAGTTCTTTTAACTTTTTCGACATATCTGTTCTTTTCAATTTCAAGTTTATGTTAAAACTACTTTCTATATTTTCACATACCAAAAATAAATATAACCAAGGTAAATTATTAATGTTATGAATTGTTTACTAATAATATGAAATATTTATCAAACTTGTAACATAAGTCTTTGATTAATAATATTTAGAGTATTATCAATCAAATAAAAATTAAATATTTATTATATAGGAAACAATAATTGAAAAATTATTACTAAGTTCACTTGTTACTTTCTTGCATAAATGCGTTGATGGTATTATTATTATTATTATTATTATTTTAATTATTTTTTTATTTTTTTAAAAAATTAACAGTTGGATAATTAATTAATTTCTTAATCAACATCATTTTTTTTATCCTTTTATAATAATCAAAATTATTTTTGTAGCCATCTCAATTGAGATTTGTAATGATCATGGAAGAAAGATATTTATGGATCCCACATAGTGTTTCTAGCACAACTTTAACTTGAGGTATCTATACATCCAGTACTTCCTCCTTGATATGATGATTGTTGAAATAGTAGTAGTATAATCTAACATACATGTAATCTTATCTCTAGTGAGTTGACTTCCATGAATGTTTTGCACCTGTTGCTAAAGCAATGACCATTACTAGGTTTAACTTCAAACCATTGTTGGTATCTCCACCAAGTAGATGTAACAATGCCTTCCTTCATGATCAATTAGGTGAAGAAATTCATAAAACCACCTGAGGGACTTCAGTGCAATGCAAGGGAAGTATGTTTATTAAAAAAAATCCTTATATTATCTTAAATAGGGTTCATGACAATGGAATGTAAAAATCACCAGGTTTTTGCTAACTTAAAATTTTACTCAAGCCTCTTTTGATGCTTGTTTTTTTGTTCAAAGGGGATCTGGTTTTTTGACCTTTATGATGTATGTTGATGACATTCTAATGAGTACAGAACATTAGTTGATAAATTTCTCTACTTGAGTTTCACACATCCAGATATCTCATTTGCGGTTTAGTAACTTTTCCAATATGTGCATGATCCTGGAATTCAGCAATGGGTAACCATAAAAAGCTTAGTTAGATACCTTTCACCACATCGAGATTTGTGTTGTTTTATCTTTATGGGGGTGAACCTAACATGGAGGCCTACTAAGAACCGGATTCGGGTGCTTGTCATACACCCCGAAATTTTGTTACAATGTATTGTATTTTTCTTGGTGAAATGCTACTACGGTAATATAACGATAATGAAATATTACAAAACAGTATGTAAATAATACATTTAAATAATAAAGCATTTTATAAATTTATACTTTGAAAACAAAATAGTTCTTATGTGAAAATAAATTAATTTAAAAGTTCCAAAAGTTCAAATTTCTATATCTATAATGACACTTGTTTGGATATTTGATTCATGAATTGACATTCTTTTTATTTAAAAAATATGAATAATAAGTGGTAGAGAATAAAAAATGAAAACTCTAGGCATTATTACATTCCAAAAAAATTGATTTAATTTATTACTTTTCAAATTTTTAAGAAAAATATTTTAGAGCAAATTTTGCAGTTTAAAAAATGATAAAATTGGTCGCTAGTAATTGAACTTATGATCTTATGCATGCATATAATAACAGAGAAAATAGAGCTAACAGATAATTCTTTAAAGAATATATCGTATTACATATTTTACTATTCGGATATACATTTATTATGATAGAGTATTTTCCGATTTTCGTAATACCTGTGACCCTTCTATTCATGTCTTGTGCTTTTCAATGGGCCCCTTGAGAAGCCCAAACTTTTCAAGCGTCGTCCCGCCCAGCCCGAGTACCCTGGTCACCCGAGAAGGGGAAAAATGAGCAAAATTTCTTCTAGAATGCACATAGAAATCATATTTCGTTCCAAGAGTAGAATCAGTAGCGATTAACCCCTTCATAAGATGCGTAATTTGTTACGTACATGTTATTTATTTTTAATATATATATATATATATATATATATATATATATATATTATTTATTCATTTATATTTATATAAATAGAAATGTCTAGATCGTTGGTGGTCCTTGGCATAAATGCTTCATTCAAATGTCCAGAGGATCGATCATTGGGTGGTTCCAGCCAAAACTATATGGCATGAGATCTACTTCACAGACCCTTCCTTGACATATTTTCTATTTCCCCTATTCAAGCAATAATGGATTTTTATTTTATAATATAAATAATTCCTAATTAATAATACTGACCTTTAATTTATCAAAAATATACATTTTTTTGTGTAGTAAATCTTGATTGGATGGCGCTATTGCGTGAGGACGTTGAGTAGCGAAACCCTAGAACTGATGAAACTCCGAAACGCCTGATCTCCGCAAGCCTCGATTTTCCCGATCAGATCTTTCATTTCCTGGATTTTCTTCGACGCCATTTTCAATTCTTCCTCTGTTTTCTTACTCAGATTTTCCAAATCCACTCCATGGAACTCCCCGATTGAAGCCTCCTGCTTCGATTTCATCCTCAGACTCAGGCGCGTCGACGACTGGCCTCTGAACGCCGATGAATTCGAGACCCTAGCAAAGATCGTCGCCGAGGTAGACGCCGTCACCTTGATCACATCGTGAATCGCGGCGATCAGTTCCACTGACTCGGCATCCGCGGGTGCGGCGGGTGTGGAGGACGATTTTTCGATCGAATTGAAATTCGTGTGGAGTTTCCTGATTTCCTTAACAATTTTGCTCAGGTTCTTCGAGCACGCCGCGGCTTTCGAATCCTCTTTTCTCCTGACGGCGATCTGCGCCGCGGAGTGCTCTTCCAGTAGACTCTGTATCAGAGTCTGGAATATTCCGTAGACGTCGACGAATATGAGGAAATCATCCAGAAACTTCTCCGTCACACCGGCGTACGCGCTGCGGAGGACCTCACGCGTCTGAGGGAGAAGGAGGATGTCGTCGAGAGATTCGTGGACGCGTTTGAGTCGGATCAAACCGTCACAGAGCCAAGTCGAGGATGTGGAGCCAGTCTCCCAAGATCTCAGATCTACGATTTCGTCTTTCAGGCGCGAAATAATAGGACAGGAACGGCACGGAAGGCTTGAGGATCTGACGTGTACGCCCTGCCGGTGCGCCTGCGAGGATTCCGGAGGCGGAAGTGGATTCGGAAACGAAACGGTTCGCCGGAACTTATTCACCATTTTCTGCGCCATTTTTCTCCGAAAACAAGTCTAAACTGAAGGTAGTTATATACACTACATTGAGTGGACTGTATTTCAGGGAGGGGCCCATTTGTGGGGAATACAAGTGGGCTGTAGGGGCTGGATCCACGAATAAATTAAAAATCTCGGATGACGTGGCAGGGACTAACTTGATAATTTTTATTCTTTGGGGGAAATATATGAAATTCCAATCAACAGCAGCACTTTTGGGCTGGGCCCGGCGTCGATACCACGTGTGGGTGGCAACATGTGCTATTAATTTCGCGTCCCAACAAGAATAAATATATTTTTCATTTATAGTAATTAAAGATATCTATTTGAAACTACACTTGAATTAAAATATAGTAGGGAATTAGTAATTATCTATTTGAATTTAATATTTACTATGTAAATTGTACTTTATTTCATTTCAAAAATATAATTATATTTATATCATATTAGAATCATATGTTTCTCTGCAAAACTACACCCCAAAATTATAAATGTAAGTTGAGCAAACACCGTACTGAAAGTAAAATTTGGATGTGTCGGCAGGAAATGATTTTTTAATACTTGAGCCGAATCAATTATTCATTTCTTTTGATTGGTTAGTTGAGTGGGATAATTGTGGGGTCCACAACTTAATTACGCAAGAAAATCCAGCCAGCCAGTCGCCCAGCTGTCTACCGCCCCCCAACCCAGATCCATCCCTTGGGTTGGAGCCAGAGATGATTGGGCCACGTTGCACTTCTCAAAATCATCACACGTTCATCATGAAGTCAATTATTTGTCCTCTATTTCATTAATCCGAAAATGCCCCACAACGGCTGACCCGACCCATCAACCAATCTCGTTTGTCTTCCTATAGTTGCAGGAGTGGTTGCTCCGTCCCCGTCCCCGTCCCGATGACGTCACCCTCTACGCATAACTCCAAGTTTGAATAAACTTCCGTAGCACTCCATTATTCCTGATAAGTTTCTCGAATCAGTTTGATGTGCATCCAACATCACCGTCATTTTCAATATGAAATATTAGAATTTTTCAAGTCTTAACAGTCAAAAGTCGTTGATTCCATGCTCAGAAATCAGTAAGCAGCCATGACTGGAAAAATGGATTGAATTTATTTTTTAAGAATTTATTTGTTTCTCAAATAAAAAATCAAATTATATTTGATTTAATTAATATTTATAAATAAGATAGAATTATATTCTTAAATAGAATGCTTGATAGCAAACTATTTAAAGGGGATGGGTTTTAAATATTTTACTAAAAAGGAAATAAGTATTTATTTTCATGAAATTTCAATATAGGATAGGATCGCAAAAATCCATCTTTTTGATAATTCAAATTATTAACACACAATACTTTCCAAATCCTAACCTGAACATTAAGTGTCTGCTTTATAATTTGAATTGATACTTCAAATTATATAAAATTGAATCAATTTTGAGAATATGTGAATAGAATCAAATTTAAAATTGTAAAATTGTATTTAATAAAATAAAATATATATTCCAAAATTTAATATATTAATTATTACATAATTTAATATCATGATAATTTTAAAGTAGATTAAAAAAATTCATATGATAATTTTTCTAATTTATTTTGTTTTTAATCATTAAAATATAAATTCAATAAATTTTGAAATTAATCATGAAATCTGAATTTTTATTTTCAATATAAGACAATTAAAGATTAAAATCTTAAAAAATAAAATAAATCATTTCAAAAAATTTTGAAAATATAACAAACCTCAAGTAAAATATTCCATATTCAATTTTCTCAAATACCTATAATTATCCTTTATTAAAGACATCCAACTAAAACAATGGGGTTTTGTAACTTGTACAAATTTGATAATTTTATTTTAATTATTTTTTTAATATATACTACAAAATATATTATATAATATAGATATATTCAGCTTTTAAAATATAATAGAAAAATAACAATTGTCTCTCTATAAATTCATAATAATTTAAAATATCTCAATCATATATAAGAAAGATTTAATAAAGAAAATTTGTATTTTTTAAAATTTTCTATAAAATAATATGTTTATGTTGAATTCGAGCTACAGATCCAATCCTATGTTTTAAAATGTTTATATAAACAACAATACTCAAAAGAATAAAAATACTTTTAATCAACAGCATGAGAAAAGATAGGCGGAAAACAATATGAGCTTTGAATGAACAAGCTACAGTCCCCAATTCTAAATAATTTCATTTAGAAGTTTTGAACAAGCTGATATGCAGGGCTTGGGAACATCAACCACATACTGTATGTAATGCATTAGTATTGTTATAGTGAAGAGAAAGATATAACTTTCAAATTTATTTTGTACAGAAATTTATTCACTTTTTCAAAATAAGTTCATATTTAAGTGTGAGAGAGTGATACCAATTTTACTACTTTATTGAAGTATTTTTATTTTTTACTCATCATAACTTTGGCATTTAGTATAATGACTTGGTAGAGGTTGAGGAATCGATAACCATGGCCATGAAGAGACTAAAGGTGGCATAGGACAGATAGAAGCAATTGGCAGATAGATGAAGAAGACCATTAAAGTTTGCGATAGGTGAGTATGTCTTCCATGGTCTTTCTTCTTGGAAAGAGATTATATGAGGAAGGAAGATTTGAAACTAAGGACCAAAGCACATGAGACAGTATGATATATTGGAAAGTATTGGAAAAGAACTTGTTGATTGAAGCTACTAATGAACATGAAGGGAATATAGAACGTCTTCCATGTGTCTCAGTTAAGATGATGTGTTAGGACTTACGACACTAATTCAGTTAGACGAGTTGATGTTATAAGACAACCTAACATATCAAACATAACCAATACGTATTATAGACTATAGTATTGGAGAAAGGTGTCATCAACGGTCTAGCATTTAAGATGCAGGTTGCAATTTATTATAATTATAATGGGATGAGATTGTTAGTCAACAAGTACATCTTAAAGTATAAATTAATTATTCTATTAGTATGTTATTCTGAAGGGTATTATATTTTATTAATACTTTGATTTTTTTCAGATTTATTTAACTACTACTGTTCATAGTGTCAATTTTATTTTAAAAGATCTATCTAGTGTAATGAAAGATTCGCATGGATGTCTAATGTGATTAAAAAGTTGGTTATGATGATAAATTTTATCACAAATCATAACAATGGGAAAATTATGTGAGAAGAATTATAATGTTGTACAATTGAATCTTGTTGAAATTAAATTTGTATTATATATTATAATGATAATAAGATTTAAAATGATTTAATGGTTACTCATAACGATTGGAGGACTTTTCAATATGAAGATTTTGTAAAAGCATTAGAAATGAAGAATATTATAATGGATTATAATTTATGGGGTGATATTGATTACAGTCTTGATTTTACTTAATTGATTTATGAAATAATTCTAATATGTGATATCGATAAACTAAGTTTATATCTTATTTATGACCTTTGGGAGAATGTGATAAATAAAGTGAAGAAGCTAATTCTTGAACATTCATGAAAATGATTCTTATTTTTGGAGTATTGTAAAAATTGTTTTTGATATAAGATATAAAAATGGTATAACATATTTTCATATATTAACATATTTTTTAGAATAAAGATATGAAAGTATGCAATTGTTTTCTTGAAATTATTAAATTAATATATGTGAATTTGTATGACTCATATGAACTATCCAAATGCATTGTTAAACATTCGTGACATGAGCTACACATTCCAAACTTTTACTTGTTCAATTGGATTCAAAACTAGTTTATTGGAGAATGAAATGCTGGATAATTACTTTTCTAATTCAAATATTCATGCACTAGTTGTTTTAGAGTTTACAAGATTTTGAGAAATAACTAGTAAATATTTTCATATGTAAAATATTTTATTACTTAAATGTATTACTTTTTAATTCTATTGTTGGAAATAATTTTCGTTTTTGCAAAATTGTATTTAACATCCAAGAAAAATATTAGTATTAGTTGTGAAACGTGGCAGATCCTTCTGTACACGTGGCAAACGATCGGAAAGCATTTCACTCCTTTCAAAATCCTCAAGAGGACCAGTTCGCCGGCGAACAGAGCTTCGAATTTTCAATGGAAGAGAACAAAAAGCTGGAAATAGACGGCAGTGGGAAGGGCACCCACCCTTCTCAAATATCGCCATTGAAGCCGGTCACCGAGGAGGCGTACGGCGGTGGGATGTACGGCAAGGAAGATGTTCCACCGGAGAAGGCGGCAAAGCAACCTGCCAGCGCTACCCAGAGCGCCGACGGGCCGGCAGAGGTGACACCACCGCCGAAGCACGCGCCGCCGCCATCTACCGGTTATCGGGACCTGGATATAACTGGTCAATCATATATTCAGTGATGACTCATTCTCTTGTGTTTGTGGAGGACCTCTAGATTTCAATCGACATCACCGAACAAGGAGGTTTAGACGACGTCGTTTTGTGTGTTGTTTGAGTTCGCAACTCCGGTTGAGTACTATGAGTTACAAGTATTTTATTTTGTGAAGAATATTTTTCAAAAAATAGAACCAAATATATGTTTTGATATTTCTAACTTCAAATTTAACCGAATTTCAAACTTCAAATAAAACTACAGGATAAAAGTATGGGACGTATTATCACCTTGGTTTGTCTCAGCTTCTCAACCTCACAAATTCCTAATCGGGGATAAGCCAAGAGCCTCCCCTGCCGGCTGCCACCACGTCGGAGGCTTCTTCAACTCGCGAGTTGCATTGCAGAGCTCGCCCATCCGTCCTCCCCACTTGGGCAGCACAATAAGAATCGGTGTGACGCATGACTTAAAAGTCGACACACATGGCCATTAGCTTGACATCGCTGCCACCGATACGACAGAAATCGACAGCGGGAAGCAGTACTTTCGATCCAATACAATGCAAAATGGAACACTCTTATTCACCAAGGGAACGTTGTGGATTTGAAATTGGGGAGTTAAAAAGCACTTTTACAAAGGAAAGGATGGTGACTTTTTAACTTTTAGAACTTGAAAGAATTCTAAAAAAATTTTATTGCTTCTATGACTAGGAAAATTCACTTTTTATTTTCATTTCTAATTTTTTATAATCATTCATAGCTAACAATTTAGTTTCCAAGAATTGATAAACTTTCTTTTCAAATCTTGAATACATATATATATGTTACAGTTTTTTTTATTGTAACTATTAATTATTATTTATGAATAGTTAGCCAACTTCATGTGGATTTTGATGCACACCAAGATGAAAATCACTATTCCCTACCTTTGTTAATTTGAGGAAGATAATGAATTGTTTGTGATCATGATACTTCATTAATAGATAGGTACTGAACTCATACTTATGCTATTGATAATTGGCAATAATGAAACACATATCAATATAATCTCAAGAGCAATCTTATTCTATTGACTGTCCAAAGGGAAAACATATGAGACAAATCGTATGCCAATTGTATGGGAGTGTAATGAAATGCAAAAAGTTTTCTATAACAAATTACTCATAAAAAAGCAATGAAAGTGTGGTAAGGAGTGTGATAACCCATATTTTACTAGTATTTTTATACTATATAATCATAATGTTTTATTATATTTTAGGCTTTATTTGTGCAATTTTTAATATTTTAAGTGATATTTAGGTTTTTTTCAATTTTATGGGTAAATATGGATTTAATCCATTGATTTACTCCACTTTATATTATGAACATGTAATTAGGTCTTAGTAGCAAGATTAACAACAAATCAAACTGAAATTATGTGCATCAAATTGAGGTGGCACATGACCTTAAGGTGGACAAAAAAATATTAATTATGTTACCAGCCTAGACAATGTTCCAAGGTAGAATGAGTGCGATTGTCAGCAAGAAAGCTCAACTTGGGAAATGATGAAGATATAAGAGGGAGGAACTTTTTAGGGAAAAAAATGAACAAAGAGAAAGGAATCAAAGGAGAACTTCAAAGAACCATGGATGAAGAAGTAGATTTCAAGAGTAAGCAATTCCACATCTAAAAACAACCTTTACATTAGAGCTACTGTTTCGAGACTACATTAGAGCTATTATTTTGAGACTAATGGGAATAAATTTAGCTTTATGTTTATCAAATATTTAGTATTGTTACTTTATTTCAGATTATGCCCATGATATTTTTCTCAATTTTAGTTTATGAAATAATGATTTTGCTTTTCATCATGTGTGGTTAAATTTAGAAGAAGTCTCAAGATACTCAAAGGTTATGTGGACCAAAGCTTTGATTTTGATCTAATTTTCACCCAGTTTTATTTGTTTTACAATATCTTAAGTAGATCTAAGCGTAGAATAACCCATAGTTAACTTAGAAACTCAATTTCGACGTTGACCGATAAGTTGAGACGAGCAAATTAGGTGATATTTTATGTTAAAAGCAACAAAAACAGATCGACCAAGTTTAATTTATTTCAAAAATTGATATTTTCACAATTGGGAGAATCACATGAAATGAAATACTCCTGTAGAAACATGCATGCAATAGAAAACCAATGTGACAAACCAAAAGCGAAGGTCCTCACAAGTCGTAGTAAACCTTTTGAAAAACATAAGTAGTTTTATAAGAATATTCTGAAAAAGGAAGTTTAGATAATTTTCCAAGTTGAAAACTATCACAAAAGGTTGACTTGGATTATCACAACAATCAAGCTTTTATTTTTTAAGAGTAGGACCATTGAGTCTTGTGGAGTACAAAAACATTGATACCACACCTCTGAAAAACAGAACTTAGAAAAAGAAGAGAATAAGGCTTTTGGTCTTGGTTGATAGCATTAGAAGATTGTTTTAGCACATGCACACCCCTATTACATTACCCTATTACTTGATGCCTGCCTATTGAGTGATCTCTTACAAAAAAGATCATCATTAGTAAATACACAATTGATTGATTATTGATCCATCAGTTGTGAAATAGATAGAGATTTTTTGCTGGTATGGGAATATAGAAAACATCATGTAATGGAAGTGTAAAATTATCTTGTTTGGATGTAGAGGCGCCTTTCCCAATGATGGGTAAGGAGGTGCTACACCATCATATCTTGTATAAAAGTAGAGTTGATCAAATATATGTTTTGTATCTATCATATGATTGATAGTTGATAACACAAAAGTTATCATAGTTTTAAGATTTAAAAATTGTAACTTTTCAATTATGCATTGAAGTTTATCATATAATTTTAAATGTTTTATCAAAAATTTGGGAAATGTATGATTTTGGGTGCATGCGGGCTAAATCATTTGATTTAGCCAACCCTATGCTATAACCGATTAAGTCCGGCAATACTTAAAACTAGGGGCAGGACATGAAATTTGCATAGAGCGAATTAGCAGGACACATGATACAAAAGGAGAAAACAATGAGTCCAACTTTCGTTGTAGCAGATTATAGGTTAAAGACATGAACAATATGGGTGTGAGAAACCCTATTTGCATTAGAAAAGGAGAGGGAGATATTTTGGAAGGGAGAGAAATCGCAAGAGAAAACTTCAACAACAAGAACAACATGATAGAAGGAAGAAGTAATAATTTTTTTTTTCAGTAGAAAAACCTCCAACATCAAGAATAAGCATTGAACCAAAGTTATGTGCCATTGCTCAGGTAGTGAATAGCAGCAAAAGGAAAATATAACATTTCACTTTCTCTTTAGTTTACTGAATATCGTTAGTCTTTAGTTTACTCAATATTTTACCTATGTGATTACATTTCTTACAATGTTTAAAATATTTTCTTCGATTTATGTTTATGAAATTATGCTTTACTTATCAAATATTATTGACTAGACTTAAAGGATGCCATAAGATGTGTAAGGGTGATGTGATTTAGGATTTGCTAGGTAATCTACAATTGTGTATTTTTGCAGTTTGTTTCTAACATTTCTTGATAAACCTAAGGAGGGAAGCTAACATCATTGCATCTCAAACCCTTGATTCAAAAGTAAAATAAAGATTCAAAATGGAAACAGTAGATTGTAAATCTTGTATAGAACCATTTGAATTGAGCAAACCTAATTGTACATGTTTTGCACATGTATAGACCTACGTGTAAAAGTATAAGGACACTAGGGACAACCTTATCCAAAATTAAGAGAAACAACTCAGTTAGATTTAAGTTGTTTAATGTGTGCAAATGCACAATTGGAAATTACACTAAGAACTTGATTAGAGTTATTTCGTGCATAAAACTAGAATTTATTATTTTTCCGTTTTGTACTTTGATTTTGATTACTAAAATTGCACACTATTATTTATTTGACCTTGGACTAAAAGTGCAATTTATTTTGATTATACTAATAACACATATTTTTGAATGTTTGAGTTATATTTGAGTTATCACCATAGTATGCGTCTTTTACTCACAATTGGAACTAAATCTTGATTTAGTCTCCACCTTAGTTCTAATCACTTTTTTGAGTAATACATCACGTTTTAATAGCCCAAATCCCAAAGAGTCGAAAAGTGAATAGTGGAGGCATCATGAAAACAGGACAAAAGATGAAAGAAGTAGACCAAATCCCAATGTGAAGAAGAAAAATAGATTTTTGGAATAATGAAAAAAGAGAAGACTATCCCTCATTTGAGAACATGCCATACACACTTATGAAGGGAGGAGGAAGTCATAACAGAACCATGGAGGATGAAAAAGACAAAACCATGATTCACATCATCTTTTGAAACTTTCTTCTGCTTATGAAAGACATTATTCTTAACTAGGAGTTGTTTTAGCTTTCCAGTGAAAATTATTTGTTATTTATGTTTCTGTTATGCGTTTTATGTTGTTGTTAAATTTTAGAACTAAGATGATGTTCATGAAATGCCATGAAAGTATTTCATTTCCCTTGTTATGAGTGGCTAGACACTTACAGGTACCTTGGAAAAAAAAAAGATAAGTATACTTATTGCTCACTAGACTATACTATCACTTCATAATTCTACTAATTTAACAATCTAGGATAGATCTAGGAGATGGGGGTAGTGATTTTCATCATAAATAACCCTAATTAGAGGTAGATAAAAAATGAGGGAGAAAAAAGGGTTTGGATAGACTTGAGACTTTTCTTATTAGATGAATGATTTTAGGTTTGAGTGGGATAGTTGTAGCTTGCTTTTCCTGAGTGTCCCAAGGCAGCACCTTCTTTTATTTTACATAAACATTTGCTTTTACCCGTTTACTATTTTTCTACACATTATTGTCGATCGGCTTTAATATTAACTTAGACTAAATCTCTTAATCGTGACAAAATCCAAATACATTCACTTTCACATAGTAAGGACCTAGCTCATATTCAACCCTACTCCACTATGCTCATATTTTTCATAGGATTGCTTGTAAATTAAGTTATAAATTTTATTTAATAGGAAAATTTATAGTTTAACAATGATTCAATATTTTTTATTTATCATATGCATATTTGATAGGAAAATTTTTCTATTTTCTCAATTTCATGCGTCCTTTCCTTGGAGATGGTCCATGACTTGGATGGCCTATGCCACATTGTTTTGACAAGGGTGCATTGTAGGAATTTAGATCAAAGAATTGTCGATGTTGGGCTCGGAATCCACGACCTTCAAAGGAGAACTTAGGATTTGTTTGATGTTGTGTCAAAAAACCCATGCATGTATATTTCTGTTGAATGTCATCATTCAACTTCTTGCACATCTCAAATCTTTGTAACAGTGGGATGAGATCCTGATAAAAGGATCGAGGTTCCTTTTAATATATTGGTAGCAAAAACATTATACCTCTAAATTGAGGCTTGAGAGAAGACATTATAATTGTTCACTATTGGTGATAATATCACCAATGCTAGTCAAACTATTGCAAATAGACATGAACTTAATGAGATATTCATCAAGAGGTTGGTCAAAGAATTTTTGAAATTGAGCAAGTTAACATCGTAAAGCATAATGACATTCTTTTGATTTTTGAACATATGTGTTGAGAGCAACCAAAGGTGATATTGTCGTCTCACATTTGATTATCAAAGACCAGCTTTAAAAAGTTGATTTTTCAAACACCGCTACATATATTGAACAATTTGAAGAGGTTGGAATTATTCTTAATCATCTTGTAGAAGAGTATATTTTGGTGGAGGTTGAGCCTCACTAGTGAGATGGTCATAAAGGCTTTGAGTCTTGACAACATTAATTGTCATTCCCCTCCAAAGTTGATTGTTGTTGTGCGTAAGTTTGACCATGATAGAATTCGCTATGTTAATGGAACTTGCAACACACATGTTCGGGAAAAAAAAAGGGTGGAAGCAAATGACCATGGAACGATAAAAAATAGGTTAGCAAAGCAACAAATGCTCTAATAGGAATAGGAATAATTGTGGTGATGCAATTCAAGTGGACTATACAAACAAACAATAAAGTATTGAAATACACCCCTTTTCTAATCTGAAAAAGTACAAAATAAGTGCACACAATGCATACATATGACCATCTCATGCCCAAGTAATACATTCTAATTCAACATGTGACATTCCATATCTCAATTAAGAGTTAGACTTTTTATTACTCATCTTCTTATGAATCCACTCCGTATAACTTTCCTTACCTTATTTCTACAACAATATACAACAAATATAGTTACTCACTTTAGATACCGATTTATCTAGTTTTGCATCCAAAACTTTTACATAACTTTACTCGTAAATGTGATGATTTTACAATATTTTCAACTAATATGCCAATGGCTATAAACTCTAACCTTGTAGCACATCATACAAAACTTATCAAAATACTCACATCATATTGAGAGTATAGGCTACCCAGATGGATCAAGAGTACAAATGAGTATCATCATCATCTGCAAAAAAAATCAGTTTATTCTTATACTAATTAACGGTAATTACAAAAACATCCTTTGTATATCGTACAAAAAGAACACTATAACAAATTTATGGTAACAAGAAAACTAGGGGATTCTTCTAAAAGTACTAGGCAACTTCTCAAGCTCATATCTAAGTTGTTTTCCATTGATCCACTTCAATGCTTATTCGTTTATGGTGCGGTGAGCGTAGATCAAACATTGTTCACGAAACTCAAAGAATCAAACGAACACAATTCTAAGGATGAAATTGCAAGTTTGCGTAAACTACTGTAACTCCTTCAATTCCAAGCATCAGATCCATCAAATTCTCTGTATGTGCATGAGTCAAAGAATCAAAGCCTTATCTTGATGTAGTTGGGATACACCATCAAGAATTTCTTTTATTGGTACAGGAGCATGACCATGGTGCTAGAGGTCAAAAAAATTGGTGTTTATTAATAGTTGTGTGTCATGCCCTATGCCATCATACTCAACATTCATAGCTTAAAATGGAGTAGATATCATGGTATGTAGTTGGCTTGTTACTTCTATAACCCAAGATCATGTTGGAAATTTTAACTCCATTCTTTTAGCAAAGGATTTTTGAGATACTATTGAAAAGCAGTTCGGAAAAATGAATCAAGCTATAGTGTATCACATAGAACAAGAACTATATAGAATTTCTCAGGGTCCAATATCATTAATTCAATATTATTCCCTGATGAAGAACATGTGAACAAACTTGAAAAGATTGATGTTAAGTAACTAGTACGTTATTTTGTATAGAACACAAACCATCAACTTAGTTCAATTTCCAAATGGATTGAATGACTATTATACTGCTACAGTAAGCCAAATTATCACAATGAAGCCTAAACCAAATTTGAATCAAGTGTATGCCATGATAGTAATCATGGAAGGACAAATTAGAATAGAGGCAAACTTTAGCTATTCATGAAAGTTCATTGATAGCAAACAAATTTCCTATTGTCCCCCATCATAACAAATTTTCAAGGATGCAAAACTAAATAAAGGATTCTAAAGGCCTCTTTTGCACCCATTGTAATCATGAATGTCATTTGAGAGAAACCTGCTATAAGTTGCATAGTTATCGAGACAAGTATAAGAAAAGAATGAGCAATCCCTCACACAAACAAATGTCCCTGGTGAATTTGTTTGATGCTAATATAACTTAATTTCTAGGTCAAACATCTGGTGATGCGAATGTTGAACTATTCAACACCCGAAAGCCAATTTCTGAAAAATTATTCAACGAGAACTACTCAAACTAGTTGCTTCTCATATGAAATTTGACTTTAAGTGCTAAGGGATTTTGCAAGTAGTTTTATCATTTTAAATACTATTTTATCAATGATAAGTTTCAAGAATTGAATCATAGATTTGGGGATCACCATAAATCCTTGTATCAATGATTCCTTTTTCATCAAAATAACACATATGTCTTTAGGAATTCTAATTTATTTCAATGATGGTTCCACTCAGTAGCCATTAAATTGGATGATGTCCAATACGTTCCCACTTTCAAACACAAATTGTTCTCAATTTCCAAGTTTATTAGGACTTGTTTTCTTTTACGGGACTAGTCTCTAAAGATATGTTAGGAGTAGAAACTCTATGTAATGGCCTTTGTATGCTAGAACAGTGATCTTTTTTGCCCCAAACTATTCAAATGTACTCTCTTGTTTTGCAAGAAAAACCATTATTAGGACATCAATATTTTTTGTTATATTCTACAACCGCCTTCTTGAGTTCCATGGCAATGTATTCGAGCCTTCCACAAGTGCCTGATTCATATTTTTTATGATATAACAAATTAGAGCATGTGCCTAATTCAAATACAAAACGTCGACCGCTAAATTGCTTTACCCGTAACCAATCATGCTATGTGTGCAAATTTACTCATTTTCATAGACTACCTTTTGATCTTCGTGAAAATCGAGCACCACTTCACTATACCTCCTTCATTGTGATACATGAGTACCATATGCCACTAACAAAATCACGGGGCAAAACTATTTTCTTTTCTTCCTTGATGATTTTTTTAGAACCACATGGATTTTCTTCATTACTAGAAAACAAAATCTTTACCACCTTTTGTTTTCTTTCATTTTTAAAATGGAAAAACTTTTAAGCCACTCGTTGAAATTCATCCAAACCAATAATGGTAGTGAATTCAAAAACCATATAGTTCGCTCACATGCTAATCTTTTGGGAATTTTCTAACAATTTTCCTATCCATATACCGCCAAAAAAAATGATAGATTTGAAACAAAAATTGACATCTACTTAAGGTCAAGCTATTTTATTTCAGTCCAATTTGGTGAATTAATTTTAAGGAGAAACCCTTCTGATAGCCACATTCCTCATCAACCGTTTACCCTCTTTGATCCTAAAATGGAAAACCCCATTACAAAGTGTTATTGAGAGACACAACAATTTATAACAACCTTAGTTAGAAGCTTTGATTGCTTTTGCTATGCTATCAACTTGTGTGCTAGTCATACTGAAGTTGATATATATGCTATAAATATATATATATATATATATATATATATATATATATATATATATATATATATATATATATATATATATATATATATACTCTTTCATATCTATGGCGCAACCTCACTTTTCTTTTTGACCCTTTTTTTGCAATCGAAATACCATACCTAACCTAATTTATAAGAAATTCCCTCTTGACAGAGGTACATAAGCAGCAGGGATTCGCAGATCCTCTAGACGTAGAGCCCGTAGGGCTTTGAATCCAAATACATTTCCTACAATGGAAGCCGGTGTCAATAATTGATGATTACACAATTCAAACAATTTCGTCGAATTCATACAAAATAACAAATGTAAAACCCTTGATTCAAAAAACTTAAAAAAACCAATAACTTTTGGATCTAAAGAAATTAGGTTTTTACTTAGACTTTTCGATGACCTATGTTGTGTTAAAGGGATATCTATCTAATATGATCGATTGCGTAAATCCTGCGATAGCAACGGAACCGGGGAAAGTATATAGAAAAAACTTCTTTCGAGGAATGGGCCAAACCGGGTAATCGTTTTTACAGTGATCCATTTTCGGGATGCCGCTAATAACCAACGAACGGCAAGGACCCTATTCACCTCTTTGAACTCCTATTGAATCGAGAAATATATATATATATATATATATTGGATATCTTTATAATTCCAAGGAATTCAAGTTGTATGATTTAAATAAAGCTGACTATTTGTCCAACTTTTATGATCACCTAAACTTCTAATTTCACTATAGAACCTTTGGTTTCCACCTTTTCACTATAAATCGTCGGACACAGAAAGAACGATTAGATTAAGGCACACCACACTTTATATTGACCCTCTTTGCACAGTGGCGTCTAGACCACGTTTCATTTAGGCTATTGAAGGGTAAAATTCATGCAAAGTGCGCAATTTTACGTCAAAATGTGAAATTTTGGACTCGGTTTGGGAGGGGCGCGCCAGGCCAAAGCAGTAGTGAAACACTATGGCGACGCATGAGGGCCCGAGCCAGCAAGCTGACTCATTGGACCCTCCCCCAATAAAAATTAATTTAATATCGTGTGGACCATTGGCCCACGTATCAGATATTAAACTGATAAGAACAGATACTACACTTGATCTTAGCCAAAAGGCCGAGAAAGGTATGTGTTAACAAGCCGAAGCTTATTGGATTATATCCATTGTGAGAGAAGCCCATCAACTTCTGACTTCCGATGTGGGATAAAGTAACCTGCAGTATTTTTTTGAGAGAGCAACCTCACGCACATGTTGCGTTTTCTAAATTTGAGTGTTTTAGATTTTTTGTTAAATCAACATTTATTAATATTACAGACGTTTAAACTCACAATGCATTATATTATTTTTAAATTTAGGAAATTATTCTAAAAGTTTGGCCAGAAGCATTTTGCGGTTCGATTCAGGGTAAATTGAGATACGTTCCAAGACTTTAGCGGTTTGGATCGTCGACTCAGTGATGTAGGCCATTGAGTTACAGACGGAGCCCTTCAGGAGAGCAGCGGTAAATGAAGGCAGGTGGTTGTTGATGTAGTCGTGGTTCAAAGTCAGGCGACTCAGCCTTTCCCAGGCTCCCTTTTCCCGAGTTGGCTTCTCATCGGACCCCTGAAAGAAGCAGTCATTGACGAGCAATGAACGGCAAATTCTCCTCTGACGGGGTTGAGAAACTGTTCACCTACACCATAGATTCTGAATTCAATTCATCGCTTACTATTTCCGCCAACTGCCGTTTAGAAACGACGAGGTCCGATGACGGTGGTGATTGCACTCCGCCGGGATCGAAGACCCGTGGACGATGAGGCGGCGGAGGGTGAGATTGGGTGTCGTCTGCGTCGACCACATATTGTGTATGGTAACCGGACACGTGTTTTTACTGAGGGCCACCCACCGCTAATTAATTTCAAAGGGTGCGTTTTAAATAGTTTAGGTTTGGGCAATCTATATATATATTAAAATATATATAATTGAAAATAGATTCGATACATATTAAATATATTTAAAATAGATAGAAAAAAAAAAGAATAATTAAATTCACAGGGCTGGGATAGTGGCGCCCACTCATAAAGTACTTTAAAATGAAAGTATAGTTTTTTTCATAAATATCTTTAAAATGTTAACATGTTTGGTAATATATTTAAGTAAATGTAAAAAAACCTAAAATTCATTTAATTAATAGAATTTATGTATGAAAATAGTTCTTTTAATAAAAATTATTAAAGAAGGTAAATAATTATTTTACAAATCATCTATATACATGCAATCTCAACAAAAATGTGCTTAAATCATAAACAAACCTACCAAATATAGTTAAAAGAGTTTCGAAAAACATGTTTAAAGTTATTATGTAATTATTTTACTGACTGAGGTGTGCATGCAAAAACATGTCTATAAATAACCTATTACATATCGAATTAGAAATTCCTTATCGGATTTATTATAATGTATCTCCAACCTAAATTCACTACCTTTATGGGAGAAAAATGAAGGCAACAACTCAGATTCATCACTGACTAGTGACTGGTATCTAGATTCTAGACAAGGGGTTGGGGTAACGACTAAAACCTCCAATATATTCATTTGCGCCTGACCTAGAAGACTGGAGTGTTTCTCCTATAAATACTGCTGAAGCTAATGGCGGTGTGTGTGTGGTAACCACGTTGCATCACAGCGCATCTTTTGTGATCCTTTTCCAAAGGCATCTGAGCGGCCATGGATGCCGGAAGATCCACCGCACCCGAGCGACAAACAACCACAGATCCGGTGGACATCGAAGACGCCGAAAACGAGTATTTTGATTACTTCAAGCGTTCCCAGTGGCTACGCGCCGCCGTCCTGGGCGCCAACGACGGCATCCTCTCGACGGCCTCCCTCATGATGGGCGTGGGGGCCGTCAGGAGGGATATCAAGACCATGATGCTCGCCGGATTCTCGGGCCTGGTGGCGGGGGCATGCTCCATGGCCATAGGGGAGTTTGTGTCCGTACACTCTCAGCTGGACATACAATTGGCCCAACTCCAAAGAGACAGGAAAAGGACAGGAGTCCCTCAAGACACCACAAGTCTGCCGAGCCCGACGCAAGCTGCCATGGCGTCCGCCGTTTCCTTCTCCCTGGGTGCGATGGTGCCTTTGTTGGCCGCCTGCTTCATCAAGCAGTATAAGGTGAGAGTCGCGGCGGTGGTCACCGCGGTGACCGTGGCGTTGGCAGTGTTCGGATGGGTCGGGGCGGCGCTCGGCCGGGCCCCGCCCCTGCGGTCCGCCGTGAGGGTGCTGGTGGGAGGGTGGCTGTCCATGGGCATCACCTTTGGGTTGACCAAACTTGTGGTGTCCACAAGCTTCTAACCTTCACATTGAATGTCAATTATTATTACACACTCTTGCGGTTAGTAATAAGTTTCGAAATCATTTGTACTCGTCAAAGTCGATTTCATAATGAAGTGGGCATTATTGCGACCTCGTTAGCTGCTAAATTGGTTGATTTCCCTCATTGTTTGGTATCATTAAAATATTCTATTAAAGCAAATAGTCTCCAATCTAACAGATAGAGAGACTGATCCCTTCCACCAAAGCCCAAAAATGGGCCCAACAGTCGGAACACCCATCGACTCAAGTCTCAGTTTATCAGGCCCACATCCAAGGCCCATTTTGTATAAATAGAAAATGGGATATTAAACATCTTGTCTTTCTTTCCTGGATACACCCATCCCAGTACTATTCTTTTCAAGATGTTTAACTTTGAAATTATATCAGTATCCAAAAGATGAATGCATATACAATGAAATAACATTACATTGCGATTTTCGATTTGAGAACCATATCTTCAAAACCATGGACATCTACATTATACGCGCATGGGTTGAGACAGTACCTTTGGGGCTGGGGTGGTTTTACTTTATCAATTATGATACTGTTTATCAAAACTTGTTGTTTCATGTGAGTTAGTTTTACTTCCTTTTTATTCCATATATTATAAATACATTTATCAATTAAAATAGGTATATTTTTCTCAAATTACAATCACACAAGGAATGCTTGTTTGAACACGAGTAATTTAAACAAAATCATCAGTTAAACTGCGGTAACTTCACTCCCTCCATGGTCTCAGCGCAAGTTGCCCTTTTACCATGGTTATTAGAGAGTAGTTGCAGGGGATTTTAACCCGAAGAGGTGAAAATTGAAAAAGGGGGAAAATAGAAAAAGAAGAATCGTCCCACCACCCCACGTTGGTGGTGATAAATGAAGAGAATAAAAAGGAAAAGGGGGCATCCACATGGACGACACATGATGCATGTCGTCTACGCTCCACATGCCCCCAACCCAACCCAACCCAACCCTTGATTTAATTCCTTCTGCATGTGTTGCCTCCATAAACTTATATTTTACGGTGGCCCTCCCACGTACGCCGGAACGCCCTCGCCCTCCCTCCACCTCTGGACTGGACGCCATCCACAACAAAGTCTGGAAACGCGCACACCTTTTGGCTTTCAGGGAATGCCTTTCTGCCCAACGCCAAGTTGTACCCTTTCTCTATTCCCTAATTTCTAGCCAGTCCAGTCCAGTCCAGGTACATACAAAAGAAGGAGATAATGCGACAAACACACATTGACAGCCATGAAGGCGACCATGCACGAACGCCAATCGTCAGTTTTTACCCTTGAGAACAAGGGTTTTTGGAGGTACAAGGGTTTGTGTGTGGAGATCCAAGTAGACTCCAAACATAAAAAAAATAATTCGAATGAAACTAGTAGATGTTGTAAGGACACATTTCTATCTTTAATAATATTATTCATTTTTAATACTAAACTTTCTCTTAAATTCATACTTATCGAAGAAAAGACCCCATTTGAATGACCCCTTTATCTAAACACATCTTTTTTTCCATCTATAATCAACGTAGAATACTGTCAAGACCCCAAAGCTTATAGATGTAAACTCCTTCTTTATTTCTATGAGAATTTGCTTCCTTTTTCTTTTACACAAACAATTGAAAAGGGGTAGAAGTGGAGTGGAGGAATTGAGGGTGCAATGTTGTGTCTTAAATGGATGCCTTTTTCTCTATTCATTTTCTTTTCTAGATATAACAATCATTGGAGAAGCCCATTTATATTGTCTAGTAATCATGAGATCAACTTCCAAATAGGGAACACCTCTTTCCCAAGAATTCTATACTATGGTTTTTTTTTTCGCATGATCAAATATGGGATTGGGTGAAATATGTAAGTGTAAATTTTCGCACTTGAAATCAGTCACTCGCTGTCAAATGATATTTACCTCGTCCCCTGGGTAACTGTTTTCACAGATGCGATGCGGTTATGACGTTATATAATTACCTACCTACCGCTATTTACTGGTGCCCACGGACACGGCGTTATCTTATTCCTCACAAGCCGTGTCCTGGTCCACCCCCGTGTCTTTTTACTTGTCTCTCTCCATGTGACGTTCAGCGTGCGACATTTAATTGCTAAAAAACCCTCTTTCTGGTTGGCCACCATATTCCCATACATCCACTCCACGTGGAATGTAATTAAAAATAAGTGTGGGGTGTGCTGCGCAATTATTATTAATACTATTATAGTTATCTTCTGGTTGGGAATAATAAATTAATAATTAATACGCTCGCGGGGAAGGTGGAAAACCCAGGCAAGGCAAACCCAGCTTCCCTCCCTTTAACGGCCGGAGGAACCGTCCAGACAATAACCAACCGTATTACTGCATTAATCAGATAAACAACCGTCCGTACGGTATACCAATATTTTAATTTGTTTGATAGTACTTAATACTTGGATAACCATAATAAATCTCAAGTTAATTTGTACCTTCATCACATAAACCTAATACTAATCCATCGCATGATTTTAGTGGCACGTGACCAGTCCAAAATCTCAAGTCTTGCGTGTAGATGACACATCATTCAAACTTAATCCATGGCAATATTGGAATTCTATTCTCGATCGATTTTGTAACAATAAAGTACGGAAGGTAGATATATACGGTTCTACTAAATGTTCACTACTACTTTGGCCTGCCCCGTTTAGGTGCCATCATCAATGACGTTATCATGGAGGACTAGCGGTGTCTTTTCCCATCCCGTTACTCGTTGGCAACTTGGCTACGGTCACGTTTCCCATTCCAGAAGTAACAAACTTAGGGCTAGTTTGGACCTGGTAGTGCAGAATACATTAGTTTTATTTGGATAGGAAATACACAATATGATTTATTTAAACCTGCAATTTCCCAAGCTGACTATATTGATTGGTTTGTTAATATCTAGGCTTTAAATGCTAGTTTTGGACAATTTTAACCTTTTATTTATAATCTTATTTAATATTGATATTTTCTTAATAAAATTCTAAAGCCTTATCTCCACACCCTTATTCTGTGTTGACATCCTCCTACCTCACGTATGTGAAGTCTTTGAATTTATGCACCACCAAAAGTAAATGTTGATTTAAATCTTTTTATGTTGCTTTGATTATCTTTTTTTTGTATATTTTGTTGTTTTTGTTGGGATTGCTGGTATAGGGGGAGGGATCGTTTTATAGATGGGATAAAAATATATTAAATAATTTAATTTAAAATATTAATTAATTCATTAATCCAATAATAAATGTTTATATTGATTTTATATAAAAATCAGTTTTTTGTATAATTTTTTTTAGTATATCAAACATGAAAATTCGTTAAACTTAACTAAATGTAAACGTATCAAATATTCCAGATAACTCTAATCCAATTTATTCCTATCCTATCTACCAAAATGGCCCTTAATGTACATGAAAAAATCATTTGTTTGAGGTTAGTTAATTACCACTATTTTCAACTCTCGTCCGCTCATCATACAAAGTCGAAAGGGAAACATGCACGTAGTGGCAAATTATTTTGAGCGGCATGTTCCAATCCACGGGGGGGGGGGGGGGGGATGAGGGAAAAAGTGATGAGTGGCGTAAATGAAGCAGCATCTTATCCGATTATGGGGGCGCATGGAAGCAAGTATCGGGTCGGTCCAACCCCCGTCAGGATCCACCGAATCTTAAATCATATGAAAACAAAAAACCCGACCGTTCCAAAACGAGTCGGGTCGAGGAATGAATACGCACTTTAATTAATAATAATATTATTATTATGTTTAATGTTATGTGATGGGATTCCATTTAATGGGGGTAGGTTGCAACCCAGCGGAAATTGGGCACTATTTACTTCATTTCATAAATGGCTTTGCCTAATTGTGTGGCCCACTCCTAACCACATTCCGATCAAGGTGCGGATCCCACCCCTAGAGAGTGGAAGGGCAATTCGGACATTGCACGGCAACGACCAAGGCTAGTTGTGGCATACGAACCCTTGGGCCTTGATAAGGACCACTTGTGTAACAAACACACTATAGATAGATGGCCGCTACGTGCCTAACAGTTCCTTTGAGGGTGACACCCATGTACACGCTAATTTCTTTCACACATATGTGATTCTCATAAAAACAGCTCGTCAAGCGTGGCTTGGGATCCAATCCAAGTTTACGGAGTTTTGAGTGGCTTGGAGGGGAGGGGTAAATGCGACATTTCACAAGGAAGATGGTCTGGTCTGGCCTGGCCCGGCGTGGGTGTGGGTGGGCCGGCTCTTAATTGAATTTAGGTGGACAGACAAAAACCAACTTGTTATCACCATCGTCCTTATCCTCTTCCTCCTCCCTCTCTCCGTTGGCATTTATCTATCTCCAAAATACTTACTATTCCCGTGATCGGAATGCCAATCATCTCCACTTGAACCCAACACACACCACGCCACTCCCGACCGGATCGACTCCACCATGGATGGACCGGACCGGTCAACACAAGTCTTCACGCAACAACCGCCAACTGTTTCCAACGTTTCATGCCCTCACGACTCCTCCTCCAAGTGATTCCAAGTGGGTAAGTTTTAGGTATTTGACAATGGACACAAAGATTTCATATTTTACTCATCTAATCAGCCGCCATTCGTCTTCATGTTACCTTTCAAGCACGCTAGAGTTGTATGGATAGACTAAATGCAATGGATACTTTTACTTGAAATCAACTTTAGATTCAGAAGTACGATGCTCAAGAGAAACTGAACGTCTCGAAGGGCTCTAAGGACTCATTCTTCCCAGTGGGTGTGTGCGAGTTCCAAACAGCACGAGCCCATACCAAGTAGAAACCCCTCCCTAGCCAAGAACCAATGCAAATTAACCTAATTATCGGGATTAAGAGCCAACACCCCCGCAGCTCCAACATGAGATGTTTGGGCGTTGGGTGACAATACTTCATTTTTTATTGTTTTAAAAAAAAGGATTCCAAACATTAATCTTCAGTGTGCCTCCACCCCAAATTCATTATGAAAAAAAAAGGGGGTAAAAGAAAAGAAAAACATAGCGCAAAGTTAAATGTTGGGTGGGGAAGGGGGGGATGGGACGGGGTTACCACAGTGTACGGCCTTGCTGGTGTGGTCCGGCCCCCGTAAGTACTTCACTCTTTCCCATAAAAACAAACATTTCTTCTGAAACTCCGTAGATTGAGATTCCCTAATCATTTTCATGTTTTCACCCTTCCTTCTCATACCATCGATTCAATAAAACCGACCTCCTGCCTCCATCATAAAAAATGGAACCAATATTTTTAATAATTCAAAAAATTATTATATTTAAATATTATTTTTAGTAAGAATGAGATTAGTACACAACATTTTTTTTGAATTACATTCAGTATTGATCGCAGTGAAGGAGCATGAAATCTACTATGTTGTAAGAATGCAGGATACTAAATTAATTTGTTTTTAAATAAGATGTAATTATTACAAAAATATAAAAAGGTGGCATGGGGGAATGTGTAGGTGAGATGTGTGCATGTCGGGGGGAGTTGTGATGAGGATTAGGGAGGTGATTAGGCCCACTAATTAGGTGATTAATTAGTGAAATATTACCGAGGGGGGGGGGGCAGGGAAAATAAATAAATAGATTAATTAAAAATATTGGATTTGTTTTGTTTTGGGGGCGAAGGGATTGACAGCCAGATCCCACCGAAATAAATTAAATAAATTCACCACGCCATTCTTCATCTCATCTTCTTCCTCCTTTTCTTCTCCCCCCGTCTTCTTACAATTCACCCATCTCGATTTGATTTGATTTGATTTGATGCATTTTTAATTTGCCATTACCTTGTCTTCTGGTAATTCGTTGACAAGAACCATCTCCGTTTTCCCTTTTTCCCCCGTTTTTTTTATATGATTCTGGGCGTTTCGGAGCTGATGGGCAGCCCCGGGGATGGAGGGATTGCTGGGGCGGAGGTTCACGAGAGCGGCGGCGCTAGCGGGGGAAGCAGCGAGATTGGAGCTTCCAGTTTGATTCCTGGGGGGGAGTCGAGGAAATTGAGAGGGTTGGCGGCGCCGGCAGTCGGTGGCCGAGCAAGGAAACATTGGCTTTGCTTAAGATTCGGTCGGAAATGGATTCCGTTTTCAGAGACGCGTCGCATAAAGCGCCTCTCTGGGAAGAAGTCTCAAGGTAAAGAGATTCAATTTCTAGTGTTCTCTCTGGGATCGCGATTTCGTTGAATTGCAAAGGGGTTTTGTAATTTCTGTGAGATTTGGAACTGATTCGGTGGTTTCGGTGAACAGAAAGATGGCGGAGCTTGGGTTTCAGCGAAGCGCGAAGAAATGTAGAGAGAAATTCGAGAATGTTTACAAGTATCACAAGAGAACAAAAGATGGGCGAGCATCCAAACCTGCCGGGAAAACGTACAGATTCTTTGAGCAATTGGAAGCACTTGAGAACAACCCCTTTTTGGCTGTCGCCGTGCCGCCGCCGCCTCCACCGCCGCGAAATCAAACGCCGGTGACTATGAATAATAGCAACCCTTACACGGCTGCAGCGAGTTTGCCCACAAGTCCCACGCCGTTGAGTGTGCTACCGCCGAATCTTGCGCCGCCGCAGCAGCAGCAGATTAGTAGTGCGTTTCAACATCAGCAATCTCAGCCGGCGCCGAGTTTCCCGCAGTCGATTCTACAATTCTCCAATTCGATGTCGTCGTCTTCGACTTCGTCTGATGAGGATATACAAAGAAGACGGGGGAGGAAGAGGAAATGGAAGGACTATTTGCAGAAGCTAATGAGAGAAGTGATTCAGAAGCAAGAGGAGATGCAGAAACGTTTCCTCGAAACGCTCGAAAAACGTGAGTGCGATCGAATCTCTAGGGAGGAAGCGTGGAGAGTTCAGGAGATCGCGAGATTGAACCGCGAACACGAACTCTTGGTGCAGGAAAGATCCGCCGCCGCCGCCAAAGACGCCGCCGTGGTCGCCTTCTTGCAAAAGATCACCGACCAGCAAAATCTCCAAATCCCCGTTAGTCTCCCTCTCCCTACCTTCCCCCACTACCCACCCATGAACCACCCCCGGGCCCGGCTCCGATTAGGCAACCCCAACTAGAGATTGCCGAACTGGGAACGGGGGCGAGAGAAGAGAACGTGGGTGGTGCCGAGGGATCATCATCCCGGTGGCCGAAAGCGGAAGTTCACGCGCTGATAAAGCTGAGAACAGACCTGGATCTAAAGTACCTAGAGACAGGACCAAAGGGTCCACTCTGGGAGGAGATTTCAGGTGCCATGGCGAAGCTGGGATACAACAGAAGCTCAAAGAGATGTAAAGAGAAATGGGAAAACATCAACAAGTACTACAAGAAAGTGAAGGAGAGCAAAAAGAAGCGCCCCGAGAACGCCAAGACGTGCCCCTATTTCCACCAGCTCGAAGCCATCTACAAGGAAAAATGTAAAAACGAGGATCCGATGATGGCGCCGATAATGGCCCGGCCGGAGCAGCAATGGCCACCGCCGGATCAAAACCCAGTTCAAAATCCAGACGATCTCGGATTGGAAGACGACGACGGTGACGACGACGACGATGACGAGGACGGTGCCGGAGATGGCATTACCCCTCAGCCGCCGGTGAGTTCAGCGGAGTGAGTTGGAATGTCGCGACGGCGATGTTAAATTGGCGGAGCAGGAGCGTCCGGTGGTGGGGGCCGTGTCGCAGAAGTTGTCAGAGAGGAGCGGGATGCGTTGTGGGTCATGGGCACGCAGATGCTTCGGTGGCACGGCGGTAAACGACATTTGAATCGCGGTAAAAAAAGCAAAGGTGGTTTTTTTGTTATTTAATTATTTTTTGAGGGGGAAAATAATAAATTGGGTTGGGGTCATTTATATTTATAAATACACAGGATGCGGGTGAGCTTCTTTCTCTTCTCCAGATAAGACTCTTGTTCATTTGTTCTGAGTTTTGTTGCTTGAGTGTACATGTACTGTTGTTATTCATACGGTGTCGTTTTGAGTTTCCTGAATTGTAATTTATATATCATTCAAAGTTTCCCGATTGGTATAAAAGTGTTGACTTTGCTTCATCCTCCCCATTTTGTCTTACTATTCAAGGGAATTAATGATGGTATTAATCCTTTTAAGCGTTTCAGTCCACATACTATATTAGGAATTACATGCTTAGAAATAAAAGCCCTTTGAAACAGTTTATAGTCACACAATCCAATTATAATAATCAAAATTGTTAAATATAAACATTTGGGGGTGGGGTCTACCTGGAGGGTGATGGGGCCCGAATAATTAAAGGGTGAATTATTTGATGTAATGCGAAAATATAAAATAAATAATTAATTACAGGGATAGACATTTCATAATTGACGTGGCGAGGGAGTCATGCTACCGTCACAATCATGCAGCTCCCAACCTCCTCACCCTAAATGACATTGCACTCACCTTCAACGCTCTCACTCAAACCCCCAAAAGAAAAAAACAAAAAAAAAGACTTCAACGGTTTTCTTTTCATGTGCACTCTTTTTATGGCACATGTTTGTGATCGTATATATCTTGTATGATATTGTTCGTGATAACATATGAATTGCATGGTTTATTATTTGCTCGTTAAAATCCCTTCTTATCTTAGTCTAATTCGGTTATTTCACGTGGCATCATTGTCAAAAAACTAGGGTTGATCACATATTTGTTAAAATTAAGGATCTAATAGATCGGGTGGACATACATGAAGGTTAAATAGATAGGAAATATAGTTATAAGATTAAACTCAACCATAACTTATAAGTTTTTATACACTTAAATATTTCAATTTCAAATAATTATATAGAATTATTTGTTCTAATCATACTTACACATATAATAAGGGATTCCTATTCATTTCATGTAACCCCGTTATTTTATATGATGTTATTGTAAAAGACGATAGCCATCAGGGTGATTGATTTTAAATTATTTAAAACCGTTAAATTAAGAAATTAAAAAATTGAATGATATTGTAAAATATAATTAATAATAGTGCCGAAGAATTTACCGCGGTAAATGGGTTGGAGGTGGGGCCAACTGCCAGAGCATTGCATTGCGCACTAAAACGACAGGCAAGTACGCAACTGAAAAAAATGGCTGACGCTTTTTCCCCCTTTTCGCCTTTTTATTTTTTATTTTTAATTCTTTTCCCCCCTCTCGCTCAACGAATTTTCCTGCTTTGGCGGATAACGGTATGTGGTGTATAGCCATAGCATCAGCGTCACTCTTCCACTGACGTTCTCCAACTTTATTTAGTTTAAACTGAACTGTTATACCAATTCCCTTTTTTAATTTAATAAACGAAACCATACTTTCAAATTAAATCCCATTATAATGCGAGAAAAATATAAATTTGTGAATTTGTGCCAATACTATTCGAAATGTCTAATATTTTTTAAATTGTATGCTTAACTTTAGAGTGATGATAAAATCCGAGCTATTTTTTAAATGGTATGATCGCATCCAAATAAAGAACGAATACAGCGTCCATCATGTGATTTGAAATACTTAATATTATTTCTAAATGGAATTATTTTTCAATAATTAGAATTGATGCGTATTATAAAGTTCTTCTATTGCACAACGCGTCATTTTGTTTCGCTGATGAATTTATAATTTTTGCATCGCATTGCAAAGGGAAACTTAATTTTTTTTAAAAAAAAAGGTGTGAAAATGAGTGTAAAATATGGGCTAATGAAGAATGTTTTGGGGCTCTACCAGCAATGAGGCCCATAAGATGAATGGGCCCACACCCCATTTCCTAATCTCCGAGTAAAACAGTTGGAAAGTTAACTCTAAAGTGAAGATCTTTATTGCAACTGTAGTATAAAATCAATTTATTTACATCATTTTTATTTAAATTCAAAAATCAAATTCTTTTTTTTAATCTCAATCTCATCAACGTAAAACACCTTAAGTACATTAGTAGGCGGTGTCTACTCTAAAATTCAGGGTTAGAATTGGATGAAGTAATCCAAGCAAGGCAGAGGGGCTGTCCGTACATGGGATGACCCTGTTAATATTATTACTAAATATCACATTTTGACAAATGTATTTCATTATTACAATCCCATGAAGCTTACACCTTGATTGGCATGATTATACGTAGTTAGGAGATAAAGGTATTAATTAGCATTTGATAGTATATTTTAATTTATTTAAAAATAAATTAAAAGGAAATTAATTTGAGAAAATTGAGAAATTGAAAAAACTCGAATATGTTTATGTATAATTTTACTACGTTCTGCACGTAATACAAAAAATACTTTAGATTTGGAGTACTAAATAAGTGTGTAACGCTGGTTATTGAAATCAATTAATTCTATTTTATTAAAATCTTATTATATATTACTTTATAATATTTAAAATAAAAAATAATTTGAAATCATGTAAAGATTGAAAATAATATCAATATCTCATTCAAATTTAATTTCTATCAGACGGATGCGCAAGTTCAGTTGTATTGCTGAGGGTGATCTTGTTAATTCGGTTGCAATGAATTATCTATTTCAAATTTTTTCTATAAATCAAATATCAATTCTTATAAATATATGAAGTGATTTATTTTTATGCATTAATTATTTTATTATTGAATTAAAAAATTAGGAAATATTTTATTATTTTAACGTATTCGTTATGTATTCATTTTTAATATTTAATTAATATCGTATCAATCTGTTATATTACTTATTCACGGAACACCATATCGATCTCGATAAGCCGTAGGTTTTACTTAATAAAGTATTAGTTATCAAAAAATATATTATATAAAATATTAATGATAATTAGATAGATAATATTATATAGACTATTATCAAAATATCTATAATTGAAAATTTAAAGTAAAAAAAAAGTCTTTTCATTATACCTTTAAAATTGTATAAAAGTTTTATGTTAATCCAGGAAGGAAGAATACAAATCAGAAAGTTTTATGTGTATTATTATGTTTTGGGAGCATGGTATTAGCTAAACCTACATGGAATATGAGATATGTCGATTTTCATGTGGTGCGCTCGCATGGAAAATCCAACCATACACGCGCAGAGACCTGAAATTCTCTTGGGTAGCACCACATTCAATACTCGCTCCTTCGCATTGGGCAATTTTATGTCGAATGTATGAGTGTTTGAGGCCTTGTTACCACAAAATCACACCTTGTCTTGCGCAATCTCATATATGTCAAAACGATATCTGCTACAGCATTCTCAAACTTGGAGTAAGAATCCGGAGCTCTTTTCATGTTGGCAGGTTGAGTATTCAATCCACCCCATTTTTTCTTGTGGGGAGTTAGAACCATTGAAGCTGCTTATCATTGGTTGAGTTAATTATTTATGGCCTAGTTAGCGAAAAAGCTTTTGTTGATTGTGCTGTCATGGAGTTGGATAAGCGTGTGATGATTCTGTTCTTTCCCGGAAACTATTGTCAAGATTGCAACTGTTTTTTTTTCCTGCTTCTCAAGTAGGTTTGATGTCTAGTTACTGCTGCTTGCAAAGAAGTCTGGATTTTTCCTTTTTTTCTTTACAAAAGGATTTTTACGGTGATTATGCTTAACTCCCAGGTCTGGTAATCTACGATTTATGTAAGATTTAGACGGGATTTATGGTGTAACATGCTAACTTTTAAAGAGTTGTTTGCTGGTGTACTGAGGAAGCCTTGCCCGCCCAAGGAAACTGGAGGAACGCCCTTCACTTGAAGCACTAAAATACACCGACAATAGCAGGGTATGTCATTTCACCGTCGAAGAAATGAAAAACTTCTGTAACGCGGAGGCAGGCTTGATCTCTTTTTTTTTTTTTTTTTCCTCCGAGCAAGTTGCAGGAAGTTTCCTTGAATGACGGATACAGAGAAGCGAGCACACACCTAGAAATGACGCTTATACATTTTCATCTCCTGGAGCTGGAGAGCACATGCTTGATGATAGAGTGTGGATATGCATAACCTCAGCTTGCCTATTGCGGCGAAGAGGAGAAGAGACAGCGTAACTTGCAAGGCATGTCTTAGTGCATGTTTCTTGGCAGGAAAAAAAAATAAAAACGTAGTCTGTTCCTTGTCCTCAGATCATTAATATCAGTCTGTTTAGTCATTTCCATCCAAATAAATAAGGTTTATTTAGAGGGGATCGAATAGGACAACATCTCTTGATCAGAGAGCTCTTATGACAATGGAAAATGAACAGGCATGCATCGAAAACGAAATTCATGTGCTTGAGCAGGATGCCATTGAAAAAAAGTGCTTGAGAAGGATGGAAACAGGTACTCCTTTGGGGATCTTCACAAGAAAGAGATAAAAAGTTGGATTTGAAGTCTTAAGTCAAGCATTGCCCTGTGGACATGAACTCACAAGACTGCGTGGATGACCTTTGGAGGAGCAAGCATTGATGCAGACCGCTGTTTCTGCTTTGGTAATGCTCCTGGTGGAGTTTCAAGCACACAGAAACAGAGATAAATGAAACAGGGATTCTGGGTGTAATAAGGACGAAGTTGCTCCTAACAGACCTTCAAGTCTAGGATGACCTGGGGCACGATGTTTTCCTTCAGCAGCGCTACAGCACAGCCTCCCCAGCCAGCGCCTATCATCCATGCCCCTATTGCACCGTTCTTGCGGCAGCATTTCACCAGTTCTTTCAGTTCAGGACACTGATGGATAACAGATTGGGCAATGGTGCTTTCACATTGATAACACACAGTTTACAATATTTCAGTATAGGGAAATCATTAGTATTCTACCAAAAAATTCGAATTATATTGTGTATTTCTATATTTTTGTAATTAGTAACATCGTTTATATATTGTATTTCTAATTGGGATTAAATTTAAATTTTAGTTTTAATCTTAATTCTAATCTTTTTTTAATCAATGCAACATATGTTAACAATACAAATTTAAGTGAACGGAAAGTATATAATGAAGATAACATGAAAAGTAGACAAAAGAGAATAAAAAAAGAATAAAATTAGAAGAATATAAAAAATAGATATTTTGGATATAATAAAAAGAGAGAAAAAGACATATATTTTGAACAACACACAACACACTTTTGGAGGGAAGATAGAAAAAAAAATCACAAAAACTAAGAGGAACACAAATGAGGCTAATTGAAGAACCAAGTTTACTATTGTAATTCCCTTTGTTTATTATAAACACTACTCCTAGCTAAGAGTAGTTTTAGTTTTCCGTACGAATTATTTAAAATTTATGTTTATTTCCTTATTGTTGCTCTATGAAATGAACATATTCTAGTTGTTATGTTATGAACATATTTCATTTTACCTAAAGATGAATGACTAAACACATGTAATGTTTTAAGGTAGAAGGATGATCAGTTATTCTTAGACTATCTAGCTCAATAATTACATTAATTCCTTATTAAATTACTATAGATCCATGAGGAGTAAGTAGTGATATTCATAAAAAAACAAGTTTAATTAGAGGTAAATCAAAAGTTAGGAAAAATAAAGACTTAGGTAGATTTGAACTTTTAATTTGTTAGATGATTAGTTAATTGGTTAGATATGACAAGTGTAGTAATGATCATGTCATTCTTAAAAATTTCAAGTTATTGCATCATATTGTTCTAGTTAGTAATAGAATTTCTCTATCTGTTTCTCTACTATAATTTATAATAATCTGTGTTAGTCCTAACTTAAATTTAATTTTCAATTGTAACAAAAACAACATTCATTAACCTTCATATAATAAAAACATAACTTCTTGTATTCGATCTTAATCACTAAATTCATTGTATTACGATTGAGAATATATTACATTTATAAATTTTATTTAATATAAGAATTTGTAATTTATAATGATTTGCTAAATTTTTCATTTAGCACCCATGAACATATAAAAGGAGGAAAAAGAAAGGGTTATCAGGAGTTCAGTTTCACCTGCACTTAGCAAAAAAACACAAAATATGTAGCAACAAACACCACATTAGCCTAAAAAAAACAAGAAAATTAGTATTCTTGATCTCTATTTATTCTTTTGATCAAGATGAGTTTATGTCTCAATATTTAAATTAAAAAAGATGTAAAACTTTGGTAAAAATATTTGATGTTTATATTTTGAATATCACATCTTTTGATATTTTTCTTTAACAGAATGATATTTAATTGATATATGCTGTGTTTTTTCATGAAACACAAGGTTTATTATCATTGCAATTTCATTCTTTGAATTACAAACACAAGTGTTGTTTCATTGTCTTCTTTACCTTGATCAATAAGCATTTTTCTTAGTTACACATCCTGATTTCCAGCAACAACGACAATCACATATACTGCTTCTATTGCCGATCAAAAAATTTCTGATTTCTTCTTTAAATTTCAACTTACTCCGATCGAAATATACTTGAAGAGATATCAAGAATTATTGAATAATAATAATATTTTCTTTAGGCTTGAGGTTCCAGATATCCCATAACCTTTATATGCTTCTCTTGAAATATTTTTTAACAACATATTCAATTTTGGGATAATTTTCACATGGTTTTTTTATCTTGAAACAAAAATAGCTCCTTTATTATTTTTTTTACATTTCAATAATATTCTTTATTAATTCATTTTGGTCTTAGTCTCCATTTCATATATTCGTTATTAGAAGATTGCTTTATGATGATATTTCGTAAATATTTTCCCAGTTCCTTGAGTAATGATAGAGCTTTGATTGATGTTTTGTTTTTAAAAATTGCAATAGCTATGGAATCTACCATTTTTTTTTGTTTTTCACCCAACTTCAATAATGGAACATAAACCATCCTTCATCAAGTTTTCATTGTTGCATGGTTGTATTTTAGTCACCACTTCTCCCACGTTGGCGTTTCATTGAAGAAAGGCATGCTGCAACCATTGGATCAACACACACGTAAATACCTAACTAATGTATATCTATCATATACACAGATATATTAAAATCCCCAATCAACAGAACAACATTATGATAACAAAAGAGACTCATAATTATCCCCTTAAAAATGTGACGCAAATCTATTGATAAATAAACAACTTATGAAATAGCGATTATATTCCAAATCAACAAAAAACTCAAACAAATGCAATATATATTGTTTGCATACATCTATCTAATGCAACTCCCAATTCCTTCTTAGATCATGTAAAATCAGTTAATTTTGCAGGAGTTTGACAGCACCACAATGAGATTATTGTATCACCAGCGTTTTGAAATTCCAAGGATTGTTGCAGTTGAATGTCCACAAGATTTTATATGTGGTTTCTAGGGAGCCATTTTTATAATGTAATAAAAATAATGAGGATGTATTAAATAATTTATAATATTTTTTACAAATAATTATTTCCAAACATATCTATCACACATACAAAATTATTAATTACAAATAATTGCAGATGTGAAATAAATCATCTTTTTAAGGTTTATTTAAATCATAATAATTTTATTCAAAAGTATTGAAAAAATTTTAGTCAAAAAGTTTTAATATTAAGCTTCTATATTTTAAATAAAATAATAAATTTATATATATTACATATTGTAATGTCTAAAAATTCATACAAAATGTATTGAAAAAAAAATTGCACAATTCCATTTTGGTGTTACTTTTTTGGAAGTTGGTAACTTGGCATCACCACTACATGGGCTTAATGAATTAGGGCCCAACAATAGATAAACAGACGAATTCCACAAGGTTACTGAGAACGAGTGGTGTCGATTTCTCCTCTCGTTGATACGCAAAAGGAATGCGTGGTTTCCCATCTATGAATCTCCACCTCTTATAGCGGGGAAAGAGATGGGGCACACCCAGAATCTACCACTGGAAGTGGTTTCTAGCCTCGTGTTTTCTTCTTGGCGGCAAAGTGGGAAGGTTGCAGGGGAGGTGTTTGTGATAATGCTTGAATGAAACAAGAGAAACTCAGGGGACGCCTAGCACAACGACGACATTATCCCGTTGCACCATCTGCAGCTACAAAACCAAAGCTTCAAGTTCACCACCAGCTGCTAGCTTCCCCTCTACTGCATCGACTGATTCTAGACCCTTTTAGGTTCACAATGCAGGCATTTCAGGTTCAATTTTGATCCAAGTCTCTTGGGTATGATGAAAACATTCGCCTGGAGTTATGTATTCTGTGTTCATCTTTAATTTGATTTGTATGAGGCTGCTAGAGTCGATATTCCAAGCATCGAAACTCAAGATTGTGTTCATGGGGGATGAACACCTGACCATTTCAAGTTCCATTCATCGTGATCAGGTAGCTGGACCTGTTTTTCAGTGGGATGATCACCTGAAAATATGAATGTGGGTGATGGATGCACAGAAGAGCGAGGCTTCGAGTATACAACATTCCTCAGTTTCAATATGTATGTAAATTAACACTCAGGATGGTACGAAGGAAACAGCGAGGTAACCTTCAATGTAACCTACTCTTTCTAATATGTGATAACTAAATTTAAAACAGTCTGTTTGGCTTAGGTGACGATGACTTTGCCTTGGCAAAGTCGACCAAGTCTTTAAAAAGTATATCTTCAGGCTTCTCTTGCTTTGATTGTCCAGATGTTTTGATTGAGAGATTCTGTGTCTGTGTAACCACACCATCGTAAGAGGAACCGGATCCACTGCTCGAACGGGAGGTTGATCCAGCACCCTGTGTTTGCTGTTGCTCAAAATAATGTCGTCTCTGGCTGTACCTTGAAGGTGGAGGTGGAATGTTGCCCACAGTTGGAAGGTCCCATGGTGCAGCAGGCAACTTTTCTGGAGACTTGTTTGTCGAAAGCTCATCATATGACTGTTTAGGAGCAAACATCACTGCTGTTGGGTTGACATAATCATCAGATTGGGAGGAAGGATGCCCTGGAGTAGATACAGGAATCGATTTTGCTTTGCTTGAATGAGTCAAAACAGCACCATCTCCAGGTTCCGGTTGTCCTAAGGATTGCTCCCTCTCACGGAGATCACCACTAATATAATCCACAGTTCCCATATCCGAGGCTGCAGCCTTCTCCAAAGATGCTGGTGGAGGACGCATTGCACTGATCTGCGAAGGCTCAGTCTTGTTGGCTGCTGATTTACTACTGAACCCTCGAGGCTTATCCCTATTTGATCTGGAATTGTTCATTGCCAAGAATGAGAACCAAACTGCAACATGGAGCGAAGAAATGCAACATACCTCCGTGCTAGCCGCAAAAAGTCATCCTCTGGTTCTTCACCCTCATGAACCACATTCATGAATGGCGCAACAGGATCATGGTCTCTATTGGTAGCATTCTCGACAGAAGTTTGCTGTTTTCCGTTGGTTATATCATCATGGAGACTAAGAGCACGCTGCAAGCTATCGTTCAAGGATAGTCCTCTGCATAAAAGATCCTCATCTCTGCACAAGTGAAAAAGAAAGTTGTTGCCTGGACATTGAAATCTTAGACTGAATGATGTGAAAATGAGGTTACACTTACACAGTGTTGTTCACGAGAACCATGATGCGCTTTTGGTACGACCGGCACTGATCGACTAAGTCGATAATGATCTCGTCTTTCACACCCTGTTGTTGTCAGCAAATGCGATGCAATGCCAAACATGTAACAAATCTTGCCCTTTCACAAGCACTGACATGAAAGAGCATCAGGAAGCATAAAGGAGAGCCCACCTGAGGATCAGCAGGATCCAAAGCAACCAGCATTTCCATGAGAACACCTGCAATTCCTTCAGCATTTTGAATCTCTGGTACACTGAGTGAAAACAAAGAATCCTTAGGCACTGAACTAACTTCAACTCCAGGCACAAAAGAGAATACCTAAGGCCGGAAGGATCCAACTCCAACAATGCTTCCGTAGCAGTTTCTTCATACAAAGGGTGTCCTGAACCATATTATTTGTCTGGGAAGGGGCAAACAATGGCACACTATTTTCTTCTCTTGGAGGAAATATTATCCCAGCTGACTGATAATTAGATGTCAAAAGAAAGGGTAGGTTTAGAAGAACCTCAGCATTACATGAATCAAATTTTTATGGGATGTGCTACATTTTTAGATGGGGCTGCTATGGAAGGCAGCCTCATCCACAGTGGGAAAGAAGATACAGCGGTCGATTTTTCTCACCAGCAGTTCCGAATAAGCAGAATAATACTGTGGAAACCTCCCCCCACGTCCACCTAAAGCTTCTTGCCAGGTATCTATTAGGTCGAGAATCTTATCCTTAACTATACCAGGCTGCAAATTCACCAAAAAGAAGGTGAAAATAGAAAACTAAGAGACTGCAGCCAAGAAAAATGATCAGACATAATTATCTACCACCTTCTTCTTTGCGATTTTGACCATATCATGTAAAATATCTCGCTCAGCAATCTGCTGAAAAATGTTTTCAGCACAATTCTTGGTGAGAGTCTCTAGAACCTGGATTGTAAATAATCGAGAAACTGTTTTGAAGGGTTCACTGAACAGAGAAGCGCATAGAAAATACAAATATCTAGAAGTTAAGTCACAGGCCACTGCATCCATTGATAGCTAAAAATGTGCTTTACTTAAGCCACGCGTATTCAAGAGTATGACTTACGAATAGCGTGAGATGCTGAATTTTGGGGTTCTTGTTCCCTAGCTTTTTCTTAAGTAACTTCAGGACATCCTTTGCTTGCCTGGATTATGTTTTCACATTGTTTCATATGAAGGACAGAGTCGAAGAACCACTGCTTCATGTAGAAAAGTAAACTGTACCCTGGATCCGTGTTAATAATGTCACATAGTTCAATATTTATTGCCCAATCTGGACCAGGAAGAGCCTCACTAGTAGCCCTTTCAACAACTGCTGTAGCATTCGCCATGATCTTTCTGTTATATTTTCCACTATGAAACTCCTAAATAGTAATAAAAAAAGACCAATTAGTAAAGGATACATATCCCCTTTCTGCAGGAAACAGATAATACATCCAAGCACAGAAAAAGATCGCCAGCACAGGAGCTAAAGGAAATCGTAACGTTATCATCCCATAAATATTATGGCGATCAGCAAATTCAGCTCTGGAACATGAAGAGCAACAAAGACTCACAAAAAGATCATGTATTTATTGTCCCGTGAAACAATGATTTAACTAAAACTGAAAGATCAAGACATTTATGAACATAAGAATAACCCGATTCCTAGACCCAAAAAAATCATACCAACAATTAAAAAAAAAATACACCATTGAGGGCAAGACGGTTGAAAATGGGAAATGAAACAGAATGGAGCAACAAAAACCTAAGGATCTCCCATTTACGGCACCCCACGAAAACCCAGTTGAGATTTACAATCACGAAGCAAGAATAGACTAAGATCCCTCAAAATTTACATAGCGGAAGCAAAAGCATCCCGAGAAGGCAAATCAATACCGATCAGTCCCTCAGCTCGAGTCCAACGAAAGAGAAAAGACTATGACTTTCCAGTACATTCCTTGTAATCTCAACCACGGGCACCCAGAAAACAAGAAAAAAAAATGGAAAATGAATGGATTAAAGAAGGTCGGAGGAGCGAGAAGATGAAAACCACCACTAGTGAACTTTTGTCAGATCTCGGCTGGAAAGCGAGTTCAAGGAGAGGTGTCAATCATTAAATCTAAAGTGGGTAAAGCAACAAATGCAACCTGCTGGCTCGGAATCCGAGTTCTGTATCTCCCCCACTCACTCACTCACTCACTCACTCACTCTCTTATGCAAATGAATTATCGTTGTTCCCGTGGTGTGATGCCTTAGCTTGAGAGACACTCCTTGTAAAGTCAAGATCGATTCCCATGGGATTGGAAACTTGTATTTATTGATTTAATAAATAAATACATATACTTTACTATTATAATAATTTAATTCATTATTTGAATAATAATATTATTAATAATGTAGATTAAACATAGCAAATTGATAATAAATTACTGAAACAGTTTGTTAAAACTTACAATTTTATTAAATGATCGAGTTTAATTATTCCAAGGGTATTGATAACTAAAAGAATAAAAAATTCAACTAATTAATGAATACACTTTCGGGCTCCATGGAAATATTGGAATACAAATTATGATAAAAATAATAATTCCATCGAAATAATGAATATTTAAATTATTATATATAAATAAATATATATTATCGATCTATAATTGAATTCATATGTTATATAAGTTTTACAAATACACAGAACATACATATTTCTCACTATATAAATAAATCTCTCAAACACGAATTGATATATTAACGATAAAATTGCAAAATTTAACAAATTTTAAAGACGTAAAACTCAATAGCTTTAAAAAAATCATTAATTATAAGAAGGTTTGAAGCGTGACGCACTCAAAGTCTGGATCTATTTATTAATGAGTTGATTTCATGAAGAACATTCTTTATGAATGTGGGGGTTTGGGTTTAGGGTGTCCATTTCGGGAGCCAACATCCCAATTAATGACAATTAATAATGAAAAGAAAACTTCCCCCGTTTTATAATGATGACAAATGTCGACAACACGTTTGATATTATGGAAAATGAAATATCCTGGTTTGGTCTGCAATGTGATTACCATAAAGATGATATTTGATAATCCAAATTCCCCCAAAAAATATCATGACAAGTAATCTATTTGATCCCACTTTGTGTAAATAATTTTCAATCAAGTATATTATTTAAATATCAATTAAATTAACACACATCCTAAGATGTTTTAGGTTCTTTTTGGCATAACTTTTCAAAGGATTTTATTTTGAAAAAACAGAAGTTGAAATTATGTCTCTAAATTTTTGATTTTTTTTGAAATAAAAATCATTCCTATTTTATAATAAAATTGATTTTAAATCATTTGTAAATAAAGATAAGCTATATCGAACACACAACCTAAATGTCAATTCTCTTCCAACAAGTAACATGGGGCGAGAGAATATGCAAATGTCCGCAGCCCCATTAAACATTTTAAATTATGTTTTTATGTAAATGGATGGTTTAGCATACTCCAATACGGGGTACAATATTAGATGTAATTTTTATATTTTTTATATGTATTAATTTATTTATATAATTTTAATTTTTTAAAGTGATATAATTAGGATTAGAAAATTCTCCACTACTACCATCTAAACATGTGCTTGGATGGCGAAATTATGGAGTTTTAATATAAGAATGGTAGATTATATCCTCAACGACCAGTTCAAGGGGACGGCCCCGGGTGGGGAGCCAGAGCTTGTGGTGTACAGAAGGAACACGCACGGGGACCCCGACCTGTGACAGTAGCTTTAATCAATTAAAAAACAAAAAAAAAAAGATTGGAATTGAAAATATTTTGTTTGATGAAGATGGATTTGTTTAAACTTATATGTCTTCCTTCCGGATTTGTTTAAACTTATATGTCTTCCTTCCTTTCTCTAATCCTTCACATGCACCTGTAAACTAAATATTATATAAAAATGTAATTCCTTAACACCATTTTTTTTTATCTAAATTCACGTAAATTAAATTTTTTTATATAATAATCCAAGTGTGTAGTGTTGTTGGGACTCATTGGGGGTGCTGCTACTTTTGGGCCTCCACCTGAATTTAGGCGATGGGCCGTGTTGTGATTATTCACAAAATACCAGAAAAGAGGCATTCCTGATGAAAAGTCGAGATGGCGTGTCTCCGCCTGGAAAAGTAAAGATAGTTGGAAGAAATTGGCATTGTATTAATAAGGCAGTGACGCTAGTGTTGACATTGTTGAAAAAGTTGACTATAATATAATCATTGAACTTACAAGTTTATACTAATATTGCTACACATATAAATTATGAATATCCTTACAATTAGAGATAAGATTTATATAGCTGTTATATCCTTTCGATGAATATTTTTCTTTCTTCCAAAAGTGCTACGCTACTCAGTCGAATGGCTATGTTTAATTATACAATATCTTTGATGAGTTTTAACATAGTGTTAGAAGTGGGATGTTTCGTTGTTTGTCTATAATGATTTATTTATTTACAAGTTATCTACGGTAGGTTTGTTGTCTCAAATTATATCGATAAGGTTGAATTGTGATAATTATGTAACATGACATAACATGATGTTTAACTTCATTTTATGTTGATGGATATATTCATGTTCCTTCAAAAAAATTGATTACAAAGATAAATGAAGTTCAAAAAATGAAAGTTAATCCTCAATTTGAAGATTGAATGCTAATGATATACAAGTTGTAAGTTGGATTTAGTTTGCATTATCTGAATAAGTTCTAGTTCAAATCTTGTATACTAATACATCGGTATCATTTTGACATATTTGTACAATGCTTTCATAATTCAAATAAGGACAAAAATTTTACAGTTGAAGTGCAAGCTATCAACTATGGAATAAGATGATAAATCAATATTGGTCTTCTATAATGAAGTCAAAAATTTATATGATCACCTTAAACTTATTAATTATCAAATTCCATCAAGAGATTGTGTTATGTATTTTCCTAAAGACTTGAAAGATATGTATTAGGAGACAATGAATACGCTTATATTGCATCATCCACTATGAACTTTTAAAAGTCTTTTAGTTATCTTTTTGACATGTGAACAACGTTTCAAGGTACAAACTATTTCAAGCAGGAAAATGTAGTGGTGGCCACATTAGGTGTCGAGGACAATAACATGTCAATTGTTACTCCCATGAGAGAAAGTTTTCTCTTAACTTCTGGTATCATAACTCGCAAAATAATACAATTAGGTATGCATTTCAACCACAAACTCACTACTTCCAGTAACATAATACTCAGAATACCTTTTGTATTTATGGAATAGTGTCATCCCAAACTCATTGTCATTAGCAATCGTATGTACGTGATGGGTAACCAAGAAAAAATAGGATTGAAACAGGAGTTGTTGAAATTGAAGAGATAGCAATACTTGAGGCAAAAAATGAAGCATCAGAAAATCAAGAAAAATGATAAAGAAAAAACGGTGGAAGAATAAAAAAATTAAAAAAATATTTTGGAAAATAAGACATTAAAAATCGTACAATGGTAGAAGAGAAATCAAATGGAATCTCTATATTTTCTAAGAAAAAAAATGTTATGTGACATGTATAATATATAAATTCAAAAAGAAAATGCAAAAAAATTGAGATTGAAGAAGAATAATTACAGAATGATATTGGTAATAAAAAAAATGTAACAACAAAAAAGGAAATGTATTTACCTAATCTAATCCCATTTTATTTAGAAAGACATTTGTGCAACGAAATAAAGAATTTCAAGCATTATGTAGATATACTCAACATCAAATACCTAAATTTGAAAAATGAGATACATGTTAATGAATATGCTGAGATAAAAGAAGCAAAACTATTATCCTACTATATCATTGATTTTGAAATTTTGATAGAATTTGACATTGTTGAAAATGTTTACATTTTACCAGAAGGAATTTTTTTATTAACTCTAAAGGCACTTTTAGTCGACAAGTTTACATATATTTAAATGGTTTATTAAACCCTTGTAATGATTTAAACATAAGACTACAATAGATAAGGGACAAAACAAAGCCTAAAGGGAGCTATATAAAAATAAATATACTTCTTAAATACACTTTACATGTGTTTGCGATCAAAATATAAAATTTCATATTGTATCTATCAGTTGGGAGGGATCATCCATGGATAATATTATATTATGTGATGTTATATCTAGGGAAGATGCATTATATGATTATAAATGTAAAGTTGTTTTATTTTCTTAAATTTCATAGTATTAAATTGTAAAATTTCTTTTTATATTTGATTATAGTTGATTACTATTTATGTGATAATGACTACATATGAAGGTTTTCTAGTTCGTATTTAAGGGTACAATCTAAAAGAATAAGATGAAGTCACATACTACAAAATTTTTGTGAGTATTTCAATATGAAGTATTGTACAACTTGAAATGTTGTTGATATGATATTTGAACTTTTCAAGACAGGTTGAGATATTTTATGAAGTTTGCCATACTACCTTATTCAAATTCATACTGATATTATATTTGCATGTGCACTATTTCACAATTTTATCTATTTACAAGTTAGATATGATCCTGTTAAAATTGAAATAGATGAGCATTATATCGAAAATGATAATAATGCTGATGAATATGTGACCATTGTTGAGAGGATTCTGAAATGGTTTGATTGATGTGATGCTTTTGAAAAAACTTTGTATTATGAGTATCATGGCTGATGATTTGAGTACAATAAGTTATATAAAAATATTTTAGTATGTTACTCATTGTATTTTTGTATGTTTTTTTGGTTTAAATAAATTTGGTGGTATTGGAAATATGACTTGTATTTGAGAATATATCAATAGTAACTAATGTAACAATCAATCACTATTTCATCTATAAATTATGTATTGCTTAATGTATTTTGTACTCAAAAATTTTAATATTTTTGAAAAGCCACAATTGCATAAGTGGAGTATAAATGAGAATAAAAAAAGTCATCTTTATAAAAAAAAAATTATTATGATCATCATTTATCAATCATCATTGATGACTTTTAACTTTATTATAAATCCTTGGATATGAAACATCATTGAAAATTCAAAGCTATTATTGGTTTAGGACAAAAAAAACACTATTTTTAACTTTTAAATCCTTAGACATGAAACATCATTGAAAATTCAAAGTCATCATTGACTTATGACAAAAAACACTATTGTTAACTTTATTCGCCGTTACAATCTGATAAAATGAAACATAATACAATTCAAAAGCTATCCTAATAGTTTAATCCTTCAATCCAAGTGCAACTTGGTTCAAAAGAAATCACTTGTACAATAGGAAAATAAGATCACAATATTTGATGCAATATCATATGACATTATTAAATGATTAGCATTGGATGCCTTAAGAAATAAGGTAATTTTTGAAGGCTTTGACATTACAATCTCCATTACTTGCCTTCATATTAAATATTGAGATCAACATACATGGTATTCATATAAACTACAACATCTTCTTATTTTTGTATAAATGCAGTCCCATGACCCATTTATATCCTCAACCTATGTTTGTCATTGCTCTCATTTTAACCAAAGTATTAGTTGATATCTTAGGAGATCTATTCCTTTTCATTGACAACTTGCTTGTTGGTTTAAATACCACAGAGGAAATAGAATCAATATATATTGATGTGTCATCCATAAAAAAAAAGCATGCATGTGTATATTTATGAGTGAATTTAGGTGGTTTAAATATGATTTTTTTATATTTTATTAATTTAAATATTATTTACACTAAGTTGATAATTTAGGTCATATTATGTTTTCTAATATTTTTCTTAATGTTAATTATAGTATAATAGAACATATCATGTCTCATTGATATGCATAAAATTCATAGCATGTTATACAAGATGAGAGCACAAAAAGAGGGGTGTAAAAAAATTTCAATGAAAGAAAAAAAATTACAGCAGATAAAAAGTGAAAAAATAGAAAGTAAAGTAGACACAATCACCAAAGAGAATAATGAGAAAAGAAAATATTTTATACACATTACAAGAGAAAATTTTGAAAGAAATTAAAAGGTAGAATTCCCTAAAATGGTGAATTAATTTAGAGTTTAATGTCTTTTATTTCACAAATTAGAATTAATCTATGAGAGAAAATTATGAAACACCTAATTTGGAAAATCCAAACTTAGAGGCAGATTAAAGAAGTGAGATATATTTTTATAAATATTTTCTTGATTAGAATCTAATAGAATCAAGTAGATCTAGTATTATTTGTATTATAAAATGGTGAACCTTAGTGTATTGTAATTTAGAAAACTTAGGAAAATTGAAAATAAAAAAAATCATATAGTTTGGGTACATCTAAATGGCTTCAAATTAATTAGCATTTGTGAGTTATAAGATCAAAAGTCAAGTGGGCACTCTTTTAAATCCTTGAGCCACCCATATTTTAATTATATTAAGATTTTTTATTTTTTTATTTTTTTTATAATTTTCTATTATATTATTTACTCACTATTATTTTTAATAAGGATTTTAATAGAGATTAGCTTAAGATTTATTATCCTATTTTCACATCATAAGTACTAATTACTTGAGTTTGACCTTGAAATGCATTATATATCTTGTTTTTAATTTACATTTTATGAGAATTAGAATTTTATAAATTTATTTGATATATAAACTGATTAATCACAATGATATTATAATTTTTTTATGGCAACTCAATTGCTACCATCAACTAATGAGAAACTTGAATTAATGTCTCATTAATGAACGTTATAACTTGTTAAATGTTGCGATATAGCATGTTCAACGCATCAAAAAATATATATAAACCTAATTTTCTTCTACATAAATCACAAAAATTAATATAGCATGACAAACAAAGATCAAATCTACATGAAATAGTTGCAATTTCTCAAAGTACTTTATATTTACTGAAAATAGGGGTTTCTAGGAGTTTAGGTCTTATATGCGTAACATATAAAATAACAATAATTAAAATGAATAAGTTGCGGGAGTGAATGAGCATAGAAAAAATGGGAATGCATATAAAACATAAAATGAAGGTGATTTGGTTGGGTTTACATTAGAATCTAATACTTGTGTCATTCAAGAGAGTACTTAAATCTAAATACAGCATTATCATGTCTGAAAACAAAGGGTTGCTGAAATAATAATCATGTTAAACTTAAGAACTAAAGAATTGAAAACTCAAACATAAATAAGTTCATAAACTAAAATAATGTCTACATAAGGTTTTTCGTTCATAGCTAAGCATTACAATCACAATGAAAGCATGGAAAATGCAGGAAATATAGGGACACATTCAAAGTTGGAAATAAAAAGCCAGAAAATGAAAATAAAACTGTTTAGCTGCAGCTGTAAGCTATAGATCTACAACATCTGAAAGTTTTGAACGAAAATGTGGTCTATAGACATGGATCTAGAAGCTGGTCAGAGGTGTTCATCAAAGAACCACTATTCTCCCCTACTTCATGCTCCTCACTACTCGTTCTCATCTCGTTCCTAATTCCTCTTTTCTTTTCCTGCTCAAAGGAAGGGTATCTCTGTTTTTTCCATGAGTTTTTAGAAGGAAAATCTCTACTCTAAATCTTATCTTTTTAGAAGACATCTAATTTCAACTAAAATCAAATTTTCCTCAACTTTTATGTCCATTTTGACTTTTCAACATGAAAAGTGCACTACCAATACTAACTTTTACCCTATTAAAACTTAGATATAGACTAGAAAGAAAAATTAGAGTTTTTGGCTCAATTGTTGTCAATTAAGCCTATTTTCGCAACAAACATATTCCTAACAATTAAATGCACGAAATGAGACAATTACATATACAAAACAACATTTTACCCTATAAAATATACTTAAAAACATATACAAAAATACAATAAAAATAGTGTTATCATTCATCCAAAGTTTAGTATGTAGTACTCAATATTGAACTTTAATAAGGTTTGACATTACTTTTAGTGTCAATCAAGTGTACTAGTGCATGCATGCTCTTACTTGAAAATACTTTGCTATGCTCAAATGTGTATTGTGCAATATTGAAAGAATATTTTATAAAATAGATATATCCTTTGACATCTCTATCAAATTTTCAAGTTTATTATGATTCTAATTGGGTAAAACTCTATCAATGAATATTGTATTTACTTTGGGAGTATTGTGCTTGAAAAAGTAGGAAGCAATGCATAGTTGCAAGTAGACCTGGGTTGTAACTCACTGGGTAACAAGTCGGACTCATCGAGTCATGGCCCTATTACGGGTTCACGAGTAGACAGGTCGATGGGTTATGACCCCAACTTGTATCGTATTTGAGTTGACTCGTTACCTATCAACTCGTTGAGTCGATCGGGTATAGACTCACCAACCCGTATTTTCATCTTATTTTTTAAAATATTATTCTATTTTAAATTATTTTTTATTATATGGGAATGTTTTTTTATATATGCCCTATTGTATCATTAAATATTCAAGTTTAAAAAATGTAATAAAGTTTTACTTTCTTCTTTACCAAGCTTGGGACTGATACACAAATAGAGTTAAAAACCTTTTTTTTTTTGTTAGTATCAACTTACAAATATTAAATGAAAAAGATAGAAAAACTAAATTAAGAAAATTAATCAATTTCAAAACTCCCTAAGACGTCATCATCATCATCCCATTTATCTATTTTGATATTCTATAATCTCAAATCAACAGCTACCCAATCCTTCAAGTAGATGCACACCTCCAATGTGCTGTCTGCCAAGCTCTCACGGTGAGGAGTTAGAATGTGGCCATCTAAACAAACTAAGGGCACTCTCACTAAAAATAGTGGAAGCTGGTGATGTAAAAACAGCTTTTACTACTATAGCCAATGTAGGATAAACATACATTTGATTCTTCCACCATTCCAATATATCAAATTCATCTTCTTTAGTCTTTTCCTAGTGGATTAAACTTCACTACCTCTCGAAAGAGTGCTTGGAGATGCAGACACCATGGCATAGAAGTCCTCTGACTTACATGAAGCATATGCATTCATCTATGTTCTAATGTTTGAGCTACTAGATTCAGTTTTGAATAAATCATATAAATAATTCAAAGCACTAATAGCTAAGTCATATATAAGTAAAGCATTATGCTTAATATTCAGAAGTCTAAGAGAAATAACATAAGCATAATACATTTTTAAACCTGCTTGCAAATCAGAAGCCTTCACCTTTGGATCAAGAATGCTAAACTCAAGAAATAAAATATGAATATTTTGAAAATATTTTGTAAATTTTTCAACTATAGTACAAATAACTTCTGTAAGAAATCTTGTATTAAGACATTTTTTAAAAACTCTAGATATACTAAATAAAGCAATCAACATTAAATGAGTAGTGAGATAATATGATCCATTAAACGAATATGTAAATTTTTCAAAGGTAGATAACAAATCACATAAACATTCAAGTTAGTAGAAATCATAGAATCTAGCTCAATCATAAGATCAACATGCATCGATATAAAAGATGGAATAATATGCTTGTAAGGTAACAAATAATTAATCATGCAAAATGTAGAATTCCACCTAATTGAACAATCACCCTTAAAAGTCCTATATGGAATACCTTGAGCTTTACAAAGTTGCTTAACCATAGCTCTCTTAGTACTATATTTTTTCATCAACTTAACTAACTTTCGAAAGGTCCCAAAAACATGACTAAAATCATCTACCACAAAAGCATTTTGGAAACATAAATTCAATATATGGTAAGCACAATGAGAATGAAAAAAAGAACCTTGTAGAATGGGATTCATTGACGTTTTTAATATGAAATTGCAAAAGAATTGTTAGAAATATTATCAAAAGTCACTAAAAAAATATAATCAACAATACAATATTCTATGCAAATATCTGTAATTAACTCAACAATACTAACACCCGAATGAGGAATATCAAATTGTAAATGCCAAAATTCTTTTTTACATAAGACACTTAATATCAATCCTATTAGCTGTAATTACCATATAATCCTCCTCATTCCCACCACGCCAACAATCCGCTGTTAATCCAAATTTACATTTCAAAGACTGAAATAAAAAAATTAAACAAGCCTTTTTTTCCTCAAATTGGTTAAATGCAATTCTAACGACTTTTCTTCTAGAAAACGGTAAATATTGTGACTGCATACATGTTTTAAAAAATGTTGCATGATTGGATTTTCCACTTCAGAAAAAGTATGTTTACTAGTAATTAAAGTAAGTACATAATCAACTTGAGTTTTATGCAAGTAAAAAAAAAACTTTGCAGAAGTAGAAAGATTATCATTTAAAACATTCAAAGTACTCTATCTAAGATTTTCCTTCCCAACCTTTCTTACCCATCTACTAGGATGCTTATCTATAACATGACAATTATAATTTGTAGTTGAACTACCCTTACCATGCTTATAACCCTTATGACAATATTTACAAATTACCATTTTTTTTACCGCATCATGCTCGAAATGCTCACTCCACACACCGCTGCCCTTTCTTTTGGTTTATGTAGAATCTGTCTAGTTTTCTCCATGAAGTGCATATTCATCCACTTCAAGCAAAGGCGACAGAATCGACTAATTCAATGAATCTTGTGCCATTAATTCAAAGAGAAAAGGTGAAATCAAAGGTTAAAACACAAAATGCAAACAACTCTTTGATTCTCAACTAGGGTTTCAAAAAAAAAGGGGAAACACATAGATTTAAGATATGGGTATTGTGTTGTTACAAAAGAATGAAATATAGATTGAAGAAGAAAATCATTCAAACTTCAAATAGAAAATGAAGAATGGAAAAATGCAAAATTTCAATATTTTTGGAGAAAGAAGAGCGTGAGTGTAAGGAAAGTTAATTTGAATGAATATATGTTGAATAAATACAAAAGTGATATTAATAACTAAGAAAAATTGTAAGGCTTAGAGTAATTATTGGGTTGGAAATAATTTGGCCTACAAATTATTTATTCTTTCATGGGTTGCTCGAGTAACTCTGAATCGAAAATCACCGAATTGACTCAAACTTGTTTTTCACCAAGTTGACTTGTGCCCATGTTCAAGTCTAGTTGCAAGGTTCAATATCAAAATATATCAAGTGTTCAAAGCAACTACTGTTGAAGTAATATAGATTGGAAAACTCTTACATTTTCCTTGAGGACTTAAAAACGGTAGTCTCAAATTTTTTGTGACAACAAAACTGCAATTGATATTGCTTTGAATGCTATTTTTCATTAGCGTATTAGACAAATCAAGATTGATCATCATTTTGTTTGAGAACACATTTATGTAAATTCATAGGAACAATTGAGAGATTTCTTCACTAAGGCTTTGAGGCGACTATGATTCGATTATTTAGATAACAAACTTCAGACATATCATTTATCTCGTGTGAAGGGAGTGTTGTACCAAGTTAGGGATAATATACTCATTAAATTTATAATGATATATTAATATTTATTCATGTATTCCCTTACGGCCTGATATAAAGTTGGGCGACCACTATATCCATTCAATAACTTTTTTTTTTCTTCCCATAAACGCTACACTGTGCAGTCTAATGACTATTGTGCTTAATCTTGCAATATCTTCTATAAGTTTTAACGCACATTCTCTATTGTGCTACTTTATGCAAGTCTATTTGGCATGTTTGTTGTATTATTTACAAATATGATCAATCGTATATTCTATCATATATATTAAGTTAAAAAAATACACTATAAATAATCAGATTTATTACACACATCACGTTAGATGTCTAGATTTATAAATTGTCGTCCCATGTTTATTAGTAGATTTACAATGAGAATTTAAGCGAAATTTTTTTAAAAAAACCAGAAAAATTGGGTATTCTGCAAATTAAAAAAAAATAGTCTACTTTACAAACACAATTTAAAAGACGCATTGGAATCAATTGGTGGAAGTGAAAGGAGTTAATGATGATAAGTTAAATTATATTTAAATTTTTAGAATTAGAATCTAATTCCGTTAAGATTGCTTTTGTTTTTAATTCTTAGGAATCTATAAAAAAATTGTTTATTAACTATAAACGTGTAGTGGGTAAGCAAACTTTTGGATGATAGGATTAAGAATTTTTAGGATAATAATTTTGTGTTATATTTTATTTTATATATTTAAATAAATTTAAAATTAGAGTATTTTATTTAATCGTATCACCTAATTTCGAATATTTTAGTTACTAGTGAAATATTGTACACGAATTTTATCATACCCCGAAAATAAAGTTACTTTGCCCCCTCCACCAACGCGTCCGGAAGGACACTTCTGGGAAACGTCGCCTGGGTGCGTTGTGTCGTAGCTGCTAAGAACGTTTGATGAATTCAGATTCTGAAGCTGATGGCTGCATCGTCGTTCTTCAGGATTTTCTCAACTAAAAGCTACGGGAGTAAGCTTTGTTTCTAAATGGAGGTCGCCTTCGGCCTTGTGAGACAACCCAACTTGACACGGCTTCGTTTCTCCACAGATGATTGCTATTATGACACGTGGCACCCACTAGCGTCTGTCTTGGTACCTTGTTTTGGCTCGGCGTGCGTCCTCAACGCTACTGCTGCACGCTTCTTTTTTTGTTGTCGATCATCGCCTTGCCCAGATGTTAGAAGACTGGGTTTTTGGTTTTTCTGTGCTGAGAAGAAGAAAAAAATGGATGAGCCAGAGGATTTGAGGTTCAGTTTTGAAAAGATGATGTTAAGTACGCATATTGGTTTTGGGTTTAAGTTAATTGGGTGGAAAGACACTCCCGTCGAGCTCTTGCTCAGAATCCTATCGCTCGTCGATGATCGGACGGTGGTTGTGGCTTCTGGGGTTTGCCGTGAATGGCGAGATATAATTTGTTCCGATGTTACTCGCCTCTCCTTCTCCTGGTACCTTTTTCCTTTTCCTTTTCTTGTAACCGCGATTAGCCCTAATTTTGAAAGAATTAGGTGTGCCTGTAGTATCGTTTTTCAGGGAGATTATTGACTGGGTCACCTTTGAAAAGGGGAACTTGTCAAGTGTTGAAACTTATACCTGTTTATCAACTCTTGAGGGTTTGTGGGCATAAAATTGCTTCTGATCATCATGATGCCACTAAATTTCTCTGTTGATTCACAGGTGCAAGAGGAACATGAACAATTTGATTCTGTCCTTAGTTCCCAAGTTCACAAAACTGCAGGTCCTGGTTCTGCGGCAAAGCATACCACAACTGCAAGATGATGCTGTTGAGAAAATTGCAGACTACTGTCATGACCTGTTGGAGTTGGACCTGAGCAAGAGCTTTCGTCTCACGGATCGATCGCTGTACGCCTTAGCTCGTGGTTGTCCCAATCTCGTGAAACTGAACATCAGTGGCTGCTCTGCCTTCAGTGATACAGCTCTCGTATACTTAGCAGGATTCTGCCAAAAGCTCCAAGTTCTTAATCTATGTGGCTGTGTAAAGGCAGCGACTGATACAGCCTTGAAGGTGGGCGATCACAGGCTAGTGGCATAGCAATTTGCAACTGGTAACCTCCTCTTCTGGTTGTGACTGCAGGCTATTGGCCGCAGCTGCCATCAACTCCAGTCTCTGAATCTTGGCTGGTGTGAGCAAGTTGGTGATGCTGGTGTGAAGAGCTTGGCCTACGGTTGCCCTGAACTCCAAACCGTCGACTTATGCGGCTGCGTTCTTATCACCGGTAACGATCCCGACTTCTCTGTGTTCTTAAACCTCTAGTGATCTGTGTTGGTGGTGGTCATTTTGTGTGAATGAGTTGCTTGTCAGATGAGAGTGTGATTGCTTTGGCGAACAACTGCCCCGGCTTCGCTCTCTGGGACTCTACTTTTGCCAGAGCCTCACAGACAGGGCGATGTACACATTGGCACATAGCAGGAGGCAGAGCAAGCATGATATCCAGACTCCTCGGAAGGCCGACGGCGGCCTCATGAACCTGAACATCAGCCAGTGCACAGCCCTCACGCCTCCTGCAGTGCAGGCCGTTTGTGACTCGTTTCCGGCCCTTCACACATGCCCCAGCCGGCTCTCCCTCATAACCAGCGGCTGCCTGAACCTGGTCTCCGTTCGCTGCAAATGCGCCGTTCACCGCCCCACCGCCGTGATGCCCCTCTCGCTCACTGAGTTTCAGCGTCAGGTGTTGCTCTTTTGAACCCCTTCCTTTCACATTTTCAGGAAAAAAATCGAAGTCTTTGAATGCTTGCGACCGTAGTTCTGTAATGTCAATAGAGACTGTGTTTCTATGGTACACTCACAATCTAGAAAAAAGAAAAAGAAAATAACGAATAAATTGTGCAAAAGTCAACATCCCTTCACCGAGAAATTTCCTGGGTGTTGTCGTCGTTGGTCGTCACCGGCGGCGGCGCAGACTTCTCTTCGGCGGTCACCGTGGATTCTACATAAGCTTCAATTTTCACCTCCACCCCCTGGACCTGCATTTTGTAATTGATAGCAAGAGTCATCATTGGGGATCAAGACTCTACACGGCGTCAATTTCCCCTTTTCAAAATCGCAGGATCTGGCGTTACCTCCGGCGTCGCCGTCGGAGGAGACTTCTCCTCGGCGGTGATCGTGGATTCCACATACGCTTCCACTTTCACCTCCACCTCCTGAACCTGCAAATAGAAGGGACTCTTTCCGTTGACGTGAAGATCAAAAAGACCAGAGACTTCCACGTTATTGTTCGAGTAAGGTGACCTTATCTATGAATTCATCCACCAGACGTGCGTCTCTGGATGCCCTTTCTGCAACATGTTCCACCAAATCGAGACTCTCTCGTAGCTTCGACCCCTCCGGCAGCTCCTCGGCGATGTCCTCCGCCACCTTCTCGACCCCCTCCGCCACTTTCTCCACCGTGTGGACTATCGCCTCTGTAGTCTCCACCACCATCTCGATCTCATCTATCCGTAAATGAACATGATATAATCCATTACAAGAGAAATAATATATTTTACATTTTTATTGAATTATTTGAATTTCATCTCATCTAACTTATTTTAAATTGATATATTATTTAAGAATCAAATTTAATCTCATTTATAACTATCAATTAAATCAAATTTCATGCTGCTCTTCATTGGAATCGAACATAACATTAAAGTAGTATAAAATATATCAACAAATTAATTACTTGAATTTTGATATAGAATAAATAGTAAAAAAATATATAAAATAAGGTTGTATTTAGTCCATGTATTTATATCTTCAAAATGTATATGCCAGTAACAATTTTTGTTTGATAAATGCATGCATAATCTCTTTAATAATATTAATTCTTTTTGCATTTGAAGTTTATTAATCAAGTGAAATTTATTTCAATACATCTACCAAACACAGTTTTTTATTAGTATGAATCTACTATCTATACTCAAATAATTTATCTACATAATTAATTAAATTAATTATTTACCTTTAAGCCGGAGAAGTGATCTCCATCTACCCCCTATGACCGGCAGCAACAGGGTAACAGCGACCCCCACCACCCACTTTCTGCGTGTTCGCAAGTGTTTCGTCAAGAATTCAACTTGGTACACAAAGAAGAACACGCAGCTCCCATTTAAAAAAAAAAAAACTCACAGCAAATCGAACGACGGCGGCGGGGTTCCGGGGACAGCGCGGCAGACTCCGTGGGTCCCCCTGAAAGCTTCACCGGATCAATCTCAAGGAAAATTGGCGCCACTTTATTCCGTAAGCGTACCTTGGAGTCCTCAGAGTGTTCCACGGAAAGAGGCGTTGATCAACACCCTTGACGATGGAAGCGCGGGTTAACGCGGAAAGCGTTGATCTGTTGATCGGAGTCCCTCGATCGCATCGATCCGAGGGCGCGAACCCGAGACTGGGGAATCCGAGGAAGAACCTGGAGATGGACATGGCCTGCGGCGATGCAAGTTACGGAAGGATTGAATGCCAACGGCGAAGGTAGCAGTAGGCTTTTATGCACAAGACTACGGCTCGTTGACTTTTCCAGCAGATGAAATTGTAGACTCAGGATTGTTTCCTTGAGTTCAAAGTTAGGCGTCTTTTTGAGTTCGTGACGCCACTGCAACCTGCTCACATTAGGGGGCATGGGTTCAACGTGTTGCGCATTAGAAAATGAATCGTCGTCCCGAGCCCATGATACGGTTCATGAGTGAATTGGTTAGCAAATAAATCATGCACCTGATCTGCGCATCCTCATCTTGAACGCGCTACAGGCTGCGGGCCTAGTTTGGCTCGCATCTGAAGGGATATACGGCTGGTCCGAGTGCCTGATCTAGGCCCCTATAAAGCAGGCCATGACTGTTGTGACCCGCCCCCGTAATGGGCACTGGTCCGAGTGTCTGATTTGACCTGCTTCTGCAATGGGCTACGATCCGAGTACCTGTGGCCTGCCTCTGATTCGGGCTACTGCAGGAGGCCTGAGCCAGGTGGGCTCCGGAGCGTACGTGCACTGGGGCCCGAGCATACCGAACTCAAGATGAGTTTGAGGAGAATAGGGAATAGTGGGCTAAGTCATTCTAACGATGTTGCCCATTCCAGGGGTAAATGCAAATCCTGATTCTTTTCCCCTTGGAGGACTATCCGAAACGACAGTTTACAAATGCATCTGAATACCTGACTAACACTATGAGAGGTAAACGTGTTACACGAAACTACATGAGGTCATATTAGTAGTGTAGTACATTTCTTACCCGAGGCTCTGGACGGGCGTAAACACGATGTTTTGGAAAACTCGGCAGCATCTTTGCTGGAAAACAATCTGTGGAGAACGCATTGGCAGTAGAGAATGCTATAGTCAGTGAAGAAACAAAGCAGAGGGTCGGATGATCTAGCTAACTACGAAAAAAAATTCTAACAAACCTCTCTAAGCTTTTAATCCCGTTGTGTGGAGACTTTCTTCATGTTTCAGAGTTCTTGCTGCATTTAGAAGCATATCAACTCCACCAGACTTGTTTAGAGCGTTTCCTATCTGCACCTTATGATTTCCGTTTCTGTGGCTCCTGCCAGACTTCTCCGTATTTTCATACAGACATTTAGCTTTCTGGATGTGCTTCATATCAGCATCACATCCTTCACAGAACCATCGCCCTTTTGGGATGCTATCCCGAGGAGGCTTCATGCAGTAGATATGGTATCCATGATCACAGCCATCACACAGAACAATCTTATCATCATCCTGATCAACTAGGCAAGCTCTGCATAGACACGAAGGGCAATACCAGCAACGCGCATGGGATAGTAACTCGCTGCTCATCAAGCATTTTACATGGTAGAACTTGTGAGGGCATAAGGAATGACCACATGTTTTATGGCCTTCATCATTTCCAATTGTATCACGACAAATCTTGCAGTCTGGTAAGTTATTTTCCAGTGATTCCATAGCTCCCTTGCTCCACATAAGCTTGCCTTCTTCACAATCTGGAAATCCTTGTGAGCTCATTCTTTCACAAGCTACACAGTTTTCATGTGGGAATCCAATTTTCTTGATGGTGCAGCTAATGCATTGCCAACTTTTCGCAGGGATTTCTTGTACAGGTGGATCAATGCAGGATGTGTGGTAAAACATTTCACAAGAATCACAGACAAGACCATTCGTTCCATCTGCCTTCTTGCCACACTGCCTACAAATGTGACGTTCATTGAGAGCGGATTCAGCTCTCACTTCTTCAGGCTTATCAGAGCTTTCGATAAAGACCTGTCATCATTAGAATAATCGTAAAAAATTCGCATCCAAAAACCCTACAATAGAATAATGAGCTTTAAGATTTTTTAATCAATGTAACCTGAAACCTAGTCTTAAATCATTTTTTTTTCTTTTGTAACATCCAAAGTCTAAAACCTTAAACACTAACTGATAAAAAAGGATACCATAAAGCCATTACCTCATTTCCCAAATCTGCAGAAAACAAGTTCACGGTCCGCACAACCTAGGATGGTTAAATGGGTTACGTGGATGATGTGGGGAAACACTCTTAAAGAATACCTTATGTTAGCAAAGTAATCTACCCTTTGTTGAAAAGAAGCCACTGCTTCATCTGAGATTGATCTGACTAGATTGACTATATCATTTCCAAGCTTCTCAATTTGCGAAAACACCTAAGAAGAATCTATTTCTTAGCAGATATATGCGACATGCGGACTGAAGAATAGATTTTAGACGCGCACCTGTTGGATGTCTGATTGAAAAAGCGAGGGAGAACTTTCATATGTGTTCTCCTGCATCTCAAGATTAATATGGCGGAAATCGAGTAACTTTCCTGCCTTCATGCCATTATCATAGAGTAAACTACACAACTTTGAAAAATTTTCAGACATGATAATATCAGAAAAAGTGAGGCAACAGTGATCTGCAATTCTGAATCTTTTCGATCCATAAGCTGATCTATTACATGGCACTTCCAGGCTCCCCTTCATGGTATTAGTAGAGTAGTCGTTTCTTGAAAATGATTTGATCCGAGGTTCACAAAATGGATTAGATTTCTGCAAAGGAAACTACCAAAATTACTTAAACCTGCATTTCCTACATTTTTTATTCAAAGCCTTGTCCCTTGTTTATTTGCACAAAGAGCACAAAGAACAAAGGTCTTCCAAAATCACAAATCGTGCATACCTTCATCAGCGTTCTTGAACCACTTGCAGGATGAAATGCAAGCGCATCATGTATACAGTCCCTAAGTCCGCCATTAAGTTCAAGCGACTGACATATTTCCTGAAGAATGATATTTCTTTGGTGGTTGAAAGCGCAAGCACCGGATGTGCTACGAACTTCCTCCTACTCAAGTTTTATTTTCAAAAAAAAATATCAAGATAACAATTCAAAATTACCAAATCACAAAGAACCACAAAAGTATAGAAATTCACTGAACACAAGGAAGAACTCCCATATCTCATTCAATGGGAAAAACAAAAAAACTACAAGAAACCATCACCTGTGCCCCAAACCAAGACTCTCCAGGAGCCAACACGCTTCCACCTTCACTAGTGTTGGAGAACTTCCTCCTCTTGTATGTAAGCCAGATAACTCTCGAATTGGAAGGCCCAGCTTCGAAATCCATATCATTATCATTTTCCTCGCCCATCGCCCAACTGGTTAACTCCGTGAATCAATAATCACATTCCTATAACAAAGAAACTATCACCACAACCACCTGAACTCCCAAGAAGAAACCGAACTCTCCTGGAGACAGCATCACAAATCGTTCAGTTGGGGATTCAAAAATTATGACCCCAAAAACCCCCAAACAAACACATAATCCAGAATAGACTTCAATAAGTTCCAATAACTCGAGCATTTTACCTCCGTCCGAGAACAACTACACATGCGAGGTTTGAACCCTAGAGAGAAGCAAAAAGAGGAGTGGAGAGAGAGCTCCAAGTAATCTTTGAGAGGGGGATATTCCGAATTTTAAAAAATTTGAAAGACGGGCCTCAAAATTTAAACTTTTTAATATTTCTTTTTGGGCCCCAAAATGCGGCCCAGTTTTCCCTCATGCCCAGACTAAGCTCACCTGGGCCCACTTTCTATTTTCCCACAGTTGTCCCGACGTCGGGACTGCGTCGCCAGTGTAGATGTACTCATTTATTTTGGAAACCAAAATAGATGAGGTTGAGAAAATATTACTGAAATAGATGTAGTTTTTGTTTTGGTTTAATAAATAGATTATGTTATTAAAATATTAAATTACAAATGATAAAATCAATTTTTTGAAATAAATGTAATAAGATTATAAATCATTAAAGAACAAATAAATAATTTTTACATTTATTTTAAATTTAAACAGATGTTTTATAAATAATAACTTGACTGTTTTTATATTTTATAAATTAGATATATGATTTTATAAAATTATTTATGAAAAAATTTATAGCAATGTTAATTTAGAGGACGCTCAAATACCGCAAGAGAAGCCAACATTTTGCAGCTTCCTCTTCACACCCAAATTAACATCTCAACTGGGTCAGTGTTTGGTTTACGCCTAATCACAAAAAAATCAGAAGATCTGAATAAATGCTTTGTATTAAAGAGTTTTATTAAATATATATATTGAATGGTTTAAATTATGTTAAAATATTATAGAAATAATATATAGTTAATTAATTACATTTACTAATATTTACATAACTAAACATATTACTTTTATTTCAAAACTCATTTATTTTACAAATCAAAACTAAAACATTATCTAATTTACAAACACTTTTTAATCATCATCTATTCTGGAAACTATAAACAAAAAGTACATCTAAACATGTCATTTACACTCCCGGGACATCAACATTATTGACGCAAGTGGCATACACAAATTTTGAGGTGGAAAACAGATAACCTTTATTATTATTATCATAAGAAAAACCTAAAAATCACCATTGAATGAACTTTACTTTTCAATTTGTAATGACAAAAGTAAATTTTACATAAGAAAAGAAAAAAAAAACACGTCAAATATGATTACTTTGGATAATTAATATGACCTTAAAAAGGAATGTAGATATATTATTATTTAAACCAACACTATAAAATTATTTATTAAAACAGAATTTATTACCGTCAAAACTTTGTTCCAAAATCAATGAAAACACACCACCACTCACCTCCTTGGAATCGAAGAAATCTACTCACCGCCATCGTTCTGATTGGTCTTATTCCGTACGGGTTGCCTAAATTCTTCCCACTTTCTTCTTGTCGACGAAGCCCCTACCATAAAGAAGCATTCTTTTATTCGGAATTCACGTGCAACACATCACCTTTGCCCGACGGCTACCTCGGAATCTAACCTTTTGCTTCTGGATAGTTCTTCTTTCGAGGTTCATTCTTTGCTCCAGATTGGCGTTACTTTAGCTCTGAGTTCAGGTATATGCTTTTCAAGGGTTCGAAAGTGGACAAAAGCTCTTCACTTTGTGGTGTTCTGAAAAATTGATGCGGCTGCTGCTTCAAGAAGATGCAGCTGTATCATCATCCATATTCATTTGATAGCCAGAAAGTGAGGCTTGCTTTGGAGGAGAAAAGATTGGATTATACCTCTTTTCGAGTTAATCCGATCACCGGAAGGATTTTCGACTGCAGTTTCTTCCGGCGGAACCCGACCGGAAGGCTTCCAGTTTTCCAGAATGGCGCAGTTATCCTACATGACACAGTAGAGATCATCAAGTCGGAGTTGTTTGGATCTTTAACCTTTTGTTTCTCTTGAATTGAACACTTGACTCACATTTGTTTTCATTGGCTTGAAGTGCAGGTACGTGGACAGGATAGCGATGGTGTCATCTGGAGGGGATGATTCCACTCTCAGCAATGGAGAAGCCATTGACTGGATTTGCAGAATACAACAATGGGATTCAAGCTTCTTCACAATCTCCCATGTTCCGTCCAAGTATCGTCGATCCGTCTCGAAGTTCCTGAGGCGGGTGATCATTGCCCGGATGGCAGAATGCCCAGAACTGGCTAGCAAGTATCACTCCAAGCTGAAACAGGAGTATGACACGGAAGAAAAACTCAAGGATCCGGAGATTCTGAGACAGAATGAAGCATACCTAGAGAAAATTCTTGACGAAGCAGAGAGGAAACTGAGTGAACGAACATATTTGGTTGGAGAAGAGTTCAGTTTAGCAGATGCTGCATTTGTCCCTGTTCTTAGTCGTCTGGCGATACTGGATCTGGAGGAGAAATATATCATCGCAAGACCAAAGGTAGCAGAGTATTGGAGTTTGGTGCAGAAAAGGCCTACTTACCAGAAGGTTATAGGGAAGTACTTTGATGGCTTCAACAGACATATAACGCTGCTGAAGACATGGCTCTTCCTGCAAATTAAAAGCCTGCTGAAACAATACTAGGGCGTTTTCAACTGTATTTGTTACCGCAACTTCCCCTGGAAGGCAAAATAGGATAACTCGGGCGTAATCAAAGGATACCGTCATGAACTTTCAGTAGGTACCTCTTCCGTTCTCTCTGAAATTTTGAGTATTCACCAGACAACAAGGCAGGAACTGATAAGAATAGGCAAGTTACACGGAAAATGAAAGAATTCTTGTACATGGGGAATTAATTAGCTAAAAAAGCATACATTGTTTCAAAGGAACTTAAGAACCTTGCGGCATAAGCACCCTCGTATAAAGTCCTATTAAATGAAGGAATGTGTTCACAAAAAATGGAATTGAATCTTCTTAGCTAAATGAATGTGTACCCATTCACTCCGTTTCTCCTAAACCTCACTGAAAACCATCTCCTGCAGCAGCATTATTCCATCCGTTCCGCATCCGAACCCACGGTGGTAACTTAGGCAGTTTCCTCCCCAAGTTAGGATACCCCTGATGAATGTCATGGCGACTGTTTTCAATGCAGGTGTATTTTTTTGGTGGATAAGTGCTGCATGTACCACTAGTACGATAAATGAGATTGCTAGTAGACTGTTCTGGATTTTCCACATCTTCCAGATCTTCCTGGCCCCCAAAGACACAATTAGGTGAAGTCCATGGAGGATATGCATGAAACGGCAAACCTGGAGCCCTAATCCAATTTTCATCTTTTCTCACCCCAAATAACTGGATAGAAGAGTAGGGAACCCCATAGGATAGAGGAATACCGGCATCAAACTTTATATGTGACTCACCAAGTACAGAATTGCAAGCAATCTGCTCCATCTGTGTCTCTTTCTCTTTGAGATTCATAGAGGCACGTGAGACGGGCGCGGGTAAGCCCTTGCAAGGAGAAGAAAAGCCGGGAGGAGCATCATCATCATCTATGTTCAGGTTGTCTGTAATTCCTCCTGAATGTTGCTGCATGTTCAGATCTCTTTGCTGGTGATTAGCATCAGGAGAAGATACGCCTGGTGGAACTAGGAGATAATCAGAAGAGGACAAACTAGTTCTCGGCTGCTGAGACTCATTGCTGCATAACTCTCTTTCTTGGTAACCAAACGAAGTTGAAGATGAACCACATGGTAGCATGAGAGCCTTACAAGGAGACGAAAAACCAGGAGGCATATCTTCCTCAGTATTCAATTTCGTATCATCAGCCAAGTTGTTTAGTGTGCTTGAATCCAGGCCATCTTTGATGTGTGCACCCATCACATTGTCCATTAGAGAAGCTGAAATTGGACCAGCAACTATCATGGGTATATGACGAGATGAAAAACCAGGTGGTATACCATCATTTTTGGCCTCTCCTTCTTGGTTACTAGGAGCAACATGAGCTGCAACTGAGACATGTATTGTCCCATTACATGAAGAAAACCCTGGCGGGATATCACTGATGTTATTCCCATTTCCATCATCTGAAAAGCTGGTCCTGCTTCTGGAATTAGCATAATCCTCTGCTGAGCAATCCCATCGACTTTTTCGCTTCCGTATTCTTGTTCCATCAGTAGCACAATTTCTAACTGAAGAAGAAAGGCCTACAGTGACAGAAGTTACAGCTGCTCCAGGAGCAGCAATGGGCTGCAAATCACCTCCAGAAGATCTCCCACTTTTATCATTTAAAGAAGATGAACCTAGTGCTGCGCTGCAGATTGAGTGCTGGATCCTCCCTTCATACCAATTAATGTGGCACCTTCTTCGTAGATGTTTTGGTATCCACCTGTCTCGAAAGCTCCTTGCTATTTGATGTACCTGCAAGTGGTAGACAGGTGAAAAATTACATGTCAAAAATGTGCGCAGAACAGGTCAGATGTCTTTCTATATTCCAGTTTAAAAGGTGGTTTTTGCTTTTGTCTACTCTTTTGTTCACCGTGTTGGTACGACGGGTAGGGTTCAGTGTCATCAATAGACATTATTGAAAGTATGAACCATAAGAAAGAAAAATTATTCTAAATTTGAAATACACAGCGCAATCAGCTCAGCACTTCCCACGGTGGCACACTTTCTTTAGGATTCCAATGGACTATTGCTTAAAAGAAAAATGAATGGGCACCAAGAAGACAGTGGGAGCCAACAAAAAGTTGTGAAACACACACAATCCACAAACATGCATTCCAGTTTTTCCTCAATGCAATTTCAAATGACATCCTTGAAACAATATTCACTACCTGTTTGTCAGCATGTTCGGTGAGTGTCAAAATTGAATCCTTAAAGCTGCAGCCATAGAATAAAAAATGAATCAGTATATCATATCCCTAGAAAAGGAAAAACATAGCATACCCATGGTAAACAAGCAATAGAGAATTGGATAAAGATATTATGTAAAGCTAGCTCGGTTCATGTACTCCTACCTCTCTACTCCTGGGCAAGGTGGGCCTCCAGTTATGTGCTCCAGAGTAAGAATATCTCGCATGGCAAGATACTCCAGTACCTAGCAATATGAAGACCAAATATATATAATTAACTTTATTATGTATTAGAAAAATATACTGCAATGAATATAACAGACTCTTCTGCTAATAAAGATGTCAGCGCACAGAAAACAGTGCATGATGCTGCACTATGTTCCAAGAACATAATTTAGCACCACAGTGGAATCAATTACCTTCAGAAGCTTCCGCAGAATAGGTGTTTTGATAAATTCTTTCCTGTATCGCTTCACTATGTTGTGTAACATCTGCACACCTGTAGATGAACATGATAGGTTTTTAGTCAAAAAAATGATGCTTTCAAGAAAGAGAACACGGATATCTTCTACTGATAATATTAAATCACCATTTTTATTGATTATATCTAGAAGAACGGAGCGAGATTTTGTCTTCAGCAAAGCATCCAAGATCATGGAGAGATTCCGGTTACTGCAAAAGATTTCAAAAAATGAAGATAAATATCTCCATATAACATCAATATGCTTCACAGCATATACATCAAGATTTTTAAATTATTTTTGAAAGTACCTCTGAAGAGCTTCACCATCACCAACACTCTCTGACGCAGCAGTTAAAAAAAGAAGCTTCAAGTAGCCCCGTGATGCATCCTATTAACCATAATCAAACATATATGATTTCATACACGTTCACATGGACATAGCATCAGAAAACTGAATATGGTGCAGTAAATTTTAATTCAACAACACGATAAAAGGGATTAAGCATAAACACTTGACAATTCACCTTTCTCTTGCTTATTCCCCCTTCAGGATCAAGCAACTCATTAAGCTTTTGCTCAACTGCAGAAATAAATCACTTGATATGAAGCTCAAGCTTAAACAAAAATATCCAATGAATAGTTTTCAGTTCATACCTGCTTCAAAATGGCCATTCAATGAAAATTCAAGCATATTCTTCGATTTGTCCACTGGTGCATTCGACTTTTTTATTTCTGCAATTCCTTTGTCATTCCCAGCATTCAGTTTTAACTTCCTTCTGATAGGAAAATATGGCAATCTAGGCTTTGTTAATATATTAAGCCTTTCAGGTTCCTCCCTTGCTACAACAGGAGACTGTTCCAATCCCCTCTTTTCAAGTACCACAGATGATGATGGCAAAAAATCAGTAGACGGTGGAGATGACCACATTTTCTTGCCTGGTTCCTGATATTTAGCGTTCATTTCAGCCCCATCAATGGAATCTTCAGAAATCTTAACATCCAAATCCTCAGCCTTAGCAGCAATATCCACTCCAATGGAGCTTTTGAATTCCAATGTTTGACTATCAAAACTTACTGCATTCTTGGCAGAGATAACATCATCAACCTTTTCAGTTGAAGGTGAATTGGAAATGCTCTTAGCACCTGAACTTCTAGATTTCTTCATGCAATATTTTTTTACTGGGTCTGCTTTTGCCGTTGTTTGGTCTCCTGTCTTTTTATCTTCACAGACCACAACAGATTCTATGTATTCTTCATCTGTATCATCCTGAACAACTAGCTCAGAGTTTGTTGGATCACCACCAATATAACCACGACAGTGAGCAGATCCACAAACACATTTTTTAGCAGCAGCACCAAATACTCGCACATAGTTATAATCAAAAGTAACCTCTTCACCCTGCCGACAAATGAGAAAAATATAAAGCGTAATAAGATAGGAAGATAGTATGTGCATCAGAAGGAGGATTACCTTCTTAATATCCCTTAAAGCAAATAGTCCAACACAAACCTCTCCATTCACCATCCACTGCCAAAGCAGAAAAACATTGTGAGTCACCACTTTCTCCTCTCAATTTGAGCATCAACACATTCATAAAGCAAGTGATTAGAAAGTTTTGAAACTTTAACATTGCGAAATAACTTCTTTTATTATGAAAAAAAGTATAGCAAATATGCCCAAGTGTAAACATGCCTTTTCTGTGCGGCAGTTGGGCTCACAGCTATGGTTGATAAAACGGCCCAAATTCCCTTTAGCACAGGCATCGATCACCTGTAACAGATGCACAAATAAATCATATAAATAATGAAAGGAAATGAAAACAGTAATAAAAAAGAAGCAAGAGGACCCAAAACATACAAAATCCTCAATACAAGACTCCTAGGATGCAGAAAAATTAGCAGGAAAAGGAGATAGGGAAACAAGGATTTAAGAGTAAAATGCTTTGGCCTAAGGGGAAACTACGTGGTTAAGGTGCTCCGTTAAAGAATAACATCAGTATCACACATCGTGCATAAACATGCCACTAGAGTTTAGATGTATGTTCCTAATCTCTTGAGATATCCAATACTGTTACGCTGCATCCCACTCGAAATTCAAAATATTGCTTCCCAAAAAGTCTGAAACGACTCATAAACAAAAGTGAAAGATGCATATGGCAAACAAGTGTAATTTCAAGATGACCAAGTGATCGTATTAAGTATGTCCTGATTCTCTTACATTTCAATAAGACAGGACAATAAAACTAAACTGAGAGCTTGTTAACTGCATCTAGAGATGAAATATGACAAGCCATTCTTGTATTTCAAAAAGGGGAAAAAAAATGAAGCAAACAAACACCAACCTCACTGCCATTCAGTGTCATGAAGTAAAAATGCCTATGGCCCTTCATGGCATACTCTTTTTGCCTTGCTTCATAAGTGTGCATATCCAGAACCTGCAACATTGGCATTCTTTAAAGATCTCGATTTGTTATCAACTACACTTTTAGAGCACATCAAGTTCTAAGAAAGAAAAGCATGTTCATAATATAGAAGACTTGATGTAATCAGATGAAACAGCCCATGGGATTAAGACTTAATCCATGACTTAATAAAGAAAATACTGGATCATATCGATAGCATGGGTTTTATCATTCTAAATTATTCATCTTTGTTTGCGTGAGGAGCTAGCAGTTTGATGTTACCAATTATGATGTGCTAAAAAAATTGCATCCAAGTTACCTCGCCAACATATTCAATAAGGAAACGTCCTTCAGATATGTCTTCAACAGCTTGAAGTCCAAAACCCTTCTTTCCACATCTTATCCACTTCAACTTAGCATATGTACGCTTTTGAAACTGCAAGAAACAACAAATCAATTGAAGATAAAAACCACATAATGCCAACTACACCACATGAAAGAATACAAACCTGCTGATTTGAACAAAGATTGCCACAGGGGCAAGTACCTCGGACACACTCAATATTGAGCATCCTGTTCAAGCATTTAGTTCCACAACCCATTCTACCATCAGATGGAGGTTTGCAATGGCAAACCATTACCTGATAGCCCCATACATCACAAAAATAAATTCAAATAATGAAGATCCTTTCACATGTGATTAAATGTTGGGACATATAAATGTTGAAAGAGTTCAAGAATTAAAATATAAAAGATACCAGCATTCACCTCATCAATTGTCTGAGTTTTACGCTTTCTACGCAGAAACAAGTTTGTCTTAATAGGCCACCAAGAGGGTTGATCAGACGCTATAGAAAGTCAATTAAAAGTAGGTGAATCTAAACATTGAAGGATAAAGTCAGCAGAAAATCATGAAAAATAGGATACCTTTTGATTCATCATGATTGCTGAGGAAGATGCTGGGTGCATCCTCTTCACAAGATCCATCAGATAATTCCAGTTCTTCATTAATTTCTGAATCTGACTTCTCTTGAGGGACTGAGCAATCAGCGAATTCTTTATCCATGTTGTCTTTGCATGTCCTTATCCATAAAACATACCCAATAAAACAATGAGACCAACTAATAATGCCTAGAGAACAATTTATCATAATCAACCACAGTAAAAATCTGATGAAATTGTTAGAAGGAACTTTTATCAGTCTACAATGCATACATTCTCTAAATTATAAGACAAACATCAAAGCAAACAAAGCCTTCTTCATTGATAATATTGAATAATGCATTTTAAAAGAAAACAATACACAAATTTAAAGTGCCCTCGGCAGACCACAGGGGAAAATTAAAAAAGAATAAGAAACATTATCTAACAATGACAAGGAATAAATTTTTTGAATGTTTAGTGTGTTGATGGATTGAGGCCATAGAGAAGCAATTGTAATTATTTACCATCCACAGTCTGTTTCTTCAATTTGATCAGCAAGTGCTGCTGGTATTCGTCGCCATTTTTGACAGTCATCACAAAGCACCCAAGCATTTCTCACTGTTTTATATTGATTTTCTGCTGCAGCGATAGACAAAAAATGGGATACTATGCTCAAGAATATTGTTAATGCAAGAACTTTAAAATGTGAAAAGATTCATAGAAGTTGTCTGCAGCTGCTACCTGCTTTTGGATGAGAATCATTTATTAGGTGGGCATTTATGGCACCAGTCTTCTCATTTACAAGATGCTGATCAGCAGCAGTACTACCGTACTCTCCTTTCGTCTTAGATGGTTTCTCATTCATTCCTCTAGCCTTAATCCTTCCATTGGTTCCATTCAGATCTGGAGACATTTTTCCATTGATACTGGTCATGCTACAGACTTTTGAGGCTGCAGACATAACTGCATCAGCAAGTTCCCTAGGGAGGTTCTTTCTGCTGGAAGTTAAATGAGAGTCTATAGTAGTCTTGGTGTCGGCTACTTTGCGAGCTATACGGTCCTCTCTAATATCAGAATCTAGAAAATCATTCATGCTCTCCATATCATTTTTCTTACTTTCAACACGACCATTGCCTACCTGATGGGGCTTACCCTTGTTCCTCACTTTCTTACAGCTACTAAGGTGCAAGCTCAAAAAAGAGTTTTTTTCAGATGCTTGAGCATCATCTGTGATTCCTGCGCCCATTGGCTTGTCCAGAGTATCATTTTCCAGATGAAACAGCTTATCTTTCTTTGTTCCTCTCTTGGGAGTCTCCTTTGGTGGAATAGAATTTGAGATGGCAGCAGGAGAGGCAGAAGCATCCAACATGCTACACGTTCCTTGAGCTTTGGGTAACCCCTTTTCACACTGTGAAGCATCCGGAACAGAGTTGATAACTTCTGAATCAGGAGAAGTTCCAACATCTGAGAACTGGTTTTCTGTAGAACCCTGTAAGTTATCCAAAATTTTCAAACATAGGGTTTGATGGACATCTCCTTCACTTTTGACATCAATCTGTTTACTTTTAGCAGAATCATCAGAGACCATAACCTTCTCCTCATCCTTTGCAAAAACTGAAGAATCATCTCCAGACATGTTTTTCCTGATTCTGATTTCATTGTCAAATAATTCAGAAATTCCTTTTTCTGCAGCGCCAGTATACGCATCTTGATTACCAATGACACAGTCTCTATTTCCAAACTTAATCTTCAAGGAGATTGGTCGCAAAGGGAGGTTGTTATTCCCAGCTGATGCATGACCTATCTGTAGCCTGGCAGCAATTCCTTTTCTGCCATTAGAATTCTTGCCTGATCGATTTCTTGAAGATTTTTGCTTCCCTCTTCTGCCTTTTTGTTCACACGTCCAGTTTGGTAAAATCTTAACCTGAGATCCCCAAATTGAAGTTCTAGCAGGTTTAGCGTATGTACTTCTGGTTTTTCTCAGTATGTTCAAGGATGTGAAATCAAGCCCTGAAGCATTCCCTAGCCTCCTATTATTTGATTTTTCCCAACCCAAATATCTGTTAGATGATTTACATGGAACTTCACAAATCTGATCAGTTTCAACAAAACATACACCTTCAACTCCTGAAAACGGCTCTCTGATATTCACAGACTCAAAAGAATCTAATTTCATTCCATTCCCATGCACCAAAAGGTGGTTAGATTGGCTTACCACCTCAAAACCAGTGTTTTTATTTAAAACTGTGACTGCATCTTCACCAGGATTAAGATGTTCAAATATACTCATATGATCTAGATCCAGCAAGTCAGCAGTTGGTGCAATATTTAGTTTTTCCATCTCTAAATCAATATGAGCAACAGATGGATCATCAATAGCTTCACCTGCAATCTCTGCAGATGCCATCTCCGTTAAGGTATTGCCCTATCCACTGAGATTCATAGGATGACAAGGCAAAGCACTGAGACACTTGTCAAGCAACCTATGAATCTAATCATCCCCCTGACATAATAGATGAATTTCTTTAGGAAAAAGCAAGGAACTGTAAAAAAAAAAAAAAAAAAAACATGGCATATCACACGCGCATATCAAAACAATTAGTTGTACATTATACAATACAGATGCATTACAGGGTCTCTTAATGGATTCCGTGTTGATATACGAGTAGATTTCTGTTCTACTTCCAAAAAACGAACTGATCCTAAGTATTTTCTGACCTAAAAGGAAAACCCAAAGAACTGTGCTTTACAAAGAAACCAGAATTAAGCAGGCAGATTGGAACCTACAATTCCTCAATTCTGGGCATCTCAAGCACGGTAACCTAAGTGAAGAAAAAGGAAAAAAAAAAAAGAAGGAACCTACAATTCCTCAATTCTGGAAAGATTTCGCGCTAATGTAGGTTGAAACTAGAAACACTAATACAACAACGAGATCGTAGCCGAACTAAACATACCCTACTTTCAACATCAACATAAATCCTAAAGTGCTGCGGAATTCACACAAACTCGAATGCAGGATCATCCAGACCCCACGGAATCAGAAGATGAGATCTAACCTGGAAAAACATGCGATGCAAAACAAAAAAAAAATATTGCTGATGCATCAATTTTACCGAGTGAAGATCAGAAAACGAGCAGATGCTCAAACTTGCGCCCCGAACCATGAATATTTCATCTGCCTTTCAATTTCAGACACTTTCAAAGAGAGAGAGAGAGAGAGAGATAGACGATTGACGGAGAACCTGGGATTTCTAACTTGGCTGTTTCACGCAGAAAGACATATAGTTGGGTACAAGCTTCAATGGGAAAAGTACACGCCTTTAGAGCGGCAAGCGAGGGTGGTGTCGACATTATACAAGTCAAAGGCCTTTTTTTGTAGTCTTTCCAGGGTTTTCACTTAATAAAAGATTTATTTTGGGCAGATTTCCAAAAGGCAGATTTATTTTGGTTAAGATTTATTTTGACATTATATAAGTAAAAATAAAAGATTTATTTTGTTTAAATTCCGTTAATCACATATGGATTATAAAATATAAAATTACTTTGATTGATTTTTTGTTATTTTTCCTTCATCATTCCTAAATAATATAGAATAATATGTTTTGTCGATGACATTAACAATATTTAATATAAAATTATAAATCATATTATATCTCTCTTGTGGGTTGAAAAAACCCTAAAGATTGAAAAAAATTATATTTAATCTCACAAATGAAAGTTTATTTAAATCTACATTCATTTTCTTTACCTAATCTTATTGTTTTATCTAATAATGAAATATCATATAAAAAAACTAATGTATTTAACTTTTTATTATAAAGAAACTATTTTTATCCCCTATATCCCAAATTAGACCCGAGTATTGGGATGTATCAACTTGGGTTGTTGGTGATTTTCGACTCGATGAGTTATTTGATTAAATTGTGAAAAAAATAAATAATTTGCAATCCAAAGTATTCATTTATTAATTTAGTTTTTATATCTTTTTTATTTAATATTTATAATTTGATACTAACTAATTATGCTTATATTATATATTGTCAATACTAAATGTTGTGCTCTTAAGTTAGTACGAGGATGGGAACACTCGACTGAAAGTAGAGGAAAGAAGAAGAATAGGCATCGAATGCTGCTATTAAATGCGCTTTGGTGAGTGAATAACCTGAAGGAGGTAAACATTATTATATTTTTTGAACTCAAATATTGATTAAATAGATTATTACACAACAAAAAAAAATAACTAAAAAATTAAATAATTATTTAAAAAATAAGATAAAATACGGGTTAACTAGTTCATAATCGGATCAACTCGACGATTCAATGAGTAACAAGTCAACTCGGATATGATACGAGTTGGGTATCAAAACCTGTCAACCCATCGATTCGTGAACCCGTAATAGGGCCATGACTCGACGAGTCCGACTCGTTAATTAGTGAGTCGTGACCCGTGCCCAAGTCTATCCCAAATAAATATATATGTGGTCTTGCTTTTTAAATTTAAATTTTTTATTTAACCTATTATGCAATTAAAATGGCATCAATAAGGAAAAAAGTCTAAGGTTAACAATTATTTATAATAATCATTACTATTTTTAAAAATTTAACCAATTCTTATTTATAAAAAATAATTTATAAGAATCAATTCAATTTTGTTAGAAATTTGGGAGAGTAACTTTTATTAAGAATGCTTTCTTAAAATTGATTTTGAAATATAATTTTTTTCAAAGTCATTTTGAGATATAACTTTATAATTATAAATATATTTTTTATAAAGAATTAAAAACATTATACTTATTTAAAATAAACTGTTGAAATATTTTTACTTTAAGCATTTTAAAAATATAAACTATATTATATAGATTTATATAATATTTTATAATATCAACTATTTATAAAATATGACTTTATAATTTATAAATTTATAAAATATCATTATTACAAATATAAGTAAATATATTATTACTTATAAAAACCAATTTTTACACTCCAAATAAATCAATTATAGAATAATTATTCTTAAAAATAATTTAAATATTTTATCAATATTTTTAATTTTATTAAAATTAATTTCGGGTTTTTTTTAAATATAAGCTAAATGTGGGCCTTCGTTAGATCCAGTCCACTAAACTGGGCCTCGATAAAGCTCATTGAATTTAGTAGAGATACTGAGATAATTGAGCGGGAGTAAATTTCAAAATAATGAATAATAAAATTCAATAATTTGCGAATTTAAAACATTAGATTCAGAAAACGGGTTTAGACAGGAGGGTGGTGAATGCTTGTCTCATTAATGGCGGTCTGACAAAAAATGTGCTAATGGGCTAGAGGTAGATTCATGCGCCTTGTGCAGAAAAATTTGAACTTCGTTTCTGGGTTTTTAAATCGAGGAATGTGAGTTATTGTTGACTGAGTATCCCTGTAAACGGTGGCTGGGTTTTGTTCATTTTGCTCCCCAGGTACGATGACGATGACTACTCTGTTCGTCCTCGCAGCTTTTTTATGATAGTTTTTACTTCACTGTGGGTTAAGCAAAGTTATCATATTGTGAGGCGTGACCCATTAAATTTGATGGGATTTAATGGGGAAATGTTTGTTGGGCGAGCTTCGGGTTGTGGTTTTAGAGATGAATATTGTGTAATGGAGGTGAAAATTTAACCGTGAATTAGGATGGACAAGAAGTGGCATTAGAAGGGAAGATCCTCGGAGAGAAGTTCATTTGACAACGGCAGCTCAGGGTCATCGCCTGTACATTCCAACAAGGATTGTGATGACCAGGTTAGCTCTCCCTATTGAGAACCTAAGAATTAAATAGGTCATTGTTTCGAAACTGTGATTCAGCGGTAGTAGAGTTTTTGTTGTTGTTTTTCTTTGTACTCTATGAGAAATTAGGATGAACAATATGGTGGCTGCAGCAGGAACCGTTTTTTCCGGAAGATAGAATGAGAAAAACTACAAAAGTTCTTCAAGAAAAGCTATCAGCTGCTCTGGTTAATGCTAATGCTAAAGAGGAACTGGTGAAGCAACATGCCAAAGTTGCTGAAGAGGTCATAGCTGGTGATGCATTTCTGTCTGCAACTCAAATATGTTTTTTCTCAAAAAATATTTCGGGGATGAGACTGAAACCGTTTTTTGTATCGTAGGTTGGGAAGCTGCGGAAAACCAAGTATCAAGTTTGAAGTTGCAGCTTGATGCAGCTGTAGAGCAAAACATGAATCTGGAATTCAGAGTCACTCATCATGATGCTGCCTTAAGGGAATGTGTGGCACAACATAGACAAGCGACAGCCAATGCTTGTTGTGATCCCAAATCCTGCCTCACTTTGCGAAGAGAGAACCTGTTTCTGAAAGAAGAGCTTGTTTCCAGAAGTAAGGACTTACAAGTTATTATATATGAGAGGGATCTAAGCATACAAGCAGCAGAAACTGCAAGGAAGCTGCAATTGGAAGCCATTAAAAAGGTCGCTAAGCTTGAGGCTAAAGTCCGAAGATTGCAGATTCTTAGTAGCAAACGATCAACTTCAAACGACAATAAGAGCGTAAATGCTGCCTACTTTTATGCTGATTCTTTTACAGATAGTCACTTGGATTGTGGGGAGGGGCAAGCACGATTGATACTGAAACTCTAGTGACTAGTAATATGGAACTGAACGTGTTGGATCAGAAATCTGCCAGCATGTGGGCTTCAACATTAATTACAGAGTTGGATCAATTCAAGAACGAGAAGCCTTCCATTGGAAGTATAAGAGCACATCCAATAGGAATCAATATAATGGATGATTTTCTTGAGATGGAGCGACTCGTAGGCTTACCTGACACTAAGAGCAACACACCGAATTTATCTTCATCTGGATCTCCCTGTGGAGAATCTGTTTCAATAGATAATCCCTCACTTGCCAACTCTGATGCAGCTTTTTGGAGAGTAATTGAACTGGAAAAGTTGGAGAATGTAGAAATGGAGAGAACACAGCTTGAGACAGATTTGTTTGAAACCCATGTTTCCTTGGATGAAGCCAAATCAACGTTACAAGATCTGCAAAATGCAGCATCTACAGAATCTCTATCTCAGGTACTTGAAACAGAGCACGAAGCAGGGATAATATTAGGAAATGATGTGGAGAAGATAGAGAATGACAAGGAACAGAAGTCATCAATGAAGATTATGGTTGGAGCACTAGATGAAGATGAACCACGACCAGCAACCAAAGTTGAGGAATCGGTGACTCATAAAACTGCTGCTGATAAGCTTGCAGAATGTCAAAAGACAATCGCTTCTCTTGGAAGACAACTTAAGTCTCTAGCAACTCTTGAAGATTTCTTGGTTGACACTTCGAACATATCAGGATTCTCCAGAAGCCAATCCATCTTAGCAACAAGTATAGCAAGTGATAAGAGTGGGAACCAGGAGAATAGCTATGAGCTAGCAAACCGTGTAACAAGTTGAATACATTGAATTCTTTACATCATTGTGGAAGGGATATGCAAGTTCGATTCACAAAAGTAGAATATGGTAACTTCAAATTTGTTTCTTACATGATCACCATGCTGAAATGAACTGCATTAAAGATACAATTAACTTCTTTTGGTAGATCCTGTTTTGAATTCATGAAGCGTAGAGGCATGCATCTTGCTCAGATTGCTTTTTGCATCTTACATTTAAAGTGTAAATTGCAGCATCATTATATCAGTGTTTTAGCCGTCCCCTGTTTCAAGAATTACTCAAGGAAAACATAAAACAAGCTGTACTGAAAACACTGCCTCAAATGAAGATATCAACAAATTTTCATAGGGGAGCTGCGATGAGTGTTCAATGTTGCAGGGAATCAAGTTCATCTTTTTACAGAAGCATTTATCACCTTTTTCCCTTGATAAAAACATCTCCACTGGGATGCCTGCTGAACTTCTATCAATCAATAATATTAGAGATTTCAATGAGCTTGTGTGATGGTTCTTTCATAGGGGCCCATTTCTTGTTCAATACTGTTTTTATGTCGGCTATTTCATGTTCATTGCTTATCCTCATGAAGCAGATCTCGACCGACTGATGGGGCGTAAATCTCATCAGATTCATCTTCTATGGATAAGCAGAGATGAACCTCTTTAGCTAATGAAAAAGCACTTGTTTTCCATCTAAGATGAAAATTCGTACTCATTGTTATTAAATCAAAGCCTTTGAACTAAGGATTCTGCACATTGTTATTTATGTAAGGCTAGAAGTTAGGCCAAGAGCCAGAAGTTCTTATGCCATCTGGTGCTAACGAGGTATCCACCGACACTACTGCTCTGCTTCCTCACTCCAATTGTTAAGCAATCGAATTTGTTGATGCACTGCTCGACAAAGTCATCCGCACTGCTCTTCAAGCACAAGCTGCCAAAGAAACAAACCAAAAGGATGTTGGCTTGAAAATTTGGGCTTTGGGAGTGAGCTCAATTCAAAGCATCAAATACTAACCATTTTAGGAAGAAAGAAGACTTCTTCTGACGCAAAACCAGCACCTTCACTTCCAGCTTCTTCACTTGGCTGATAACAGTAGCCATTTTTTGTCCTTGAATTACAAGTGCTTCCACTTCAACCTGCAAAAGTGTCTCATTTTTCAACCTCTACAAACAGGGCACAAGTAACACACTTGCAGCGTCAGATCCTTCTACAAGAGACCCAAAGTTAACCGAAAAACAGGACTGACCTCAGGCTTACAGGTCTTACAGAGTGAGCATAGCGAAGTAGCAAGCTGAGACGAAGACGAATCCTCAGAAGCAGAGATGATCTGAAGAAGTGTCAAAATATCACCCCTTGTAGCAACATGAGTGAGAGCCCACATCATGGCTTGCTTAGAATGTGAAGACTGATCCACCAACACCATTACTCTTTTCTTTGTCAGAAAACCAGTACTTCTATAGCTCCCATACATCTCCTTCATCCCTTCAAGAGTAGCACCACATTTTCCATCCTTATCCCATCTCCTGGATGCTGATTTCCATCTTTGGTTGTTGCTCAGTTGCCTTAGCAGTGAACCCATTTTCCCCCACCACCTGAGTTCTTTCTCCCTCTGCTCATCAGTTCATTTGCACTACGGCGTATTTAAGCATGTCGCACCTCCTCTGAGTGATGATTCGGAAGATAGAGACAAAAAAATATCGGGCGCTACAAGAATGAAAAAAAAAACAGGCTCCTTTCAAACGCAATTACAGATTTACGAGAGAGAGAGAGAGAGAGAGAGAGAGAGAGAGAGAGAGAGAGAGAGAGAGAGAGAGAGAGAGAGAGAGAACGGGATTACTTAAACACAACCCAACGGGATTACTTAAACACAACCCAACTTTTTTATTTACTTTGCAACCCACATGGATGAAAAAATCGAGGAACTCAGTTAGAATTACTTAAACACTCAACCTCTTGAATAATCCTCCCAAGTTAGGCAAACATTCTTTTAAAAATGGGATTACATTTTAAACCATCACAAGCCTTGGAATCCGTGTGCACACGTGAAAGTAGCAGAGCAGAGAACGGGAATCCGCATTGATGTTGTATTGTATCTCTTGCATGTAGCATGGCAAATGGACCCAAAGTTTCATGTAGTTTTTTTAGGAGCTTTCGATTCGGAGTACAGATTTAAAAAAAAAAAAAGTGGCGCCCTCTACTCTATCATTGCTACGTTGAAGGTGTTGCCAATTGCTGTGGGAAACTTAAGATAAGAGACTTTTGTCTGGTTTTCTCATCAGGACCAACGAGAAAAATGACAGGAACAAAAAGCCTTCTACCTTTACGAAGCATCTCAGTGAACCCATACCCGTAATATGCTGCCGAGCAAGTGTAGACAGCTCGAAGTTCAAAGCAGAAGCCTAGTCACCGGAAAGCCACCACAATCTATTCTGGGGCACGAAAGATCATGTGAAATGAACCAAATTCCTGAGAGTGCATCATCTGATGGCGCAACGCAGCTAAAAATAACATTCTTCAAATGCTTATTCAAGATCTTGTCTCTCTATCCCGATTATGTTTACCCAGTAAATTTTGAAATATGAGCATTTGTCTCCATCCAAATTTGAGAGATGACTAATTTGAGGATATTCCTATATTTATTCTCGCAATTGATTTAAAAATAAAGATTCAATTTTCAAATCACCCCACCAAACCCATTTCAGAATGGAGTAGATGTTGATTCAGATGCTCATCAAAACTCGATTACCTGAACTACTTCTCCCTCATACTAACCAATAGGATTCGATAGTGGCCTTTAAAAGGGTATCTAGACCACAAGATACCAATGGGGTTGGTGGCTACCCCGCCCAAACCACACCTTCCAACATGGCCAGCCCGCAACATCTAATCGGATCCAGCCCACACCTACAACCGGCCCAAATCACATCTTCTAACCGGCTCAACACACACCTTCAAATCGGCCCCGCCCACACCCTCTAATCAACCCAGCCCAAACCATTTACCGGATCCAATCAACACCTTCTACCCAGCCCAACCCATACCTTCTGACAGGCTTAAGCCACACCATCTACCAGGATCCAGCTCACACATACAATCGGCCCAACCCAAACCTACAATCGGCCCAACCCACACCTACAACCCGGCCCAACCCACACGTTCTAACCGGCACAACACACACCTTTTATCTGGGCCAGCCCACACATTCTAACCGGACCAAGCCCACACCAACAACCGACCCAACCCAAACCTTATAACCGGCCCATTCCACAACATCTAACCAAATCCAGCCCACACCTACAACCGGCCCAACCCACACCTTCTAACCGGTTGAGTTCATACGACCAGCCCAACCCATACCTTCTACAACCAGCCCAATCCAGACCTACAATCGACCCAACCCATACCTTATAACCGGCCCAAACCACACCATTTAACCGATCCAGCCACACCCACAACCAGCCCAACCCACACCTACAACCAGCCCAGCTCACACCTTCAAAAAGGCCCACTCCACACCATCAAAAAAGATCCAGCCCACACCTACAACCGGCCCAATCCATGCCTACAACCGGCTCAACCCACATCTTCTAACAAGCTCGACCCACACCTAAAACCGGATCCAGCCCAACCCACCTACAAACCGGCCCAAAAAAACAGCTTCTGACCGGCCCACTCTACACCATCTAACCGGATCCAGCCCACACCTACAACCGGCACAACCCACACCTTCTAACCGACCCAACCCACACCTTCTAACCGGCTGAGCTCACACGACCAGCCCAACCCACACCTACAACCAGCTCAACCCAAAACTTCTACAACCGGCCCAATCCACACTAAAACCAGACCAACCCACAACTACAACCAGCCCAGCCCACACCTACTACTAGGGCCACTTCACACCATCCAACCAGATTCAGACACACCTAAAACCGGCCCAAACCACACATTCTATACGACACAACCCACACCTTTCAACCGACCAACCAACATCTTCTAATCGGCCCAACCCACACATACTACCGGCCCAACCCACACCTTCTACAACCGACCCAATACACACCAACAACCGACTCAACCCACACCTTATAACCAGCCCAGCCCACACCATTTACCAGATCCAGCCACACATAACACCAGCCCAACCCACACCTACAACCAGCTCAGCCCACACCTTCTAATAGGCCCACTCCATACCATCTAACAAGATCCAGCCCACACCTACAACCGGCTCAACCCACACCTTCTAACCGACTCAACCGATACCTTCTAACCGACCCAGCCCACACCATCTAACCAGATCCAGCTCGCACCTACGACCGGCCCAACCCACACCTTTTAACCGACCCAACACACACCTTCTAACCGGCCCAACTCACACTTACACTTACAACCGGCCCAACCCACACCTTCTACCCGACCCAGCCCACATCTTCCAACTGATCCAACCCACACCTTCCAACCAACCCAGCACACTCCTTCTAACAGGCCAAGCCCACACCTTCTAACCGAATCAAGCCCAAATCATCTAACCGGATCCAGCACACACCTACAATCGGCCCAATAAAAGCCTACAACCGGCCCAACCCAACACGAAAATCTTTGAAATATTCTGAATCATTCATGAACATCACCAATAAAAAAAAGAAAAACATGTTGATTCGGCATTTTCTCGTGGGGTCAAATAAAGAAGAATGTCGGCCCAACCGACACCTTCTAACCGACCAAGCCCACACCATCTCCGAATCCAGCCCAAACCTACAACCGGCCCAGCCCACCCCTACAACCGGCCCAACCGATATCTTCTAACCGGCCAAGCCCACACCATCTCCGGATCCAGCCCACACGTACAACTGGATCCAACCCACACCTACAAACCAGCCTAACCCACACAAACTAACAGGCTCAGTCCACACCTACAACCGGCCAACCCACCTTCTAACTGGCCCACGCCCAAACCTTCTAACCGGCCAAGCCCACACCATCTACCGGATCCAGCCCAAGTATACACCCGGATCCAGCCCACACCTACAAACAGCCCAACCCACACCTACAACTCGGCCCAACGCACACATTCTAACCGGCCCATTCCACACCTTCTAACCGGATCCAGACCACACCTACAACCAGCTCAACCCACACCTTCTATAACCGGCCCAGTCCACACCTACAACCGACCCAGCCCACACCTTCTAACCGGATCAGCCCACACCATTTACCAGATCCAGACCACACATACAACCAGCCCAACCCACACCTACGACCAGCCCAACCCACACCTTCTAAGAGGCCCAGTCCACACCATCTAACCGGATCCAGCTCACACCTACAACCGGCCCTACCCATACTTTCTAACCGACCCAGCCCACATCTTCTAACTGACCCAACCGACACCTTCTAACCGGTCAAGCCCACACCAGCTACCGGATCCCGCCCACACCTACAACCAGCCCAACTCACACCTACAACCGGCCCAACCCACACTTTGTAACCGGCCAAGCCCACACCATCTACCGGATCCAGCTCACACTTACAATCAGCCCAACCTACAGCTACAACCCGGCTCAACTCACACCTTCTAACAGGCTCAGTCCACACCATTTAACAGGATGCAACCCACACCTACAACCAGCCCATCCCACACCTATAACCCCGGCCCAACCCAAACCTACACTACGGACCAGCCCACACCTCCAATCCGGCCCATTCCACACCATCTAATCGTCCCCGCCCACACCATGTACCGGATCCAGCCCACACCTACAACCGGCACAACCCACACCTCCAATCCGGCCCATTCTACACCTTTTTTCCGGCTGAGCCCACACCATGCACCGGATCCAGTCCACACCTTCAACCAGCCCAGCTCACACCTTCTACCCGACCCAACCCACCCCTACAGCCGACCCAGCCTACACCTTTTAACCGGCCCACGAAGCATCTCAGTGAACCCATACCCGTAATATGCTGCCGAGCAAGTGTAAGCTGGAAGTTCAAAGCAGAAGCCCAGTCACTGGAAAGCCACAATTTATTCTGGGGCATGAAAGACCATGTGAAATGAACCAAATTCCACATAGTGCTTCATCTGGTGGCGCAAGGCAGCTTAAAAGAACATTCTTCAAATGCTTGTTCAAGATGTTGTCTCTCTTTCCGGATTTTGTTTACCCGGTAAATTTTGAAATATGACCATCTGTCTCCATCCAAATTTGAGAGATGCCTATATATCGAATTGACCCTTGTTTAACGTCCCTCTGCTAATCATTCTTGGAATCTTAGTTTTAATCAATTAAATTCCTTAATATTTTAAGTATAATTTTTTTTATATAAAAAACAGAAAAATACATATGATAATCTTGAGATATTTAACAAGATAACCAACTGTCAAAAAGGTAATTAGAAAATGCTTAACTTTACAAAGTTCATTTATAAACAGCTATCTTTTTCTTTATTAATTCATGAGAAATCATTTTTTCAAATATAACCTCAAATTTTTTATTTTCATAAAAAGATATATACTAATATCATAAGAATCACTCTTGGCATCCAATATGTGTATATATTAAATGTTTCTCACATTTAGAAATCAATTGATATCTTTTTATTAAATAAATTATTTCGTATGTACTTCAATTTCTTTCACATCTTGAAAAAGAAAAGACATGATAAAACAATTTTAATGATATTTCTTGAATTATTAGAATTTTTCTACCATAACTTATCCATAATTAGATTGATGATAACTTTGATTTTGTTAAAATAGAATCTAATTTACCAAAATCTCCTAAAAATCTATAAATTTTACAAGCTCACCTTTTTCAAAAATTAAATAATCTATATTATTGAAAAAACATATGAAAAACACATCAACAAGTATATCAATATTTTCATAAACTTCTAGTGATATCAAGTGAGGATGTTCTTTTTTGTATTATGGTGATGCAATCCTACAAGAAATAAGTTGCAAGTTTATGACTAAACATCAAGTAAATAATAAAAATAATTTGCATATCTTGGGTTTAAAGTATGGTCAACAATGTATGCTTTAGTCAAACTTTGTTTCTTTATACACAACAAAAAATTATGTATAGTGTTCTATAATATATTCTTATCATTACTAAAAGATATAAATAGTTTTTCCAATATTATAAATCATCAACCCATATATAATAAATCAAATGAAGACATGATGCATTTGTATCAGAATCTTTATATCTTAGATGAATACCATTGGTAATGAAGTTCATAAAAATAAAAAATAAACAAAAATAATGAAACAAACAAGGTAAAACTTTTATATTTTTATTTATATCACTTTTATGTTTATTAGAGTTTATAAAAAAATTCCAATCAATTAATTAGAGTTTATATATTAAAAAATTATTAAAACTAAAAAACAGAGGATACTCATCCGATACTCTTAAAGTTAGGGTATTTTAACAAACTGTTTTGTTGTTTTGACTTAATAACATTAATAATGAAATTGACAAATATTAATAATTAAATAATTAAAATAAAAATGTTTATATCCTAAATGGATTTAATAATAATTAAAATAACGGATAAGAAAAATAATTAACAATAATAAAAATTAAAAGTTTTATATGTTGATTTTATACTATTTATAAATATTTAAATTCAAGTATTTTTAATTTCTAAATATGATTTATAATTCGAGCTTGAAATATCAATGTAAATATCTAATGTAAAAAATATATTATTTTATTGGATTTTTTTTAATGCTTCATATTAATCTAATATTTCAAAACGAAGGAAAAATAGGTATCTTATGGTCAAAATTGCATGCCGTCCGTACGGGTTTTGCTTACAGCACTGGGCTATGTACGCGCCATTGACCACCAGTAACCTCAGCACTTGAAATCAACTGATGAGATCGCCCGGCTGCCACCGTGACGGAGCGCTACATCCAGTAGATTCAGACGCGTGTGTATCTGCATAGGGCTGTCGGAAACACTGCGCATCATCCATTCTCGCGACTGAGTTCGGAGGAACTGCCGCCTGCATATCATCATCCATTATCGCGACCGAGTTTGGAGGAACTGCCGCCTGCATATCATCATCCACTTCTTCATATGGAGGAGCTGCAGTGGGGCTGCGAGCTTCGGCAGCGTCTTGCTTTTGGACATCGCAGTGAAAATTCGAATCAGATGCAGGCGTTCCTCGCATCGATTGTCCGGCCAGAATAGGCTTCTGCAACATGTCGACTCCTGGGAATGCAATGAGGCTCATATACTTCATTTCTAGCCTCTTGGATTCCTCAAGTGGGACGAATCCGAATACGTTGGTCCATGTATCATTGAGCTCGGATATTGCTGGGATAACAAGTTTCTCTACGCCAAGTGAGCTGAGAACCTGATGACAATTTGAGCAGATGTTGCAGTTGCTGAGATGAAGCGAGAAATCATGAAGACCTTGGAAACATAATGAGAAGGCGTACCTTTTCAATGGCACCTAGAAGCCGACTGCACATCCCTTGACGGCGGTAGATATGCCGAGTTCCTATGAACGGCATCTCAGCCAGTGGACTCCCGTGAATTCTGTTTCCAGTATCATGGAACAGGGTCAGTGATTACGGCCCTCAGAATGCAGGAATTTGCAGCACAAAACCCAGGAGTTTCTTTTGATTTTTCGAATGGAAGCACAAAGAACTCAAACTAGAGAGCCTTTGAACTGGAAAAGCAGCAGTGTCAAAGAATGGAAGTGGTAATAAGAAGGATCCTGAGAGTAAGTTGACCTGATAGATGCAGCAGACACAAATTCATCGCCCTTCTCTAGGATAACAGTAAGAAATCTCTCAAAGTTTAGCCTTCTAATGTTTGACCTGAGAGCAAAAATGAAGAGATATCACTGCAATTTAAGCTCCCACAAAAACAGAGGAGATACGGCAGATTTTCGACGGTGAACTACTCACCCACAGCTGTACACTACGTTGTGAATTACGCTAGAACCACTCCGCTCATCTGTTATGGGTTGAAAGCATTCATCCATGATATTGAAAGCAACAGCTAACTTTGAATTATTCTCTAAGGATGAGATGTCACCATCCAGGGACACCTTGGGAGTGAAATTGCGAAACTGAAGGACTGTGTAGGAAAAACCTTCCTCGAGTTCAGTTCTGAAGCCAACAAGATCCTTCAACTTCTGGGAAATCTGTATGCAAAAGATAAATATCGGTAACAGGAGAAACTATAGGAAAATTGTACGAGGCAAACATGCCCTTATGAGAACTGCTAGATCATACCTGAGCAGCATCTAAAACAGATCAAAGTAACAATACTAAAAAACTCGAAAGATAAGTTTTTTAGAATTCGGGGCAAGAAGAATACTCCCTTTCCATGCGTAAGATCACACAAAACTCATACCTTATAGCATGCCTCTCCACAAAAGGACAGGCTTCCTTCCTCAGCAGTCATCTCGATGGTGCAATCCACATGAACTAGAGAAGTAGACAGTTCAATATATTTATTGTTGGAATCTTAAGAAGGGTGCAAAAACTATAGACCCTTGATGACCAAGGGAATAAAGCACAGGCTCACATTTCTCATCACACATATGGCACCCAATTAACTTATTCCTATCTGAGGGTTCTTCTGCAGTCCCGCAGAACTTGCAGGAACAGTAAACGCAGTGCCAATCTCCAGATGGAACCTGCAGCCAACAATATAGAATTCTAAGTTAAGGGTGTATTTCCATAGTTGCTTAGCACCACGAATGCATACGTTATCACATTCAAAGAATTAAATAAATCTAAAAAAATAATCTTTAACAACAACGGCCAAAGCAACAAAAAGGCAATTCGGTGCGCAATGCATACATCAATGTGTAAACAGCCATGATGGAAGGTTGATGGACAACTATCGCAACAGATAAGGTTGCCACCATCGCCACAGACATTACATGTGTCATCGTTGGGATCATCACCATCCACATCAACATATGCAAACCCAATGTCATCAGCTTCCACGTGTTTCTTCCAGGAATCAACAAGGCATTGGTACAGAGAGTTACCAGAATCCAGATAAATGTTCTCATACGGTTTTCCATGCATGCTTCCGGCATGAGACTCAAAACCCTTGATCGTATGCAATATATTACAACAATTACAACGGATTCCATCTTGTTCAATTGTCCCTTCACGCAGCATCTTTTTACACCTTCCTCTCATATATTTCACTTTTCCACTAACAGGAACAGTTCCATGATCAATCATCCAAGATAGCAATGAGCGCTTTCCATGATATACCCCAAAACCATCGTTGTCAGATACATCTTTGGGTCTACGGGCCAACAAAGTTCGTTGTTTGCCTATGGTACATCCTGATGTGGTCTTGATACTTTTTTTGTTAGCTTTCTTGCCTCTCCCATCGGCTCTAAACAGCAAGCTAAGCGTCTCCTCTGGTATTGGGACAAATGCCAAAATATCTTCCTCATTTGCATTTCCATGATCAATCTTCTCTTTGAATTTTTTGTAGGCCAATGTAATTGACCAGTAGCATTTTCCCTCGCGATCAACATAAACAGCATCATGGTAATCTTTGGATTGCCTTCGCCTGTATTCCACAGACCACCCAGCACTTTTGAGCATAGCAAGTATACTGTCCCTCAAAAGTTGTTTCTCTTCATTACGCCTCAAATTCGTTTGTTTAGCAAATTTAGCTCTTCCCGGTTCCCCTGTCATGGTGCCATGCTGTGAAGCGTCTGAACTGCGCGTGAACATCTTCTTTGGTCCAGTTTTTGCAGATTCTCGATTATCACAATATTTCTCATCATCATCATCCTCAGTCATCGACCTCACATTTTCTTTCAAAGCCTTGGGAGGCCTTCCTAGCTGTCGCTCCCACTTAAGCTTTCCTGGATCTCTGCAGATGCGGTTACTCTTCCGATAGGCCTCCAGCTGCCCCACTTCAATATCCTCACAAATTAAAACGGAATCCACAAGTTTATCTTGCTTTTTGGGAGGTCTCCCCCGCTTATGATTAACTGGTGCATTTATATTAGAAACATCCTTTCTGGAATCCAATTTTGGAGGCTTTCCCCTCTTATTCTTTTTCATCTTCCTGCGAGGTAGTATGGGAGCCACCTCAGTATCAGACATGACTTTTCGTGGTCTCCCCCTTTTTCTCTTCTCTCTATGAACTAGTGGTGAAGCCTCAGCCTCAGGCCCAGGGTCAGGCTCCAGTTTAGAATCTTCTTTTTGAGGCCTCCCCCTCTTACCCAATATCTTTATCTCACTCAGTGGATCAATTATCACTCTTTCATCCCTATCCTCTAATCCAGAAGCCTCATTTGCAGGCTTATCCTCCATACTAACTATCTCCATCTTAATCACTTGCTTTTCCCCGTCACTCATAGCCACCGTCCTCGATCTCAAAACCCTGCCTTGCTTAACTACACCGTCCGGCCGATCCCACCCACCATCACCCACAACGTTTCTCTCCATCTTCTTACGTTTTCTCTCCACCGGCAGTTTGTTCAAGTCGATCGACTCATCTTCACCTTCAGGGCTACTATCCGCACTCATTCTCCCCGATCGACACATAAAACACCCACCCCAAATCGTGATTCCTACCAAATAAACCCCAAAGTAAGTTATCCAGAAGCGAAAACCTAAAACAATAAAGGGATGCTTGATCTGGAGAGAAAAAGAAAATATATATGATGTATCACCTACGCCTCAAGCAAGAGCAACCGTCACCAACATTGCGGCCTCTGCCGTCCTACACCCTGAAGTAGCCAGAGTGTGTATCCACTTCATCGTACAGCCTCGCACAATACCAAAATCCGAAGCGCATTGAGCGAGAATCCGATCAGGAAACAGGGTTTTATGGCGGCTTTTTGGGGAAGAAAATCATTCTCATAGACACGGTTTCAATTTTGCCTTCCCTTTTATTTGCTTTCTTTTATCCTCCAAGGACAACGGGGGGAGTCCCTCGCAGGAACGCTTTTATCGTCGAAATTTCCCTCCAATTTATTCTTTTTCTCTAAAGAAAAGAAAACTTTTGAATTACGGTACCAGTTTTTTAAATATTATTTATTTGACATGGAATTACAATTCGTTATATTATTTTATTCCAGAAATAAAATAAAGGAAAAACTTCAACTGTTATTCATTAAATTACAAAGTATTTATGTAATAAAATTTAATAAATTTAAAAATAATATACACAATTTCATATCGTTCTGAAAAATCAAACAGAATCTTCACTAGACAAATCAGCAATATAATAAAGTCATATACTAAATATCTCGTAGTCGACATCTTTGCAAGAAAATGATAAAATTGGAAGATTATTACATGAGTAAACCAAATCCAATTTATTTGTTGTTGTGAACTATGAATCAATTAGCGGTAATCTTTGTCGATTAGTGAAATATTCTCATTGCTTTGAAAATATGGTGACATTCAATATAATTCATTGGTTCTTCTTTCATCAATATTTTTCTTTAATGATCAGGATAATACTCTTTTCAAAAGGTTGATTTCAAATTTGAAAAATGTCAAGCTGTAAATGAACAATTGTGAGAAGATGATTAACACAAAAATATAGTAGTATTGCATTATATTAGAAAATTTTCATTGAAGGATGAAACAACAATATACATTAGATTCAACAAATGCATAATAGCATGTAGAAGATGATTAACACTTTATAGTCCCAACAACATCTCAAAAAACTATACTACCTTGTGTTGTTTGATAAGGATTTATTGAAAATCTAATATACTGTGCTATCAAGGTATCTCATATTTCATAAATTAAACTAAAATATGTTAATTTATGGGTATGGATTCGACTCCTCAACTTATGGGGTGAATCAGATGAGTCAATTTTTAAACATATATGGCTTGTTATGTAAACATAATTTCTTGACATGATTCCGTTTAATTTTTTAAGATTCTAATCTTTGACTCTTTTATAGTAAAATCAGAAATTCAAATTCTGTGATTAACTTCAAAAATTGTTGAATATATGTTTCAGAGATTAAATAAGAAATTAATTATAAAAATTATATTGTTCACTTTTTATTTATTCTAAAAATACATTTATATCATAATATTAAATTATATAATAATATAATATATTAAACTTTATAATATATTTTATTTTATTAATACTTATAATATAATTTTATTTTATCCTACAAAAAAATTTACAATCTAAAACTGATTCTATTCAAACAATCTCAAAACTTAGTCTATTCTACATCATCTGAATCAAAAATTTAAAACACAGAACATGCGCATAACTCAATTGGGAATTCATTCCCTTACAATTGATCTTGGGCTAATTGATATGGGCCAGGAAGGTCTGCGCCAGGCTCATGCTCCATTAGCGCTCATGTGGTCATTCTCTTCAATTCCCCACATCATTTCACTCCTACTCCCATCCATAAAGCGTCGACCCATTACTTCTAGACGGGGGCCCCGATCCTTATTAAGTATTCACCTTTTTGTCTCCAAATTCAATCACTCATTCATATTTAAAAAACTACTGTAATTAAGAAGCACATGTCACATAATTAAAATCATATCATATTTAATAAATGTATTTAGAATAAATACAAAAACAATCAAACTCATAATTGAAAAAAAATCATGTGAAAAATGAACATTAAAAAACATCATTAAATAAATTATATCTTTAACAGATACTTATGGATAGGCATAGACAAATTCACCAACACACACGAACTTATACTACAGATTAATCATGTTCAGTACAAATCCTAAAATATTTTAAGCTATTATTAGAATACGTCGATTAATCAGAAAAAATTAAAAACAATTGGCACCACACCGATCAATGTGCCGGTCTTCACTTCCACCCTAGGGATCAATTTGCCCAACATTCCAATAACAACGACATGTTTGAATTTTCAAGTGTGAAACCTCAGGCAGCTGAGCAACCAACCACTCCCTATGGGACAAAATAATGCAGCCCAATGAGACCGATGCTTGTCGACCCTGATTTTTTATTGCTACTTCAATTTGGGTTGGTGACCCAACGGCTGCATAACGACAATCAGGCATCACTGGCCTCACACAATCAATAGGCCGTTCGCAACTCCCCGGTTTAAAAGTTCAGTTATTATGAACTGCCCTTGCATCTTCACTATTAATATGAGGATTAAATAACAAACGAATTATTTACCTCATCAGGCCTCCATGCCACTAACAGAAGCAATGTCTTGACAAGATGAAGAAGAAGATTCAGAATGGACATAAGCAAATGCATACGAGCAGTTTGCAGGGTATTCAATCAAAAGGCGTGAAACATGCTGCACATATTAGCTTTACGTGTAAAGATAAGTATGGAGGCATGGTGGGGTTGGGTTGGAGCATGATTAGAGTCCTAGAAGGAGGATAATGCGCAACCCCACCACAGCCAGGCATCGGACGGAAAGCGGCAAGCTTGCATCACATATCTATTCGTGTTCAGATAGGTGATGGCATTGTGTGGCAACATTGGTGTGTTAATGGGTGCAAGTGAAAAGAAGTTGCAAGCAATGGGAAAAGGAAAACAGGAGGAGTATAAGGCGTACATTGAATGTGGGTTCCTCTTCAAGCACAAGGTTTGGAGAATCTGCTCCTTTTCCAATGCTTTTTCTTGTCAAAAAAAGCGAGCGAGCGACTCAGGCCCTACACATGATTGCTGTTCTCTGACGTTACATTCAAGCCAAAATTTGGTGAACTGAAATGAAAAAGAGTAAGGAAAAAACTCACTGTTACCATTTCTTCAGTGGCAGAAAAGTGTCAACTTGTACACAGAACTGATTCCACTACCACCACTCGGCTCAACTATTAGCTTCCCCGGGGAGGAGTGGAGGTGAAACTTTTTATAGATTGCCAGTCGGCAAAATATGGCTGACGAGCAATCTTCAAAGGTTGTCAACGTTGCAAAATTTTCCATCAATTCTATTCTGGACAGCTTTGATGGCTGCAACTCTAGCAGCAGTAGCTGCTTTGTTTGCTGCCACAACTGCCTTGCTAACTTGGTCGTCTACACGGGGAAGATGAATGGCATTTTCTGATGTTGCTCTTGCAGCCTAAACGGTAAGATGAACTTGAGTCATTGGATAATCTCAAGTGCACGAGGGATTATTATAAAGGGTCATTGGGATGCTGGATTGTTACCTGAACGGCAGAGAAAACAGGTTCCGACAGTGCAGGATGTGGCACCTTGAGATCACCGGAATCCCATTCACCGCATCTTGTGTCACCAGATCGGAAAGTGTACATACCATAGCCTTGTTTACGGCCTTCATGCCATGAACCTTCATAATAATGACCATTTGCGAAATGGTAGACTCCGAACCCATGCATTTTGTCTTCAAAATATTCCCCAGCATATCTATCTCCATTTCTGCATAACGATCAATCGATAAATCCAACAGAAAACCACATCAATCTGTCAAGTTTCAAATAGCTAGTATCAAACCTGAAATGGTAGCAACCAAGGCCATGTTTTACCCCAAACTTGAACTCCCCAATATAGCAGCTTCCATCGGCACAAGTTTGAACTCCAATACCATGACTTTGCCCATTAAACCATTCTCCAGCATAAGTATCACCAGTGTAGAACTTAAAGATGCCATATCCGTGTCTCAATCCTTCCCTATACTGCCCTCTATATCGGCTTCCCTTAGTCCAACTCTCAATCCCAAAACCATCATACTTCCCATCAATCCAATCCCCTTCATATCTACCACTGGCGAAGTAATTGTACACACCACTGCCACCAGCTCTCCCTTTGTGGAACTCACCTTCATAAAAATCACCATTGCCGTGCAGCTGCACTCCTTCACGGACAATCTTGTGACTATTCTTCTTTACTTTCTTTCTGTCAATTTCATAGGGACCGACTTCTCCGATGTACCATTGAACAGAATCCGAGTGACCTCTAGAAAAAAGAAAAGGAGCCCTAAACCTGAATCTCTGAGCACACTCATCGCACAGCTGCTTGCAGACGTGAACTCCCCTGGTTGCTAGAGCTTTGTTTTTCGCAACAATACAAAGCAACACCGCGACGAAAATTAAAGCTAAAAGTAAGGTCTCAGACGTAGGTATGCTATTTCTATTAAAAAAGGAAACTAAAGTGTATACACAAAGCACAATTAGGGCAAGAACCGACGCCAAGCGCGTCGATGAACGCCGCAGAGACGGAGGCGCCGGTTTATCGTGAGGCTTCTGCTCCTCCACATCCGAAGTCTCCCGATCAGCATCAATCTCACTCACAGAAGACAAACTGTGAATTGACGACCGTATCGTCGGAGATGAACGGAGGAGCGAAGAGTTCGTTCTCGTTAGCCTCCCCTGGCTCTTTTGTGACTCCATTTTGGATCTTTCCGCCAGTTATCGCTGGGCCAAAGCCCTGTACGGAAGGACTATCATGAATTGTCCGGCACGGCGGCGCAGTGGAGGTTTTCAAACAGCAGACTGCAGAGGGGGCGATGTTGTCGCGTAGTGAGAGAGAGAGAGAGAGAGAGAGAGAGAGAAAGAGAGAGAAGGAGCGGTTTTTTCTGAGCTAAATTACAGATTAGGACCAAGTTTTGGTGTGGGTTGTGGGGAATACTGATTCATATGTTGGACGGAAAGCGCGATGACGTGAACCCAAATCTCAGGGCATTTTTGACCGTCGATGGTCGATCACGTACGCTTCATGACAGCCGTTGGATGGATGTGTTCGAGAGTTCTAGGCGTTGACCGTCTTCTAGGATATGGACCAGCTGCACCCCACAATTCATGTGGTGATGTTTTGGATATTGGGCTGTTGGGCCCAAAAGCAGTTAGACTAATGGGCTTGTGGCCCAGCCCAATTGTATAACGGAAATCGTTTGGGAGCGCCAGAAAGAACTTCAAAATTATTTCCAGTTCTCGGGCAAGGGCACCAGTTGCAAAGCTCGTCAATGGCGGTAGTATCTGCTTCTGCTTGACCTCCTATGGTTTACTAATTTTTCGTGTAGCCCTAGAAATGCTCAAGCTTATTCCCGATGGAGCGGCAGTTTGACGTCCCGGAGGCACCGGCGGAAGCACGGTTCTTCAAGCCTAATCAGAGTCGCCCAGTCAACATTAACCCTGATTCCATTAATCTTAGCCGCACATTCAACAGCTCTATTACTTGCACCTCCAGCACCTCATCGTCGTCCTCGTCTCCTCCTGACTTGGTCAGGCATGTTCAGGCTGCCTTCAAACGACACCGTCCTGTCGGTATACCTCCTATGTCGCATATTCCTTTTTTAATTATTAGTTGTGTTTTGTTATCAATACTGTCTTTTATTTCCGTCACCTCCAGATGAGGATTTTTCCCTTTTAAATGATGGATATCTCTATTTGTTAAAGATTTGTGATATGGGATGTGATGCCAGCGGTTGCTTGATAGATTTATGGGAGGGTTTTCTCTGAGTTTTTCTTGATTCTGCACTGCCGGTTTCAGGTGTGATACAATCCAATAGTATTAAGCCAATGAGAGTTTTAGCTGCTCGACGAGAGATTTCAAAAGAACCAAATATGAATTCCAACCCTACTGACAGCAAGAGAAAAGAGGATTTCCCGCAGCGTGAGAAACCAAAAGACTTGACGGCAGACAATCAGGATCATGTATGCATAACTCCGCCTTCAGAATCATCAAAAGAGGGTACTTACCCAGATGCTACTCAGGCTGCTCAAACTGGACTTTCTCTGATGCCTTTAAGTAGCAATGTTTCCAGTTCATCAAGTTTGCATAATTCAAATGGCACAGTTGATGTGATGAGGAAGGCCCATTTTTCTTCTCCAAACCTTCCTGAATACCATGGTAATTTTTCTTCTCTCTCTTTTTTTTTTTTTTGTCCAGTTTTATGCACTGCAACAAGATTAATGCTTGTTATTTCCAGTTCCACAAAATTTCAACTTAGCACATGACAGTGGTGTCTCACGTAAATTGACTTGCATCGACAGAAACAGAACGGGCCGAGAGGAATCAAGTGCATATGCCGGATGTTATCAATCAAGTCAAGAATCAGTATAGCTTCCAGAGCATGGAAGTGAACAATAGCGGTAGGTCTAAGAGTGTATTTTCTTCTTTTTTGGATCAGCAAACACTGGGAGTTCAGGATCATCAACATTGGCGTGGAGACTTTCTGAAGAAAGATTTGGGCAATTTCATGACACAATCATCCGTCGTTGGGTCATCTTGTGTTACTTCAACATTCAACAACTCAACCTATGCTCCTAGGGTCAGTTCCACAGCTTACAACTCACAACCTCTTGGAGAAGCTCCAGATAAATTAGAAGATGAGAAACCATCATGTTCTTTGATGAAATATCCTGATACCGAGGCAACTTGTAAATCAGCTTTGACCTCTCAGTCGGTCATCTCCTTTACTACCATGCCCTTGGAAAGCAATAAATCATCCAATCCATCTCAGATGCTGCAGAGCAGTTGCCCACAAAAGCATAATGCGTCAAATTTTTTGCCTCATGAAGGAACCAATCTACAAGAAACTAATGGGACTGATACAAAATCTCTGCTGTCTCGATTAGATAAAATTACTCCACCAGAGGCAGTTGAAAATCCGAGATCAGATAAATTCGAGGCTGTTGCTACTGGTAAAGCACACTCCACATCACGGAAAAGAGGTTATGACCCCGACATGTTTTTCAAAGTCAACGGAAAACTTTATCAAAGACTTGGTAAGATCGGAAGTGGAGGGAGCAGTGAGGTCCACAAAGTCATTTCGTCAGATTGCAAAATCTATGCTTTGAAGAAGATTAAACTCAAAGGTCGTGACTATGCAACAGCATACGGATTCTGCCAGGAGATTCACTACCTAAACAGATTGAGGGGAAGGGACAACATTATTCAACTAATAGACTATGAGGTATGCTTCTGCTGTTATGCCGTGGCTGCTATGGTTAGGTGTATTGGTTATATTTGTTTTCAATCGTTTCTTCCATTGGCAAGCAATCAAATGATGGTTCTTATGTTTCTTTGGTTCCGTACTTATAACTGACATCATTGAGCTACACTTTTAATTATTGTCTGCTTTTTTTTCTTAGGTGACAGATAAGACTCTACTGCAGGAAGTCATGGATGGTTCCATGAGTAAGAAGGATGGCAGGGTTAAAGACGATGGTTATGTGTACATGGTTCTTGAATATGGGGAAATTGATTTAGCACACATGCTTTCTCAGAAATGGAAACAAATAGATACTTCTGACGATAATGCATCAATAGATGAAAATTGGCTGCGTTTCTATTGGCAGCAAATACTTCTGGCGGTTAACACCATTCATGAGGAACGTATTGTACACTCTGACCTGAAGCCAGCAAACTTTCTTCTTGTGAAGGGTTCACTGAAACTAATTGATTTTGGCATTGCCAAGGCAATAATGAGCGACACTACCAACATTCAGAGGGATTCTCAGGTTTTTCAACATTCATACCAGTTTCTTTTCAGATATACATGCATTCCAGAGCGCCTATTTCCTAAATTTTTAGATCTCTCATGATTGTATTCTCTAGAATAGTTCATCTCCGTTCACGCATCCATTTTTTCTCATGCTGCTCCTAATCCAAGTTTGCATGATAACCCAGGTGGGCACCTTAAGTTATATGTCTCCAGAAGCATTCATGTGCAATGAGATGGATGCAAATGGAATTTTAATAAAATGTGGACTTCCATCAGACATCTGGTCCCTAGGTTGCATCCTCTACCAGATGGTGTATGGTCGCACTCCGTTTTCAGAGTACAAAACCTTCTTGTCCAAATTCAAGGTCATAACAGATCCTACTCATGAGATCAAGTACGAACCAGTTTCCAACCCCTGGCTTCTAGATCTAATGAAGAAATGCCTAGCTTGGGACCGTAATAAAAGGTGGAGGATTCCTCAACTACTCCAGCACCCTTTTCTCGCCCCTCCTATTCCAACTGAAAGTCTGAGCTCTCATGTTCAAAGTTGTAAGTTGCTTGAACTTATTACTGAAGCTAGTGGAAAGGATCAGGAAGCTCTGGAGCTGTGCTCTCAACTGCAGGATATGCTAATGAATCCAAGCTTAGTGGTGCAATCTGATTCGAGTGCTTCAAAGGTGCATCTCCGTAAGTTGTTGTGTAAGGTTTCGACCACTTGGCGTCAGCTCCATGAAGCGTTTTCAAACTTGTAACAGACGTACATCAACCATCAGTGATATCACGGATTTTCACCCGTTCTGGATCGAGCAATGATATCATTTATGCTAATGTGTTGGAACCATAAGGTTGTTGCAGGCTTCCATGACAATGAATAATCTGGAACCATGTAAATCAAGGTTCACAGGAAGCCTGCAGAAAAGCTGGGTGTATACTCGGAACAACTGGTTTGCATTTCAAGGTTGGACATCAGCAGAGCTACGGATTCAGATCAACTTTCGGTTTCGGTATTGTATTTAGAGCTTTTTCTCTTAGCGCAAATCTTGTATGTAGCAGGAATTAATGCTTTCAAACTCTCTGTAGCCACTTGTAAATACATGAAGAGGATGGGTTTGATTCAGTCATCAGACCAAATGCATATGAGGAAGGATACAGAGTTTTCAATCATCCCATGGTCACAAAGTAGAAACTTGTACAAGTGAAATCACCCTGAAAACTAAATTTTACCATTAGGCCCGGGTTTGGGTGGAAGCTGCGGGCCCTTGACGATCGGCAGGATATCGCCGGTCGCCTGGGAGCTCGCGTAGGCAAGTGCGGAGCCACCTCCGAGAATCAAGAACTTAAGCAGCAGCCCCCTCCTGGTGAATGGAGCCGCGAATGTCTCAAAGAACTTGCTCTGTAAGAGTTATTTTAAAAAGATCACTGCGCCGAATGTGAATCGTGTACTGGAAAGGACAAAAAAGGCTGATGCTGGTTATTGAACCTGTAGAGGGTTATAAGGGGATGGCGCATCAGAGCCGTACAAATCCCATTGGCCGGTGGTATTTGGGATGTCTTCCAGATCGAAGTATACGCTTTTGTCACCATACTTGGCAACCACAGCACCGGCCCTGCAACCAATTCACAAATCAGAATCCGGGAGAGGCGCACAAATTGGGAATGCCCAGACACAAAAATGGTTACTTGATGGGCTTGAAGGAGGCGCGAGATGGCTTGACGAATAGCTTAGTTCCCGAGAGGGAGCTGCCGGCGAGGCCGCTAACGGTGGTCGGCAGCACGGCAGTGACACTCGCAATCGAAGCCATCTTATCTTTTGCTCTGTTTCAAAATCTTTGAGACCACTGAATGTTATGTTTTAAAGGATTAAGCAGATATCGGCTTGCCACGTGGAATCCCCAGAAATCAAGCGGTTCACCTCGTAACGCCACGTGTCCGTGAAGGGATAAGCTGATCTAGGCAGGTATCCCCTAAAGCCATTTGTTTTTCTCTGAAAATCTTCGTAGCCTCATCTTGAAAGGTCCGTTTGTTACTGAACTCGGTCGTTAAAAAATTGTTTTTTTCTGATATTCATCTTATGAAACATTTATGCTGTCTGTGCCTCGTAATGTGCATGCGTTTCCGATGTAATAAGAGTGTAATAAGAGCACATACATCAGCCAAGTGACCAAGAAGGATATCATAGGATTAAGGAGCAATGCTATCATTTTGTGAATGAATGTGTTGGAATGCTGAGGTGATGCGATGCAACAGCCACTCATATGATGAACCTCACTTACATGGCTCCAATATGATGATTCATTTTCATGGAGTCATGCGATGTAAATAACCTTGGTGTATCCATTAATATAGCATACCGGTTTACATATCAGGGTTGAGCATCAGCGGAAACATGGTTTCCAATTCGATCTTTATTTTTGGACTGCATTTTGAAAAGCTTGTTTCATGAAATGCATGTTTACCTTTCTCCGGAAAAAAAGATGAGCTATGTATCGCCTCCAATGTCAGGCAGTGAGCTCTTATAATGCTTCCATCTTATAAAGCTACCATTAGTTTGTGCATATGAAATACAGACTTCTTTTTGCTGTCCAAATCTTTTAAAGTTCTTTCATTTAACGTTATTCTGTATTTAGAGTTGGAATATCGTCAAAACATGTTCCAACATATTCACACCTTATACCTATATTTGGTTGGTTCTGATCATGCCCATAACGTGTTAGCATCTATGTTTGGCATCAGCTTGCCTTATGATGCTGGTTTATTACTGATCTGCAGTTCAAGAGCGTGTTCAGTTTTTTTTTTCTCTCAGAGGTTCTGTCTTACAGATTGCAGATGGAGGATATGGTTAGCCTGGAGGTGACTGATCCAGAAGCAGTTGATGAATATCAAAGCCCTTGTGACATACACCACTTGCTTAGTGTAAGTTAATGATACTGAGCAGAATAGTGCAGGGCGTGATCTCCTCTTAAGGATATGTGCATTAGTAGTACACTTTGCTGTGTGAAGAAGATGTCAACGCATGATTAGTGAACTTTATGTTTTTTTTTTCTTCTGCTGATGAGTGATCATCTGTGTTGCTTGGGAACTTACATGAGGCCCGTATCCCCCTTTTGGTGAGATTGGCGCAGGCTAAGGCTAAGGCTAAGGTTGATTGTTGGATGGGCAAGGACCACTGGAATTTTGTTCAAACTGGGATGACAGGCCCTACATCGAAGAGGATTATTTGGTCAAGGTACTACTAGTCTTGGTGGTTTTTGAAGTTAGAATCTTCTTGCAGTGGACAGCGAGCTATCGTAGAGCAGTATAATGAGAATCTGGACAAAACTCCTCAGAAAGGAGTCACAGACAATCGCCCTAAATGCCTGCAACCAAAATTGTCTTGTGCTGATAGTGAAAGCCAAGAAAATTGCTTTTACTGCGCAGGGGATAACTGCATCCGGGTTACCCTTGGCTGCCTGCTGCTGCTGCTGCTGCTGTCGACGGATCGAATTGGGTATCTTCAAAAACCATTGGTTTAATTCTCTGATCCTCCAAGTAGCCTCCTCACCTCCATCTGACCACCGTGAATGAGCGGCTGCCTGACTGGCTATGATCTCTTGCTCCCAGTCTCCTATGTATGTTTTGCTATTTCATGATGCATCTGCACTTGCCATCTTCTGGTTTTGGTTTGATTTCTTTGGCAACCTTTGTTGTCCCGCTTGGCTGATTCTACAATATCCGTGTGCAAGAAGCAAGGTGCGACGTCGAGTTATTACAGGAGTTGTTGGTTAAAAGGGAGGGAGAGTGGTTGGCATTCAGTTATTGCACTTTTGATAAGAATATTAAATAAACTATAAATATTTGGAAAGGAGTGTGAAAATGGGTGAAAGATTGATGTGTATTATTTGATAATGAATTTATATAAAAGTAAGGATGATATAGAATATAAAAAAAATTGAATTGTAGGTATACGAATAAAAATGTACCAATATGTATTTGAATTAAATTTTAATTGATTAAGAAAATATACATAAAATAATAAGTTTAACGACACATGATTGAAGGGATGATATAAATATGTGATAATTGACGTTTTATGTAATATGAAGTTATAATTCGAATTATATAGAATATAATCACTTTAACATTGTAAACAATTTTTTAGGATAATATACAATTTAATAAAATGAAATATATATTGTAAAATTTAATATATTAAATTATTCATATTAAATATATTTTTAAATAGATAAAAGTAAATAATATAATTTTCTAATTAATCTATTATTTAATTATCAAAAAAAAGATTCAAAAACTTAATAATTTATGAAGTTAATCATATAATTTAAATTTTTAATTTTATTACAAAACAATAAGGTTAAAATCTCTAAAAATTAAATATAATTATTTCAAAAAATGATTACAACATAACAGTAAATTTATTCGTAAGGATATTAAACAATGTCCCACAATGTACGAAGGAAGCATGTGGGTTGGGATTATGTTGTGTTTCCATTCCATATGCGTTGCTTGTTATTCATTGTGTTGAGTTCACGTCGTGTTGAATGCGACTGAACGAATTATGTTGTTGTTAGTGGACTGATACGTGTGCAAATTGCAGTGGATTCCTCTCGCATGTGGTGGTTGACCCCCTGTTTTTTAATACCAAAGATTATTAAATTATAATTTAGTTTATTAAAATCAAATATCATCTTTAAATAAAATCAATTTCTTGCAGAGTAGACAAACGATTACCAATCAAAATGCATCTATGTAATCTACCTGCAACAGATTTTTGCACATACCCTAACACTCACATGCCTCTTCATCTTGTTGAAATACTAGGAGATCGCATATACAGGAGACGAACATGAACAAATTTTTTGAAAAAACAATGCATAGTCATCTCTTTTCCTTTTCTTTTTAATAATTAAATACATTATCATTATCATAATTAAATAAAAAATTAAAAAAAAAAGGAAAAGAAAAGGCATGTGAGGTGAGGGTCTGGTCTCAATGATTCTCAGGCACTGGGTAACGTGGTGATCAATGAATATGTTCCCTTTCCCTCCCCCCGTTGCAGATGCGGTTGCAAATGCAGCTGAACAGATCCGGGTACTCCTCATGTCCCCCAATCCACAATCATTCATAATCCCATGTATTACAAATTTAGACATTGTGCAATAAAAGTGGACACAATATATGTAAAATTTTGTTTGTAATGTATGAAAGATAAATGAGTAATGACTAATTTTCTAAATAATACTTACATGCACTCAGCATATTGTATAGTATTCTGAAAATTTTTTTAAATTTATTTTTATTTTTCAAAAAATAAAAATAATTTTTTTCTATAATACTATCAATTACAAAAATAATTCTATCAAAAAATAATTTTAAAAATATACTACAAAAATTATTTTTGAAAAAGTAATTAATGGTTTATTTTTACATCTATTTATAATTTTTCACTTATTTCTTTACTTTAAAAAGTAATTTTGCATCTATTTTGATAGTTTTTTATAACAATTACAATGCTTTTATATTTCTATCAAGTATTTTTATTTTTTAAAATATTTTTAAAAAATTAAAAATAAATTTTAAAATTTTTTCAGAACATTGCTATAATATTTTATGTGAAGTATCAATAATTTAGATCTTACATATTACTCAGGTATCAAAATAGTCATTGTTGGCATGTCTTTTGAAATCCAAAATTACAAAAAAGAAAAGATGTTTAATAATATTTTTTTGTGAGTTTAAAAGTACTTAAGATAACGAAATTTCAAGTCTAGCCATTTATAAATCTAACCACCTTTATATTCTATCTCATATATTCAGTCTCAATTTTCTCATAAAGTTAGTTCATATTGGATGGCAAATTTTCCAAGGGTGAATTATAAAAGTGGGCATGTATTAAATAGTATTTGAAAAAAAATAAGCATCATAAAAAATGACCCTCATATCCGTGAGAGTGGTCACTAAATGGCCCAATTTTCCAATATGTCCGTGCAGTGCATTGCATCGGGTGGTAGCATATAAAAGGCGTCACATGATATCATGATTTATTTAACGCTGGACGTGACCCGAGGCGGGAAAAACGGCTACCAAGCAATACCTACCTACTCATCTACTATTGTAGTAGTAGTAGGAGTAGTAGGATGGGCCCACCGGCTTGTTTGACCAATCAGAAAATTATAAAAAGTAGACACCAATAATAAAATCATAACATATTAATGATGTTTGAAATGCACTGTCTTTTGTGTATGCTTTAAAACCCTCCATTTATTATTAACTTAAAAACTATACGAAAACAATATAATTAAAAATCTTCAATAACGAGTTTCCAAATGTTCGTTCATTCTTCCCAAATACACAATTTTTTGCCAGCATATAAAAAAGAATTAAAAAATAAAAAATAAAATATACTTTAGATAGAAATCACAAGGTAATGATAGAAAAGATAAAGTACTTATTGTGTATCCGTTGGGTCCAAAAAGATAAATATTATATGGCCGTGACACCACATTGGTGACTGGTGAGAGCGTACTAATTTGGACAATAAAAGACACTAATAGAGTGTTTGATAGTATAATATAGAAAATTTATATTTAAATTTATACATAAATTATTTTTGGATTAAATAGCATGTATATGTTAATCTTATATTACTATACAATTCAAATACTCATTTTTTGAGCATATGATTGACATACACAAATGAATTACTTGACTAATTATATTTATATCAAGAATGTTTTCTTATTTATACTGTTTTTTGAAAAAAAATTATTTCTCTCCTTTCAAATTCTAATTGTTGTGCTTTTATTGTGGGTCTTTGGCTATTATACATCAAACCCCTATTTTCAAAAATCAGCACATATAATTTGTTATTTACTTTACAATATATTGTATGATACTCAATTATATTATATTTAAATTACTTCTAATTTGTTTGGAATAAGCATTTTTTTTAGAAAAAAAAACATAAATTTAAAAAATATTTATTATTTTTACAAACCCCTAGCTTATATTTTTTGAAGAAGAATAACCATATTATTAAAAATCCATATATGTTTTAAAATACTGATCAAATTTTAAAGCGGAGTGGACTGTATTTATAAGTGGACGACGGACTTGGAGAATGGACAACGGGAGCAAAACGTGAAGGATTAGGTTGTAAGATGTCGGAATTGTCGATGTGGTTCTAAAGCATCTCATATGTCATGAAATCACTACTGCGATGGCGGTGGTGCTGGGTCCAGCTCATTGAGGGCAGTTTGGTAAATTATGACGGCTAGCAGGGGGGCACTGCAGGGGCATAGGGGGCGGTACCATGGAATAGGAATGACGGATGACGTGTGCCTGCTCTTCTTTGCCAAATTGGCGCCACGTCATGCTGATGATGTAAATCGTCTATATTTATTGATCGTTATTTAAATTAATTTCAATGAATCTGGCCATGTGTAATAAATTATGTGAGAAAATTCAGAGTTTACGAGTGACCAATTTTCTAAATATTCACTATTAAAATTTGGCAATGGTAACCGTCCGCTTGGAGGATGGTTGTTTTGTAATTAACCGTGATGGTCTAGGGTTAAATCTGTCGTTTCATGCGTTACCGTGTCACTGTATTTGCAATTAAGCGACGTCCCTGTTTTTTGTTTTCTTTTTTTTTTGTGTGGGATTGTTTAGGTGGCACTCAGTGTAAATGCTGAGTGTGGCTGCGTTGATTTTGCCTCCTCGCTCTCTCTCATCTTGCTCTGAGAGACCTTGCGGGCTCGGCTTCTTTGTTGCTTTAACTCTTTTAACCGGTTGCCCTCCCGTCCTTCTGTCTCTTTAAACCCACATTCACTTGCAAACTCATTTAACGGAGATAATGCTGTTGCTCCTGCCCCCGCCGGAGTCTTCCGCCGCTTCTGTTTTCTGATTTGGTCACCGGAACCTCCAAAGTACCCGACTATTTTTAGTGGGTCGACGCTAAGATGCTCGACTCATACTTGAGCGTGATGCCAACTGCTGAAAACGAAAACAGAGCGGCGTCTGAGGATCTTTTTATTGAAAGCGTCTCGACCACAACGACGCCCAGATCACTGATTATAATACCCAGAAGCAAGTCGCAGGCGGCTTGCCGTAGAGTGACGCCCACTTCGATTTCTGAGATGGACTCGGCTTCTGCTGTCATTGAGAAGCATCTACCCAACGGGGATCTGTACATCGGGACTTTTTCCAACAAAACGCCTCACGGATCTGGAAAGTACTTGTGGAGAGATGGGTGCATGTACGAAGGGGATTGGAGGAAGGGGAAAGCCAGTGGTAGAGGGAGATTCTCTTGGCCCTCCGGAGCAACGTTTGAAGGCGAGTTCAAGTCTGGTCGAATGGAGGGTACCGGGACTTTTATTGGAGCCGATGGTGATATGTACAAGGGTTCGTGGTCTGGGGATCGGAAGCATGGGTTTGGGGTTAAGCATTACCGCAATGGAGATTATTACGAAGGTCAATGGAGGAAAAATTTGCAGGATGGGCAGGGAAGGTACTTATGGAAGAACGGAAATGAATACATTGGGGAATGGAAGAACGGGATGATTCATGGCAGGGGTGTTCTTGTCTGGATTAATGGTAATAGGTACGATGGAGATTGGGAGAATGGTATTCCTAAAGGTCATGGAGTCTTCACTTGGCCAGATGGTAGTTGTTACATTGGTTGCTGGTCTAATGATTCAGGTAAAAACAATGGTAGTGTACAAATGCTGAACGGTACTTTTTATCCGGGAAAGCACGGGAATAACAACAATCACAGTAGCATGGTTATGTGTGAAGATGGTTTTAGGAGCTGTTTTACGAATCATAAGTTTTCTACCCCGCTGATGGTGGTCTCGGAGGAAGGGGTTGATATGATGATGAGGGAGCAGACGACAGTGGGGGGGAATTTCCCAAGAATTTGTATATGGGAATCTGATGGGGAGGCCGGAGATATTACTTGTGATATTCTTGATGCTATGGAAGCTTCAATCTTGTTTAGAGATGGGCCTGCTTTCGATCAAGATGCCATCAAGCAGTTTAGGAGGAATTCAACTTTTTGCGTCCACGGTGAGGCAAAGAAGCCTGGGCAGATGATATGCAAGGGGCACAAGAATTATGATCTGATGCTGAATTTGCAATTGGGCATAAGGTATAAAGAAACTGCATGAGACTTGAAGCTTTTGCTACATGTTCTGTTCACTCTTGATGAGATGAGTTTTGATGTGCTCTCAGGTATTCCGTTGGGAAACATGCGTCAATTAGCCGAGACCTGAAGCCAACTGATTTTGATCCCAAGGAGAAGTTTTGGACCAGGTTTCCAGCAGAAGGATCCAAACTCACTCCTCCACATCAGTCTTTAGACTTTAGGTGGAAGGATTATTGCCCCGTGGTGTTTAGGTGACCAAATAAAGGCTAGCTATTTGCTCCTCATTTCTTATTTTATAGATTTCTGATTCGATTTTGCTTTCAGGTATTTGAGGGAGTTGTTTCAAGTGGATTCTGCAGACTATATGCTGGCCATTTGCGGGAATGATGCTCTGAGGGAGCTATCATCGCCTGGAAAAAGTGGGAGTTCCTTCTATCTGACGCAGGATGATCGTTTTATGATCAAAACAGTAAAAAAATCGGAAGTAAAGGTTGGGTTTCGATCTTCCTGACTTGATAAAATTTGAAAAACACAAAGCTGAGACATATTGTTTCCTGCAGGTGCTTATTAAGATGCTTCCAAGCTACTATGAGCATATGAATCGATACGAAAATTCCCTTGTGACAAAGTTCTACGGTGTCCATTGCATCAAAAGAGTGGGTGGTTCCAAGGTATGCGCTTTCTTACAATCTGGTTGTCCATGGATTGCAACTGATTTCGTTTTTATGTCAAACCAGACGAGGTTCATCGTTATGGGAAACTTATTCTGCTCGGAATACACAATTCATAGAAGATTTGACCTGAAGGGATCATCCCACGGACGAACAGCTGATCATCCTGAGGCGTTGGTCGATGAAACCACAACTCTGAAGGACCTCGACTTGAACTACATTTTCAGGTTGCAGTCGAGTTGGTATAATGAGATGATCAAGTGAGTGTTTCCTGCCCACATATTGATTCCTGTACGCCAATGTCGACCATTGCGATGATTTTCTATATGCTGAATGGATGTAGGCAAATTGATCGTGATTGCAAATTCCTGGAAACAGAAGGAATAATGGATTACAGTCTGTTGGTTGGCCTTCATTTTCGTGATGTCAGTTCCGGTGACAAAATGGGATTATCCCCATTCTTAATCCATGCAGGTTGGTTGCGTCAAGTGCTTGCTTGCTTCTTGCCAAATAGTAAAATGGATTAATTCAAGTGTTTTGATTCTCAGGGAAAGGCGATTCACGCCAAAAACTCAAGTTCTTGCGCCAATGTAGATTCATCGAGGCAGAGCTACAAGACAGGGATCGTGTCTTGTCGGGAAGGTACCACTCCTCTTGTTAGAAACACTCTTCTGGGCCTTTTTAATCCATGTCCTTGAGGGGAAAGATCACCAGCTTATTTCATAGAAGTTGATCCCGACATCTGATTTGTGTGTTTTCGTGCCCACTCGGTCTAGGAATGTCTTTCTTGTTAGAATGTGTGCACCCATTTGATTCTTTGCTAGCCCTTTCAGGAAGCCATTGATAAGGCTGGGAGCCAACGTGCCTGCTCGCGTGGAGCAAGTGGTCCGGAAAAGCACCGGGCGCAACCATCCCTCCACGAACAGCGCCGAAATGTACGAAGTCGTCCTCTACTTCGGGATCATCGACATCCTGCAAGACTACGACATCAGCAAGAAGCTGGAGCATGCGTACAAGTCATTGCAAGTCGACCCCATATCCATCTCCGCCGTGGACCCAAAGCTCTACTCCAAGAGGTTTCGGGATTTTGTTGGAAGGATATTCGTGGAGGACAGATAGAGATGGCGATGCACGCCCAGTGAATGAATGATGCTTCACTGCGGTAAAAGTCATCGAGGAGCCCGCCTCCAGGGGGCTGCTACGAAGTGGGAGTTTACAAAGTCAAAGTCACTCACGAGGTTGCCTCTCTCGAGGGGCGAGGAGGTGAATGTAAATAGCGAAAGGGAGAAAGAAGTTTTGGGAAGGGCTGGGTGCCGCTGAGGTTCCCAGTCCCTTGTGTTCTCTGCTCTACAAGTTGCAGGCAAAGCGACCGGGGCCTGTGCGTGTTGCAGCAGGAGCAGGAGCAGGAGCAGGAGCAGGAGCTGTGCTGCTCGCTCCTAAAAAGGAGAGAAAGCTAGCTACTACTACTTAGTGCTGGTTTGTGGTTGTGCATGTAGCTTGACTGCTGCTCCATTACTAAACCTGCAACTTTTGCTGCTCTATTCTTCTATAGACATTCGTGGCGATGGCGAAAAGTGGGATACGACAATTTTTCTTCCGGATTGTCCCCATAGAGGAATTCGTAAACTGATCTGTGTAACCGAAGATTACTTGAAACAAGAATGCACAAAAACATCGTACTGCAAGAAAATTCTAGAATCACAACCCCTCCAACACTCCTGCTTAACACATAACTGCCTTGGATCAATCATTGTCAAACATGCGTAATTATGGAGTTCGATGAAATATACATTTCCATGATCTATTTCAAAAAAGTTTTCTTTTAGTTATTTTAAATGCATGTACATTAAATAACTCGAATAGAGGTAGGGAGGAAGGAGCTTTAGTTAATGTTAGTGTTGTGCATTGAATGCGTTCTGGTGATGCTTACGCCCGGATGATGGATGAAGGAAGGGAAGGGGAGGGGAACACACCGCAGCAACGGCGGCGGGTGTCTTGTCAGTCCGTGCGGGCGTCTCGGAGGAAGCCATACCCCATTCCATCATCAATTAATTTGTCGCCCCCCAGGAAGGTTTTCGGGGTCAAAGATGATGCCGTGCAGCAATCTGCAAACGCAGCCGCCGAGTGCAGGCAGGCTGCTCCCTCTGAGGCTACCGCAGACTAGATGTCGTCATATTGCAGCATTATCTGCTGCTAACCGAACCGAAGGCTGGGCTGGGTGTCGGATTTATTCATTTCATTTCATTGAATTGCTGGTCTGGAGAGGAGCGGAGCCGTCATCTCATCCCCTCGAAATGACACTGTTGCCGTTGAGCAGGAGGGCAGTTAATGAGGATCACGATGGGATGACGACCACGGCGCTGGCGTGAATCATTCTGCTTCCATACCAGACAGACAGACTCGGCTGGCTGCGGCTGCCACCTTCTTATCAATTACTACACCTTATTTATGTAACCTTTTGTTTGTCTCGTAGCCCCAGACACACACTGTATGAGAATTTTATCATCAAAGTTTTCTTTTCTACAGAAAGTATAAATTAGGAAGCACATGATTTTAATTATTTAATTACCTTCAAAATTTTTAAGGTTATTTTGATTAAACATTGATGTGTTGTTCTCTTTTCACAACTAAAATTATCCTCATAAATTGGAGTTGGTGAGTTGCTCGCTTTTCGCCAAAAACAGAAGTCGTGACTCGTGATCAGATAAACGTCCAACACGACACGAATATGAAGAAAAGGCGGCGCCGCGGGGCACCGACTGAACCTGGCAGTAATCAATGGGTTCACGGCCGCCGCGCCGCAAGTAACGGGTGTGTCCTACTTCCGCATCAATCGGAAATCTTGTGACATGAGTCCAACGAAATTGAATTATTTGATTCAAATTAAAAATTTATTTAAAATCATATTATATTTCATAATTATATTTAGAATAATAAAATAAAATAATTTTAAAAACCATAAGTTCAAGAGATGAAATTTCCAAAGCACGATTACAAGGCTTTAAAAAGTTTTTTAACCACTCCAAATTGAATCTAGAATCCAAAACAAATTATAATGTTATTATTGCATTCACTTCAATGTTTATCAAATTTCAAATTTATACAAAAAGTCATACCCCGTACACAAACATCATGATCAAAACTTTTATCAATAAAAAGTAATTTCAATTTATATAGCTTTGTGAGAAAAAAAGGTTAGAAATTGGGTAATTGCAAATTGAAATAATGCTCATCAACGCATAAAAGCAAGCAAAAAAAACCACATACTTGTTATAGCTACAACTAATCATCAATAATAGAAAGATAATGAAAATCAATATTAATTTTCTATATCTAAAAAATATCTTTTTAACTTCCAATGTAAATGAAAATAGTATGTATTTATAATTACATCTAATAGGATAATTCAAAATCAATTTTCTAATAGGTAATTGTGAGATTTTTTTTTAATCTTTTCCAAATTCCTCACGAGTCTCTAATATATTCAAATATTTAACTCCATTTCTAATATAATCAATAATATCATTAATTTCATTTAAACCATTTGCACTAAAAAATTTAAAATATGAATATAACAATGAACATGAAGTAATTAAACTTTAATAAAAAAAGTATTTTCTCTCCAAAAAATTTTGAACATCCATATACATACATGATTATAATCAATATTGTCAATTCTAATACTACATAGTTTGCTTTAAATCACCCAATTAGTAAAACAATTCATCAGATCATTATTGACAATAACTAGTGTATGCGGAGGTGGCATATTTCAAAAAGTCAACACACATTTTTGTAAATTCTAATTATGATCCAAAAAATAATTGGTTACCATCATTTATTGTAACTTTAGATCAAATTTTCATAAATAGTTTGTAATAAAAATTCTCTCTACATTCTTCAATAATATATTAAACTTGATTTTCTCTAATTTATATAATGTAAAACAATTTTTTTCACCCTATTTCTAATAATGTTAATATAAAATAGAGAAATTGCATGCAAGAACTTTTTAAAAACCATATGTTCCATCATATTAAAGGTATACTTATAAGCAATAATTATATAAGTGCAAGTTACCTCGATTAAGCATAATTAGAATAAAAATCTACAGAATTAGAAACTACCACTAAAAAAAATAATTGCTATTGTAAACTTTTGCATTAAACCATGCTTTGATGTCTTGTAAAGTAATTTTTTAAATGCTTACATAGCTCAGTTGTAATTCCTGATTCTGACAAATTAAATTGTTGTTTCCATATACTACAAAACTAAAAAGAAAAACAAAAAAAGAAGAATCATCAAATCATCTCATCACTACTCACTTGCAAACAAAGGAATGTAATTAGTGTTTGTGAGATTTTTTCAAGGGAGAGAGGGGGCTCCTTGGGGGTATTGGGAAAAATAAATTGTTGTAGGATTTATATTTTAGATTTTATTTGTTAAATAAATTAATATTATTTTTAATAATTTTTTATTAATATATATATAATCTTTCAATATACAATACATCAATGTGTTATTAAATAATGGTGGTAGAGAAAAACCCCAATTATCATTAGAAGTGCAAAAAGGAAAAAAATATTTAACAAGTAAGACATTATAAGAAATGAAAATTTATCTCATGTGCAAATTCAACAATTGATAGTTTTAAATATCTTTGTGTATCTCAAAAAATCGATAATATACTTCTTAAGATAAATTTATCCTTGTGAGATGTAGTATTTATACCATAAGTGAGACATTCAAAAACACACAAATGACAACAAATTGGAGTTTCTTGGAATAGAACCTCGTAAGGAATCCTTATCGAAAGAGTTAATAATGGAAGTTGATTTGTGAAATAAGTTGTTGTAAGAATTACATATCTTTAACCATTAGCTAGTATGAAAAAAAATATAAAGTCAGTTAAATTGGTAAGTTGGTGATGCTTATTAGAAAATCTTTATTCAAATATGGCAATGCATAAAGTAGGCAAAGAATATGAATTTGAATGTAAGTTTAAACTTGAGTTTCGATATGAGTTTGAAAAGTAAAAAGTTTGTATTAAAGAATATACAATTACACTTCTTTTAATTGGTTTTTATAATAAAAGAAAACTATAACCGTTAGAAAAATAAACTGTAAAATTGTCATCTTAAATTTATTAAAGAATATTATTTCTTCATATGAAGTGATTTGATTTGTGAAAAATATTAGATCTTTGTTATAAGTTGGTTGAAACGTGAAAAATATCTCAAATTCTAATTTGTGGGCTTGTTGACATTTATATAACTTCCAAAAATAAATAGTACAATTTTTTCATAATTTGGCAAAATAAGGATTCAATAAATTTTTCGTATATATAAATCTCTTCATCTTTAAAATCTATATTTTTTATCTATCTTGAATTCTTCTAATCTCATCCTTTCATCATTCGACAACATTCATACTTGATGAAGTAACGAAATTTCACTAAAATCGTGATTTGAATTCTATCTCAAATCCAATAAAACTCAAATTTTGATGAAATTCTTCAAGAACAAGTTTTTTTAATGATATAAGTTGTTTGCTCCTAGTAAAATGTATTCAAGTTTAATGACATCTTACTCTACATAATCTCTTAACACATGATATTTGATCTTATTATGTTTGGTCTTTCCAAATATTACAAGATTTTGGACTATATTAATAGTTAATTTTTTCTCAATTTGTATAATTATTGATTTGCTTATATGAATATTTAGATAGTTATAATTTTTTGGTAATCATAGTGCATTATTGGCAATAAATGCTCTAGCAATGTATTATATATGAGCAAAGTACTGAGGTACTATAGTCACATCCTGTTTGAAACTTTTACAGACAAATGCAAAGAATCTTAAATTGAACAGATAGCTGATTGTGGATCTATAGTTTGTGTCATCTTTGCAAAATCAAAGTCCATGAATCCTTGCAGAGTAATATTAGTCTCATATTTATAATACAAACTAATATTTAATATATCCAATGACATGATGAAAGTGACATTCGAGAGTAGTAAAATAGAAAAGTGCTCTAATTAACCGTTGATATTCATTGCAATTGTATGAATAGTCATTCACTTAGAGTATGTTTTCGTTTTATTTTTTTATGGAAAGAGAACTTGAATAAATTTTGAAAATTGTTGCTTGAATGTTCAAACAATATCTTGAAAAGATAAAGAATAACATGTTTTTATGCATATATGACTTCAGTATGATAATATCAAAAGAATCCTTGAATGTATAACATTTTACTTTTATATATACTTTGAAATGTTTTTCAACTAACTTACAACACTAAGTAAATTATATGAAAATAAAGTAATATGATATACTTGTGTTAACTTGAAAAGCTTAATACCTATTTCCAACGGATATTTCTAATTTTAGTGATTGTTATATATTTTTGATTTGTAACTTTGATAAATTTTCTTTTCAGTTTCATGTAGGTGATAAATCTACTATGATTATGAGCTATGTGATTGCACCACTGAATATTTAAAAATCATTTAACTTTATTTTTTATATTGATTAAAGAAGTATTAAATTTTAACATAAAATAATAATCTCAATATAATTCTTATTCATTTCTCCATAAATTGATATATTTATCATTTTTTTTCAAATTGTTAGACATTAATAAAAATTTTGCCACTATTTTGATGATACTGCACCAATGGATATATTCTATCGATGTAAATATTAATGGTACAATTTGATATTTTTTCTATTTATAGTATGGGCAAATAAGAAAAGATTATTTCTTTTTAGTTTGTCAACAATAAACATCAATTATTGTAACTTTTTGTTCAAGTTTTTCACAAAACATCAAGTGAGATTTTTCTTGAATGTTGATAAGTAGAATTACAAGTCATTATCATACTTGATCTTTTTTTTTTTTTTTTTTATCTAGGCAGCTTTGAATTTGAGTTAGTATCAATTTCAAATATTGCAGTAGAATTAATGCCAGGAGATGTGAATATATATCACACATCATTCATATTAAAGTAGCTCCCCGTTTTGGGGCGCATACTTAGTATCCTTAGTCGTTGAAATTAAGTGAACTTTATCGTAGAGTGCTCATGATTGCAAATTATAATTTATAAATAAAGAAGTAAAATCGAAAGACTTATAGGATTGCACAAGACATCGTGTGTATACATTAGATTCACCATATTAGAAAATCTTTATTCTAATATGATAATGGGCAAAGGAGTTAAAAAATATGAATTTAAATGTAAGTTTGAATTTGAATTTAAATATGAGTTTGGAAATAAAAAAAAACTTATATTAAAACACACACACACTTATTTTATCTTGTATTTAGAAAAACATTTGGTATTATGAAACTTAAATATATATAAGAATTTTCAATATCAATTATTAGAAAACTTAAAGTTATTTAATAATAATACTTTTTGAGATAAATTGAACTATTTAAAATTAATATAAATTTGTAGACCATACATATGGAATATAACACTCTAATCTAAAATCTGATTAAATTCAAAATTAGGAGAGACGATAGTGTTCATACTAGAAAAATATGTTTTTATATCATTATTTTGTATAATATGTAAAATTTGTCTGATTGAATTCATAATGAGTGAACAAACATTATAATATTAGGTGACAATACATCAAAAGTATCAATCATATTCATATTATGGTATTTAAGACCATCTAAACATCCATGTAACCTTCAATATTGATCCCATGTGTCCTGTTTTACATTTGTACCAAATGTCATTGATGTGGTTGAGACAATCTTACTTATCTAATTCTATAAACACAATTTTCAATCTAAATATGTAATTGTGGCCATCAAGATTATTGAAAACGAAGGAGGATCCAAATATATTAGAAAAGAACATTCCACAAAAGAACAATAAGATAAAATAACAAAATAAATTGTTATTACTATAATATCATAAAGAATTCGGTAAAAATATTTAAAAAGTGAACATTATCATTAATGTGTTTATATACACAAAAAAATACTACATTATGATAATGTATTATATACACTAATTAACATACATACACGATACTTACAATTATGAATATACACTAACTCCAATTATAGTAAAGTCCATATTTATGATAATACATATCTTTAACTTAACAGATCCCATGAACTCAGATTAACATAATTCAGAGAAAAGATTGCAACGAATGTATATAAATCAATTTACAAAGAGAGTAGCTAATGATGTAGAATCTAGAGCTTGCTTTCTCCACTATGGTCAAGAACAAGAACAAGAGGCTGCTTGCTTTGCTAACCTACTCCTAGAGCACAATAGCAGAAGGATGAACAAGAGCTGGGTTCCTATACACTGTCTGTGATATAAGTACAGGTATAAACGGCAACAAACTCCAATGGTTTCCTTGCCCTTTGTGAGGAGCGGGAACGGATCCTTAAGGTAACCGATGGTTTTTCATAGATCCCTGCTCCGACATGGTCTCATTTCCAAAAGCTTCCGCCTGCTGCACATCAAGGATTCTGATTGTGAATCCAAAGAATGATCGGTGGAGTAAATAGGGAACCTTGAGGTAAGAAACACTTACTTTTCCGAATACTTTTGATTGCCTCTCGTCCTTGTCCACGAGATCGAATGACTGGTTGACTGGTAGTCTCTGGGAGATTTGGCTCCCGGAGAAGGGGATGTGGTCTCTGGGTTTCCCAGGAAATGGGGAGGTGTCGTCCGTCTTATGATCGTTGTCGACAGACACAGGCAGCCTTACACGCCGTTTACCTGCTACTGTGCAATCAACAGTTATGTCATCAGCTCTTTGTGCCATTCCACTGCATGACCTATAGTCATCCGTATGAGCTTTAAGAAAGGTTGTAGCTGATTCGGAACTAACTTCAGGTTGGTAGAACGGGTGACGAGCCAACACAGACAGAGCCGAGTCTCGACTCGAAGCTAGTACATCATGGGAGCATATAACCAGTTCGCGCTGCAGAGAACGCCCAAAATGAAGGATAAGGGTACCCACCAAAAAGAAAGGGGAAGCATCAGACGTTAGTCAGCATACCTTCAACTTCTCCCTTTTGACAATTCTCTCACAAAGAAGGCGAAGCTTCTCTAATTCAACCTAGAAGAGAAAAATAAAGTCAAAATGTGGAAATAATCAAAATCTACAGACGAAACGGCTGGTAAGGAAGTTCGAAAATTCATCCCACTGAATTAGCCACACAACTGAGAAGGTAGTAGCATCAACCATGAACACACAAGTAAATAACAGGCTGCATCTACCAACAACACAAGTTGTAACAAAATATAATATAGCTAACATAAACTAAATGGTTTCATCAAAATATAATGGCTAACCCTGATTTGCTTCAGACCCTTAAGCTCTTCGATTCCATGCTTCTGGATCCCAGCCTAAATGAGTTGAACAGAAACACGTTTAACTTGCACGATCTTAGTATAGCTGGAGTTAAAAAAAAAAAAGCACATGCAGATGATGAAGATTACCTTAGCTCTTTGTTCTACGCTATGTTTCTCACAGTAAGCCTTATGCTGTGGCTTGCCACCGCTGGTTCTTACAGTCATATAAAAACCAGCACTCCGTGCACATGTAGGATGAAATGAGGTATGACAATGACCATAGCAACACTGAACAAGAAGAATAGGAAGAAATAGTTAAACAATGTTATCTCAGTGCCACTGTTTTAGTTGGCAAAATTTCCATGACTCTGCACCTTAAGGCAAGCACCTTGCTTGCGACTGCATACTATACAAACTTCACTTCCCCTCGTGAAAGAATCCTGGAAAGCACAAGGAGTGAAAGCTAAAATATTATGATGCAAAGGAATTCAGCAGGAAGATGAGAATAATTCCAAGCAATCTGATGCTTACAATTCCTTCAACAGGAGTGGCTTGCCCCCTTCGATAGGTTGAATTAAATATCCACTACATAAGATAAAAATGTACAATTTCAGATGTGACTTAGATAGTGACATCATGTCACAAGGATGAAAGGAAGATTTTACTTCAGCACACAGGGCATGCATCCATTGACCATCCGCTGACTTCCTAAAAGCACCTGCTGTACCGCCACACAAAGCACATTCAGGGACAAAATTAAGCTTCGCAGAAGAATCTGAAGCCGTGGTTCCCGAACTTCTTGAAGACATGAATTCTTCACAGAGCTCACAATACCAAGGCCCGACAGTGTTTTTATCACTGCGGTAGCAGTCCAAATGAACAGAAACCTGTGATAGAAACAATGAAGGGATGAACTAAGTGTTACTAGGCTTCAACATGAATTCCGCAATTTATACCAGGAACAAGATCAAACAATATTTTGGGGGACATCAACAGACCTTGCAACCTGAGCAGAGCAAAACAGGATTCAGCATGGTCTCACAACGATGGCATACATCACAGGTCCGGGTGTAGTTCAGAGTATCGGAGTTCTCAGAGGACCTTGTAAGGCTTTGTCTGGCACTACGGGAGTCTAATAATCTTATCTTCAGAATATCCTACAATTCAATATTTTTAATGTATATTTTTTTCTAGAATAATATGTTGCACTCAGCAAAACTGCGACTGTCAAATGAAAATAACCTCCTGTGGTGGAGATTCTTCAAGGTTGTCCTTCCTATTTGAAGATAGGCGTGAGGATGCTGCAGCGGCAGCAGTAGCTGCTGCCAAAACTGCTTGAGCTTCTTTATGGCGCCGTTCTTTTCTTCCTTGCTTCTTGGCTTCCCTTTGGTTGTGATTGTATTGATTCACTAATACTGCATCCCATTTCCGCTCTCCAACATTTGCAATCTCTTCAGGAAGAATTCTAACTACTTTTGAAATTAGATCATCTGGTAAATTTGTCAAAAAATGAAACCTGTTAATACCGTTATAAAGCAACACCTGATATACATAATAGAACATAGCATACCACTTAAATGTTTTCTCAAAACTGTCATATTAATTAGCTTTTGCTGATAGTACATCAGCTCTCCTTCCACTTCATCTACGGGTGCCAGTCCAAAGATACCACTATTTCTCAAAGATTTTAACTGATCCAGATTCAGCCTGTCGCATTCAGAGGTAATGTCAGCAGAACTTGCTAGCAGGGTGGGGTTATTACAGCAGAGTCCCAAACCAGAAGGTGCTTGTGAATCTTCCCTTTCCCTTGAAACTGCCAACCAAGTTATTAACCAGGGTAGTGAATGCAAAATCCAGGTAAATCCGACAGGAGCATACCAGCAGCCTGGGAACTTTCAGGTTGTTGAAGTATACCACTCTTGGCCTCCATTAGTTTGCCATATACAGTAGGATGCATATAAGAAGCGCAACTCATATCTCCGATCCTACAGTCACATAATTATTTTAGATCCTATGAATAATATCATTAAGTTTCCATGATATATTAAGAAAAAACCCAAGATCTGGCATCCAAGAAATAAAAATCTAAACACAACTCCCAAAAAAAATGAAGAATATCTCACTTTAGGACTGATGGAGATGTCATTAGCTGCATTAATCTAGCCTCCTCAGATACACCCCCCACAGTGAAACATTGCGCCAACGCCTTAAGCTTGACTGTCATAATGCACAATTTCGTTGATGCTCATGATCAAAAAACGAACATCACAAACATATCGGAAAGATGAAGAGAAGGATCTGGTAACAATACTATCCAGAATCATAGGGACTTTCTGTGATTACATCTAATGCAATTCATTTCGTAGAGACAGAGAAAAAAATATTCTCAGAACAACAAGGATAAGCACCTTCATTTCCGCTAGGGTCATTTGCTGCAGTGTCCATGTAATCAAGATCAACCAACATCTGCATCAAAGAAGCAATAAGCTTCCAGGTAATAGATATGCGTATGGAGGACAATTTAGCAAATCTTATAAAACACGTGCTGAGTCTCTTCTCAGTATTGAGTCCATAGAGATTTTATCAGAAAAACCTATATGCCTGAAGAATCATCAAGAAAACCACAAAATATTTCATGTTACCCCACAGATAAATATGATCCAAAACTATGCTGCATCCCCAATAAGCCACCATAAACAGTATAAATTTCTTGAGTGAAGAGACTGTATTCTGATCTTGTACCTTCTCAGAATCACCCTGATCATCAAAATCATTAAGGATGTCCTTAGAGGCACCTGATGAATCATCTTTAACAGACCTCGAGCTGCCTTTTTTTCTTCTATAAGGCGCTTCAGATCTAACAGGAACAGCAAAAGAGTTTCGAGAATCTGCCCCTGATCTGGTAGAAACACTGTCAGAACCTGAGTAGTCTTTGACAGCCAAAAGTGATTGAATCCTTTGTTTGAGAATTTTTTGAAAGTTCCCAAAATGAGCATTATTTATCAACCACCTCACCACTTTGGACTGCATAGTGGGATCTGTATCCTTATCCTGGATTTGAGGATCAAGACACAGACTGGTAAGCCATTATGAGGAAACAGAGCAAAGTAGGAATAACTCGAATCAACATGAATTGGAAATCAGATATTCCCTTCTGTGAAAAGAAAACATTGGGAAGTATCAAATTACATCAAGAATCTTTTTCAATGAATGAGGGGCAACACCAATCTCGGTAGCTACAATCTCGGCATTGACTTTACCAAGATCAATCAACTGCAAACGGAAAACTACAATCAGGAGACAAAAAAAATTATGGCCTAAGACGACATATATTGAATACCTTTCGGAGAAGCATGTTAAAATTGATAATGCTGCAAGGATTGGATGTCTTCATGTCAGCCCCATTTTCATGTTGAGGCTCCAAATTCCCTTCAGATTCTTTTGAATGTTCCCCATCTATGCAATGAACAACATTCAGATTGTAAAACTAGAAAACAACTACTGAATTCTGTGACAAATAACATCAGTGAGTGTATCTTACAGCCATTAGAAACACAATCACTGGTCAAGGAAGAATCTCCCGTTCCTGGACAGTTGTCATCACATTGAATTTCCGAATGTTTAAAGCAATAGGCATGAAGTTCAACCTAAATATGATCCACAATGAGCATAAGCATAGAAATATGAAGAAATGGTAACGTGAAAAATAAGAAAAATCAGAGAGATGATTTCCCTGTTACAACATTACACACCTCATCAGATCCAGGTTTCCCCCATATTTCCAGGCGGTGCCTTGCCTCTCTAGCACAAATAGGATGAAATGAATTTCTGCAAGATCCTGAAACAGCAAGAAGTAATGATAACCATTTATTCATTTTGCAGTGTAAGATTGCACTAAAGAGTAAGATTTTAGGCATACCGGCACTGCAACGAACACAAGTACCACCCTTAATCTTACAAAGAGAACAAACCAGCCTTTTTCTTGTATCCTTTGGTTCATTCACATTCATAACTGGCTCCATACTGTCGATATTCTCCACATATGACTCGTGCGCCCAGAGACAGCAAAACAAATGGGCAAACTCCACCTTAGAGTTATCATTTTCTCTGTGAGGTCCTCCTACACTTACTGGCTTCAATACACCACCTTGCTTTGGGCAAAGTAAACATTGCGATTCAGCATTCCCTTGAGAAACACTCCTAAATTTGCACCATGAACATAACCAACATCTGTCTACAACTTCTTGAACACCATAGCATCTTTGATGGACAACCATTCCACAAGAACTGCATTTGATGAGGATATTCAATGGGCCACCCACGTCACCATAACTGCAATAGTGACACAATGACTCTTCACCATCAACTGGGAGTGCTGTATACAACTTCTCCAACCCATCCCTACCTGACAGTTTCCTTTTCTTGGAAGGCCGATCCGAGGAAAAATATACCTTGTTTCTACATCCTAAAAGCCACTCTACTCCAGAAAAAGAATTAGAAGGCCCCTGATCAGTAGGCCAGTCGTCACCACTCTTATTGGGTCTGATATCCATTCCTCTTGTTGCCACAGCATTCCCATCAAGCAAATGATGCTCATTCTGCAACAACATTAATTCATTGATATCCTTCAAACAATCATTTGCAAGAATTCTGCTAATCGTTTCCTGACGATCAGAAAACTTGCTATCCTCATCCAAACAGGGCGTCAACAAAAGGCTCTCATCGCAGGAAACCCCAACATGCGAAAACTTTTCCAACCTCTCGACATCCTCCACAGTCAATTCCCTGAAGTAGTCCTCGGTTTCTTGCCATATGCTATTGGTCCGAATCTTCGTAGAAGCTGAAGACTTCTTCTCAGTCTTAGAATGCAATTTCTTATGCCTCTTCCTACTTTCAGAATGCCAACTCAATAAGTTCGACACGCCAGTAGGAAGATTATTAGCAGTTGAAACAAATGCTTGAGCTGCAGAGGAGTCGTCAGGATCGCAAGGGGAGCGAAATGAGAGCGTTTTACGAGCTTGTGTGTATAAATCAAGGGGCACTGTAGAAGACGATGGTGGTCCCGTAATTTCCGGAGAAACCAGGGGCTTTTTTGCAATATCCTCTTTCAAATTGGGGCTTCCGCAATCGTTATCGGTATTCTTGATTTCGGCGGTGCCCTTACCACCGGCCATGGATTTCCTCCGCCTCTTGCATCTGCCTCTTCTGGTCATCGCATGCAAGCCCCAATTTCAGCAGCGGCACCAGCGTGCACCATCCGGTACCAAAACCCTAAAAATCAACCAATTGAAGAACCAAAATCAGAAAAAATGAGACAGTGGGCACAATTCCCCTCCCCCGCCCTACAAAACCCAGACAATTGCAGAGCAGAATATTGAAGAAGACAGGAGTCAAGAATTGGGGAACCCGATTGCGACTAGGGTTAGGGTTCGTGACGAGTATTGGGGGGCAAAATGGAAAGATTTGGGCTTATTTTTAATTATTTTTGGGGGAATTTCTATTTTTCGGTTCGTTGGGGGGGGGGGGGGGGGAGAGAGAGAGTCGCGTTCTGAAGAAGCAAACAAGGACGGCAGTGTGTTTATTTGCGCTTCGCTGGAGACGGAGAGCGGAGTTTCCAATTTCCATTTCCTATCTTTAATATGTGGTTGTACACGTGGACACGAGAAAAAAAAAGCGAGCTATTTTTTTGACCGCGAAATTTTCAACCATGTTCTATTTTGGGCCTTCAACCGATAAAATAAAAAGCCCATTGCATCATTTCTCGGCCCTTTTACTGAAAAGGAAAGAAATTTATTATCCGATTTTGCTATATTAATTATTGTATATTATTAAACTTAAATATAATTACAGTTTCTTTTCTTAAAATGATGTTTACTAGTATAATATAAAAGATCTATATCCAAATTTACACACAAATTACTGTTTAATTAATTAACATATGCATGTCAACTTTCTATGACTATATTACTTACATACTTATTTTTTGAGATAATACATACAAATGGATGCGGGGTAAGGAGTTAATTATGTCTATATCAGAGTATATTTTCTAATTTATATCCTTTTAAAAATTATTTATATTTCTATTATTATATGTCAAATACTTTTTTAATTGTTATATCTCAAATATATATTCTCAAATATCAAACATATAATTTGTTATATACATTACAATTGAACATACACATACTCAATTATATTATACTTAAACATATTAATACCCTAGTATTAAATGATTTCTAAATGTTTCTTTAATATACGTACTTTACAATTGTATAATTCTTTCAATTATGTTCATTAAAATTCTTCTCTCATGGATATTTTCGAGTCTTACTTTCTTAATATATTATAAACACCTGTATACTATTTTAATTACGTCTTTGTAAAATTTATTTACCAAAATTAATAACCATATAATATGTATTTTTCAATTAATCAACTAGATGTATTTTTCAAAATATTTCACTATTAAAATATAACAATTCATTATCCATATATCTCAATTAAAATATTTTAATATATCAATTAGTATAAAATTTGTTCTTTTTATACTTTTCAATTTACACCGTTGTCCACTATTATCGTTCTTTGTAACAGTAAACAAGAGATTATAGCAAAAGTTATGTGCCAGAAAACGAATATGACAATTTAATAGGGACCAATCAACAATTAAAAAGGAATGGTATATATACTCTATATTTTATCTCATTTTGATCCTCCATTAGATTTCTTACCCGATTCGTGCGGGCCCGATATCTCTCACTATCATTTATTTATTAATATTATTTTTGAAATTAATAAAAGAATGGGCCCAAATTCGAAATGCACCACAGATTTGGTTTGTTTATTATTATTCATTTTTAGATTTATTTTTATTCTTCCTGAACCCTAAGTAAATGTCAGCCTACTTGTATATGTACACACCCTAGAGGTGGGGTCGGTTAAAACCGGAACCGCGGTTTGAACGGAAACCGTCGGTTCCGGTTCCGGTTCGGTTCCAGGAGGTGGATGTTCGTACGGTTCCGATTTCGGAACCGGAACCGTACGATTTCGGTTCGGTTCGGCAAATTTGGAACCGTCGAACCGACGGTTTTGACCCGTGTGTGAACCATACTGTTCACGATTCTGAACCGAAACCGTTGGTTCGGAACCGAAAAAAATTTAAAAAAAACATAAAAAATTAAAAAATTGAAAAAAATTAAAAAAATAAATAAATGTATATTATTTCAGACACCCATACGACGGAAGTGGATGTCTGGAAAATCTTCTAAAACACCCATTCCCAAACACACTGACGATAAATGTGGGTAACTTGAAAATGATCTCAGGCGCCCTCATGACACTCTTATATGAGGCATAAGCAAATGTGGGTGCCCAGGGAATGGTCTCTGTCTTTTAGATGTTCTTTCCGTACACTCACAAGTTATTGTGGGTGTCTGAAAAAATGTAATTTTATTATATATGTTTTCAATTATTGATAATTTTAAATTTAATAATTTATTTCATTTATTATATATACTATAAATTATGAAATTAGAGTGAAATTAATAAATATAAAATGTATAACCTCAATAGAAAAATACTAAATTACTCAAATTTATTGAATAATTTCGATAGTTCAATCAAATAAATATTTTAACATTTCATTACCTACATATTTTTCTAAATAACTAGTTATGTGTTGCCAAGATCTCTAATTTATCCATATTAGTATCACAATGCATATTTAAACATAAGTATATATTTAAAATACTCATGTGAAGATTGACGTGGCAGCATCATATTTAAAATATATTTTTTATGTATATATTAATCTCAACGGTTAGTACATGCATTTGTGACTATACACACTGTGGAGTTGCACATGATTTTGAAAGTATCCGTTGCTATTAATTTAATAAAAAAATTTGTCTATATATATGATATGGTTGTCTTATAGTTTTCCATTACTTTCTATTATTGTCTCATCACTCATTACCAGAAATAATTCTATTTCAACTTCTACATACAACTCGTGATTGGAGATACTCTTAAGTCTCAAGTTTCAAATTTCCACTTAGATGACATTGGTGAGGGATGTCATTTGAGGTCGTCCAGGCACTCTGATCCATTATTCAGGGTGTTTGGAATCTTCTTTGGAGTGTGGATACCCTTAACGAAGTAAGGGTGCACTTTAGAATTAGGATTGTAGTTAGAGGTTGTCCAAGCACTCTGATCCGTTATTGAGGGTGCCTGGGATCTTTTTTGGAGCCTGAACACCCTTAACGATTATTAAGAGACATGAAATATGTGATGTTAATTTTAAAAATATAATGTATTTAATCCTTCTTATTTTTTGTTTCCAAAATATATGAAATAGATGATGTTTTTATTTTCATTTAAAAAATACACAATATTTACAAAAGATTATATAAAACAATTATATAAACATCTTCATTTTAAAAAAATAAATATATAAATAATAATTTCATTCATTTTATATGCTTTGTAATCTTGTTGTATTTGTTTTAAAAAATTTAATTTTATCAAATATATATTGAAATGTTAATAATTTAATTATTTATTTCATTTATTTAAATCACAAATTATATTGATTTTAATTATACTTTATTAAGATATTTTATCAAGTAATTTAATTTATAGTTTTTTATAAATTAATATAGTATATTACATAATATATTCAGTTAAATACAAAAATTAATATTATTAAATATATTGTTTGATAATATTTAAATATAAAAAAATTAATAATTATTACAAATTTTACTGTTAGACACCCACAATGATTCATATGAATGACTAAAAAACACCTACAATCGGTTCCGGTTACGGTTCGGTTCTTGATTCTCGGTTCCGGTTTTGAACCGAAACCGTCTGTACGATTCCGATTTCGATTCGGTTCAAGGTTTCATCCGTACGATTCAGAACCTAAACCTGAACCGTTGTATACACGGTTTTGAAACCTACGGTTCCGAACCGTACACCTCTGGCACAGCCTAAAACCCTGATGAAAATCTTCTTTTCCCCGTAGCATCATTATCCTCCCCGCCGCTGCCTCACTTCCTGCGCTGTCCGGCCGCCGTCTCGCCGACGATTTACGGTTTGCAATGCGCCGGAGTTATGCAGAAGCTTCTGCTGAGGAGTCCCGTGGGTCATGGTACTGCAATTTATTCGGTTAACTCTTCCATCACACCACCACTCTTTCGCTCTGCGTGTTTGTCCTTTTCCTTACACGCCGTCGCTTCCCAAGTGAGAGGAGCCATGTCTACTTCCTCCGCTTCCATGCGCTACCCTCAGTCGGCACCGCACCCTAGAAACCCGTTTTCCGTTGCTGTTCGAAGTCTCAGCTTTGCGAAATCTCGTATTTGCTCTAGTGAGAGCGGCTTCGAGGCTGTGCCGTTGAGGGTTCACTTAGTTGGTAGCGAGGCGAGAGGAGTCGGCAGCTTATATGGGCCTCGTAGGTTTTCTTTGATGGCTAATGGCAGTGAGAGTGAGTCTGAATTGTCAGATGCGGGTGAGTTGAATGAGGGCGGTAATGAAAGGGAGAATGCGAAGGCTAGAATACTCAGGAAGAATAGGAATACTACTGGAGATTGTGGGGCGGTACTCAGGAGTCCGGATCTATTAACTATTCCTGGAGTTGGCCCAAGGAATTTGAGGAAACTGGTGGAAAAAGGCTTTGAGGGTGTTGATCAGCTGAAAAAACTCTACAAGGACAAGGTATCGAAACTTTGAAAAGCTCTTTTTGGCCGCATTTGGCCTTATGTCCTGAACTGTGTAATCAAGAGCTTTTTTGTTTTACTTATGCTTGCCCTGTTGATTTACATTTGGCTTCAGTTATCATTTTCGTTTGTGGATATTCTCGTACTGAGTGTTTCATGCTTCCAATTGACAGTTCTTTGGGAAATCGAGTGAGAAAATGGTTGAGTTCTTGCAGAGTTCCGTCGGAATCATACACAAAAATCATGCTGAAAGTATTGCTACCTTTATCAAGGACAGGGTCGATGAGGAGCTGAAGGATAGTGGTGTACCAGGTCAAAAGAAACGGATTACTCTGTGTGTTGAAGGAAATATCAGTGTTGGAAAGACTACATTCTTAAAAAAGATCGCTAATGAAACACTGGAACTCAGAGATCTTGTTGAGATTGTTCCCGAACCAATAGACAAGTGGCAGGATGTTGGCCCTGATCATTTCAACATCCTAAATGCTTTTTATGCTGAGCCAGAGAGATATGCTTATACCTTCCAGAACTATGTCTTTGTTACGAGAGTTATGCAGGAGAGGGAATCTTCAGGAGGAATCAAACCCCTCCGGCTTATGGAAAGGAGCGTCTTTAGTGATAGAATGGTGATTTAATTTCTGCTGCATTATTTACTGTTTTGAATAAAAGTTATGTATCTAAATTTCTCTCTATATAAGAGGGCATAAAGTGAATAACAAGAAGCAGCATGGCTTAGTGTTCCTGATATACCTGGTTTTATTTTTTAACCAGGTTTTTGTTAGAGCTGTTCATGAGGCAAAATGGATGAACGAGATGGAGATTAGTATTTATGACTCTTGGTTTGATCCTGTCGTTTCTAGTTTGCCTGGTCTTATCCCTGATGGATTCATCTATCTCAGAGCTACCCCTGATACATGCCACAAGCGAATGATGTTGAGAAAGAGATCTGAAGAAGGTGGGGTCTCTCTTGATTATCTGCGTGACTTGCATGAAAAACATGAAAGTTGGCTTTTCCCCTTCCAAAGCGGAAATCATGGGGTACTCTCTGTCAACAAACTACCCAATGATATTAGCTGGTCCTTGCATCCCAATATTAAGGACAGGGTGTTTTATCTGGATGGTGATCATATGCACTCAAGCATTCGAAAGGTGCTTTGCTCATTTACATTCCTTGATACCCATCCACCTACCTTTCCTACAATATCTTTTATGATGCAGGTGCCTGCCCTGGTCCTTGATTGTGAACCAGATGTTGACTTCAGTAGAGATGTAGACGCCAAGAAAGAGTACGTTTTCATTCAAACCATTTCTTTTCTTTGCATACATTGATTCATCTTCCTCAGTTACCAAATCTCACCATTTCTATTTCATTGACATGAAGATACGCTCGTCAAGTTGCGGAGTTCTTCGAGTTCGTCAAGAGTAAGAAGGAGGATTCTGATTTGAATTGTGCGGAGGGGAGGAGGGTGGCAATACCACTCAGAGCCGCGTCCTGCTCCCGCATCATGGAAATTTATGGCTGCCTGGTTCCAATTCCATACCAGATTCTGCTCTCAAGTCACTGGATTTCGGTCGAGCCATGTCTCTCATGCCACCCCAGTAGCTTATTCTGCTCTCTCCCCGTTAGGTGTAGCTACTCTTTGTGAATCGTAGTGCGCCTTGTTTCTTTGTTGCTCTAAAGGTTCAAAGGCGAGTAGTGTAGTCCCCTTCGTCATGGAAGCTGTAAACGAAGTTGTTCCACTTTTTTCTTCAATGTACAGCATTTCGTGCATCATAATTCGTAATCCAAGGATCCAACTTCTTTTTTGTCTTGTGTCCATTTAGGGTGTAGTTTATACAATTTAATCAATAACTTCTACTTAATTCATGAATATAAGTTATTGTATAAGTATATACAAAATAAGTAGAAATAATTTATTTGAAATTAAGAAATTATTTATTGAATAATTCACATTTATCAATTTATATAATAAATATATGAAATAGTTAAAATTAAAATAAATTAAGAATAAAAAGTAAAAATATAAGTTAAATTTTAGAACAATTAGAAGTATTCTGTAAAACATTAATTTTTACTTTTACTTTAAATTATAAGTTGTAAACTGAATTTTTTACTACGTTTTTTTATTATAAATTTTAATTTTAAGGTTGGTTTTTGGAAACTTAAAAGTTATTTATTTAATTTTTATAAATTAAATTATATTTTAATTTTAGTTATGAATATATAAATATATACTATGAATAAAATATTTATTGGCTATTTCCAAACCTCAAATATTTATGGTTGATACAATGATGTTCCCTATCGTTTTTCTTAGTTATAAATTATTTAAAAGTAAAAAAAATAAAATGATCCAGTCCAGACTCCAGATGTCCAATTTGGCCTACATTCAAACGGTCATTAATTTGAACGGTGTGCTTCCGTCAACAACGAAGCGGATATCCCGACGATAAAATTCCTCAATTTGTGCACCATTTTCAATTGGATACTGCTGATTTCAATCTTCCAAAATGACGATGATGAATACTCTGAAATCCAAGATGATGATTGTTTCCTCAGAAACTGTATCGAAATCAGGTCAGCTCTTTCTTGCTGTCCTTTTTTCTTTGTTTGAAGCATTTTTTTGATTTCCTCGTTTGATTTATCGATGTTGATTTCGCTGATATGCGTATTCGTGCGAATATATTTGATCATTTGTTGTTATGGCTATAGATCCTGATTTTAGGCTTCTGGCCTTTCCACCACTGTTTGATTTAACAAAATTCGAATTTAGGTGTCAGTTTGCTTCGATCGTATTTATGTTTTCTGCAGTGTAGGAAACATTTTTTGATAGTCTCCATTGTGATTCGTGCAATTCAAATTTATGATATTCTTATCTGCGGCAATTCAAGGGTGTATGAATTTCCATTTCTTGGAATAGTTGTTAGGGGGATACATTCAACTGGCTTGAAGACAATGGGAGGTGGACATGGACATGCCGAGCCTTACTACCTTCATGCCAAACACATGTACAATCTTGACCGAATGAAACATCAGGCACTGAAGATGACCCTAGGTGTTGCTGGTGCCTTCAGCATCGGTGTCGCAATCCCCCTTTTCGCTGTCTTCCATCAACAGAAGAAAACCGGTTCAGCTTAATTCTTCCCCATTTCTCGGGTAGCATGGATTTCTTCAACTGTTTCAGTATGGTGGATTCAGTGTCTTCTTCCCAATAAACCCCGTGGTTTGGATGAATCCCAATTCTCCATCGCAAGTTCTTATCTAATAAGTCCATGCATGATTGTTATCCTCTTGGTGGTATGGTACTAAGTTTTTGTAGTGTCTGTGCATAACTCTTTCCTGCTCCTCTGCATTGGTGACTTGTAGCCAGGGCATATGGTGTGATTGAGTTACTGCATTACTACATTAGATGACATCTTCTGGAATAAATTGTGTGGTTATAGAACTTACGTTGCTACTGCCTCCCAAAGGCCTTGAGATGCAGAGAAACAATGTTCATTGTTTATTTTGCAATCTTCCGGAATACATAGGGGTTTGAATGTTAACAATAGTCCCATCATAGCCTTTGCTTACTGTGATGCAGATTCGGGACAATGTCCACTCACCTGGAAATCACTTACTGAGTTTTGCATTGTTTTAGGTGATTGGGGTGTATCATGGAACCTGAAGAAGCAAGGGACAGTTCCGCAGAAGCTAAACATCGAAGTTAAGCAACTACAACTACTAAATTATCGTGGCTTTGATACTTACGGAAAGATTTGCACCAATCATTACCTATGCCTATCTCGTTATGGTGTCATAACACGGAATCCCATTACAAAGATCTCATTACTTAGGGCCTATTTCACAACAAAAAAGAACATGGGCGGATCCAGATCATGGGCTTTTAGAATTGGGCCGATATTTTTGAAAATAAAAAAAAAAAGGAAAAAGAAAAACTGGCAGAAACTGAACACAGCAAAACGTTTTTGGTGGGTGCATTGAGAAATCCTCGTCTAGTGGCTACTCTCACCGTCAAGATGTGGAGTTCGTTTTCAGTTCTCTTCCTGGTTTTCGTATTTTCTTGTCTATTGATAGTCCCGCAGATTACGGTTTCCGGTGATCAGTTTGAGTGGGATGGGAAGGTGTTGGAGCTCGATCAATCCAATTTCGATGCTGTGATTTCTAAGTTTGACTATATTTTTGTGGACTTCTATGCTCCCTGGTGCGGGCACTGCAAGCGTCTTGCGCCCGAGGTTTGCCTGTGACTCTTTATTTTAATTATAGGTTTGTAAGGATTTTAAACCCTAGCTAGCTACAGTGTCATCGGAGTCATGATTCTACTGCCTGGTTTCTTTCAGAGTCATGAATGAATTCTGAAGTTAGTTCCATTACTTTTCATGATACATTATGTTTCTCGAGAAAGCTGATGGCACTGAATATGGAATTGTAGTTGGATAAAGCAGCTACAATGCTGGCTGCATTGAAGCCGCCGATAGTTGTTGCAAAAATAGATGCTGACAAGTATAAAAGTGTTGCTGCCAAGCATGAGATTGAGTATGTTCCCTTGCCTTCCGGCTTAATAGCTTCCTGAGATTACTGGGCACTGCTTTCTTTTTTGTGTTTTCCGGATGAAACCTGGAAAGAATATTACTGTTCTTACACCAAGCACATGATTTCTCCCTTTGATGTAGCGGCTATCCTACATTAAAGATATTTACGCACGGAGTTGCTTCAGAGTATTTTGGACCGCGGAAAGCTGATGTACTTACACAGTACCTGAAAAAATTTGTTGCTCCTGATGTTGCCATTTTGGATTCTGACTTTGCTATCAAGGAGTTTGTTAAAGCAGCTGGCTCAAATTTTCCTATATTCATAGGATTTGGCTTAAATGAGTCCATTATATCAGATTTGGGCGTCAAATATAAGAAGAAAGCTTGGTTTTCTGTTGCAAAGGGTTTCTCCGATGATATCATGTCTTCATATGATTTTGATAAGGTGCCTGCACTGGCTGCAATTCATCCTGCATATAATGAGCAAAGCATATTTTATGGCCCATTTGAAGGTCTGCATGTGTGTTTATTAATATTTGATGCTCTTTGAACTCACAGCATTTCTTTCTGATACTCGTAGTTTCATATCTTTTCATATCCTTCCTCTCATTGGTGACTTTGCATGCTCTTGACTGCAGACAAATTTATTCATGATTACATAAAACAGAGTTTGCTCCCCCTGGTGTTGCCCATAACTCAAGATTCATTGAGATCACTAAAAGATGAAGATAGGAAAATCGTTGTAGCAATCTTTGAGGATGAAAAGGATGAGAAAAACTTGGGACTTTTAAAAGTTTTAAAAGCTGCTGCATCTGCTAACCGGGACTTAATTTTTGGTTATGTTGGCCGCAGACAGTGGGCAGATTTCGTTGAATCATTTGAAGTCTCTAAGATAAGCCAGCTGCCGAAGATGCTTGTATGGGATCGTGGTGAGGAGTATACCACTGTAAGTGCTGCATAAATAAACAACTTTTTCCCTTTAACCTCAGCTGTTAAAGGATAAAAGCTGTTGAACAGGTTATTGGCTCTGAAAGTGTGGATATGGATGAAAAGGAGATTGGTGCCCAAGTCTCAAGATTTCTTAACCATTACAGAGAAGGAAATGTTATACATAAGAGAATCTCCGGGCCATCATTGATGGGATTCCTGAAGTCAAAATTCGGAGTACAGGTTGTCCTGATTCTGATTCTCGTCGTGCTGGTAGTCGCACTGATCGTGTTGATGGCTAAAGATGAACCAGTTACTGCCGAAGAACAACACTTGACTGCAGATACTGGAAGCAGCGCAGCCTCGCACCATGAATCCAGAGTGTCCCGTCGTGCCATAGAAAAGGAAGACTAAAATGATCCTGCAATCTTCTTCTAGTTTTGATAAATGCTTTCATCATGATCAATCTCAGCAATGGATGTTATAGTCCTCCCCTTATTGGATTCCTGTAGATTTTGACTTTTGAGTCTTTTTGATAATCTGCTTCTGCTAACAAGTTATCTAAGCCGACTTGGTTTAGTACAGATCACCAAGAGAACTTGAAATCATTCCATCCAAACTTTACATTCATTCAGCCTATACACAACTGCGTATCTGTATGATTTGAACTCTTTGTTACCCTCACACAGCAAGTACTATTGAATACTTGAATCTCCCGGGATTGAAGCATCTCTCTGACCAAAACAGGTGAAACTAACTAGAGTCTCTAACAGTTGAAGCAACAGGAGGGACTCAGTGTACTGAAGTAGACTAGAAGCATGGTTTGGAGACCCCATGCGGCTTGATGAGGCACTGTGTGGAGTTCGAATGGTAACAGAAGAAGGTAATGGTAAGAAACCATTATCAAATATTGCACTGCCACTCCGAGTCAAATAGGAAGAAGAATGCGTAGGAAGTGAACGGATGTAGTATGAGGAAGAGACCGATGGATTACTCAAGACTGATGGGGAATGGGAAGATGATGAGGAGGCCCTGATATGCATCCCACCTGGTGCTGATAATGGCAATCTTATGGAGGAAGAAGAAGCAGGCCTAGATACAAGCAATGGTGTCGACTCTGATGCCGGTTTTTCATTCCCAGCATTCCGTAGATCATGCTTGCATATGGGGCAGAATGTTCTCCATGAGGTTAACCAGGTATCCACGCAGATGGCATGAAACTCTGGAATGGGAACAAGAGATCACTCAGCAGCAACTTTAACCAAACGGAAACTTCAAAGACAGAGATGGCTTTTTGCACTTACTGTGGTCGCAAGGGAGAACTCTGACCCTCTCTCCAACGGTGTAATCTTCAAGACATATGGCACAAGTTGAGGAAGTGGAATTGTCTTCAGAAACTGATGTAAAGATCAGACAGGGCATCGCCTTCACCAACTGACTGCTCAATCCATGAAATTCCCTCACATTTGGAGCTTGAAGAAGGCGCCCCCTCCTAATGTGATGCCGTCGCACGAAGAAGCAGGTAGCTAACACAGCTGACATTGCAATGACTGAAAAGAATGAGATAGTTAAGATAGACCAGTCTGGGGTTCCAGCGCTGGGAATGATCCACAAATCAACGTCAACAGCAGTGGCAGCAGCATACTGCAGAAGGGTGTCACCAGCTTTTTTCGAGACGAACACTGCGTGTATACCCACAGACTTTCCAGCCACTGCAACATTCATATTTCAAAAGTTACTTCTACATCAGCACACAGGGGAGATACAGTATAGGTAGACACAACAGAGCAAGTAAGTAAATCTTCCAAACATATTTGATCCTGCTTAATCATTGTGCACTCTGTAGCTAGCACAGGCGATGCCCTAATGTGTGGGAAATGCATCATAAAGGCAGAAGAAGAACACAGTACTTGATATCAGTTCACCCTCCTCATTGTTAAAGACGATGGCAGCTTCAAATCCTGCTGTTTCTGCAGCTCGAACTTTGTCATCGAAGCTGCAGTTGCCTCTTGCAATCAACACAAATGGAGACTTGTATGGAGATTTGGTACTATTGGACTGAATAACAATTTCATTCTTGAGAGGCAGGCATGCATCCAGAGGCTCTGCAACATGCAAAATACCAGACTCCCCGGCCCCCTTGACTGATGGAGCTGAATTGACAAGTCACTTATATCAGAGAGGATCACAAAACCAAAGCGTAACAAGATCATGGATCTGGCAACCAAAAGACATCATCATAGTACGGTAAGATGAGCAAAAGGATGATCTCCAGTAGAATAAAAATCCCAAGGGGGTCAAATCATCAGGTTTAAGAGCAAATCTACCGCAGTTCAGCAAAGAGAAAGGTATTCAGACTCACCGAAACTTGCATCAATATCTGGGAACAGAAAAGTGAAGTTATTTCCAGATAGGACCACTTCTCCCCTGGCCAAGAACCCAACCATTAGAGAGAAGAAAGAACAGAGGAAAGCCCATGATGAATTCAGCATCCCGCACCAACCCAGAAACTGGTTTTCTCTGGAATCAAGGAGACAAGAGAGCCGGAACCCCTTTTGGAAGTGGGAATCTTCAAGTCCCCAACATAATTGAAACATCAACTTCCATTGCGCAGCAAGAAAGAGAGAAAAGAGTGGATGAATGAGAGAGTGGGCTATTTTTTTAATATATTTTTGTCCAAGGCGGTAGACATTTCCTTGTTCTGGACGGCTCGACGGCTGCAGAATTGGAGTCAACAATATACGGGAAAATGGATTGTGCTACACTGTTTTCGGGTCCCTGGGCAACCCGGAAAAACGGTGACCCAGCGGAGTCATCTGAAAACGGGCCACGGGTTGCCACCGTCCGGATCTGATTATTTAATTAATATGATTCGGGATGGAGTAGAACTGGACGCGGGTGACTCATGGGTTACTGTTGAATCAGAAAAATATTATGTGATTCAATGGATAAGGATAGATGGGTCAAGCAATTCGACTCGCCGGGGTAACCGTTGACTTGGATCATTATATATATATATAAACATTGCAAAGGTTGATTGGTTGATTTGCAATGTGTGGATATTTATAAGGAAAGTTGAGCATCGTAGGATTTTTTTCATAATTAAAATCACGTAATTTATCTATTCAATCATAATGCATGGTAAAATTTTGAATGCTATAATATTTAATCTATGAATTTCAGATGCATTATTTTATATATTCAAACTATATGGTGTATGATGATTGAGCGCTATAGTTATGTTATCCTATTTACTATTACCCAATCCATTCATACATTTTAGTTGTATCAAAGGAGAACTCAATTGAGGCAAAATTAACCTTCCATTGAAGGGTTCGGTACCCTAATTGCAACATCAGTGTTGTAACTTTAATATATGAGCCAACTTGATAGAACTAGGAGTCGCAAATGTTGAACCGCAGTGCATGAACATCAATAAACCAATCAACTTATCCTAAGCAAGGCAAACATGAATTTATTGTTAGTGTATGTGTTCTAGAGACAATCAACTCATTGGCAAATCTTATCTTATGATATTTATTTTGAATTGTGATCAAATTTATATCATTGATAAAATCCTCTACTTGATCTATGTACTATAGAAATTATGATGAGATCATAATGTGAGATTCTTCAAGTACTCATGATCAAGTTAAAAACTCCCTAGCTAGAGTATTTGTGAAATGAGGATATCACAAATACGAATAAGCTGGCACACATTGAGTTCCCTAAATTGTTTAGGCAATGGTTCTCACAATTGATGTAATGAGATTACTAGAACCTATGTGGGTGTCGATTAGAGAATCGATTCATTAGATGACTCATCTTCGAGATGCTATTATGGGAAGCTAACCAAGTGTCAATAGCAAGATCTCGAATATGACAACCGTGCAATTAAGCTTAGACTTGAGGTCAACAAAGTAATCTTGATCTTAAGCTCACATTTTCGTTCATTACTAATGGGAGCCTAATCATGGCTTGCCTAGTATGGATGAGTAGGGATGTGACTCCTTAAGATTGGAGATAGTTGATTGATCAATAAAGGATTCATCACTTATGTTAGCGATGAGATCATATCTCAAGTAATTGCATCAAAGCCTAACAGTAAGTCCTCGGCCTAGGGTAATGACACTCGAATTGTTTGAGTAGGTCATTGAATGTTAGTGCTTGAATGCAATTATAAGTTCGATACATTAGAAAGATACATACTCATGTTCTAGTATCGAATGAGATATAAGTATGATGAAAGTTATTCACTACATGGTGGCTGGTCATGAAAAGGCTCAATCAGTTCACCTGATTATTCTTACATCTTGGGGATCATGATATGTTGCTAGACATCACTCATGATCGATAATGATGTATTTGATTAATTAAAAGTTAATTAATAAATCTATTATTACGGCATTGATTGAAGAAGCCTATAGGGTCACACACAATAGTGGAGTCACTCAACGATATAAAATAGAATGACACAATTACATGAGATGTAATTGGTAAAGTGGATAAATTAAATTGAGAGTTATTTTGAGATTAATATTGATTAAACTCAAAATAAAAGATTATATATAGATAAGATTTGGAAGATATACATATCTCCACAAGATAAGATCTTTACGGAGATATGATTTGATATGTTACCATATATCTATAAAAAAGATTTAGGTCTTGAGATCTGCTCCAACGGTCTTCGTGCTCTCAGAGACTAATCCACAAGGGGACGTTTTTCTCTACTAGCACCTGAGGAATTCGACCAGCATTCAAGAGCCTTGAGAAGGTTATCGACGGAGTGCTCCACGTGTGGATACCATAGAGGTCATCTCCTATTGGCGGTTGGTAAACAACGGAGTCATCTGAAAGGTATTTCAGCATCCCTTAGTCTAATGTATACCGTATTCCAATATCTGCATTGGGGTTTCTCAAAATTTTAAAATTCCGCTGATTTTGAGACATACGATGTCTACGAGAAACCCAACTTTTAGTTTTCAATCTAATTTCCACATCCTCACTTTGTGTTTATTTTTTGCACGAAAATTCACATAAATACAGACTTTTTAAGAAAATGCATTTAATCCTATTTTATATTGAAAAATTTAAATATAATATATTACAATACAATTATATTACAATATTTATATTAAACAATAAATTAAAACATAACCAATTAAGTATATGTAAAAAATCTGCAATAAAACATAGAATAGTTACATAAATAATATTATTTGAATTAAAATCTCAAAGTCTCAAAAACACATCCACGAAAATATATGAAATTAAAATTAATTAACTATTGATCTTATCTTCAAATATTTATGAGTTAGGCTGTTTGAAAATAATTTTGATTTAACATGACCTTTGGTAATCAATTTTCTTATAGTATTGTGAACAAGATGAAATAAAGATACACCTGTGTACTCTCATAAATTAATAGATTAAATTATCTTTTGTATAATTTCGTAATGACCTTCACTTGATAATATTTTGAAACATAGGAATTTGCATTTTCATTCAATTCCTTTTACACCTAGAAAAAGAACAAAGTTAACAACCGTTATAATATTATAAGTAACATGATACATCAAAAGATAATTCTTACCTGAATCGCAAGCGAATATAGAATAGTTTTTTGCTGCCACTTTCCATAAGTACATGTCAAATTTACCAAACAAACAATATAGTAATGTTTATTTTTTCTAGAACTTTTACTTCGACACATGACGGTGACACTCATTTTCTCTATATTATATTTCTTGATCCTATATTTGTTGATTTGTCATCATATCCTAAAAACAAATAACAAATATGGAGTAAATAATTGACCATTTCCATGAGTAAATTCATCTTCGTTTTACTATTGGTGAAAATCTTAATACATCGCTCGATAGTGGTCTCAACAAGAATAGGGATAATCTTTATATTCCACGTAAAACATTGTTTAATGATTTAGAGATATTTGTGGTATGAACACCATATCGCAAAAATGAGAATTATAAAATTAACAAAGTAATAATATGAATAAAATTATTACATTTTAAATTACCTTATGCCATTATCATACGATAATGTCTATCGCTTTAAATCGATTTCATGAAGATACTCAAATGTTGCTACATTGTTATTTCTGATTTTTTGCATAACTGTCTGCAACTTTTTTGTTTTTGAACTCAAGTCAAATACTTGTGCTTTCACGATCAGTTACTAGACAAATACGATGTTCTTTCACGATATACTTAATCAAAAGGTTAATAAAATCAATAGTATGATTCATAACATTCTTCCTCAACAATAGCAAATGCAAGTAGAATTATAATACGATCATCTTCAAGTGTACATACTACTAGAAAATAATATCTATATTTTACATATAGATGTATTCCATCAATAGTAATAACCAATCAACAATATCTAAAAGCATGGACGCATGATCCAAAAGTCCAAAATACATGATGTAGCATTGGTTTGTCATCATAAGAATGAAGATTTCATATTCAAATATAGTATATATGATAAAACAAATATGTTAGTAAAAAAACATCAATATTTGTAAAATAATAAAAATAAATTAACTTTGTTGAATTCCTTAATAGATAACAAATAAGAAGTAAGCTTTGTCGCCGATTACTTCCAAGTACCATACATATACATGATAGCACGTCTAACAGTAAATCCATCCAAACTTATATGATATCTTGAAATGATAAACTTTATCAATATCATCAATGACATTAGAAACACATATCCCTAAATTTGCTTTAATCTTGCTCAGATGTGAAAATACACAAATTTGCTAGTAATGCTTTCATTCCTAATAGTTCTAAAACTGTTAGAAAAGCAAGTATGAGACCCCTTGTATTGTGTCATAGTCCAAAATTGAGTGACACTATTGTTCCATACCTTAACAATTCACATGGAGATATTGCATTTCAATTGATACAATTTATTTCATATTGCTTGTTGTTGTTCTTCTCAACATGAAAAAGTCTTTTTAGCTTCGTGAGATAGTAATAACTCAATGCTTACTTTATTAAAGTTTTATCTTTAAAAAAACCCCTTACATGGATCATCATTTGTCTTATCAAAGAAATTCAAAATCTTCTCAAACTCAATTGCTATTGAAATTTTCATTGTCATATCATTTTCATAATATCTATTTTCTGTTTGTTTATCATCATCATTACATGAAGAAAGTGGAAATGGAATAACTGTTAGAATACATAATACCACTTCGGAAAATGAAAATGGAATAGTCTAGTATATAAGAAACTACAAATCATAAGTAATTGATTGGGCCTAATCTTTTCTATTGTGATCCACGTTTCTTGTGTACTTGGGCTTCACATGCATGCTCGTCCGACCCATCGGAGCCTGAATTTCAACAATAACTTCTTACATCATTTTCTATTCAGCTTGCTCAATAGCATCTTTCTCATATAAATTGTCTAAATATCATAATATGCCTTTAATTGATGTTTCTCCAACATTAATTAGAAATTAAAAATACAATATATTATTAGCATACTTTAATCATATGAATTCAAAAAAAATCTTAAATGTAATTTAAAACTAATAATAATGAATTTTATTTAGAAAAAAAATTTACATATTAGTGTTTTATTGAATGACCAAATTCATAAAACTTGTAATTACACTAATATACATATAAATACTTGAAACCATACAACTTTAATTAAAACTCAAAGACAAATTATCATCCGTTTGATCAAGAGTATAATAGTACTTCTGAAAACCCATAGTTGAATCCATAGCAACATAATTTACAATAATGCTAATAGAATACTTAGTTGAAGATAATTGCATAACTTCATAAATCAAGGACAGTGGTATGGATATTGAGGTATCCTAAGCAACCCAAACAGAAAATCATGATGATTAGTCATAACATGTACCATTGTTTCATAAAACAAGTTACTTCTCCAGTCTAATCGGATCTCAATTGAATAAGAAGTCATTGAAAATGCGACAAGAAAAAGAGGAGGAAAAATGATAATATGATAGATGTATTTCATAATATGCTTCATTTTTTAATTTTGAATTGAAAAAAACAAATTAATTTAATGTTACACCAAAATTTTTCAAAATTTTAATATTAAAATCTGAATATTCAAAACACATGTATATTATTGCATTAAATAGATTGCTTATAATATAATATAAAAAAAATATAATATCTTATTTATGTGAATTTTTTGTGCAAACAATTAAACATAAAATGGTGAGTGAATTTTAGTACAAAGAATAAACAATAAATGTTGATGTGAAAATTAGATTTAATACTAAAGTACAAAGTTAGTCATAATTTAAAATTATCTCTCTGATACTTGGTGAGATAATGAATTTGACTTAAGGAGTGACAACAAAAGATTGAATGATTAGATATCATATCATATTCAATCTAATATGTAATAATTAGATTTTTTGTTAATTTTAAAATTGTAAAGATTTAAAGATTTCAAATGTAGGAGAAGTGCATGGGAATTTGACTACTAAATTCATACTTTTATACAATACCTAATAATTTTAAAACAATATATTATATGATTGATATTTATTAGTATCAAATTATCTAGTCCAAATACAATTCATACTAAAGTCCAAATTTAAATTTAAATCCATTATTGGTTTCTGATGGGTGTAAATCGAATTTGGTTAATCGATCTCTGAAAAGTAGTCAAAAGATGTTCTGACGGAATAGCGCAGGCCAACAAACCGATAACTGTCAGAGTTTATCAACGGCGGCCGTTTTGAATAGTTTGAAAAGTAGCCGAATTACAAAAATGGCGGAGTAGTCGGAGGTTATCTGAGAGCAGGACCACAGTACGTATAGCAGGCGCAGAAAGCAGTTGACACCTACAGAATTCAGAATTCGGTCAAATCAACTTCTCTTATAAATATAAGAAACTCCAAAAAAAAGGATTAAACTCTAAGTACTCCAACCTGCATTCTCTCCCTTCCTCCGTCTAGTGAAAACCATTTTCCAGTCAGCTCTGATAGGTTCATGATTTTTCCGTTTTTCGACGGTTTTCACGTAAAAATTCTATTTTTTCTAGTTTCTTTTAATCACATCACAACCCATACTACACTTGAATCTAAGTCGGGTGCGACGCGTTCGGCCGTACTCATAATCCGAAAATCGGCTCCTACCCTAATATCGATTTTCGATCACAACAATTTCAAAATTTTCCATCAAATGTTGATAGCTTAGATTTATTTTGAGACATGAAAATTTTAAAACAAAATATTGTTAGTAAATTTTTATAATATATAAAAACAAATATGATTTATAATTGGAGTCAAGTTTAAAATATTCAAATAAAATATCGAGGTCACATAACCAAGATTCGTAGCAAGTGTAAGTAACTATTATAACAAAATTTTCGTTTGATAAAATTAAATATAAGAATACAAATATAGATATTCATGTTCATACACTCTATTTAACAATACTATTGGCCAGGTCACAAGTTAATATAATAATACGAGATAAACTATAAATTTTAAAATAATAAAAAAACATCCATCAAAATAAGGTTATCATTAACAGTTGCAAAACTTAAACTAAATGTCTAACCGATCCAATATAATATTGAAAATGGGTATTCATAATTTACGAATACCAATAACGACTTTGAGTTATGGAAATCACGGTGAACAGCGCAATCGTTAATAAACGATTAATCGCATTAAAAAGAAAAACAAAAAGAAAAGAAAAGAAAAGAAAAGATCGAGAATTGTTGTTATAGCGACCTTAGAAAGCCTAATTCTGTAGTAGCCCTACGGTGTGAAAGTATGTTGTGGGTCCCAGACACAGTTTCAAGGCAGTGACGCGAACTTAGACTCGTCCTCTGCGAAGGAACGCAGGAAGCTCAGAATCGAGGCCTTCAAGTCCTGGGGCCTTGCGGTGCTACTCTTCACCTCAAAGACGCCTTTCATTACGCGCGAGTAGAGCCTCTCCAGCTGCGAGATAACGTAACCTTCAGTGCGTTTGATGAGCACCTTCTTTATGTCATCGATTCCGGCGGCGGTTGCATCATCTGATGGGGCCACAGCGTCGGCTGAGCAGCCAGCGTCACTTTCAGGCGACTGCTGTAGGGCATCGGCTCCCGTCTCGCAGTTCTGGGCTTCCTTCATCTCTACATCAGCTGGGGGAAGCATATCCAGATCAGCAGACTCCTCTCCATCTACAGAAAATAAGGTCCCGCGCAGCGACGAAGGTTGTTAGTAACACATTCAAAACAGCGTAGACGTAGCCAAATGGTTGTGTTTCAAGTCTCAGAAAGCAAAGCAAAGCAAACGGGTACCTGCTTGGGAGGCATCGGTTTGCTTCTTTTGCCTCTTGATGCCTTCGATGCCTTGGGATAAGTTAATGTCGGGTGGGGAATTACGTAGTCGGGCGCTGGATCTATTTGAAGACATCATTTGAAGAACAGGGCTTTGTGGCAATGTGGACATACCCATGTCATTGGGCAGTGACACAGGGCCGCCCTCCTCGGCAATCTTATCGCAATAAGCAATCAGGGTGGGGTCCATCTGGGAGAGCATGCCATGCACCTGAAGGATAAGAGTTGTCCCGGCAGTGAGGAAGTGGCATTCAGATGTACCGATAAAGAATAAATGAGGTGCAAGGAACATACTGCGTCTCGGAGTTCATGAGCTCTGCTGACTATTCTTGATCCATTGTAATCGTCCCCGTTATACTTCTGAAAAAAAAAAGCAATCAAAATTAAATCATTCACTCACTGCATATGCCTACACTTGGATAGGAGCTAGCAGTTGCAGAATGTAGACGTCAATGTGCGCACTCACCCTCGATGGCCTAAAATATGTATACATGAAGCAGCTAATGAAGCATGCAAAACAAAAACGCATTTACGAACCTTAGCATTACTTAGAATGAGGTCAAAATCTTCTAGGAATGATTTACATGTAATGTATTTTCCACTATCAACGCGCTGCAACAAAGTAGCCATGTCCATAGGATTCTGGATTATTGTGTGGTAGTTTGGTGCATCCTCATCCGTCACTGGAAAGTGGAATACGCTGAAACGCTTATCATATAAAATCCTGCAGCAACATGCATAAAAGAAGTCAAGCAATTACTGTCTTAAAAAGAAGATAAAAGTTTGAAGATATATATGAGTATAATAGCCACTTAAAAAGACAGTTGTGCCACAGAAAAACTATAAGAGGTGCAAAACTAAAGAAAAGCATGAAACAAAACTGTAGCATACCGATTGCAGACATCTCGAAGGCACATGCGCATTCGACGAAGAGAATGTCCCTGGGCTTCAGCTTTAGCTCTTAGTTCAGAGGCCTTTGGAGCTGCCGCAACTTTTGGGCTTTAGGAAGTTCAGGAAGGATCTGTGGCCTTGCCGAACCTTTAGCTAGAGATTCAGTCTGTACAGATAATGCAGCTTCTATAAGGTGATCAATATACAAGGATCTATCTTCAGGAGATGGAGAGCTGAAATGCAAGCTGCAGACAAAGGACATATGACATTATAAGACCAAATCGAACCAAAACAATCTCCTTTATGAAAGAATAGCGAATATCATTCATCTATGGGCACGATATTATGTAATTTCACAGCAAAGATGCATGGATCCATGCAAAGACATACACGTGGTAGTTGGAGAAAATTGAGTTTGGGCTATCACATATCTCATCCAGTTGTTTAGTGGACGTTCCGAGTAGTAACACTGGCAAGTCAGATGGCAGTTCCTCCAACAAGGTTTGGAGCACTGCCCGGAGTTGATCATGGGCCTGCAAAAATGCAAGTGTCCTCATCCGATGATACTGAGCTATTATAAACCGAGTTAAAACAAAAATCCTCATGACTTATGAATATAGAAATATATATCAACCAGTAATTAATAAAAGATTAACAAACATTTACTCACACTTTCCCACCAGAGGTGGAATCGAGGCAAATACAATATCGATGGAGTAGTTCTCCTTGCTTCACCAAAGACGTGCACCAAGGCCTCTTCGGGAGTTTTGGCACCAGGATCAGAAAGTAATGATGGCAAAGCAAGAGAGTGAACAGGAAATTTTTCCAGCTCATGTAAAATTGCAGGGGCAATATGATCCTACAAAAGTAATGTATAGTGAGTATGCTTAGTAATGAATGGCTGCCTTTATTGTTATACAGAATATGAAAAAATACATCACATACCAGTCCATCACCATCATCACCATGCAGCAAAAGCCTAGGCCGATAGACAAGAGAAATTGTTGATCCATAGGAGAGAAAGGAAACCCTTGAGACCTCTGATGATGCCGAAATGGCAGGAAATATATCAGAAAGTATACTCATAGCTTTCAGCAGATGTCTGTGAAGACATGGCCTGACAACTGGTGACAATGGCCTAGAATTCACGATAGAGCCTCTGTGAGCAGCAGGAGTTATCGCTGCCATTGCCTCAATAAAATGATATTTTTCCACCATAACAGATTCGACATCAATTACAAATTTGTCATCGCTGGTATAAACTTGAGGATACTTCTCACGAAAAGCACGTATGGCAGCTTCAGTACATAAAGCCTTCAAATCAGCCCCACAATATCCAACACAACTAGCTGCAAGCTCCAATTTCAGTTCCCTTGATGGTGGATGCTTCCATCTACGAGTATGTATGTCTAAAATTTCAGCGCGTGCTTCACAACCAGGCAGAGGAAAATTGAATTCCCGATCAAATCTTCCAGGTCGCCTCAAGGCTCCATCAATGGCGTCCACTCTATTGGTTGCTCCTATCAAAACAACTTGTCCACGAGAATCTAAACCATCCATCAAAGCCAGCAGAGTAGATACTATGGAATTGTGAATTTGCTCCTGTTTGCTAGATCTCACGGGAGCAAGCCCGTCTATTTCATCAAAGAAGATAATAGCAGGCTGGTTCTTTTGGGCCTCTTCAAACAGCAACTTCAACTGTCTTTCGGCTTCACCAACCCATTTGCTGAGAACATCAGCACCCTTGCGCATATAAAAGCTAACCTTTTGGCCAGCCTTTGAAGCCGCACATGCCAACGCTCTAGCTATCAGTGTCTTCCCAGTGCCAGGAGGACCACATAATAAGACTCCTCTGGGTGGAGTAATATTGTAACTGGCAAAGAAGTCCGGGTATAACAGTGGGAAAAAAACCATTTCCTTCAGCGCATCAATATACTCTGACAAACCACCTATATCATCAAAGCTTACAGTATCATCAATTTGAACAGGCTGAATGTCAGCTCCTCCCTTGGAACTAGGTCCAGCTGTTTGAATACCAGAATTCAGATTAGAAAGAATGTCATTTTGGTGTCCCCATCCAGAAGCAGCAGCATTCAATCCCCATGCAGTTGTCCCTTGGATGTCTAGTCCCCCAGAAGCCATGATGGCCCAGCCCTGCCACCACCTCGTCCCCATGGAATTGGAGGACCTTGATCAAGTTCATCAACTAGAAGAGAATCATCAGAATCCTCTGTACGTGATACACGATGGCGTTTGTGTACACGTGATCCACCTCTTCTCCCCTCACGGCCTACTTTGGTTCCCATCCCCTGATGAAGCACTCTATGTGGAGATCTCGACATTTGCTTTCCCTGTTCAATTGAGTGCCTTCGAACATCAGAACGATTACGGAGATCATATCTCCGTCTTCCTTCTTGCTCTTCTTCCTCTCCATCTTCGTCCTCACCATCTTCCTCTCCCTCACCGTCTTCCTCTCCATCTTCACCATCTTCCTCTACATCGTCACCATCATCATCACCAGCAACCTCATCCTCACCAGCAACCTCATCCTCATCAGCAACCTCATCTTCATCTTCTCTATCATCAGCTTCATTAGCCTCTATAACTTTCACAATTTCTGGCTGTTCATCTCCAGTTTTTTCATCTGATGTACTTTGAGCCTCATCAGACTCAGAACTTGACCTTTCTCCTGAACCTGCTGTAGAACGTCTAGGTCGAAGTCCTTCACGTCTAGGAGTCAGCTCATCTTGGCTTGCACTATTATTGATAAGCCTTCTTCTTGATCCTCGATACCTAGGAAGCTAGAGTTCCTCCATAGGCTTAGGATAAAGTAAGCTTTACAATAAGGAATAAGAATACGAAAATACACATTACGAAAAGCTTATCATGACGTGAATCATGCAGGCTTACCATCAAGTCGTTATCCTCTGTTCCAGAACTATCTGTGTACTGTTCAAGAGTTAAAGGAGCCCTTCTCTTCCGCGTGGAGCGCCTCAAATTAGGTACCACTGACTGCATTAAGTCAATAGTATTTTTAATTTTCAAAATTTTCAGAAAAAATGCACGAACAAGTATGTAAACAAATAAAATCAAATTCCATACACTTGCTTTTGATTTCCCCTTTCGCCGAAGCATTTTGGCAATTCGAGCAGCATCACTTTTTCTTTTAGACTTTTTCCTTTTAGATGCAATGATCTTAGGGGAATAAAACGAATATGGACGATTATAATACTTTTGCCTACTCCTGAGCCGATCACTAGTACGAACTGGCCTTGAGTCAGCTCCATCTCCTTCAACGGTTTTTTTCATATTCATCTCTCACTGACTATTGCTTTGTCATCAGCTGTAAAGAAACATATGACAACCTGTTTGCTAATTTGAGCCCACAAAACACAATGCAAGACCGCATGTCATTCAATACTCTTCCAAGAAATAAAAAAAGAAAGCATGTTGTAAAACAACACTCAATATTCAGGTTCATTCACACTCTCCCCCCGTGAGTAACTCCCCATAGCAGAGACGCATGGATCTATCCGATTTACCGCGTGTATCATAACCAGCAGGAAAATCAAAATCCTACTACCCAAACTAAAACCAAACCTATCACAATCGAGTTTCTTTAGAGAATCTAAGAACTGATCTGAACTAAAGAGTTTGACGCCATCCACAACAATGCCAAATCGAATAAGAGCAAACAAATCACCAAAAGCGTCGAAATAAATGAAAAATATCAAATCAAAAAGAATTATTTTCACAGTAAGACAGGGAAAACCCCATAATCATGCATATAACGCATTCAACATCAAGCAGGAAAGGAAAATGGAGATGCGAGAAAATAAATCGTCAAGCGTAATGTATAGCGAGAAATTTTCATCAAAACGGCTATCGAATGAAAGAAAGTTTCACCTTAGCTTGAATGATATCGCGTCGTGCTCCACGACGGCCCGACGTTCAAGCGACGACGGGAAGCATTTCGCCACGGCGGTCCGCCTCTTGATGAATCTTAACAGGATCATCACTATGGGCCTCTTCGCGGGCTTATGACATTAGCCCATTTTAAGTGGATAGCACGCGCTCAATTAGCCCAATATATGACCCTATGAAAAAATATGTGGAAAATCATTTTCAGAAAATAGTACACTAAAATAATTTATAATATTTTTAGTAATTATCAAGGTTTTTATATTTTAATTTATTTTGTAAACAATAAATTTCAAAAAGAGAAGAAATTCCGAAATTCGTCACGTTTGTTTCAACATATAATATGGGGATCCGACATTTTGGACGTCACCCAACACATCCTATTATTGAAATCAAATTGGACTACTAGTGGACAAATAATCTGGCACGATCGACCGAATTTACAATGCCCTAGGTGTCACATTAGTTTAGTGGGGACCCATTAAATCATAGATTTATAAGTAACTTATGTGACACATCTTAAAAAAATGCATTAATTAAAAATCATTATTATAATTTACATCATTAGGAAAAAAAAATTAATATAAAAGTATCATTCACTTATTGATCTATATTAATATTGCGTATTCGGTGGCATAAATACCCAAAGTTTTTAAATTTATTAATCCCCAATATTTAATGAAAATGGCATAATTAGTCCCCATTGACATACTTATACCGGACATATTTAGTTTCCAATCTTTTTTACTTTAATTATTTTTGAACCCACTGTATAAATACCATTTATAATGGGTTCTCAATATTTAAAAATCGCATTCGTTCTCCATTGTTTAATAATTTGGTTTATAGAAGCCTAATTCGCTCACTCACGTATTTATCAATAACCAGACCAAACATCACATTTAGTGTAAGGGTGCGTTTGGTTCGTGGGATAAGTTATATCAAGATAAAATTAAGTAGGATAGTGGGATAGGATTAGATGGAATTGTATTTTGATGTGTTTGGTTTGTATTATAATAATTGGGATAAGATAATTGTTTATGTAGTTAAAATGAAAAAATGTTCTTATTTTTCTGAATTGAGTTTTTTATAAAAAAAAATAAAGGGAAGATTAAAAAATACCACTCAACAACCCCGGATTATTTTATCTTACTTTTGTGGGATAAGAAATCGGTACAATAGGGGATAACTAATTCCTTATTCGTAACCAAATACTGGATAACGATATACCATTTAATTATCCCACCTTATCCCACGAAACAAATGCATCCGAAGCTTATTTTATAGGTTCATGACTAAATCTCATCAAAATAACTAGGGAGTAACCTTAAAAATTCTGAAAAATGTCAGCACTATAAGATACAGACTTGCATATGAGGAAGGAAGTAACTTCTCTTAATTATTTTGTAGACATTGATTTTGTAGTTGATATCACAGACTTCAAGTCAACACTTGAAACCTGCTTTTGATTAGAGATGTAACAATTGCTTGTATAGTTTAAAACAAGAAATTATTGTTCCATCCTCTGCAGAAGCAAAATATGTGGTGGGTGCACCTACCTCAAATCATGCTATATGGCTACAGAAATTAGCAGAAGACATGGACTCACACATCTGCCATGGTGGATAACAAATGAGTTATATTCATGATAAACATATCAATATCAAATGTCATCTATTGAGAGATTATGTGCACAAAAAAAAAAAAAAAACTCATCACATTAGAATACTTGACTTTAGAAGAGCAAATTGATTATGCATGATGTCACCCTCTAATTTAAGAGAAATAAACAATCTACAAACATGAGAGAAAATACTTAAAAAATAACTCATTCAAGTTTACCTTCAAAAAAATAAAAATATAGCAACCAAATTATGAAAAAAAGAGAAAACTAGGAGACACACTATAGAATAAAAAGTAATTGGAAGTGATAATAATGGAACATTACAAGTTCAAAAGTTTGATAAGTCAAGAATATTCAAATATTAAAAAAAAAGAAAATTCTTCACAAAATTTATGAAATAAATTAAAATTCTCTCAAATAGTATATATTTAGATTATTTAAATTTTAGAATTATGTCTTAATATCACTAAAACTAAACTAAATAAAAGAAATGATTATCAAGGCCAATAGTATACATAAAAAATGAAAACACATTTTGGACTTTTAGATAAATCCAATTTCAATTAATTGAACAACTTTGATCACAAGATTTTACGTCCAACTTCTAACTCAGTATTGTTAAATAGATACTTAAATGTAGCTTTAATCTTTCTATTCGTACTTCTTGTAATTGGCTTAAGTGGAATGATGTATGGATTTTTGCAACATTCTCATCATTTTTTAAATGTTCTTCATATCTTGTTGGGATTTATCAATGCACTTACCAAGCTACTATACCCAAGACAATTATGTTATCTATGAAGAAAGATTGATTTAATGGAAGAACCACAAAATTCGCATCTATAAAAATACCAAAGTTATTGAATTAAAGGGAAGCGTTGAAATATGACTCAATAGTCCTGATATTTCTGATAAAATTTATGTAAGAGGAAAAAAATAAATTGGAATCACTTGATGGAATTGCAATGGCTACCTACAACTATAGCTAATGACTATAAAATGCAAAGGCCACAAAAATTGTTATATATATATATACTTATAAACAAATTGTTATGTATAAGCCTTTTTTTTTTTACCAAACTTTATTTTTTATTAGAAACTCATAAGTTCAATGAGTAAAATTACAATCAAAGGTTTCAAGAAGAAACCGACAAGGTCATATTGTTAATTTCTTATGAATAAATTTTTCCTACAAATTTAAAAATAAATTCATTTTTTTCAGATACATTTTTAGAAATACATTTATATGTATGTTTTGTGTAGATAATATTTAATTGTTTATTCAAATATAGTAGAAATACAATATTTTTTTATCATTTTTTTACAAATATTATCCAATAATGAGTATTGATATAAAACATTATATTTGTATTTATTTAAAAAAGAAATATGATATTTGTGTACACACAAACATATATATAGATATATATAATTAATTTAATTTATGTTTATTCTTCAGATAAATCTTCAAACAGAATAATTTTTCAAATTTTATGTTTTTCAAATGTTTAGTCTCCAAAATAATAAACAAAAAACACAATAAATCATTGTCGACGTCACCCATTGTTTGATGCGCATGCCTCGTGTGCCATGACAATTATGATCCGAAAGCGCGCACCTCCGAAGAGACACAGTGGGTATTTTTCAAAAAAACCCCCGAAGAAGAGATGCGCTCAAGGAGAAAGCAGACAAGTACAAGGAGGTTCTGCAGTCCAAAAAGAGATGATGTCGTTGGACAAAAAGTAATAATTAATTCTATTTATATCACTATTTTGTACTCCATTGCAGTTATATGCCGTAATGTTTGATTCTTTAATCATTTTTATATTAAAAAATTATAAGAAAAAAATCTCAAATTTAAGTTTAACTCTAAAGTTTCAAGATTGCAAAAAAAGAAAATTCAAGTTTTCAAAATCTAAATAGTTTTCAAAATTTTTAAAAATTAAATCAGTTTACTATACCTTGAATCGATTCTGGTTTTGAACTTAACAAAATTTCATATTAAAACTTTTTGCATTCATGTTTGAAGTTCGATGAATCGAATAATACCCCTGTTATGGTTATATCGAGTTTGCATCTCATGATGTTTGGAATTTAATGACGGTAAGATCATTAGAGAAGTAGGAATAGGAGTTATGAATATTGCATTTTGAGATACAAGTTAGACACTATATCATGTTTGGAGTTTGGATCCAAGGTCAAATTTGATTAGTTTTGATAACATGAGAAATTAAATATATAATTTCATAAGTTCAAAGATAAATTATTTACAAAAAAAACAAGTTAAGAAACATATGATGTAGTTCTAAAACTTGAAAGTTAAACTTTTAGTAATTTGGATTAGCGTCCACTCCACCCTTATATATTAAATGCGTCTTTTGTGGAGATCCATCCACGAAATCTGATATCATAAAACTCACCATCCATTTACATTTTTATTACGGATTACCATTTTTTATTCCATATAATCAATTTTCATAAAAATCTAATTTTCTGCATTGTTAAGCTTTCTTTATATATTAGTATAAGAATCCCACTTTATTTTTACAAACAATTGTGATCCAATTGTTTGAAAATGACAGTGAAAAGTTATTTTTTTATATTATCTATTGTCATCTCTTTTCTTCTAGCTTGTACAGAATACTCCTTTATCATTTTTTTTCCTGCAATTTTATATCAAAAAATTGGTTGCAAGTGTCAAGAAAATGAAATAGACATACTGGATATGATTATATAATGTATTTTGAGAATATTAAAAATGTAATTATCCTTGAAATAAAACAGAGAGGGGTGTTGCCCATGGCGTGTACAACTGGCGCGAAATCACTGTCAATGACGATTGCAGTTGTTGCTTTTGTTCACAGGCGAATTAAAAATGTGCACTAAGCGTAGCTCGTAGGTGGGCTAAAGCGGATCAGCTTCCGGGAAGCCGAAGCGCACCCTCAAAGGCCGAAAACGTCTCCTTCTTTCCCAAAAACCCAGCTGAAGAAACCACGCACACAAAATACAAAACTTTATTTTATATGCACAAGTCAAAGATAAACACAGAGGAAGAGTTGAAGTAGCCTCTTTCTATTCATACACCCAAGGAGGAGCTCTTTTGCCCATCTGGGTATCTCTTTGATCTGGTAAGTTTTTGATTTTGATGGATGCTTGCTGCTTTCTTATTTTGTTTCTGGTTAATCTTCTCATGATTCTGTTCTTTGTTTTGTTGGTTTCTCAGAGGTGAAAAAGCAGGAATTGACCTGGGCTGCTGCGGGTTTTGGGTTGCTTTTTTATTGGTAGATGGATCCGGATAAGGGGGTTGGCGGAGATTCTTGGTCATTATTGTTCTCAGAAGTGGGTACTCCGGAGGCGTTCCAGGGGCTGGATCCATTATATGGTTCTGGGCGTCAGTTTTCTGGGCTCGATCACCCATTTCGTGCTCAAGCTCCGGTGGATGCTAATGGGAATCCACAATCGCAGGCGAGTGGAGAAAAGGACTGGGATTCAAGAACAATTCTGGACAATCTTTCGTTTCTGGAGAAGAAGATTCATCAGCTTCAGGATTTGGTGCACCTAATCGTGGGACCAAAAGACTATGCCACAGGGGATAGAGATGATATAGCGGTTCAGCAACAGCAGCTTATTACTGCGGATTTAACATCTATCATAGTTCAACTGATATCAACTGCAGGAAGCCTTCTGCCTTCTGTGAAGCATGCTTTTTCCTCTGAGAGATCAGTTGGCGGTGCCATGGATCATCATGTGGAAAATCAAAAGGATGTGGAAAGTCAAAAGGATGTCGTTCTTCAGCAAAGTAGTAGTGCAGGTAAGGCAGAGGATCAGTCTGACTCGAAAGGTTTCTTCCGGTCGGAGCCCGTGGAGGATCAGGAAATGAAGAGCGATGATGATGGGGAGTGTCTCCCACCTGGCTCATATCAGATTCTGCAGCTTGAGAAGGAAGAAATTCTTGCACCCCACACTCATTTTTGTATGATCTGTGGGAAAGGGTTCAAGAGAGATGCGAATTTGCGGATGCATATGAGAGGCCATGGCGATGAGTATAAAACCCCTGCAGCTCTTGCAAAACCAAATAAGGAATCTCCACATGAGCCAGTGCTGCTCAGGAGGTACTCTTGCCCGTACGTCGGCTGCAAGCGCAACAAGGATCACAAAAAGTTTCAGCCTTTGAAGACCATCTTGTGTGTGAAGAATCATTACAAGAGAACTCACTGTGACAAAACTTACATGTGCAGTAGGTGCAACTCGAAGAAATTTTCTGTTATTGCTGATCTCAAGACGCATGAGAAGCACTGTGGACGTGATAAATGGCTCTGTTCCTGTGGCACAACATTCTCTAGGAAAGATAAGCTTTTTGGTCACATTGGCCTTTTCCAAGGTCACACTCCTGCTATTCCTGCTGAAGAACTAAAAGGGTACCCTGCAAATTTTGATCAAAGACAATGCAGTGAAGCAGCTACCAAGGTTGAACAACTAGAATTTAAATCTAACCTTGATGCCATAGATGTAGAAGGACCTGCAGAGAATTCTACAAGATATGCGTCTCCTTTTGTTTTTGACAAGAATAGCAGCTACCAAGACTTTCTTCCTCGAACTCAATTCGAAGATTGCAGTAGTTCCTTCGGTTTTCTCATGTCCGGGGTGGGAACTATGCTGGCTCTAGTAACACAGAATAGTTCATATCCTTGTATACATATATATGTTTTGAGCTGCTGCTGCCATAGCTAAGTAGCTTTGTTCTTATTCTTAGATGTTAAATAATCCTCCTTTATATACTTATGAATTGCAGCCATGCCTAGAAGCTGAATATGGTAATGTGGAACAGGTACAAGGTTTCATTTATAAGAAACTTCATTTAACTAACTATGGAAGAGATACAAACTCTCCTGCATTGATGATTCAAAGTCATTACAGCGCAAGAAAAAGGACAACAATTTGAAACGTAAGACAGAAAAGAACTCTTCTCCATGTCAAGAGGAGTACCATTTTTGCGCAATTGCAATTACAAGAAGACAAGATTTGCTCAGTCCTTGGAAAACTTCCTACGTATGAGCAATCAAAATGGTTTGTCAAACAGGAGTATAAGCAACTCGAAACAAATATTTTTGCTCGTCAATCTTCAATGGTAAATGCATTGCATTCTCATATGGCGATTAATAGGGCAACTTTTTGCAGCTCTTCCAGCCGCTTCTAATACTTGTTATCCATCTCGAAGCCATTCGAGTACTGTAGAGCAAAAGCGATGTTCCCCAACATAGTCCCTTGTTTCACGATCTCTGAAATTGCCAACTAGTCACTTCATAAAAGTAAATGGGCTCAGCGTTGACAATTCCGGCCCATTTATTTCATCATCTTCCACGTTCTTCCATTTTCTAGTCAGAAACAAGAAGCATAGATGACTTTGCTATACGGAAGCAACGTACGTTTTGGATTTGGATCCGATCCAGCGTTTTGACTTTCCATTTGGTCGTCGGTATTTTGGATCGGATCTCGCTCTACAGTTCAATCTGACAATGAGCTCTCAGCAGCTATCGGTATGTTGAATGTGCTTTGTAATTACGCGTTGATTGTGCGGTTGTTTTCGTTAGTTAATTGGGACTACTTGCTTAGTCCGATCCAAAATTTTTGGTTGCTACATTTTCTGTGTAAGCGTTGAAAAATGACTCTGTTGTTGTGCTCTGTTTTGCGCACAAGAGCGGGATGAGCTTTTACTCCGGATTCACTCGGCTGTGTAAAGGTCTGGCATTTGTGTTGATCGGGGGACATATTGTGGTGCAGATTTTTCCCTCTGCTGTTTCGTATCTTGCTCTTATCCCTGCAAAGTAGGTGCCATATATTTGGACTCTTATTCTGTGTTCATTCATCTATCAATGCGGGGTGATTACTTGTCTGCATGTATGATGCCAAGGTTATGTGTGGCAAGATTTTATCATAGGAGTACTTTCTTCAATATTTGACTATTGCGATTGTCTTGTGAAAGACAGGATCTATAAGAAGTCGTTCTACTCTCTTGGGCTAAAAGTTCTGGAGGAGTAAAATTTGTGTTTTTTTTGGTTTTAGCCATTTAGGGGACCTGAAGTACTATCAGATTTAGGTTATGGTTCTAGCCTGTTTTCTTTTTGTAGTTCTCAAGAGCCTGCCTGAATCAGTTATATGGTTTATATGTTTGAAGTCGCCAGATAGAAATGATATCGCACTTTGATGACGCATAGCAACCCATTCATGTTTTCTGGGTTAAATTTTTTAGTAATCCATGAGCACTAATACATTTAATTTGACATATTTTCCTTTTATGGCCACAAACATCTCCATTTGGGAGGGAAGGACGTATTCTAAATTCAATGGCTGCTACAACATCATTCGTTTTTTCACATAGACAAGCCATATTTCTTTTTTGCAGGACGATTCCCTTCGCTTGGAATCTCATAACTGCTGGGTATATTGAGCAGTCAACGTATGGGGTATGTTTCTCAATTTCTTTTGTTCCACTATTCCATGCCCCTTCATCCCCTTATCCCATGCTTACAACTCATGAACGAGCCCGTGTCAAATTTTGCTCTGGTTTTGCAGCTGGTCATCAGCGTTGTTGGTCTTCTTTTCATCGGAAGTCTACTTGAGCCCGTTTGGGGTTCTAGGGATTTTTTGAAGTTCATCTTTGTTGTTAACTTTCTGACTTCAGTTTGCGTTTTCATCACTGCCATTTCTTTATACTACATTACACAGAAGGAAATTTTCCTGTAAGCGATGCAACAGCTCATGGACTTCTTTGTTTTGCCCCTCTCATTTTCATTATACCTCTTTAACATTTTTATTACCAACTCTATGGCAGCTATACGCCGGCTTCCGGTTTCGCTGGTGCACTTTCAGGGTTCTTAGTGGGAGTCAAACAGATAATTCCTGACCAGGAGTTGCCCTTACTGAAGATTAGACTAAAAGTAGGAATTTCTTATCCAAAGACTTTGAACTGATCTTCGCGTGCGTGTGCATTACTTGATACAACTCTTTTGTAGTGGTTGCCATCTCTTGCAGCAGTGGGGTCACTCGTGGCAAGCTGCTTCACTAATGACACAGCATCTTGTACCCCGACTATACTATCTGGTGTGTACTTCGGCTGGGTATACCTCAGATTCTGGCAAAGAAAGTCAGAGACGAAAGTAGCTGGCGATCCAAGTGATGAATTTGCCTTCTCTACTTTCTTCCCCACATTCTTGAGGTGAATATTTAACTACACACCCCTTTTTCTTGCATCCCCAGATCTCAGCATTCTGTTTGAAACAGGCCTCCTGTCGACGTAGTCGCGACCATCTTCCATCAGATGTTTTGTGGGAAAAGACCTGAGACACTAGACGACTCAACAGACCATAATTTGGAACTCCATTCACTACCAGGCTCACACCCCATAGAAGCCACACGTAGGAGGTAACCATTCTCTCCTCCACATTGCCCCTGAACATCACCATTTCCATTACAATGTAGCAATGCACTGGTGCAGGGAGCGAGGTGCTCGTGCCCTTGAAGAAAGACTAGCAGCAGAGGAATCCCCTGCCGCCACCATGACAGAGGAAACAAAAGAAGATCCTGCCCAAAATGTGTAGAGAAGAAAGAACCCACACCCAGTATACCTTCAACCTTCCCTCCACCAACTAACCAACTCTTCACCCTCCTGCAATTCAATTCCGAATCTCTGACACTAGACCGTGATGCCCAGTTCAAGTTATTCACATTCATGCTTCGGACACCCATTTGGATTCACCCAACGCTATCTTTTGGTGCACAGTTATGATGCTTTATTACAACAGTGGTGGTGGGGGCTCCAACTATGCTGTCCAAGCGCGTAGTAGAGTGGAAGGGATGAAATAATAATATAATAATATACATAAACGTCAACATCAGCATCAAGACAAGAATTGAAAGGGAGATATCTGGAAGGATACAACAACGCATAGCCTGAAGAATTAAAAACAAAAAAATACATTATGTTATTTATTTTAAAAAGACATCATGTCAATGGGCCGGCCTGGGCCTATTTCGCTGTCCGATTGAGAAAAATTACTGGAAATAATTTTTTTATTTTTCAAAAATTGTTTTATCATAAATCATTTATTCTGTGTCCGGTTGCGGAATGCATTCACGTCTTTGGATGGATAAGATGCGCTGAAAAAAGCTGATTCTGTACTATGCCTTCTGTATGGCCGGCCGCAGCACCCGCCGAATACCCCACCGACATCATCTATTTTTTTAATATTAAAACCGACAATAATACCGTGCTTACGTTACTATTAGTAGTATTATTAAATTTGATTTAATAATATTAAATTTCATGTGTAGGATGATGTTTGGATTTTGATTTTGAATTGTATAGGAATTTTAAAACAAAATACTCCATTTTCAAGTTTAACATTATTTAAAATGGATTTAAAATTAAATAATCTGTTTAATATAAAAAAAATATTGATTATAATAAAAAATGATTTCCAAATAATGGAGTTAAATAGTTACCACCGCCAAGCCAGAAATTTGCATAAATGAGGTTGGTGTTGGTCGCTGTTATGTTTCTTCTATTTGAATATTGTTTTTGCAAGTAATTCTCCTTTGGCAGTCTGCGTATAAATTCCCTGTCCTGCCCACTCCCCATCGTCTCTGTGGTGCGCACTTCCCTCTCTCTCTGTTGCGGGGTGCAATGGCTTCTGCTTCCATTTCACTCACATTGTGCACTTCTGTTCTTCTTCTCCCGGTGCTTCTAAGTGTAGCTTCTGGGGCAGCTCCAAGAAGACCAGTCGATGTAGCCTTCGGGAGAAACTACGTCCCCACATGGGCTTTTGATCACATCAAGTATTTCAATGGGGGCTCCGAGATTCAGCTCCTTCTCGACAAGTCCACAGGTGAATGAATGCCAGGACTGTTCTTCCTTTCGCTAGGTATTCTTGTGCGCTGAACTGGAGTTTTGATTCAGGAACTGGGTTCCAGTCGAAGGGGTCTTATCTGTTCGGGCATTTCAGTATGCACATAAAGATGGTCCCCGGGGATTCTGCCGGCACTGTTACTGCTTTCTACGTGAGTGAAATACTCCCTTTTCACCCCTTCCTTTCTACCATGTAACCGATGATTGCCCTTGAATCACAGTTGTCTTCTCAAAACTCTGAGCACGATGAGATAGATTTTGAGTTCCTGGGGAACAGAAGTGGCCAGCCGTACATCCTTCAAACGAATGTGTACACTGGAGGCAAGGGGACAAAGAGCAGAGGATTTATCTCTGGTTCGATCCCACAAGGGAATACCATACCTACTCCGTCCTCTGGAATCTCTATCAGATCGTGTGAGCTTTAGTTCTTTTTTCTTCAGTCATCTTGGGGCTTGCTCACTTGTCTCCGTTAGATTCTGACAATGGAAACATCCAACAGGTTCTTTGTGGATGATGTGCCCATCAGAGTTTTCAAGAACAGCAAGGACTTGGGAGTGAGATTCCCGTTCCACCAGCCTATGAAGATATACTCGAGTCTGTGGAATGCCGACGACTGGGCTACAAGGGGTGGACTGGAGAAGACTGACTGGAGCAAGGCGCCCTTCGTAGCTTCCTACAGGGGCTTCCATGTGGATGGCTGCGAGGCATCGGTTGCGGCCAAGTTCTGCAACACGCAGGGAAAGAGATGGTGGGATCAGAAGGAGTTCCAAGACCTCGACGCTTACCAATGGCGTCGGCTCAAATGGGTTCGGAGCAAGTACACCATTTACAACTACTGCAACGATCGGGTTCGGTATCGTACTGTTCCAGCTGAATGCAGTAGAGATGGAGACATTTGATGATTTCAGGAGATCAGCTTTTCTGCTGTTTACTTTTGCATCTTTGTGCTTGTTCTGAGCTTCTGAGCATACAGTTTCTGTATCATTTCTTCTTCGTTTTATCTCACGGTACAATGCATTTGTTTGCTAAATGAAGTCATCCTGTTGGTGTTGATGGCTGTGCAGATTCATTAAAATCGGATCCTGAAAAATGACCCCTGTAAGAGATTTAGAAATGCATCTACAACCAGGTCACACAGCATGGTTCTTCTTCTTCTTCCGAGACCTGGCTAATGCATCGCATATCTCGCGTTTACGTCTGTAGATGATGTCCTTCGCCGGCTCATTCTTGTTGCTTGAAGCCGTGTTCCGGCTCTCTAATGCATCACTAACTAAAAGTTTCAGCCTCCACAGTGTACACTCGCTCTGCTCCCACGAAGTTTGGAGTAGAGGGCAAAGCACAAAGCATCAGAGTTTGAGACGATCATGTGTAAAGTAGATATGTATGCAGCAGTGTGTGGCATCAAGAACCTGAGCATTTATGTCCAGCTCCACTTCTTCAGCTGCAGCGTCGAAGTCCATGTTGCTTTCTGCTACAATTCGTAGTGCTCCGCTAAGGTCCTCGGGTTGCAGCCTGGCAAGAGTAACACCAAGCTTTCGTTTTTCCGTGTCGGATATTTGCCTATAGGGATGTTGCGAATAGTGAGATTCACGAACAAGCAGACTTGTAAAAGACACTGCAAACAAATAAGAAAAATGCACAACTAAGCTTGCCTGCATTTTTGGACAACCATCTCCCTGAGCTCTTCAATACGTGAATTGACATTGCAAAGCTGAAAGGGAAAATGGATACAAAATGATCATGATTACTGGGTACACAAAGATATAACAGAAGTACTCGACCCTTCTACCTCATCATGTAAATCCCTTGCCAATTTTGCATGAGCTGCCTCCTGAGCAAGTTGCATGCTCAGTTGTGCTTCATTTTCCTCGTCTTCTCTTCGTTTTTCCTGTAAGCATTAACAATGGAATCAACGCCCACACATCTGGGAAAATTATACAAACGGCCAACATTAAGGCCTCATGTTTGGTGTCAACATCCCAGTTGATGAACTTACCTCCTCTGCAACTTTCGGCAAAAACTGCAGCCACTTCTCCTCAAATTTTTCAAGAAGCGTCTTTGCCATTGTATAAACATCACTCTTTTCTTCATTGTACTTCATCGCATTGGTAAAAATTAACCGTACATCAGAACATATATCGGCCACATGCTTATAACCTGTCCCATCTTTAGCTTCCATCTGATTTTTATGGTAGTGAAGTCCATTGGTCTGTCTATAATCTGCCACAGTTGATTCCTTATCAGTAACGAAAACTTACTAATTCGAAAATCAACTCTTAAAGAAGAACACAAACGGACCTGATAGTAATCATGCAATCCAAGCCCCTCAACATCAACAGGTTGCATAAATGGCCATGCCCACTTATGCTGTGTGATCTAAGACATTGAAGACGAAGCTCAATTCATACAAGGATGCATTTTGATGATTCCAGGCTACAATTTCACAAACAAGCATCAGTTGAAACTTGGAATCGAAACTCGCCTGTCGAAATATGCTTCCAAACTGGCGCATAAGATCTTGCATCCTCTTAGCAGCAGCAGCTTCTCTGCGAGAAGCATCCTGGTGCAGCTTTTTCATGCTGGGGTTGTGTTTTTCCTTCTCCAGGCCATCAAATCTTTGACAAGCACGCGATAACTTCAAGTAAAACTGCTCTACATCATTGACCCGTTTCTCGATCTACCAAATTAACCACAACAGTAAGTCCCAAATACTCGTTATACGCAGAAATGAAAGGAGATCAATCAATCGCAAAATTCAGGCCTCACTTCGTCTACAGTGGAGGATAGCTCATCAATCCTAGTTGGATGATCACCCATATCTCTGGGCATCGTATCAGCAATACCTATAGAAATATCATCATGCACTGAGAACAGAATTGGAATCGTTTTTCATCCTATTACAATCACAGAAACTCGTGAGGTTCCATTCCCATTGAAGTTTCCCCGATTAGGTCATAAGGCGCAAGCAACTGCCGGAGAGAGAGAGAGGAGGGAGAGATGGGGACCTTCCAGCGGGTCGGGTCGGAGAAGGATCACCATTCAGGCTCAGGCAGCATGCCTTTCCATGAAAGAGAAGCGATCTTAATTACCATTATTTTTGGTAATAAAAATATTGATTTAATAAAACCAATTAAAAAAATATAACGCAAGTGTCTTCATCTTCCACCGGCGACGCCGGTGGCGACGGTGCAAGCTGAAGTGCATGAGGAGTACAGACAAGCTCATTGTACGCGCCCACGCTGAAGGTGCGTTGAAGGAGTCTTCGGCTTGTTACGTGTAGTCCTTTAGTCGTACTTTTTGGAAGGGTCGTTTGTTTGTGAGTCTTTGCGACTAATCGATCCTCCATGAGACGAATTTCTGACATCTACTCGAGGCCAGCCGACCCCGGCGACGGAGCCGCGACTTTTGATTCGCCGGCGCGCAATTTTCATGTCAAATGGAATGTCAATTAATATTTCTTAAATTGGTTTTTCAGTTGGGGCGGCGGGGTTCCCCTAAAATCTTGGAAACCCTAGTTTGAGTTTATTGCAGAAATTTCTGAAAGCTTATCCCCATCTGCGTGATTGACGAATCCAAATTGGGCAGTGGCGCCGTTGTCTGGACCCTCGTGCGGCGAAGCTCTTCTCGAACATTCAACAAGTTTTGGATTCTAATTCGATTTCTATGCCGATGGCTACCGACGCTTCCCCGAAGTACAAACCAGACCTGATTCCAGCGCCGCCGCATCACCAGCTGGAGCATCACAGAGAGATGAGGGAGGCGGTGCATGACGGCCTCCGTTTTTATGAGTTCATGATTGCGGGTTCAGTCGCCGGGATGGTGGAGCATATGGCTATGTTCCCTGTTGACACAGTCAAGACTCAAATGCAAGCTTTGGGTTCTTGCCCTATTAAATCCGCCAGCGTGAGCCAGGCGCTTCAGTCGATTCTTAAATCCGATGGCTTTAGAGGTCTCTACCGTGGGATCGGAGCTATGGACTCGGCGCTGGTCCGGCACACGCAGTTTATTTCTCCGTCTACGAGTTGTGTAAGAAGCGTCTTTCTGGTGGGAAACCTGATAATCATGTCGCCCACGCAGCTTCTGGAGTTTGTGCTACGGTTGCAAGTGATTCTGTGCTTACCCCCATGGACATGGTGAAGCAAAGGCTGCAGTTGAGTAGCAGCCCGTACAAAGGGGTCTGGGACTGTATGAGCAGGGTGCTGAGGGAAGAGGGTGTTGGAGCATTTTACGCTTCTTACAAGACCACAGTGCTGATGAATGCTCCTTTTACAGCAGTTCACTTCGCCACCTACGAGGCTACGAAAAGGGGTTTGATGGAGATTTCGCCTGAAAACGTGAACGAAGAGACGCTTGTAGTTCATGCTACAGCTGGAGCAGCGGCAGGTGCATTGGCCGCTGTAGTGACCACTCCCCTTGATGTGGTCAAAACTCAGTTACAATGCCAGGTACTTGGACTGAATCTGGTTTATGATAACCTTGTGAAATATGTCCATTTTGAGCTCTTGTCACGCATCAGATGCTGCTTCATCAGTTTGAACAAGGCTATGAGTCATTTCTCTTGCTTGTGCTTTAGACACCCTGTTGATTCATTGCATCCATGCAGGGTGTATGCGGTTGCGATAGATTCGTCAGCGGTTCGATTATGGATGTTTTTCGGACCATTATAAAGAAAGATGGTTATGGAGGACTGATGAGAGGATGGATACCCAGAACGCTCTTCCACGCTCCTGCAGCAGCCATTTGCTGGTCGACATATGAAGCTGCTAAAACCTTTTTCCTGGAAGTAAATCACAGGAGCGACAGCATCACCTGAGAGTCCAACCAGAGTGTGACACAAGGGATACAGATGCATGTAGGATGAACATTTTTTCATGCATAAGATCGGATCAATAACCCGGAGAAGAAAGGCAATCGATCAGGTCTCTCATTGTTTCATGTAGTTTATTATGGTGAGAAATTCATGTAGACATGGTATTACGTTGATTTTGTAGTGGCTTTGCCTACCTATCCACAAATTTTGATTGGCAATCAGCATGAGAAAGTACTGGCCTTGTATCATTGTTCATTACCTTGATCTGTTGCCTTGAGGTATCTGTAGCTTAATCTATTCGTAAAATGACCTTTTGTGATCGCTGATAATTTCAAAGTACATATGATGCAGTGTCCCGCTTCTTGTTGGGAAGTCTAAACCCCAAGCAGGTTGCTCTGGTAATAATTACACAGCAACTATACCTCCAAGTGGCGTGAATACAACAACCTTGTCCCTGTCCCAGCCGAGATTGAGACTTCTACATGGAAATCTGGGCTGTATTGGAGAGAAGAGAGCATGATGGACCACTTCGTTATTCATTTTAGTATCAACCTGGTGCAGGCAAGGAGACCACACTGCTGAATTGTGAACAAATAGGAGAGACATTTGTCAAAACAAAGTAAGACTTTAGGAGGTGAGGGTATTGTTTTTGCATACCGGAATTTGTTATACATAATCTAGCTCCCTGTGTCGCTCTCTTCTAGTCTTGATTGGTCTTGCAATGTCATCTATTATTTCTAGAACCTGGTGAAGGACAATGATCCTAACTTTGTTCAGAGATTGAATTCTTCTGTTCAAGTTATGAAGTGCTTTAGAAAAGTAGATGTTTACTTCAGGAATGGAATCAAGGACTCCTCGTGACATCCCAACATCAATGCGCCAGATACTACAATCGTACGCACTGCAAAGAAGTATTCAGCTGAGGAAATTTCCAGGAGGAGGATGTGGGCATGTCAAAGTTTTTTACCAATTTACTCCCATGGTTTGTGGGGTGTGTCCTACCACCATGGCCTTGGCGTTTAGTGTAGTGAGTGTCTCATGAAGAATCGATTGGACCTGAGAATCAAAAAAGCAAGACGAGCCACAAACAATTAGCAAATGTGCACGCGACTTTCATGCACAGACATATGAATGCATAGGTGATTCCAAAGGAACCTGACAATCTTGCAGGCCAAAAGTGTCTCTAGAGTAGAGACGACTCCACACCACGCTATCATAACCTCTGGTTGCAATGAAAGGTATTTCCGGGTCACTATCGTCCGTTTGGAGGCCTCTCATCCAACGAGAGACTTCATTGTTCATCCTCTCTATACCGTACTCGACTGCAGAAGCACCAAACCAATGATTCAGGCATATAATAAGTAAACTATTCGTGCAGCTTACAGATGACAAGTGTCATAATGACCATGGTGAGGAAGAAGGCCGCCATGACAGAAAACCCAATCATTGATTTTGAGAACAACTGCATGCCCAGCTAACTCAGATGCCAGTGGACCTCCTGGTCTCAGAAGAACCGATCTTGCAATAACTCCCTTTTGGCGCTGTCCTAATATTCACATAACTGAATTAGAGAGGAAAAGGGATCTCCCATAAGCAACAAAGAAAACGCTGCTTAGCATCCTAAACACCTTAATAATATGGTCTAGTGTACAAAATAGAAACATACCTTCACCAAATTCCATGGATCCCAATGATTTTGCTGCATCTTACGGTGACTTCTGGATGTTTCAGATGCAGCAGACCAACCAACAAATGCTTCTTCCCAATTATGCCCACAGATTTCCAGGTGTTCAAGAAAATCAGCACATTCATCGAAACCTCCTGATTCGACATACCTGAAGTCACCTTCCACGTTCATTGTTTCATGATTACCATTAACCTAAAAACATAAATCACATTCGTCGAGTTCCATTTTGAAAGAACAAAATATGAGATAGGAGTAGACAACAATGTATACACCTGAAAAACTGCTCCTCCAATGGCTTTCGCCTGGTGATTTAATGACTTCAACAAGGATAAAATTGCAATTTCATCTTCCCCCCGATCTAGGATATCTCCAAGCTGAACTAGTATCTGGCAAGAAAACGAACGCCCTATCAGGATTTTTCTATCTATCTTTACGGTGTTCTTTCGATACTTCAAAAGAGAAACAAACCGTTTTCCCCCCAACCCACGAGTCTTTACCATCAGAACTCAGAACACCCGCCATTTGAAGTGCAAATCTAGCTTTCTGAAGATCTCCATGCAGATCCCCAACTAAAAATTGCCACCAAAACAGCAAGCATTAGAGACAGAAAACATGATCCAACATTCATGAGCCAGAGGCGCTATGCTCGTGCTCGTAGAAGATGATGCGCAACTTGATGATCCAGAAAATAATAATTGAAACTACCAAATCAACTGAAGCACGTTCTCCACTTGCAAAATACTTCGTTCAGATAAACACTATCAAATACCAGAGCAAAAAAGGCAAAGTTAAGCATCCATACCGGCGATGATTCGACGACCAGGGGCAGAAACAAACGTCGGCGGGTTTCCAATCACCACAATCGGCTTCAAACTTTCTCCCGTAGTGCGGCTACCGCTTTTGCTGACGCTTACCGAAGACGACTGCGATGAAGCACAGCAACTGATTCCAAGATCCTAGACTGATACGGCGTCTGGAGAAGCAAAGAACAACCGAGGAATGAGGAAGCCATTCACTCCACGGTCCGCCGATTTCAGGAAGAGCCTTTCTCCGTGTGCCGATGTGGGTGTCCCGCCATTGAACGACCTTTTTTAACCACCGATTTCATATCCTTCAAATTTTGTTCAAATTATTTTAATATTTTTAACATATTTACATTACCGCCGCAAAACTTCAATATAATTATTTGCCGCCCCTTCAAGGATTCGTTAATTGCGATTCTCGACTTATGTTTAATTAGATATTCTATCTTTCTTTTTTTGAAACTATCAGGTTTATAGGGATTATCACTCTTATTTATTGAATAATTAATTTATTTAATAAATTTCCTAAATACATTTAATTTAGTTTCAGTTTGATTTTTTACTTTTCAAAAAATAATTAATAATTACAAATAATAAGCTGGAGAGCCCTTCTTGCAATTAAAAAAAAAAGAAGTTGAAAACATTTATCTTATCAAAATTATTTTTTAAAAAATATTTTCGATATATGGAATCGAATATAGTCTTTATATTTATTAAGAAATAGCTTATATTTCCCAATTAACAAAATAGCTTTTATTTATTAAGAAATAGCTTATATTAAGAATATACTCAATTTGTGATAATTGACTTTTTGTTCAACTCAAATTATGGTTTTTTTATAATTCAATTGTTTTATATCCTTTTTATCGTATTATTTTATAATTTTTAATGATTTTTATTTTTTAAATTAATTTGATCTTTTTAAAATAGAAAATATATCTTTTATAATTTTTCAAGATAATTTCAATTCACTTTGAACTTACTAAAGAATACTCTGAGTGTTCCATGAATTTTCTTCCTAGCTTTCCTATGCACAAACCAATGAAACAATAGGTGGTTATCAACCTAGAAGCCTGAAAAGTTACTTTCCGGTCACCGGAGCAACGAGTTAACGAAGTCGTCTTCTTCTCTGGGCTCGGCTTTCGGCACGCCCTGGTGGTGGTACCCCAGCCTGTGTACCATCTGCAGCGTGTGGGGAGCCTGCGCCGTCGCGCCACCGCCGGGCGCCAGACTCCCAAAGCTCGGAACTTGCGGGTAGTGCGGCGGTTGCCCACCCAACAAACGCCCCGCCTCGCCGCGCCCGACCGGCACGTCGTGGTCGTGCTTCCCTTCGTAGGTGGTGATCACGGCCCGCGGGTCGCTGGATGATCGCTCCACGTGCTTCCGAACCGGGCACCCCAGTGTCGTACATTTGTAGTAGCTCCTGAAAATCAATAGATACGCAGTGTTATTACAAAATAGGATGAATTAACACACGTGGGTTATAATTGTATAACCATTCTAATCATGTTTATTAAAACTCTGACTTTATTATTTAGTATAAATATGTTAATAAAAAACAATAACATTTTTAATTATAATTATATAGCACCTGTGTTATTTAAATATAAATAATGTGAGTATATAATTAATTAAAAGAATATGCATACACATGGGAAAACAAATTGAGCTATTTATTTTTTTTCTATTCAAATGGATGATTACGTGTCAAATAGTTTATGAAATATTGAAATAAATAAATCATATTTGTTAGAATTATTTGTTATTTATTTGTGATGTTGTATTTAAGAGGTAACCTTGGGTTGGGGTTGCCCTTCACCACCTTCTGTCCGTACTTCCTCCATTTGTAACCATCGTCAAGGATGTCGATATCACTTGTTGTCTGAACCACCACTCGCGGCTCTCGGACGGCGTTGCTCCCGGTGGACGAACCGCCTCCAGATTCGTGTTCGCTTTTCCTTGTAAGGAAAGAAAACAAGCAATTATATTGTTAGGTTGGAATGTCATCTGCAACATGGATTTTAGGGGTAAATCCTCACCATCTCTTCGCGCCGGGCTCTTGGTTTCCATCGAAATCATCTCTACTGTCCTCAAAATCATCGTCTCCGGGCGAAGATGCGGTCTCCGTAGTGACGACGGAGGAAGAGGAATCCATTTTGGCTGCGTATAAGTGATTAGAGCTGGAGGAAACGGATGATCTTCGAGTGGATTGTGGCTTGGGATGATTGTGGGTTCCCTTGTAGACAATTTCGGTTATGGGTCCGTCGATTGATCGCTCTACCTTCTTCTTTGTGGGGCAATTGGGGTACGTGCACTTGTAGTAGCTTCTGGGATTTTCACTTCCCTTGACTTGTTTCTGTCCGTACTTTCTCCAGTTATACCCGTCGTCCTCCATTTTCTTGCTTGATGGGTTGAAGTTTCGCTGTTCCTGATGTCAAAAATTGTGTTACAGAACAAGGGTACATGGAGGAGAATCAGACAGAGAGTGGCACCGATGAGTACCTGCCCGCAAGGTGTTCGAAACTTTGCTTCAGTGGGAAAACTGAAGCTGAAATTCTCGTTCTGGGTATCGTTCTGCTGCTTCACCAACTCAGAGGCGTTGTTCCAAACAAGAGACATGGGAACGGGGAACTCCCCAGTCGCCGGAGATGTCGAAGCCTGCAGAACCCCTTGAAACATTACCAACCACCACAAGAAAACAAAAAAGAGTAAAAAAAGATTCTTACATTAGAGGCAGCGAGGAGAACAGGCGAATCCAGGAGCTCCCCTGGGCTGAGCCCCGGAGGAATAGAAAACCACGAGGAAGGAGAAACGAGGCTCGGCGGAGGTATGGGCAGCGACGGCGGCGGCAAGGATCGGAACTTGGGGAATTCATTTCCAGAGACACCACCATCCCTGAATCCCCCAGAGGCCATGGCCTTGCCCTGCCAGGAAGAAGAATCTACACAGAAATCGAAGTTCCCAAAAGAAGAAGAATCCGCCATGGAAACAGCACGTTGCGTAGAAAAGCGAAATCTGGTTCTTCTTCTTAAAGAAATGGAGACCTCGCACGCGTCAAAGCAAGTTCGGTGGGGGCACGGACTCATAAGTTGCCTCTTTTGACTCGCTAAAAAATTAATTAATTTCCATTGTAATTAAAATTTTTTTACTGCAGATACCTAATTACTAAAACAAAATTTCATCAAATTATTATCCATCGCGTAGACAAAATTGTAGGATCTTTTTGAAAACTAACTGTACCAATATTCTCTCTCACACACTAATACTAAAATTTTACACATAGTATAGTTATTTTTCACACATAGTAACAGTAGTCTGTTTATTTTTCAAAATCATCGGGAAATTCTATCGATTTTTTAATATTTTCGTAAATTTCGAATGCAAATTATTATGACGCCAGCCATTCAAATAAATGTATAAAATTAATATTTTCAGTCAAAGCTCGTGTCTTTGACTGGGTAGCGGCGGCTGTGATGTGCGCGCGATCCTTTGAGTCCTTTTCCTCGGGGTCTGTCTCCCCCACCCACAGACATTTTCAAACCGCTACCTCGTTACTACATCAAATAAAATACAATAAAACGGTTAAAATACAGTTCCGATGACGTGGCACTTGTCTTGTAACCAACGAAATATAATATAATGTTCAATAACCCCGATGTTATCCCGGATATTTAGAAATCTGGCCTGGCCACCTTATTACTATCGTAATTTTTTTTAACTCAATATGTGTGAGAGTATTTACTAAACGGCCCATGTTATTGTACTAATTAATGACATGGAGTGCCTATGTATGGTGGTAGTTAGGATATGGTGGGTAGACTTACTAAATAGGAAGAAAGTGATTTGAACTTGTTAACATCTTGGGTGGCAAAAGAAAATTTGTTAAGGACTTTCAGCCATCCGTTTATTTAATTATGATTCTAGATTTTAGGAAATGCAAAATAAAATGAATTGGAACTCGTAATTAGTGGAATCAAATCTTTTTAATGATTTATCAAACCCAAAATTTAGACCATGAACTTGTAGGGTACTGCTTGTTACTTGGGCGTTGTTTGATATGAAAGTATAAGATTAGTTTATGATGAATTTAATAAAATTAGATTGTTTTATATGTAGATATAATTATAACAATTACACGAATATAATTATCATTATACATATATGTATATATATATATATATATATATATTTTCATATATGTATATATGTATATTAAAGGAGGAATATGAGTATTTTTAAATCTATATATTTGAATTTTTCTAAATTCAAATAATATAAACCCATCAACATCTAAATCAACCAACTAAAAAAAGCGTGGGTGTAATTATTATTAATTAGTTTGTTTTATTAACATAGGGATTTCTGTGTCTTCTGTGAAAGAGACCACGACAGCGATGGTGGTCCGCCCTTCCTTTCACTTCACTCAACGTTGATGGGGGTTATTCTGTTTTTTTTTAAAAAAAATACTCATAAAATTGGATAAAATTTTGTTTTTAAGTGAAATCCAAAATTTAGACATTGTGATGGAGGTTTCAGCCACTCCATCCATTAATTAATAATTACAAGTAACATGAGTTGTTTTAACAATAAATTGGATTATCAAAGGATAAGAAAAATCTCATGACCATACTATATGTTTTCATCACCAAGCTCTCAACATTTATTCCTCTCTTATTTTGAAAAAAAAAAACTTTATACAAAATTAGAATGGTGTTACAGTCGTAAATCGGTGTCGCGACAAGAACCGATTTCGGGTTATGAATAGAATCGAATTGATTGGATCTGATTTAAGCGTTATAGATTTAGGATGTGTTATATGGGTGCAGGAAGCAAAAATATATGATGATTTTTACATGGAAACTATCGAGAGATGAAAAAACCATAGAACTGTCAAAGTTCGTCAGAAAAATGAGTTTTATTAATAGAGAAAAAAATGTACAAGTCAAACATGTAAATAGTTCAATTTTTTTTTTCTTCAATGGTCCTTATATTTATAGGAAGAGGTGATTCGATCACATACTGCAAGTATTGACTATTTTCTACATCTAGTAGTTGTACATGTAGTAATACTAACGAATAATCACCAACTGTTCTGACATTCTTACAATTCAACTAATTTTCAGACTTTGTCAAAAACAGTCACCGTTGTCTAGTTTTAACCCTTGGGGGTTTCTTGGCCTATTACAAACTGTAAAAAATGTTCAAATCTTCTTCCTGGCTAATTTCATCCCCACGTGATATATACCGGTTTAGTGTTTCCATCAAATGGTATTTTGTAAATATGTTTTCTCTTTTTCATCAATAACAAATGTAGAATATTCATAATTTTTTAATATTGTCTTAAGATCACAATTGAATCTAATTGTCTCATTCGATTCAAATTAATTAAAAAAACTAATTTTTCAATTTTATTAATTCAAGATTATGAAAAATTCAATATATATATATAATGCAAAGTTTTAAAACCATCTTTAATTATTGGCCTTGGGTTCATCATGCCGTTTCTATGCACTGATTGCCTTCTCTAAAAATGGGGGAGAGCCACGGGTCTCTTAATTAGAGATGTCATCATACAAACATCTATGTTTGTTATTAATGCTGAACCACAAACTACAAAGAATAAATATTCAAGTCATGCTAAATCTACCGAACTTTTGGCAAATATGATATATCAAAAATATGATTTTTCCAAATTATTAATGTTAAAAAAAGGTGCAGCTGAATTAACCGATCGACTCAACTCATCGTTTTTTAAGTGACATATTTTAAAACACATAGGCGCCCAACTACGGCGAGTTAGTTAAGAAAATAAAGCCTGCTAAATTAATTAAAATATTACATAAATAATTATTGGGATGAGGCCAATAGGAAATAGCCATATCCCATTACCAACCACGTGTTGGCAAGCTTAAATAATAATAACAATAATAATAATAATAATAAAATAATACTTATTTCATGTGGATGGGAGGGGACGCTACTTTTCAACTGCACGAAATAATAATTAAGTGAATTGTAACTAACGTTATCTTCATTGAACACTTTTTTTTTTTTCAACTTTTTTTATTTTTTATTTTGACTATATTGCAATATTATTATCATCATGAAAATCAATACAACCAGGGGAACTAACTACTGCGTCTTGTTGTTGACAGCAGGACGAGACGCGGAAACCAGATTCCTCCAGAGGTACTTCCCGCTCGCCATGTCGAGGAATGCCCAAAATCCCTTTCTCACTGCGGATCCGACCTAGAAACGATTCGCAACATTAGGAAACGAACGATTGCAGCATCAGCAGCGTCCGATTGGACGAGGAAAACTCATCAATTGACGGAGAATAAAATTGAATACCTTGGTAGACAGGGGAGCGGCGTCCGCGGCACGTGAATCGGTGTTTCCTTCCGTCGCGGCGGCGTCGCCTTGCGAGGCTGCGTTCACGCCTCTGAGAACGAAGAATCCCGCAACTGCGGCGGAAAGGAAGATGAGAACAATCCTGAGAGGGCACATCGTTTTTTCCCGCTTTTCTTCGAGGGCACGCGCGCGAGAGAGAAAGATAGAGCGAGATCACGCGAAGAGCAGGTATTTATTTCCCCCAGTTTCCAAAAATAAACATCATATAATATAATATCTGAATTTCCAAAAATAAATCTAATCTAACCTAATCTAGTCTAATCTAATACAGTACAATGTAACGTCTGACTTTGTTGAAGATGCGCACCTTTATAGAGACCAGAGTTCGATTCATGCATACCTGGTATATCAAAAAAATTTTACAACATTCAGGATTCGATGAAAAATGTCATGAATTTAATATTGTTGTAAAAAATGATTATTCATATACTCTGTTTTATACATTAGGTTAAAAAATTTACATTACGAGTGATTAATTTTCTCACACTATCTGACACATGACCACATTTCTAATTTATCCCATGAAGCTATGAAAATGTCATTGTTGTCGATCGATGAACGACCTCTAATACGACATCGTGTCGTTCGGATGGACTCCATAGGTCAGATGCATGTTAAATAGTTCTGGTTTGTGAAGCAAGTTATGGGGGGAAGCTACTAAAACAACTTGTTACCTGCCCAACAAGAGTCCTAGGAAGTCTCTAGAATTTGGCATCCCAAGGGAAGAGGAGCACTGGTTTGACAACAAAGTAAGCCTTGCACATCTACGAGTATTTGGCTGTAAGCGCCAAGTAGGTCTTTATATGTGTTGTTGTTAGAAGGTCAGCTATTGCATCAATTGAGCAGTATGCCCCATGAGGAACTGAAAATCAATACTTGAATCTCTAGAAACTTCTGAAGGAGCTTCTCAGGTGCAAGTTCCAGAGGATATACTCGACACTGCAGCTTATATGCCTGAAATTGAGATGTATCCACAACTGAGAAGAGCTGTTAGAAGGGCAATGCCCAATACTTTACATGCCCCTGAAGAGATCATCATGATGAAGGGTTGAGTAATATCATTAGACGATCAAATTTTAACTATATATATATATATATATAAAATAATAAAAAAGAGACTTTGAATATTATATTTAACTATATATATATATAATACTTTAATAGAAAACATAGTACAAAATTACTAAAGAATTTTTATTTATTGAAATTATTTGATTATATATTTATTTTATCTTTACAGTAACATTTGAATTATATTATATTAACCTCAAATCCGCAATGCGGTTTAGATCTTCCCCTCGAATACATTGATTCGTCAACGTGAACTGCTCTTCTTGACTTGGTAGTTCTTAATTAAAATACATATCTAAATGCAAAAAAAACATGCTTTTATTAATAAAATATAAAATGTTTAAAAAATAGGATGGATGGTTTTATTTGTAAATTGTGACAGTGAATACCGACGGTCTATATTGTTAAAAACTCCCCACTCATGCATTTGCATGCATTAGCTTTTTACGACGTCGTTTTTCTGTCACGATTGCACAAAACTAAGTACGAAGAGATTTGACTGTGAAGAGCACTCGCCCCCACACAAGACACTTTTACCGGACGGACTCAAAGGGCTAAAACTCAAAGTAGGCTGGTGTATATTGGGTCAGGTCCCCTACTTGCTTCGAAAATGCAACCCAAAGGAACCACACTGAAAAGGGGAATGAATGGCGACTGAGAAAACTGCAACGATCCCCGAGAATTGTGGCGATCATGTGCCTGCTTTGCGACGACCAACGCGAGCAACGAACCCGGCCTTAATCGGGGCAACGGATCTCCCAGAACCACACTGCAAGATATGCAGCCACATTAGGCTACCAATAATACACAAGAAAGTGCAAGGGATTAGAAAACTTGAGTTCTGCTACCCATGAGCCTTCTTTACTAGAGGCACTGGTGCATGCAAAAAAGAAAGGGAGAACGGTAAGGAATGTAATTTTAAGAATGTAATGATGTAAATAGGTCAGTCCCGCTGACACTCTGCTGGGATAAAGAGATTGGCAGATCGACAGTGCGCAAAGCACCAAGACTATTTTGCGTCACAACAAAGGCAACTTATTTGACCAACTAAAGGTATTGCGGGATACGGTGAACGCTACAGAAAAATACGTAAAGAGGATGACATGAAAAGATGGTGAACAGAGTTAGCCTGAGCTGGTAATGACACCTAAATATTACAAAAAAAAAAGAGTACCTTTTCGCATCTGAGAAAGAAGAGACGATTCTCCTTGGAGAGTATGGTGTCAGGGCTTTTGCACCCATTGCATATCACATAGTCATCTGCACATATACAGAAAAGTTAAAAAAAAAATAACAGCAGATATGCTGAAACTGTTAAAGAAAAAGAACAACAAATAGCATACTGATGTATCTCCTTAGAATTCCCTCAAAATTTTTTGGAGCAAATCTTCCTTTCACAACAAGCCGCTGTTGTCCATCCAAGGAGCCACTGGTACCCATTTCAGCTAGCAAGAAGGCCATTACATGCTCAGGTTGCCTGTGCATTCTGCAGATAGATATGTTTTTGTAACGACCAAGACTTCATGGTATGGAAATGAATGAGAAATAAGACATATAGAATAATGCGTACGTTCTGCACAGATCCATAAAATTAGCAAACACAGTCTTCTTTGTGCCTTCACGAAGAACTTGGGGTGGCCTCATTACTGTCCGGCGCCGATCTCCAGCAAGCTCAGGATTATTTTCCCTAAGGAAGTTGACAACTCGGCCAAGAAGCTGGATTGCAAACCAGATATTATCAGCATGCTATAGAGAAGCCTTGATAAATTAAGAACAAAGCGGGTAAAACATAAATCTAATTAACCTCTTCATACTCATAATCACGGTCACTTCCCTCCCATGGATATTGCTGCAAAACGATTCCCTCTCCCTCCTCATACTCCAAGGATGTATCTAATGATTTAGTAAAAAGAACTATATTCACTAAAAAGTAACAGAAACGTTGAAAATCATAAATCCCAATGAATTCCAACCATCCAACTCTTCAACAATGGTTTCTTCATCTTCAAGTGAAAAATCAGCATGACCCTGAAAAAACACACATCAATATTTCACAGGAGACTGTGCTTTGAGGATGAAAATTTTTAATAAAGCAGAGAAAAACCACTCACGGGTTTTTTCTTCTTCTTCTTGAGACCCGAAAATGAAGTTTCTATGCTATCAGAAACTGCATCGAGAAAAGATAAAAAGTTACCTCCACGTGACAAAAATAATAATGAAAAACAACATCCCACAATTGCCTTCAACTTTTACCTGATAAGTTCTCAGTTTTCTCAACAACAGCGTCCAGTGCTCCATCTTCTCCCAGATCTTGAGCAACTGGTTTCTTCTTCTTCTTCTTCTTGGTTGGGTCAAAAGAAACTATCTGGAAGAAATATCACGACGCAAAATAAGCCTTTAAAAATTCGAAACTTCTGATAAGTTGAACCTCATTCTAAAGAAAGAAAATTGAAGTACATAGAAATTCTAATTTATAGGAGAGTACAATCTAGTATGTCTATCAGTTACCAAGCCTTGATTTCCAGATTTTCAATACAAAATACATGATAAATGTGGAAATGAACTCATTTTCATGCACGTCTTCTGCAAGTGTCCTACTATAGTGGTAAATCAATTGATCATCTTTAAAAAGTATTACAAATGAAATGAACATCTCAAAAAATTCGTCTGCATAACATTTCGAAGCGACTTACATCAGCAGTGTCATCTTTAATCTCCCCGATTTCCTTCTCGCGTACTTCATCCGCCATTATTTCTTCAAATCTGTGTCAAATAAACTAAATTCGGTAAATTTTGTTAGCAAGAGCAGGAGTTCCACGCACACAACATAAACGAATGTCGACATCCATGTGAAGGAGAAAAAACCCAAACTAACATTTATGACTCACGTCAGTGCATCGGAAACATGTATCCAGAGAAATAAATAACTATATCAAAACATGAAGCAAATAAAGTCCTGGACACCGATAACGCGCGCCACACTGAATACTTCCCATTCTACCACAAACAAAAACCCTAGCGCAAATAACCCTAGGGCAGAAGCATCCGGTACCAGAAATCCAGAAAGAGGAGTGAAAACGCACAGAAAAGCAGTGCTATAAAGGCAAATTTCAACGAAGAATTTCTAAACCTTACTTCGCAGGGCGCGGCGCAAAGGAGAGACGACTCGCTCGAGAACCAGCAAAACGCTTCGTTCAAGCAGTACAGTGGATATATTATATATACGCAAAAGAAGAATTTTTTTTTCATGTTAAGAAGTATTTATTTTTCTAATATTAGATATTTGTTTATTTATTAACATAAATTTGGTATTTCAAATATCCATATAAAAAATAATAAAATAATTTCGGCATTTCAACATTTGGAAATAGAATTTTCATACCCGATATTGGAAAAATGTAAATCAACATTATTTATATGGGATTTTTACTTCAAATATACATAAATTTTAAGTTACTTACATCAAATATATTTAAATTTTTATATTTACTTCAAATATATTTAAACATTCATTTTCCTAATATAAAATGTGATTTATCAGCGCGTGTATCTACCTGCCCCCAAACCAGAAATTTTTACTTGGGATTTTTACTTTAAATATACCTAAATTTTAAGTTACTTATATCAAATATATTTGAATTTTTATATTTACACCAAATATTTTTAAAAATTTATTTTTTATATAAAATGTGATTTATGAGCACCTGTATCTAAATGCCCCTAAACCAAAAATTTTTGCTTGCTAAAATTTTCAGAACCCTAAATATATAATGAAGATGATATTGCTGCATTCAACATCGACATTGGACTTACATTGAAGAAGAAAAAATAGAAAATAAATAATATTGGTAACATTTTATTGACAATGATTGACTTGTTTTCTTAATTATTAATATCTATATCTTGTTGATAATTTTTACTGCATTTGGCAATAAAAATTAGACTTACATTGAAGAATAAAAAAATAGAAAATAAATTATGTTGGTAACATTTTATTGACAATGATTGACTTGTTTTGCTTAATTATTAATATCTATATCTTATTGATAATTTTTACTGCATTTGGAAATAATGGTAAAATATTTATATTTTTTTGTTAATTTTTTTAATGTATAAATAATATTGTTAAATACATTTGGAGTAAATATGAAAGTTTGGATATATTTAATGTAAGTAAATTAGAATTTAGGTATATTTAAAGTAAAAAGCCCTTATTTATATTTTTACTTTATAATTTTCTCATTTTTATCAATTTTTGTAAAGAAATATTTGGTGCAATAACCATGAATCAATTAATTAATAATGCTGTTCATTTTTAACCTAAAATAGTTATATTTATTACATTTAAATTAATTATATTGTTTAATATTATTTTATTTTTAATAAAATATTTTGGTGAAATTACAAAATGTGCATTTTCATTATAACATTTTCAAAGTCTTACAATTGTATATTTAATTTGAATAAATAATGTAACTAAGACATAACATAAAAAAATATATAAATATAATTATATATAATGTATAAATAAAATAGGAAAAAGAAAAAAGGAGAAGAGGAAAAAAAAAAACAGATGGGTAAATTTATATGTTGTACGGAGTAGTAGATTTGATAATAACTCCCAGTCTCAGATCCTCCACTACAGGAATCTTTAATACACAACCATTGCGGAAAACGAAAATCACATGAGACTTGGTTTCATGTTCACCAAAAGCACGATAACAGATGTCAGGCTGCTTTTCCCCTTCAACTAGACCATATAACCCCATCATCCCATGGCATATTTTTGCGTCCAGCTCTGGGCGGTGGCTTCATACTTGCCCCGGTCGGTCTTGTACATGTGAGCGATCTCTGGAACGAGAGGGTCGTCGGGATTTGGATCCGTCAGCAAAGAGCAGATGGAGAGGAGAACCTGCAGTTAACCATGGAGGAGTAACAAACAGCTTTATCAGAAAACAAGGTTAGGGAAAATGGACTGGAAAGTGTGGAGGAAGTATTGTGTTAATACCTTGGATATGGTCAAGGCTGGACTCCACTGATCTTTCAGGATGTCAAGGCAAATGCTTCCGTTGCTATTGATGTTAGGATGGAACACCTTTGTCCGGAATGCAACCTGAAATAGAAATAAGAGAATATCGCATTCAGTGGGGGATTTAAGATTCATGTCACCCAGTACAGACTCCAATTGCTAGAATAGCAGAGTTAGGAGAAGCACTAGTGGCAGATTTACAGCATGTATATCAGGCATCGATTTTCTGCAGTGAAGGGCTATAGCAAATTCAAGACATTAAATAACATATAGCTCAAAACATTGAAGGATCTGGAAAGCGTAACATCACTGAAGCTCAGAAATATTACTAAACATATCATGATACAGATTCTTAACGTGGAAAAGTTTGACAGGGGGAATCAACCAAAAGCTGGGTAAATAAGTTAGTTACCTTCGGAGGCTTGAATGGGTAGTCTGGAGGAAAATGAATTGAAACCAGGAACAAACCACCAGAATAAGGGCTGTCAGAAGGACCCATGATTGTGGCTTGCCAATGAAACATATCCTCAGCCACGGGGCCTGCACAGCACAATTTGATGGAGATCAAATTCATGATAAATGAAACCTCTCCAGCGAAATCGAGTTCAGGGTAGCGGCAGTTTGCAGGTAATTACGATATTGAATCCAAGGAAAGTGGTTTAAGGCCACTTATCCTACGATCAAGACCTTGAAAAACCAAACACTCATACTCTTCTACTAGGAGATACAGGTGAGGTCATGCTATTGGTGTTACCTGCGCTGCAAGAAGTTGGAGGATCCCGCTGCAGATCCTTAAGTTCTTTGTGTATTCTTTTCGACGCCATCAAAGAACCCTAGCCCAGACAAAAAGAATAATAGTAATAACAAAGATCCATAACCTCACACACCCAACAGGAAATTCGCACAAAACACATCCACATCCTGTCAAATATCCAACGAGCAGAGACGAAATACCGCGACACAGCAGATGCAGACTTGAGTCAACAGAAATGAATAGGATGGCGGTAAAATGGAATCTTACGGAGGAGAGGGGCAGAGAGATTTATGAAAGGAGGGGGAGAGAGGAATCCGGCTCCGGTGACCGGTACGAGACACGACAACTTGCCGGAAAATGGCGTCCAGTCCACGCAGACTCTGGTCGCCTCTATCGCAGACGCGCTTTGCCTTAGCTCCGGCTACTTAATTCTTGAATGCAGATTCAAATTTCGAAGCTTCCTCGCTGAACGTCTCTCACCTTTTTATTTATAATTGTAAATTTTTAATGTTAAATAATCGATTTTCAAATATTTCACCAAAATTGACCATCACACACGTCCTTCGGGTAAATTTTAAAAATATATTACTAAAATAACCCTATATAATAATTATCATCCATACACATAATTACATAATTATAATCATATTTTGCTATTATTTATATATTCAAAATATTAAATAATGTTGTAAAATATATAAAATTTCTGATAAATCATATTTAATACTGTTAATCTATATTTGTTAATCTTATTATAAATTTATTAAATATTCAAGATATTCAGAAATAATATTAACAACAAAATGCGTCAATTTCCATGTTTTGAATATCAATCTATTAATTATAGATATTTATTTTATTAAATAAATTTAAAGTTAAATTTAAAATTTAGAACTACTTGAATTTAATATAAGCTTTATTTTATTTAATAAAATATATATCATTATATTAATAATTTTTTTTATCATCGTTTCTAAATATTGAATAATTTATAATTGACAATGGTCACTTCCTCTTCTATGTTTTTTTACTTGTACTTTACCATTTCCCAAAAAACACAAATGCCACCTTTTTTAGTATATATATCATGTACCCAAAAATATTTAAAGAGGGAGTTTGATGAAAAACAACAAGAAGAAAGAGCTTGTTGAAGAAGATGAAGCTCTTGTGGTCTTCTTGAGTTTGTGGTCAATTATTAGTGTTTAGTCTTCTTCAATAAAGTTTTTTTTCTTTTTTGGAATGGTTTCATTTGATAGTTAGGTTTTTTTTATTATTTTTGATACATGCTTGAAGGGTTCATCAAGGAGGAATGAATCAAGTCCTCTCATTTCCTTTGCATATTTATAGAGTGTAAAAAATATTTAAGAACATGAGTGTAGAGCCTAACATGATCATCATGAAAAAGGTTGCATAGACAAATATTCAAGAACCCTTGGATAACAAAGATTGTGCATAGATTAAAACTTGAAGTCAACTCCATCCATGTTCCAAGCTAATGGAGAAATAGATGAAAATCTTCACATCAATTCCAGTTGAGGGATGAACTTTTAACCCCTTTCAATGGAGAGTTTAGAGTGAAAATGACATGAAATTTTCTGATGAAATGTTTTGATAAAATTTGAGTGAAATAAATGATGATTGTTAGAGATAAAGTGATGAAATATTTGATATATAAAAAATGAGAGAAAAAATATGATGTAGAAAAAAAGAAATATATTACGAAGGAAATAGAAATAATAAAATAATGAAGATTGATGTAGTTTTTCTGAAAAATCTATAATTGATTAGACTTATTCATGACAACAAGCAGAGTTGTTGGACATCCTTACTAATGCGTGTCTTTTAGTTGTCTTCTTCTACTTAAAATGATAAGAATGGAAGTGGCTTAGTTGGAGCTACAAAAGATGTTGTAATATTTTTATTTTTTTAGAAATTTTACTTCATTATTAATATTATAGATTTGTCACCAAAACGACATGATGAGCTTCATGAATCTCAAATGGTTGAGATAGATTATTTACTAGGTATTGATGAACATGATTTTAGTGGAATAACAAATTAAGTGACTTATTTATAGATGGGATTTCTCTTCACCCTCTCAAATAAATCTCTCTTAATTTTCTAATGACACAAATCTAAAATATAATGTATGATTTTAAACTTATCTAATGGCACAATTTTTCATTATTTTAAATTTGCCTTTTGTTTTGTCATTGTTTTTTTTAAAAAATTCAAAATAATCAATTTAAATATGCAGATGATATTTATTTATTATTTTAATGTTTTTTTAACCTTATAAAATTAACATCATTAGGATTGGGTATTATAATTTCAATGTGTGGCTTAAAAAAATATACATTATTTAAATAATTTTCTCTATACAACAATGTTTAAAATTTATTTGAAAATATGAAAAAAATTAAAACTAATTTCATAGTACTATTCAAAAAATATGACAATGTAAAATTATTTTGAAAATAAAAATAAAATGAAATTAATCTTCAATTATAAAAAATATTGGTAGAGGTGGGTACGGGTCGGATCAAAAATTAAGTGTCTGACTCGACGGGTCAAACTCATGTGGGTAGAGTGCTTAACCCGACTCATACCCGGATAGATTCTTATCGTTTTTAAAAATATAATATATATTTTTATTATAAAATGATGCACTCGATCTTTATAAAACATAAGTATATATTGTATTATTTTTATTAAAAATAAATGATACATTCGATTATTATCGTTTCTAAAAATATAATATAGTTTTTATTATACAATGATGCATTCGATCCTTAGAAAAAAATATGTCAATGTAAAATTATTTTGAAAATAAAAATAAAATAAAAGTAATCTTCAATTTTAAAAAATACTGGTGTCGAAAAAATATAATTATATTATTTTTACTATATGAAACTATATTTATTATTTTATAACATATTTCTCACCTCAACGTAAGGTATTAAACACAGAAATGAAAATAGGGTAGTCAGGCAACCTGTGTTTTGAAAAAATTACTGATGCATGGATGTAATTAATTATCAGAAGGTGAAGGAGTTCCATAGACCTTGTCACAATCCAATCGCCGTGTATCACTTCACTACATTCATCATTTGTAGAAATCGAAGTCGGAGTCGGGCTTCTTAACGTTGGATCTGTAGCCCTTCTCGAAATCCTTGGGTATTATAACGTAGCGATTCTTTCTGACGGCGTGCATGCCTGCTTCCTGGCAAATGGCTGCAATCTGAAAAGAAAACCTTTTCAGTGACACTGATTCAATCCCCGTACAAGAACATCTCATCTGCAAGTAAAAGTGGAAGTCACCTCGGCTGCGCTGATTTTATCTGGCCGGGATACGTAGTCCTCTAGATCCACTTCATCACTGAGGTTCATTTTGGCGGTGCAGACCTGCAAGCAGTCAACACAAAGCAGGTGTTTCAGAGGGTGAACGTGGTTCATTTAGGGTGGCCCTGGGAGCTACTCGCCGAGGTGAGAACTGTTTGATGGGCGTGTGCGCTGTGGAGACAGTGGAGTATGCGTGATGCCAGTGGTTCACCTGAAAGACGAGCCTCTTTTGGCGCCTGTCGGGGAGAGGAAACTCAATCTTCCGATCCAGCCTTCCTGGACGCAGAAGGGCGGGATCCAACGTGTCCGCACGGTTAGTTGCCATGATGACCTTGACATTAACCGTCTGGTCAAATCCATCCATCTACAAGGATTACAGAATAAGAAAAAACTGAAGTGGTTATCAAGGTGGAGTGGATGAAAATAAAAAAGATAGATTGGGCATCACAATCCCAGATGACAAGAACAGACAAATTGCAAAGATCTCATTGCGTACACATTTCTTGCAAAGAATAATTCGCTGCATTCTTTGATTTCCAATTTCAAGAAAATTTCGTAGCATACCTGATTCAGAAGCTCCATGAGAATTCTCTGAACCTCCCGATCAGCTCCAGTCTGAGCATCAAACCTAGCTGTGGCTATGGCATCAACTTCATCAATGAAAACAATCGAGGGTGCATTTTCCTTTGCTAGCCTGAAAACATCCCGTACCATCCGGGGACCCTGAGAAGACACACCATAAGCAGATGAAAAGAAAAATATACTAGGAAAATATAGAGGAGGAAGAGTATGAGAGTTATTGCATGCTAGGACAGCAAATAAGCTAGAGAAAAATGTTTCTCTGGAACACAGGAAACGATGTCTTCTCGGTTTGTCACAACATGGAAGATTACCAAAACAATGAATAATTTGAGCATACCTCTCCCAAGTACTTCTGAACAAACTCTGACCCAACGACCCTAATGAAGGATGCAGTGGTGTGATTAGCGACAGCCTTGGCAAGCATGGTTTTCCCAGTACCAGGTGGACCATACAACAGCACGCCACGGGGAGGATCTATACCAATCTGCTGATACAGCTCATGGTGAGTCAAAGGCAACTCAACAGCCTCGCGAATTTCTTGCTTTTGAATGTCGCACCCACCAATATCCTGGTAACATCATACCGAGGTTAAGTTGTAGAAATAAATCGCGCATAAAACCAGCAAAAAAAAGAAGAAACTTGCGTTGTAAGTAACATCAGGCTTCTCGGACTGGCTGAGAAGCGAGATGCTGGAGTCGGCTTCAGGGGGCAAGACATCCACAAGAGCATTAGAGTGGCGGTGTAAAGCCACAGACCCAGAGGGCTTCAGGAGCTCCCTGTTAATGGTGCTGAGAATCCGAACATAATAATTTGAGCCCGTTGTCGATCCAACGATGGCGTTGTTCTGATCAATCATCTCCATGAACTGACCGATAACGAGGGGCACCGATTGGATTCTCTTAACCTCTTCCTGCGCACGAAGCACCTCCCTTCGAAGATTCTTCAGTTCATCTTTCACGTACTCCTCTTGAATCTCCACGAACTCCAACTGCCGCTGCAGCGATTTTAGCCTCGAGTGGAGGTCCTCATCACCATCACCAGAAACCGATACACCATAATCAAGCATCGGCCGGAGTCGTGGCAGCTCCGACTGCGAGTGTTTTGCGCTAAGCACGACTGTGGTAGCCATGGATCGTGGATTTCAGGCGCAAAACAAATGTGTGATAAAGAGCCCTAATTTGTAACGCCGAGTCCACGACGACGTCGTTTACGGTTGTCGTGTGAGCCCCGTCATCCATTGCCAGGTAACTCGAATGAGGGGCTTCAAATTTCAATGGGCCAGGCCCAAGATGGCTACAAAAGCCCATATGTAATCCATTAGTATATACAATTCACCGGAAACCCTCGAAATCCATTCTTGTTGGTCGGCCGCGGATACTTCATCGGATTTCGCCATGGGAGGAGTAAGTCTCCCTGAGCTTCTATTTCGTGTATTTTAGGTGCTACCGGTGTATTACTGTTGCTTTCTTGCGAGGCGCTTGTTGATATAGTTGATTTTGACTAATCGAATGAAAAATCGCTCTGTTTGAGTTTTTAAGAAAGATATGCGATGCGTTGTTGCTTCGTGCAATGCAATTGAATCTATTGCTGGAAAAGTGCATGTGTTTGTAAGATCTGCTTATCTTATCCTGGTTTGGCTTCATCTTAAAATTTCTATCCTTTTAGCGTATTTGGATGCCTAATGTCTTGCAGATGTACAGTCCTGTGTTTTTCACCTTTTATTATTCGGTGATCTACCTATGTTTTGCATATGTAGAACTAAATGCGTATCTATCTTGAGATTTGTGAGGGTTGGCATTTGTGTATAGGGCCTGCAAGGTGCTACCGTCAGATTAAAAATAAGCCATATCCAAAATCACGCTATTGCCGTGGTGTGCCCGATCCGAAGATCAGGATCTACGATGTAGGGATGAAAAAGAAGGGTGTGGATGAATTTCCTTTCTGCGTTCACTTGGTCAGTTGGGAGAAAGAAAATGTATCCAGTGAGGCTCTTGAAGCTGCTCGGATTGCTTGCAACAAATACATGACGAAGTTTGCAGGAAAGGATGCTTTCCACCTGAGGGTTAGGGTCCATCCCTTCCATGTGCTCCGTATCAACAAGATGCTTTCGTGCGCTGGAGCTGATAGGCTCCAAACAGGCATGAGAGGTGCTTTTGGCAAGCCTCAGGGAACTTGTGCACGTGTTGCCATCGGCCAAGTCCTGCTCTCTGTTCGTTGCAAGGATTCCAACAGCAATAATGCTCAGGAAGCTCTCCGTCGTGCCAAGTTCAAGTTCCCTGGTAGACAAAAGATCATCGTCAGCAGAAAGTGGTAGGTTTTCATCTGAACACATGCTTGATACTCTCGTGCCCTGCCCTATTGGTAATGTGCACATCATCTTCACCAGGGGCTTCACTAAATTCAACCGCAATGACTACCTCAAGTGGAAGTCAGAGGAACGCATTGCCCCGATGGTGTGAACGCAAAGGTAAGAACCCCACTGCAAACATAATCGATGCCTTTCTTCTTAATGCCTTGTGATTTCTTCGTGGGTTTACCGTGCTCACTTCCTACAGCTTCTCGGTTGTCACGGCCCTTTGGCGGACCGGCGTCCCGGCAAGGCTTTCATTGATGCTGCTGGTGTGTCTGCTTAAGCTGCTCCACTCTCTTCTCCTGTGGAATTGTTTCTTGTGTCTTCTGAACACCTCTTTTTTTGTTTTCGTAAGAGTACGGGCGTATCATCTGAACATTATGACACTCTTGGATCCTCTGATTTTATCAGTTCAAATGCGTTTTTATTTTCTCGATAAATACCAATTTTTTTTTAAAAAAGAATATCATGTCAATATCCAATCAAAATACAGTAAAATCAAAAGTCATATTTATATTTAATATATTTCTACATACGTTTTAGTTATTATTTTTTATTCTCAAAATGAAAAATTAATAATTCAATACATTTATTGTTTGGTTTTCAAAATTAATATATAAAATCATTATTTTAAAAAATAACCAATAAATATAAGATGAATCTTTCATTCTCATTCTAATAAACTTTTATACATACGGAATTATGGTGTTCGTTTTTTGAAATAGATTTATACTAAATTAAATATAAAAATATTAAATTTAAATAATTAGTTTTATTTATCACATATTTTTATAATCAATTAAATTGGCCAAATTCGATTTCTAACAAACTTCTTCTCAAATGTGAAAATATTGACAAACATTCAACCTTTTACGCAATGCAAAATATGAAATTTTCTCAAATTTCGAACATTGTCTAAGAGAGGATGCTCTGTTACAAGACAGGCATTGTGTTAACAGGGAGCGGGGGAAAGAGGGATTTTAAGTCATCAACACAGAGCAGCACCAAACATATGACACTTATTTGACTTGTTAATCAGCAAACTTAGTGGTTGGGCATGCGGCATAAGACTCCATCAATATCTGTGCTCCATCTTCTCCCTTTCCTTGTACCACTGAACATACCTGTATTCAAGCAAAACGAATGCGATTACAAGTGTACCAATCATCAAGGAGCTTAGAGAAGAAAAATCTACAATCTCCAGGACAAGACTCAAGTTAATTAGAAATTTTAAGAAATGAATGCCATCTTTCTCACAAGGAAGAAATAAACCTGAAGCGCCTAAAACATGTACAGCACACACAAGGAAGAAAAGAGACCACCATGATTCGAGAACAAAAATTGCATGTCAGCAAATTGATAGCATTCGAGAAGAAAAAATTGCATGTCAACAAAATAAACTGTCATTCAGGAAGTGTGATCAAGTTGTATGGATTAACCAAAAATGAACTGAAGCCCATGATGCAGGGACTTGAGGTTTCAAATATGATGGGAGGCACTGTATATCCCCCGTGTTCTTAGATATGTAGATTATTCAGTGATTAAGGCTCTAGCTTGGCAACAACCAAGGTGATCCACAAAGCGAGAATAGCATCAATCCATGTGATATCAATAACGCAAGCAAATGATAGTCTACCGGAGCCTGCTAACGGGCCCTATTTTCCAGTACATCGTTTCACCACAAGCTGACAACCACCATCCACACCCAAAACACAGATATCTTCCCCGGTAAACACTACTTCCCAAAAGGGATTAACCAGAGGATGAAGATCTATGCACCCAAAACAAACAAATGCATCAAATTTAATCCCATCTTAACTCCATTACAACAATTGGAAACAGGGTCCGATAACGACAACCACCAATCCAGATCACAAAAATGGAAAAAAAAGATTCCCAGGTATCCAACACAACAACACATCTACACTATCGGACAAACGAAGAGAACACTTACGAATAGGTGCCGATGAGAGGGGCAAGCAAGAGAGTCGCGCTGAGCCAATTCTCGGACACCTTGTGAGAAATCTTCCCAGGCAAATCCTTCCATAAGCCGGGCATCACCTGCTGCTGGAACGGTGACAACGCGTAGATCACCGCCTTCAATCTCACCGGCTGCTTCCCCATTCCCCTGTTCGATTCCGCACCACAGACCAACTAGGGCTCCAGAAACTCCCCCATTTAACCACAAATAATCACGTCAAATTTTTTTTTTCCTTATTTCACATCATTATTTTAAATTTAATTTACATAATTTAATTTTCATAAATTAAGTACCTGTTCTGTTTTTTAAATTTCTTATTCAATTATGTAGAATAGAATCAAGCTTAAGATTATATGAGTTTTAAATTGTAAAATTATTTTGTAAAATAACATAAAATTATATTATAAAATTTAATAAAATAAAATATATATGATAAATTTAATATATTAAATTATTATACAATTTAATATTAATATATATTTATATTTAAAATAAATAAAAATTGAATATTATAATTTTTCTAATTAATATCTTATTTAATCTGTATTTCAGAGATTTAATAAATTTAATAATTTTTGAAATTAATCACAGAATATAAATTTTTAATTTGATTATAAAATTACTAAATTGAACAAAATCAATTCAAAAAATGCATAAAGCATAATAGGCCCTAAATTTTTAAAAATAACTTTTTATTACACTTCCAAAATTTGAAAGACTTTCGTTGGAATATTAAAATAAATAATAAATTTATTAATAAAAAATAAAGAATAAAAAGACAGCGGCATGCCCCAAACTCCAATCTACCAGGCAGTGTTGGGACGTTTGATACCAGTAGAAGCGAAGGGGAACCTTCTTCTCCAACGCTTCTCAGCATCGCCAGCTCCCTCAGCTGCTCTTTTTTGTACACGTCCTGCGACTCCTCCTGCGTTTCCACCACTCAAAAAGCTCGATAAACCAAACACCAGCGCCTGAGTCGTTCAGGATCTTACCACAGGCTTCAGCAGCTCTTCAATGATCTCCTTGGCTTGTTTCAGACGGATGTCCGCGGTACCGGCCGGTGGTTTTGCTGCTTCTGCTTCGATCAGGATGTGCAGTGGCTCGCTCAGATGTTCATAGCCCGGTTTGCCCCTCAGGTTCTCCTCCTGAGGTGAATAATGTATGAAAACTGAGATGAGGATCAGCTGCATCAGTACGTTTTACCTTCTCAGAATCTTTCAGCGAGCCTCTTCCTCGTATGAAGACACGGCAACCAGTGGAAGCCTCCACCCGTTTCAGAGAATTGCCTCTGGGACCAAGAAGCCGCCCCACGAAATTGAACTGTTGATGAAGAGTGGATCAAGGGGGTATCAGAGAATTGGAGTGTAATACCATTAGGGGCGCCATACATTCGGGTATGCATCAACGGGGATGTCCAGGCGCAGCATTTTCTTCACAGGAAATGAACTTGGACTCCCGGGAGGCCTCCAGTCCGGCGGCTTACCCTCCACACCATTTAACCACTGTTAGCAGGAATCTCAGGTTTCAGGTTAAGTGGTGATCCAAAGTGTGGAATGAAAAAAACCAATGATAAGAATTCAGTGAGATGGGAACTTACCTCCGAGTGCAATCTGCTCCAGCCATTCCAGTTCCAGGTGCTTAAAGGATGCTGGCCTATAGGATTAGGAGCCATCGCTTCCAAGAAAGGTAAGGGACTGTGTAGTCTTTCATAGTTGGTAAAACCATGGTTCAATATTCTTCCCGAAAGTCTCATTATTTCTGCAACTTGCAAATGGTTATAAATCTGAAGAAATGAAACCACATAGAGACAAGGTAGCATGACAGGGATGAAGAGGTATTGATAGAAACAAATCAGCATCTAAACACCAACGTGGCATTTCAAGATGATGAGAGAAATATTTCTATCTGGATGGGCAGAAAGCAACAATAGAAACAAAAGAGAGAATGAGAGGCCAAGATCACTAAAGCAGGTATCCTTGATGCCTCATCCAAGAAAAATCCAGTAGCTCAGACCTATTGAGGTGGCTCTCAAATAGACTGCTAGGCTATAAACATTGCATGAAACAGCAAGAATGGGGTATTGCCAAAACGGGACATATGAAAAGTATATGCAGAGGCATTGAGAAGTAAGCACATATTCAATGCTTCCCACCTAACACCGGCAACCACCAGAATTATGCACGTCTCCGAAAACCAACACTCACAATCCCATTCACTCCTAGTAATTGTCGGAAAAACGAGACAGAGAATATTTGGATGCCATTGTTGCTGCTTGAAAACAATAACAAAGGCACCAGAGAAAAAACCTGCAGCAGAGTAGCAGATCCAAAAGTTGAAGGCAGGAGGTATTAACCTTGATCCAGGAGACGACTACAAACGGGCAGCGCTTGCATGAATGGCGCCAGTTTCTGCCTTTCCATCAGCAACTCGGACAAATACTGACTGCAGCCAATCAAAAACACCAAATGCACATATGACCCACATAAAAAACCTAGCAATCAACAATCCTGAACACAAACTACGAAATCTAAAATACCTCTCCACATCGGCCATAGTTCTCGGACGAGGAGAAGGGATATTTGTAGTAGGGGAGAAGTTCTTCTGGGCGTACAAATTAGCCATGAATTATACATAAAGAATGTGATGCGCTAAACAGTCTACAAAGCCAAAGAGACGAATGAAGAAGTGAGCGAGAATTCAAAGAAATAATAGTGCATTGTCAAAACCCAAAAATCTCTTCAGGAAACAGACCAGGCCTTCTGCAACGGAGAAGTGCGGAATGAGAACCCTCCAGCGGCAAACAAACACACAGTAAAAAAGTGTACTCTTTTCACAGCTTCGATGAGCTGGAGGCTTCAATGGCTGTGGGGGCAAATACAAGGAATCCATCATGTGGGTAAACATAAAATTCATCAGTCAAAAATCCAATAGTTTCACCATGACAAATTTACAGTTAAGGTAGATGGGAGGTTCGTGGGGTTGAGCTTTGAATGCCATCTTCAGAGATTACGTCATCGTATCTTCGCCTCTTTATCGCCCCCTCCCCTTGCCGATCGGAAAATGACGAAAGGCTGAACGGCGCTAATTGCCAGTCGCTTGACAGGAAAAATGAAATTACAAGAATATATTTTACATTATAAATGATTTTTTAATTAATATAATTAAGTAAAATAATATAATTTTAAAAACAAGGTAAATGCTTTTATTAAATTTGTACACATAATTATTCATATTAACAATTAATATTAAATTCAGCATAATTCAATTATTAATTTGGATCCCACTCGCTTCATGTAATCAGTTCAGATAACCCAACGCCGGAGTACGTGTTCCGCCGCGGCGCCGGAGTCCGATGTGACTGGTGGAGCACAATTTCTAAGAAAAGTGCGTAGCAGAAACAAGTCCCAGATTAACCAGGTATTAGTGATGGAGATTACAAGAGAAGCGCGATAACGGCAACCGGATAACAGCAGGGATCTGAGGAGCTTCCGGCTTCGGGAATCGCCGGAGTAACCAGAGCTTTTATGGAAGGTATTCTTTCGAGATGGAAGAAGGGAATAAGCGAGACGAAGAGAGGGAGCTCCCTTCAGTCCAAGCACAGGAAAAGCGGGACTGAAAATTCGTCTCCCGCATCATTCACTCAGCAGCAGTAGCACCAAATCCACCTGCGCGTCTCAGTTGTCTAATGCCTGTGAGTGAATGAGTCGGCAGCAAATTCATGTCCCGCATCTCCCCCGTAACTGGACCAAAGGAAGCTCTCTCCCTCAAAAACCCTAAACCCCAAAGGCTATCAGACAAGATATAGCACAAGCATGTTACCACAGTAGAACTTGCCGAGAGAGGAGACTGTGAAAAGCTCTTTGCCCACCATTTTCTTTGTAGCTGAACTCTCTTCTCCGAGCATTCTTCCCTGCTCCATCCAGCATCTTCATTTTTTTGCCCTGCGCAATAGATAACATACAAGTACAAGTTCAATAGCACCGTAAAACTCACCCTAAGAGGTGACTGTGAGAAGCTCTCAGTACACCATTCCCTTCGCCACCATTCTACTTTTAAATAAGGAAAAAGACCCTAAACCCTAAAGCTTGCACGCCAGAAGATGATGAGAAAGAACCAGGACGCAATAAAATAATGGGGCGTGAAGAAAAAGTTGGAGAAATAGGAAGAGTTGCAGAAATCACGGAAGAGGGATTGAGTGAAGATCTGGAGATTATCTGATTGACGAAGGATGCGTCGCTTTCTTCATGTGAAGAGGAAATCCAACACAATCTCACAAGGACGATACGAAGAAATACACGTCAAAGAAAGACAGGGCCTGCAAATCCGCACAATTCATTGAATTCTCCCAGAAAGAGCGACGCTGTGAATGTCAATGGTGCTCGAATTCCGGCGACCGGAACCTCTGCCGGAGATGGGGAAGGAAAAAGAGCGTAGTTGGCGGAGCATTCTACGACGGTTGCCTCTTATAGACTGTGTAAGCGAAGACACGTAATCAAGGCCCCCTTTACTGTCATACTATGTGGTGCAATGCTGTTCATGCAGAAGCGGAATTCTGGGCAGGAGTTTCAGATTAATAACATTTCAGCATTATTTTCTCAGAAATGTAATCAAAATTTAGATTTTTAAATTAAATCCAAATTTTTTCCAAATTTAGAATATTGATATAATATTTTATGTAATGCAATAGGGTTGAAAGTGCTTCAGGAATTTTGTAGTAATTTGATTATCAGTTTTTTATTAAACCTCTTTAAATAAAAAAAAATATATTATTAAATTCATGAATCCAAAAGTATGCATGCCAAATCTATTAGTATTTACACATATTGAATTCATTTATTAAATGTTTACCATGAGAGTGATTAATAATGTATTTGAATTATTTGTATTTAAATATATATGTATTGGGTGATTAATTTTATAAATTTATTTTAAAAAATATTATATATATATGTAGAATAAATGAAAAAAACTCCCAAAATTAGTTTTATTAAGAAACTAAATTTGGATAAAATAGTTTTTAAAATATGATTAAAGGGTTACATAAGAATTTATTTAGTTTTGATCTTCTAGAAATATTTTTTAATAAATGATTCTGATAAAATAAAAGTTGAGTCTATTTAATTTATTAACATAATAATTTTTTCCAAAATTTTATTCTTTTTGGAATGACTGATTTTGAAATACTTTTGGATATAATTACTTAAGTTATTCGTAAATAATCAGAATTGGTAACAATTTTCTACTTCTTGGGTATTTATGATGTTTATTAAAAATTAAATTAATCAAATATTAATTTTAAGTATTTTATTTTAAATAATTCATAATGCCTATTTGTGATGCTGACACGTGCAAGAAATCTAGTACACATATGGCTTTTTCGTCTGAAACACTCCTTCGATCGTTGACTGAAAGAGACGCATTGATTGGATCGTGACGGGACGGGACACCATGACGGTTGACGTTGATCTGACAATTCCCCGGCCGACGCGCAACCGGAGAAAACCGGGTCCGGGTTGGACCAACTGGGCTCGACTCTGTGATTGTGAGTAGTGTTCCTGTGGTTGAACTCGCCATGGTATTGTGCAGCGGAATGGGAAGTTTCTCCATTGCGAGTTGCTTCAGTGATCAGCTTAAAAGGTTAAGCTGATGATGCCAATGCCTCAGGCTAAATTAGCAGGAATGCAGCGGACAGAAGAAGATGTTTCATGGCAGGAATGGAACTTCTTCATCAGTTGCTGCATCCCAAGTTTGCTCTGGGAAGGATAATTCGGGCTATCTCTTGTATGGTTTGAGGTGGTACTCTTGGAATTCTGAAGCGAAGGATACTGATTCTTCCTCGAGCTTCTTCTGCAACCTTCTCCAAGTTCTGAGCATATCAGCTTGAATCAAACCACGGTACAATGTCTCAAAGGTGATCTTTTGTGGGAGGAATCCCTTCTCGATCATCTCAACGAAGAACATGCACGCCTGTTTCCATTTCCGTTTCTCACACAATCCATGGATCAGTAACGTGTAGGCATCCAGATCAGGTCCAATCCCACTTTGCTTCAAATCATCCCAAATCTCCCAAACAAGCCCCATTTTGTCTAGCTTCAAAAACATTCCTAGCAGTATACAATACGTATGCAGATCAGGTGAAAGATAGACACCCTCCTTCATTTTCCTGTACAACCTTAGTGCACTATCGATCTCCCTTCGTCCCCTGAACTGCTTAAAGAAGCAGTTGTATGTTTCAGCTGTTGGGGTGATTCCATGATGGACCATGTCATTCAGCAACTCCTCGGCATCATCCATCCTACCACAACAACAAAGACATTTTATTGCAGATGTGTAGGTCGCCAAGCTCGGCCAAATTCCTTTCTGTTTCATCATCATCAGCTTGTCTAGGCACAGCTGGGGCTTATGTGCCCGGGTATACACATGGAGCAAAATTGAGTAACTAGTGACATCAGGTTCCAAGCCCCGCTCACGCATTTCATCGAATACCATCTCCGCTTCCCTGATCACCCCGTCCAATCGACTATCGCAGTGGAGCTTAGCATGCCTGCAAATCCCATTCAACAGTACATTGTAGGTGACAACGTTTGCCTCGATCCCCCTCTCCAACATCTCCCCCAGGAACTTCTTTCCCATATCAGATTTCCCAACTTTGCACCATCCATATATCAGAATGGTGTACAACTTGGCATCCGCGTCCAATCTGTATTTCTCCTTGTTGAAAATCTCTACAGCAACTTTCACATACCCATACTTGCACAGAGTGTCCATCAGATAGCGGAATAGGAAACTAAACTGTGACTCGAACGCTTCATTACCAAGGATAACGCCGATGTCATAAAAGGCACGAATTGCAGTTCTGGTCAACCCTGCGGCGACCAATCTTCTGATAAGCACAAAGAAAGTAGTGAAATCGGGCTTCGATTCATCGCCCTGGTTGTCCATCTGGAAAATCAGTTGCCACGCCGCGTCAAATTGTTGAACCCTACCTAAAATGTCGATCAGTATATTGTAAGCAGCAGTGTCCACAATCGCAGCAGAAGAGAGATGGCCATCACCCTGAGCGTACTTGAAGAAGGCGAGTGCAATCTTCGAATGGTGACCCAGCCGGAGAAGGGTTTGTTGGATCAGAGAGGGGAAAGGCTGATACCTTGGATTTGTAGGGAAGATTCCATATGGTGAAACGGATTGTGGTGGCGGATTAGGAGTTGAGAAAGAGCGTCCGCTTCTGGTGATGGTTGGATGGGCCGAAGAGATGGTTTCGCCATTACATCGCACGCTGGCGTATATGGGTCGCGTTCATCGGAATCGTGATGTGAGCGGAAGAACCTTAGGCGGGGTGCGGCCATCGCCGCCGTCAGACGAGGGCTGCGAAAGGGGATTAACGCCGGCATCCGCTTGCTTGTTGAACAGTGTCATTTACTTTCATTAGTTTATCGGAGAATTAAAATCCAAAATATTTTTTTAATATTTTAAATATTTTAAAAACATTTTTATTCTTGAAGATAGCAAAATCGTATGCTATCACTCATTAAACGGCGAAGTTTGACTATGGTGACTCAAGTTACAGTTATTACAAATAATCTAATCTTCAAGTTTCAAAATTATATTATAGTTACTTCAATTTATATTTTTTGTGAATAGTTTGATTCTAACTTATGAAATTACATATTTAATCTTTGATACAATTATTTTGATTTTTTTATATATTTAACCTCTTATTTTAAATTTATCATTTCTGGTTATTCGTTGTATACTTAATCTCTCATATTTGATTTACTTTATAAAAATTTTAAAAATTATTTGAATTTTCATTAAACAGTTTTGAGAACTTGAAATGTTTTTTTGTAATTTTGAAACTTTAAGATTAGCCTCTTTATACTAACTGAAACTTGATCTGTTATTTTTGTAATTTTATTCTCATTAAATCTCAAAGATTGGATTAAGAATATAAAGTTATTCTTATGCTGGGCGTCATGAGCATGGAGCTACTTTGGCATGTCCGGTGACTAACCGAGGAATTGCACGAAACTGGCCCTGTGTATCAAGTCATTCCTGGACTGGGGTAGCTATTGAGAGACTGGGAAGTGGGGGCTTCGAGCATCTCAAAGCATTCAAGAAAACAGATACAGCCAGTTATTTACATCACAAGATGGTCTTCCTGATCACAGCCTACCGCTTAGTATCCTCCCTGAATGAATGCATTCAGGCGGTTCAGCTCATCCCGATGCTCTCTCACCACCGCACGTACAACATCGCCGATGGAGACCATACCAATCATCCCGCTTGCATCGATCACAGGTATGTGCCTGATGCGGTTATCTGCAGATTAATTTACAGTATCAGGGCCAGAGCTGACAAACATGAAATGCACTTGTGGAGAGCAGAATTGCTCAGGGGCAGCAGCACCTGTCATGAGTTGCATTGCCTTCAGAACCTTGGTATCTGGTGATACAGTGATCAGCTTGTTCTGCAGTTGTTGATGGAGATCCCATCAAAGGATTCTCAGTCATTTTCAGGAAGACGACTACACAACAGTATGCTACCTACCTCTTCAGTCATGATGTCTCCAACTTTTGTGACCTTAGATGACCTCCCTTGTACAATGATCTTCCTGAGATAATCTGTAACAAAAAGTGTCATAATTTCATAGCATAAAGGGATGGCTAGAAGTTATCATAAAATACAGACTGATCTGATTCAAGGATGAAATGAGAAAAAAACAAACCTCTCTCAGTGATAATCCCAGCAATTGTCTTCTGCTCCCCAGGCTTAACAACCACAAGAGCACCGACGTTGTGCTGTGTCATCTGCAACACGAGAATGCAGCCATCCTCATTGTTAGCAGAGGCGCAGAAAAAAACTTTATGGCTTGAAACTCAAAAGGAGTTCATATTGCAGGGAAGGATCCTTACAGACTTCACAGCATCATAAACAGTGTCATTTGTTGTGCACCAAAGCCAAGAGCCATCAGCATTTTTCCCTTTGTCTTTCAAAACATCAGATATCTTAGTGCTTTCAAAGCCATGCTCCTCGATCCTCGCCGCAGTGGAAGTAGATTCTTGGCGAGCAAAAAGAGAACGAGTAGCAGCAGCTGCAGGAGTCAGACGGATATGGCGCAAAATGGCATTCTTGACAACACTCGCATTAGAGAAAAGGGCTTGAACTCCTTGCATCTTGTCTGTAAATGAAAGAAAACATCAGGGGCTTGTCAAGATATCACCGAATATCAGTTGAACAATATGCTTACACCAGAGCCCCTTACAAAAACGTCAGCATGGATATGTAACCCGACATGGGAGAACAGCGATATTTAATCAGCACCGAGATCTCTAAGATCGTTAAAAGCAAACTGAAATTTGGAGTCAGAGACGCAGAATTTCGAAAAACTTGAAGAAAGAAATCCGTGTAACAAAGTATCCCTTCCGCATCAAGGGAGCAGAAGAGGCAACAACCCATGTAAAAATCCATACACATCGCCTAAACGCTAGGACGATATCGACTTCCAAGAATCATATTGACCTGAACTTCTCCACAAACACTTTTTTTTCCGTTCTCCATTTCCCAAAGAGGGCACCAGGAATCTTTCGCTTACTCAAAAAAATCAAGTATTTGCAACAACAAAATTGAAGAGAGAGTGAGCTTAACCTCCACCGGTTTCAGCAGAGCACCATCAACTGAATCAGTGATCCTACCTCTTCTACTCGAGCATTTATATAAGGACACACGTACACCAGAATAGGAAATCTGGGCCTCAACAGAGAAAATAACATCAGACCCACAAATGAATTCCCCCTGGTTTTGGATAAGCATCCACGTACGAAAGATGCATTATCGATAAACAAACAAAAACTAAAACTTTTTCTTTTCTTTTTTTTTTTCTCCGACGAGGGGAAGAGTAAAGAAGACCGGCCGCCATTGGTGGTGTTTTGCTTTCAGGTAAAATAATTTACCAAATTATGTTCAATTGCATTAAAAGCATTTATTTTTATATAAATAATGGAAATGAATGAACATGCAAGAAATTCATCTTCAATTAATTTAAAAAATGAATATAATAGAACAATAGAATATAATAAAAAATTAATTATATATTTACATTAATAATGAAAATTATTAAAAAATAGTATTAAATTATTTAGAAAATAAATATATAAAACTAACACTTCACCCTCAAGGCTACAAGGTGTAACCCTACACGATCCCAAACCTCATAACCAACATGGTAACACACAAGAGAGTTCATTTGAGGAAATATAGCAAGGTTTGGCCGAAAATCATTATAAGTATATACAACCTAAGTAGTTTACAACACACTTCACAAGTGAAGTATCTTTCCATCACAAGTATCAAAATGTCTAGTCACCTAACAACCATTGGGGAGGCACTCCCCACACATAGTTACGTCAATAACATAACACAATCCTAACAACTAGGGAAGGCACTTCTCGTGTCATTAGCGCTACAAGCGCTTGCTCAAAAACATGACTCTCGGCCACCCCAAGTCTCGCTATCCCATCGGCGCACCCTCCTCGGCCACCCAGCGGTAGACCCGGTGTTTGGACCTACACACAAGAACATGTAAGGCGTTAGTTTTGTGGTAGGAGGAACATCATTCCTCATCTCAACCCCATCTCAGTCGTCACTCGTGTTCCCCTGCTCAAAGGCTCACGGCTTCCATCCCGCGGCTCTCCCGTATTGCCGGCAGACCACGTTCCCGACTGTGGGAAAGGCCCACATCGCCCCTACTCATATGAGCTCAGGCTTCCACGATCTCGGACAGACCCGAGTTGCCGCCGATGTTCGATCTTCACCGGCCCTGCCCGAAGGCTCCATTTGCTCGCCTAAACTGACGTTCAAGGTTAAACCCCTTACCTTCGCCGCCTCCGATGACTCTTGCGCACTCCGCGTCTGTTTCTGCCCTGTTTGTGCCATCGTTCCTCACAGGTTGCGATTGATCTCCTCTCTCGGACATGTGGTCGAGCCCTAATTTCATCCCCAATTCAATTTAATGGGTTAATTCTTGAGGCGGGTCATGCGTGGAGACTATCCCTGCCCACGTCCCTGCCCAGCTGACTGACTCCCTTCCCCTCCTGCCATGTGCCTTGCATGCCTCCCACGCAGGTGGTGGTGAATGGTGCTAAGCCCACCGATTTCTTCCCACGCCGTGGTCACTATATCGCTTAGCCACACCTCTCACCCTCTCCTGTCGCAGTTGACATACGTTCAGCTCGTAGCAAGGGTTACCAAGACTCTTTCCACACTGTTCTAGCTCCCAGTCATTACATTACCCTCCCCCTCTTTTAGAAGGTTTCATCCCGAAACCGTACCTTTAAAGAGTTCAGGATGTTGTTGCCACATCTGTGTTTCCGTCTCCCACGTGGCATCCTCTAGTCCTAGGTTCACCCACTGTATCTTTAGCCATGTAATTGGCTTTCCTTGCTGCGTAGTGATCTTTCTTCCCAAAATTTTCATTGGCCTCACCCTATAAGTGAGGTTGTCCCCTACATTAAACTCATCATTCCTAACTTCTCTTTCCGGATCTAGGATTTGTTTATGTAGTTGGGAGACGTGAAAAACATTGTGCATCCATGTGAACCTTGGTGGAAGTGCAAGTCAATATGCTACCATTCCTATTTTCTGCACGACCCGGTATGGGTCTATGAACTAGGGTCCCAATTTGCCAAACTTCGGGCTCCTGGTTAATCCTCGTTAGGGTGACAACCGCAAATATACTGTTTCTCCTACTTCATATTGTAAGGGTCTCCGCTCTTGGTCTGCCCAGCTCTTTTGGCGGTCATGCACCACCTTCAGTCTCTCCCGAATGACTTTTACTTGTTCTCCATCTCTTCGATTTGCTCATGGTCGGCCAATGCCCGCTCGCCTACCTCGTCCCAATGCAGCAGGATCCTGCACTTGCGTCCGTACAACACTTCGTATGGTGACATCCTCAAGCTCGCTTGGTGACTATTGTTGTACGCAAATTCCGCCAGAAAGACATTCTCATCCCAATATCCCGGAAATTCTACGGTGCTCGCCCGCAATAGGTCCTTTAAGGTCTGGATTGTGCGTTCCGATTGACCATCTGTTTGAGGGTGCATTGCAGTGCTCATAGTCAGTTTGCTCCCCATCGCCTTTTGCAGTGCTTGCCACAACCGAGACATGAATCCAACATGTCTATTCGATACTATGCTTGTGGATACTCCGTGTAGCCTCACTACTTATGCGATGTACACTCGGGCTACCCTCACGATGCTCCATTTCGAGAGAATTAGGATGAAATGGGCGCTCTTCATCAGCCTGTCCACTACCACCCAAATAGCCTCATGTCCAGACCTTGTCCTTGGCAAGCCTATATCACGAAGTCCATTGCTATCTGTTCTCATTTCCACTCTAGTATCTCCAATGGTTGCAAGAGTCCACCGGGTCGTTGGTGCTCCGCTTTGATTCATTGACATACTTGGCAGCGACTCACAATATCTTTTTTCATTCCTGGCTACCAGTATGTGCCCCGAATGTCTATGTACATCTTTGTTCCCTTAGGGTGCATCCCGTATCTTGCTTCATGAGCTTCTCGCAATATCAACTTTCTTAGTTGCTCTTCTAGTACCCATATCCTTCCATGTGCCATGATTAGGCCATCTACTTGTCTCGAAAAAGGGTCATGTCCGGCGCATGCCTTATCATAGATGTGGTGCTCTTTAGTGGCCTCTTGTGATCGTAAAATTCTCTCAAGTAGGCTAGGTTCCATTTAGACTATCGTCTGAATCTCTCCTCTCCCCACTACTTCCAATCTCATTCTCTCTATATCTATCATCCTCTCTCAGGCTCCTGCCTAGGCCGTCTGGCACTATGTTCGCCTTGCCAAGGTGATAATTTACCCCTAAATCATAGTCCTTGAATAGCTCAAGCCACCTACACTTTCTCATGTTTAGCTCCTTCTATGTGAACACGTACTTCAAATTCTAATGGTCCGTATATAGTTCGCACCGTACACCGTACAAGTAATGTCACCATATCTTTAATGCAAAAATCATCATCACCATCTCAAGGTCATGGACCAGGTAGTTCCTCTCATGGTCTTTCAGTTGCCTAAATGCGTAGGCAATTACTTGTCATTCCTGCATCAATATGGCCCCCAACCCTTTCCCACTAGCGTCGGTGTACACTTCGTAATCCTTTCTAGCCTGTGATAGTGCCAAGACTGGTGCTTGTGTCAAGGCCCTCTTTAGCCAATCAAAGCTGCCTTGGCACTCTGTCCATTCGAATGCTTGAATCTTCTTCAACACCTCCGTTAGGGGTCGTGCCTTCTCCGAGAAGGACTTAATGAATCTACGATATTATCCTGCCATTCCCAAGAAGCTTCTCACTTCACCCACATTCCTAGGTGTTGCCCATGCAGTGATGGCCTCTACCTTCTTCGGGTCTACTGCCACTCCCTGTCCAATGATAATGTGACCAAGAAAACTGATGTTCCTTAAGAAAAATTTGCACTTGGTTGCCTTTGTATACAATTTCTTCTCCCGCAACCTTGTTAAAACCGTGCATAGGTGCTTCCAATGGCTGTCTCAATCTGACGATTAGACTAAAATATCATCAATAAAGACCACCTACGAAGTCGTCAACGAAGGGTTGGAACAACCGGTTCATTAAATCCATGAACGCCGTAGGCACGTTCGTGAGACCGAACGGTAGTACAACGAATTCATAGTGACCATATCTCGTCCTAAACGTGGTCTTTGAGATATCCTCCTCCCTAATCTTTAGTTGGTGATATCCCAAGCAAAGATCAATTTTGTAGAACACCATTGCTCCTCTCAATTGGTCAAACAAGTCATCGATCCGCGGTAGGAGAACACTATTGCTCCTTTTTCTTCATGAAGAGCACCGGTGCTCCCCAGGGCGATGCACTTGGGCGAATGAACCCTTTCTATGTCAGGCCTTCTAGTTGTATCTTTAACTCTTTCATCTCAGCTGGTGCCATGTGGTACGGGGTTCGGGAGATCAGTTTCACATCTCCAATAAGTTCCACATGGAAGGTCACTTCTCAATCAGACATTTGTCACGGTAGTTCATCAGGGAGCACATCCTAGAATTCCCTGGTTAACTCCTTGACCTCATCCATCGGTTCCTTCTCTTTATTTTCAGTTAGAAATGCCAACAAATAATACCGTTTTCCCTCGTCAACCTCCCCTTTGGGGTGATTCCCCATCGCTGGACTATACTCCCACTTTTGTCGCCACCGGTCCTCCAATTCGACTATCCATTCTGCGCATCCAATCCTTGCTTGGTGTCGTCGGAGCCAATCCAAGCCTAGTATGACGTCGGAGCTCTATCAGATTAAACTCTATTTCCATTGCCCCTAGTTTCATCAGCATGTTGGTGTGCTTCTGTCTCCCATAAAGTATCCTACCCCTTGGTGTTCTAGCCTCGAATATTCGAACTAAGTCTTCACCCTTCAGTCACACTTGTTGCACACACTCTTTAATGAAAGAGTGTGTAGCCCCAAAATTGAACAACACTATGCAATTAGTATCCAAGAGCAGGAGCGTACCTATAATCGCCTTGTCGTCCTTCTCAACCTCGGCCTTGTGTACCCCTCCTCCCACCTTTGGCTCTATAACGTTAGTCTCGATCTTTTGCTCGCTTACAGCGTATCTCTTCCCCGCACTTTGCCAATAGCCCCTAATTCGGATTCTACAAGTAGTGCTGCCCGAAGTAGCTCCTCTAAGTTCTCTGTTGCCACGGAGATGATTCGCTCCCTCAAGCAGGGTAGAAGGGTTTGCCGAAACTTAAGCGTCACCAGGCGTTTGCTGTCCATTAGTCCCGGGGCAAATCTCAGCAGTCCCTAGAAACGTGCATAGAAATCGTAGACAGTCTTTCCGTTCTTCTATCAAATAGCCTCCAAATCCACTATCTTCTATGTCAACACTACTGCCGAATAGAATCTGTCGAGGAAACACTCCTTGAAGACTGACCAGTCAGCATCCACCCTCGTACTCACAATACTTCTCCACTAACGTGCTGCATCACCTAACAGGAAATCTATCGCAATCCTACCGCACTGCTCCTTTGGGGTATTGTGGATTCACATATTCTGCTCCAGTTCCATGAGCCATGCATCGTCCTCGTTCGAGGTCCCTCCACCGAATGTAGGCATCCTCCCCTTCTTGAGGTGTAGTAAATGCATACGCTCTTCCTCCTCAGGTGACTTCACAATCTCCATTCTGCTCGAGGAGGATCTCACCGCTGCAAGGATAGTTGCTGCTAACTTCTCCAATTCACCCTTAGTAGCAAAGTTGTCTACGTACTTAGCTGATCCCTTAGTACTCTCGTAGGTTTGTGGCATGCATCTCTCGATAGGGAACTGCTCCCCCACACGCCGAGCTATCTCTATCTCATAAAAGTCAAACCACACTTGTTAGTTCTAACTCCACTTACTGGGCGTTCCACGGTGCCTGGGAGGTTGCAACGATGGGAAACCTGGCTCTAATGCCAGAATGTAATGCCCCACGTCCCCAAACCCCATAACGAGCATGGTAACGCTACTTTTCGGCCGTGCACAGAAGAGAGTTCATATGAGGAAATATAGCAAAGCTTGGCCAAAAATCATCATTAGTAGGTACAACCTAAGCAGTTTACAATACACTTCACAAGGGAAGGATCTTTCCATCACAAGCATCAAAACGTCTAATCACCTAGCAACAATTGGGGAGGCACTCCCCGCACATAGCTACGCCAAAAACGTAACACAATCCTAGCAACTTGGGAGGGCACTTTCAGTGTCATCAACGCTACAAGCGCTTGCTCAAAAACATGACTCTCTCCCACCCTAAGTTTCGGCTATCCCATCGGCACACCCTACTCAGCCACCTTAGCAGTAGACCCAGTGTCTGGACCTACACACGAGAACATGTAAAGTGTTAGTTTTGTGGTAAGAGGAACATCGTTCCTCATCTCAACCCCATCTCGGTCGTCAATCAGTGTTCCCCTTCCCGAAGGCTTACGGCTTCCATCCCGCGGCTCTCCCGCATTGCCGGTAGACCGGGTTCCCGACCGTGGGAAAGGCCCGCATTGCCCCCCGCTCATACGAGATCAGGCTTCCACGACCTCGGATAGACCCGAGTTGCCACCGATGTTCGATCTTCACCGGCCCTGCCCGAAGGCTCCATCTGCTCGCTCGAACCAACGTTCAAGGTTAAACCCCTTACCTTCGCCGCCTCCGGTGACTCTCATGCACTCCGTATCTGTTTCCGCCCTGTTCGTGCCATCATTCCTCTCAGGTCGCGACTGATCTCCTCTCTCGGACGTGTGGTCGAGCCCTAATTTCATCCCCAATTCAATTTAGCGGGTTAATTCTTGAGGCAGGTCGCGAGTGGGTCGCAGGTGGAGATTGTCCCCTGCCCACGTCCCTGCCCAACTACCCAACTCCCTTCCCCCTCCCTTGCCACATGCCTCGCATGGGTGGTGGTGAGTGGTCTAAGCCCATCGATTTCTTCCCACGTCGTAGTCACTATATCGCTTAGCCATACTTCTCACGCCCTCCTATCGCAGTTGACACATGTTCGGCTCGTAGTAAGGGTTACCAAGACTATCTCCACACTATTCTAGCTCTCGGTCATTACAATAAGGAGCCTAAAAAAACCTCACAAACCCTAATTTTGAAAATAAAACCCAAAATTCTAAAAGCAGACACTCAACTTGCAAGTGATGAGTCACGGTTTTGCAATAAATAAGGTTAAGTATGATCTTGGTGGATTTCATCATCTAAATACCAATGTTTTACTTCATTCCTTCAATTCAGAAAAAAAAAAACTATTCTAATTCATGTAGATTTTAATTGTATTGTTTATCATTTATTAATTCATATTTTATTTTAACAATAATATACATAATTTATTTGCCACCTTCTCATACAAAAGTTATTATTGTTGATGTTCTTATGAATTATTTCAGTAATTGGATAATTAAAAGCAAAGTATGTAATATTACAATTAACAATAATGTTTTATAATGATGTATGCATTCACATGTTCAAATATATCTTTTTAATATGAAAGATTTTACCTATTGAAAGTCCAATATTTTATATTAGTATCTTAAATCTTTTGGTATAAAATAATTTTAATCAAATTATGATGTTTTATATCAGAATTTAAATTTTTGAATTGTTTATAGGCTCATCTGATGGAATGGAAAGATAAAATAAATATTGTAATTGCTTAGTGGAAAAATGATTTTGGATTGTACTATTAGATGAAATTTTATGTACGTAATATTATCTTCTATCTTAAAAGTTAAAGTTGTGTTTATGAAATATTAAAAATAAATAATAGTTTTCATTATGTTTTTACTATTGATGGAAGTTTGTAGTTGTAGCAAATACGTGATTCTTTAACTTATATTTATATGTTATCAAACATTATGATTCTTTTTAATTACTCAACCTCTAATCTTTTTCTTACAAAGTTTTGTAGATTTAAATAACTTTTGCTTTAGTTTAGATCCCAATTAGTGTGTCAGAACTATGGCTTTCAATATGAATGTAAAATTAGATAAGTATTAGAATGAATATAATATGATAATAATATTAGCATATGTTTTAGATCTTAAATTCAAATTAGAGTTGATGAAATTTTTTTGTGTAATATTGCATAGAGATGATAAGAATTAAGACACATGAGAAAATTGAATGTCAATAAATCGTTAACTGATTTATAAATGAGTAATGTAATTTCAAATATAACATCTCAATTAATTTAAGTAAAAACTTCTATATCAAAATAGATAATATGTATATTGAAAATTCTGATTATATGCCAAAAATTATAACAACCATGTCACAGTTGGCTTCATTTAGAATGAACATAGTATCTCACTTTTTGGAAAAGTAGGATTTGGAAAAATACTTGTCAAATGATATTATTTGTTGTGATTTTAGTGATCCTAATATTGCATTAAAATTTGATATTTTAAATTGATGGAAAATAAATAATATAAAATATCTAATCTTAGCCAATATTGCAAGATATATTTTGATTATTTCTATAATATTTATAGAATCAAAAACTATTTTTAGTGATTATGATTAAGTTATCAATGATTTTAGATCAAATTTATCAATTAAAATATGTAAGATGTTATTTTATACTAATGAAATATAAATATATCTTGTAATGAATTTATATAATAAAGAAATATATATATATATATATATATATATATATATATATATATATATATATATATATATTAGTAATATTTATTTTAAATATATCTAATTATTTTATTTGATAATAATTGTATTTTTATTAATAATAGCACATTAATTATTGAAGCAAGTGAGGAATAATGAGAAACAAATATGAGATATATATTTCACTTACAAATATATATTAATTTGTTTTATTTATTATTTATTTTTTAAGAACATGTTTGATACTAAAGTTTTATATTTAAAATTAAATATTTAAAATTAAATAATATAAATTTATTTTTAAAAAAATTAATTTAGAATATAAAGAATTATAATAATTGATAAAGACATAATGTTGATTTTGATTGGCAAATTCGTTTATTTTTTTTTTTATCACTTTAGAGATGGATAAGATGCCTTTGTTTGGGGTCAACATGAGATCGATCCCTGAAGCAAATTGAGAACCATAAAAAAAGCTATCTTTTCTGTGGAGGGCATCTTGGTGACTCCCATGATCTTGATCCCAAGCTCTCCTGCTGGCGAGGAAGCTAAAAAAACCATAGTTTTTTTTTTCTTTTTGTTGTGGAATGGCGAATTGCCTTACCTTCGTTGCATTCCCTTGTTTCAAGCACCGGTCTATGTCTTTTGGGTCGTCTTCCCGTCCCCTCTACGCGAAGAAGGATTCCTTCTTCAGTTGCAAAGCGATCAATGAGCCGAACGAGGTAAGTTTGGTGTAATTTCTGTGCTGGAACTGTGTTAAAGTTACATTTGAATATTGCGATAACTCCAGGATTATTATTTGGTCGATGCGCCAACATCTATTGGTGATGGGTTTTCTTTTAGTGGAGGTTAGAATACAGAATGTGTCGCTTCGTAATGAAAAGCACGAGCTTTAAGAAACTTTTCAACTGGGCTGTTGAGATCTTTCGTTGAACAGGGAAGTATTCAGATGAACCAAGTCCTGCTGATGAATGGTTCAACCAAGGAAAAATGGTAGGCTTCATGGTGATCTGAGCAATGCATCTGTATATCACATATTCACATGCTTTCCTTCACCTGTACACCATGGTGATATGTGCAGGTGAAAGCACATCCTGTTGGTGGCACCGGTGAGAAGGCAAAAGATCCCATTTTCGGACTACCAATGGCTGGTTCTTCACAGGCATCCACGGATTTATTCAGGTAATCAGGATCAACCAACACACCAAAAGATTGAATCAATCAACCCCTATCATAAGATGCATCACAGTTGTTGAGGATGTGCTTCAATGCAGAGCATCTTATGAAATTCTATTTGATATGGCCAGATAGGTGGTTTTGCATTGAAAGTGGAAGCCCTGATAATCCACCCATTATCTTGATCCATGGCTTCCCATCACAGGTGCACATAACTTTTTTCCTTCAGGTTTTCAGCTTCTTTTCGATTTTGATCTTCATATAGTGGTGCAGGCATACTCATACCGCAATGTGCTCCCTATTCTGTCCAAGAATCACCATGCTATTGCAATGGATTGGTTAGGTAAAACTAACACCAATTAGATGCGTCAAGCAAGCAACTGGGCAATCAAAAGCTTTGTTTTTGTTGCAGGTTTTGGGTTTTCAGACAAACCACAGCCTGGCTATGGCTTCAACTATACAATGAAAGGTATGGGGGTTCTTAATCTGTGTAAGATTATCAAACAATACTGTCCTAAATTCATCCTTGAAAATCTCAGAATATGTGGAGTCCTTTGGATCCTTGATGGATAAGCTGGCTAAGGACAGGATCACTCTTGTTGTCCAGGTGGTTTATTCAAGCAAGAAACAGATAGCCAAATGATCAATCAGTTTGTTAATTCTGAAGAGATCCTCTTGTTCTTTGGTAGGGATACTTTTCTCCAGTAGTGGTGAAGTACGCTGAGGATCACCAGGATAAGCTCAAAAATCTCATTCTTCTCAATCCACCCGTATGTGATCTCACAGTACTCCATTCATTTTTCATAGCCATATTCACTTCTCCTCTTTGGTTCATTTGGATCATCTCTATCGCATAGTTGACTTCTAAGCATGCCACACTCCCATCATCACTTGCCATGTTCAGCAACTTCTTGGTTGGAGAAATCCTTTCTCAGGTGAGAGCACGTGGAATCAATCCATACCCATGCTTTCTTATTTGGTAACATCAAAAACGGTTCATCAGGATCCAATAAGAGCTAGTGACAAAGTGCTGGCCAGCAGTGGGCCGTACAGCATCAAGGAAGAAGTCGCCATGGTGTACAGAAGACCATACCTGAGTTCTGGTTCTGCTGGTTTTGCCCTGAATGCAATTAGCAGATCGATGAAGAAGGAGCTCAAGGTTACACTCGTTTTTCTCTTCATACAACTTCATTCTTCCCTGTTTCTCTGTAACGAATGGGATGCAGGTGTACATAGAAGACATGAGGAGAACCCTGATGGATGAAAAATGGCGAGTTAAGACAGTGATTTGCTGGGGCGAGAGAGACAAGTGGTTGAGCTTCGATGGAGTCGAAGACTTCTGCAGAGAATCCAAGCATCAACTCATCACACTCCCTCAGGTACACCGCATTTCTTCTACTGTGCAGTTTTCAGTCACTCGAAACCCTGGTGGATGACTGCGGGGCTGGAGTTCTGCTATGGCGGATTCCATGTAGAATGCATACCAGGTGAAAGGTGTGTGTCTCTTTGTGGTTTCAGGCGGGGCATCATGCACAGGAAGATTGGAGCGAGGAAGTGGGGAAGGTGATAGCAAGAATGGCAAGATGAAGAAGTGATGACCGTACACACATACATGCATGTGTTTAACATCATACATACTTGATACATGTTGTATAAATTAGTCATAAATTTGGAAAAATTATCAATTTTTTCGAATATTATGACTTTATATTATTTATTTCTTTAAAAAAATTTAATATTGCAAATATCGAATTTAGTTTAAGTGATCCTATATTTCACAACATCTGCAATTCTACCATTTTATTTGTTTTGAATCTAATCCATTTTTTTATAGTTACATGTTTTCTTTTAAAGAAAATATTTCATATAAAATTTAATTGAAAATTTTATTTATTCTGTTTACTTACTCCATTTATAATTTATGTGAAATTCATGTAAAACGATATTATTTTTTACTATTTCCTAAACATAGTATCACAATTGTATTATTAAAAATATTTCAATTCAATGTTCGTTCTTTAACAAATATAATGCCTCTATTTAATACCATTTTTCTGTTTTTTTTTATCTCATAATCGATATATTAATTTAATTAGTTTATATGTATTAATATAATATATTTCAAATTTTATTTTTCCAGAGCGGCTATTCTTCAAATCAACCCGCCAGCCCGGAGCTCGAGTCAAGGGGCAAGACTCAGGTCAAAACAACTGTGTGTGTTCTCCCGCATCTTCCTCTCGGAACCCTAAATTTCGGGTGGGTTGATTTCTTTAGATTTTCTCTGTAACTGCTGTCGAGGTTCGCCGGGACGAAGAGGATGTCTGGTGCTGCTTTGGACATGACTCTTGATGATCTCATTAAAAGCAACAAAAAATTCGGCTCTAGAGGCCGAGGTCGTGGCGGCGGGGGTGCTGGTCCCTTGCGCCGCCAGAATGGCAGAGTTGCTAATCGTGCTGCTCCTTATGCCGTAGCAAAGGTCAGATCTTGTTCCCTTCATGGATTATAGTAGAAGGTGTGTTTTGCTCTGAAATTTTTCATCTTTAGTTTTTTGTGGTTTTTGTATAGGCTCCTGAATCGAACTGGGGTCATGACATGTTTCAAGCTGGCGGTCGAGCTTCTAATGTCGAGACGGGGACGAAGCTTTACGTCTCTAATTTGGATTTCGGGGTATCCAATGAAGACATTAAGGTAGAGCGTAGAGTATGTTCTCTGTAATCTGTGGTTTCTCGATGGAACTTCTCCTGTTTAATACTCAGTATCTTCTGAATCCGTATTATAACTTCTGGGATTCCGTGCTGCTTGATAAATTGATTAATTACTTGCAGTTTTAGAATTGAAGCTCCTTTGTCTATAATCATGCAACTCAGTGGCTGCGTCTGATCTCATGTGGATTCAATTCTTGCTACCCGTTCTTGCCTGCTTGCTTGGTCATGGAAATATGATCGTTTCACTGACTAGGCCTCATGGGATTTTCTGGAATAACAGGAATTGTTTGCAGAGGTTGGTGATCTGAAAAGATATTCTGTGCATTATGACAGAAGTGGTCGATCAAAGGTACTGTTCATTGATGGCTGATGGTTTTGGTTTTTGTGTTCTGCATGGTTAAAATCTGAATTTTTCCCTAGGGAACAGCCGAATTAGTGTTCTCACGGCGACAAGATGCCGTAGCAGCTATAAAGAAGTATAACAACGTTCAGCTTGATGGGAAGCCAATGCAACTAGAGCTAGTGGGAACCAACATGTCAACTCCCGCTGCTGCTACTCTGCCTTTGGGTGCTTTTGCTAATTCCATTTTTCCTCCAAGGTATGTATTTTGGGATAGAGCAACCCTGATTTCATTACTCTAAATGGTTTGGTCAATATGCTGGGGAATCTGACTGAGTAGATAATATATTCATGTTGCTATCATTTATGTTATATATGTAACTTCCGTTTTATGCAATATGTAATGATTTATGATGTGGTGACAGTGGCCAAGCTAGAGGTGGTTTCAATCGAGCCTTTAGTGGGCGCGAGCGCGGGCGCGGGCGTGGATTTGGAAGGGGTCGTGGGCGTGGAAGGGATCGTAGTGAGAAGGTTTCTGCTGATGATCTGGACGCAGACTTGGAGAAGTATCATGCAGATGCAATGCAGACTTAGCTAACTTCAGTGTAGGGAGTGTATAATCCTACTGATTCTGCTTGCTGTTCTCAGCTATTAAAGTTCAGATTGCGTCGACCTCGTTATTCTGTTGAACAAGAAGGGCAGCAACTATGAGGGAGTTGAACTTTGGTCCAACAAATATGTTATTCTAGGTAAATGTGTCTTATTAAATGCTGCACCATTCTGATGGTGCTCTTCCCCACTATCAAGAGCCCTCGGGTAACTATGTTCAAGAATCCAGTTATGTACCAATGAGCGTCCATACTCTAGGAATAGGTATCAGAATGTTCTCTTTTCTGCTCTTCTATGTTTCTATCCTAAAGAAATTCCGTTGAATGCAAAATTTCTTCTGAAGGAACTATGGCTGGTATGCAGTGTTCTCTGTGATCTCTGTCTTATAGGGTTCTGCCTGAGCTTTTATGGTCTTCAAGTAGGAAATTTGCTGTCTTATTTGGAGGGGCAGACCCTGGCTGGCTGTTGCAATGGGTATTCTTCAGAACAGGAACTACTCTTCAATATGCGTCTCTTTTTTTTTTTTTTCAATGAACAAAATGACCTCATGGTCCTCTTGCTATGTCCTCCAGAAGAAGAAAGTGGAATGCTGACATCTTATACAGCAATGGAGAAACAAAACCCAGTCACCAGCCCATCAGTGTTCTCCTGACTTTGTCCACGATCTGCTTGCTCGATGGGAACTTGGGGCTGCAGTTGTCATCCAAGAGAAACCTGTAGACCTCCCACTCACGTCCCGCAGCTAGATGCCGCCCGATCTCAGCCTGTAGTTTGATGTAAAACATCACAATGAAGATACACTAACCTTCACGTACAAGTTTGAACTTGGAAGCTTACCAGAAATATGCAGATCCCCAGGCTTTTCAGGGCGGAGGTTACATCGTAGAACACTCGGGGCCTTCCTCTTCCCGACATCTCCACTGGGTTAGCTATGAAGAGCTCTGTGTCTGGACCACGGCTTGTGATGAGTACTCGAAGGGGATGGAGCAGCTCCAGCTTCAAACGGGAACAGAGGCCTGCTTGCTTCTCAGGGTCTACTAGCTTCTTCCCATCGATGTGTTGGATGAACAGGTCCAGATCTCTGTGACCATTTCTCACAGGTGAAAACCGCCCATATGATATCTAAGACCAGAAACCACACGTGAGACATTGAAGTATGGAATACAGAGGTTGTCTTTTGGTTAAGGGACAGGCAGTTGCTTGATACCTTGATGCTATGATCTTTCAAGGTTCGCATGATGTCATAAAGAAACCCCTTGTGATCCACACAGTTGATCTGGAGTAAGGTGTGAGCAGGGCTCAGGGTGTTGTCGATTTTCACATTGGCTCGTTTCAACTCCGTCACGTCCAGGCTGAGTGCCTGTAATCGAGGATCCGTTTCCGATATGGTGGATCGGAACAACTCTTCACCGGTACCAGGTGAAAGGCATGCATTTGTGCCCTGAAGACCATCATACTGGAAACCAGGTAACTGAATCTCACACCCTATGAGCGAATCTCCGAGGGCACTCCTCAACTTCTCACATGTCTCCTCTTGTCTAGAGCTCATATGCAACAGCGCCCTGCAGTTGGATCATCATCATTCATCAAACAGCTTCCTAGCTTCATCAGTTTGAAGTGGAGCAGAATGACTTACAGATTATCTTTTATGAAGAAAAGATCGAGGACACACCCATCTGGGGTGGTGCTCACTTTAACTCTTTGGATCGTAAGCTCTAGTTCGTCAAGGACGCCCGTGACATCTGCAAACCACAATACTCAGAACTAGAGGATGAAGAAGAAACATAGAGAATGGGAACTGGTTAAAGGGGCATCAGAATCACCATGTAACAATCCCTTTCTGTCGAGGCTACGGAATTTGAGCAGATAAACAGGGGAAGAAGGGGCACAAGGGCTTGGAGCAAAAAATTGTGGTATAGATGGCGGGCAGATGGATAGCAACCGATCTCTCAAATTCACCCACATTACATGACACCCAGGCGAAGGAACCACCCAGAAAACTACATAACACCACCTCCCATCTGTGGAAACATCTGAATCGAGAAGAGCAGAATCAGAAACAGGGATCAATATACAGAATGAAGGGAAAAAACAGCCAAGTCAGGACCTCCTTTGGTGATGCAGAGGCCGAAATCCAGAATGTTGTAACAAATATCACACCCCAAGCCAGTTTTATCAGGGCAATTCACGGTTATGACATGGGGGTCGTCGGGATTCTTGCCCTTCTCGATCAATACGGCGTCGTCGCTCATCATCAACCCCATTTCCTCCACAGATAAGAGCAGGAATACAGAAAAAAACAAAGGAAACTGGGAGAACGGATATGCTACGGTGTGGTGCTCTTATCGACAGTTCGGCACGCGGCGGATAGGGCGAGCAGCCGCCATAAACAGCCCCCAGCCCCACGCGGCACATGTATATATATGAAAAACGAGTTGATTGAAACCGGAATCGGACGAGGATGGATGAAAATATGGGATTCACAGTCCACACCACACATGGCGGTCAGCACCAAGATAACTCGGAGAGGGACCGCGATCAGCGCATCGCCCATTTGCTTTCAATTGGGGTTACCCTCCTGTCGCCATGCCATATTCGGGGGACACTTCACGGTGATCTGAAAATTATTATTAAGCGGTAATTTCACAACTATTTATATTTTGATAAATATATAAAATATTGTTAAAATTAAAAATTTATCCGTATATATATTTTAGAGAAACTTGCAATAAAAATACTTGAACTTTTGATCAATATAAACATAAATTTCAAGTATTAAAATTATAAGAAAACATTTTAAAACATTTTGAAAATTTTTAAAAATTAAACCAAATGTAGTTTCAAAACTAACAAAATTTTGTACTAAGTGTTTTTTGTATTTGCATTTGAAGTTCGGCGAATCCAATAATTTCTTTATTAAGGTTATATTTTATTCACATCTCATGATGTTTGAAGTTTGATGAAGATAAAACCATCATGTGAAAGGAATGGAAATTATGAATAATGTATTTTGAGATAAAAGTCAAACACAATATTTTCTCCATTTTCCCGCTTCCTAATTCGTTTGTTATTTGTCCATTTTTCTTGTTGTTGCATGAGAGGTTAAATATTAGTAATATAAGAGTTTAAATATACAATTTCATTAATTTGAGATCAAACTATTTATAAAAAACAAGTTGAAAGTCTTATACTACAATTTTAAAATTTAAGGATTAAATTATTTATATGAAATATAATTTGAAGTGTCTATGTCAAATTCCACCCATATGTTTTTTTATTAATACATATTTAAAATAGATGAAAAAAATTAAACTGATAGATCAAGAAAATTAGCATATACGAAGAATTTTAATAAGCAAAATTGAAAAGTTTTATACACATATTTTATAAAATAAATAAATAAATATATATATATATATTTCATTATTACAAAAATATCTAGTTATTTAGAATGCACGTGTTTAGAATGAACGATAAACAATTTTAACAAATAATGATAATTATTGATATATTATTATTATTATTAGTAGTATTGTAACAAAACTAGCCGCTGGGATTCCTTTGGAGGTCAAATCAGTCCACCACAACATGTCCCCCACGTTGTTTAAAAATATATAATATATGCTCATGTTGTCGTATATTTCGTAGAAAAACGACGGTTATTTAATTATTTGATCTAACTGAATACATATAATATGCATTCGTTACATTATAAGGACAATTCTTTTGTTACATTACGCGTATGTGGCGGTAAAAGTTGATACCTGTAGAAAATGAGCCTTGGAATTAGAGGATCTATATTTTTTTATAGATATATAGAAATAATTGAAATAATAATTAAGATTACATGCTTGACTTCTGTATTGCATGATGTTGTACATGTTAAATATTCAACTCTCTATGATTTTTTTTTTTTTCATACTTGCCTTGCATTCCCAAGAAGTCATCCATTTTCAAATTATTTTAGGTTAAACGCGTTTAATTTTGAAGTTTGTATCAAAGATCTTCTGTTGTGTTTAGAAAAAAAACTTCATGTAAAATTTACATGATCATCCTACTTAATTTTATCTTTTTCTTCATTGGTACTTAATGTGAGATTTACCTAAAATCTTTATACCTTTACATTATATAAATATAAATATAAATATATATTTATATGGCTCACGATGAATGAATAATAGAGTAGGGCCCCAAGTCAGAGTAATAATTCAACAAGTGTGTTTAAAGTTTTAGAGATATTATATTAAAGTAGTGTTATTCTTGTTATTGAATAAATCATTGGTGGAGAGTAATTTTTTAATAATAATTTTGTATTTTTTTCCATATTCAATCATTGCGTCTACCACTTATAATCATGAGTTTAAAAATAAAAAATATAATTTAACAAATATTTTTAATTGATTCCTTCAACGTGATTCATGATTATCATACGGACATGGGAACAAAAATAATAAATCAAAATGTGTCCATGTGTATATATAATATAGTTCGACTCTTACAAAAGAATTAGAGAAAAAAACTCATCAGTCCTATAGAGATGATAGGCTTTTTAGGGGCAATTATTAATAAAATTTGCTGAAAAAAGTGTGTTAATAAAAAAATGTGAGTATTATTTTTTGTTTTTTATTATTATTTTTTTGTTTCCTTATGAAAATTGGGCTGATGTTGGCCAGGCGCTTATTGGGCCCACACATGGAGTAACAAAACAGGCTGGGTTTTGAGTATGGGCCGAAACTGTTGCCTTTTCATCTTGCACGTTTTGCAGAGACTCTGAATTGGATCTTCTGGAAGACGCGCATTTGTTTTGATATCTCGAAGACGCATTTGGATTATTGAATTCGCATGGTTTTCTCGTTGTTCGTCAGCGGAGATAGAGGTAAAATTTCAGCTCATCTCCTTTCACATGAGCAGTGTGTTTTATTGGGGTTCTTGTGCTTGAGCGGGTATGCACGCCTGGATGTCAATCACGGATTGACATTTTGCATACTTTCCTGGCATTGCTGTCTTAATTTTATTGGGTTCTTGTGCTTTTTTTTTCCTGTGTAGATCGATCGTTCATACAGCAGCTGCTCAGTGGATTTCCTAAAAATGTCTAAAATTAGAGATAGAACAGAGGATTTTAAAGATGCTGTGAGGAAGGCGGCCATCAATTTAGGATATAATGAGGTTAACTTGTGTTTGGAGTTATTGTTTTCTCAATGATAAACTGTTTGGTTGCTTGAGCCTGACTTTTAATTGCGTCTTATTCAGTCTAAAATTGCTTCATTGATGGCATCTTTTATCATGCCTAAGATTTTGGAGAGGTCATCTTTCACAAAAGCTGCCTTGATAACGGTATTACGGCATTCTTGATGTTTATCTTTCATTCTCCTTCCGTTTTGCTCCTTTTCTTGATGATTTTCCTATTCCAGCTCGAGAGCATTAGTGCATTAGAACAATTTCTTTTGAAGCATAAGAAAGATTACACAGATCGGCACAGGACTACTAAAAAAGAGCGAGATAGCATCGAGCATGAAGTAATATATCTTTTCTATATTTTTATATCCCTGTGCTATACTGTGTACAGTCCCATTTGTTTTCCCACATTAAACAGTATTTCAGATTTGTGCTATATCTCCAGTGTTATCTGTGAGTTGTAGTTTTTTCATTTGTAGGTCATCTGGTGTATGTGTGCTGCAGCCTCTGTTACTTATGACTTCTTATGAAACTCCTTTTTCAGGTTACAATCTCCATTAAAGCTTGCAAAGATCAAATAGATGTACTACAGAATAGTATAAATAATGAGGAAGTAGATTCAAAGAGATGGCATGGAATAAGGACAGTAAGTTTGAATGCCGATGCTGTAGCCCACAAACATGGAGTGGTATGCTTTTCTTTTCGTGGTTGAGCTCTCTGCGTGAATAAACAACAGCTTTGATGAAATTCTGGACCTTGATAGGGACATTATTTTCCTTTCTCTCCTCAATCCTCTTGTTTCTTTATTTTACATTTCTTTTGATGCGTGAGCTGGGCTAGATACATTAAATTCCTTGTTTTCATCAGCTCCTAAACTGAAATCATTGTAAGTTAGCGTATTTTGAATCTGACAAATATAAATTTCTGTCCCTAGTAGTGAGTGTAGGAGTTATGGTCTGATAACACTGGAAAATTTCGTGTCTTTATTTCTATATCCTGAACAAATTCTTTCTTCGTGGTCATGTTGCAGGTGTTGATTTTAAGCGAAAAACTTCACTCAGTGACTTGCAGATTTGACCAGCTTAGAGCTTTGGCTTTCCAAGAGGCGATCAACAGAGCGGCCTCAAGACAAAAACATAGTGCTGTTGTAAAGATCGGTGTGAAGAAAAGCTCCAAAAGCTCTAACTCTGCAAATAGTGATGTTGGGGAATCAAACCTTTCTGAGATCATGCAAAGCAACGGCACTGACGCAGAACCAATTACATTCCAGCAGCATTTGATGGACGACGAGACACGTGCTCTCCAGGTAATGTAACCCTGCTTCTGGCTCAACCATATTTACCTTGTAACCCGAAAAAGCTTCTTTGAATCTGCAGTTAGAGCTATCCAGCATGTTAGATGCTGTTCAAGAAACAGAAAAGAAAATGGTTGAGGTGTCTGCACTCAACCACCTGATGTCAACACACATTTTGCAGCAGAAACTACAAATAGAACATTTATTTGAGCAGGTATGAGATGATCACGAGGTGCATGATCTCAATCTTTTGTTTTGTGTCACAGCAAGGATACACCCACACACTTTTTCCCTCACCCTTCACACCCCGACAACCACAGTGTCCATGTCCATCATTCTGGCATAATAGGCAATTTTACAGCCCCACTGTTTCCTTTTTTCTGCTATTCAATTTGGGGTTGTTATGTGAATCCCTGAACCATTGAAATGGGCAGGCAGTTGAGGCCACGAGGAATGTGGAGCTTGGCAATAAAGAGTTATCCTCAGCCATTCAAAGGAACAGCAGTAGCAGAACCTTTCTTCTACTCTTTCTGATGGTCCTTACTTTTTCAGTTCTCTTTCTTGATTGGTATAGTTGAAATGGTTGGCTGCTCTCTTTATCCATTCCCCATTATTTACTTCTGCTCCCCATTTCCTCCATTATCATTCTATCATAACTCCAACATCAAACCTGTTTTTTATTTTTTATCAATTATCAAGTATTTTTACATGTTTTTATATCGGCAATGTAATTTCTTTTCTTTTATCATTGAATTCTGTAAAGAATCTGATCGTGATTCTCAAAATTTTATGAAATTTAATATTAAATTATATTGAACATTTTCTTTGAATGAAATTTTATAATATTGAATTCGAGCCCCAAGTTGTGTTTCATCACCAAAAAAAACTCCATTTAGCAATGTGTAAATTTCAGGAAATTTCGAATTTTGGTTTTCTTTCCAAAATATTATGTTTTTGAAAGAGGTTAGATTTTGAATTAAAAATAAAATCCAGAAATTTTTTCCACTTTTTTATTATTTGTTTTTCAGCCGAAGTCGACCTTTTTATTGTGCTCAGCGAGCTCTTCGAAGTTGGAACGGTGCAGGAGCAGCAGAGGTCCCCTGGGTTCCAACGGGTGGAAGCGTGATTCGTGTACATGCATGATAGCGTTGTGTGGCTTTGGATTTGCAGTGTTGATTAAGCTTTTTCCTTTTTCTTTTTCTTGAAGAGTGGGTGGGAACACGCACGCTCTTCGTCGGTGCGATCGCCACCCGCAGATCCACAGGGAAACAAATCGCGTCTGATCCCGGTGGGATTTCATTTTTGGGTACTTCTTCTGGCAAATTTGCTGTGGTGCCAACCACTTCTCTTGTTGGATTGTCTTCTTCCCCTTTCCCTTTTTGTGGGGTTGTGGTGAAAGCGGCGCTGCTGTATTGGGGTTTTGTGAGATTGACATGCGAAATGCTGCAGCGAAGATCTCGTTTTTCTCTCGCCGTAGCGATGCGTTTTTGCTCCTTGTAGATCCCTTTCGGATCTTTCGCTAACCAACCTCCGAGATTTATTCGTTCGTTGATGCGGTTCCTGGGCTTTCTCTGAATTGGGGTTTTTACCGTGCTCACTCTCTTTAGCGTCAACAATGTCGACGGCGAAAGTGCCCGGTCGGCTTTTCACGATCGGGATAGTGGCGTCATGGTATTCTTCCAACATTGGGGTTTTGTTACTGAACAAGTACTTACTGAGCAATTACGGTTTCCAGTATCCGATTTTCTTGACGATGTGCCACATGGCGGCTTGCTCTTTGCTGAGCTACATCGCTATTATTTGGATGAAGGTTGTCCCGTTGCAGACGATAAAATCTAGAATTCAGTTCATTAAAATATGTGGACTTAGCGCAATTTTTTGTTTTTCGGTTGTTAGTGGCAATATTTCCCTCAAGTATTTGCCAGTGAGCTTTAACCAGGCTGTTGGCGCTACTACACCATTCTTTACTGCAATCTTTGCTTATTTGATGGCCCTGAAGAGAGAGGCATGGTTGACTTACATTACTCTGATACCTGTTGTTGCTGGGGTTATCATTGCCAGTGGGGTACGCAAGCATATTACTTTTGTTGATTGCTTCCATTGTGTTTCGGTCTTGTTTCATACCTTAATCTGCTGCTGATTGAGCTTTCTTTATGAAATGTTAACTACCTGGGTTTCCCCATGACTGAGCTTTCTCCACGAAGTGTCAACACCTAAAAGTTCATGTGCCATTTTCCAAGATATATTTCTTGTGATTCGCCCATGTTAACTGAACTATGGGAAATACCTGAGCTGGCTGAATGCAAAGCTTGCCACTGTGTATAAGATATGGTAGCTTGTTGTGAATGAGATATGGTAGCTTGTTTCTGTATTCCATTTACTGTGATGGCTGATTTTCACCAGTATCTAGTCTGAACATGATTTTTTTTGGCATGCTGTTAGGGTGAGCCTAGCTTTCATCTGTTTGGGTTTATCATGTGTATTGGTGCAACTGCTGCGAGGGCACTGAAGTCAGTGGTTCAAGGCATTTTGCTTTCTGCAGAAGGGTAACACTTCCTTCACATTTTAGCCATTTCACTTGTGATCTGCTCTCATTTACGCTGTTGTGAGACAAGATTCTGATAAGCTGCCGCATTGTGTTGAAGGGAAAAAGTGGATTCTATGAATCTGCTCTTGTACATGGCTCCTGTGGCTGTCGTGCTTCTACTTCCTGCAACTCTCTTTATGGAAGAAAATGTAGTTGGCGTCACGTTGGCCCTAGCAAGGAACGACATGAGTATTGTTTGGTTACTGCTGTTTAATTCCTCCGTTGCGTATTGTGTAAATTTGACCAATTTTCTGGTAACGAAGCACACAAGTGCTCTTACCCTTCAGGTACTTTCTCATCCCTTCAGTATTAGTGAATGCCATTCCTGTGTCATTCCTGAAAAAACTTTCCTTTATGCCTTGTTCTTCCTTTTAGGTCCTGGGAAATGCCAAGGGAGCATTGGCTGTTGTGATCTCTATACTGATTTTCAGGAACCCCGTGTCCATCACTGGGATGCTTGGGTACTCCCTCACCGTCGCCGGTGTTGTCCTCTACGGCAAAGCCAAAAAGCAGTCGAAATCAAATGTGTAGTTCAGAAAGCAACTGATCCTACACCCTCCCATCTGTTTCTTCTTGTAATATACCTTGGACAACAATAAAAATTTGTTGACCTATTCTTTTCATGGACACTGTGGGCATGCTGATTCCTGGATTCCCATGGTGCACAAGGCAAGGGCAATTTGCAGCTTCTTGTATCTTCATTTAGAGGTCCTTTTTGAACTCGTTACTCAAGATATTCTATGAATCTGAGCCACGTTACACAGTTTTAGTGTTTTTGTCATCACACTTGCCTTATAATGAACATGTCAAAAGCCTTTTTCAATGCAAAAGAGGAAGCTCCAACAGGTTGGAGGAACCATGAACATGATCTCTACCGGACTCTGAGATTCCCATTGCTCAAGCTTGGAGAACTGGAGAAATGAGATGTCTAATGAAGAAACAGATGAATCCCAGCAGCATTATGACATTTCCAGAGACTGGTTGTGATCCAGAGAAACCGAGGTGATACTTCATAGTCAAGTTGGGGTGCATGATTCCCCATTCTCTGCTGACATTGGGCACATCGAACAACTGAAAGATATAAGTTGCAGCAGGTCCTTCTTTCCTCAATGGCGTCCCAGGAGCTGTTCTCTGATGTGCAGTCAATTGCTTCAAGTAAATTTCAGCATAGTTTCCAGCAGGTGATTCAACGTCATGCTCACACGGCCACCCAGTTTCAGTCACAATTACAGGGATATTCTCTTCGCCGGAGATAGCCATGGCTGCTATGACTGAATCCACCATCATATCAAACAGATTCCAGTACCTGGCTCCGGTGACTGGATCATCCCTGAAGTTGAAAGAGTTTTCCTGGAACAAAGCGTAGCTAACTGGGATCTCTGGATCGTCTTTGAAAATCTGGTATGGGTACAGATTGATTAAGAACGAAGAGTTGGTTTCAGAGAGGAACTTGAGAAAGGGGCGCATGACCAGGGATCCTATGGGCTCTACGTATTCGGCGGACGACGGCGGGAACCCAGTTGCTAATATGTCGATGAAGGAGAAAGTTGTGGAAACGGGAATCGAGCGTATCCCGAGTTGGATTAGTGAGAGGTGGAGGTTGCGAACGGCGGGGAGGAGTACGGCGGATGAATCGAGGGTGGCATCGGCAGCGCCGGAGGTGATGAAATCAGAGCCGACGGAGATGATAGAGATACGAGTGCGGGGATGATACGGGAGGACGTAGGAATGTACCCAAATATCGGCCGCGGAGCGGTTGGCGGCGAATGCAGGGACGAGTTCGTTTGGAGTGGTGAGGAGGATGCTGATGTTGGTGTACGCGAAGGCGCGTACGACGGCGGGGGTGGGCTGTAGCAGGCGGACAGCGGATATGCGAAGCGATTGAATGGCAGGGACGACATGCTCCGGAGGTGGAATGCCGGAGATGGAAGCGTCATAAGTGACTCCGACGACCACACCTGAGGCTGAAGCGGCAGCCGAAAGGAAGAAACACATGATGGTAAAGAAGAGAGTAGGCGCGGAAGTAGACATTGCAGGCAGAACTGAAGACGCATAGGCTGTAGAAGAAACAGAGTTAGTTAGAATAGATCAAGATGGTGCAGTCATGGCGGAATCTCCTTCCGTTTCAGTCTCACTCCGTGTACTTCAGCCTCCACGAAGGAAGAGAATCTCCAACCGTCACTTGGGCTTCTCCGGTACCCGCTCCACGAGGAAGGTAGCCCAATGCAATTATCGTGCCTGCTCACAAAAAATTAATTTAACAGAAAAAAATACGTGTTTAAATAAATCACCTTTATAATTTTTCTTTTAAGAGAATACTTTCCATTTAGATGTATAAAACTACGATCAAAATTCAATATAATTATCAGTATTTTAAATTTATTTAATCCCACCGGCTAAATATTGTCTTGATTTCACATAATTTATAAACAATTTTTTAAAAATAAATAATAAATAAACGATTAATCGAAACTTAAATAGGAAAAATAAAAAAAATGAGAAAAAGTGAGACGGGTTGGGAGGAAAAACTATAATAGATAGTGTATTACATCCCACATCGGAAATAAGGAGCGTCAGGATGGGAGGCGTGGCAGTATTTAAAGAGATGGGCATGCAACGGGTAACATACTTACCTGGACGGGGTCGATGGGAGATCAGGAAGTCTCATGGCCTGGGTTGGCGGCCTCCATTGCACTTGGGAGGGGCGCCCGCCCAAGGTCGGCCCAAGTGGTCGAGCCTACGTCATAATTTGTGGTAGAGGGGGCCTGCGTCCGCGCGGCCCCTGCCCAATTCTAATCAAGCGTTTTTTCGCTTAACGGGTAATTCATGAATCACGTGAACTATGGAATATGTTTTTTCAATGAATCTAATTATTTAAAGAAAGTCATATCTGATGATGCCTCTTCTACAATTTTCCCCAATTTTTATCAATTATAATGAGTTTAACTTTGTAATAGACATGGTGATGGGTCTCTGGTACACAAATTTAAAAAGAAAAATATGGCCAAGCAATATTTCATTCATGACCGTTTTCCTATGTAAATACACTTAACTCTCATTCATTATCATCCCCTTGTATATTAAATTGATTTTCAAGGATAGAATAAAAAAAAGAAGTAGATTGTTTTTTCCTATTCATGTCTTTTATTCAATAGAATTTTCAGAAAAAATGAAAAAAAAGAGAGTAAAACTTAAAAATTTTATTAAGATAAATTTATTTATATTCACTATAATAAAGGGAAACTTTTATCCAAAATAATCGTGAACATAGTTTGTTTGTGTAGTTATTATTTATCGTATGTTTTGTGGTCGAAACTAAGTGGATCTTTCATATCAAAAAATATATTGGTAAATAACATATTCTCTTGATGGATATTAAAATCATAGACATCAAGACTAACAATATGATCAAATTAAATAATACAAATTATCTCTTGTGGAAATAAAAAATGAAAGATTTGTTTTTTATCATGAAAATGCATCTACTTGTATTAGCAAAAATAAATTAGAATAAAAAACTGATAAATAATGAGATTTCAAGTATCCACAATCCTATGATTTTATTCACTAATTTGTTGAAAAAAATGTGTATCATCATGCTATTAACAAGATACATGCAAAGAATTTAATTTAATTGTGCACATAATATCTCTATTAATGAAGCTTATTTTGTTTTTGGATCCAAACACACTAAATATACTATTTTGTTGGAATTTCTAATTTTGGAAAAAAAAATTACTTTATCACATTGTTAGTTGAAAAGGAGTTCAACTTGTTTATTTGAGATATCAATTCATTAGCTTTGATGTGCTTTAGAATGAGATGGGTCTCGCGCATACACAGAGTTTTAATTTATTAGATTGTGTTGAACATCTGAAAGTCTATGAAACCCAAAAAGACTACACACATGGGGGTCCCAAAAGCATCTCGCATGTGCGAACCAAACTCATGTTTTGCTTTATTTTGCCTCGAGTCCATTAGGGTTAGAATTAACATATATATTCGATTAATTTTTGAGATCAATAAGAGTAATTTTCAAAGAACTTTTTGATTCTGGAGGATCCAAAATTTATGTAGGACAATATTTTATGTGCATGAGGTTTGATGTTCTCTTCTTCTTCGTGTTCGATTTATAATATGTTTTGTGGATTTAAATAATTCATCATAATTAGTAGGATATTTATTAATGTTGATATGTCAATCATCATTGGCATCTAGTTGCAACATTTGAACAATATTTACTTGTTAAATTTGGATTTTTTATGATACAAAGGTAACAATAATCGAAGACCCTATACATTTACCACATAATGTATAATTTATATTAAGTTGTGTTTATAGTAATGATAGAATATGAATTAAAATAAAATTTGTATTTAATATTATATTAAATAAAATATTTAATTACTTAATAAGTAAATTCATATATATTTTGAAAAAAACATAAAATACTAAAAACATGAATAACAAACAAAAAAATGAATTCATCAAAAACATATTGTTGTACGCAATTGATATCAAACAATAAACTAACCACAAAACAAGAAAATAGACATCGAAATATTACGTAGTTGTTGTCAAGTCGATATCAGACAATAAATTTGACCGTAAAAATCAAGAAAATAGACATCGATATTTAACGTGGTTCACCCTAAAATAAGGGCTATGTCCACATCCAATTTCGAGAAAAATTCACTATTAACCACAGTAAATATAAATAGATTTACTCTGGTAAACTATCGGGTTTTACTCTCTCTTTCTACCTTTTTTCCAAAAACTCTATCGGGCAAAAAACATGAATAAGAAAGAATATAATCTTTCACCTTCCCTATTCTATCTCCGGAAATCGAAAACTCACTCAAAACACCTAAAAGTATATAACTTCTCATTGTGTGTCTTGTGGGGGGAGAGTTCTACTCTATTTATAAAGGGGAGCACACGCCACCCTTGAAGGGTTGGTGTGCTAACCCCCACATATTTCCTTCTTTTTTTATATATTTTAGTGTAGGCCCTATCAGTAGTTCACTTCAAAATAAAAGTTAGATACACAATCAAGTTCGAGAAAAATTGATTATTTATTACAATAAATACAAACAAATTTACTCCATCACATTAATGAGTTTGTCATTTTCCAAAAATTTCATCATGTAAGAGACATAAATAGAAAAAAATATTTTATTTCTTTTTTATCTATTCTACCACAAAAAGTACTTGATTTTAATATGATATAATATGATTGGTTGGATATGTGAGATACATCGAATGGAAGAACGTTCTTCTCTATTCATAAAGAAGAATACGCCAACCAATGCTGAAAGTTTGGTTAGCTAACAATTGAATGTCTATTTTTTAGTTATATGGGTTTCACTTTGAACATTTTTCTCAACAACACTAGTAACATTGATACAAATCTTTGCTTATGTTGTATAAAGCTTATTAAGTTTTTTTAGTGGCAAAAACCAATGAAACTTTAGTCAACTTTCATCGGTTATCATTGAAATTCATGACATAATCTTCACAATTATGATGGTGAACTTAGATAAGATTCAATTACATGCCTTTTATATGCTTCACATTTATTAAGATCAACTTCATTCCCTTGTTGGTCCATTAGTAAATATCTCATATACCTATAGTTTTCAATAGTTGTCAATTTCTCATTTTTATAGTGTACAATCCCATGCTGTATAAAATGAAAAAAAACTCTTTCCGTAATCTCACATGAAAAGTGGCATGATCGGATATCACTAATGCAATTGGAGTTGTAAGCATATTTTTTTCTGATCTAGGGAATGATCATTAGCCTATGGTGAAATGGATTTTAAGATAGGATTTTCAAGCATGTATTTATGCTTTGGAATGAGGAAGTTGTGTTGAAAAGATGCACAAATGCTGACTTAGCTTGTAATGTTGATGGTCGAAAATGAACATCAGTATATCTATTTACATTGATAGGGGTAGATGTGTCTTGGAGGTCAACATTGTAAAAATTTGTTGTTTTATCTTTCATAGAAGTAGAATATATTATAGTTATTAAGTCTCGTATAGAATTGATGTATATGAAAAAGTTCTTGCGAGAACTTGATGTGAAGTAGGTGAATTATAAATTATTTTCTAACAGTCAAATTGATATTCATTAGTCAAGAATACTTAATTTCACTCAAGATCAAAATATATTGATTCACATTGTCAATAGATCAAGGATGTTCTAGAAAAAAAGCACTTGTAATTAAAAAAGATTTATACTGAAGAAAATGGATCATATATGATGACGAAGACACTTTCGAAAGAAATCTTTAAATTTTGTAGAACAGTTATTGAGTTGAACAACTCATCTATTTATTGAAAGGGGAGAATTGATGGATGTGTCCCTCCATATAAGATTTACATCAATTAAAAAAATGATGAATGATATATGCGGTTGGTTCATTATCTAATTTGTTAAGGTTAGGTGACGATTCTCCTTTATAAATAGAGTATAACTCTCTCCCACTTCAGCATCATAGTATACCAACATCAATTGATTAGCTCATCGATCAAATTTGGTGTGAGTTCTTTAAGAACTCAAGTGTTTATAAAAGAAGAATTGAAAAATAAGAAAATGAGTACTATTGCATATTCGTGTTACTTGCGTGATATAGTTTTCTGGGAGAGTGTAAAATAAAACGTCAAATCGGATAATTTATCAGAGTAAATATATCTGTATTAATTATGAAAAATAATAAATTTTTCTTATAGTTACATGTGGATATAACCCTTATTTTAAGATGAATCACATAAAATTTCTCTGTCTATTTTTGTAATTTTATGATTAATTTATTGATTGATATTGATTACGTATAATAGATTGTATTCAAGAATCTCAATGCCCGATTCATGGAGGGGGTGCATATGCTTGATTGAGTGTTGGTGCAAAGGATTTGACTTTTTAGTGTTTTTTCTAGAACACATTTCCCTTTTCCTCTTCCACCTCCACGCCATTGTCTGCTCCGAACATAAGAAAGGAGTAAGACTGGAAGAGGAAGCATCGACTTCAACCTTCGTTGCTTCAAATTTGGGCCTCTCAGGAAAAAGCCATCGCGGGCCAGCCCACCCGTGCAAGAACCTGGTCTGTACAAAAACCCGGCCCTAGTCCAGGTCCATTTTGTTGGGAAGTTGTGATGCTTTCGTTCTCTAGATTGCTGTTGGGTGTGATGAAGGCGCTCGTGTATGAAGAATAAACGCTTGTTCACCAAGCTTTATCCAGAGGCAACCGGAGGCTTGTTTCTTCTGTCGGCGAAAGGAAACGACACAGGTGTGGCACCTATTGTTAGCCTGACTTATGTTTGTTTACTTTTCGTTTGATGATCAATGATTTCCTGCCCCGAGATTTTCGCTGTCTGGGTTTTTCTTGCTATTGCTTATTGATGGATTCTGGGCGATTTGGAAATGCCTTGATTGTTGGAATTTTTGCATCATGTAATAATTTGTGCTACACCGTAAGTTTTTAACTCTCCAATCTTTTCCATTTTGCCTTTTTTTTTTTTGCTTGATTTTTTGGGCATGCGGTTCCATATTATGATTTTCATTTGCTATGATGGAGGAGTTACATGGGCTTATTATTGATGTTGGTAGTGCGTGATTTCAATGGCGTTCCATTGTACACACGAAAATAAGATAAGTCCTAATGGAATCATGGTGCATCCGCATGCTTGGATTGGGGATTCTTTGAAAACGGACAATAAACTTTGACTTCTCTTTTCATGCTGAGGCTTTTTTGGCGAAGGTGACACTGTCCGTGCAGTGCAAAACAATTGTTTTTTTGTTTTTTTTTTTTTTTGAAAATCTGCTTTCTGATTTTTTTTTTTTAATCTTTTGGATCTTACTCTGGCCGATGATATCAAATTCTATGGTTTAATGTCGTTCTTTTGTTTATTAATTTTAAATTTATAGGATATTTGAGCTTCTGGGATTTTTTCTATCTCCCACTGCAAGTTCGTTGGGTTCAATTATCTTCTGGGAGTGGAAAAGAGCATGAGTGGAGGCGATGAGGATGGCACTAGAACCACTGATTCATCTTGTGCAGAGGCAATTTCTTTTCCAGTGAGTTTGAAACCTGATTGTCCTGATCATGTGAAGCAAGTCGATGGAAGTACTTCGTCCACTAGAAGTGCCAATGCGGTGAACAATGATGTTAATAAAGCTAAATCTTGCAAAGGCTGCCTTTACTATTCCTCTCGTTTGAAAGCAGATTCCCGGAACCCTGTCTGTGTTGGTCTCACGCGGTCTCTTCCCCAAGGTAGTTGCCCTAAATCTCCAGTCTGTGAATTTTATCTTGGTTAAATGACACGTCTTCTTTATTTTTCTATGTAAAAATAATGGATTTTGAGGTCCCAGGTTTTCAAAATTCTTGAGCTTCTATATCTGATATTGTTCCTAAACTTCATCGTCTTTTTGGTTACAATTTACGTTATATTGCAGTACCTCAGTATATAATTGGCCAGTCAGAGATGGAGGCTAGTAAAGAGGGTAGGAGCCTTACGGATTTCAGATATGCCTGCGTTGGTTATTCTTTGTTTGTTGACCGAAAGAAAGAGGGTGCTTCTGGGCAAGAGGCTGAAACTGACTTGCCTGTTTGTGTCGGTCTGGAGGTTAGTGTTCTAGTCTTTTCTCTGGATGTCAATCCTGGTTGGATCATGGATGGCTATTAGTGAAGAAGAGATTAGCTAGACTATGTAGAGGCTAAATCAAACTGTAGGTTCTTTATGGCTTTGGTTCAAAAAAGGCTGTGTTTCCTTTCGTTCGTTGAACATGGAACTGAATCTTCTATATCATTGGCGCTTCTGGTTTAGAGGTGTTGCATTGCTAGTATCTTATTATTGTAAAGAATTCTGTTTTAAGATTTATGATACCAACTTCTATGGGTTTTCCATTCTTTTAAGATACAAGAAACTCATTCAGTTTGTTAATGTCTCCTCTTGGTGTCATTTGTATAGATGCTTGTGGATCGAAGAGTTGTCACTGCTGATTCTGCGAAAGCCCCCACAACTACTCTTTATGACAGGGAAAACAGTCAAGGTAACTTTACCTTGTTTCCCTTGGATTTTACTCTGCTGAATGCATATTCAAATATGGAACTGTTTCTCATTCATTGGTGTGACGCAGTTGTTGAATGGATTTACCTTCTTTTGAGCATCATTGAGGTAGTGATTTTTTTTTATTTTTTTTTTTTGTCATAGACGGCCGTGGATCGCCTCAGCATCGCTCACCAAAGTCATCGAATTCTGCCGCTGAAGATTATTTTGTCAGGTATGCATTTGGACCCTGAGCTTACACTTGTTTTTAGTCGAGCAAAAAAACCATATGCCATGCAACTTTGTCATCACACTCTGCTGCTTACTGCTGCAAGATTTTTTTGCATCTGAACGCAGGTTCACTAGAAATGCCAACCTTGTAGCAAATGCCGTCGCCAAAAACATCTGCAAAGTCGGAAACCAAATCAAGCACAGTCTTGACGAAATATTGGATCGACGACCAAAATGATCTTGATCTACATTCTGTGATCCTTTGTCATGGTTATGGAACAAGGAACCAGCACCAGCATTGTGAAGATATGCACTGCTTGCACTATGATTCCTCTTTGTGCCCCTTGTTCTCTAGTCCACACCAGAGAGCAAGGGAGTAGTACACTTTAGAGTAATGGCTAGACATGTGCAAGATGGTGTTTTTCTTTCCTCATTTCCATGAAAAGACTAGAGCTAATGCATCAGGCCACCAAATGTTATGCACAACAAGAAGAAGCAAGAGAGGGGGTTCCTCAGCCTCAGCCACAAATGATAACCAGAACTGTGACAAGATCAGTGACTCTCAAGATCACTCTCTTCACTTGAAGTTGAAGAGGCTTCGCTGAATGTATAGTCGCTATCATAAGGCCCAGAAAGCATGTCCCTGCAAGGAAGCAATGGATTTTGCATAAACATTGATCCATAGAACCACAATTGAAGAAAATCCGTGCTTCGAAACGAATCCGAACCGTTGAAGAACAGATTTGCCTTCTTTGTACTGCTGATCACTTTCATAAGCAGTTTTCTGCACACAAAGAAACAGACAGCAAGAGGTGATGAGCAGCAGGAACACTTGAAAGGCGTATCTGTGCACAGTGTGAGGGGAGCCTTACGTATCTCCATCCAACGCATGAGGCGCAACACACACAGAAGATATCAGCAACTATATAGGAACCGGTGCTCATCTTCCTCTCCTCCTGCTGCCCGGGAAAAACATTCCAACTGCGAGCCAAAGTGAAGGTAACCTCAAACATGTGCAATGCAAGCAGCAAACTGCCTTCTGTGAGCTTCTATCACGGCTAAGAGGGCGGACAGCATGAAAGAACAGTCTAAATCCATTAGCTAGAAGACACATGTAGAAACTTACACCCTTGTGAACAGATAACCCTGTCCCTGTCTAGTATTGAAGTTCTGGGCCGGCCAAGTACCAGAAACACAAATGAATGCAATTTCAATATACAAGAAAAATGGAAGCAACCACACGACAAAACCAGCACTAGTAACTCCACAATGTACTCCTGAGGAGTTGGGAAGGGATGCAATCCAAGAATCATTCGCAAAAGCAATCTCTAGTGATATTTGGAATCCAGAGCAGAGCTGTGATTTTTCACACTCCATCTGAACTCGATGAACAATAAAACTGGAATGTTTGTGAAAGGAGTCTCATCTAAGACATTATCCGATGAAACTAAGAGCAAGCAGGCACACTAATTCACCAAATACCATTGTACATTCGACAATTTTCACTACTTCACCCGATTAAAGAACGAAATGGGAGCAATGAATCGACAAACCGCGGAAACGAGTTCGTCCACCAGAGCAAGATGGTTTTTGCAGTGCTTGCAACTGTAGACAATGTCCTCTTCAAAAACTATCGAAAATACTCGCCCCATGTTCCTTCTTCTACAAATTCCTTTTCTTTCACCCAGAAGGTTTCAGTCGACAATGAACTCTCCAGAAACGTCGACAAAAAAAAAAAAAAGAACCCAGTTCACAGCCGCATGACTTTAAGAAGAAAATCGGGAGATTCACGGGAAATCCCAAGAAACTGCATTTGAAGAACGATGAACACCTAAGCCGGATAAATACAAATCCCATTGGATTTGTATTTTTTTTATTATTTTTGAAAGGGCAAGCAAACTGGCGGAGAACTCACGTCAAAGTGGCATATGAGATGCAACTCCAGTGGGTTTTTTTACCTGTCAATCTTCTTCGCATTTTCCTTCAGATACGGCCATCATTTTTCCCTTATGGCGATTGTATCGCGGTTCAGAGATTCGTCCCCCACGTTTCTCTGTGGAATCTCCATCGTCTTGGTGGGTTGCAAATTTCAACATTTTGATTGGTTCCAGTACAATTGGTTGGTTCGTTTGGTATATTTATCTGAATCACTTGACACCTTACGAAATGGGCATGGTGTTTCCCAATGTTATTGCAGTTAGGGAAAATAGTGTGAAGTTATCCGATGCTGGCACAGACTGAAAACTGCAGGTTCTTGAATGCTAGTGATCGAAGTGTTTATTTTTAATTCCATCAAATTGTTTTGCTTGCCACCTGCAACTTCCCACCCATCACCGAGAACTACAGGTTCAAGCAACTCCGGTACAGGAAGCAAGGTCCATTCCTTCCCACTTTATGCTCCTCTTCTTCTTCCTCATCAGTGATGGGATTCACTTGTTCGGAGGAAGGCTGTGAGCAAGTTTACGCCGGAAGTCCGTGTCAGAAGAGTTCTCGGAAGACTCACCGTAAGTACACCATCCATCCCTCTCCTCGTGATCACATTCCCTCACAGAAAGCCCTCAGAAGAAACAAAGCAGCTCCACTGCTGAACTCTCACTTGCTTGATTGCACCTTATTATAATCCGAATCCCAACTTCCACGCACTGCCCCTTCGGGTTGCTGGCCTTGTCAGTGATCGATGAGGAGGTGAAGGACGGCTCAAAGGCCGAGGTATACCCGACTGTCAATTTAAAGAAAGTGACTGAGAACTCGCGCGCGATACGAGACCCACCTGCGAAGAACACCCGCCGAGAAGCAATCTGGCCGCCAGAAAGGATGAAAGACTGTGGACTCTGCACTTCTGGGCCAACCAATACCATGATGGGCCGTCAACAGCCCAACAACGTATCTGCACCTCCCAGCGGCCCACTCAATCTGACCGCTATTCCAGTGCAACAGTTCTCAACAACGGCTAGTTTCTCTATTTATAAATATTCGTGTACCCACCTTGCTTCAATATATGGTCGAGACATACAAACCGCAGCCATTGAGAAGTCTCACCTATGGAAACAATACGAGACACTCAAGATCCATCTAGGTCAGTTCATTGCTAGTTTTTCAGAAGAACTAACTAAAATTGTTTTAGGTCTAGAACGCTTAGGTGAGAAGATCAAAGACAATCGCTTATGTGCAAAAATAATCAGCATCGTACCGCAACAATTCGAATATGTGTTGGCTCCGTTCAAGTTTGATGGCCACATCCACTCCATGAGCTCAGAACAACTCCTCCAAGGGTTAAAAGGAGTGGAAATCAAACTTTATGCTAATGATCCACCGCACACCCAGAACTTGCCTTTCATGCTCAAGAGTCTCGACTCCCTAGGAAGGAGCCATGTGCCGAAACCTTTCAACCTCCTGTGTTTATTCAAGCCAAACCAGAGAAGATTCCTGAAAAACGGTCTCTGCACATATTGCAAGCGGAAAGGACACTCACCCTCCCAATGCTTCTGGAACCCGGATGCTAGCTGCTCCTACTGTTCGCTCAAAGGCCATGTCGACCATGTCTGTCCTCTCAAGAAATATCATCAGCTTGGGGGAAGTCCAACGGTCCTATGGAAAAACTAGTTAATTCTCTCAATGATGTATCCTTCAACACTGAAGTTAATAAGAGGAAAGTCGACTTTATCCCGAGTATCAACACACCCTAATTACCTCCTTCACTAATCTCCGAAAACAGGCGGTCTGGTTGGTTGATAGTGGCTGCAATCGCCACCTTACAAATGACAAAAGTATATTCTCACACATCTCAGAGCTCTCTGATAAATTTATCAAGATTGCAGATGGAAAGCAGTTACCTGTTGTGGATGTGGGAATCATGTGCATAGAAACTGCACACAGATTGATCAAAATCTTGTATGTGTATCTAGTACCAAACATATCTCATAACTTATTGAGCGTAGGACAGCTGGTGGAAAAAGGATACAAGGTTCATCTGGAATTCAACAAGTGTATTATAAGAGACGAAGCAAACAATGTAATACTCATGGGCAAAATGATTAACAGGATCTTCCCCCTAGAACTCTCCATGCCAACCCTCACTGAAGATGTATGTCTGGTGACAACCGAAAAAACTAAATGGTGGCATGAGAGACTAGAACATCACCACTATGCATCCCTTTTGACTTTGAACAGGAAAAATCTCACAAAAGTCCTACTTGAGTTGAGTCTAGAAGAAGGAAAGTGCACGACCTGTATTGAATGCAAAATGAACAGAAAACCCTTCCCACAACTCAGCTCTCAGTCTCAGGAGAAACTTGAGGTAGTAACCAGTGATGTCTGCGGCCCGATGACTACACCTACAAGGGCAGGAAACAGATACTATGTTATTTTTGTGGATGAATATTCGAAATATACCTGAATTTATCTGCTGAAACGAAAGGCCGAAGTGCGGCACTATTTCAACATCTTCAAGTCCCTTGCAGAAACTCAGAGCAACTGCAAAATTCTCACTCTCAAATCAGACAATGAAGGCGAGTATAAATCTACCGAGCTAAAGAAATTATGTGAGAGCTATGGCATTATCCATCAATTTATAGCCCCCAACTCACCAGAGCAAAATGGAATTTGCGAAAGGAAAAATCAAACCATAGTCAATATGGCTAGATGTCTGCTGCACCAAAAGGGATTACCTAAGGAGTTTTGAGGAGAAGCAGTAAACACAGCGATATACCTCTTGAATCGCCCGCCCACAAAAGGCATTGAGAACAACAAGACCCCTTATGAGCTCTGGCACGATAAGATCCCGGTGTTAGATCACATTAAAGTCTTTGGCTCTCCGTGCTATATTTACATTCCCAAGGAAAAGCGAACGAAACTGGATAACAGATCCGAACCTGGTGTTTTTCTGGGATATGCCGATACATGCAAAGTGTACCCAGTGCTAAACCTACGAACGAATGAAGTTGAAATCAGCCGCGACGTCATAGTGGAGGAAGACAAAATCTGGGACTGGAAAAACATTCTGTTACCCAATGAGAATTTCCCAACTCATTCTAGTGGTATTCGTAACCTATTTCCTTCTGTGGAATTTATATCTGATCGTGGAAATGACTATCTCGACCAAACAAGTCAAGGACAGCACACAGCAGATAGAAATTTATGAAGAAAAGAACTCAACAAACGAAATGAGTAAACAACAAGCTTATATGTTATTCGACTCATGAGGAATTCTTAATCAAGACTTAGACCTTGATCCTAATCATGAAACGCTGCCCCTCACAACAGAATCAGAATTGACACCAAGACTGGAATTCTCTACTCAAACCTCAGATGCAGAAGAAACATGTCAACAGTTTTCAGATTCTGTAAAATCCACACTTGAAGTCACGGTTTCACATGTTGAAAAAGGAAACTCAGACAACATACCTATGCAATCTACCAACAGTATTGACTATGATTCCGAAACATCGGATGAAGCCATGAACCAACATGAAGACGCTCTCTCAATCAGGTGTCCGCCCTATGCCATCAGAAACCCATATTACTTCCCGATTCTGAAAATATAAATTATCTAGAAGGCTATGGGATAAGCTAAGAAAACCTACCCTACTTGGCTCACCTCTGCACCAGTCCCTATGAATATGAAGATGAGCCTCCTAGAAAAGGCTATTGCTCAATCCAAGACATTTTAGATCGCTGCTTATTGGTGCATGAACCCAACAGTATGACTGAAGCCTTGAAATATCCTGAGTGGCGAAGCGCCATGAATGCCGAACTAAAATCTATGCATGACCACGAAGTATGGGTGGTCATCCCTAAACCAAAGAACACGAGACCCTTGGAATTGAAGTGGATTTTCAAAACCAAACTAAACCCGATGAGACACTCAACAAACTCAAAGCCAGATTGGTAGTAAAGGGCTACCTTCAAAAGGCCGGAATAGATTATCTGGAGACATTCGCGCTTGTTGCCAGACTAGACACCGTCAAGCTCATAATAGCCCTATCTGCCTGCAATAGATGGAAACTTCACCACCTAGACATCAAGAGCGTATTTCTTAATGGCGATCTGAATGAAGACATATATATGAAGTCACCCTCCGGATTTCTAATCCAAGACCACCCTGAGCATGTCTTAAAACTAAACAAGACCCTATATGGCCTCAAATAGGCGCCAAAAGGGTGGTATTCTACCATCGGCAAATTCTTCCTAGATCAAGGGTACTACCGAAGCAAGAACGACACCACTTTATATATATTGGAAAACTCAAAGGGAAAGATCATTATTACACTCTATGTCGACAACATATTGATCACATGAAGTAGTGAAAAATTTATTTCTGAGCAAAAGGACTTACTGAAGCAACAATTCGATCTCACAGATCTTGGCCTCACCATATACTTCCTTGGAATCGAAATACTACAAAATGAAGAGTCGGTATTTATAAATCAAAGGAAATATACGGCTGACCTACTGAAGCGGGTGAATATGGAGAAAACAAAAGTGGCGTCAGTGCCTTTCTCACCTGAGGATAGATAGAAGATGTATGATCTCAATACAAAGCCTATCGACGCACAAGACTATTAGAAACTCGTTGGTTCCTTGCTGTATCTCATGGCCACCAAACCCGACATCACGTTTGCCGTATCCTTTCTCTCCAGATACATGCACAAGCCACACACGATTCATATGGGAATAGCAAGAAAAATCCTGAGATATCTGAACTCTACCATCAATTTAGGACTATTTTATAAGAAGAGAACTCACTCGATTCTGTAGGGATTCGTCGACTCAAACTTTGCAGGTGACAAAATTGGATGAAATCAACGACCGGATACCTGTTCAACTTAGGATCTGCTGTGTTTGCCTAGAATAGTAGAAGGCAGGATGCTGTTGCACAATCTTCGGTGGAGGCAGAATATATCGCAGCTTTAGCAGCGGCAAACCACGCTCAGTGGTTAATCAAACTCTGTGATGACCTGAAGATAGAAATCAGCAGTCTAGTAGTCCTGCGAATTGACAACAAATCGGCAATAAACATTGCCCAAAATACGGTCATGTTTGGGAGAACGAAGCACATTAAGGTCAAATATCATGTGCTAAGATACTACGTACAAGAAGGCACGATAAAGCTCGAGTACGTACCTCGGAAGGCCAAGCAGCAGACATCCTCACAAAATGTCTGTTTCCCAAATCGTTCTGCAGAATCTTCCAACTATTAGGGCTCCGATTAAATCTCGCAAGTGAAACTATCGATTCCTCACCAACCCATCGAGGAGGAATGTCAGTGATCGATGAGGAGGTGAAGGACGGCTCAAAGGCCAAAGTATACCCGACTGTGAATTTACAGAAAGTGACTGAGAACTCGCGAGCGAGACGAGACCCAGCTGCGAAGAACACCTGCCGAGAAGCAATCTGGCCAGAAAGGATGAAAGACTGTGGACTTTGCACTTATGAAGCCAACCAATACCATGATGGGCCGTCAACAGCCCAACAACGTCTTTGCACCTCCCAGCGGCCCACTCAATCTGACCGTTGTTCCAGTAACTTGACTACGTAACGGACAAACTAGTGCAACAGTTCTCAACAACGGCTAGTTTCTCTACTTATAAATATTCATGTACCCCCAAAGAAAAAATAGAACAACCAATATTCTCCACTACCTCTGCTCAATATTTTCATAGCCTCAAAAGCCTGTCTCTAAACAGCCGAATATCCTACTATATTGCAAACTCTAACAGGCCTTGGCTTCAAACTTACAGCAGCAGAACCACTGGAAAACAGAGTTTAGAGCCTCATCTGCAGCGGTCAAGGCTTGTCATTTGAAATTAGGAAAGGTCAGCATAATTACTTGAATGAATTGGGGCGATAATAAAATTATCGAAATCCTAAAAAGGTCCATCTGCATGGGCTCAAATAGGGATGTTATCATGAACAAACAACATGTTCGAATTGTATTTGACTCGATTAAGATCGTTTATGTTCATTTAAATAGTATAAATAAACGAGCACAAACAAAATCCATACAATTATTTTATTGAACGAACACAAATAAGATCAATGTTCGATTATATTCAACTATGTTCGATTTTCTTCGATTATAATATATAACATCATATTAAACTTATGCATTTTGATATAAAATATATTATAATTATTGTATAAGATATATAATATTAGAAATTATTTTTTGTGTTAGTAGTTAGATTATTCATGATTTTAGATCATTTTACTTGATTAAAATATATGAAATACTAATTTATATTTAAAATATTATGTTTATATTTATAATAAAATATTTATTTATTTATTTTTATGTTAAAATATAAATATATTATATTTGTTTATGAAAATTCGTGAACAATCATGAATTTTAAATAAACGAACATAAACAAAATTTTTGTTCAAGTAATTTAAATAAACGAACATAAACAATTTTTTTGTTCAATAAAATTAAACAAACAGACAGATACTTAGATGTTCTTATTAGTTACTATATAACATTATTAATCTTAAAGGGTCAGCCCTTTTTCGTCATTCTAGGAGAAGATACTTTCACTCGCTGGCCCCGGCGCGTTTCCTTCACCCTCCTCACAAAGATATTCACTCACAGACACTGCTAACGTGTGATATGGGTATTCGACACCGAATCATATCCTTATTTTTATGGAAAAAAATAAAAAATATATTCATTAATTTGATATACATTTTAAATATTAAATTTATTCCAAAATCTCATTTTATTTATTCACATTAATTTATTCTCGAAAAACTATTTTTTCTATCAAATTTCAATTAATGAATTTTATAATTATATTCATTTATTGTAATAATTCGTCTTTTTGTTGTATGTAATTTTAAATAATAGATTAGTCCAAAGTGCATTGTCCGTACAATGTTGTTGACATGAGGAATCATTCCTTCTCCTTCTTCCAAGTAAAAACAGGGTATTTCAATCCATTCTGCGCTGGAATCGGACTCCATCTCCAGCCCGATGTCCAAACAGATCTACAGGGTCTGCTTCTGCTTCAAACGGCGTTTCAATATTGCTTTCGCGGAGGCGCCGCCGGGCGTCAGGACCGTTTTCGACGAGTATTCGGAGAATGGGGTGATGTACGCGGATCATTTCAGGAGGTTTTTGATTGAGGTGCAGGGGGAGAAAGCGGTCACACAGGAGGAAGCGCAGGCCCTGATGGACACCCTCCGCGAGCCCATTCATCTCAGTTTGTTTCACAAACGAGGAATCTATCTCCAAGCCTTCTTCAGTTATTTGTTCGGGGAGCTTAATCCGCCTCTTGATCCTAAGTTGAGGGTATCGTCTTCAACAGCAATTTTTTCTTCTTTTTTTGTTTGTGTGTTTGTGATTCATGATTCATCACGCCGGGTATCTTCAGGTACACCATGACATGAATGCTCCACTTTCGCATTACTTCATATACACCGGCCACAATTCATATCTAACAGGGAATCAGTTGAGCAGCGAGTGCAGTGATGTTCCGATTATACGAGCATTGCAACGAGGGGTTCGAGTTATCGAACTGGATATTTGGCCGAATTCGACTAAGGATGATATTGATGTTCTTCATGGACGGTATCCTACTAGTAATACGCATGTTAGCTTGAGGGAAATCTGCTCTGCTCTCCTGAATATGATTCCTTTGTTGGTTCAGGACACTGACCACTCCTGTTAGCTTCCTTAGATGCTTGAGGTCCATCAAGGATCATGCTTTTGATTCATCTGATTTCCCCGTTATAATAACACTTGAAGATCATCTTACCCATGACCTCCAAGCTAAAGCAGCAGAGGTTTGTCTATGGAGTTCCTTTCTCCCTGTGTGTTTTTGTATGGTGGTCGTCGGGGATAATGATCATCATCTAGTATTCGGTCATCTCATAGATGATAACTCAAACCTTTGAGGGAATGCTTTTTGCACCTGGGCCAGACGGCTTGAGTGTGTTTCCCTCCCCAGAGTTTCTAAAGAGAAAGGTGATGATATCCACCAAGCCACCCAAGGAGTACCTGAAAGCTGATGAAAGCCAAGACTTTGGATCAAGTAAGCGAATTGAGTTGTTCAAGAAGGACTCTTCCAGAAAAGAATCCAAAGGCCCTGGCACCAAAAGAGAGGACAGTAAGGTGAGCTGTTGAGTCTATGAGACTCAGCCGTCACAATGGAACTGAAACGCTCTTCTTCTACTCTAGGTAAAGGATGATCATGCTGTAGACTATGAGGGACATGAAGATGATGCGCAGAACCCCAGTTCACAGCTAACTGAAGTGCCTGAATACAAAGGTTTAATTGCTATTCATGCATCGAAAATTAAAGGTGGAATGGGGGAAAAGTTGAGGATTGATCCTGATAAAGTGAGAAGGCTTAGCCTTAGCGAGCAGAATCTGGAGAAGGCAATCCTGACACATGGGCAAGGCATTGTGAGGTTTACACAAACGAACTTGCTTAGAGTATACCCAAAAGGAACTCGATTCAACTCCTCCAATTATGATCCCTTCATAGGTTGGACTCACGGGGCTCAAATGGTAGCATTCAATATGCAAGTAGGCTCATTTAAAGTGTCTTCTAGCAGCAAGATTTACAGGTCATGTTTCAGGAACGTGAAAGTTACCTTTTTTCTTCTCAGGGGTATGGAAAAGCACTTTGGTTGATGCATGGCATGTTCAAGGCAAACGGTGGATGTGGGTATCTGAAAAAACCAGATTTCTTGCTGAACTCTCATGATATCTTCGATCCTACAACTTCAGCTTCATTACCAGTGAAAACTACTTTAAGAGTAAGCCTCTGCTCCTGACCCTCCAAAACTCGATTAGAAACATGGTGCATTATTCTTACTTGTATACAACAATCTCCCCTCGAAACAGGTCTCCATCTTCATGGGACAAGGCTGGAGATCTGACTTCGAGGACACCCACTTCGACTTATACTCACCCCCTGACTTCTACACCAAAGTAAGGAGCATTCCCACCACGGGACCCGCCTTGATCTCTGCACATTAGGTCAACAAAATTGGATTCTGAGTTTTGTCATCGTTTTGAAGGTCGGAATTGCAGGGGTAGCAGCAGACACTACATCCGAGAAAACCAAGACGATTGAGGATAACTGGATACCTACTTGGGATCAGGTGTTTGAATTCCCTTTGAGAGTTCCCGAGCTCGCATTGCTCCGGGTCCAAGTCCGGGAATACGATATGTCGGAAAAGGATGACTTCGCCGGGCAAACATGCCTTCCCATATCGGAGCTGAGGCAGGGAATCAGAGCCGTCCCTCTTTACTCTGAAAAGGGAGAGAAGTACCCATCGGTTAAGCTGCTCATGAGGTTTGAGTTCCTCTCTCCTTGTTATATTCCTGTGTACTGAACCAGTCCTTCAGCACCTTGATCACAGAGAGTGCCTGAATACACAATGCTCTTACCCTCCTTCTCCGGTGGCCTTATTATCAAATACGGCACGGCGGCGGGAGGTGCCCGCATCCGCAACGCCCGACGGGTTAATTGGATGAATGGTCATCTGATATTATAAAAGTGTCTATTATAATAAATAAATTTAATAAAATAATTTACTTTAATCATCATTTAAAATATGACATTTAGAACGGGATCATTTTCAATCCTCTCTTCGGCATTTCACCGAACACCTCCGGGTCGTTGTCCAGGCATTTGAAGGAAGGCTACTGGTATCTAAAATAAGGTCAAAATGCTTCACTTCTCTCAAGTCTTACCTCACACAACTTGAATCTAAAACACTTCATCAATAGTGCAAAGAATATGGGTTGAAGACAGTAGTTGCATGGGAGTATGAGCTACAATCCTCATTTGAAAATTGGGTGTGTGTGAATGTGTGAAGAGTTCTGGGAAGAAGAAAACTTACCTAATTTCTGGGAGTATACACAGCAGGAGCAACTTGAGGGATGGATGGGGTGCGATTGTTCTATCTGATCTGATCCACTGGGATACCGTGTTTCTCGAACCATTCCGGCATATGGAACTTCTGATAGAGAATGGGGCGTATATCTTTCTGCACAGACAAGTGCTTCAGCAATGGGAGGATGAATTCCATTAGCTTTGAAGCAGGCAGAGAGCTTTCATATTAGTAAGATTACAGGGATGAAGGGAGCATCTTGGTGAAGGAAATCCAGGGTACCTGAGCGTCTCGAGGGTGAGCAGGAGAAAATGGCGCACAAGGGATTCCATTCAGCGGTTGCATCAAGAAGCTAAATGGATTGTTATCTACAATGACCACCCTGCAGAGGTCCTTTGACAAGCAAGATAAGTCCTTCACATGATCACGGTACTGTCTGAAATGCATCGAAAAAGACTGAAGCATCAGCTGATGGAGTTGTTCCGGTTAGATCAGCAAACAAGGTCAGTCATGTTACGTGGAAACAGTTGAAGGCCGATAGAGTCTGCGGATGAACACATTGTTGGCATCTATTCTGTCTATAACTGGTTTTGCATAGCCTGAAAGGAGTTGAATGAGTATAAGAGAGTGGCATCAGACAAAGAAACAGAAGCAAGCTCATTGAGAAACAAGTAACCTTCAAGACCAGCAGTAAACAGCACTAGATCAGCAAATTCGCTGAGCTGCTTCAAAAAATCCTTCAAACCAGGCCGCTCAAACACAGTCACATTGTTGGTCTTAGGTTTCCCTTCAATATCCTTAAATATCCATCAAACAGTACAACAAGAGTACAAAACTGTAAGATGAACGAACCATGAAATGAAGGATGATAGGCATGGTCTATATTCCTAATCATTCATTTCCAGCAGAACAAGAAGCTTTTAACTCACTTTGTCTGAAGAGAAACACTCCAGTTCAAACCAGTTGACTCCTGCTTTAGTGGCTTTATCACGCAAATTAGCAGGCAAGCTTGAAGTCTCATAAGCACATACTAGAGTCTCATCCAAATCAAGAACCACCTGGATAAGGAAAAAAGCATGACCATGAAGAGAAACTTATTCCAAATCCATCTAAAACTCGTTAGATTCATTACCACTTCAATGAATAAAGTTGTACCCTAAGTAATTAACTAGCTGTAACAAGGCTCAATACCTTCAATTTCCCAATCAATGACAAAAACGAAGTCAATTTAATAGCAAATTGAATCAAATTACCATTAACTTCTCCAAAGGAGCTCCCTGACCACTCCCTCTCTGTCCCTCCGCCGGAGAATGCAACCCTGCATTGCTGATTTCATGGAGCTCAACTACCGGCACGGGCTTAAACTGAAACTGCGGCATCCCTGAAGTCAAAAAATCAAACAAAAAAGAGTCACGGAGGAGTCCGATTCACATTGAAACCTGAATAAACGTCGGGCGGCGCCGCACCACTGAGGATCTGAAGGAAGATCTGAACGAAGAATCCGATCCAATCTAGCATCACCTTCCACAAATGTATCGTCCTCGGCTCGTACTCCGACGCCGCCATCTCGACCCCAAGCACACAAAACAACGGCTTCTACTCCCCTCCAAACACGCTGCCGCGCTGGCCCAGCAAAATTATAGCTCGGATGTCGGAATTGAGTCGAACGGAAGAATCAAACAACCATTCAGCGCCCACTCCGACGGACAAAAAGAGAGAACCAACCAGTCAGCGGTCAGAGAAGCGTGAGACGCACGCTCCAATGGCCAAAGCACAGTAATCATGAGGCTAACTTTACTTTTTTCACCCTACACAACGATTTCATTTCAAGGGAAATATAATTAAACCAAAATAATATTGCTATTTTGATATTTACCATATTGCCCCTTAACTGAATCATGTCTACATTATTACAGAATTAGTAATGTTAGTACCCCAGTGAAATAGAGTAAAAAAAAGAAAAGTGTACGTCATAAAATATAAAAAACGTGGGGGAAATGTCACTGGCCAAGTGATAATTATTAATTACTAAAAGTGACCCCCCCGGTCCGCAGCCGTCCATTTTTGGATCTCTCTCACTGTCCATTTTTTGATTTAAGTTGATCATGTAGACAATCAATCCAATTTCTCTCAATATTAATAAATAATAAATTCTTTTTAAAAATCTATATTATAACTAATTTTCCTTGGTCCTAATATTTTTTAAAAAACCTAAAGTTATTATTATGGTGAATTTGTGCTTCATATAAATCATAATGTAAAGTTTAGGGTTTAGGGTGAATTTGTGCTTCGTATGTACATTAAACTATAAACTCTAAATCCTAAATTTCTTCAATTTTTTAAAAAATGATCCAATTTTTTTTTCATTAAAAATGATTAAAAATTTGGAAGGGGAATCTAAAATCCCACTATTGTTTTTTCTATTAATATTCGAATTTCACTGTCTTCGTACTATTTTATTGGAATTTATGTTAAATTTTATTTTGAAATTATTTTAGAATTAATTATCATTAATTGAGATTTTAGATACTTATTATTGTGAATACTTATTTTACACTCTAGAATATGGTATATATTTTTGTATAATTGAAAAATAATCATTTAAAATTTGATAAAATTAAAATATATTATTGAGTACAATAATGGAGGAGCCTATTTCTTAATTGGTAGAATATAAATTATTTATGGTTGAAAATAATAAAAATAAGTAAATAAATGTTCTCAAAATTTTGAATTTTTTATTATGAAAAAGGGTAAAATAAATAAATGAAGAAGAAAAGTCGCCCTTCGCCTCTCACGCGTTTCTCTAAAGTCCGCGTTTTTTCTCGAACTCGGGTTGCAGTGTGTGGGTTGAGAACATCATCCCGCATTTATTCTCTGTTCAAAGCTTTTTTCTGTAGATTCAGAGTTTTGTCCTGGATTTTTTTTTTCTCTTCCTAGGGGAGAGAGGTAAAAGGAGCAACTTTTGGTTTTTTGGATTCCGTTTCGCTTGTGTAGTTGTTGGTAGGTGAGGTGGGTTTTATTTTCTCTGTTCGTTTCTGATGGTCTGTCGTTGATTCATGTTTGCTTGATCTGGGTTTTGATTTTTTTATGCTGTGTTTTTTCATGAAGAGTTTTATGTTCAGATTCGTCGTAGCTTTATCTGAGCAACTGGGCTTCTGCTGATATTTTGTGAAAAATTGCCTTTTTTTGTTCTGTAGCTATGGTTGTGATTAGTTTCTGGTTCTTTGTTTCTATTTCAGATTCTGATGTGTGGAGGTGGGAAAGGTGAAGCTAGCCCTTGCGATTTGGAGATGGAGGCTGAACTTCATGGTGAAGAAGGGGAAGAAGTGCGAAAATTTTGCACTGTTTTGCTTGAATTAGCTGCGTTTGACGATCTGTCAGGGTTTCTCCGTGAAATCGAGATGGGTTCTTCTTTAGATGAAGTAGGATTTTGGTATTGCAGAAGCTTTGGCTCAAACAAGATGGGGTTTGAAGAAAGAACCCCTCTCATGATTGCTTCTTTCTATGGGAGCACTTCGATTCTCAGGTATCTAGTTGAATCTGGAAAAGTTGATGTCAACAGAGCTTCCGCCTCCGACGGCGCTACCGCCCTTCACTGCGCCGCGGCCGGCGGATCTTGGTCATCCTTGGAGGTGGTTAAGATTCTTATTGATGCCGCCGGTGATGTTAGTGCTTTGGATTTCAAGGGGAGAAGAGCTGGAAACTTGATTCCCCCTCGTGTCAAGAAGTCTTTTAATTCTTTGAAGTGGAAAAGGCTGGAGATGCTGTTGAACGGCGTCGCCGGGGATTGTGAATTCGACGAGGAAGAGGAGATTGCAATACAGAAGAAAAAAGAATACCCTTTTGATGTCTCTTTACCTGATATAAACAATGGGATCTACGGCACTGATGAATTCAGAATGTACAGTTTCAAGGTGAAACCTTGCTCTAGAGCTTATTCTCATGACTGGACAGAGTGTCCATTTGTACATCCCGGCGAGAATGCACGGCGGCGGGATCTGAGAAAGTACCACTACAGTTGTGTTCCTTGTCCTGAATTCAAGAAGGGAGCATGTGGTAAAGGAGATAACTGTGAATACGCCCATGGTGTTTTCGAATCATGGCTTCACCCTGCTCAATACAGAACACGTCTCTGTAAGGATGAAATTGGTTGTTCTAGGAAGGTTTGCTTCTTCGCCCATAAGCCTGAAGAACTCCGGCAGTCATACGCCTCCACTGGTATGGATTTGAGTCCGCTATCTCTTGGTTCACCTTGTTCGTCTCCGGTCGGAGGGGGTTCACTTTGGCAGAGCAAGATCAATCCGGCTCCACCGGCTCTGCAGCTGCCGGGGAGTCGATTGAAGGTGGCCTTGAGTCCAAGGGTTGCAGATTTGGATATGAATGTTCTGGGATTCGAAGAAATGGCCAACGTTTCTTCTCCATACAGCAGAATGGGAACCGGGGGAGATTTGCAGCAAAGCAATCTTGAGGATGTCTTTGGTGCATATGATCATCCATCTTTGATTTCTCAAATGCAGGGGCAATCTCCGAAGTTCAGCTCCAACTCCGCCTCTCAGCTGCAATCTCCAACTTACCGGCAGAACATGAACCATCTCCGATCGAGCTTTCCGTCGAGCATCTCATCTGCACAACTAGGAATCCACGGTTTCGATTCCTCCCCCGCGATGGCGGCAGCCATCTTACATTCAAGATCGTTAGCATTCACTAAACGCAGCCAGAGCTTCATCCATCATGGCCGCGCCCCCTTTCAAGCTCAGCCAATTCCCCAACACTCAGGCCGTCGATTCCATCCGAATGGGGCTCGCCGAACGGGAAGCTCGACTGGAGGTTCAATGGCGACGATGATAACAAGCTCAGGAAATCCTCATCTTTCGGGATTCGTAGCGAGAACAGATTTCAGACAGGTAACATCGATGAACCAGAACTTCACTGGTAATCCCTGATAGAACCGTGACGCCGGTGGCTCAGCGAAGAAATGTACATAGAGCGGAAGCAGAAGCAGATCGTGGCCTCCCGCCGCCGTGAACTAACCGGCGTTGCCACTCAGCTGAGGACAATGAATTATTATTCTGAAATTCCGAAGGGTAATTTGAGCAGCAAATTTAATCTGTGAACAATAATTTCATTTATTTATATTTATTATTATTTTTCCCTTTCCTGATGTATTCTTCTTTCAAAATCAAAATTTTAATATTTTAAAATGTCATTGGTGGTAATTATGCAAGTGTATAGAAACCGTCGAAATAATAAAATAAGATCGTATTCATATGTAATTGTTATTGAAATATTCTTTTTAAACAAAGATTCAAAAATATCGAAAACAAAAGAAAGATTTGGTTTTGAATACAATAATAAAAGTGTCATTGGATCTAAGATCCACCTTACTTGAAATTCGCTCTTACGTGTGTGCAAACCTTGAGATGACCTGCTTGCGCAAGCTTTAGGGGTGTTATGCTAAAGTAGTGCTACTCGGTGACCGTTATAGTACCGTCCCTTATTTTGTGGGATTATGGAATCAACTACGCCACTAGAGCCATTTCACCTCTTATGATAACCCATGTTTTCCCCACACTCAAATCTAATCCCTATACCTCTCACCTCGCAGACAGATTAAACAGAATGTGTTTTACCAACGATGTCCGATTGAGCCCTTCTCCTTAGGTGATTGAGTCTAATTTTTAATTCTCCCACATTCCCTTAATGCTATATGGTACTAAAGATCACGTTGGTAAAGAAAACGTTGCGAAAAACAGAATCAGATCTCAAATTAAATGCTGAAAAACATGGTAAGACAGTCACATGCACAGAACTTACGCAAGTAAGGCTTCACAGCAGATCCTCAGCCGCAAGCGCTCACACGCGCATACTTGACTCTAAACAATAAAAATTGATGAAAAACGAAAGGAAAGTAATCCAAAACATGCTAGACTCGACTCTAAACCCTAATTTGACTCTTTGGTCATCCACCACTTCTGACCCTTCTTAGGTCTTCACGTTTGGATTTTCATATAATGGTGGGGATTTGTTAGCTTTCTTGATGGGCTCGCATCAAATCTTCTATCTGAATCTTCTAAAATTTGATACAAATCTTCTAGGATGAGATCCAATTTCTCCAAGATAAGATGCGAATCTTATCTTATCCGAGAATCTTTGACCGAGTCTTCATCCAAATAGACCGAATCTTTGTCTCCATCAAAGTAGTTCAAAAATCCCCCAAATTATTCCAAATTTGTCCTGAAAAATCACAAAGCACAATTTCCCTCCAAAAAGATCAAATTAGTATGAAAGATATAAAATTCTTCTAAAAACATAAGGAAATTGGGATAAAAAGAATGCAAAACTCATGTAAGAGAGTCCTAAAAAGTACAAATATAAGTGACACAAAATCAATTATCAGTCATTTCTATTTTTGTATTCGTCCTTTTTTTTACAAAATATATTTTTATATTAATTATTACTGAATTTTTTAATTCCATATAAGTGTAATTATTTTAATTTTAAACTAATAATTTATATTATTTGTTATATAATGTCATGTGTTGCGCATATTTATATATGAAGTTAATTCATGAACTAGATATACGAACTTTTGAATATATGTATGATCGCATACATACATCCAAAAAATTATTTTCTTAAAAAGTTGAAATTAAAAATATAATAAATATGTTTATCAATAGTTAATTGGCTTCCATTATTTATATTCAATCTTATTTGATTTTCTCATTCTTTCATTGGTAGAAATCAATTATTTCGCTTGGTATATTTCAAATTTAAAAAACAACATATCCTAAATATTAATTTTTAGAAAAAAATAATTATCTTATTATTTACAGTTTAATTTATTATAAAATTAATATTTTTTTAATTAATGATAATAGTTCATCAATAGTTACTATTGTTACTTAAATGATAAAACTAGTCTCATGAAATATTGTTTTAATTTCCACTATTTCAAAAACATTTATATTTAATATCCAATGTTTTAAACTTGGATAAAAATAGTCTACACTACTTACACTAATGGCAAATCAATTTATAATTTAAAATTCTATTTTTTCCTTGATTCAATTTTATTATTTCCGATCAAACTTCGATTGCCACCGAATGTGACGTCCCGCTCCGCGGAAGGGTCGAGCAGAAGGGACTTAGGCGAATCCCACATCGATCAAGGATGAGGGAGAGGATGAGATTAAGAGGAATGATCACATAAATCTAATACAATGCCTTTTTCCCAATACGATGGAGTATACTTCATAAGAACTCTAAAATTAAGCGTGCTTACCAAGGGTAATGTGAGGATGGGTGACCCTTGGGAAGTCGGACGGTATGTGAGTAAAATGTAAAACAGTGAGAATTGGGTGTTTATAGTAGATAATATCGTGTTAGGTGACGTCGGTCTTACAATTGGCACGGGTCATTGGGGAAATGATTTAAATACCTGAACTTTTTTATTTTATTTGCCATTTAACCTAGTTATAGCAAAGATTTGTAAATTACCAACAAAATAAGTTGTTCTTTGGGTTTTACCCTACTTTATGCTTTTTTTGTTTTTGAATGTTTTTTTTTATTTCTAATTTAGGGGTTCAATTTTAAAGTTTAATATTTAGTATTTATAATTTATAAATATTATATATTAAGTTTTCATAATTTTATGATTACTGATTTAGAGTTTAGGGTTTAAGATTTCATAATTTTTTAAGATTACTGATTTAGATTTTAGGGTTTAAGATTTCATAATTTTTTAAGATTACTGATTTAGGGTTTAAGATTTTAATTGGGATTTAATTTTTTTGGTTTCAGATTTAAATTTTTGAGTTGAAGGTTTAGATTTTAGAACTTGATATTTAGTTTTTTGATTTAAGATTTACGGATTTAAGATTTGAAATTTAAGTTTAAGATTTTAAGTTTAGATTTTAGGGTTTATATTATGATATTTTTAAATTTCAGATTTAGGGTTTAGGGTTTGAATAAAAATTAAGTTTTATGTATTTTTATTTTTTATAATTTAATTTATAAATTAAATCTTAATATAAGGTATTTTACAAATGGTAGACGAACATAAGGTAATTTTCAAAGAAAAATTAAAAATAGGGTAAAATGCAAATATAATGGACCTGACAAAGGTAAAACGTCGAGGGAGCCACGGGTCGTTACAATCGAGTGCCGCCTACTGTCTGCAGCGCCCTACCGGGTGGGCCGTCGCACATGGGCAGTGGGCGGTAGAGGCGCTGCCGACGGTAAGCGACAGTGGTCAGCAATAGTCAACTTTGGTCAGCGACGGCTGGATGGTGATTGGAGAAAATGGAAGCCAAATTTACCAAATTATTAAACAATAGGGACCAAATATCAGTTTTTAAATATTGAGTATCAATTATAAATGATATTTTTACAGTATTAACCAAAAATAATTGAAATAAAAAAGATTGAAAACTAAATATGTTCGGTACATTAAAAATTAAAGATTAAATATGTTTGATACGTTGAAATTTAGGAACTAAATATATCAATGAGGACTAATTACATCATTTTCATTAAATATTGAAAACTAATCGTGTCAATTTTAAAAACTTTAGAGATTTTTGCCGCCATAATTTACATATTTTCCTTTTCTACCATATTCAAAATATGTCTTACATTCACTTTAAATGGAGTTTCAGTATCTCAAAAAATTATATTTTAAATATAAATATATTTAAATTTCGTCAATTTTCACCCTGAAAATAGGTATATCCCTGAATTTGTGCATCACACCTGGTATCTCAATTTCAAGTTGTTTGCATATTTTGTCATGTTTTTACAATTTGACTCAATATTATTTTAAAAAATTAATCTGATATTAAAAATGGATTAATTAATTGATTCAGTTGGAAAGCGCAGGAGACGTTGGAAGGGGGACTCCGGAGTCCCAAGTCCAGACTGCTCACCGACTCCGTTTCTTCATCTTCACTTCAACTTCTTCACCAAATCCAACAAACCAAACTGCTGGCGTCGTCGTCGTCGTCTTCTTCTTCTTCTTCTTCTTGGACTGTCATGTCATTTCTCACTTCCGGAACCTCCTCCACATGCACCCATCTTTTATACGTAGAAGCATCTCCGCCGCCATGAAGCACCCTTCGTCTCGGAAGAGTGCCGGGAATGTATCTGTTTTCGGGGTGATTTTCGCCGTCTTTATTTTCGGATGCTTCATGTATAACGACGACGTGAAATCAATCGCGGAGTTCCCTTTTCTCACCACAAGGCGGAAGGGGAGGTCGCCGTTTCTGTTGCCGTGAATGCAAGAACCGTCGTGGAGGCGGAGGCCGAAGATTCTTTTGAATCTCCGGGGGGAGTGAAAGGGGATGATGATTTCAAGATTGAACAAATTCTGGTCGAGGAAGAGGAGGAGGTAGTCGTAGTACCGCCGGAGAGCTGCGATTTATTCACCGGAGAATGGTTTTTCGATAACTTAACGCATCCGATTTACAGGGAGGAGGAATGCCAGTTTTTGACCGCGCAGGTTACTTGTTTGAGAAATGGCCGGAGAGATTCTTTGTATCAGAACTGGAGATGGCAACCCAGAGATTGCTCTTTGCCCAAGTAACTAAGCAATACCAGGATCTATACAAAATATTCCCCTGAACTTCTCTACTGATTAATTTAAATCCTTACCATCTTTTGCAAGATTCAAAGCAAGATTGCTTCTAGAGAAGCTGAGAAACAGGAGGCTGATGTTTGTGGGAGATTCACTGAACAGGAATCAATGGGAGTCCATGATTTGCTTGGTTCAATCTGCAATTCCTCCAAGCGCAAAGAGCCTCACCAAGAATGGCTCTCTATCTGTCTTCCGAGTTCAGGTTCCCCATCCCCTTCTTTATCAATTTTACACATAAACTCACCATGATTGTGATAACAGAGTTTCAATCACCGAACTTGGCAGGATTACAACGCAACAGTGGAGTTCTATTGGGCTCCATTCCTCGTGGAGTCCAACTCTGACAACCCAGATTTGCACAGCATTCAGAACAGGGTGATTTCACCCCGATCCATTTCGAAGCACGGCAAGAACTGGAAGAACGTCGACTTCCTCATATTCAATACCTACATTTGGTGGATGAACACCTTCACCATGAAAGTCCTGTTAGTTGCTTCCACCACAAAGCACCTTAATTACTTATGCTTCCCTTCTCTGATGGCTGGAAATTTCAGGAGGGGATCATTTGAAAACGGTGACACGGAGTATGATGAAGTTGATCGGCCGCTGGCCTATGCGGAAGTGATGAGAACATGGGGAGAATGGATCGATAAGAACGTGGATCCCAATAAGACCAAGGTGTTCTTCATGAGCATGTCTCCTCTTCACATCAAGTGAGTCTTTGTTCGAAGCCAGCTCCTCTTGCTCTGTTCTATGCACCTGTAACATTTCCATTTCGGTTCAGGAGCTTAGATTGGGACAACCCAGAAGGGATAAAGTGTGCAAAGGAGAAGACACCGATCCTCAACACATCCATGCCCTTCGATGTCGGCACCGATCGGCGACTGCTGTCGATTGCAGCCAATGCAACGAAGTCCACGAGGATTCCGGTACATTTCCTGAACATAACCAGACTTTCAGAGTACAGGAAAGATGCACATACTTCAGTATACACCATCAGACAAGGTATAGGGGTTGGTTGGCTGGTTTACCCTGCACCATTTGTGGGATCTTTATGTGATGATCATGCTCCTTGCAGGCAAAATGCTGACGCCGGAGCAACAGGCGGACCCAGAGACATACGCCGACTGCATCCACTGGTGCCTCCCTGGCTTGCCGGACACTTGGAATGAGTTCCTATACACCCACATCATCTCTACAAAATAGACAAAACTTCTGTATCCTCCAATTCTTTCCACTCTTTTCAAAGAATATGAATGAATTTGAGCTTCTTCCTCCACTCCCATTAGATCTAAAACCAACAAATCGGTTAATCGAACAAGGCATTGAAATGAACTGGACAGACCAACGCATCTTTGAAAGTGGGAAGGCAACGTTCATGGAAGAAGAAGTCAAATGAGCACCTCCACTACTCCCTCTCTTCTCGCATCTTTTTGTTTCCATTTTCTTTCTATATAAAGCCCCTCCAGAACCCCGCTTGCATCCCACTTCATCATCCATGGCGTCCATTCATCGTATCCCCATTGTTCTCGTCGTCGCCGTGATACTCATGATCACTGCGCCGTTGTCCGTCGTCGAAGCGGAGGTGCTCCAAGTCGGCGGCACGTGGAGCTGGCTCTCCCGGTTTGCAGTCAAGGACTTCTACAACAGCTGGGCCTCGCAAACCCGCTTCCAGATCAACGACACTCTCCGTAAGTGGCCGTCTTCACCACCATGTGTTGTCGTCGATTAAAAGGGATCCCGATATTTTTCATACGAAATGAAATTGCAGAGTTTTCTGGGGACCCGGTGCTGGTTGTCACGGCAGACGAGTACCAGAAATGCCGATCCGCCCATCCTATGTTCTCCTCCAACGCCACCAGAGTAGATTTCGTGCTGGACCGGGGCGGCCTCTTCTACTTCATCAGTGGCCCGGCCCAATGCGAGCAGGGTCTCAAGATGATCGTTAAAGTCCTTGAGCCTAAAACGCCGCCGCCAATCGCTGCCCCCTCCACCAAGTCCTCCTCCGCCGCCGTGGGGGACAATGGCGGCTTCCACCTTCTGACGGCAGTGCTTCTCGGATTCGGGTTCACAGCCGTATGAGAATCAACACGGCGATTCTTGATATCAAATTAATTATTCTAATTAATTGCGAGTAATGATTTGATTAGTTAAAAACGTTGTTTCTATTATCAGATATTTAATTTATTTTTCTCGATATTAAAAAACAAATAGAAATTAGGATATTCTCCGTAATAATGAACAGTAAGCGCGGTGTGGTCAATTCGCTCCCCGCGACGCGAAAATCCATGGGCGTGAAGGAGAGATATGCAGAGAGGTTTTTAAAGTAGCCGGAGGTGAGGGGCGGTTGAAGAAGCTGGCGACTGGAGGTTTCAGGGATCAGGCATTCTGCGTGATCTGGTGATGGTTGGGATGAATGAATGAATGTGTGTTTGCTCAGATCAGAGTTGTTATATTTGATTCTTCGAAAAGTTGAGGGGCCCTTGTATTGCAGTTTGGGTGATCCGTCACCTCGCGGGCCTCCCTGCTACTCCCTTTTGGTTCTTGTGGTCGATCTTGTATTGGGTTTCGCTGGTTTTGTTTTTTGTGTGGATCAGAAGTGGTGTTTTTGGATTTTTGTGCGTGATTTGTTTAGAAGATTCTGTGAAGATCTTAGTGAATTTGCATTGATATTTGGTATGGTATTTCGAGTTGGCATCCTGTGATGATGATAGGTGATCCATGGGGGGAGGGAGCAGTCACCAGTTTGAGATGGAGGGGCACAATGCAATTGGCTTGGTCAGTGCATTTTTATCAGATTTTATACATTCTTACTTTATTAGTAGAAGGCGAGCGAATGGTGAGTCATATGATGTGTTTATTCACTCTGATGCTTGCCTGAACCAATCAAAAGCTTATACTTTCAGCCATATCAACCATTTTGTCATCAGTTTATGAGTCCAGTGGTGAATTGAAGCCCACTGATCTTGTTTTCACTCATATGACCCTGACTAAATCTGTGGAGTTCATTTCTTTATCATCAAATCGTATGTCAGACTCTAAGTTTTCTGGCTATGCATATAAGCCAACTGGTTCTTCTAGTCCCCGTTCTCTTCATGGTTACGCTGATTCTATTAAGAACAAGGGGGCTACCTTGAGACATTCTTCTTCTCTACAAGATTTTTCCACTTACCATGAGTTTCAGCCAGATGATGATCCAGAGTCTGCTGTTGCAAGGGGTTCAACCATTGATTCTTTACTATCACCTACTTCCTTGCAGCATCAAGAAAATATTTCAAAAGACAAGTTTCCGCGTGGTTATCTGTGTTCTGCAAGGAATAAATGGTTGCGAGTTATCTGTGTTTTCTTTTTTTTGTTACTATTGGCTTGTCTTTGCTTCGGCCTCCTGGTACTTTACCTTGATTGGTTCAAGGGATCATCGAAGTTCTATGTTGTGATTGACTGTGGGAGTACAGGAAACCGTGTCTATGTATATGAAGCATCTTCCAGTATACGAGAAAAAAGTTACAAACTTCCTGTATTATTGAAATCCATTCCTGAAAGTTTTGAGAAGAAACTAGCCTCCCAGAAAGGAAGGGCGTATAACAGAATGGAAACTGAGCCCGGCTTGGATAAGTTAGTGCACAATGCTTCCGGACTGAAGAAGGCTATAAAGCCTCTCATCAAGTGGGCTGAAAAACAGATTCCTGAAGAATCGCATAGTAGCACTTCTCTCTTTTTATATGCTACTGCTGGAGTGCGTAGGCTTCCTTCTTCAGAGTCCAACTGGCTTCTTGAAAACTCATGGACCATTTTGAAGAGTTCAAGTTTCTTCTGTAAAAGAGAGTGGATAAAAATCATCTCTGGTGTGGAAGAGGCATACTATGGATGGATAGCCTTGAATTATCATGCTGGTGTCTTAGGTTCATTACCTGAAAAGGAAACATATGGTGCTTTGGACTTGGGTGGTTCATCACTTCAGGTGACGTTTGAAGGAAATGAACAGAATGATGAAGAGACAAGTTTGAAGTTGAGAATTGGTGCTGTTAAACATCATCTCAATGCTTATTCTTTAGCTGGATATGGACTCAATGATGCATTTGACAGATCGGTCGCTGGTCTTGTTGCAATGCTTCCCAGTGTGTCTGAGGAAGATCTTGCTGCAAAGATTAAGGTTTACCATCCTTGTTTGCATTCTGGTTACGAAGCAGAATTCTCATGTTCTCACTGTAAATCTATCTTGCAAAGGGGCAAGAGTCCACAAGAATCAATACAACAAGGAAAAGGAGTTGAGGCCGGTGTTCCAGTTCAGCTTCTGGGAGCTCCAAACTGGGAGAAATGCAGTTCACTTGCCAAAATTGTTGTTAATGCCTCCGAGTGGTCAGACAACCTTCCAGCAACTGATTGTGATTTGCGTCCATGTGCACTCGCTGAAGATCTTCCTCGCCCTGTGGGCCGATTCTATGCTATGTCTGGGTTCTATGTGGTTTACAGGTTCTTCAACTTGACTGCTGATGCCTCTCCAGATGACATCCTCGAGAAAGGACGTGAGTTTTGCCAGAAAACATGGGATGTTGCCGAAAAAAGCGTCGCACCTCAGCCTTTCATTGAGCAATACTGCTTCAGGGCGCCATACGTCGTTCAGCTTTTGAGAGAAGGATTACACATCTCTGATGATCATGTGACTGTCGCCCCCGGAAGCATAACGTGGACTCTTGGGGTTGCTTTGTATGAAGCCGGAAATGCTTCTTCTACCTATGGAAGAAGTATTTACAGCTATCTGATCTTCAGGGCTAAACCTGATCCCCATGTTCTGTTCATCATCTTCCTCCTCGTTTCCTTGTTCATCATGTTCTGTCTCTTTTCATTTGCCGGAAATGGGGGATCTCAAAATCCCTTCGAAGGTCGTATCTCCCACTTTTCAAGCACAGCAGTGCAGTGTCATCATCAGTGCTCAGCATTCCGGCTCCTTCCCGGTTTCGACGGTGGAGCCGCCCAATGAGTTCAGGTATTTTCTTTGCATTCAACAAGAACAACAATCCCTGCTCACCTAAATCCATGTATCTGATAAACAGGGGATGGGAGGGCGAAGATCCCACTGAGTCCCACAACTGCAAATGCTTCCCCTTACAGGCCTTTCAGTGCAGGAACTGGGAATACCCAGTTCTCTGATCCTCCACAACACTCTGCATCCGGCGGTGTACCACACAGCTACTCTTCTGGTAGCATCAGCCAGATGCAGATGGATCACCGTGACATGGGCGCCTTGTGGACGCCCCACAGAAGCAAATCGCGCCTTCAAAGTCGAAGGTCGCAATCCAAAGAAGACCTCAGCTCCTCCCTCGCGTTACACCTCCCAAAGCCCTGAGTTTTGCCGCCACAACAAGCAAATGTGACCAGGTTAGATCAACAGAGAAGATTGCCGCAGCTGACAAAGCTGATTACCTCACTCTCCCAACAGTGCGCATTAGGTGACTCCAAAGATGCATCTTCCGGCAGCATCGAGTCTGCAATGCGTAGCCATTGAAGTGGGTTCGTGCTGAACTTAATTTCCGAAGCATGGCGGCCCATCTCTTCCTCCCGCAACATGCACCATTTTACGATTAATCGATTTTTATCAACTCTTCGAATGTTTTTTATACGTATAAATTGAAATAGTTATGCAAGTGATTTAGCATGTGTTTATTAAACAAACCTGGTACTCAATATTTGGAGGCCTAAAAAGCATACCAAATACCATTTACATGTTTTCAGAATGCCAAATTTCAGTGGTAAGAATTCAATCTCTTTTTTATTAAACACAATGAAAATGATATTCTTTTATATTGAAATTAAGTATCTAATAAATTAAACAAATACTTTAAAATTAAAGTTTACAAAAAACATATATCATAGTGAAAAAAATTAGATTTAACCGATTATTAGTAATTTATAATTTTTTATATAATTAAATATTTCATTTTAATTTATGGATGCCCTGATTGTTTGTTATAATATTTTGTAGTATTGTGTCGTTGGATTGTAAGAGCATCTTTATTCGTTTCCGAAAATGCTGGCATGACATTTCTGAAAATTGAATTATTAAGTTTTTGTTATCAAGTTTCCGTTATATTTATATTCATTTCTAGAAATCATAATATTAAAATAAATATTATAAACAATAATTTAAATCATTTCCCAAAGTAAATCAGGTTTCCTTATTTTTGTTTCCAAAAAAAATGAAAAATAAGTTTCATCGTTTTCTAAATATTTATCTCATTTCAGGAAATGCTAATGTAGCATTTACGAAAATGAGTAAATATGCTCTAATGCAAATGGTAGATATTCTTACGCTCTGCACGGGCTTGTGGCTGGTGCATACTCCACGCAGGCTGTTTTTGCACCATTCGCTTGTGAAAAAGGGGTGGTTCGAGTTCATTTTCAGATAAAATATGATCCAAAAGTATTCATTTTTATATAATGTTTGGTTTATATGAACAAGTGAATGGGAGGAGGATATAAATTTATAAAATTCATTTATATTCATGTGTTTATACGTGATGAATTGACTCCATAATGGCTATATGTTGATGGGATAACACATTAATCATTGATACACCTACGTAGGACGTAGGAGTCATACACACCGACATAAGAGTACCGAAAACGACATCGTTTTGATACCCTGAAGGAGAGAGCACACTCTCGCGAGCTGATTGGAGCCGTCCGATCTCATACGAAAGCATGGATCCAACGGCCGGAAGAAAAAAGGAAGCGGACACGACGGGAGAAGCACGTTTTATTCTCTACTTTTTTTTATTTTAAAAATTATTTTTTAAAAAGAGCAGCGTATTATCAGATCGCAGCTTTGGCTTCTCTCTCTCCTCCTAGATGGCGAGCACTAATCCGGGCACGGACTTGCCGACCCGACCCGAAAGAGTGCTCTCCCAAACGGAAACGGAAGCGGAATGCGGATCCGAGACAGGCGCGCAATCAGACCCCTTCGCGTTTCCAATACGCGTCACTGTAACCGCGGTGTTGAAATACTCCCTCACATGAGTAACCACCCATTGGTGACGGTCCAGGCGTGGACCCAAGCGATGGATAGCAGCTGATCGAATCCCTCGGCGAGGACGACGCTGCCGATCGCTGCGATGCTGTGAGGCACGAATTGGAACGTGCCGCGCTGATCTCCTGTGAGAACACGTGCCAGAAATTGGTGCGACGGAGGACCGTGGAACCACCGCTCGAGGTCCGGCGCGAGGATCTCGTGGATCGTGTCCGCGTCGTGGCGGCTCAGTGCTTCATAGACGGCGGCGACCACCGCTTTGTTCGCTTCCTCCAGGGCTTCTTGATCGGAAGCCAGTTGTTATAGTTCGGCGCAACCGAGGCGGGAACTCGAATTGTGTGCGGGGAGCAATCGAATACGCCCTTGACTGACAAGAGCATTGATTTATACAGAAAAAGTTGGGGGTGTTTGCGATATTTCCGTCATCTCCCATAGGGGTAGAAACGGGATCGCACCTATGTTGCTGACGTGGTAAGCGACGTAGCCACATATGCTTCGATATTTGACTTCTGACACTGCAAGACCTGGCTTTTTTCTAGCGGTTGTGGTTGACAGGTGGGCCCCGAATATCCACAGTTATAATTATTAATTAGAATATTTTAAGCATCATTCATGCGTCACATGTTACAAAACTCAATTTTGCAATAAATTTTATTAAAAACATTTTCCAATTTTATTAAAAAAGTAATTTACTATGTCTACTACGAGAGAAAGCAACGAACATTTTTTTGATACTTTTAATTAATTATATTTGATAAACGAAAATACAAGTATTAGGGACCGACTGTGGAACACTGTTGGACCGATTCAATGTGGGCCCAGAGAGAAAAGGTCAAAATATTGGGCCTATTTAATGCAAATGGATGGGCTGGATTAGATTCACCTCCCTGTGAGCTGGACCTGGTCGCGACGTATTGTCCAAACGACATATGTCGGCCGCGTTTCGAAATTCCAACTTCCACACGTGCATCTACAAACCTTAATTATATTTTTTTGTATATCTGTCTTGTCTTTTTCTGGGCTTAGCTGTGCTGGTTTGTGTGTAGGAGCCATCCACATGTGGCAGAGTTCAAAGACTACATGAATCGTGTCAGCAACAAGAGTCACTCACATAATTCTGTTCTCAAGTGCATTGTTTGATATAATGCATACAAAACCATTCATACTTATGATACCCACTGATAGTAAATCCTTAGGATGCGTTTGGTTGCAGGGTTTGGCCTAAACCCAAATTTGGTTTATTTGAGTTTAGATAACTCGATTTCATGAGTTTAAAGTGTGTAATCCATATTTGGTTGATGAGTTTAGATTATTTGAATTTAGGATGAATACACATTTGGTAAGTGGGTTTAAAATTGGGTTTATGATGATTTTCATATGAAATTACCAATATATACTTTAGTTAATTAAAATAAATTATATCATTTTATAATTTCAATTGAGCATCGTATAGCATAAATTACGGTGCTTAGTTGAAACTTTATTTTATAACAAGTATTGAGTAATAATAGACGTGGTGCTCATTTTCAAAACAAAAATTCATATTTTACAGCAAGCATCAGATAATAATAGACGCAGTGCTCGTCTTCAAAACGAAAACTCACATTCAGCATAAAAAATAAAAACCTACAATATTAGTCATGCTGTTATTATTGTTATCTTTATCTTTTTCTTATTCTTCTTCTTTTTACTCTTCTTTTTCTTCAATAGATTTGAACATACCTGAACAAATCTGTTACAGATCTGAATAAATATGCTACAGATCTATAGGAATTTTAACTTTCAAAAAAAATTGGTAAATAGATCTGTACATCTAGTTTCCAGTAAATCTGCATTCAAATATGGTTCACACGAGGGCAAAAGTGGAAGCGCCGAACTAGGTTTAGCTAAACGTACCCCCTCCCCCCCCCCTTGGGTTTAGCTAAACCCAGCTCTACGGGTTCCCGCCTGGTTTATAATCAACAGGTGAGTTTATTTTTATCCACCTGAAACCCGCGAACAAAACGTGGGTTTATGTTTAAACCTACGCATCAACCTACCTAAACCCAACAATCAAACGCGCCCTTAATGTTATATAGTTAAACATTCACATTGATAAGGTATTGAGCTAATGTCATTATTTTATATTATTTTAAACTCATCTTTTCATTTTATTGTCATTTATTAATTCCATGAATTTGATGCACTTATATAATTACCATTAGCATCAAGGCAACATAAATTACTAGTTGTTTTGTGTTTGGCTATGACTAGTGAGAAGTTTTAATTATAATCCATCCCATCCGTCTCCACATCATTTTCCTATGATGTCTGAATCATCAAACCATTATGTAGCAACGGAGCAACGGTGATCCGGGTAGGATAGAACCAGGGTTCAGGACTGAGCCGGGTTGGATCACAAACTGGGGGCTTACCCGGCATTGTGTAGCCGAATAGACTGCAGATCGAACAACGGGTTGGGTGGATTGCGGGCCCGATTCCACGCGTGGAACTGGGACTGAGCCTGGTCAGGGATGGAGTAGAGTTGCTTCTGAACACTTATCGACATTCTAGAGAACTCCAAACAAAGCCAAGAGCTCAGTGGGAGAAAGGCAGTTCTTGGGAAATTGTAATTACTCAGTGGTGAAAGAAAGACATGTCAAAATGTATGCGATTGCGGACCCTCCTCAGTCTAATATCTGATACTTTTAGCAACCTCAAAGAAATGAGCAACATTTTCTTCTGGTGTACCCACAACTATCCCATGACCAAGATTCAGAATATGCTTCCCTTTGCCTGCTTTTCTAACAGTATCGTGTATTCTCTCGGTGATGAATGCTTTCGAACCGAAGAGCACACCAGGGTCAATGTTACCCTGGACAGCCACATCCAGCCCCAGGCGCTTCCTTCCCTCAGCCATGTCCACTGTCCAGTCCAAGCTAACAACATCCACACCGGTTAAGGGGAGTCTCTCGATCAGGCCACCTGAGCCGCTGGCATAGAGTATTAGCGGGAGAGATGGGTGTGTCTGTTTTACTGTGTCGATGATTTGTTTCAAGTAGGGGAGACTGAATTCTTCGAAGTCAATGGGGCTGAGTTCGGTTGCCCATGAGTCGAATATCTGGACAGCTTGAGCTCCTTTGTCAGCTTGGTACTGAATGTACTTAGCCATCGATGTTGCAAATTTTTGAAGAAGTGCATGGAGTACCTGAAGCAGAAGAAAGGATTCCAATCAACTCCAGTTTGGTTCACAATAACACGCTTGCAACTCAAGAACTAATTGCTTGAACTTGTGGTCAAAAGGAAAAACAAAATGGCAATCATAGGGTAACCCAGACGGTTGATCACGTTTAATAGCCCATTTTGGAAGTAAAATCCTCAGGAAATTTTCTCATTGCTACTACAGGGATACTTTACCTTTGGTTCAGAGAAAGCCAATCTCTTTATTTTTGAGAAGTGCTTTGAGGAACCTCCTTCGACCACATATGAAGCCAGTGTAAATGGAGCTCCAACGAAACCTAGCACTGCTGCTTCATTGTTAACCTGGAAAGTGCCCCATTACATGAGTCGTTAGTCACCCAACAAATCAGATAAATAAAATCTTAAAGGCACACCTCCTTCCGCAATATTGTTAACGCTTCCCCAACATATGGAACTGAATCTTCAGGGTTGAACTCCCTCACTTCCTCAACATCAGCAGTTGAGCTGATCGGATCGAAGATGATAGGGCCTTTTCCTTTTACGATGTCAAAGGGTATGTTCATTCCAGACAGTGGGGTGAGAATATCGGAAAACAAGATAACCTGAAATGTGAGAAATAGAACTAAGAATGCTGTCTCTGATAGTTCAGAAAGTAGTGTCAAAGAGGAGGCAAGCATGTTACTCCATCCGGTTTGAACACTTTCCACGGCTGAAGGGAGATTTCCACCACGAGATCCACATTTTCAGATCTTTCCCGGAACGAAGGATACTTCTCACAAAGAGTTTGGTAGCTCTATTGAGAGGAAAATAGACAAATTTAGGCTCAAGATCCCACACAACAACGTCAAGAGAAGTAAACATGAATGCAGGGCTTGTTCATTCTAACAACACAAATCCAACGATGCAAAAAAGAAAAGCCGTGTGTCGATGACGCAATAAAAACCTGCCTTCATGTACCTGCCGGCTTGTCTCATAAGCCAAACAGGAGGCCTATCTACTTCTTTTCCTCGGGCAGCATTTAGCAACAGAGGCTCTGCAACATTTACGCTTGTTGTTTGGTCTGCAACAGCCCCTAAAACAGGATAGATAATTTTCGACAGAGTGAGGTTTCTAATCGACAAAGGCCCTAGTTCTTTGGTCCTCTAAACCCATCCCTTCTCCTCCCAGATTCTACCATTTGACAAAAAAACACATACAAATCCTACGCAAAAATGACACTGCTAAACAGTCTTGATACTTGGCATATCGAAGTCACGAGCACTAAATCTACGTTTACCACTATCCGCAACCCTTATTGCGTACTCAACAAACACGATCCTACACACTGCAGCTTACCCAGATGAACAACTTCTCGTTTGTCACAATTCCGTCCTCCCCATAACCAAAAATTAAGTTTTTTTTTTTTTCTACATCGAGGAGAGACAAAGAGCAAGTACCTGCAACAGAGCAGAGAAGTTTGGGTCTTTGATTTGGGCGAAGATGGGCGAAGTTCATGGAAACCGAGCTGAAATTAAGGCAAGCCATTTCGCCGCGGTGGTATCCGCCCCCGATGAAAAAATAACACCGATCAAAATCACAGAATGACGGATCAAGCAGTTGAGTTTTTCCACATGAGAAGGAGATAAAGAACTGGATAAGGCGACGAAATCCGAAATCCAATTCCCGACTCCACAAACGCCTGAGCGGGTCCTCTTCTTGCCTCCTTGGCATCAACCGTACCCGCTCATTTTTGTCTGTTAATTCATTTTTTTTCTAGCTTTTTAAAATAAAAAATGGGAATAATTAAATAAAATATATTTTCCCCTTTTTTATTTAATTACTGTATCTTTTAGAAAATGATCGAATTTTATAATATTTAATGCAATCGTTTGAATGGACAATTGCGGGTGTACACATTCCAAGATACACGGATACAATTAAATATATTTGTATAAAAATAAAAATTATTTATAAAAAAATTAAAACATTTAAAATTATAAAGCAACAAGCAAGCAATTTCATAAAAAAAATTAATTATTAATAATAAAATAATAAATCATTTATAATTTTTAATAATTAACAACATTCAAAAGTCAATAGGTCAAATATAATACTTAAATATTCCATATATCAGTGGTTGAAAAAAATCTAATCATCTTGAATATTAAAATTAACATTAACGAACAGCACAACTTCAATTTTAAGATCATCCAATTATAAATTAACTGTATTTAATATATGTTTATATTAAAAAATGGAAGATTGCTATGGATAAGCACTAAAACTTAGATCTTTTTTATGTCAATATATTTCTTTGAATTGAATGAAACTGCAATTTCTTTCACATGATGAGGACAAAGAATGTTGTCCAAGAAGGCTTTGATCCAAAGTATAGTGAATCCACCAATCAAGTGATTGCAATTTGATGGCACTCCAAAGTACCAAATATCTCATGACATGCCATTAGTTTACAAGTTGTTGTTTGACTAAAGTTCTTATTTCATCAGGATAATAGCATTGCAAGAGGTTGATTTCAATTTAGGGAAGACTTGGGTCATACTTTAAAATCATGCCATCAACATTTTTGCTTAAACTTTCCCATATAAAGTGATCTACATTTAATAGATCTTGTATAGGATTGATGACTATGTATATCACAAATACAAATAATCTCATGGATGGGTTCCATAAGATCAAAGGATGTAGTTCAATGGTGCTTCACAACTTTTCATTCAAAATTTTACTTTGGAGATGATTTCATGGAATCTTCATGCATTTGAATCCATTACCTACAATGAGATTGGCAACTATGTAGTAGCTGATTCCTTGAAATATGTATCTTTAACAAAACAAAGAAGACTAGCTAAGAAAAAAAGTATAAGGAAGGAATAGATTATCAAACAATTGATCATATTTATGAAGTAGGGAGATTTTGCAAGGTTAAAAAGAATACCAAGTGCAAAAAAAAAAAAAAAAAAAAAAAAAAACAACCTTGTGATTGCATTATGATCTCCAGCCTTATCTTAGGCATTGAACATTCTGTCCAAACAAAGATGTTTTCTATTTTTTAATGAATCATGATAAAAAAAAAAAACCAAATTTACAATAGATTAAATAGTAAATATTCATATAATGGTAGTATTTCTAAAATTGAAAATTAAGCATGAAAAATGATTTATAAAAAAAATATTAAAATTAAAGATTTGATAGGTTTTCTTTTTATTGGAATTCAGATCAATTCAAAATCCATTTTGGATACACAAGTTATGTTATAAGTCAATCGATTTTATACCATATTGAAATTAAAATTTTGATTAATCAGACAAACACATATAAAACTTAAGCATAAAAGAAATATTGATTATATTAAAAAAATTAGATTCAAATAAGTTAATCAAAATTTATAATATATTTGATTATTTTATTTTCATTGTTTGATATATGATTGATTGTTCTAATAAAAAATAATCAATCAAAATATGAGGAGGTAAATATTAACAATTTTCAGGGCAAAGCTAACATGTTTTGATGTTTTCTGATAACCAGCGCATACTCTTTATTACAGATGTTGAGCAAGTTTCATAGTACACATGATTTAGGGTTCATGCTGCAACCCTAGCAGACGTTCATCAATACGAGTGAACGCTGACCGGCCGGCCACCGCAGCACCGCCGCCGCTACTGCGACGATGTACTTATACAACACATACACACGAATATATAGATGGTATGCCTTCGTACGCGCTAGTCGGTGAATCGTTTTGGCGACTAGAACTGATTGCCTACGAATGTCTGTCCGTACTTCCAGGTCGCCGGAGCGACGTTATTGCTTATTACAGTGTTGCCGTCGCTGGTGGTCACCTTGAAGGACAGGGCTTGGCCGTCGAGGACACTGCCGGTGTCCCAGTTCTGTCCCCAGTTTCGCTTCATGCTGATCCAGTTAGTTTTGGAGCCCTTGACTGAAACGGCTTGGACGTCGCCGGCGCCGCCGACGTTGGTGATCAGAACCAACATGAAGTAAGTGTGGCCATTGACCGTGAACTGTATTCCACCATTCCTCACGCAAGTTACCCTGTTAATGAACTGCGAATCAATGAGCATGAAAATTAACTTTGATACCACAAGCTTCCACCTTTTCGAACATCACCTTCGAAAAGAAACAGGAATGATCCCCGCGCTGTACTGTCCAATCTTGATGAAAGAAGGCACGGAAAGGTCGAAGTGCTTCCGCGGCGGGTTGCACCAGCCGCCGGCGTTGCTGGGGAGGCTCGGGTTCGCTGGGCAGTAGTTGGTGGCGGTGACAGTGATAGTAACTCCGGTGATGCAGCTCCGGGAGCCGATGCATTTTAACTGATAGCAAGCACCACACGTTGCTCCATTGTTGAAGAGCGCACTACTCAGCGCTGTGTTGCTGAGACCGTACCCCTGGGAATACAAATTGCTATATCCACAAGCTCCCCCTAACACAATTTCAACCAAAATTTTCAGTCAGAATCCAGGATTTACGATCCATTTTACAATATAGTTAACCCACCCATCGTCCCGGACCCATCCTTTCCGCCATAGAACGTGGCGGTGGCGTTAATCCAAGCTCCATTGTTTTGAGACAAGCCTGCAACGAAGAGCGAAGCAAAAGCCAGAACGAAGACTCCCAATGCCGCCATCTCAGAGTGGTGGTAACTGGTAACTGCTACCGGTGGCTGAAGGGCAAGACAAGGCGACATTTATACACGCAGATTGGGAATGTCTCCGCCTCCACCATGTCTGACGGAAACAATTTAGCCTCGTTTGATCTCGCATTTGTCAAGTGCTTTTTAATGCGCGCAGCTCAGAGATGACGACGATCATTCCAGCTGAACTCCTGATCAATGCCCATGAAGATCAAAAGTACAATTCCATCGTTGAATCTAAGAATCTAGAGCTAGCGCAACACAACTGAAATTCAATCCCATTTCAAAGCGGATTGACTTTCGAATCTTAACATGATCATCATGTTCGTATCTCGCTTAGCATTTAGAATATATCGTATTTATGGAGAAGATCACGTGTGATTTTCCATTTGATCCATCATTCCACCCATCGTCGTTACATGTGGGCGTGGTTTAAAACCCACATTTGCAACTCAAACAATTCCATGATAATACAAGACCAAACTCCATACTCATTATTAATATCAAAATCCATTAGTTTTGATAATATAAAAGATTAAACATATAATTTCAAAAGTTTGAAAATAAATTATTTATAAAAAATAAATATATGATACAAATTTAAAATTAAAAAATTAAACTCTTTATACTAACTTAGATTGCCAACAAACTCCACTTATTTTTCAATTGAAAATCTCCACCATCCTTTAACAAGGAATGCTCCTCAAGTTTTTGACATTAGAACATTTAATCACCAAAGGAATGGACGTAGGCTCCATTAACTTTTGGTGCATTGTTCGTCTATTCCGTATGTCTCCAAAAGACTCTAGAGATACTCTAGGGTTTCTTTTTATGATCATATACGTAGAGTTAGATTTCGCATTATGGAGAATTAAATGCGACTCAACCCAACTTGCGTCATGTTTGTGGTCATAAAACAGACACACGATGCCTTGTTTTGGTCCACAAATTAAATTCAAAATTAAAATGCTTCATCAATTTGTTTAATTGTATTACATATTTTAATACTATTCAAGTTTTCTTGCATACTGTTTAATACTTTTAATTGTAAATTTGATCTTAATGATTATTCTTAGTATGATTAAAAATAGTTTCAACCTAAGATTATTATTAATAGTATTTTTCGTGGGGGATTATGTTTACCGGATTTTGAAACAGTGGCGACCAATTATAAATAATTTTGAGATGTTTAAGATTAAAACAATGTTTTAAGGAATCAATTATGTCATTTAAGGAAACAGTAGGGATTATTTCTAAATGTCAAATATAAATATAAATAAATAAATAATAACATATTTCTTTTATATATTAGAATGATTTAATCCCCATATTCTAGATATCTATCGAGATCACTTTTAAATAATTATATTTGTTATCTTAAGATTTGATTAAATTTTAAAATTAGAATTATTTGAATTTAAGATAATCTCCATTTTTATTTAATTATAGTATATTTGTATCTTTTTCGTATGATTATTAATTATCGAATTTGCTGTGATTAATATTTCGGGCGTTTCTGCTTTGATCATTAGGCCTCCCCGTGACCCGACAGGGCCCATAAGTTTGAAGAAGGCCCATGGGTCAAAAGCCCATCACTCATTGTGAAAAAGTTTTGCTGATTCGTAGCACAATTTCAAGGGGAGGTTGTTCTCCTATGGAATGAGACCGAGTCATCTCAGTGGTCAAAGCCCAGAACCAGCAAGCAGTTCATCATGCAGCAAGAAGCTTCTGGATGTCCTTCTGCAACACCAGATCACCACAAGGTAAGATAAAGGGAAGAAGAGAAACTAGACGCAGACTGCAGCTGCAGAAGCAAAAATGACCTCAATTTGTAAAGGGGAAGTTGTGGGAGGATATCTTTCAACAACTTTGCCGTTCTTGTCCACAAGGAACTTCTCGAAGTTCCATTTTATCAGGTCACCAAGGAATCCTCCGGATTCCGATTTCAGAAACTGGTACACCGGGGCAGTACTCGGCCCGTTGACATCAACCTACATGAGATCAGACTGCTTCACATGACTGAGGAAGAAGGTGAGTTCGAAGCCAGCAAGTTACCTTGTCGAAAATAGGGAACTCTGCTTTGTATCTGGTGCAAGCAAATTTCTTTATTTCTGCATTGGACCCTGGCTCCTGGCCCCCGAACTGGTTACATGGGAAAGCTAGAATTTCAAAGCCTGCAACATTCATGGAAGTTAGAGCTTCGAAACATCAACTGAAAACAGAATGGGGGCAGAGGCGTTTCTGAGAAATGTACTTTTAGCTTTGTACTTGTCATGAATCTGGGAGAGCTCTGAGTAGTTTGATGATGTTAAACCACTGAGTGAAAATGGAATGCAAGTCAACTAATTTGCATAACAGAGAGCACAAGGAAATGGAAGCAATGTTTTCCAATGTACCATCTAGAAGCGACATTCACAATTAAGAGAACCACTCCCTTGTATTTCCCAAGGGACACATCCTTCCCATCTATATCCTGATATAATCAAACCCAACTTCAGCCAACACAACAAGCCAACTGATAAATTAATGTTCCAAACCAAACAGAGCAAGGGACACCCATCAAAGCTGAAGAGTAGTACCTTAACGGTGTAATCGTACAAGGATTTCTCAGTAGCCGCTCTAGCGTAAACCGGAGCGAAAGATCGAGACTTGGGCGCGAACCCAAATAAATTTCCTGAAAAAGAAGAAAACCTGTTCCCGGGGAAGAAGCCTTCAGCGAACTAAGGCGTTTAGCTCCATTGAGCAACTGAAAGAACGCCATAGAAGGCGATTTAGCGTTAGAGTTTATCGAAAAACCGCAAATTGGCGCTGAGGAAACTGCAGAAAACCCCATGGAAGCCATAACTACGCTTCGATCGCGAGCGCGACTTTTATTGCCGGAGTTGGGTTGGGACAAAACGATACGCTTTAGCGACTGCTAACGCTCCACGCCGCTGGTTCGTTTTGTTTCATTTTCAGTGCGAAATCTTGTAGAAGGTTCTTTACCAGAATTATGTCGCATATATTAATTAATTAATTAATTATAATAACCAAATAACCAGACAAAAGTATATTATTTCTAATATTTTACATTAATTTTATCTTTTTCAAAAAAAGTATATTTTATAAAGAAATGCACAAAATACATGAAAGAGAGTAGGTTTTAGAGAATTCGCCCAAAAGGAAGAAAAATAGAAAAAGGAAGTAATTAAATAGAAATATTCGATACATTTTCAAAAAATAGCAACAAGTTTGAAATGACAAAAATGCACTTGTAAATCATATACCGACTAAGTTTGGCAGTGGGTCGTGGGCCTCTTTTAATTTTTGGCCCGGCCCAATACCTTGTTTCATTGACGTTTCCTGCGTTGCAAGTCACGATTGTTTATAGCAATGTAAGGTATTGCCCATGGCGAATTCCGCTATCATTTGTGTGAGGGTTCAGATTCTTGTGCGATGGAGGGTGAGGAAAGTGTGCAGCAGAGGCTGCAGGAATTGCAGAAGCAGTTGGGGAAGAAGCTGATGTTTGAAGATGCAGTTTCCGGTATCAGATCTCTTCTCAATGAGAAGTATTCATCTGCCTCTCCCTCGCTTCGGAAAACGGTACTTTTCGCTTGTTTTTTCCGATTTTTTCTTTCTGATCGATTTTTTGAATTTTATATTTTCAAATGGCGTTGAGACGCAGGAATAGCTTGCAATTGGGTGAAATTCTTCGCAATTTTTGCTGTTTTCCCAGAATTTTCCCTCATGTTTATTTAGTTTGTAATGGGGATCCTGTGATGATGCAATTCTCGGAAACAGTTGTTGGGTTTTAGATATCGTGTTTCTTGATTAAACGTCTGAATGTGTTCGTCGATGTTGGGAACTCGATCCATTGTGGAGCTTCAGGAAGTTCTGTTTGATTTCTGTTACGTATTGTGGATTGTGCAGCTTTACAGTGTGGTCTGTCGTGTTTCTACTATATTGAAGACGAGATATACTACGCCAGGATTTTGGAGCTCTGGACTAGATCTTTTCCTCGATGCCCAACGGCTTGTGGCCGATGAGTCTGAGAGAAAACATTTGCAAACTTGCATTGATCAGGCACGGGACCAGTTGAGTGAGGCACAAAATGCACCTGAGCCCAGGGGAAACAGAGGTGCTGCAATCTCACGTTCAATCTATTGTCATCCCTGTTTACCAGTATGATGCAGTCACAGTATTGTACTAGCCCTTTGAGCAGCAGTTGAAATTTGAGGAATGATGCAGGTTATTTATTTGAAGGGCATCTAACTGTCGACCCGGAGCCTCCACAGCCAACTTGGCTGGTGCAATCGAACTTGCTAGCGGCTGCTGCCGAACTTCTACAGGGTGAATCTTCTGGAGTACAAACGGCGGGCACAGAATCAGGGGAAGGTGCTACGAACCTCCTCCAGGAGCTGCTCAACAGATTGGACGATATTGTGCCTGAGGTATTCTTGGGTTTTCTCAAAAGCTTTTCCTTTTATACGCACTGCTGTGAGTCAGAATGTCTTCAACAAACAAACTAGTGTTCCAATCCTACCAGAACCACAACATTACCTTGCCTGCTGAGCTTTTGTATCATTCATGATGAGATAACATGAAGGGTCTCCTGAAGGTTGGCTTGTGTCTGCTTATACAACCTCAAGGCATTCATTCCCACCCCTTTCACTTGCAGTTTATGGATGCGGATACCGGGGTTCCACGAGCACCACCGGCAAGCAAGGAAGTCATAGCAAAGCTTCCGGTAACCAAAGTCACTGCAGACATGCTAACGAAGCTGGGTAAAGATGCGGTATGCTCCATTTGCCAGGAGGTTTTGGTCATCAACGACGAGATGCAAGAACTACCCTGCAACCACATGTTCCACCCTCCTTGCCTCAAACCATGGCTGGTACATTTATGATCTCCACTTGATCAAAAGTTATTCAACCGGTATGTATTGTTTCTGAATGTTTTTGAGCCGCAGGAGGAGCACAATTCTTGCCCGATTTGCCGGCACGAACTGAAAACCGATGACCATGAATATGAGAGCTGGAAGGAACGGGAAAAGGAAGCAGAGGAGGAGAGGAAAGGAGCCGCAAACGCTGTTCGTGGCGGGGAGTATATGTACGTTTAGGCACTGAATCATTCACATACCAACCAGCAGCCCTCAACGTATTCAGTTACTTATCCACAAACAGTCCTTTTCTGTCCTTGTTAGTGTACTTGTTTACATGTTGGAAATCACGAAAGCACAGGCTTCCTTTCCATGCAGTTTTTGCTGCTTCCTGGGACATTATCCAAAGGAAAGCAACCCAAATACTTGTGTTGGAATGTATTAGCAGAGAAAGGGCATCCATCACACAGAAGGTGATGGGGAAGTAGAAAGCCTCCAAGACTTGAAGCAGCAACATGCGACAACAACGATCCACATAAAAGACAACACACACATACGCCACTCATCAAAAACCAGAAAGCGGATCAGCATCGATGACGGCAGCCACCAGATGAGAGAGAGAGAGAGCGAAGCGGAGAAGTTCTCCAAGCTCCAAAATGCGATGCGTATCAATCAGAAAGCCCTACCTGGAAGAACAGACTGGTAACCGCAGCATTTACTCCAAGGCTGCGTCATTCATTTTCAAAATATCGGTGGCTTTAATCCGACGCCTTCATCTCCACCGTCGGATCTCAAGTCACGTGCTTCCCGCCTGCCTAGGGTTTAGGGTTTAGTCATATTTTTTAAAATATATATTTTATAGAATTACTATTTTGATTTCTTTCTTTTTGTGCTTTTCATTTAGAAGATTGTTGATAGTGTATTGTTGTCTGTTTTTAGGCATATGACTCTTGTTTTATTTATAATTAAAATTACTATTTAATGAAATGATAAAAATAAATTTGATTATTAAAAGAAAAAAACTTCTTCCAAGAAAAGAGAATTGATGTTATCTTTAATTAGGTTAATTAAATTTATTTAAAAAATATATTATTCAAAAGTCTAGTATATGATACTAAATATCAACTATAGTTAAACATGTGTGTTAACATAAAATTATAATATCCCCAAATCTCACATCGTTCATATTCATTGTCATCTACAAAACTCGAATTTTTAGCATTTTCAAGAGAAGCATAGGGCTGGATTAGATTGCGCAGTGTGGAAACAGACAGGAGGAAAGCCATAGCTAGGAGCTTAGCAGCAGAGAAACACAAGGGGTCTCCAGTCAAAATGGTACATGAATTCCAACAAGTTCAAATGAGGGCAAAAGCAGCACGCTACACAGTACCTCCCCTGAGGGCAAGAACCAGATGAAGCACGGAGCCACCTTCAATGTTGTAATCCTTGGCAGTTTTGTCATCAGCCAGCTGCTTTCCAGCGTAGATCAGCCTGTGGAGGCATACAGTCATACTACCAATGAGGGGGATGTTTGGACAACACTATAGAGTTGTTCAAAGAGGCAGACCTTTGCTGGACAGGGGGATGCCTTCTTTCTCCTCAACCCGTTCCTTGATCCTTTCGATCGTGTCAGTTGGTTCGATATCAATCTCGATTTCTTTTCCTGTGAGGGTTTTGACTTTGATCATAGTTCCTCCCCTGAGCCTCAACACAAGGTGGAGGGTAGACTCCTTCTGAATGTTGTAATCGGCCAGCGTCCTCCCATCTTCCAACTGCTTGCCAGCAAATATCAACCTCTGCTGATCAGGAGGGATACCTTCCTTCTCCTGCCACAACAACAAACATCTAACCCCAAGATCTCCAAAAACATCTTCAACGCATTCAAATACGAACGATCATGACCCAAAATCAAATAGAGAAAGCAGTTACAACACGTAACAAAGTTGGCGAATTCCTTCAGCTGTGCACTCCCTGAGGTGTTCCGAAAACCCTAGCTCCAACTAAAACGAACAAAAACTACTGCCGTACTGATGCTAATTCATTATCGGAGCAAAACCATGACAAGAAACCACAGCTTTCTCAAATCCCCCCTAAAATTACAGAAACCAACATGCTCAATAAGAATTTTTTTTCAAATAACCGAACCTGAATCTTCGCCTTCACATTCTCAATCGTATCGCTGCTCTCGATCTCAAGCGTGATGGTTTTCCCAGTGAGGGTTTTCACAAAGATCTGCATTTTTCTCACTCCCGTTTTGCAGAAACTCGGCCCAGAGACGCGAAGCGAGTCTCGTACGACTTTTATCGCTGACACTGCGCCAAAGCTACGCGATTTTGATTCCTTGCTTAATGGGCTCAATCCCTTTAGGCCCACACGCCCCCAAATTACCCAATTTTCGAATCGGATCCCCCAAATGTGCAAATTCATTTACAAAATTTATATTATTTTTTATCCGGAAAATAAAGAACAAAGTTTTTATGAGTTAAAAATAATAAATATAATATGATAGAAATTTTTCATGCATTTTTTGTTATGTTTTACGAGTTGAAAAGTAAAGAACATCAATTTTTATGTGAATTCTAAATAAAATCAGACCAGACTTCATAATCTATTATCCATAGTCCATTGGGCTATATATATATAGTCGATCCAATCTAAACATAAAACCTGCCCAATAGTAACAGTAACCAATTCTAATTCTTTCGTATTATTTTAGGTAATCACTTTATTGGTTTTAAAACTTTAAATGATTTAATATTATAAAAAATATCTGAAAAATAACTAAATCCCATAGAAGATGTTATTTGTTTATGGATATGGAATTTTAATTATTGTCATGCTTTTTAGTAATTTATACTTAATATTGATATTTAGTAGATATAATAGAGTTTTCAAATTGTACAACACAAGTTACTACTTGAACAAAAGTCGTTTAATTTGCTAGCAAACTACCGATATTTAAAATATCAAATTTTACTTTACCATTGATTTGTGTTAGACTCAACTTAAAATAATTTTTGTTATGTAAAAATACTAAAAAAAAATTAATTTTATTATCAAATACAAATGAATTCTATTTAAAAAAATTAAAAATATATCAATGTAATTTTATCTTTAAAAATTAAAAAATCTCATCTTTTAATTCTTTTGAAACACTTTTCAAAACATAGTTACCCATAAGATATACTTGAAAAGAAGATTTATGATCTATCTCATTTGATGTTTTTGTGATACACTTTACTTTTTAAAAGGAAATAACCTCTTTCTAGATTCACTAACATGCATCATGACTTTATCATGATAGGGGAGCAAAAAGCTTCCTTTAGTTTGCTTTTGAATGAAAGATATTTTCTTGCATACTTTTCACAATTAAAAATTGTGCTCTAGATGCACATTATAATAGAATTAATTATTGTTATATGAGAAGGGTTGACTAGCAAAACAGGGTTGGAGGGTAGATTTGGAAATTGTGGGGATACAATAATGTCTTACACGACGCGAAGTTATGCACATTAATATTAATATTTTTTTATAGAGTAATAAGAGTGGAGTCTGGCTGGCTAAGACGACGGAACGACGCCGTATGAGGGGTCTTGATGGACGAGCCAATCCACGTCCAGCTCGGTTCTCTTGGCGAATCTTCCTTTGATTCTGGGCCGCGTCTCTGCGTAGGCTTTCCGTGAAGCGTATCGTATTGTCTTCTCGAACCTTCGATTCTTCCGCTTCTCCCTGTACCTCAGAACCCTCGCCTCTCTATCCACGCCGGAGACCGGCGTCGGCGCTCCGTCGCTGCCGACGTCATTCTTCCAGTGCGTGGTCGACACGTCGCCTTGATCCGGCACCACGCCGACGTCAATCGACGATGAGGATACCTGTGGAATCAATTCACAAAATCACGGTTTCGTTCATCTCTAGGTTTCGCGCTGGGAGAAGGGGGGATGAATAATTTACGCTGTGACTGATGGCCTGAGAGGAGAAGCTGTAAATCAAAGGTTTGGGGCTCGGGTACTCCACATCGTAGGAGGGGTAGCCGTTGACGGCGGGCCGGGTACTGAACCGAGGAGTTGAGATCGCTCTTGTGTTGAACAGGGACCACGCCGTCGGAGTAGACTTGCTTTTCATCAACACCGTCGGCGTGGTGGCCGGGTTTCTGGTCACCGGGGATCAAATCCAGATCCAGATAATGATTGTCCATTTCATTGAACAGATACTCCGCCGACGTGTAGCCAGGGGAATTCAGATCTTCAACAGCGGCTTTGCAGTCTGGATCAGGAAGGAGCCACGAGGCGGCCTCCGCCTCCTCCTCAGAGAACTCCCCGCGGCTGGCGGGCCGGTGGATTTCGATGCCGACGCGGCGTCGTAGAAAGGGATGACCGGGATCCGCTCGTGTCGGCTAGCGAGGGAGTTCGCCGAGTGGATATCGCGGTCGCAGGAAGCGCAGAGGGCCGCCGCGTCGGCCTTGCAGGTGAAGGCTGCGGGGCTTGCTCGCAGACCTCGCAGATCCCGACACGGGCGTGCCGGGACGCCAGCTTGTTGGCGGAGTGGACTCTGTCGTCGCAGGGAGCGCAGAGGAAGGCGGAGTCGGCACGGCAAAAAACGCTCGCCGGGACCTCCTTGCAGAAGTTGCAGAGCTTCGCAGCACGGCTCCGGGACTCGCCTACCATGGCGACGAAGGAAGCTCAGCCTTGTCTCTGTGAAAGGAAACGGTGAAAGAGCAGAGGGGAGCTCCGTCTCGGACTTGGCTTAGAATAATCTATGAATTGACTCGAAAAACAGTGGGTGTTAAGGCATCAGGCTTATCAGCTAGGACACGACAAGACAGCCTACAGGAGTTAGGTCTACCCAATCAAAACGCGACACTTGGCCATATCTTAGCCAAACGAAATTCACCCTTGTTTTCCTATTTTCGGATACCAAGGGAAATTCAACCTAAAGCCAGGAACATCCCCAATCGGAATCCTCTATCTCTGAATCATCAGGCCCATCGGAACCCCCCACCGGAAACACCCAAGCTACCACCACAATTCCTTATCAGAAAACAGTAATAGGCAGATGAGAGGAGCAATAATTCAGAGGGAGGGGTGAGGGGTAGGGTGAAGGACAGAACTACCCCTCCTAGATCATGAAGAGGTAGGGTCAAGACAACTGAAGCATGAACGACTTAGCTGGCTGGTTGGCTGTTTCGATTTTCCCATCCTATTTGGGTGATCCGACCGCCAGCAGGGCAGACGCCATTGAAGACCTGCTACCAAGATCAGATCAAGTGAAAAGAAGATTAGGCATCAAATGACTTATTTACAGCAAGAGATAATGTGAGCTTGAGCATCTGATGCTTTGTGAAGGGATAAGACCCTATTCTACAGTAAGGGCAGGTGGCAGGCAGTTGATGTGAAGATTATTGGCCAGTGGCTGACATGGCTCGTCAACGAAGGCAGGTGGGAAATAGTTGGGCGGGTGGACAGAGCCCATCTCCTGTATTCACTGGGGTGTCCCTAGGGGAATTATATGCTGCAAGTCCAGTTTCGTTGATTTTTCAAACACCTACTTTACACGACAACGAAGATGGACTTTGTGCAATGATTCAAGGAAGCGATGTGGGGACATCAATCAAGCTACCCAAAACAGCAACTAAACCCATAGAAGTAACAGGCACTGACCTCCAAGTGACACCAAAATAGACCCTGGAAGCTCCATGCTACGTGCGTCAAAGCACACAAGTTTGTTTCTGGAAGTCATAGTTTGTGCTCATGAATCTCTTCGGAAGTTGTATTATATAGCCTTCTGTACAGTGCTTGATGCTAAGTCACATAAATACCTGGTCCCCAGTGAAGACCACCAGCACATTGAGCCAAATATCGGGCGGCTGGGATCGCAGCAGCCCTTTGGACAGCCCTAGGGAATATACTGGCGTGAGGTTTGCAGCAATCACAGCCATGAAAAGTCGTCATGCTAGCATTTTCAAGTGTGAATCCAGTTGAAGTGGCCAAAAGACACATTGCTTGGAAGTTCAGAAACCATCTCCTTCAAGATCATACTTCACTTTTGACCTGGTAGTATATGAAGATCCCAGCAGAGGACGATAGGAAATGAACATGAACAAGATTCTTTCCGCCGCTGTACCTGTGGAAGGAAGACGTAACCATATTTATAAGGCTAACGATAACAAACGGAAGGGAATTTTTAGATTGAAACCATATAGAACAGTTACATTTGGATGCGTTCTGAAAAGCTTATGAACATGGACGCCAGTTGTCCAGGATCATAACTGGAGAACTACAAGACATATTGCCTTGCACTACCTTGCTCCGGTCAAAACCTAGTATTTGAAGCATTCGCTGAATATATTTAAGTACCTGGGAAATCCTACATGAAAAAAAATAAAGCTACCTCAAGGAGAATGACTTCAGCAGAAGTTACAAGATAGAATCTTCAGGTACGAATTTTTCACAACATTCCATCAAACTTCCCTTTTCAACCACATTGTATAAATGTCAAATACTTTATCTAACTCCCCCATCCTGAAAAGTTTCTTCATGAGTATTAGATATGGCACATGATCCATAGCTATACCAGACATGTGGAGTTTGAAAAGACCAGCCTCAGCCTCCCTAATTTGGTTTTGCATGCAGTAGCACTTAATCAACACTGTGTACGTTATAAGATCAGGACCACATCCCTGCCTAAGCATTTCATCATGCAGAAGGAGTGCAAAACCCAAGTTTCCATTAAAACAAGCAGCACCAATCAACAAATTGTATGTCACTACGTCAGGAATAATACCTCTTCTGAGCATCTCACTCTTTAGATTATGTGCCTTGTCAATATTCCCACTTATTATTTGGGAATGAATCAAGGCATTGTATGTAAAAACATTAGGTTGAACACCATGATCAATCATCTGATCTTTCACTGATAGTGCACTCTTCACATCACCGTGTTTACCGTAAGCATTAATTACAGAATTCCAAACAATAGGCTTGGGTATAAATGATCTTTCCAGCATTAGCAGCAGAAAGTAATTTGCTGTCAGCACATTCCCGTTCATACACAAACCTTGGATGATTAACTTGAAGGTAATGTGATCTGGCTGAACACCCATTCTCCACATATCACTGAAAACATGACAAGCTTCATTAAGATGTCCGGACTTGCAAAGATAGCTTATAAAACTATTATATGTAAATATATCTGGAAGGTGTCCACTTTTGAACATTTCAGCCAGCGACTTGTACACATGGTTTATGTACCCACTTAGAAAATAACCATGAATAATAACATTGTAAGCTACAATGTCTCCCAGGCCATACTGAGTAATAGCTTTCCAATGAACAAGAGCTTCAGCTATATTTCCGGACTTGAACCATCCATCCATGAGGATGGTAGAAGTTATCAAGTCACAGGTTTCCGCCACATCATATTCAGCCAATATACTCTCGAGCAACCTTGCTGCATTTTTCAACAAGCCCCTGTGACAATAAGCATGAACAAGAATATTACACGAAATCCTGTCTGGCTGTATTCCAAGGTTAGCCATGTCAGAGAAGGCACATAGTGCTTTATCCACTTCATTGGCGCGACAGTACCCGGTCATTAAAGTGTTGTAAGTGGCACAGGTAGGTGAAGGACCATGGCGCACCATCTCCTTAACAAGCCTCTCAGCCCCTTCCAGATCGCCAGTCTTACAAAGCGCGTTTATAAGGTAATTGGAAGTGATGACATCAGGTGCCATTCCTCGCTCAACCAATGCCCTCCGAAGGCTTAAAGCAGTAGCTATCTTACCTTCCAGACATAAAGCTCTAATTGCAGCAATGTCACTGCGATGTATTTTCTCTACAGGAAATGCTTCCCTGCATTATCAGAAAGCCCGATTGAAATTAACCATATAAAATGGAAAACATTAAGCCCCTCCCCGCCAGTAAGAATTTAAAAAAACTGAGTCTCTGTTTTTTAAGAACCAGGCAGATTCAACCTCATAGACTTCAAGCGGTCCAAACTAGCCTTCAGCATTGCATCTAAAGCATTAAAAGCAGCATCCCCGGAATCACCCCCACTCGGAGGTTCCGCTCTCTCATTTTGCTCAACCATTACCCTCCTAAAATAAAAAAAGGGCAGAATAAATCGAAAACTTACGCCATCGAAGCGGTCATCAACAACAAAAACTGCTTTTACCTGGAACGAATTGAACGTAGCCCCGATTTCGAGCCGAAAATCGAGAAATAGACAGAGAACTGATCCTTCAAGGATTCTAGGACTTGGAAACTTCCATTCAAAATCCGGAAAACCAAGCATGTCCCTTGGATAGGAATTGGAAGCTGAAATTCACACATTAATCACCAAAAAGGTAATATGAGATACTACCTTCTGAATGCAGCAAAAGGAATCAAGATCCAGTACTTACCGACTGCATCTATTGCAGTAACGGAAGCAGAAAGCGGCGACGAGGACGCACTGATCTCCAACGGGAAGCCGGAAATGAGAAATCCTCGACGAATAGCGATATTCTTAAAGGGCCCTTGTAAATGAACTCAATGACCTTCAATTCTTTATTGGGCCTACTGTTGATGGGCTCAATAAGGTTTCTCATCTTACTTGGATAATTCATATTAAATATTAATTTATTACAAAAATCCTTATTTTGAAATAAAACAAAACTGTATAATTGTTGGAGAATTGCTCCTGAAAAATTTAAACTTGAAATTCTACAACTTCTTGAAAATAATAAATTTTATATTTGTTTAAAATGTTTTTAGAGTTTTTTATAAAAAAAATTCGATTATGTGTCATAATAAAATTATTTCTACGACACAAATATGGTAAATTACATTATTTTCAATAGCATAATATTCAATTTTTTAATCATGATGACACATAAAGTTATGTCCCATATAGATTTCATTAATCTCTGATTTAAAAATATAATATAATATATATTATTTAATTTTTTTTTTAGTGATCACTTTTATTTTATCTATTTTAATCAATAAATTAATTTATTATTATTATTTTCATTAAATTTTAATGAATAAATAACATGATACTATTCTATATAGTATAATATTTTTTATTTATTAAAAAAATTATTTAATATGGCTTGGGCTGCCATTTTTTTTACCATATTTGGATATTCTTTAATAAATCTAATTTATGCTTAATACGGAATAATAATAATAATATTATTATTATTATTGAAAAAAAAAAGATGTCTGAAAGGAAAGAGACAAAATGATCACTAAACAAAATGAAACGTAAATTACTTTCCAGCTAAGAGCCCACGAGTCTATCGTGATGTGGGCCATCACCTGTTGCCGGAGAAGAGTTCCGGCGACCGGAATTGTTACATACCATCAGGAACCTGATCGTGCATGACATCGATATCCATGGCATGATTCTAGTGTAGATTCTGGTAAGTACAAGTGGAGAAGCTTTCTGTTCCCTTTCCTGGTTTCAGGGAAAGCTATCTTCCTGAAATTCTTCAATTTTTGGTCTGTTTTCCATGGCATTCATCTCTATCTGACTCTCATCTTTCCTCTTGATCCGCACAGGGATCGCCAGAAAGGTGGGTTGCACTTCTCCGGCCATGATCACCAGAACCCTGTCATCGCTATACGACGCCTCCTTCACATCGCCGCTCTCGACGTCTGCGGGGCATCTTCATTGAGCTTCCAAAAGGAGCACGCGAGGATGAGGAGGGCGAAGGCGATGAGGGCGACCATGGCGGCTAAGCCGCCGAAGAGATAAGGCACCGGGGAATGCCACGGCGAGGCTTGAAAGGTGAGCGACGGCGGCGTGAAGGTCTCCCCTGCGGCGGCGTCCGGCTTTGTCATTTTCGAAATTCCGTGAGGCGTGAAATGAACTCACCTTTTTGCTGTTGTGGTGGCGAGGACGTGTGTTTGAAAATCAAGTTACAAAAGCCAATGGCTATTGAATTAGATTATTTTTTTTGTTTTTTGGATTATAAAAGATATTTTCCAATTAAAAATTAAATGGAGGGAATTTAATTTATTTTTTCAATTTCAAAAAATATTAAGAAAAAAACCAGAACTAAAAATCTCAAAAATAAAAAAATTATAATTTTCACATGCTATAGTCCAAGCTATAGTTGAAATGGAAACCTAATCGAATGTGACGTTCTATTTCGATTTTCTTGAATTTGATTAAACCCAATAGCTCGTAATTTCATATGTTCAATTCGTATTTAAAACCAAAACCAAGATTCGTCAATTTCGATATTCAACTCTACGGGTTTTCAATTTAGTTCCAAAGAACTAACAATTATCTACATTTTTTATAACCTTATTGAATAAAAAGCTATATTTTTGGTAACTTTATCCACAAGGGATCAATGCAACTTGCCAGCAACAAACTTTAATATCTTTCTGATGACGTTGTCTCATTCACAAGGTACTTTTCCATTGAAAATTATCTTGAGATATTAATATTCTTTTTTAGAAAGAAAAATGATCAATTTTAAATTCCAGAAATACTCACTTGGGCAGGCCGTACCGTGAAATCATTAATGGGCCAATAATTGGGCCTCAGACCGATGAATCCGCGTTCCGAAACTAATGATGTTGTCTGGGTCTGGGAGTGGGAGCCAGTGCCTTGTGATTGAAGGAAGCGGCTACGCAATAGCATCGATGTAGAATTGGAAAGAAGGCGATTTCTTTTGGTAGGCTGCCGATCAATTTTGCACGCGCTCTATTTTTTTTTTTTTTTTGATTCGCTTCCCGGGTTTGATTTTGGTGTGGTTGATTTTGGAAGGATACCGCATTGTTGTACTGATTATCCTTCTTCCGAATGTGACTCAGGGAGGGATGGCCATGCTTGTATATTGATTTCTACTATCTACTGTTACTTGGGTCATCTAGTCTCTAGATCTGATGAAGTAAGAAGAGGGGTGCTGTATTTGGAGCTTATTTTTCATACTCAGCTCTGGATAGAGTTTGATTATTTCGATGGAAATCAATCCCAAGAGGTATTTAACTTTTATGTTTCGCCTCACACTTTTTTGAAGTTTATCCACAATGGTTGTTTTGGATATTTAATCTGCTAGTCTCCTTTAGGAGGGCGATGCTTCCATTGGAGATTCTATTGAGTAATTTGATATTCAAGGGCAGATATGCAATGTGTTGTCCTTTAATGATTATTTGCTACGTGCTGCAGCTTAATTGCCGCTACGGCATATGGGTTTGCGTCAATGGCAATGGTGTTCATCAATAAAGCTGTGTTGATGCAGTATTCTCACTCGATGACTCTTCTCACACTTCAGGTAAATCACATAAAGCTGTGTTGTAGCCCTTTCTGCCTAGTTGATTGACCGGTGTTTCTTTTTTATATTGTTTGAGTTTCTACCAGCAATTGATGACATGTTTGCTTATACACTTTGCCAAAGTTATGGGGTACACAAAATCCAGAGACTTCAACTTGGAAACTGCTAAAAAACTTTTAGTAGTTTCCTTATTCTATAATGCAAATGTGGCCTTCGCATTAGCAAGCTTGAAGGGAGTTAATATTCCCATGTACATAGCCATCAAGAGGCTCACTCCGTTGGCTGTTCTTGTGGCTGGTCTCTTTACTGGAAAACGAAGGCCTACAAAGCAGGTTATCATTGCTCTCTACAGCCGTTTTGAATTATAACATTGCTTCTCAACCAGCTCGTGGCTTCTTCTCAAAATCTTCAGGTCACTTTTTCTGTGATTCTGACTGCTGCTGGATGCCTTGTAGCTGCACTTGGAGACTTCTCTTTTGATCTTTTCGGCTATGCCATGGCATTCACTTCTGTTTTCTTCCAGGTGAACGAGTTTCTTGTTACAATAACGTGTAAACTCGATTGATGATCTACTCACAAGTCTGTATGCAGACAATGTATCTCTTGTTAGTGGAGAAATCTGGTGCAGAAGACGGACTCTCTTCCATTGAAATCATGTTCTACAACAGCATTTTGTCTCTACCATTTCTAATGTTCCTCATAATAGCTACCGGTGAATTCCCAGGATCCATGGCAGTTCTATACGAAAAGGTAAGCTTAGCATTACAACAAGAGCCACCACCAACACATCTTTTATATACTGATATTTTTCGCTCTGTGAGCAGAGTGGCTCATTGTACTTCACCGTGATTCTGCTTCTGTCATTGGTGATGGGGATCGTGCTGAACTACACAATGTTCCTATGCACAATTGTCAACTCAGCGTTAACCACAACAATAGTGGGAGTACTGAAAGGAGTTGGCTCCACAGTCAGTTTCTGAGACATGAACTTCTTACACTCTGTGGCTTGCTGCTCCTTCATGTCACTGATCCTCCAATTTCTTCAACAGGTACTCGGCTTCTTCGTGCTCGGAGGAGTTCAAGTTCGTGCACTTAACGTCATTGGGCTGATAATCAACACATCAGGTGGTGTTTGGTATTCTGTTGCTAAGTACATGCAGAAGACATCAAAGCTCCCAAAGGTGGCTTCTGATGCAGTAGAACACCAGAAGTGAGTGATGTTCTGTTAGCAAGAGCCTTGCAAACATATGAGCATTGAGCAAAGCCTTCTAATCTGTTGGGAAGCATTCACATAGGGCAATTTACCTCATCATTTGTTCGTTTTTCGTCGAAAATTTCAAAAATCGAAAGCAAATTTAAAATCCATCAGCTTCACTTTTCAGTAGTTGTTTGTGGTTTTAGGATTGTTGGATAGGGTATGAAATATTATTTTGTATTAATTAATTTTATTATTATATTAAATATAATGTTAATTTTGTTACTAAATCATAGTGAAATACAAGTGTAGTGACTTTAGTTATCCTTTTTATTTTAAATGCATTATAATTTTAACTATCATTTTTATTCCTTTGTATGTTAATATAAATTAATTATCTGTTTTCATTATTTTTTTTGAATTTTCTACATTTATAAAATATAATTTCTTAGAATTTAAATTATTAGTATTTTTTAATATTTTTTAGTTATTTTTGTAACATTTTTACGCAATGTATATTTTGGATATTTTTATAAAAACTTTTTTAACTATAAGTATTTTAATAAACTTCTATATAAATTTAGTTTTACAAGAACCATAATTTTATGCCAAACATTGAAAACAATAATGAATTAAATTAGGTTTTTTATAAAATACTCACAAGTTTTTTTTAAATCATTTATCTTTATACAAATTAATCCTATTCATAATTAATTTGATCAAATTAATACAAACAACCAAACGAACTGATTGATTGTTTAACTGATCAAATAAACATCTAAGGCTTTGTTCGTAACACTCTGGGCTTCTGGAGAAACATTCAAACAATTTCATTATCTTATGATACGTTTGCAAAAATCACTCTAAAATTGATTTTAAGAAAATTAAAAATTTTGATAGAAATATAATTAATATGTTCAAAAGTTTTAAGAATCAAACATTATTTGAATTCTTATAAAAGAGAAGTAATTATGATAAATAAATTATAATTATATTTTGATGGGGTATAAATCAGATTCAGTTAATCGGTCTCTGAAAAGTAGCCGAAAGTTGCCCTGATCGACTGGCTCAAGCCGACAGACTGATATATGTCAGAGATTTGACAGTAGCAGCCGTTTTGCATAATCTGAAAAGTGGTCGAATTATGGCAGAACAGACGACGGTTATTTGAAAAGTAGGACCACAATACATATTACAAGCGTAGAAAGCATTCAACATCTACATAATTCATGATTCGATCAAATCGACCTCTTCTACAAGTATGAGGAATTCACAAGAGAAAATGATTCGACTTTAAGCCCTCCAATTTATATTTTCTCTCCACCTCCATCTAGTGAATATATTTTCCAGCAAGTTTTGACAGTTTTGTAGTTTTTCCATTCTCTGACGGTTTCTACGTTAAAACCTCGATCTTATTTCATTTCAAGTTAACAGGATTACACCACAAAGAATATTCGGATACGGCATGCTTGTCTACATCCGTGACCCGAAAATCGACTCTCACTCTAACACCGATTTTTGCCCTTAACATATTTTATATCATAAAATTATTTTATTGATTTATAAAATTATGCGTTATATTATTATTTTAACTTAAATATATTGATGTTAAAATTATAATTTAAGAATTAAAGTAATTAAACTAGTTACAATAAAAAAGCTTGCCGGACTAGTGGGGCCCTATCTGGAGACATACTCAAAACCATGCCTTTCGAACCAAAATAATAATTTTAATTATTTATAAAAAAAGTATAATTATAATTTCAATCTTAAAATCAATTATCACAGATTCCATATTTCTCATAAAATTGAAATAATTCTAAAATTTTTTTCATATAAATAATTTGATATACATTTGAAATAAAGAAATAATTTTACAAGAATAGAGTTGATTAAATATACTTTAAAATATTGCTTCAATTTTTAATTTTTAAGAAGTATTTTGTATTTCCCAAGACACTGAATCCATTGGGTTTAAAATTTAATTGCTTCAATTTTTAATTTGCTCCAAGTCAGTTGCCATCAAGGAACAGAAGCAGGAGGTATTGTAAATATTACTCCACCATGAATAAAATTTAAAATTTGAATCTTAAATGTGAGAAGTTATAGTGGATCGTTGGAAAAAAAAAATCATTGAAATCATGGGTTTTGAAATTTCGAACAAATTTTAAGAGAATTTGAAAATATTTTATTGCATAAAAATTCGAAGTTTTATGAATTTATCCGATTTAAAAAAACAAGAATAACACAAAAATTGAAGGATTTGCGACATGCATTTAACGGCCGTGTAAAACCTGTCGTGGGCAAAGTGGGGCCGGGGCGGTAGGGGGGGGCTGGACCCCCGATTTGCAGCCATTATTGAAAAAATCTTCGTCGGTGGGGCGTCCAATTTCACCAGGGGGGAGATTTTGACCGGTGGTGGGAGCGATTCTGGCGAGGCAAGACACGAGTTAATGCTCTATCGCAACTCCATCCAACTGGCTGCTGGTGCAAGAGCAGCTTGCTTCTCAGAAACCACGTTGCTTCCCTCCCTTCCGATCCTGATTTAGGGTTCCGGGAGCACTGCGGAGGGTGGTTACCGGTGTCGGTGGCTGTTATCCTGATGATGCGCCAGACAAGCTGTAAATGCCCAAACATAGGGTGCTGAATTGCCGATTCAGTTGATGATGAAGGGATGGAGGTTGATTTCTTCTGCCTGATTTCTGTGAAATTTTGCTGGTTTTTACCTCGGGGAGAGGATGCCTGTGAATGGAACGATGGATGCAGGCATTGAGCATGTGGTATCTGCTGCGGAGGCGGTGAAGGCCTGTTTGGCGGAATCCAAAGCTCTCCATTCCTCTCTTGATGAAGTGGGCTGCAGGTTAGATGAGATTAACCACCGATTGCCGTCTCTAGACGTCGCGCTTCGGGCTCAACGGGATGCCCTCAGTGCTGTCGGAGGACGCATCAGTAGAGCTGTAGTTCCAGCAACTGCTGTTCTCAAGGTCTTTGACGCCATTCATGGGCTGGAGAAGTCATTGTTTGAACCTCAAACTGATCTTCCAGGGTATCTTGCTGTCCTTGAACGCCTCGAGGAGGCTCTGGCCTTCTTGGGAGAGAATTGTGGGATGGCAGTACAATGGTTAGCCGATGTCGTCCAGCATCTGGAGGATCACGAGGTGGCTGATCCACGCTTCACTTCTGGAATGAAGAAGGCACTTGGAGATCTGCAGGAGCTAGAGAAAGGTGATGACAGGGGTGGTCTTGATGGAGGGCTCTTTGATGCTGCTTTGGACAGACTAGAGAATGAGTTTCAGCGTCTGCTGAAAGAGAACAGTGCTCCATTGTTGCCGCCGCCCACCTCCGAGCCGTCTAGGATGAGCGAACAAGCCTCAATCTCTGCGTCTCCCATGCCTGTGTCCTGCATCGATAAGTTGCAAGCTATCTTAGTCTGGTTAAATAAGCACAAGAGACTTGACAAGTGCATCTCCATGTATGTCACAATCCGAAGTTCGACTGTACGGGAGAGCTTGCAAGCTCTGGATCTGGGGTATCTCAAACTAACAGTTTCCGAGTTCAATGAAGCAGCTGATAAGGAGGCTTACGTGGAGAAATGGGGCAGGCATCTGGAGTTTTCCACAAAGCATTTGTTTGAAGGGGAGTATAAGCTCTGCAGGGACATGTTTGAGAGGATAGGACTGCAAGCGTGGAAGAGCTGCTTTGCCAAAATAGCTGCCTCTTCAGGAATTCTTTCTTTTCTGCAGTTCGGGAAAACAGTGGCTGAAAGCAAGAAAGATCCCGTCAAGCTGCTCAAGCTGTTCGACATATTTGCTGCACTGAACAGACTGAGATTGGATTTCAACAGGCTCTTCGGCGGTCCGGAATGCATGGAGATCCAAAATTTAACGAGGGATCTGATCAGGGGTGTGATCCAAGGTGCCTGTGAGATTTTCTGGGAGCTACTGATTCAAGTTGAGCTGCAGAGACAAACACCACCACCATCAGATTGTAGTGTCCCGAGAGTGGTGATCTTTATTACAGATTATTGCAATAAGCTTCTTGGAGATGACTATAAGCCAATTCTGCTACAAGTTCTAGTCATCGAGAAAAGCTGGAAGCAGGAAAAGTTCCACGAAAAAAGACTGATCAAAGAGATCCTGAACCTGGTCAGAGGTATTGAGTTGAACCTGGAAACATGGGCGAAGGGCTACCAAGATGCTGTTACTTCCTCTGTGTTCTTGATGAACAATCACTGGCATTTGTTCAAGCATCTCAAAGGCACGAAGCTCGGCATGCTTCTAGGAGATTCATGGCTAAATGAGCAAGAGGAGGTCAAGGAGTATTGCGCTGCTGCTTTGGTGCGAGAGAGCTGGGGGAGGCTACCTGCCCTTCTAAGCCGGGAAGGCCTGGTTCTGTTCTCCGGCGGGCGTGAAACTGCACGAACTCTGGTGAAACAGCGCCTGAGATCTTTCAATGAAGCTTTTGATAAAATGTATCAGAAGCAATCCAGTTGGATGATACCCGACAAAGATCTCAGGGATAGAATCTGCCAGGACATTACTCAGACAATAGTTCCCGTCTACCGCAGCTACATGCAAAATTATGGTCCACTGGTGGAACAAGATCAAGCTGAAAGCAAGTATATCAAGTACACAGTTCAATCAATGGAAAGAATTTTCATGTCCCTTTTCCATCCCAAATCCATGAAACAAGGGAGCTTCAAGATGAGCAAGGTGATTACAGCAGATCAGCACCAAACTTCTGCCAAAATTAGGTGAGGAAATATCAAGGCTTGTGACATGAATGCGGATAAGGGGCTGAAGTTTGAAGATTTTGGGGTAATGGAGAAAGGGGTGATAGGATAGATTGCGGAGGGATATTGAAATAGCTTGATTTGTACATGATAGCAAAATCATGTCCTTAGAAAATATCTCCAATAAAGCTTAGAGAGGAATTTGCTTTCTTCCTCCATGTGCCATCCTCATTGGTTGTATTCTTTGGGAATGAATGAATTTTATTGTCCAACAGCACAATAGACACTGTAAAGTCTTCAAGTTTTGCATTGGCTAAAGCACTTCAGAAAAGCAAACCAAGCGAAACGTGACAAGATTTGGATTCAGAAAATCATGGCATCACAGACCCTAACGCTAATAAATTAATCCAGAGCTAATTTTCTGAGGAGCTATTTTCGATTATAACAATAGTATTAAACATGCTACACGCATAAAAGTAGAAAAATAATAGAAAAAAAAGAACCTTCGGTAGATTAAAAGCTCATATCGGTCCATAAGAAAGCAAAGAAGGCAAGACACGCCTTAGCGGAGTATTCACAGATCAAGCAAAATTCAACTGCCAACATGGACCGGACCCCCAAAATGACCATGAGATCCTAAAGCAATAACCATAGAACCAGCTAGCAATGACAGAAATATGAGAGAGCTTCTCTATCACTTATTTGGTCCAAATTGACGCCAACCAGAATCATCTTGCACTCCTTTGCTGGGTTAAACAAAAACACAAGGGTTATAAGGAGCACTGCAAAATACAACGTGGATCAAGCACGCGGAGAGGTACAAAAAATGCATTTTATACATGTAAGTGAAAGAGAATGTCAGGTTAACAGAAGGATACATAAAATGTCGGAAAGTATACCTCTTCGTCATCATGAAGAATTGTGGAGTGACGTGGTTGGGAACTGTGGGGCAAAAAAAAAAAACTTCAGTTAGCTGAGAGTAGGAAGAAAAATGATCAACATCAAACTTCGAGCAACAATCAATCATAAGTTGAATATTGTTCATTTGAGTGCCTGCTTGGACATTCACTTACTTTCCATGTTCAATGAGATCTTCAAAAGGATAGTTTCTTCTGGCAGAATTTCTTACCCTTGAAGGTCTTCTTCTGTTCCTTGATTTCCTAGAATTTCCAGGTGCGTAGCAAAATATGCAAGATGGCCACCATTTCCCCACTCGACCGTGAAAGCTATCAAAATCATCTCCAGAATTGTTGCCGCCCCCATAATCAATCACATAATCTCCAAGGACAATCCCATTGGGAACTTCAGCGTGAATGGTGTCCAAAACATCAATAATCTCAGAAGATTGCTGAAGATGATCCCAATCCAGTTTCCGAGCTGGATCAATTTTCGCCGGATAAGCATGAGGATGCTCTACCAGTGCATGCTTTTGAAGCTCAAAGTAGTTTCCAGAAAATCGACACTTCTCTTCTTCACACGTTCGATTCTTGGCATCCAAATGTAATCGAGCTTTATCAATCACCACCCATCCAGTAACTTCTCCACGGCACAAGGGGCACAGAAGCATGATATCAGGTGCTGGATCATCGAATTGTACACTTTCAACAGAGCTAGGTGATTCTGAGCCTGAGCCAGAGTACTTCCCATTTGCTATCTTAAGTCTTTCCAAACAGTTGGAATGCAAATGGTCTGTGCCGCATACAAAAGGTCGGCATCCTGTTCCATATGAAGAGCACTGGAGGAGAACACAGTTGTGTGGCACATCTAAACATATGGGACATAAAACATCATTCCAACTAACACATGACACCGCATCCTCCACCAATTTACTGTCGGGAGGGCGTCCATCTGCCAGGATAACCATATTCTCCAACTTCAGGATTCCAGGAACTAACCAAGCACACCCTTATCTCCAGACATCTAGCACACAGAAACCATTTTTCAGTAGTTGGTTAATGAGAAACAATTTAAGTTCGAAGAATTCACAACATGCAAGTTCGATACAAATTAAAGAGCCCTCTTTTCCACATAATAACATCAAGATACCCAATAAAACGCATCGAAGAATGAATTCCAAGAAAAATATCGTCGCCCACAATTTTTTTTGTTTGTTTTTGAAACAAACAACAGTGAGAAAGGTCAGAGATCCGGCCCCCCCACGCAGTAAAAGTCGACCGACCTGGGGGGTGAAAAAAACAGCCATAGCGAAGCGAATGATTAGACTAGAGGTATTCGAATCTCCATGAATAAATGCAAATCAGAACAGAGAAGAATGAACCCATCCGCACCTGAATGCTGAATATCCCAAATTCAATACACGTAGGCGTAAGAAAGTCAAAAGAACTCTCCCTATGGACAAGTGGAGCTAGAAGATATCACGCAGATAGGTGGTGGAGGACAACACCTTTTTGTCCTTTCAAAATAATTTACTTTTTTATATTCGGTTATACTGCAATTCTTTATTTAAAAAGTTCTTTTTACATTATTAGTTATTAATTATGTACCTAAATAAAAAAAATTAAACACCATGACAATTTTAGTTTAGTGTTTTCTTTTAATTCTGGTATTAAATAAGAGGGAGGATTTCCATTCTTCAATGTAAAGTTCCTTTTGCGGTGACCTGAGCATTTCGTCGAACATTAGGAAGGCAAAGAAAGACACATTACCAGATCAGGCTTGTAGACGTTGTGCCCAAGGGAAGCGCCGCCCAGAAGTGACGTTACTACTACTACTCGTCTACGCCCGACGACACCGGAGGTGGAGTCCCAGTCAGCTCCTTCCCCCCGCCGCAGCAGCCACCGATGAGGCTTGGGATCGCGAGGCGCGTCCAAGCTCCGGAAACTTGAGGAGTGAATTGAGACAGGGCATTCTTGTACAGGCCCAAATTGCTCCAATTGGATATTTATACATTTAATTTTTAAATAATATGTTTCATTATAAATTATTTAAACGGGATAAGATTTGAAAAAGTTGAAAAAAATTAGATAAACCGATTATTATTAATTTATATTTTTTTATATATTTAATTATTTCATTTTCAATATAAGATTCAATAAACAGTTTATTATAAATCTACCAATTATTATTAAATTGCAAAGATTTGATTGGTTGTTCCCATGTAAGATTGTTTAACTCTTTTTACAGTAAGTGCTGAAAGCAGCTCTGTGATTGTTGTTGATGATGCAATGCTGAAAGGGAGATTTGACTCAAGTCTGTGATTGTCAATGTGTAGATTGTTACTGAAAATAAAGTTATCTTTAATTCTGATTTGGAGAACACGGTGTAGATTCCAAGACAAAAGTAAATGATGTGATCACTGAAACATGCAACCAAAGGGTTAATTGTGACGGCGGCAGTTTCTTCTGATCTCGCCGGCGGTGCCTGTGAGGGGGCTGAGGTTTCCCATTCTCACCATCGTCTCTGAGAAGGCCCTCCTGAACGCGGCGCCGTCGTTGGCGAAATGCTGAACGATGGAGTCGGTGGAGACGCCATTGAAGATCTGCTGGTCGGAGTGGAGAAGGCCGCGGCGGTTGACCAGGTTCTTGTAGTAGTTGTTGTCGAATACGGCAGAGGGGACATCGAGCGGAGCGAGGTTGGAGTCGCCGCCGGTTCTGGGGCAGTTGGCTCGGAGCTCAGCGGCGTAGGTGGAGTTGATGTTGGACTCGTTGTAGATGCGGTTGCGGAAGAGGAAGCACTGGGCGAAGCCGATGTTGTGGCCGCCGGAGAGGATGACCATGTCCCGGGCGGAGAACCTCTTCGCGGCGAAGGATCGGACGAGCTCCGGGAAGTCGGAGAACGGGGACGGGATATTGGAATTGACTTCCGCTGGGGTGGCGGGGTTGCGGGCGTCTCTTCTCCCCAGCGGCACTTCCCATCGTGGTCCTCCCAGCTGATCACAGACAGACAAAAAAACTTTCAGACCCCAAATTCCAGAAAACTATTAGCTTCCTAATTTGGACATGACGAACCAGTTCAACTCCGTCCCGTGCGGCGATGGCCAAGATATCTGCGCAAGAGACGGTGTTCGGGCACGCAGCTTCCACTTGTGTTTTGATCTCGTCGATGACTTCGAAGCCCCTCAAGGAGTTCCGATTGGGAGCGGCCCCCTTTTCTCCAGGCGCAGTCGAGGTACTGTCAAGCAGCACCGATCCATCGCACCCCTAATGGCCATAGCAACAATCACGAGTTAGTCAACTGCGAACTGGCAGAAGCAGAAGCAGAAACCAGCGTGCTTACATGAACGAAGCAGTCGTGGAAGTGCATGCGGAGGATGGAAGCTCCCATTCTCCTCTCCTGGAACACGGCGTCTGTCACGACCTCCCTCACGATGTCCTGAAGATCGGGGCACGACGTTTCGTAGAAATCCCACGACAGCTGCGCAGAAGCAATGCCGAGAGCCAGCGCCGCCATCAACACATAAACCTTAAGAAGCGCTGAGGAAGCCATTGTGTTTGCCAACAACACAAATGCCGCTGAATGCCCGCCTGCCTGCCTTTGCATGGGGCTAGGGCTCCTTTTATACCCAAATTTCTCACCGGGGGTCCGCCCCTTCCGATGCCGGCGAAATGGTACGTACGGCGTTCAACGGGGAGGAGCATACAGGTTGACCGTGTGTGTGCCGTCATGTAGGTTCCTATTCACAAGGGAAGTCAGACAAATCTCCTCCTGGACATTTTTTCAACGCGGGGTGAGGACGTGGACGCGTCAAACGTAGCAGCAGGGCAAGGCATCCATCTGGCAAATCAATTGGCACACATATAACAAACCCTCACATGTTATTTTTTATGATGGTCGCTGTGCTATTTACTCCTTTAACGTGTTGTAACGGATAGATTGTGGGAGTTAATAATATGCAATATTGTTGTGATTAAGCAAATACAAAATTGACACAAAGTATGGTAACCCTGACACATCTAACGTGGCTCAAAGAAATATCTCGGGCTTAGAGCAAACAATATTTATCATAATTGATAGAACATTAAATTGATAATTCTTCAAAGTATAATAGTGTTGGAATAATGGTATTGGAGAAGGCATGGATATCCCATATTATTAATTTAAATGGTTTTTAACTAGTTTACATGAAATATCAATTCATTAATTTTGATGGAAATAAGAGTAAATTAAACCTTACACATAGGTATGGTGATTCTAATTTATTAAATCGGGTAGGGTTTTCGAAGCGTCCTAAAACCCAAAAAGACCACGAAAGGGGGGTCAACCCTTTTTTTGCTTCATTTTTGTCTTAAGACTATTAGATTTAACATATATATTCAATTGATTTATGAGACCAAAAGAGTATTTTTTGACTTGAATCCTACGGTTATGATCTTTTCTTCTTATTCATGTTTGATTTACAACGGTCCAAAGGAGTATTTCGATGGATCTAGCTGACATCTCTTCTGAAAACCCTACTCTGTCGCTATTCGTGCCCTCAAATACCAGTACAATAACTTATTGAATCTTGAAGTATAGATAAATCTTTTAGGTCAGTATTTCATGTGACTGCAGTTTTAATCTTTTATTCTTCTTTGTGTTTGATTTACAACAAATAGAGCTTCAATCAATAAAAAAAAAGAAAAAAACTTTTACAATAACATACTACTCAAGCATCAAAGTTCAATTTAATCACCTTCCACAATCACTTGAATTACCCACTCAATTTGTCATTAAGAATATTCAAATCTTGAAATTACTTCTCTCTTTCCCTTTCTCTTCTCTACCAACCCTCAATGATTGAGAAAATTTGTAATCATTCATCTTGGATTTAAATAAAAAATCAAATTCATATTAAGCTATTATTTTACAGCAACATAATATTTGTAAAATAATTCCGACCTAACACTCATGACTTATTAATGAGTTTAAAATAAGGTTCTATTTGATTTTACTCCAAAATTAATTTTCAAAAAATGATTTTGATAAAATATAAAATATAAAATAAAAATTTATAATTTTTAAATACAATAATAAATGCTTTTAGATTTATACTCTTTTTACACTAACAATTGTTCATATTTCTCCAAGGCTTCAATGCTCAATGTGCTCTTATATCAAATGTGACAGAATTGCACTTTAGTTGATACAAAAATGGTGATTGATTTCAGTGGCTCTATTGTCGAGATTTTTGGTGAAATATCATTTTTTAATGTGATGTATGAGACATCACATTATACTTTTTGTTTATAAAATATCATTTTTAACTTAAAATTATTTTTTTATAGTCTATGATTTGTAAAGTATTATTATTATCAATTTTTTTGATACATGTGAAAATTCTTTATTTCTTTATTACGTTTTTAGAATCTAATAATATTTACGATTTTTCATTTCTCTTGTTAACCGCTTCTTATTTTCTAAGATTTCCATCCCTCTTTTTCATTATCTTTTTTCATATAATTTAAATTATATAGAATTAAATCAATTTGGAGATTATATAATTAGAATTAGTTTGAAATTATAAAAATGTTTTGTAAAATAACATAAAATTATATTATAAAATTTAATAAAATAAAATATAAATTGTAAAATTTAATATATTAAATTATATAAAAATTTAATATATTATATTATATAAAATTTAATATATTATATTATTATATAATTTAATGTTATGATATAAATATATATTTAGAATAGATAAAAATAAATAATATAATTTCTCTAATTAACATTTTTTAATCTATGAAATAGTTATTCAAAAAATTCAATAATTTATAAAATTAATTATAAAATCTAAATTTTTTATTTTACTAAAAAATAATTAAAAATTAAAATCTTCAAAAATTAAATAAAATCAATTCATAAAAATTTGAAACTGAATTGATTTGGATTCTCCAGAATTCTGCCATGAGGTCATGTAATAACAGCCACGGAGTACAATTCCTCTATACACCAAATGGTGAAGACAGAAGCTGATGCATATGAGTGCTGTCTGAGGATGGAACGCAACGGCCTTGGGAACTCAAACAGCTTCCAAGAAGATGATGCAAATGTGGACGCAGTTGAGGTCTTCATTATCACGGTGCTATTCTCTGCGGGTCTCGGGGGAACAGCGACGTCTTCCGGATGTTGTTTAGCGCGCAGAAGAGCATCACCACCCGCTCTAATCCCACGCCAAATCCGCCGTGCGGCGGCGCGCCGTACCTGGCCACAGACCAACGTGATTCGTTCACAAAGTGGACAGGGGAGAGGAGGGATCGATCGTGTGGTGTGTATGCAATGCTTACCTGAAGGAATCGATGTAGGTTGATATCGTTTTGACGTCGATCCCACATGCTTGAGCACGCTCAGTCAAGAACTCCGGCACATGGACACGCTGTGCGCCGGAAATGATTTCCTCGCCTACACAGAGAGCATGGGAGTTGAGAGGATCATCTGTTTGGGATGAATGGGATCAGCCAGGGAAGTTTTAGTTACCTCGTATGAAGACGTCAAATGAATTGCTGTACTTTGGGTCATCATGGCATGGCATTGTATAGAATGGTCTCACGGCTAGAGGGTACCGGTGAAGTATATAAAATTCCGTGCCATATCTGACATGATGACATGAATTTGATTCTTAAAAACTGAATGCGTGTGGAGGGAAGGAACAGGAGCTTACTTTTCAAGTACCAGTTGGCCGAGCCTTCTCTCTGTTTCGGTGTTGAGATCTCCAAAAGGATCGATTGCAACTCCAGCTTCCTGAAAGAATTGACTGATTAGCAAGGCAGCTCTGAGAAAAATGCTATCATGTTCTCTCACCTTCAGCATCTGAACACCCTCTTCAAAAGTTAACCGCAAGGTCTTTCGTAGGTACTGAAAATTTGAAGTCAGTGAGTATCGGATTCATAAGAGGATATGCATGTCAAACAACAACAACAGACGTAGTAACCTTGAGGTTTTCAAATGGGTGTTGACGATTAATGGCCTCAAGCTCTGCCCCACAATGCTCATTCAAATAGTCGAACATTTTGACAAAAAGACGGTCAACAACATCCATGACCTACACACGTACCCTTGAGTGATGACAGAAGTTATTAGATCTACGTAAGGTGTTAATAAAATTTTTATACCTCTGAGCAATGCTCCTTAATCTCCATCTCAACGTCAAGACCAGTAAATTCACATAAATGCCTGTGTGTGAAAGAGTCCTCAGCTCTGAAGACTGGGCCGATCTCAAAAACACGGCCAAGATCCCCACAAATTGCCATTTGTTTGTGCAGCTGCGGTGACTGTGCCAAGCATGCAGGAGTTCCCTTGTAGTCTAATCTAAAAACAGCTGCACCACCCTCACTAGAACCTGCTATCAGTTTCGGGGTGTGTATTTCATTAAAACCTTCAGACAACAAGAATTGCCTAAATACCTGCATAATAACAGACCCACATTAAAGAGACAGCAGAAAGACAGCATGGACAGAACGCACTTCACACAAAGACAGCTGCAGCTTCATCCATCTAAAATAAGGACTTTCCACAGCCAGAGTAGAGGCTTCGTTTAGCCGATTCGAATCCAATACACACTTACATTTCCAACTTGGCTTTGGATTCGGAAAATTCCCTGATTAGCTGGAGTTCGAAGGTCAAGAACTCTGTGATTCAATCGAGTATCCTGATTGACACTAACCAGGTGCTCTCCCTCCTGCAACCAAGAAAGAATCAGTATACAAACATTTCTCCCAATGGCAAAGAACACCCAGCTCCATATAATGGAAATGTATACGGCATCTGATTCATACCTCTAAAGCCTTTTCAATTTCAATCTTGCTTCGTGCTGCATCCTCTAGATTAATAGGTAAGACAGGAACAGCTCTGTTTATACAATAGAGCTTCCTCACTTGCACTTCAACCTAGACCAAGATAATTACATGCATTAACAAAAAACTATATTTGCCGCATGTCGAGGAGTCGAATAAGGAACAGCCGGAAGAAAAAGCTTTATCTCGAAGGTTAACACTTGTGCAGATACATACCTGCTGAGTAGCGCCTTTTATGGGTTGCTCCGGTACTGAAACAATCCCGACGACATCAACTATGCTCTCTTTGCTTAAGCCGGTGACAAATTTCACCATCGGCGAGCTCACCAAATCTTGTGCCACCACCAGAACGCATTGCACGGTAAAACCACGCTCCCTCACCACCACAAAGGCCATCTTCTTCCCCACGGCCCGGATTGCCTGCGCGCGGCCCCTGATCAACACGACTTGATCTTTCAACTCATCATTCAAGTCTTTAATCTTCGTCCACTTCTTGCCGGAGATTTCCTTAGACTGCAAGTCTTTTAAAGGTTTATCACCATAATTACCCGCCAGTGGATCCTCGCCGTCAATAGACACTGCCGATACGCCCGAGGCTGCAGATGCCGCCGCGGCTGCTTCTTGGCGCTTCTTCTGACGCTCCAATTTCGCTTGCTCTTTCTTAGATAGCTTCTTCTCGGAGCCCTCCCCGGCCGCCGGATTCTGTGAATGTTCTTCGGAAGCTTCCATCGGAAATCAGGCAATAGGATTTGCGTGAGCGCAATAAGCAATAAGCGTGAATCAGAGAATTGTGGCGGCGACCTCCGCCTTTTCTTCTTACCGTATCCGTGGTTTTGCACTTGGGCCGTTCTCGACGGCGGCCCAGTATCAGTGCCCGTCAACGGTGGTCAACGAATAATACGGTATAGTCTTGGCGAACTTTTTTTTTGTCGTTCTGTTTAAAACCACTCTTTTCCCCTGAAACTTGAAAGTATCAAATTCCAAATTAGTCGGTTACTCGGATTTTGGCGGCTGCAAAACCCTAACCCTTGCCGGCATTTGAAAGTTTCTGAAACAGTTTTACCAGAAGACGCCGGAAGCTCAACTGTGTTGAACAAAATGCCGCTCGGGGAGAGATACGCAGGAGACAAATCCGAGTCTCGCTACTGCGGCGTGGAGGTGGAGTTCGACGACGAAGTAGCCAGCGTGCTTTCGTCCAACCTCTATGGCGGATTCGACTTCGTTCTTCTTCCCCTTGTTGGTTTTTTTTCACTTTTCGCATTTTTTTCTGCATTCATTTTCGTTCCGGCATTGCATATTTGCACGCTTCTTCAACGTAATTCATGTGTGTGGTGTTGATTTCTCATCTGTGTTAGAATTACTTTGAACTTAAAAAGTCATTAAAATGGATTATGTTATCTAGGATTAAGTTCTCCATGCATCGCGCATTTCTTTTTTTCCTGGCATTAGAATTTCTTCGAGAGTAACCTTCGCATGTGTTTCATTGATTTAGATGAACCCTAAGTATCGGCCTAGTCTACTGAATGATGAAGATAAAAGATCACATGCGCTGCCGTTTGCTGGATCTGATTTGGTCCTGAGTCCTTCACAATGGAGCAGTCATGTTGTTGGTTTGTACCTTTTGAGAGATTTCTCTTGTTCCATCATGCAGTTTTTTCATTCTTTGACGATATATTAGTCTATATTTAAAAAATATGCCTTTTTTCTGTTTACAAGTAAGTAGTGTAGTTTACTGCTTGTTATGAGCCTGTCTGTACGACTTTCTTTGTTTGATATTCCCTGGAAAAGTCTCTAATTCAGACTTGGAAAAGGGATCCTACGAAAGCTCAACGATAACTTGTTTTCTTAGTTTTTTTTTTGAACAGTAAGTCTTGTTTTCTAATCCAGTGTGCTGTGTAGGTAGAATTAGCTCTTGGATTGACTTAGATTCCGAAGACGAGGTCCTGAGTGAGGATTCTGCAATTGCATTAAAGCAAGAAATTTCTTGGGCTTCTCATTTATCCTTGCAGGTGAATTATCTTGTCTCAAAAAAGTACCCATTAAACATCATGTCACTTTGCATTTCTTTCATTTGTTTCTCCTTTCTCCCTCATTGGTTGTTTGTTTTAGTTGTGCTATACGAGAAACCTGTTTTGCATGCAGGCATGTATTTTGCCCACACCTAAAGGAGTGTCATTTGCAAATTACGCTAGATGTGTCAACCAGATTTTGCAGAGCGTTGGTGGGATGCAGGTACGTACAACTTAATCAAAACTACGTCTCTTGTTTCAATGGCTTTGTTGCTTATGCTGTTTTTGCTTCCACATGGAAGCTCTGGCTCAGAATTCCACTGCTCATGACCCTGGAGAGCTCTGGTGCTGATGATCTAGACTGTGAGGTTAGTTGCTTTTGGTCAATACAAATGATACAGTTAGGTGGGGTTATGTGTAGACTGGATTTCCAATTTTTTTTTTCATTTCACACCTACGTCCTTCATATGAAAATTTGTATATGGCTTACCCCTTTTTGATCATTAAAACTACTTCTTTTGTGTGTTGATTTGTTTCTTGATAAAGTCGCAACTTTTAGTTGTATATTCGTTTTTCATGCGTACTTACATAAGTTTGGGGGTGTGATTGCTCTTTTATTATCACTTGTCCTGAACTTATTGTTTCCCTATTATTTATTTCTCAGGATAAAAGGCAAGTTGATTCATGGGAACTGTGGAACACATTCCGAACTCTTTGTGAGCATCATAGCCAGCTATCAGTTGCAATTGATATTGGGTGAGCTCCATTTGTAATATGTCTTTAGTATTTCGAGTTTTACTGACGTTTTTATGCAGGCCGTCACTATCTCCATCAGCTTCTGTTGGACGATGGCTTGGAGAGCCCCTGAAGGCAGCCATTATCAGTACAACTGTAAGGATGTATTTTTTTTAAACAAAAAATCAATAAAACAGTTCTGTTGTATATGCACAAGTTAATTAGTTATAATTGATTGTAATAACACATTTGACAGTCTTTTTTGACCAATGCCCGAGGCTATCCTTGTTTATCAAAACGCCACCAAAGCTTGGCAACCGCATTTTTTCGTCACTCTATTCAGGTAGTTTTATGCATCACTTCCTTCTATTTCGTATCTCTCCAGACTTGGATTTTTTTCTGAATTAATGGACTTTCTAATGGATGAAAGATTCTCTATTTAGTATGTTTCTGAATGTGATGTCCATCTGAAATGGATTTTATGTTTTGTTTGTCACAGGAGCACCTGTGTTTATTTTTTGGACCATTCTTACTGTCTTGTGACAATTTTTTTATAGATAGTTGTCTCTGGAAAATTGGTTCACAAAATACCAACTCAGGTTTCAGAATCAAAATCTGATAATCATGATGGTAATGCATTTTTCCAAACACCATCTATTGTATTGCATTTTATTGTATATATTGATGTGTAAATTTATATTTTCTTCCTAGGAACAAGACATCCCTTAAAGGCATACTTGGATTACCTTGCTTACCTCTATCAAAAGATGGACCCCCTTCCCGAGCAGGAGAGGTTTGAGGTGAGGACTCCGTCCTAAGTGCCATCTTGATTGTACGTTGTATTATTCTTGTAATCCCATGGCGTTTACTTTACTTTTCATCCTTGTTTTTCTTCTTCCAGCTTGGATACAGAGATTATTTGCAGTCACCGTTGCAAGTAAGTCTCTCACGCTGTTTAAATTTTATTTTAATTTCCTGCTGGTTCTGATCTCTTCATTGTTGCATTTCCCCCCTCCCAAATGTGCAGCCTCTCATGGATAATTTGGAGGCACAGACATATGAAACCTTTGAGAAAGACACTGTAAAGTACATTCAGGTGTGCTTTCCCTGAAAATGCTGATATATTGTGTTAGAACTTCAATAATAGGGTCGTTACGATTTTTTTTTTTTTTTTTTTGTAGCCACTTTACATCGAAGCACTGATAAAATCTGCATTTTCTTTATCTGTTATGAGTTTTTTTAATATATGAACCATTGATGACAGTACCAACGGGCAGTTGCTAAAGCATTGCTTGATAGGGTTTCAGATGAATCCGCATCCGCAGTGACCACTGTACGTGTCTAGCTGTGGTTCTTTGCCTATTTTGTAAGAAGCAGTGATATTAACTTTTTTGTGGCTGCTATGACTTTTTTTGCTGTCTTATATAGGTACTGATGGTGGTAGGTGCAGGACGTGGGCCTCTTGTAAGAGCATCGCTACAGGTATATGTATGTTTAGGCAGTTGATATTATGTTGAGGCAGTTTTGCAATTCTCGTCCTTGCACACTACAGGCTGCAGAGGAGACTGACAGGAAATTAAGAATATATGCCGTGGAGAAAAACCCAAATGCTGTGGTGACGCTCCATGTATGCTTTTCTTGTCTTGCATATGTGTTAATAAGTTTGTGCCAGCCCATCTGCTATGGAAAAAAGCTACTGATTTCTTTTGAACAGAATCTAGTCAAGATGGAGGGTTGGGAAAGATATGTCACCATTATCTCCAGTGATATGCGCAGTTGGAATGCTCCAGAGAAAGCTGATATATTGGTATATGTATTTACAGTTTATTAACTGTGAGATACCTTCAAACTAAAAACATATCAGTAAGCCATGTTGCTACACTCGGTAATTTTAAATATGGTGTAGGTCAGTGAGCTATTGGGGTCGTTTGGTGACAATGAGTTGTCGCCTGAGTGTCTAGATGGAGCACAGCGATTCTTAAAGGAAGATGGGATTTCCATTCCGTCATCGTAAGACCCAGCTTTCCTTGTCTTCTCCGTCTTTTTGTGTAATTAATTGTTTTTTTGTCAAAATTCTGGTAGACATTAGCGTCACACATTTCATGGTTGTGCCTAGGGGACCTGTCATTTTTAAGTGATTATCCTGAATGAATTTCATAGGTATATGACTGATCATTCTATACTAACATTGGAGTTGGGATTCGCAGTTATACAAGCTTCATTCAACCTGTGACAGCGAGCAAGCTTTACAATGATGTAAAATCACTGGCATTTCTATTCATCATGAATCTGATTTACCTGTTGCCGGATCTCTTAGATTTTTTTTTTTTTCTTTTATGATTCTAAACTGTTTCCTTGAATGATGCAGATCAAGGCTTATAAGGATCTTGCACATTTTGAAACTCCATACGTTGTGAAGCTTCATCGTGTGGCTAGATATTCACATCCGCAGCCAGTTAGTTGCACCTTCACTCTGTCAATTTTTTCGAATTTGTTTTGACTAATTGGTATCCTAATCTCCCAGGTGTTCACTTTTACCCATCCTAGACGCTCTGCTGAAGCGAGCAATGACCGCTATAGGAAGCTTACCTTTGATATTCCTTGTGAAACTGGTTCCACCATGATCCATGGTACGTTGTTGGTAGTAATAATAGTAATCTACACTGTAATGGCTTGAATCCCATGTTAGAACCTCAATCATGCACTTTCTCTGGACAAGTTTTTCTTATTCTTTGTTGACCGTCATAAAGTGCACGCCTGAATTCCACTAACAAACACTGCATTCGTCTTCAGGATTTGCCGGCTACTTTGATGCAACACTCTACAAGGATGTACACCTTGGTATGGAGCCATCAACGGCTACTCCGAACATGTTCAGCTGGTACGCAAAGCATTTGATTCCATCCTCTGCCATATGTTACTGCGCTATATGAAGAAAAGCTTGCTGATCGGAAAAAATCGAGCTTCAAACTGTTCTTAAAGCATCTCACTAGACTTTTATTGTAGTTTTTAGCTGTTGGCTGTCCTGCAAACAGGTTCCCAATATTTTTCCCTCTGAGGACACCAGTTTGTGCGAGGCCAGGCGCTCCCCTGGAAGTTCATTTCTGGCGTTGCAGTGCATCCACCAAGGTATCCCTACTCCCCTCTCCTCCCTGGCCTGTACATCGTAGTTTTTAACAGAGGACTGAAACACGTGCCAGGTGTGGTACGAGTGGTGCGTGTCGTCCCCTTCCCCGTCGCCGATACACAACACAAACGGCCGCTCTTACTGGGTGGGACTCTAGGCGTTTGCCATGAGGCGAGATCCCTCCCGAATGCTCGGCTGTGTTATCTGTTTTAGTTGGCAGGTGAGCTCACATTGCTTCCTTGTCACTAATATACCTGATACGGCGTCTGCAGCTTGATAGGCTGGAGAAGTAGATGACTGCACGCTCGCTCGCATTAGCGCACTGCACTACCGGTTTCGCTTCTTTATTTCCTCGAGCGACTCATTTGTTTAGGATACGTTGGGCATGTTTTTGTTTCTTATTTTTCATTTTCAAAAATAGAAATTAATGGTTTTGTAGGATGTTATTTATATCTATTTCTACAGAAAATGTTTCTATAAATTTGTATTAGAAACTAAAACTAGGTATGCTGTATTTTTGAAAATGATTTCCATTTTTATAAATTACAGCATATTTTTGCATGTTATTTTTATTTCTCATTCTATTTTATTTTTAAAAATTGCGTCACGGCTGATCGTATTTAGGAGACGATCCCTTTTGGTAAAAAAACAAATATGAATTAGAAATATAGTTATGTAACATAAATTGTATGATAAAAATTATTATTTATAATATAAGCTTTTTAATTTAATGTGTAATAAAGAGTGTACGGTAGATTATTTTTTCAAATGACCCTAGAAGAGAACTAATGAATCACTTCATTTTGAGACCAGGTCTCCGATAATCATGTAATAATTTGTGGTTTCCCAAACTCTTGTGGTTTGACAAACGCTTCTAATATATAAATTTTACTTTTCGGACAAAGAAAAGATGCTGCTTGAGGCCGAGTCACGAGGAAGGTGATGTAAAACGTATTAACAAACAGATTGATGCTGATCTTCGTAAAGACCTTGAGGAAGCTGCTTGAGACCGAAGGCATGGTGATTCCTCTGCTTCTGAAACTGAGGATTTAGATATTGAGCCGGAGAAACGAAGAAGGGACCTGCCTCAGCCTCAGACACACAGGAGAGTTAAGAGGCATAGTTCCTCATCTGGCACTGATTTTGAATCGGGATCGAAAACTTACTCTCAGGGCAAGAACAGGTCAAATCGCAGGTGTTGTGATACAGGTGATGCTGATGACTCTGGAAGAGAAACAAGAACCAGAAAGTAAAGGCTTTCATCTTCAAAACATAAAAATGATAAGGGTTATGATCATCAACCTAAGAATAGGAGAGCCAAGTTCAGGAGCCACTCCATTGTTGACTCAGAAGAACATGATGAAAAACAAGCCTGGAGGGGGAACAAGAGAGGTGGAAATGATGGTCGGAATTCACAGGAAAAAGAAACCATAAACAGCAAGATGCAGCGCTATGATTCTGATGATGATTTCTATGCCACTAAATCTGGCAAGCATGGTGATGATTTAGCAGAGACAGGTCGTGAGAGGCATACTCTTAAGATAAAAACAAGATAGAGGAATTTGGCGCGCTCAGGAAGTTGGGTCTAGAAAAAATGAAAACATGGAAAAAGCTCAGAAGAGAGGTCGACATGAAAGTAGGGCTGAGCAGGCACAAGGCGAGTCTAGAAGACAATAAACAGTCTGGTAAGGATGGGATTGGTGGTGGGAATGAGCTCCGAAATGAAAAAAGCAAAGAGTTTCACAACTATGAATCTCATGGTGATATAGAAGATCGTCATGGAAGAAAGTATGAGATAGATGATCACGAGATGCGCCATAAGGGACACAAAGAACGAGAAAGGGAATATGAAAATGATGCAGGCAAGAAGATGTGTCTCATAGTAGAACAGAAAGAGATGATGTAGAGTATTGAAGCATGAGAAGGATGGGGATGACATTCCCTATCAGAGACACAGTGAGCATGGAAGAGAGGGTGACTTTAAAGGTGACAGAAATAGGGAGCACGGTTCAAAGAGAAGCAGCCAAGAGGATTCATCTCCTGGTACAAGAGGACAGGGAGATGATCCTGAAGACCACCACAAGTTACATAGAGAACACGCCAGGGAAGATGAGAATGATATGAAGGTCCCAACAGGAGCAGGCAGGGCATAAAGAAATACCTCATTGCGGAAGAAGGCACAAAGAAGATCACCTGGATAAACAAACAGTCTCACTAATTTCATCCATCACACCGAATGTCAATCCAATGCTTTTTTAGTAATCTTCTCCTTTTTTTTCCCCTTGTAGGCCTCCCTCCCATTGTGTACCATGGAAGTTCAACTCTTTGGCAGCTGCTCCTGCACAAGTTCCCAATGTATTGGAGTGTCATGTCAATTTTACTTTATTTCTGAAAATTTAGTTACTAAATTTTCATTTTATTTATAACTATTTACATAACACAAATTATTTTCGAAAATTTAAGGTATCATCTTTATTATGTCCATTTTAATGAATTTTCATAATGGAAATGAAAATTCTATTCAATGAAAATCCAAAAACTTCCATTAAAACTTAATAAACGAAATGAAAGTGACACGTAAACTTCCGTAAAAACCATTGAAAATGCTCTAAAAACTCCAACTCATCTTTATCTTTCTAAAACAGCCTGATGCATCATGGTTTCATCACGCAGCTCTGTTGGCATTCCGATACATACATGATCCCATCATGCTGTTGGGTCATGCCTATCTTTTCTGCTAAGTTGAAAAACGGTAGCTTCCACTGAACCCGACCCGGTTCAGTCATCAAGTGGAATGCGGTGTGATCCAGTGGGTGAAGTCAAAAGGAAAATATTCTGGCATTTATTAAGCGTAAGCTCTACTCTTGCATTTTCTATGGTGATGAATCTTAGTTCGATTTCCCCGGATACGCATACGTGTCAAAGTCCACCCTAGATTCTGTTGTTACAAAAAGCTGGAAAAAAAAAGAGGTTTTGTACTCTTTATTCTTTTTAAAATACAATTCGATAATATTTGTTAATAAAATTAATTGTAATATATTTGATATAATTATGACAAATTTTACAAAAATAATTTTGTTGTTAAATATTAAATTTTTTATTTAAAAAATCTAGTAAATGAAAATTGTGATGAGTTAATTTTTAAAAGAAAATTACAAGGTAAACATCTCAAATTTTGATCAATATAAAGATTAATTCTCAAATTTTAAAATTATAAAAAAATTTAAATCCAACAAAATTTTGTGCTAAAACTTTTTGTATTTACATATGGAGTTTATCAAATTGAATGATATCTTTATTAAGGTTATATAACATTTGTGTTTCATATAATTCAAAATAAAAATGAGTATATCGTATTTGCATTTGCGTCTTGTGTAATGTATCATTATAATATTGTTAAAATCAAAATTGATTAGTTTTGATAATATGAAAAGTTAAATATACAATTTCATAAATTCGAGGATAAATTATTTACAAAAAACAAAATTTAAATGTATATGATGCAATATTGAGATTTAAAGTTTAAATTATTTATAATGACTGTAAATTGCAGTTCCACCGACAAAATCGACCCTAATTTTTAATTAGTTTTTGTTTTATCAGAATTATTTTCGAAAAATATTTTTCAATAAGCGATTTTAATGAACGTTTTTTTTTTTTTTTGCGCTCCAATACACCAGATGGTTATGTGTTGTTCTTAATGGCGTAATTCCACCCTAATTACAATAATTACCCCCAGGCGCGCATTATTTCAAAGCTGCGCTTGAAGCATAATCAACTCCTACGCTTGAAAAAACAAAGAAAACACTCGCAATTAGCGCCGTAATTAGGAGATAATTAATCCACTTGACTAAAGCGCATGCGCCGGAGGAAGCTCTTCTTCTACAAACAACTCCGGGGATCCCCATGCCGCCCCTCAGAATGGACGCCGCCGCCTCCGCCGCCCCAAAACTGAAGAGGGCCTCCGGCATGGGCTCAACCTCAACGCAGTTTTCTCCTTCTGTCTCCTCGTTGTGTTCTTCATCGTCCCCGCCATGGTCCTCATGCGCACGCCCGCATCGGGGGCTGATCTTTGCTCCCACGTGGCTACCGAGGTGAAGCCCTGGTCCGGTGACCTCCGCGAAGCTGAATTCGCGTGGAACAAGCTTAAGTTCCCCGATTTTGGGGCGCCGCCGGTTTCGCTGCGGATAGCGGTTTTCTCGAGGAAGTGGCCAACGAGCTCGACGCCTGGAGGTATGGAGCGCCACGCGAAAACCCTTTATACGGCGCTGGCGGAGCGGGGGCACCGCGTCCATGTCTTCACTTCTCCGCCGTTCAATAAGTCGGCGGTCACGTCGGTGAATCCGGTCATCCACTGGTACCCTGGGGAACCGGATCGATGGCTGCCGAGTAAGGCGTGGGAGATTTTTGAGGAAGAGCATCAATTGGGTTTATTCGACGTGATTCACTCGGAGAGCGTCGCCCTCCCCTTCTGGCTCGCGGAGGGGTTGAAGAATTTGGCCGTTTCCTGGCACGGCATCGCCCTCGAAAGCGTCCAATCGAGCATTTATCAGGATTTGGCTCGGAACTCCGGCGAACCCAGATCCGCCGATTTCTCGAAAAGCCTCGAGGATTCGATTCCCAAGGTTTTGAACGAGATCAGGTTCTTCGCCAAGTACGCCCACCATATCGCGATTACAGACAGCTGCGGCGAAATGTTGAGAGACGTGTACCAAATCCCGTCCGAGAGAGTCCATGTGATTCTCAATGGCGTCAACGATGAAGATTTTGTATCCGATTCTGAGTCGGGGAAGAAGCTCAGATCCGACATCGGCATCCCCAAAAACGCCTCCCTAGTTCTGGGGATAGCCGGGAGACTAGTGAGGGACAAGGGCCACCCTCTGCTCTTCGAAGCCTTCTCCAAGTTCAGAATCAAACACCCCAACGTGTACCTAATCGTGGCTGGGTCTGGTCCCTGGGAGAACAGATACAAGGAGATCGGCTCCCAGGTCCTGGTTCTGGGCTCCATGAATCCGACGCAGCTACGCGCCTTTTACAACGCGATCGACATTTTCGTGAACCCCACTCTCCGGCCACAGGGGCTCGATCTAACTCTGATGGAGGCGATGATGACCGGGAAGCCTGTGATGGCCTCACGGTTCCCAAGCATCAAGGGGAGCCTCATCGTGGACGATGAGTTCGGGTTCATGTTTTCCCCTAACGCCGATTCCCTGTACAAAACCCTGGAAGCTGCCCTGGCGGAGGGTCCCCGCAGGTTAGCTCAGAGAGGGCAGGCCTGCAGGAGGTACGCCGGCTCCATGTTCACCGCCAGGAAGATGGCTGTTGCCTATGAGAGATTGTTTCTCTGCATCAGTAATTCCAAGTACTGCTCCTTTCCATGATCACCTCCTCCATTGTGCATTTTTCCCTGCACTATTTTCCGACAAGGCACCCGAACCCGAACCCGTATTTGCCTTAACCGGTTTGAATGGGATCCCGGTTAGATTCTCCCCAAAACCATCCATCCCGCCGCATAAATAAATAATCTTTAGAAAATTACGAAAAATCGATCAAAAATTTCCAAACCCTAAAATCTAAGGATGTGTGTTGTTAAGATATTTTAATTTATTAGATATAATTAAATTATTTTTATTTTCTCTCTTTTTCTAATTTATCAAAAAAGGTTGTCAGTTCATTTCATCTAAAATAATTATTTTATTATAATAAATATAAAGCTAATTATTTAAAATTACAACCTAATTTTTTTATTATAAAAAATAATATACTTCAATTCATATACCAAACAGTACCTTCTCATACACGTTTCTCTCACACGTTTTAGGGCTCTCCTTTTGCACTCAATTTCCATTTTTTTTAGGGCTCTCCTTTGACCTAAGGTTTTTTGAGCTACGGTCTTCCATTATTTATATATTGTTTTTTTAATATTTTATTTAGGTTGAAAAAATAATAAATTGATTGATAAAAAGGATAAAATAAAAATGATATTGAGAGGAAAAATAAGTTTATGAGTAAAAATAGGTTTTTATTTCATAATGATTTAAATTAAATAATACATAATTTGTCATATTAAATAACACACTTATCACTTATGTTATTTACGAAACCACCCCCATCTCTTAAACCAAAACCACGAATTTAGATCCTCATCCGTACACCCTTTCCAGAGATGGATCCGCTAACCTGCATGGATGACACGTGGATGACATGAAGCTGAACACGTGTCGGTTAGCCACTATAAGAAAACGCTGGAGTGTTTGCCACCCTGCCGGAAAATGCATTCAGCCAAACAGAAAGCCAAGGACGCGGCGGCGGTCGCGGCGGAGCACGTCGAGATTGCCAAAGCCAAAGCCGAGGAGAAGGTCAGCATCTCTCTCTCTCTCTCTCTCTCTCTATTCCTTTTTATTAAGCTACGAAACCCTAACGTTTGGGCACTTGGGAATTTTTCGTAACAGGCGCAGAAAGCCGTGGCGCGGAGCAAGACCGATAAGGAGATAGCGGAAGAGATGCGGAAGGCGAGAGAAGCCGAGGCGAAGATGAAGATGCACGATGCTAAAGCTAGGCACGCCGAAGAGAAACTCACCGGCAACCGCCACCACGTCACCGCGGCGCCGACTCATCCCGGCGCCACCGCCCCGCCTCAGGGCTCTACTGCGTCTGCCCCGTACAAGTAAATGTGTCAAATGCACAAGACCGCTGTACAGCCGATGCTGTGTTTGTGTGTGTGGTATATAATACGTATTTAAAATATTTCTTATATAAATAAAATATTTTACGTAATAAGCTAATATATATGTATATATATATATAATTTTAATAGGTAATAAATTATATTAATTTTTCAAAGTCAACATGAGCGAGATTGGGTGACGGTTTTCTGTTATTTAAACAGTTGGCCATTACTATAAACGTCTTTGGCTATAAATAGATAGACAGCTCCCATCTAGACATGCAAATTAATTCATATTTATTTGGAAACGTTAATGAAGCGAAGTCAACCCTGGCTGCCCACCGTCCGTTTCTCTCCCCCCAGGAATCTGGAAGATCGACGGCTGTAATCACCCCAAGGACCCTTACTGACTCGCGAGGGTAACTTTTACCTTTCACGAAATTGTCTTACAACTGTTGTTTAATACTGGGAAATTAATTATTTTTTATTAAGATGAAATTTATTTTTGAATTATCCTAATGTTGAAAATGGTATTTGTTTTATTATTTCTTTTTAGTTCATGCGTTTGCAGTAGAGAGTGCTGCTTCAGGTTGTGCATATGCAGCAGGAGCCGGAACTGCCAGAGGTGTTCCGGAACCCCATGCCGCCACTACGGTTAGGCGCCGCCGCAGCCAAGCTGAGAAGGCCTCCGACGTTGGGCCCTGATCACAAGTTTGCTTTCACCCTCGTTGGGCTCCTTCTTTTATCCGTGTCCATCGTCCTCCTCCTCCGATCTCCCCCCAGAGAATGCAACTGTCTCAGTTCCTCTCCGGGAGGAAGCCCGCGGTCCGGCGACCTCCGCCTCGTTGACTTCGCCTTGAATCGGCTCAATTTAACGGGATCAACGCCGCCGCCGGAGGCTCTGCGGATCGCTGTTTTTTCAAAAAATTGGCCGGTGTCGACGCTCCACACCGCCCTCGCTAGCCGCGGCCACTACGTCCACGTCTTCACGTCCCCTCCGATCAACCAAATCGCTAAAACAACAAAATCCCCCAATTTAATCATCCACTGGAACGACGGGGAGCCGGAAAAGTGGCATTACGATCAGGCGTGGGAGCAATTTCAAGAAGAGGACCGCCGCAAGAAATTTGACGTCATCCACTCCGACGGCGTGGCGCTCCCGTTCTGGATCGCGCAAGGGGTCCAAAACGTCGCCGTTTCGTGGCACGCGTTAGCCCTAGAAACCGTGCAATCGATTATCTACCAGGATCTGGCCCTGAGATCCGACACGCCGCCGTCGCCGGAGTTCACGCGAGCGCTCGAGGAATCCATTCCTAAGGTCCTCGACGAGATCAAATTCTTCTCCAAGTACGCCAATCACATCGCCATGACGGACAGCTCCGGAGAAATCCTCAGAGATGTTTATCAGATCCCTTCTGAGCGAGTTCATGTCATCTACAACGGCGTCGAAGACAAGGACTTCCGCAAGGACTCGTCACTGGGAAAAAAATTCAGGTCCCTTGTAGGCATCCCGACGAACGCCTCTCTCGTCTTGGGAACAGCCGGCAAATTGGCAAGAGACAAAGGCCACCCATTGCTCTTCAAAGCCTTCTCCAAACTGAAGCTGAAGCACCCAGACGTGTACTTGATGGTGGCCGGCTCCGGTCCCTGGAAAAACAAGTACAGGCGCCTGGGTTCCCAAGTCGTCGTCCTGGAATCCCCGAAGCCAGATCAACTGCAAGCCTTCTACAACGCGATGGACGTGTTCGTGAATCCGACACTGAGACCGCAAGACCTGGATTCCATGATGATAGAGGCCATGATGACCGGGAAGCCCCTGGTAGCGTCGAGGTTCCCGAGCATCAAGAGGACCGTCGTCCCTGATGGTGAAATGGGGTTCCTGTTTGCTCCAAACGTGGAGTCTCTCCACAACGCTCTGGAGCTGATTGTCCGCGACGGTGCGCGGAGGCTGGAGCAGCGAGGCGCAGCCTGTGCCAGGTACGCACGCTCGGTGCTCACCGCCGCCAAGACGGTGCTTGCCTATGAAAGATTATTCTCCTGCATTGCCTATCCAACACGACGCTGTACATTCCCTTGAAGTTAAATTGAGAGGAGTCTGTTTTTTTACATTTCATTTTTACTTTTTTTTATTATTATTTTAATGATATTTTATTTTCATAACTTTTCTTTATTTTTATTAATATTTTCAAAGTTGTTTGTTTAAATTCCAATAATTTCGTGGGAAATTACCAAAATTAATGCTTTCTTTGTACGAAATTGTTTATTTCAAATTGAAACCTTATAGTTTTTTTTTTATTTTTGATTAGAAACTTCTTGATGATCACACATCTTAAAATTACCCTGGATTAAGCACACTTAATTTTGAAATTACTATCAAAGATCTTCAACCGTATTTGTGAAAAGGCCCCGTACAATTTTTACATAATAATTATATTTAATCTCTTCCTCTACTCTATCCGTAATCCAATGGAATTTACCTAAGTTTGGTTCTGCCATCCTTCATTAGATGGAACCTTACATTTTGAATAATTCTTCAATTTGTAACAAGGGTGTTTATGTAATTTTAATCCAAAATGTCAATTATAGCATGTATCACTAGTTTAAATTTTGGTCTGAAGTTTTGGATTTTTTTTGAAATAGAATATTGTCAAAATAGACAAAATAATAATTCATTACAAGATATGGGATTTATTTTTCAATATTTTTGGATTTTATTTTTAAATTTTTAAAAGTAAAATTAAAAGTATTATTTACTTTTGGTATCTATTTTTAGATATTTCATCTAAAAAATGATTTTTAAAGAACACCCACTTTCTACTTCAATACAAAAGTTTCCATTTTTATTTTTACTTATAATTGCATTATCATCAATTTTCTACCGTTTAAAAAATGAAAATAAAATTAAATAAACTTGTGTGAATAATATAAATGGAAAAAACTCATTACAGTAGATTTTCTGTAGTCTGATTAGCATGCAATAAAGAGATGTCATCGTCTGGGATGCAGATTTTTCTCTTTTGAAAATGTGACTGCAAAAGGAAGTCATTATCGGAGATGGCGACACTCCATTTAGGAACATCTCATCTTCTACTTGTGATGTTGGGAGTGATTGGAAGGGGATCCGATTGCGGCAATCTGATACTGGGCGGGGTACATCTTACCAAAAATCCACTGAAAACTGTGAATCCATGCAGATTTTCAGATCCCGATGAATGAAATCTGATCTTTTTGTGTAACGATGATTCTGTGTGATCCCGGTGACCCATCGTCTTCTACCTTAGCCATTCAATGCATAGCGCGTAAAATAATGAAATTATGTGTGAATCGGTTGGGCGGTAGGCGTGATGTCTTATGGCTATGGGTGCGGACAAAAAATGCACATGTGTCCATGTCGAATCCCTTTATTCAATTCCTGCTCAATGATAAACGAGTTCTCCGCGTCCACTACAGTTGTCTCTTGAGTTTTCATTGTTCTACTAAGGCGAGTGCATTTGTTTGAAAGCAGCTGAGCTTTCACGTTTCTGCACTTCCCTTTTGGTTAAAGACGGTCCCTTTGTGGACCTGGAGTCGAATTTTTGAACTGGGTTCTGGAATCTGTTAGCAAAGCTGCGAAAGGTGAGTTCTTGGTTATCCTTTTGTGGGGTTGTTTGCTTTGAATCGTTTGATATCCCCTACCTTTCAATGTTTGATTGATAGCAGATTGTCACTCCTACTTTTGAGATCCATCTCTGTAATTGATGCCAGTTAATGCTCATTGATTTCTGTGTGTAAGGACTAATTGTTACATTTACGATTCAGGAAATATGAAGGGAAGACTAGAAGCTTGCCTTCTGGTTTTGATGCTTTTTGTAGTGACAAGTGAGAGCGTTTTCGTTGGTATCACTTATGTTCAGAGTGCTGTAGCAAAAGGAGCAGGTGAAACACGCTGAGACTTCCAAAAACTTTGTTCAGTGATTGTATTTTCTGATCTCTGTTTTTTTTCCTTGTTTTCAGTTTGTTTGGATGGTAGCCCACCTGCATACCATTTGGATCCGGGCTCCGGAGCTGGAAGTAACAGTTGGATAGTCCATATAGAGGTTGCTTCTATCATCCCTTTGTTGACATCAGTTTTTGAACTGACTGTTAGAAGTTGAATTCATGAGCTTTCACTTTGATCTTTTATTTCTGCTGCTCCTTGTTAAAATAGGGAGGCGGATGGTGCAACAATGTTACAACTTGCCTAGCCCGAAAAGGAACTCGGTTGGGATCCTCCAAGCAAATGGCTACACAGATTGCTTTTTCTGGGATTTTTAGCAAGCAGGCGCAGTTTAATCCTGGTATCATTCGCATCTCAGTGCCTTCATTTTCATTTTTTTGCTTGTGGTTCTCTAACTTGAGATTGTATGCCAGATTTCTATAACTGGAACAGGGTCAAGGTTAGATACTGCGATGGAGCATCTTTCACTGGCGATGTAGAAGCTGTGGATCCTGTAAGCGCTGCAATATTATGCCTTATGTTACAGCTGATGCCTGTGATTTGACATTCTGTCAAGAAAGATCGATGACAATTTGTGATTGATGATCAGGCTACTAAACTGTACTATAGAGGGGCAAGGATCTTCAATGCTGTAATCGAGGACTTACTGGAGAAGGGAATGAAGAGCGCAGAAAATGTTCATTTCTTCCTTTTTCCTCTGCCGTTTCTTTGTCCAAGTGGCTTCAAGAGTGGGAAAAAATAAGAACTCGTTTTGTTTTTTTGTATAGGCTGTTCTCTCTGGATGCTCAGCTGGTGGATTGACATCGATTCTCCATTGTGATAAGTTCAGAGCTCTTCTTCCCTCGAGCACCAAAGTGAAGTGCTTTGCAGACGCTGGCTACTTCATCGATGCGTAAGCTTCATGGATCACTACACTTTGTAGAATCCTCTTGTGACATGATCCAGATCTTGTCTGTAAAAAACTACAGGAAAGATGTCTCTGGAGCGCCACACATCAGCGATTTCTACAACGACGTCGTAACAACGCATGTAAGGAACCAAGTTTCTTGATGTGTCACGTTCTCCCACTTCTGATATCTTGTAATGCAGGGATCTGCTAAGAACTTGCCATCAGGGTGCACATCCAGCATGAAACCAGGCCTGGTAAGAGAACTTCGATTAACTTCATTGTTTTGGCATTCCCCTGCAAACTTGTTTCCTGATGATTCATTCACCTGTTTGTGCAGTGCCTCTTTCCCCAAAATGTAGTGCAAGGAATCCAAACACCCCTTTTCATTGTCAATGCTGCCTACGATTCTTGGCAGGTCAGGGAATGTTTCCATGCAATCCACATTTCGAACATGGCTGCATATATGTTAACAAACCTGACTTGAGCCAGATTAAGAACATTCTGGCGCCCGGCGTGGCGGATCCCCATGGCCTCTGGCATGACTGCAAGACCGATATAACCAAGTGCTCTTCTTCTCAACTACAGACCATGCAAGGTAAAACAAGTTTTACAGAATATCTGTGACTTGCAGCAACATGTGATCTTGAGCTGGATGCTGCTTCTTCAGGCTTCAGACTGCAGTTTCTGAACGCACTCGGCGCATTAGGCTCCTCGAGTTCGAAAGGCTTTTTCATCAACTCCTGCTACGCACATTGCCAGACAGAAATGCAGGAAACCTGGTTGAGAAGCGACTCCCCCCTGCTGAATGACAAGGTACCATAGTTTCTGCTGGTTTTTGTGATCCTCAAGCCTTAATCTTTTGAATGTATCTGTGGTTTGAGCTTCTGGTTGTGTACTCTCAGAGGATCGCAGAAGCAGTTGGGGACTGGTTTTTCGAAAGAAGTTCATTTCAAGGGATCGATTGTGCGTACCCATGTGACAGAACTTGCCACAACCGTATTTTTGATCCTCAGGATCACTCTCTTATGTAGAGATAAGTGAAGCACACAACAGGAACACACAGGCAGCAAGTGAATTGTTCATCAAGGCCCCAGAATAAAGCATATGATATGTCTGAACAAGGACATGTATGCTAGTGAATGTGATGTCTTTGCAGATGCAATGCAAGTCATACGAAACATTGTAATACTTGTTATGTGGAACATTCCGACATATGTGTTTGTTGTATACATTTTCAACTGCTGATAAAGTTACTAGCCATCGTTATGAACCGGAATCCGGAATAGCATCAGAGCCACCGCCCGCCTGAACGGATTCTGGGCTTTCACGTACTGGGGTTCAGGCCCGACTTAAATGGTTGAAAGTTGAAACCCAACATCAATCGGGCTCGAGGGTTTGGTGGCCCTATCCGATTTTGGAAACCTCTCGCATCCACCGTTTCCGTCGCTTGAGGTGGGATCCTCGGAGTTCAACGGCTCTGTGTTGTTGTTACCTCTGTCAAGGTAAGCAGAAGAAGACTACGCATGTTGTCAAAGTGTTTTTCTTGAGTGAGGTTTGATGCTGATTAATTTGAGAATTATATGGCGGAGTGTCCACACTAGGGTTGTGTTGGATGCATTCGCCATGTCATGATTCCTATGCCCATTGATCGTCCGCTTTCTCCCTTCCACCACCTGTTTGTTGAAATGCTTTTTTTCTATGGCTGTTGAAATGTGGGCTTCGTTCTGTGATTGAAGATGATAACAATAGGACGCCTATGACTGTTTTCATCACTGATTTGGAATGATGGATTCATTGTGTAATAGATTGGACATGTTTCTGGTCTTGGATTACAAGTATATGCCTGATAAAAGAAAGATTTAGAGGAATTACTACCTGTTCTTGGTACTCATGCTTTGGATTCATTGATGGCTTTGAAAATGTAGAGAGTAGAGAGTTCTGGAACCAGGTCTTTGAAAGGCATGTTACAGTAGAGGAAACTATAGCTTTTACCATTTTCAAGGTTTTTTATCTCATAAAAAGGAAACTTGATGAGTTTGATGACCTTGTTTTGTCTCTACATAGCTATGTGTTAACCAGATAGTTTCACCCATCTGATGGGGCAGTTTTCAGTCACCTCAATGGAAGAAAAGGATGCATCCAAAGCAATGGGCTTCAAGAGCGTGGTAGACGGTGAGCCTGGCGAAGAAGGTCCTGTGAAGAAAAGGCTCCGCAGAAAGATGAGGCAAATCCCAGACTTCTACTTCCTTCCTCGAAAATCCTTACCGTCTGCTGCCCTGTACTACGGATCATGGATAGCTGCTGGACTGGGAGCCGGGATGCTGACAGAAGTTTGGATCAAGAAGAAGGTGAAAGGTTCGAGTGAGTTGTTGCTTTTGAAATGGAGCTGCGTGTGTTTGGTTTCTTGCTTATGACACAAAACCACTGTGGGTTGCAGAGGATGGAGGCGTCATATGGGAGTTCGACAAGCCCAAGTAGGTGGATACAAGTTAGCAGGATCACAAGGAACTACTACTCCCACCACTGCACTTCTGCTCATTCTTTTTAGTACACCGTACCAGTGTTTTAAATGGAAAAAAAATCATGAATTATTTGTAGTTTTATAATTTAAATAGATTCAATAATATTGAACTTTTTTTTGAAAAAATGTTTTTTAATGTTGTTAATATGAAACAAATGTTAAATCATGATTTAATTATAATTAGATTGTGATTAAATTGTAATTGAATTATAATTAAATGGGCACTCGGGATATAAATTGTTACGATTAATCTCCAATGTTTAATGAAAAAGATATAAGCAGTTTCTCATTGATATATTTAATTTCCAAATTTTGCGTACTTGTCATATTTAGTTCTTAATTTTTGATGTAACAAATATATTTAATCTCCAATCTTTTTTTTCTATTATTTTTTATCCCCATTATTTAAATACCATTTATAATTTATCCTAAGTATATTTGGTCCTCTATTGTATAATAATTTGATAAAATTGATCCTCATTTTCTCCGACCACCGTCTAGCCGCCGTCGACGACTACCAACATCACCCACCGCTCGTACACCATCGGTCGCCACCGTGGGTGGACATGGGCAGCCAGCGAACCGGCGGTGGCGATCAATTATAAAGGATTGTGTTGGGAATTAAAATACAAAATTGAAGGATTAATTATATCATTTAAATAAAAAATTGATATCTGCGTACAATTTTTCCATAATGAAATTTTAATTCTTTTATATATATATATATATTTATTTATTTAAAATTATTTAAATTTTATTTAATCGATTCATAGTTCAAAATATATTTCGTTTGGATAAATGTTAAAAATAGAAGGGTAATTTCCCTTAATTAAAGTTCCAAAAAAAATAAATAAATAAAGGAAGCGTTGATGCGCGAGAATGCGAATCGTCATCTTCACAATAAAGAAATGCATATTCTTTTATCCACTCCATAGCTGTCGCAGAGAGATTATATGAATGCTTTGTTCGAAGGGGGTATGCGGCATCGTGGATAACTCGCGGCAAGCATGCAGCTTGAAGTGTAATAATTGGATGCTAATGTAATGATTTCAATTGTTCTGGGAATTGCTTCCCACTTGTGAAAATAGGTAAATGCTTTTATTGGATATGAGATGATGATGTTTAGATCAGATTGGAATAAAGATGGCCGTTAGAATGAATCGCCAATGAAGGCACTTTCTCCGTCGCTTCGCCTACAAAGTCATATCACTCGCTTCCCTGAGCATTTCGACCACGTATTTGCATCCAAGTTGCGCTGCAGGCGATCAAAGTACGCTGCTTTATGCCACCCCACATTCACCATTCTTCTCTTCTTGTTCATTTTTTGGTATCCTGCTTGCGTTTTTCTAGTCTTACCAAAAGTGATTAGTCATCAACAACTGTTTGTGGATGTGGTAATGCTTTTCTAGTGTTAGTGATAGGCTACTTTTTGTTTTGTGTTCGAGAAGTATGTGTCGCTGCTGCCTTTTTTTTTTTTTTTTTTTTATCTTTTGTTTATGTGTGGTTGATTTACGTTTTCTCGATTTGGTGAAGAAGTACAAGATTTAAGGTGAGGATGGGCGCTGGAAGATCAACCGAGTCATCGATTACGAGTGACAGTGAAGCGAAGCCACTGGGTTCGGATTCACAGTTTGGGAAAATGGTTTTTCAACCCATACTTGAGAAGGGAGTATTTCGCTTTGATTGTTCTGAAGATGATAGAAATAATGCATTCCCAAGTATTTCTTTTGAGAAACCCATTCTTCGGGATTCCCCTATCGCTGACGCACGTGAAGTTCCTTCTTTCGTTCCAAGTTTCAAAACTGCTAAGGGGCAACAGACAGTTGAGATTAAGGTAAACACGGATCATACTTGTGTATGCAAGTTTGCTGCTTCTTTTCCTCTTATAAATTTCTTCTCTGTATTCAAGTGGTTGAAACCTTCGAGTTAGTCTTATTTATTCTGCTTGTACTCCAGTTTCCACCAAATAGCTCATTTTATGGCACTGGAGAAGTCAGTGGGCCGCTTGAGAGGACGGGGAAGAAGGTGAGCTTTGTGTTCTATAGCCGATGGTTTGCAATATTCATTGTGTATTCAGCAGCTCTTTATTGTGTTAAAGGTTTATACATGGAATACTGATGCATGGGGGTACGGTCCTGGAACTACTTCATTATACCAATCACATCCCTGGGTGCTTGTCCTTCTTTCAAGTGGGGAGGCCATAGGTGTTCTTGCTGACACATCTCGACGGTGTGAGGTAATGTGATATCTCAGTCACGTTGGTTGTGTTGACTTCTGCTCTGATACTTCATAAGCAGATTGATCTGGAGCATGAATCTGTTGTAAAGTTCGTGTCATCTTCCGCATATCCTGTTATCACTTTTGGCCCATTTTCTTCACCAGTTGATGTACTGGTCTCTTTCTCAAAAGCTGTTGGTAATTTGCTTTCTCCACTTTTCTTATTCCTTCATCTGTTTAAGCTTTTACTTGGAATTTTTTGGTCATGCGAGTCTTTTTCCTTAGGAACTGTTTTCATGCCTCCAAAATGGTCCCTGGGTTATCATCAATGCCGCTGGAGCTATACTTCTGATACACGAGTTCTTGAGGTCACACGTGTGTTTTATGCTGTATTATCCCCAAATTTTGCTCTTGTCATGTCTTGGTAAACTTCACTCTTTGGCATATGCAGGTTGCAAGAACATTTAGGGAAAAGGGCATACCGTGTGATGTGATATGGATGGATATAGATTATATGGATGGTTTCCGCTGTTTCACATTTGACAAGGCATGTTCTATTCTCGGAACCTTGAAGATGTCTCTTCTTTTGTGCGTCAGTTGTTCATATTGCATTATTCAAGTTGAATCTTTTATTTAAACTTTCCTTGGTTTTCAACTTAGATGATCATCATTCATATTCCAATGCAGTGGCATGCTATGTAATTTCTGAAGTAAGTCATCGTATTGTTTGCAGGAACGTTTTTCAGATCCAAAATCCCTTGTAGATGCTCTACATGAGATTGGCTTCAAAGCCATCTGGATGCTTGATCCAGGAATAAAAAATGAAAAAGGATATTTTGTCTATGATAGTGGTTCTGAAAGAGATATCTGGATTCAAACTGCTGATGGAAAACCTTTCGTTGGTATATGATAGTTTTTTTTTCTCTTTAAAAAAAACACGTCAAAAAAATTGTAGAAAGTCATTGAGAATACAGCATAGTTTCTACTTGTTGCTGTAGTTTTGTCCTTAATCAAGCAAATTATTCAATATTTACATTTGCCTTCAGGGGAAGTGTGGCCTGGCCCATGTGTGTTTCCTGATTATACTCAGTCAGCTGCTCGCTCTTGGTGGGCTGGTCTGGTTAAAGACTTCATTTCGAATGCTGTAGATGGTATATGGAACGACATGAATGAACCTGCTGTTTTTAAGGTGCATTCTGAGTGGTTTAGCTTTTCAAAGTTTTTTTTTTTCCTTTCTGACAATGACTTTGCCTCAGTCTGTTACAAAAACAATGCCCGAGAGCAACATCCACAAGGGAGATCCTGAACTTGGAGGCCACCAGAAGCATGCGTACTACCACAATGTACCTACCAATTTTACTGAAATTCGTCTATTAAGAATTGGCAACAAACCTTTGTCATTGTTGTTATACTAGGATTCTGGTGTACAGCGTTCCTGTGTCATTCTTTAAAACTTGACTTTCAGGTATATGGTATGCTGATGGCCAGGTCCACATATGAAGGCATGAAACAAGCAAATGAACAGAAACGTCCCTTCGTTCTTACTCGAGCTGGTTATGTTGGAAGCCAAAGGTATGCTGCAACATGGACTGGAGATAATCTTTCTACTTGGGAGCACCTCCATATGAGTATCGCCATGGTTATTCAGCTGGTAAGTGTCCAACAAGAATGGATCATCACTTTATACGTGATTCTTCTCATCTGGAAACCATGAGAGGAAAGCCTGGAGAACGTTGTAGATGAAATGGAGTGAAACCTGCTTCTAGTGGACCATGTTTGTTACATTATGCGAGCATTCTTGGTTGCTAGTCACATTTTTTGATAACCATATTACCGATATCTATGTACATAAATTTTGTGTATGCTTGAGTTGAATAATCTGATGAGATTAGTGTTTCTCCAGGGGCTGAGTGGCCAGCCATTGGCAGGTCCAGATATTGGTGGTTTTGCTGCTAATGCAACCCCGAAACTTTTTGGAAGGTGGATGGGAGTCGGAGCAATGTTTCCTTTCTGCCGCGGTCATTCTGAGATGGATACCACTGATCATGAACCTTGGTCCTTTGGAGAAGAGGTATGTCTCCATTCCCACATGCTTGGATCTGATGAGAGGCTTTCTAAAGAAACCTTACTCTCTGGGTTGTTGCCCCTTGTTTTGTAAACAACTTCCCTCTTTTTAACTTTCACATATTCATACAGAGCTGAGTAAAATTGGTATTACTTTGCAGTGTGAGGAAGTTTGTCGATTAGCACTAAAAAGACGATATCGGCTTCTACACCACATGTACACCCTGTTTTACATTGCTCACAAGCAGGGAATTCCAGTAGTGACTCCCACATTTTTCTCTGGTGTGTTCCCTTGCTTCAAAGATGCATATTTTACTTAGGGGTCAGTGAGATTTATTTTTACATGTTTGTTATCATGGTTGTTTCAGATACTCAAGATCTGGAGTTAAGAAAACATGAAAATTCATTTCTCTTGGGTCCACTTCTCGTTTATGCAAGGTTTGAGATCTCTTTCTTGCAGATGGATTCGAGTATGCTGTATTTTACTTTGTACTGTTGTTTCTTCAGCACCAGAAAAGATCAGGAACTGTATCAAATGCATCATCATTTGCCAAAAGGCATATGGCAGAGTTTTGATTTTGAAGACTCTCATCCAGTATTGCTTTTTTCTCTAGCTTCTTGCTTTTCACATCATCCCTTGTGTGGATCAACCTACTCTTGTTATCCAGGATTTGCCTGCATTATATCTTCGAGGAGGATCCATCATTCCTATCGCCCCCCCTTCTCAAAATGTCAGTGAAGCGAATCCAGAGGATGAGTTACTGCTTCTAGTTGCACTAGACGATGAGGGTATCTTTCCAACTTCCAGTTTGGTTCCCTCCATTACTCAAAGCAGTCAGTCACCAATGGAGGTTGCATTTCTTGGCTTGATAATCCAGGTAAAGCTGAAGGCCTTCTATTCGAAGATGATGGAGATGGATATGAGTTCACCAATGGAGGTTACCTCTTGACAACATATGTTGCTGAAAGGCAATCCTCTGTAGTGACAGTCAAGGTCTCAAAAAGCGAAGGATCATGGCAGAGACCCAACCGTCGCCTGCATGTTCAGCTTTTGCTGGGAAAATATGCCAAGGTGAAGATTAGCTGTCCATCTTCTCTTTACTGTTGATTTACACTCATGTTTCTGCTTCTCTTTTCGAGTTTTTCTTCAGGTTGATGCCTGGGGACTGGATGGACTCGCAGTGCAAATTCCCTACCCTTCAGAGAATGAGCTCTCTGAGATAGTGAAAAACAGCCAGGAAAGTTTCAGAAACCGTTTAGGTGAAGATCATTCTTTTTTCCTGTCCTACTTTGCCGCATCAGTCTTAGTGCCTGAGATCATCCTGTTGATGTGATCACAGGAAATGCGATTCGTATCCCAGACGTCGAGGCTGATTCTGATAGCAAGGGGACTGAGCTCTCAAAAACACCTATCCCCATCAAAAGCGGAGACTGGGATCTCAAAGTTGTGCCATGGATTGGAGGCAGAGTCATCTCCATGGAGCACCTTCCTTCAGGCAACTCGAATTCATCCATCTGTTGTTGTCTCTTTCAAGCTCTGAATCCCAGACGGGTTTTGAACTATGTCCGGATGCAGGAACTCAGTGGCTGCACAGCCGTGTCGACATCAATGGCTATGAAGAGTACAGTGGAACGGAGTACCGATCAGCTGGTTGCTCGGAACAGTACACAGTCATCAAGTATGTATCCAGATTGGATGCTATTATCCGGTACTTTGTATTCGTCTTGATGAGTCTCTGTTGGAAACAGGCGGGATCTGGAGCAGGCCGGAGAAACGGAATCCGTCGTACTTGAAGGCGATATTGGAGGCGGCCTGATCTTCCAACGGCAGATATGCATACCAAAAGACAACCCCAGCATCCTCCAATTCCACTCTGCTATCGTTGCTCGCAACGTCGGCGCCGGATCAGGAGGATTTTCAAGGTCAGGCAGCTCCCTTTCTGTCCATCCTGTTAGCTCTACAGCAGCAGCAGAATGTTGGTAAAAGTTTTGTTTCTTTTGCTGTGATAAGGTTGGTTTGTTTGCGGGTGCACCCTGTGTTCAATCTCCTGCATCCGACGGAATCATACGTGTCGTTTACGGCCATCGACGGATCGGAGCAGGAGGTTTGGCCGGAGTCCGGTGCTCAGGCTTCCTTCCAAGGCGATCTCCGGCCAAATGGTACCATCTGTTTGAGATTGTTCATTGGAAAAGGCCTTCTGGTAAACCTGTTTTTTGAGATGTAGGTGAGTGGAAGCTGGTGGACAAATGCAAGGGAGTGTGTCTAGTGAACCGGTTCGAGTCGAGTCAGGTGGAAAAATGTGTTGTTGAGTGGGGAACCGGAACTGTGAACCTGGAGCTCTGGTCCGAGGAACGGCCCGTTTCTCAGCATTCCGCGCTTCAAATTTCCCACCACTACGAGGTACTCCCGGTTCAGTCAGCCGTATAGCCCGGCCCAACTCCCTTCTAAACCGTTTTATTGGGATGAACCGTTTTGGGAACCGGATGTTTTGATTTAGAAATTTAAAATAATGTCTGATTTATGTATTTTATTATATCAATATTTCAAAACTCGTAATAATAAAATTGAAATAGAAAGATAAATAATAATTTTAAAATATGATCGTTTAATTAATTACATATTAGAAAGATTTATGATTTAATTAAAATACGTGTTACATATTTCTAATTAAAAACATGTTTCATATAAGATTTACAATCCAGGGAATTTTTAATGAAATTAAAGTATTCAAATATATGGAAAAAGGTATTAAAAAATAAAAATAATTGTTGACCAATTTGACTCAGAAATTATATTATAAAAAGGCTTTGGGCATGGCCATAGAATAAGGATAATGGGGCTCAATGGGCCCCGTTGGAGATGGTTGGCCCGTTGGGCTCTCCGAGGTTTCGTGAGCCCGCCGGTGGAGGTAGTAAATGCGTGTCGCTTTAAGGGGAAGTCTCACCAAATTTTCGTGGCAACCGACAGGATCCTGGGTTGTTTGTGAATTCCTATGTTTCTGTAGGTGAGCTTTTGATTTTTGTTTTTTAATTTAGATGGATGTGTTCTTAAATGGGTCATGGATATGTTGTTTATTTTCGATTGTGTCGATGTTCTTGAAATGAATGTAGTAGCGGATGTGAAGGGAAGCCTGTGCTGAAATGAGGGAACACACTGACTCTGATTATGTTGAAATTGGGGAGGTTCCTTCTCCCAGGGTTAAGCATGGGCGAAAAGTCTCGGTTTTGCCGCTTGTGTTCCTAATATTTTATGAAGTATCTGGAGGACCATTTGGTGTTGAGGATAGTGTGAAGGCAGCTGGGCCACTCCTTGCTCTTGCTGGTTTTTTGGTGTTCCCAATTATATGGAGTATTCCAGAGGCTTTAATAACTGCAGAAATGGGAACCATGTTCCCAGAAAATGGTGGGTATGTGGTTTGGGTTTCATCTGCGTTGGGGCCATTTTGGGGGTTTCAGCAAGGGTGGATGAAATGGCTTAGTGGTGTGATTGATAATGCTCTTTACCCTGTCCTGTTTCTTGACTACCTGAAATCAGGGGTTCCATCTTTGGGAGACGGTTATCCTAGGGTGGCCACTGTGTTGGTTTTGACATTTTTGTTGACATATATGAATTATAGGGGCTTAGAAATAGTTGGATGGGTTGCTGTTATTTTGGGAGTTTTCTCAATTCTGCCGTTTTTTGTTATGGGGTTCATTTCCATACCCAAACTAAAGCCTGAAAGATGGTTTGTCGTGGACATTCATGATGTTGATTGGAACTTGTATCTCAACACTCTCTTCTGGAATTTGAATTACTGGGATTCAGTGAGCACCCTTGCGGAGAAGTGGAGAATCCCAGGGGAACTTTGCCAAAATCTCTGTTTTATGCCCTGATTGTTGTTGTTCTGGGATACTTCATCCCTCTGCTTTCTGGCACTGGAGCTATTCCCCTGGACCGTGATCTGTGGACCGATGGCTACTTTTCCGATGTTGGAAGAATGATTGGTGGAGCATGGTTGACATGGTGGATACAAGCTGCTGCTGCCCTGTCCAACATGGGAATGTTCCTAGCAGAAATGAGCAGTGACTCATTTCAGCTTCTTGGCATGGCCGAAAGAGGGATGCTTCCTGAGATGTTTGCTAGAAGATCCCGATACGGAACTCCGGTGGCCGGGATCATATTCTCAGCATCAGGAGTACTTCTTCTTTCTTGGCTGAGCTTCCAAGAGATCGTTGCTGCTGAGAACTTCCTCTACTGCTTTGGCATGATACTAGAGTTCATAGCATTTGTGCATCTCAGGATCTCAGCCCCATCCGCCCCTCGCCCCTACCGGATCCCCATCGGAACCGTCGGTACGATTCTAATGTGCATCCCTCCCACCATACTCATCTGTGTTGTCTTAGCATTCTCCTCCCTCAAAGTCATGGCCGTGAGCCTCGTCGCCGTCGCCATCGGCTTCGCACTGCACCCTTGTCTCAGACAGTGTGAGAAGAAGAGATGGATGCGGTTTTCTTCCAATTCCCATCTTCCAGATATTCAATCCTCGAGGTATGAGAATGAACATGTGGTGTGGTGACAGAATCCCCTCCAATCTCATGACAAACAGCTTGGTTTTGGTTGAGGCACTCAGCAGCTTGAAGCAGAGGTCGTTTCCAGATTCAGATGCAGACATGGGAGTAGCACACAAGGAAGTGTAGTATGAGACATGAAGGGAAGCAACCATCTTCCCCAGCTTGTTCCCTTCCTCTGTAACATATGGAATAAGAACAGGGAGTGCAGGCTCATGCTGCAATAAAAGGGATTTGGTTAAATTAGTTTTTATTTGTAATCATTTTGTTATTACAAAATAGAAATGAATGACCATTTTCATGATTCAAATGTTCCCATCAAAATAATATGATCTCCATTCTAGTGATCATTTTATATGAATAAAAATGTTGTGGGGTTTGGGAATATTGTTATAAATTGAATAATTAAAAATATATTTAAAACATCTTATTTTTTACGTAATTTTATTATAAATTATGAAAGATTTTTTTAAAAAAAAATATTTAGAAATACAGAAAATTAAAAAATCATTTTTAAAAAAATACTAGAATCAAAAAATCTATAAAAATTAATTAATTATTCATTTTAAAAAGAGATTTAATTTTTAGATGTTGTAATCAATTCGAAATCAATGGATTTAGATTTCAATTAGATACATTTAAGAGTTGGTTTCAACTCCTCTTCAATTTAAAACAAAAGTTTGTAAAAAATAAAAAAAAAACAAAACAACACAAAAAATACAAATTATTTAGCCGTGCTTTCTTTTGGATCATTGTATTAATGTGCTTAATGGGTGGAGGACGTATTGAACTTCACATATGGGTCTCAGAGCTAAACTTAAGGCCTAGACTTCCATTTCCTATCTTATTTATTTTGTGCATAGCATACGTGAGACCGTGGCTCTTGTTTTCCCGCGTTTGGGAGGTTCAAACATCCTAAATAGCCTTCATGAATGAGGATAATCGCGAACAACAAGTGTCAAGCATCCAAAACGCTCATGATCCTGTTGATAACATGCTCTTTCCTATGCTTCCTATTTTGGTGGCATTCTTCTCGGTGAGTATTGATGCTATCTTCAAAGCCCACATTCGCATGAGAACAAATAGAGATTAAATTTGAACAATGGATATTATGAATTTGGGTTGTTGTTGTGTTTCTGGGTGTAACCTTCCCATCTCGACATATCTATAGGTGGAAGACACTGGTGTGGCATGGGAGATCTCTGATATGCTTGTTGCACCACTGCCTACCAATGTGTTCCCTCCCAATGACAACCACATGGAATACCGAATCGCATATCAGTATAAAGTTAAGGGGATCACCGGGGTATATGGCAATGAGGGTAGTTTGGTGATCAATGTATTCCCTCCCAGTGCCAACTACTTGGAATACTAGGACACAGATCAGTAGAACGATAAAAGGATTATTGGCTTTTACATCAACGAAGCTAAATAGTATTTCTTTCTTTTGTAAATGTATGATTCACAAGATCTTGTATGCACACATGATCTTAAACATTGGCAGCTGATAGCTTTATGAGGAATCACCAAATGCAACCACTATACAATCCACAAATTCAACAGCAGGTGGTTTTATGAAGCTCCTGCTTCAATCCTTCCACATCAAAATGGCAGTTGGATTGGAGGTGGTGGCAATCAACCACCTGCAATTGTTAGTCTTGAGAGTCCAAACCTAGTGAGTCAATTTATGTATGGAGGCAGCAACATCATATAATCCTACAGTTGGGAGGAGGTTTGGAGATCCTTGAAAATGAGCATTGAATAAGAGGTGTGTCATCTGGAGAAAGACAAGAGTCGAGATAAAAAGGAAAGAGAATCACATGGTCTTATGAGGAGCATAGATTTATAGCCGATAAACTTGTTACATTCTTTCAACACTTCATTCCATTAGAATATTGATACTACATCACCTTTTGGGTCTGTGATGTAAACTCATTTGGCAGCTCACACGCATCTCACAGCTGGGGGACTTGCACTGACATTCCACCGAATATCTTCATCGCTTGAGATGAGTGTTGATACTTGGATCAGAAGTGAATGGCACATATGTTTTTTTTATTTACAAGCACCGCACTCGATCAATCCAATTAATTTACAAAGGCGAGACATCGGATAATTTTCCCATGAGGGGTTTCCAAAGCAAGTGAGTTATTATTACACGCAGCTGGGAAAATCAGAAACAATAGGTTTGGGCTGCAGAAGTAGAGATGGTGTGGAAAGTTAGGGGTCAGAGACAACAAGCAGGAGGGACTCCACAGCAGCAACCGCACCGGTGATCGATCAGATTAAGGCCGCCATAGCAGAAATGCTGTCGTTTGGGGCTGCGTTTGTAGACAATGGAGGGAGGCGACGTTGAAGGTTGTTAATAAGGCTCTTCTTGATATTCCTGGCAGAATCACGCTTCCGTCTTCTCTCAAAAGGGTTAGGGTGCTTGATTCCTGGGACATATTCATCTAATGCGAGTTTAAGCTTTGATCTTTTCTTTCCGAATCGCTTTTTGTGACTTACGCGCTTTGTCATGCCTTTCCTTTACTTTCTTTTTAGGAATCTTTTTTTGTGAACTTGAGGGAGAAAAGACGTGTGTTTGTGTTTCTTTTGAAACTATGATTATTAAAACACACAATATTACGTAGATATTTGAAAATAAAATAATTAAATATATTTATTTTTTTGTAATATAATTCATATATTTTTTATATATTTATACTTAACGTGTATTCTCCCCTTCAATGCATTATAGTTTTGTCATTTCCTTGCAATATCCAAGGTCGTGTGCAACCAGCGAATCGCAGGTTGGTCAAGGGATATGATACTTGTTATGGATCCCCCAAAGTTGTACCATATTTATATTTCGCATATTAAAATAAAAATTTAATATTTAAATCACTAACGAAAATACTTGAGTTTGATTTTTCAAACTTTTTTTTTATCTTAGTTCACGAGAAATCAATTTCATCGAAAACCTCATCAAACATGATACTTTGATCAAATTGAATTTTGGAACAAAAGGTTGATTTTCTTTTAAAAAAGAAAAAAATTGCTTTTGTCATACGAAAAATAGTTTTTTAATAATGATTTAATATAGAAATACAATGATAATCGTTATAAGGCTTTTGAAAATTCAAAGTTTAAGAAAAATCTGTACTTTAAACATTGTCTTTTTTTGACAACCTTTTTTTTTCCAAAATTATCTTATCTTTTCCAACACTATTCCTCCAAAAATAGTACACAAAATTACATTCATAATTTTTAATTAAACATTACAAAATGTGACAAAATATTATACATCATAGACGCGTTCACTCAGTGCATAAGGAAGGCTCTTAACAGCCGTTATTTTATATATGATAACAAGACAAGCAGCTCCGATCATGCCATCAGTAGCCTGCGCGGCGGCGGCGTTGCCTCGATGTCGGAATCAGCTTCAGTTTCTTGGGCGCAGTTGCGGCGGAGGAGATTCCAGCTATCCCAATTCGCTGCAACAATCAGAAGAATAGAGAGAGCAACAGCTGGAATGAAAGAGAAGCGCGTAGGCATGAAGAACGCGAGGAACGCGGAGAGAGCAAAGGCAGCAGAGGCGGAAGCAGCAGCGTAAAAAAGGCGCCCGTTTTTCCAGTGGGGGTAAATGATGGCGAGAATGTGTAGAGTTGCATAAACAAACAGAGACGTGAGGAAGATCTGTTGTACACCGTTCAGGTTCGTCTTGTCGCGTACAAGTGTTAGGAGAAATATCGCGACCGGGATGATGTTTTTGGTGAAAAATTTGAAAATCTCCATCAGCTTCTCCGTCTTGGAGCTCGTAGAATCGGGCAAGATGGTGGCGTCGACTGGGGCGGGGAAGTTGATGATGATGTGGTTCCTGGTGAAATGAGGGCTTTTCATTTTCATTTCACAAAGAGACTGAGCAAGCTGTAAGTGCACATGAGATTATTTTCGGTTTCATACCTTGCCGGGAAGTAGGGATCCGCCGTGCCATAGCCGCGTGCGTTCTGGTAGACGGCCATTGTCCAATGAAAGTTCGAAGTGGAACAGTGGGGATTTATAGTCGTAGTTATGCAAGTGTTTACAATTGCATGACGATTTCAACCAATGGTCTCGCAATCTCCCATTGTCAGCATGTGAGGTGACAGTGGCCATTTAGAATTGCAAGTGGCCATTTTTTGCCACTTTTTTAAATCATCCGATGTGAAATTCTTATATAAAAAATTATAAATTATTAATAATTAATTAAAATTAATTTTTTATATTATAATTCATGTTTCATCTGTACTTAAGTTTAATGAGTGCGTTCATCCAACCCAAATAACCAAAATAACCCAGATTATTATGAATTTCAACACAAAGTAAGACAAAAATTTTACACATACCGTGGCCACTTTTCTCACACAGTGGGATGACAGGGGCCATTTTTTTAAATCATCATTTTGAAAAGTACCCACTGTTCATTTCTCTATCACACACCACACACAAAAAATTGCACACAGTACGAGTATATTTTTAACACATACAAGACACAGTGGTATTTTTCAAAAAAAACCCCCACAAATAACTCGGCTGAGGAAATCTTCAAAAAGAAGTGGAGGGTGCTGACACGCAGACTTACGTTGCCCATTTATCAACAACCCCGTGGGGCCCATAACTCGAGAATATAGGCTGCCGAAATCAATAAAAAGACGAGTTAATTAGAAAAGTCGCCGTGGCCGTGGGTGGAAAAGCGACTGTGTTTTTTATTTTATACAATTGACCATTTAATTTTTTAAAAATAATATTATATATATTATTATTTATTTAAAAAGAATATATAATTATTTAATAAAAAAAATAAGATCAAATGATACAATATTTAGTTAATTTCGATGAATTTTTAAATGTAATGTCATAAAATGATTTTATTGGTAAATTTTTTGATTGTATGTTGCACAAGTTAAAGTATAAGATAGTAAAATGAAAATAGATTATATATTGTGATTTAAAAAATGATTTTTTCCTAATATGTACATAAATAATTGTTTTATTTTTTACAAAATAATATATATATATATATATATATATATATATATATATATATATATATATATATGTTTAAACTTATTATAGTTAAAATAATTACATAATAATATTAATTCAGTTTATTAATAATGACTAAATTTCATAGAATACAATTTTTTCAATTATTGCTGTGATTAAAAATCAGATTATGGGGGATGTGTTGATTTCTGAGGGGTAACTTAGTAACCGGCCGATTCGCTTGGATTAGACTTCGATTTTGGTTATTTGGAAAATGAAAAAAGTGAGACGTAAATTTTTTACGTAGAAATCATCGTGACAAAAAATCACGAAACTGGTTTAACCAGTAGAAATTGGTCTAGGATTAACTGGGTTTTGCCATGCCACAGATTAACTGGTAAACTTATTTCTGATTTTAAACATTTTATGATTAATTCTCTAAACTTTCTTCTTTCAAAATGTGGTGTCCTAAATTACTTCAACAACCGTGGTACAATCATTAATTACAATTTATTTTTACCCATATATTCTTGAACATCACCCCTTCTTCAACAAACAACAACCCTAAATTAGGTGATTTTTTAATTAAATGAGTATTGATTTAATTTTTTATTTAAAATATATCTTTTATTAAATATAATATTATTTTAAATAGGCGTTTTTAAAATTTATGTAATAAATATATTTTAAATTTTAATATTTATTCTTACAAAACATTCCAACATAACCGATCAGAACTCGGGTGAATTTTTGAACCGGATTGAATCCGGCACGTCTCGGAAGCTAAACCGGAGGAAAACGGTTTTATTTATATATTTTTTTAAACTCGTTTTTTTTTCAATAAAATGGTATAAAAATCCCTTCGGGTGTTGCGGGGCACGGTTAACGGCTCTGAGATTCGGCGGCGCTTCGGTGCAGCAGTCGGAATCGATAAGCGATGCAAAGTGTAAATTGGGTCTGTTCTTGATTTCATCTTCGAACTGCTTACTGATGAATCTTTTCGTGTTGCTATTTTCAGCATTCAAAGGGGGGTAGGGGAAGGAAGCCCGAGGAAGGAGCTGGGGGCAAGGAGGATTTGCACGCCGCGGCGAGGTCCGGCGACCTGCCGGCAGTGGTGGCGATATGCAGCTCCAATCCTCTTTCCGTCAATTCGCGTGACCGCCATTCCCGTACTCCGTATCCTAAACCTCATCCCTGATTTTTGTTTCCAGTCTATACTAGGGCTTCGAAATTCAAGAGGTCAATTTGAGCATAGAAACCCAAGTAAGCTGCTTTGAGCTATGAGTTCAAATTTTTTTTCAAGTTGGGGCTTCCGACATTCCACTTGTTTATGCTTTCTGCTTCACATGGGTGTTCTATGCATGGTGCCTTGTAATCTGCTAGTTCAAGTTCAAGAAAAAAGTACTACGAACTTTGTGTTTGTCCTTAAGCACAGGGAATTCATGAATGTAGACTTCATCTAGCTGCATGGTCTGGCCATACAGAGATCGTGACATACTTGTGCAAGAACAAGGCAGATGTGGGCGCTGCAGCCATGGATGACATGGGAGCTATTCACTTTGCAGCACAGAAAGGTCATTTGGAAGTCATAAAGATTCTTGTTTCACACGGAGTACAAATCAAGATCGCAACCAGAAAGGGCATGACTGCACTTCACTATGCTGCTCAGGGATCCAATCTCAACCTTGTCAAGTACCTGATGAAGAAGGGGGCTAAAGTGGATTCAAAGAACAAAGCTGGAAAGACGCCGGTCGATCTTGCCAGTAGCGAAGAAATGTGCCGTGCGTTGATGGAACGGGAGAGGGATCAGGTGATGTCCAAGGATGATTTGGGCGAAGAGGGAAGTGAGAAGAGAAGTGGGGAAGCAACTAACGAGGATCAACGGAATGCTAAGAAGCCCAAGGTGACGTTAGACCATCTTCTAGCTGCGGAAGACACACAGGAAGATCAAGAGAATGCCGATTAAACTAAACTGCACAAAACAAGTGTTCTGCACTTCTAGACATCGGTATTTGCAGTCTTTTCTAATACACTCTGCACCTTGACAAGTATTGCACCACCAAAAGAGCAGTCTTTACCCTTCAGTTTTTTGAACGTATGTTCTGATCACTGGTAAATTACCCATCTTGAACTGCACAGGCAACTCTGCGAAACCGACTGAAGGGGAAGACGAAAACTACAAAATTGATCTATGAAGTAAAATGTGAGAAGGATTTAGTAGATAATAGCTGAGAGAGAGCGACGATATCTGTGGATCCATCTCAGCGGTTGTGGCCGCCGCTGGCTTCGGAATTCTGCACTCCTGCTCAGTTTTCGTTTCAGTCGAAACAACAAGCCTTCCATACGACAAGGGTGCAGTTTCTTCACATACTGAAAGCAGATCACAAGAAAAAAAAAAAAAAAAACCCGCAAGACCTTCTCGAGCGCGATGCAGAAACAGATTGCTGCAAATTTTGTGAAAAAACCCTCTGCAGGGGAAGATGGAAGACGATGGCTATTTGTAATATGTGTTGGCCCATTATGCCAATTCTGAAAGCCCCCCAAGTGGTAACACATGCAGACGACAAGGCTGAGAAGTTGGTCAAAATTGTGGAGATAACACATGAAGATGATCAGAATTGCTGTAGTAGCACCAAGAGATGTTCAGAGCGCCGAAGGATGTCGTCCTGGACTCGAACTCAAATGGTTAACTACTCACCAGAGTAGTCTGGGTTGGCTTCTATGTCCTGCAATCTCAAAGTCACAGCTCTCTTGTGAGCATCCAGACCCTCAATCTGCGCCATGGTGGCTACATATGGCCCAAGGTTCCTCAGCCCTTCTTCTGTCAGCGACTGAACAGTGATGTACTTCATGAATGAGTCCAATGAGACGCCACTGTACATGCGGGCATAGCCGTAAGTCGGAAGAACATGGTTTGTTCCACTTGCATAATCTCCAACACTCTCCGGTGTCCACTTGCCCATGAACACAGATCCTGAATCAGAGCACAGCATCAAACCAGTTTTATGGTCGGGCAGTTGCATCATTTTACGGTTACCAACTTGATAGCAACAAGTAGGGAGAGTGGTTTCACAAAGAAAGATTGTTTCTGGAATCTGGGATTTACCTGCATTTTCAACAAAGCCTTCCCACTTCTCAGCATCCTTAACATTGAGTATCAAATGCTCAGGTGCGTACATGTTGGAAAAAGAAAGAGCCTGTGAATGACATAGAAACAAAAGGAATCATGTACATCTCAGTGGTTTATAGCCTGTGGAAAACTCAATTCAGGAAGCATCAAGCACATTTCTTCGAGTGTCAAAAAATGCAGCAAAACTTCAAAAAACGAAATCTATCATAATAAACTTGCATATTTAAGTTCCATAATCACTTGATGAAATATGCTACTACGTAAACATATCCTAGATCCACTTTCCAAATATCAACAGAATTCCCGGACAAAACAGTTCATCATGGAAACTACTATGCAATATTCAGTTAGCCTTATAAGGTAGGTGAATTAGTTCAGCGCCCAAATGCGGAAAGGTCAGAAAGTTGAATATATTTCAAACCTCATTCATGTCTTGCGCATGAAGTATAAAGCTATGGCTTAGTGCTTTTGAAGCAAAGGTTCCCCGTGGAAGAGTACTGCACTGTTTGTGGATTTCGGTCTCAATTGCAGATACGTCAACATCTCCAACAACAATGAGAACAACTTGGCTATCCGGACCATGCTCAGCCTGAGAACAAATGACGAAAAGATGAAAAGTATATGGCCAGTTCAAATGATGCCACACGGATGTGGCTTTGCTGTAATTTTTAGTGTAGTCAGTTCAGAGGTTTATACTGGTTGTCATTTTGTTTTTTTTTTTTTTTGGGCAGCTGACAACAATACATGAAGAATAGTGAAGAAACATAACTAGTGGAATAAGCACGTAGATACCTGAGAAAGCAAATCAGCTGCCACATGAACAGGGCTTGCATACTTATCTGCAATAACAAGGACTTCTGATGGTCCAGCGGGCATATCTATTGAAATCAATGCTTCACTGTTCTATTGAAATCATGTAGAAAGTTAATAATTTGAAGTACCTGTAGAATCACAATAATATGTGAACCAAATAAATGTCTACAATCTGAAGTACCTGTAGAATCATTTTTGCAGCTGTAACATACTGGTTTCCAGGCCCATATATCTTCTCAACCTGCGTCACATAATGGGATTGTCAATGATCAAAGATGGAGCATGGAGTTGATTAGACCAAGACTAAAACATAACAGTGCTGATTTGAGAAGCATACAAAAACTGATACACTAGAAACACCTACAGACCTTGTGTAGCAGTTAAAATCAACCTTCCAAAGGTTGGATAGGGATCTTTTCCATTTGTGGACAACTTTAAGCGCAGAAACATTAACAAAAGTTACCTTTGGGCATGATTCCGTTCCCCAGGCCATAGCAGCAATTGCCTGAAAAGTTTTCCCACTGTTTGAGAAAAAAAAAATTAAGATATGAACAAAATAAAATCAAACCTGTGCACCCCCAGCTTTCAGTATATGGGTGACACCAGATTTCTTTGCACAGTAAAGAACCTCCTACAAATAAAGGCTTGTAAGACACACATAGAAACCCTACCAAAAATTATTTCAAAGTTTAAAAAACTACCTTACAAATGTTTCCATCTTGCGTAGGAGGAGTTGCAAGTACAACTGTTTTGCATCCAGCAATCTGAGCAGGCTGATTTTAACATCCATATAGGTGATTTCAATTATTGTTTGACACAAAAAAAAAAAAAAATTTCTAGGTTAAGGCATCATACAACTGAAAGCATTAAAGCAGTTGACGGCAAAACAGCAGTTCCACCAGGTACATATAGCCCAACTGATGAGATGCTCCGTGCGACCCTCTTGCATCTCACACCCTGAAGAACATACAGTAATATAATAAGACATATCTAAAAATAAACTTTACGGGATAAACATCCATTACATACCTTCATATTCTCGATAATTTTCTCAACTGGCCTTTGCTCAGCATGGAAAGCAAAAATGTTATCATACGCCACATCAAAGGCCTTGCGCACAGCTGGATCAAGCTAATTATAAAATGAGCACATACAAATAATTATGTAATTCATAAAAGATAAAAGAATATTTCTCATATCATAGCACAGGAAAAACATAGATGAAAGATGCGAAAACATGGTAGTATAAGAAATTTACCAGAGGATCTGGAAGGTCATTGATATACTCCAAGACGTTATCCAGTTCAACTTTATCGAACTGCAATGTATAGCTGTATAGCATAAACATATCTTTAGCATACAATACGTTATTAAAACCTTTATAAAACGAGAGATGGGGCAAAAAAACTGTTCAGAATTGATCCACGATGTTGCATTGGGTGAATAGTATTACCCAACTCAGTGCACAAGATGATGCTAAGTTTGGCCATCATACACGGTTAAAAAATGGGTAGTGTAGAGATAAGAACGCCTCACATTGAAATCAAAATACTGGCAGTTGAATAGATATACGAAAGACTGAATTTCAATAAACAGAAACTATTCATCCTTTCGCTAACCAGGAGGGTTGGCTTCAGGATTTTAAGATTATAACTCTTGAAGGTTATTGACTCTTGCATGCATGTTTTCGTTTCATGACCAAATATCAACATAAACAACGTAAGGAAGTCCACTCATAAACAAAAAAGAGTGCACGCGATGCATACTCCTTAACTGCTGCATCACCTCTGCTCCTCACATCATCAACAATAGGATGGACCTGCACATACACGGTGCTGTGATGAAGTCGAAATAAAAAGAAGGGAAATTTTACAAGTCAAGGTAATTGCCCAGGCCTAAGGCTCACCACATTGAAAATGGACGAAAAATCAATTCGAGGCCGGACTAGAAGGCTAGCAACCTCAGTCCTTGAAAGATCCACCAACTTATAGGATTTCATAGAGCAAGTTTGAATGAAAAAACTTGATCCTAAAAATGTGACAGATGAGATAGATATAGAGTTGATAACTGAGATAAAAAGAAAATAAATAGCAGAAGAAAATTATTAGAATAGAACTTAACACACAGCTTAAGGCTCCACGCTTTTACGTCAGTGAAAATAAAAAAAGTTAAACATCGCATTACATCACAAACACAATAGACGAATATGGATACGGTATGAGTATCTGAGAATCCTAAACACATCCGAAAAACAAATTTACGCATGTAAATTAGATGTTTGGATGAAAGGCCCTGCATTTCACACCGTCCATGTCAAATTCTACAGCCGCATCCAAAGAAAGGCATAAAAACTAAGCGGGGACTCCTAAAATTGTGCCAAATAAGATTTGAAAGTCGTAATGAAGAGAGTCATACCGGAAAGTAACATAATACCGGCCGGAGAAGTGCAAAAACGGGCTGTTAGGCCACCAACGGCGTAAGGCTACGGGAAATCCAAACGAGAAAAATTCTTGCAATCTTGGCCCGAGACACCAAAGCTGGAACACTAATCAGGCAGCGTTTGAGCGAGTGCTACGAGAGACTGGAAAATGAAGAGAGTCTAACGGGCGGCATCGCCGTAGCACGCCAGGCCACACCGGTTGAGTCCGCGGGCCAAAAGATACACTAAAGCCCGTATGTCCGGCCGGGAGCATAAATAACAGACCCGATCATCATTCCTGGATACAATGCCCCAATGACTCCCCCTCCCCGGGCACACTGTGAAGCCCAAGTCGAGATCCCCTCCCTATTGGGTCCTTCGTTTTTAGGGGTCAGGCTTGGCATTCATGTCGGGCTCTTTCTGTGCCGAGGATCACTGTCCAAATCCCGGGCACGCCAGGCCTCAAAGGCACTGATTTATGAGATCACTGAGCTGTACGGTGAACAGATCACCGGCGGGGACGTGCCGCGGCTATGGGCTGAGCCGGCCCCTGCCCAACTCCACAGATTTGGATCCATGACAGATTATTTAATATTTCAAAATTTGGATGCTGCTGTTTGCGTGGCTGCAAGCGAGTTTCCGGTGGCAATGATCATATCCAAATTCTTGCTGCCGCTGACAGCCTTGCCGCCGCGGGCGATGGCGGAACCCGTGAAGCCGGCATCTTTGCCGCTCGCCAATGATGCTCAAAACTCTTTTCTCCAAAGGAGAAACTTCATTTTCGAAACATCGATCGCCTCCACATTTGTTGCTTTATTTTCAGCAACTGCCTCAACTGAAGGAGCGGCGCCGTCAGAGAATACTTTTCTTTCTGGCATTGCAAATACCAAGTCTTGGTTCCTCTTCTATGGCGATGGGTTCGCCATTCGGGTGCCTCCTGACTTTCAGGATATCATGGAACCTGAGGTACATCACTCAAGCGCTATTCATCTTGCGCTCTCTTTGATTCTAGCTTTTTCTGGATTCCGGAGGCATTCTTAATCTTTCAGACACCGAAGTTATGTAATAAAAATGATCAACTTGCAAAACCTGAAACTTATATTAAAATCAAATTGCTAATTTCTATCATCAATGTTTTCCAACTTTTCTAGAGCATATAGGTGGAGGGTATGGTGTCCCATTTTGATTTCTTCAGGTTGTGACGCAGTGTTTTTGTAGGACTTCAATTCTGGGTTATCACTTTATGGAGACAAAGCTAAGCCGAAGACATATGCTGCACGATTTGCATCTTCAGATGGGTAAAACATTATAATCTTAAGTATATCAATGAAATGATTTCATTAGACTTATGCTTTTAAAGTGATGTTAATAAACTGAAAGAAGCAGTATATTACAGTGAATTTATAATTATGAAAGCAGATCTCAGAAATTTATATTCACCACTCTAGAAATGGTTCTGATAAAAAAAATGATGGTCCTAATTCTAAACGGTGGTAACGCTGAGATGTCTGAGCAAAATTACATTGTGGGTATTCATTGAAGTACAATTCTAGCCGAGTCGACTGAACTAGAAACCAAGGTCTACTTGTGTTCCCCCAATCCTAATCTAGCCTCATAAAATTGACTAAAAGTTCTTTGAAGCGTTTATCAGGTTAATGTTTACATTTTGGATACGCTAGTTGCAAGAAGTGTTAATTTCCTGTTTTCTGACCTGGGAAGGTTTGGTTGTTCGGTTGCTATGATTTGCAGATCTGAGTTCCTTAGTGTAGTGATTCGGCCATCTAATCAACTTAAGATCACATTTTTAGAGGTCTGTGGCTGCACAAAAAGAATTCATTCATCAATTTACGAGTGAATATGGGTTAAAATCAAGGCAAGACGAGTTTCTTTTTCTTTTTTCTTTTTCAGGCTAAAGACATTGCTGATCTTGGATCATTGAGGGAGGCTGCACGTATATTCGTTCCAGGTAATTAGTTATGGGAAAGATAAGTTTCTCTTCCTTTCATGTGAGTGGTTTATCTGGTGTTCATTTAGGTGGAGCGACTTTGTACACTGCCCGCACTATCAAAATTAAGGAAGACAATGGCTACAGGTATCCTGTGCTTACTGCTGTGCTTTCACAGTTGAGTTGATCATACACTACGCCAATCACTCCTGATTGGCTAGCAATTCACTTGAGCAACCATATCTTGATGGTGCTGACTGCTGAGTTCCGTTTTTCATTTTAACTCAAACGAATGATAATCATGTGGATCGAAAAATTGCTGATTTCGTTTAAATTCAATGACAACTGTTTCAGGAATTACTATTATTATGAATTCGGCAGAGATGAAGAGCATGCTGCGCTTGTTGCTGCCGTAAATAGTGGCAAGGTTGCTGTGTTTATTTTCCGATCTCTTGATATACCCGGACTCCACTGAGTGTCTAATCTCTTGTGCCTGTTTTTATAGGCCGTTGTTGTTGGAGCTACTGCACCCCAGAAAAAGTGGGAGGAGGATGGTGTTAAGCTTCGGTCTGCTGCCATCTCCCTTACACTTCTCTAGTCTCTTCCTAAGAAATACTTATAATTGCATTCCATTTACGTGAGAATATGCTTGCGTTGTAGCTGTGAAATGCTTCCAGTGTCCAGGAACATCCCATTTTTGTAGACTTGTAGAAACAAAACCCAAGATTGTAAGTGATCATACAACAGTTGAAATGCCTTCAAGGAAGTCTCAATAATCTATTCTTGTATGGCAAAAAGTTCTCTGGTTTCATCCATCCAAATGTTGAGGGAAATGCTCCACATCTCTTGCAGATCTTATCCCTCGAAGAAGACTCTTTGCTGTCTCCTTTTCCTGGTGCAGGAAAAAGTGAGAACACAACATCACAACACATCAGCATAAGTTTACAGAGCCATGGAAGAACTTACAGAACCAGTGTAGTCGAGGAGACGCGTACAATAAACCTCAGCTTCTTCGAATCTTTTGTGGGTTTTACAGTGCTGAGCTAAGAACATGAGAGCTTCAACCATGTTTGGTCCTTCCCTATCCTCCGAATCCATCCTTTCCAAATCCTTCTTGTAATAGAAAGCTGCCTCTTCAGTTCGACCAAGTTCGGCATGAAGCTTTGCAAGTCTGTGCAGTGCTATGGCTTCTTTATCATCACAACTAGCTGCTCGTCTATAGCACTTGATGGCTTCCTCAAGCATATGCAGCTGTTCAGCTTCATAACACTGAGCCATGGCAATCCACAAACGAGAATCACTTGGTTGCAGGAATACTGACTTCTTGAAGTAGTGAAGAGCATATAGTGGCATTCCCATCATTTCATAAGCCTGGCCTAATCCATACCATGCTCTATAATCACATTGATGAATGTCGACTGCACGACGATACGCATAAACTGCAGCAGACATATTCTTCATCTCCACATACTCATGGCCCATCAGGGTCCAAGCTGACAAATAGTTCTTGTTCAATTTCAAGGCTCGACTGAAGTACATAACAGATTTTTCATGGTTCCCTTTCAAGCTGTAGTAGTTACCAATAATGCAGCATGTTTCCGGCCTATATTTATCCGTTAGAAACACACGGTGTGCAAGATAACTCAGTGCAGAGAAACATTCCTTGGCATAGAGCACATTGGAGTACATATCCATATCATCAATTCTGTAGGGATCATTCTTCAGTAGTTCTTCAAACATACCTTCCACTTGCTCAAACTCCCTGAGGTTGTACTGGGCCTTCGCAACCTGTGCCAGTATGTAGTTGCTATTGGAAAAAGTCCCCATCAGATATTCATACTTTGTCAAAGCCTCGTTGTGCATCCGAAGCTCTTGGTAAGCACTGGCAAGGAAGAAATCCTTCATCCAGTGATTGTTGAGATTAAGCATCTTTAAAGACTCTGCTGTTGTGCACAGCGTTTGTAGCTCAGACCAAGCACTCCAGTTCCAAGGGTAGCTGTTCACAGATTCGACAAGGACATTCCTTGCTAGATTCTCATTGCCCTTCTCCTTGAGAACAAGGCCATACATGTAAAGACCAAATGGGTCGATCCAACCATTACTGCGAAGTTTCGACAGTTCTCTCTCAAGGGAAGGCAGTTCTTTATTCATGGTATAGCATTTCCCCAAAGGCCCCCCCAGTTCTACTGTCTCTTCTTCTTTTCGCTTTTCCCCGGCCTTGAGCAGATGGAAATCAAATTTTAAGCAGATGAGCTTAAGAGAAAAATCACTAGATATAGCAAACATGGTGCTCAAAACAGTCCGCAGTTTCTCAAAATGGCTACTTGCAAAAAAGATCGAAGTGAGAACACTGCATAAACAAATAAGCTCCGAACTTTGAAAGTGTTTCATGCTCGTTTTGATACCGTTAGTAATGCATTTAAATAACCCACAGCAATCACTTATTCTCCATAATCAAAGAAAGGACAAGCACAAGGTGCAATTGAGAAAAGTGTTAGAAAACACCAACCAAATAGAGAGAATAGCAGCGCAAGAACACAGCTTTATCGTTGGTTTGATCTCGGAGCACATGGGCAGCCCTTCTGTACTCTCTGCAATCAAAATATGACTTGGCCAATAAATACAAATCGCCACTTATCACGTCGCAGTCTAATTCCTCAACCTCCGCTTGCGGCGGTGTGGCTACGAACGGCAGGGTGGCAGAAGGTGTGAACGATGAGTCCGCAACAGTGACGGCGCGGTTGCGGAGGCGAACCCCAGAGCTCCCCCGCTGGAATCGAGACTGCAAAGGGGTTTGCTTCATGGAATCTTGCTCTATTCCAATCAACTGCTCCGCTGCCCTTCAAAAACCCATAAAAGATTCGATTTCACGACGATAAAAAACCGGCATTTTGAAACGAATAGATGAAGTTCGCAAGAAATAAGAACGTGGGGTTTTGAAACTGATAAAGGTTTACCATTTTGCCGCGGAGTTCAGGCCGCGGTCTCTCAGCTGCCGGACGGCGGAACGCAGCTCGTTTCTGCAAGCTTCCTTCGTCGCCATTACCCTTACCTATTCTTAACCAACAGACGGCGCCCCCAACACGAATCAATTGAATCCAAATCCTCACTCACTTCACTTCAGTACTCCAATTCCAAGTTGCGATAGGTATATACCAACACTCTCACCGTCTCCAACAACCACCGTGCCGAGAAATATAATTTTCTCATTTCAAAGGGAGAATTTGAATTTGATGCAGAGGCAATGTAGATGCCGAACGCAGAACATATCTTTTTATATATTTTATTTTTTAACATTATTTAGATAAATATAAGTTAAAATTAAAAATATATTCGATATTTAAACTTATACATACGAATTTAATAATTATTTTAAAAGATTAACTCCAAACAATTATTAATGATCTCCAAATTTTTATATATTTTATTATTTCATTTTCAAATCTTAAAGTATTATTTATCTTAAGATTATCTTTACCAAGTTTCGGAAATGCTAACATGTTATTTTTGGAAATTGAATTATTGAATTTCGTTTATCAAATTCATTTTATGTTTATATTCATTTTCGAAAATTATAATATTAAAATAATTTAAAATTACCATATTTTTAATCATTTTCAGAAGTAAATTGTCTTTCCTTATTTCCGTTTCATGAAAAAAGAAAAAAAAAAACACATTTACCAATTTTCAAAAATCTTTATTCTATTTTCGAAAACCCCATATCAACATTTCCAAAAATAAGTAAAAATACTCTAATAAGTTGATGGCATTTAAATTCCCTGTGTAAACTTCCTATTAACTTTGGGTGTGTGTGGAGAGTTGTTTCAAAATAAGCATTTGCTTGCAGAGTCTCATTTCCAATTATGGGCTATGAAATTACCTTCTGACCCCAACATATTCCATTTCTTCACTTTCTAAGGATGTGCATATATTTTTATATCATGTTTCTTCTTCTTGACAAATGTTTCCAATTGGGTGTATTTTGCCTAACACACAAGTATAAGTACATTATCAAATGTACATTTCTAATAAAGTGACCAATACATTATTGATAATTACATATATTTTTTTTAGATGGATGAAGGATGAGGAAATATAAAACAGCTCTTCAGAATTAGAAAAATGACAAAAAAACGACATACAATGCTGGTCAGAATTAGAATTAAGGCAAATATCAAATACGTAGGGTGAGCTAAATAAGCCAGGTTTCATGAATACTTGTGCCATGCAATGCTGGTCAGTTGCGGTTGCGGCGGTTCTGTAATGGTGAGATTGGAACTGTATAACTAACCAAAATTGCACAGTACAGCATCTTTTTGCACCACATCAGAATAAAGGGAACAAAATGCAATATTTTCAGTTGAAAACTACATTTCACAAGCGACAGAAATCGTGTTCGTGAGATTAAAAGGGATGGAACAAAAAAAAACCTGGAATTTTAGTGGAGTTTCAGTATTTTTATGGTGCAGCAACCAAATCAGGTGTCTCGGCTTCAACGGAAAGCAAAGCGGTGTGCACTTTGCCGACCCAGTTATTGAGACGATCACGCAAGGGCTTGACCTGAGGGATTCCTAAAACTCGTGGCTGCATCCATGATACATAAACAGTTCCCTCTACTTGGTCGATGATCCCTTCTATGAGATGCACCTGGAGATGGTTCATTGAGAAATTAAATTGTAACATAACTCCAGATAACACAGGCAAGCATTGAAATATGAATTTCAGGGGGGGGGGGCGAAGGATGTGCTCAAGGTTGTGTGAATTTGGAGGGCTCGAATTAATGGCATGCACATCAAACGACCATGTGGAACCGAACAATTAGGAACTGAATAGATGCGGGACTTACTGATAAACTCTTCATAAGAAGATACTCCACATTCTCCACAGTAAGTCTTGTCTGTTCAGCAATGACTTGCAACGGTATAGTCCTCTCTTCAGATGGTCGGCTGGAAATGTTAAGTAGTGTACCGGGATTAAATAAATACGGAAGGCGATCTGTTTTTTTTTTTTAAATAAGGGTTGCAATTACCATCAATCACCTGAATATGATCTCCATCAAACAAAGTATGTTGATTTTCTCCAGAAGCCTTTTCTCATTCTGGACTAAAGCTGGTTGGGAGTTTAGAGCAGCTCCATGCACACGACATAGCTCCTGATAACGTGCCAGGTCACCCGAATTGGATGCTTCTAGAAGATAGTACAGCCATTCAATTTTCGTTCCAAGGAGACTTTTTATCTGTATGGAAGACCAAAAAAGGAACCATGGAACTTGAGCTGGGACATCTAAGCGATACATACAACAGAGTCACATTAGAGATAGTGTGATAACTCATGCTTACAATTGGATGGGCAAGAAGTTCACCGAAATTGTAGATATTGTCCCCAACAATGCAGAAAGTGATAAATCAAATGCCAAGTCCTAGGTGAGAACTTTAGTCAATACTTTGACAATACATTCAAAACAAGATAATGTAAACCAGGAGTAAAGAACTTGAATAAAGATGCTTAGAAATCATAACTTTCACCATTCACATACAAATCAACTAAAAAATAAATGATTTTATCCAATCAAAAGCATGTTTAAGGATAATATACCAGCTTAAATGGTTCTGAAAGTGACTCCACTGACGTGTAAGCTAGATAGAGCAGAGCACTTCGGTAGAACTCCGAAAATTCCTGAAGGGATTTATGATGTTGTGATGAAACCCAATAGTAGCTGGCGTACACAGTAGGATCAATGTCAGTCATGCTATCAAGTGTACTTTTTCCTTCCAGGAGAAGATTCTTGCAATCTTTTTTATCTCCTTGCTCAAGCTTGAATAACGCAATTTGCATCTTAGCATAAAGTATTGGCTCCTCTATGCGTGCTTCTCTGGTAATCCGAAGCTTCTGAATTACTCCTTCAAGATATTCTATCGCTGCTTCTTTGTCTGAGTAGTGCCGTGAAACTATGACGGCAAAATGTGCAAGCTTGAGAAGATTGATCTTTGTCTCAAAATCAGAGATGAAATTGTGGTAAAGCTGAATTAAGGCATCCCCAGCCTGAAACAAAACATTACAGATATTAGAAAAAAAGTGACAAAATTGAACCTTTAGAAAAAGGAAACACGAACAACACGCAATGACAATGCAAATAAGTTTGAATAAGAAAAACTTCATAACAAAAGTCAATGCACTCGAGACATTGGAAATCACAGAGTCATCATCACGAAGCATGACATTAAAAAATAATAACAACATGGAACAAAAAACATAATTCCAGGTACTGTGGAAGATCCAGAAGGAAGATCCAGAACCTGAAACACAGCAAGCGCAACGAATTGTTCGAGTTTCAGCGTCAGTTGGTGCCAGAGCTTCCTCTGATACAGATCTGAAAGCGTGTTGTACCATTCTGAGAGCTCCGGATGCGCATTCCGCAGGGTTTCCAAATACTGCAGCGCCGCCATGGATTCAACCCCTTGTTCGATCGTCGCGCAGCTCAGCGAAGTTTTCTGCGTCGCGAAAGTCCAGAGCAAAAATGAATAGGGGCGGAGATATTTACGTATATATATTTACACATGCGGCTTTAAGAAATGTTTAATTAATTAATTAATTTCATATAAATAATTAACGTTTTATATAAAACATACTTCCAACATAAATATTTTTATATTTAATTGATAATTTAACCTCAATTATAAGTACTGCACTTTTTCTCAACATTCACGATTTCTTTTTTTTTTTAATTAAATTTTATAAACAACCAAATTTTTAAAACATTATAAAGACAATTTGTCAAAAAATATTAAAAAGCAAGAAAGAGAGATCGATTATTTATTAAAGATAAAAATTACTTACAAAAAATTTTCTAAGAAATCCAAAGGACTTCCAAACACGCCTTAGTGAAATCAACTCCATTTATTCCGCATTTTCATTATGTAAAATTTAAAATAAAATTTTCAATACAATTCAGTGTTACAAGAAAAAAACAAACAAATATATTATAAAATAGTTTTAGAAATAAACTATTTTCTAAAATAAAATAGTTTTACATATGGAATTGTAATTTTAGACACTGCAACTCAATAATTACATTATGTGTAATCTTCACATTGCCATTTCAATGAAAATTTCAGGCATCATAAACAAATGATTATAGTGTTTGGAATTTTAGCACATTCATTCTAATAAAAATTGCTCATCACAAAACAATTCTTGTAATATTTAAAATTTTTAGATTAAACGAATAATGGTTCAAAATTTTGAGAAGAAATAAATGTTGGTCAGGGTTTTGAAAAAGAAATGATAAATTAATTTTAAATAAATAAATAAATATATATATATATATATATATATACATATATATTAATTTTTACTTTTACTTTTACTTAACATTTAATATAAATTAATGTTTTACACATAATTTAACTTCAAAATTTTCCAAAACACTCCTTATATATTATGTATATTCTCTTGTCTTTGACATATTCATACTTTACATGTGATTCTCTGGTTTTTTGGCACATTGACTTTTACTTGACATTCATTATAATTCATGTTTTATTTTTAAAATATTGTAGATTGAAAGACTCAACTATTATGATTTTCCATTCTCCATTTTCATGAAAAAAACCTTGCAACAATTAGAATAATCTCTATATTTAAACAGGTCTCCTTGGTATGGGATATCTATTCTCAGTGGGAGGAGCCATAAACTCATTAGCCACTGGATGAACAGACAAATGCCAATGTACATAAACCACACAGCACCCTTATTTGAAGATTTTGATACCTGAAACAAAGGCCCCTCTTCCAGGAGGGATCTTGAGAGAGCTTCCTCTTGTATTCGTGCACTGTTGTTCACAAACACTAGGCATGAGTTGGGTTTCTTTCATTCATTGCATTGAAGAAATCGTCACAAAAGCATATATTTCAAGATTGCAACACTAACTAACACATGAATCCACATGCATATTCAGGAGAGAGGAGAGGGAAGGGAGGATGGTAGAGAAGGCACCTATAAACACCACACTGGAGGCCACAAACTTCGTCATGCTGAGGTCCTTCCTTATCACGCTCCTTGCCTTCTTGTCAAATGCCCCATTTACAATAACAAGGGTTAGATCCAAGTGAGTAAACTGTTGCTACGAGAAATAAGCACACCATTGTTCAAACTCAACAGGAGAGTCATATACCCTTCCTATGCCATGTTCAGCTGCTCCATCAATATGGGCACCTTTATTGCCTAAAGATATAAATATGAGTGAAGTAAGGATGAGTATGCAACGTGTGACTGAAGATCTGATGAAGAGATTTGAGTCATACCAATGGGTGCCCAGATTGAGTAGTTGAACCGCAGACGAATATGCTCCAAACTAAGAGTCTCTTAGCAGAGGCGGGGTTGCCAAAGGCTACAATGCTAACTAACAGTTTCAAACACAATGATTTTTTTTTCACACAATACATGCTTCATCTATGCTGGAATCAAACAGAGAAGGTTTTCAACAAACATCGCGTATGAATGCGTGTATGCAAATCAACCAAGTTTTGGGCCACTAAATTTGAGAAGATCGGCTCCTCACCTAGTCAAACAATCAAAGAGGTCGCAATTGTCATGTAGAACACGAAATTAATAATCACCCAAGTGGGTAATTCATGCAACTTTAACAGTAGATGAGATAGCCTCAAAGAACAATTGGCCTTGAACAACTCTTAGACTGAAGAAGCAGTCAGTGTATGAGATAGATGGCCCCATCAAAAGGCGAATGCAGGCCTGAAGGTCTCTTTTTAATCAGCCACAAAAGTTGAGTTTCTTCATTACTTTTGCATAAGCCACTGGAACTACACCAGGTTGCCTGAGTCTACGCTTCGACTTCTTAGACTTCAAAAAAAAAAAAAAACCGGATTCCAACATCATTCTCCAGATTAAAGACAAGCATACATCGTTCTAAGTTAACATTCAAAACCACTGAGAACAATACGACATACAGATATTCATGAATTAAATGTTCCCAAGTAATATCGGTTAACTTTAAGAGATAGATCACCTTGGAATGCGCATTGTGCCTCTTTCCCTCCTTCCAGCGCCTGATCTGTCCATCATGCATTATTCTAAACCTATCTTTAAATGACCTAATGCGCGCAGAAAATCACAAGTAAATCAATCCCTGACTAAATCAACAGAGATGTCTGGAATGCATAAAATACAGCAGATACATACGAGTAGCATTTAATTTTTATTTTTTTGACTTTAGAAGTAATTGGGGTCATCGGCTTCCTGCTCTTCAATTTCCTTTTCCTCTGTTTGGCGGTGATATGCCGCACTTGGATCAACTACGAGCATGATGATGCGACAAGGAGAAGTGCCAAATGTCAACAACAAAAATAAAAACAGAAAACCCACGCTGGAAAAAAAAGCCCCATAGTGTACAAAAAAATTCAGCGAATTCCATCCACCCACCATAAATCATGAAAACCTAAGGAAGCTGGAAAAATTGCGACTTACAGGAAATGGAGATGGTTGTAGTCGATGAGCGTAAGCGGAATTCGCAAGAGGCGTAAATTTTGAGCAAACAGCGATGAAATGCGGTACAGGTTGGGGCTTCCCCATCAAGCAAGCAGAAGTGTAAAGCAGACGGCCGGCGGTAAGAGAACGGACGGCGAAGCGACGACAGTCCGCGTCCAAACCAACCACCGCAATCTGGCGGAGCAACGACCGCCATATCGGCATCCTGAAACCTTTTGAGCACACTCGGAAACGCTAGGGATTGCTTGCATTCATTATTTGTGAGAAATAACACCATAGAACACAATTAGGGTATAAATGTCATTTCACTTTGTGCTCTCGTAAACGTGCGGGCTAGAAAACCCGGGTATCGATATAAATGCCATTGGTGCTGTGCTCCAAACATCCATCACGTGCAGCGTATGTAAAAAAAAGTAAAAGTTATTTTGGTGTGCTTTTTGTTTCTATTTATAGCAAGTGTCTGCCACAGACGATTTTGCCCTTGTGGCAATACTTCATAGTTCTCTTATTGCTTGATTGGTTTAAGGTATTAGAAGAAAAAAGATTAATTTATTCAGATTTAGACAAAGTAATATTATGTAATTTTTTATGATATTTAATGTTATAGGGATGACGGGGCATATAAACATCACAAAGAGATCTACTTAAGCGCGATGGAAAGATTATAAGAATATCTCTTATTTTTCTATTTTCTAATATTTTAAACGTATATAATGTTACGGATATTTTCTAAAAAAAAGAAAAATTCCTAAATCAATAATATTTAGTTAGTAAACTTGTTTCAAATTCGAAATCAACTCATTCTTCAATTTTATCATAAATTCGAGTTAAGTTTCTTTCTATAATAGATTAAAATGGTTTCTCTAATTCCTAATTATAATATTAGAAAATATTAGAAAATATTAGAAAATTAAAAATTCTTTAAAAATCTAAGGTTTTTCAATTATTTATTTTTTTATAACATTGGTTATAAATTTGAATTATATTCAATCTAAATTTGAATTAAAAATTATAAATTTAAATTATACTCGATCTAACTTCAATTAAAAATCATAAATTTGCTGGATCTAACTTTCAATTATCAATCTAACAATTCTAATAATGTTATTTCAAAATTACTTATTTACAAACAGAACTTATTTTAAAAAATAAAATATTGCCATTCTCCAATTTTTTTTTATCAAAGTAAGTAGTATCCGTCTATATTAGAAAACACTTCTATGACATGATACATAACAGGTTTTTGGAATTTGGAAAAAATACAATTTTTCAAATTTTTTCGTAAAATGAGAATTAAATTGGAATACACACATCATATTTATCACACCAATTTATCTAATTTATTTACAATATTTGCTTTGTGGAAATGGAAAATAATATTTTGGCTTTTACACATTCGACAATTAAACATATTTGTAACATCAACTTGAAATGCATATTTAGGGCTTGTAATATAATTTGAAGATATATTTCAGAGTATGTATCTTAAAATCAATTTTAAGATTATATGAATAAAATCAATTTGAGATTATAAACTTGTTTTGTATAACAATATAAAATTATATTATAAAATTTAATAAAATAAAAATATAAGCTATAAAGTTTATATAAATTTTTAATTTTACGACAAAACAGTTAAATATTAAAATATTCAAAAATTAAGTAAAACTAATTGAATAAATTAATAAAACAGAACATATACTTATTTTGTAATAATTTGACAGAAAATTCGAATTCATTAATTGTAGGATATTTTTGTAAAAAGCTTTGGGTGGTGACGTGATGGTGATTGTTGCTTGCGACGGGTGTGGTTGAAGATGTATTAAGACTAATGATGGGGAGTTGAGACGACCAATCCGAGATAATCCTATTTATTTTTTGGCTTTTTAAAGACAATAATGTCGTAATTAATAGAGATGTTGACATCATTCTGACAGCGACAGTCCGAACGCGGTTCACCCCTTGGATCGACCCGATCCTACGGCTATAGGACGGGTGCATCTGTTTTCATGTTATCTCCTTTTTTTGAATATTTAGTATATATTTGCAGTGGACAATTATTACACGTGGGCGAGGTAGGTGTCCGAGAGGCTGTGAGGGGGTGGAGAGAGGGGAGCAGGGAGTTTTTGAGGAATGGGAAACACAGAAAAAAGGGCAAAGAGATTGAAAGTGACGGCTTGACGGATAAACCCTAGTTCTCTGTATACACAAAAAACAGTTTGTTTTTTTTTTGGCTGGGTGCGCTCTCACATATGAATTAAGCCTCCCCACCTTTTGTTTTTTTTCCCCTTATCTTCTCTTGGGCTTTTTTCGCAGGACATGTGTTCCCAGATCTTGGAATGACGTGATTCTGGGATTATGTTTCGAGCACTGTGAATCGGAGGAGGTTTTATGGAGATAACTGAAGCGGGTTTTTACTGGTGTGCTTGTGGGGTTGAGTTTGGCGTTGAACTTTCGATTATATGAATGATATTTGGGATGCACGTTGAATATATTTAGCATTTGAAGTTCATTTCTGTATTGGGAAAGAAAAAATGGGCCTTCTTTTGCTCATTTCGAGTTGTGAATTCTGATGGAATATAGCTGGATGATTGTGTATGTTCAGTGTTTGACTTTTGACATGACAGGTTGAATTTTTCTTGGGTTCAGGTGATCTTGGATGAGACTAGTGTGGACAATAGACAGTTTTCTGGGATTGGGCGGAGCGGTTCCCCTTTCATTACAGATAATTTTGGTGTGCTAAAGGAGAACCTCTAGGTGCCTGCTTTCAGTGGCACATTTCACCCCATTTATTTTGGATTGGTGATCTACTGGTGCGCTGGAGTGGTTGGGGATACCGGCAGGCATTACGATGTCATCCTTGAGTCGGGAACTGGTTTTCTTAATTCTGCAGTTCTTGGACGAGGAGAAGTTCAAGGAAACTGTGCACAAGTATGTAACTTCAACTATTCATGAAGCTTTTTAAATTCTGAAAGCGTGCCAGCACCTATTTGTTCCTTTATTGTATCTTAAAATGGATTTAAGCAGTAAAATTTCTTTTATGATGAATGATCGAGTTGCATAAGGTGAAACATAAAAGTTGAAATCCGCAGCCCACCACTCGTCAATTCTAGAGAATTGTTTTTTTTTTACTATAGATAATATTTTCAGTCTGTTTCTCGAACAAATGGGGTCAAGGACCTACATTTTCCAAATTGTGTTTCATATTCCAATGGTTTTCGTATATGGTTTGTTATATCTTCTCTGAATTAAGATTATACCATTTTGTTTAATTCAGGCTTGAACAAGAGTCTGGCTTTTTCTTTAATATGAAATACTTTGAAGACCAAGTTCAAGCTGGGGAATGGGAGGAAGTTGAGCGCTACTTGAGTGGATTCACTAAAGTAGAAGACAACCGTTATTCTATGAAAATTTTCTTTGAAATTAGAAAACAGAAATACCTTGAAGCCCTTGACAGGTATGCTGGAACTATATCATGACTCCAGTGGGTATGCACTCATTGACTTTATGTGTATTGTTATTACCTCCTTGATGTTGCAGACAGGATCGAGCCAAAGCTGTTGATATTCTTGTCAAGGATCTGAAGGTGTTTGCATCCTTCAACGAAGATCTTTTCAAGGAAATCACACAGTTGTTGACACTTGAGAATTTCAGGTAGCAATTTTATTTTCCATTAATGATGCTAAGTTCACCTTCTTACTTCTAAAATTTATACCTTGAAAACATGTAGGCATAATGAGCAGTTGTCGAAGTATGGAGACACAAAGACTGCTCGCAACATTATGCTTGTTGAACTCAAAAAGCTTATAGAAGCAAATCCACTATTTCGAGATAAGTTGGCTTTTCCTGCTTTTAAGGCCTCAAGGTTAAGGACACTTATAAACCAGAGGTATAACATTTGAATGCTTTCATTTTTCAATCCCCTCTGTCATTGCATAATGTCTTGAGATTAATGCACTTTCATATGATGCTCTGTTTGATGGATTTTTCAGTTTGAACTGGCAGCATCAACTTTGCAAGAATCCTCGTCCAAATCCTGACATCAAAACACTCTTTATTGACCATACATGTGCATCAAGCAATGGCACACGTGCCCCTCCTCCAACTAATGCGCCGCTTGCAGGGCCTGTTCCTAAACCTGGCGTTTTTCCTCCACTCGGTGGCCATGGTGTATGTAGATTTTTCTTATGATGTAACTACTTTTTTTTTTTATTTAACATTTTATTTGTTTGTGGCCAAAGCCTTTCCAACCAGTTGTTTCCCCTCCTCCGAGTGCCATTGCTGGTTGGATGTCAGCTTCTAATCCAGCTATGCCACATGCTGCCGTTGCTGCGCCTCCTGGCCTTGTTCAGGCACCCAGTTCTGGTAAGTTGTTGGCTATCATCCATTCCCCTCACTTACTTGAGTACTTTTCCGAATTTTGTGTTCTTATATGCATTCGAACATGTAGCGGCAGCTGCGTTTTTGAAACATGCAAGAATTCCTCCTGGCGGCCCTGGATTAGATTATCAGACTGCTGACTCCGAGCATCTAATGAAACGCCTGCGTACTGGTCAACCAGATGAGGTAAAAACAACTATAAATGCACATTCTCTCTCTGATAATGTTAAATTTATCTGTGCACTTCAGTGTTGTTGGATCTACATATTTATCTTTCTGATAATGTTAAATTTAACTAACGTAGGTTTCGTTTTCTGGATCATCACACACTCCAAACATCAGCTCACCTGATGATCTTCCCAAAACTGTTGTTCGGAATCTTAGTCAAGGATCTAACGTTATGAGCATGGATTTCCATCCACAAAAGCAAACTGTTCTTCTAGGTTCGGCCTTCATTAGAATTCTGATTCCATCCCGTTTTCTGAGGTTCTGTATATTGTGCCACCCACAGACATGAAAATTTTTAATACCTTACTCTGCAAATTTTTCCTCGGGTAGATTATCTTGATAAAGATATTATTGGCTTTTCGAGCATGCGTCACTCAGTGTTTTTTCATTATTTGTAGTTGGAACAAATGTTGGTGACATAAGTATCTGGGAAGTTGGTTCCCGGGAAAGGTTGGCTCTTAAAAACTTCAAAGTTTGGAACATATCAGCATGCTCAATGCCATTCCAGGTGAGTTATGAGTGTTTTTAGATGCTGTGTTCTTAAGTTAGTTTACTCTTTCTTCTAACTTCCTATAATGCTATCCTTGGATTTTGAACATTTGAGATTTATCTAACACTTTGCTGCCATCCAGACGACATTGGTGAAGGATGCCACAATATCAGTGAACAGATGTGTTTGGGGACCAGATGGATCAATACTTGGTATGAAAAACTTCATTTTTTGTTTTAGCATTTTGTGATGAAATGATTATTATTTTAGAGTTGCTATTATAGTGTGACTGTCTATTGTGTAGGTGTGGCTTTTTCCAAGCACATAGTTCAGATATATATGTACAGTCAGGCAGGAGAGTTAAGGCAACACTTAGAGGTTGGGAGAGTTCCAAATGTTTCTCTGTTTGATTTTTTTTGAAATGTTGTGCCATAGAGTGCTTATGTTGTCGCCCTATCTGCAGATTGATGCCCATACTGGTGGTGTGAATGACATTGCATTTGCTCACCCCAATAAGCAGCTCAGTATAGTTACATGCGGGGATGACAAAACCATTAAGGTAGCAGCTGATCTGAATGAACATTCTTGTATGTTTGCTTTGGATCTAACAGTGGCTGTATTAAGGTGTGGGATGCTGCTATGGGGCACAGGCAGTATACTTTTGAAGGCCATGAATCTGCTGTTTATTCACTCTGCCCTCACTACAAGGAAAATATTCAGGTCTGTCTTACTGACTGGCATAATTTCTTTTCATTATTTTGTGTGGTATGCTTTTTGAGTTGCTCCCGTCAATAGAAAACTGAAGTGATCATTCATTTTGCTATGTGTAGTTTATCTTCTCCACAGCCATCGATGGTAAAATAAAAGCATGGCTTTATGATTCAGTCGGTTCAAGGGTGGATTATGATGCCCCTGGACTTTGGTGTACAACAATGGCATATAGTGCAGATGGAACCAGGTTCCTTTAAAATATTTTTAACTTCTAAAATCTTAGTTGATCAGCATGAAAGCTGTGAAGATATTGATTCTGTGTTTCCCAAGTTAAACTCATTTCCTGATTATGTCTTGATAAGTTTCTCTTGTTATTGCTTTCAGGCTCTTCTCCTGTGGAACCAGCAAAGAGGGTGAATCTCACCTTGTTGAGTGGAATGAGAGTGAAGGGGCGATCAAGAGGACATACTCAGGTTTCCGCAAGCGCTCTTTGGGTGTTGTGCAGTTTGATACGACCAGAAATCGCTTCTTAGCAGCTGGTGATGAGTTTCAGATTAAGTTCTGGGACATGGACAACACCAGCATGCTAACTAGTACAGAAGCTGATGGCGGACTCCCTGTTAGTACCTTTTTTGGATAAGTAACGAGGGCTTGATTTTTTTTTTTTGTTGGTTTTAAGGAAAACCACGAATTAGCTTTCCAAAACACATGCAGGCTAGTCCCAGGCTAAGATTCAATAAAGAAGGATCATTGCTGGCTGTTACAACAAGTGACAATGGGATCAAGATCCTTGCAAATGCTGATGGGCAGCGGCTGTTGAGAATCTTAGAGACAAGAGCATTTGATGGGGTTCGTGGTCTTTCAGAACCTGTTAATGTCAAGGTGCGTATAGTCTACCTTCTTCATCTCTTCCAAGTTTCTGCTATCTTTGTCCTCACATCTTGTGTGCTACCCCTTTGCAGCCTTCCGTGGCTGGCCCATTAAGTCCCATTCCCAATGTTTCTGCCTCGATATCCCTCATTCCCGACCGTGCAGATAGAATTCAGCAGCCAATGTCCCTTCTGGTTATTCATATTGCTCCTTATGATTTTTTTGTTACTTGATATGCTAAATCTGAGTCATCTAATATGAGAAATTGCAGGCTAGCATGGAAAGCAACAGGATAGCGGATGTTAAACCAAGAATCCTTGAAAACTCTGACAAAATTAAGGGCTGGAAATTCCCTGATATATCAGATGCATCTCAGCTCAAGGCTCTGAAATTACCTGATCCTCTGACACCCAGTAAGGTGTGTCTGCACTGACTTATTTTCATCACAAAGTAAAGGGATATCACTCTTTTTTTCTTCCTGATCAAAACGTGCATGGCAGCAATGCTATCATTTGTGCACATCTTACTCAGCTCATGGTTTCCGTCAGTGTAATATTTATGCTCCTAACCCAGCGCTTTGTTACATTATTTTCTAGTAATTTCTGTGTGTACCTCATAGTGAACTCTAATCATGCTGCAGGTTTTAAGATTATTATATTCGAATTCTGGGGTCGCTGTGCTAGCTCTATCCGCAAATGCTGTGCACAAGCTCTGGAAATGGCAGAGAAATGAGCGCAATCCATCTGGAAAGGTCTTAAATTTACAGTCAATTTTCTGTGGCGGTCTTATTTTACATGAACTTTTTCTAGTTTCCTTATTTTGATATATGTGTTGGCAGTCCTCATCCTCAAATGTACCACAACTCTGGCAGCCCACTAATGGGGCTCTGATGTCTAATGACATAAGTGACGTCAAAGCCACTGAGGATTCGGTCGCTTGCATTGCCTTGTCTAAGAATGATTCCTATGTGATGTCTGCTTCAGGTGGGAAGGTTTCGCTGTTCAACATGATGACTTTTAAGGTGCGGTGGCACTCCAAAGATGCTTATTCCTTTTCTTTTCCTGAGCAAGACAAGCCCACTGCGTGTTTTCATGATTTTGCATTCCAAGTGGGAAATTTATGTGCTCGTGTATTCTGCTCAGGTTATGACAACCTTCATGCCACCCCCTCCGGCAGCAACTTATCTGGCATTCCATCCTCAGGACAACAACATCATTGCTATCGGAATGGAAGATTCCACAATACAAATTTACAATGTCAGGGTTGACGAGGTAACTTCTCTCCCTTCATTAAAAAGAAGTGAACTCTTCACTGTCTGTTTTATCTTCTTAGTATTTGATCACCAGCATTTTGAGAGAGAGATTCTACTCTGAAATCTTAATTGATTGGATGATGATCCTGTGAATGAGCAGGTTAAAACGAAGCTCAAGGGCCATCAGAAACGAATTTCAGGCCTGGCGTTCTCTCAAAGTTTGAACATTTTGGTGTCCTCCGGAGCTGATGCACAGGCAAGATAATGTTACTATGGTTCTACCAAGAATTCCACCCGAGCTCTTGTCTAACATGCTTGCTCTCAATGCATGGAAACTGCAGCTGTTCGTATGGAATATCGATGCATGGGACAAGAAGAAATCATGGCCCATACAACCGCCACCCGGCCACCCGACTCCTCTTGTTGGAGAAACGAGAGTACAGTTTCACAACAACCAGTCTCATCTGCTAGTCTCCCATGAGAGCCAGATTGCAATCTATGATTCCCAACTAGAATGCTTACGCTCGGTTAGTGCACCGGCACCACCTTTTGTCCTGCTCGGAGAGTTGTTGATAACCAGACATCTTGTCCTCTTTTTCAGTGGTACCCAAGAGAGTCTTTATCTTCACCGGTCTCGGCCGCCATATACTCCTGCGACGGGACTATGATCTACGCCGGCTTCTGCGATGGAGCCGTCGGGATATTTGAAGCGGACAGTTTGGTTCTCCGTTGCCGGATATCACCATCAGCCTACATATCATCTTTCTCCACCAGCACGAGCAACCCTGCATTCCCCGTGGTGGTCGCAGCCCACCCGTCTGACCCGAACCAGTTTGCCTTGGGTATGAGCGACGGTGCGGTCCATGTGTTGGAGCCTGCGGAGCCGGAGACGAAGTGGGGCAGCGGATCCACTTCACAGGAAAACGGCAACGCCGGCGGTGGTCTGCCGGCGATTCCGTCCAGTTCCGCCCTGAACAGCAGCCAGCCTTCAGAAACGCCGTCAAGGTGAAGAAGAATGGAGTGCTTGTTCTCCTCCAGACCTGCTGCAGCTATCGGTTGTATGTATAGTTAGAGACTGCTTAGAGTTGCCTCCTTTCCTTATACGCTGTCTGTTCTGACAAGTGAATTTTTTTTTTTTTTTGTTACAATTCGAAATGCATGTTGCCTTTCTTTGCCAATTTTTAGTAGATAAATTTAATTAATGAAATATTGAAAATTTGTGTGTTTAAATAAATATATTAAAATTAAACGTGTATTGATATTTTAATTTTATAAGTATATGTTTAGAATGATATTTTTTTAATGTATATTTAAGATATATAAAAAAAATTAGTGAATTTATTTGATTAAGAAAATGCATGGAGAAAATTTTTAAATGTATAATTAAGAAAATTCATTTGATTAAAAGTGTTTAATAAATCATATACAAAAAAAATTCACTCAATGTTTTTTCAGAAAAAATTTGGATTTCAATTTTTTTTGAAATAAAGAAATATGAGTTGAACCTCACTCCCATTTGTGTAAGTAAGATTATAAATCTAATATATTTGAGATTCATTATGAACATAGTACATAACATGACTAAATAGAGAAAAAACTTTATATTATTATACGAAATCTTTTATTGAAATGTAAAAAAATAAAATCATGAAAATTAAATGTTTGAAGTAAACAATATTATATAAAGAGAACATGTATAATGATATTTGATATTAAAACTAAATTCGAACTCATGTCAATGATGATATATAGCAAACACTGAATGACTAAATGGAATAAAATGTAAAATCATAAATTCTATTAATATAAATTTATAAGATTTGAATATTTAAAATAAACAATGTCATAGAATTATTGATTGTAACACATTTCCATAACACAGACCGAAAATCCAAGAAAAAAATGGGTATAATGGATTTTCCTAGTAACCTGTGATTCTAAATTTCACAAACTTTCGCTACAAGTTTAGTTTTTTTGCTCTCATTATCACTAACTGGAAACATTATGTGTCTCAGAGATGCTCTTAACCAAATAAAGCCTACTCATTATGGCGTTGCATCAATGCACATAACCAGTTGAAATGTTTCCTTACATGTAGCACCAACAGCTTTCATGCCTCTGCTGCAGCTCCTTGGCTGCATCAACAGAGATGGATACCTGATATTCTCTCTTGCAATCAAAGTGCCATAAACAAGATCAAGAGTTTTTTCAATAGGATCTGGTTCAAGAAGCTCCCCTGAAAATGCATACCAGATGAGTAATCAGCACAGACGTATGTTACAAATACATCATTGATAGCATAGCACCATCACTTCAGATTGGTATAATCAGATGATGAAGTATTCCCTCTGTTCTTAGGGCAGGATTTATACTCACAGGATTGGTATTGTTCGAATCCTGGTGCTGTTTCTTACACACTATGGAGCCTAAACCAGTAGAGAAGAAGACATGGTTCACATGAGAGCAGGCTGGTTGGTATAAAGCTGCCATTTTAAGCTCGCATTCAGGGGCTTTCAAACAGTAAGCACATGCTGGGAATTCAAGAGTAGTTCAAAAATTTGCAAACATCTCTGAATTAGATTTTCTCACCAAAGGGCTAAGACTCGCGATGCTATGCTCGAAGCGTAAAAAAGCTAATGGGCATTTACGATGCGACGATCGGAAAATTCTCACCGGTTGAACATGGCACGCGCACGTCTCCGAGAGCTCCTTCGCAGCGTACGGGAGCAAACGGCGGAGAAATCATCGTATATGACCGAACGTTGGCGACGGCATGGAAAAGGGCAATCGATTTTTGTAGTGTACGGATGGAGAAAATTATAATATAAAAAACAATAAACACAAAAAAATGAACACTCTCATCAAAAGTCAATCTTGTGGTCTGAACTTTCCATCAAAGCCCTGGAGATCTCTTGCTCCTTTCCAATCTCCGGAATCCAAAAGGCGGCCTAAATCATCAGCCGCATTTACCCATCTCCACAAAAGTACGTCTTTCTTCCTTTCCCCAGTCTCACACAAAAAGCTTCACTACAAATGATGACAAATTCATGTTCTCAATGCAAGTAATCTTTGTGGGTTTTAATGAGGATATCTCTTTTTGCTCTTTTTGTGAATTTGAGAGCCCACCTTTGACCGGAGACTAGTTATTTGTTCTTGCATGAACAAACAGTACAGGGTTTTAGCTGTTCGAGTGGAATTTGTTCTGTTGTGAATCCTTGGAGAGCCAAGTTGCAAGATCTGCTCTTATTGGGAATATCTGGTTCAGGAATAAGGAAAAGGCGGTTTCCTTTTGCAGCTAAGCCATGGGTTCATTTATTGGGCATATGATTCCGGGGACATTATTTGTACTTATTGGCCTGTGGCATTCGTGGTGTGCTCTAGTTAGATTTGTATCAAACCCAAAATCATTTCGTGTGAGAGTTTGGAACCCTGTTCCTGGGAAGTTCAGGCATTTGGAGCTCTATATAATTGTAGTGGGTGGTTTCATTGATCTCTGTATAGAGTTTTTTGTTGGAACTCATCTCAAGATCATTGTCAATGGTTCCTTGAACCCTTCACATCTTAACAACTTTGAGCACTCTGGGATGTTGGTGATGTTCTTCATTTTTGGTGTCATTGCATTGGTTTCAGAGACAACAAGGTAGTTGACTTCACTCTTTTAACTGCAAGAGGTTTTTTCTTTTTTTTTTTTTTATCAGAGATTTGCTTTTATGAACCCCCTTTTTATTGCTTGTTTTCAGCATTCTTCCATTGCCTGAAGGAGCTCTCTGCCTTATAGCATCAACAGCATTCACAGCAGAATACTTATTGTTCTACTTCCACTCAACAACGCACACAGGCTTAGAGGGATACTACCACTTTATCCTTGTGATCTTGATAGGTCTCTGTGTAGTGTCAACAGCAGCTGGAGCCTTAATCCCTACAAGCTTCCCTGTTGATTTATGCAGTGGAATTGCTATAACGCTTCAGGGACTCTGGTTCTACCAGACAGCATTCACCCTCTACGGTCCGATGATGCCGGAAGGATGTGTGCTCAAGCCAAGGAATGAAATTTCATGTAGCTCAGATGAAGCTGCGGTTCATGGTTCGCTTTTGGCTAATGCCTTGCTGTTTACTCATGTGTTCATTCTTCTTGCTGCTCTTGCTGGTGCTTATGTCTATCTGGAGCGAAGATTTCGGTATAGATCGGGTTCCTCCAATGCTCTGCAGGATGATTTTGAATAGAACTGTAAAAGACATGAGTTTGCTCAAGGAAGATGAGGAAATCAGAATAAATCTCAACTTCAGTGTTTGCATGACTGCGTTTGTTCAAGTTACCTTTAATGGTCATTACTATTCATATCTGCCATTACAGCATAATGTTTGTCTTCCAAACAACAGAATGACCAACAGAAACCATAAAATGAAAACTGAAATGATTAACCAAAAATAACAATTTTGTTCATTTGAGGATTTTGGATCATAAATTCACTGAATGACTAGAAAAAGAAGCAACACTATATCAAAATATTCCAAACTCTTCACACTGCTGATTAAACCTCCCAAGCCAACAGGTAAAAGCCTGTGAATCACACTCACAACTCCACTGTTTGTCATCTCTCAGAACCTGTGCGATAAGTAGAAAACACAGTATGAATTTACTCAATGTTCGGATATGTGAAAGAAGATATAGAAATGGTTGGTACAGTACCTTCCTCCGGAGGGAACAAGTGTTTGCTGATTCGTTGCACCTGATCTGCGACATTTTTCGAATTCGAAACCATGAAACTTCTCATGTTTGGCATAAAGGCATCCCAATTCCCCATCTTCAGGGATGGTTGCACATCATTAGACATGTAGGAGCTGGTGTCACTACCCCAGGGATCTCCTCCAACACTACTCCCCAGTCTTGCACCTCTTCTCATTATAGTGGATGCTAACACATATAAAGCACTCAATCACCACGAGAAATCCACTTAAATTATAAATCACAAAGGCTTATGCAAGAAGATAGTCTGATGTTATGTTCACAAGCTCAAAAGCGGTAGGAGTAGAAATAGATGATTGATCCCACCCGTTTGAGCTGCCTGCAAGAGGTATTTTGCAGGGAGACCAATTCCAATCCCTAAAAAGGTGATTCCAACACTAAAACCAGCACCACAGCCGGCCCCAACATAGCCAATAACCTCTGGGCCAAATCCAGGACCCCATCCCACACCACAACCAATGCCTATTCCAACACCCCAAAAGGCACCACTTGTTGGATGCACAGGATTCCACCTTTCATATCTCCTGAAAATGCTCCTAATGATCATTTCCACCTGAATCACATACGCAACAAAATGCATTCCCAAAATATCAAGATCATCACGCATCATATTCCATGGCACACCAAATGCAAACTGAAGCATACATCAATAGTGAAACACACGATTCAAAAGTTTCCAACATGGAAAACAAAAAGAAAAAGCAAAATGAAGAGAAGAATCAGTGCGTGCAATTACCCACTCACCCAGGTTCCTAGGAATGCCTCCTAAACCAGAACATGAAAACATAAAATCACCACACCTTCTCAAGAAAACCCAGAATCTTCAACATAACCTCAAACAACGAGACAAATCATGTTCTCGTATCACAAACAAAGAGCAGGAGGACAAGAGTGAAGTTGTTTAAGGATAATGGATAACGTTGTTAATGCCAATCGAATGAGAGCTGCTCATGAGCTTGGGCCACATTGTTGCACATTTGGGCCGTACTCTAAATCTAGGTACGTAGGCTCAATACGCACATGTTTACTTGACATGGTTATCGGCCGGTCCACCCGCCGGTCCGAACCGAAACTGAATGAAAGTTCCGGTTTGCTTCACTAAAATTTGAGTTCCAAACCAAGCGTATATCTAAATTTACTTTTAAATCGAATAATTTTAAAATAAATAATGTAATTTAGTATCAAATTAATCATTTATAATCTCTTTTTACAATTTAATATTTATACAAAAAATAAACATTTGGTTGGAAAATAATTTACTATTTAAACCTAACCAAATAAGGATAAATTCATTTCTTAGACATCGTTTGATAATAAAATATTAGTATATTTAAATATAATATGATTATACTCATGATGATGCCTAAAAATAAAAATCTGACTAAATAAATAATATAGATATAATTAACCTAACTTTCTATTTATATATATCATCCATATACTCATTTTAGTATATTAATATCATATAAAATTAATATATATATATATATACATACATATTAATCAAATATCAATATATATCTACATTTGAGTAGAAACCTTATATACTCAACTATCAAGCACCCTTTTAATCAATTGTAATTTTACTAAATTTGGAAGGTAGGTTTGATTTACCAGCATAAATCAGTGTTACATCTTACTGAACAGCAGCTGCCGTTGATTTGGATTCATCCCCCCCTAGGCTACCATAACTAGACTTTACCAGCAAACAGGAAACGAACAAAAGAACACAATGAAGGATGCATGTAAAAGAACGTAGATGGGCACCAGATCAGAGGATTGACCAGAACATCTTGCGACAAAACAAGACTTGCTGGCTTGCCTTGTGCTTATCTTCAAGCAGATGCAACGAGGTCTCCCACAGGAACTTGGGTGCAAGACCCTTGATTCTCCTTATCATTCCTTCATCTTCTCCTCGTATGATGGCATATCCCTGCATGCCCAACATGTTGGAACTCGAGGGGAGGCATGTTTTCTATTCATTCATGAGCTACTGCTGCCAGACACGTACCTGGGGTCGGAGCATCCTGTCCATTTCGAGCATGATGTCTTCTACCAAGCAACCCTTATCTTGGTAGTGAGAAAACACACCGTTTGCATGTAGCAGATCGTAGGAACGTGGATAGGTAGAGAAGCCTTCGCACCTGTGGCATGGCAGAAACATGGTGAAAAGAAATATGGGATGCTTGGTTGCCATTAGTGCAGTTTATCTTACCAGTCATGGAATGCGCCAATCATGCCACGGCCATATATAGCGGATAATGTATTGTTCATACTGGAGGGGACTACGTTCATAACCCACACTGGCCATGTGGAAAGCGCTGCACCGAATCCGCCTAAGAAAGCTGACATGTCCATTACATTTCTGATTTCACTCTCTTGTACACCCATCAACCTCCAGTACTCACGAACTTGCTCCTGCCAATAGAGACTGTCTAGCAAGAAATTTTCTCTAGTCACACCTGCAAATGAATCTTCCAGTCAGCACAGAGTGGCTAGGCAAGGAGAGGGTGTTTCAGAGAAATGGATAGTGTCATAAGAACTGGAGAATACCAACTCCTAGTCACCAAGTTTATGCAAGAAACACACCTAAATTTATTGCAACATTAGATAGTTCTATGACTCAAACATCGATCCTTCTTTTTTCAGAAAAAAAAAAAGAGCAACGCCCAGCATACCTAACGTACTGAGATAATCCGAATACTCAGATAGAAGCTGTGGTTTAGGAGTGAACTTCTTAGCTACATGTCGTAATATGCAGTTCCGCAATGGTGTTTTCCATGATGTTTTATCATCATCCTCTGCATCACATATTTTAATGCGCCCCTCAATGGCATTTTGTTCGATGCATGTGTTGTTTTCTGGTTTCATCCAGATCGCTGTCTGCACCTGGCGAGCAATGAGTTTCCAGCACATTGCAGAAGTTAGAGCCATCAGTCTCTCCCAAATCATGGGATACTCCTTATCCGTTTTATATGCTGGAGGAGCGGAGTATACAAAATATCCCTTTGATCTCAGTAGGCGATCCACTTCTTTAATAAGAATTCCATCTGCATTGGAAAAAAGGAACTGGGATTGCATCATTACAAAACCATGTACTTTTAGAAAGATGATAAAGATTGGAGCAGAATCTTATTCCCAAAAAAAGCCTGCTTAGGGACTGGTGATGATTTGTAAATATTTTTCTGGAAATCATACTATCTAGCTACAAAGGAACTCTTATTTATTTCAATGAAATGCCTGTTAATCATTGCACCAATGTAAAGGCAACGCAAAGAAAACTAACCATTTTCGTGAAAATCCACACGGCATCTTGAACAATGGACCATGTCAAATGATTTGCTGGGATAGGGTAACTGCTTGGTGGCTAATGCAGAAATCATAGCTCTGATTCCCCGTTCTAAAGCAAACTGGATTTGATTTTCATGATTATCTTTGGGAGCAAAAGACATTGTTTCAATTCCCAGGGGAAGAAGGAAAGCCGAAAAGCTAGCAACTCCACAGCCTACATCCAAAACTTGATTTATCCCTACAGTTAGCAAGTCTCCAGTCTCATTTGTCGTCATGTTCCCTAACCTGCAATGAATGTAAAAAACATAAAGCTAAGACGCCTTCACTCCTAAAAAAATAACCTTCTGTAGAAATTAAACTACCTTTGTATGTACTCAGGAGCTCCATGCTTGAAATGTGTACCTCCTCCAGGGAACCACCACAAATGACCCATCTCATGCACCCAATTTTGCCCTCCCTTTACCTCAGCAAGATGCGTATGATTCACATTGCTTCTCCAAACATAGTCCCTACTTGTAGGCCAAGAGATTGGTATCTTATAGTCAGCCGGGGAAGGCACCAAACAGAACAACGTTCTTTCAATTGGAGGGCACTTCCTCTCTAGCTGCTCTCTCCTAGAAACATCTAGTTGTGGTAGTATTTCGTTGATAAAAGAAGGATCATGGCAAGGAATATACTCATTGTACATCAAAGGGCACACATTTACCCCAGTCTCTGGAATCGAAAGAGGTATTGTCCTGTATGTAGCCATGACTCTATTTGAAAACATACCTGCGTTGTAAGGGATTTCCTTCATTTACACAGCCAACTAACTTCGATACATGATATTACTCAAAAACAAAAAAAAAAAAAAAAAAACTTACCAGAAACAGAGGTTGCGGAACCGGTGGGCTGCTCCGCAGATTGTACGTTCTGCCGCGGGAGAGGCGCAGAAGGGTTGTTGCCGAAGAGAGTGCCGGTGTAAAAAGACGCCATCATGACTAAAAGGACGAGCATTATGAGCTGCCCCGTCTTCCAATCGAAAGCTCTCGCGGTTATGAATCCCCCCATCTCCTCTTCTCCCAACTCTTACTAGAATACAGATGAAACCCAGAAAACTCAGAGATCCGGCGATCTTCAAGTGCCAGTTGCTGGGCCAAACAAAGAATCTAAACCTCAAATTCCAAACGCTGCCTTCTCCAATTCCATTTGCGATTACAAACACACAATATGGACGTAATACACGAACATGGCACACTCTAAGATCTTAGGATCTATGGGAAAATGCGATCCATATGGAGGCCTCGATCGAAGTTCCCCCGCTCCTTCGTGGATTCGATTGAGTGTGATCAGGAGTATGCACAATGCCTGAAACCGTTGCTAATTTGCGTCGGTGTCCAACGATGGTGACACCAAAATTCTAATAATCGGGCCCGGGTCCGGATCCGCTCCGACCCATATAGTCGCCTTGCACCATGATCCTCTCACCTTGGACGCCTCTGGAACGTAGATTCCAGCCACAAGAACAAAAACAAGCATCGAAATGGTCTTCCATTGCTACTCTCACGAAGGTTCATTATGTGTTCTGTACAAGGAATCTCAAACACCGTACCTCTGCTCGTTCTTCTACTGTGAAAGCAGGCAATAAGGACGCAGGGTCCATCTTCCCAGGAGGCTGGCTGGTTGTCCAGTGCCTGCATAAACCCTGGTATGCATCTGATATGAACTGGAGGAAGGCATCCTATGTGTTGCTGCTGATGAGTACCTGTCCTTAACTCGGGAAAATCCGACTGCCCTTGAAGCGATCTATTATGGTTCTCAAAAAAGCAACTCAAGTGGAGCTTGTTGGTTTAGTGGAATCTTGCGATACGAAACGATTGGGTGGATACAAACAAGCAACTCAAGTGGAGCTTCGGGCACAAAGAGAATGTCATGCTCGGAAAGGGGGCTTTGCTCTCCACTAGCATTCAGAAAAGTTTGTTGGTTTAGCAAGCATTACAGGGACCTCCCTGATGAAGCCTAAATGCTTTCGAGAGTGAGAGATGAAGACAGAAACTTAACAAAACTATTGATGATAAGAAACTAAAATCCTGTTACTCATAAGCCTTCCATTTCTAGCACAATACTGCAGCACAGTTCTTCAAGCATTGAACTGGAACTCACAGTCACAGTGCACGAGCCATTCCAGAAATAAAGAAAAAGAAAAAGAAAAAGAAGAAACTTTCCCCAAGGACGCGTAGAATGACACAGTCTTTGTATACAATAATAGTTATAGGATAGCAAGTCTAAACTTCTTGTAAGAACATCGGTTGTAAAGTATCTCATATACTACATATAAATTTGAATGTTATTTGCATACTATAATATGTATTCGTGTTCGATGATACGACATTTTAAATCTTATATCTATCTTAATTAATCTTCGAATGATTTTTACTTTAATTGTGATATCTTTTTTCCAAGAAATTTTAATAATTTTATGTGATTGTTAATTTAATACAATACAACACTATGTAAATAGCTACTTTAATAAATAAATAAATAAATAACATCGTATATTTTTTAGTTGGGCATTTGCGACGTTTCTCATAACATCGTAAACAAAAAAAAATTTCTTTGTTAATTTTGTATACATATAACTCATGGTTAATTTTTATTGAATACTCAATGATGACATTAAAAAATATCAATTTGCAATCAAACTGTTTGCTTTTAAGGAATGGTTAAGGTTAGATGTAAGATATTTGGTATATCTTATGAGCAATTATTTAATACATCATCATTTGTAATATAAAAAATAATAAAAATTTAAAAGAGCGGGTGTTCAACCAATTTTTTCAAATAAGAATATTTGACAAATAACTCTTTGACTGAGGGGCATTTGGGTAACTGAACCCCCTCACCTTGATCACTGAGAAGGAAAAAACGAGAAAAAATAGCAAGTCACCGACCATGAGTATTTATACTCACGCATAGACGAAGTCAGACGGCTATAAATAACAAATGGTTGTAGGGTCGGTGGGATGATCAACACCAGCGCGTCGACTTCTCTGGATTTCGATTCCATGGAGGAATTCGTGTGCTTGTTTGCTAACTGGGCTTGAAATTGATCGGGGTAGCGGTTGCTGGACGCACCCACTTTCATCAAACCACTTTTTTGTCCTTCTCTCAACTGCTCCAGTATAAGTTTCGCTTCTCGACTCTCGTGTTTCCCTCCTCTGCTATCCGTATAAATTTCCTGTTTCCGAGCTCCTTGGATCTTCGCAATCCGATTATTATGTTTGTTTACTAATTAACCATCTAATCTCGGGTATGGATTTTACATGCTTTTTTTTGTGGGTCGTCATCGGGTTATCTCCGCATGTGAAATTTGCTCGCGTCCCTTTTCCCCCTTGTTCTGTATTTTGGATGCCTACGGCAGTTAGGGTTCTCAGGGGGTTTTCTTTTCCGTGTTTGATCATGCTGAGGTTTAATTTCCTTTTGGGTTTCTTGTATACAAATGGTTTCTTTTTTTTCAATCAAAGATCATCCTGGTAACCTGCGATCAAATGGGAAGCGCTTTGTGTTGTGTTTATTCCTGGCCTTGATCATATGATCGGAATTTTGATCTGGGTTATTCTCCTTATTTTACGTTGTGTTGACTGATGTTTAGGATGCCAAGCTCTATAATTTCTTCGTTTTAAAGTTGTATTAATGTTGAATTTACTTAAGATTCTGCCTCCAGTGAGTAGTCTGAATTCAATAAGATGTAAAGGAGATGACTTTTTATGGCTATTGTGGTCTGTGCCATCTTTTTGTTGTCTGGTTGTTTCTTCTTGCTTATTCATGCAATTCTGTTTTCATTCTATCCTTGAAGAGAATAACGGTGTTGTCTTTGAATAAGATGATTCATTTTCTTTAATCTTCTGACTCATATTACCTTTGGACTCCAGGATTATGGCAACTGCCTCAATGGCTACTGCAGCAGGTGCTGCTGCATTTTTATATTATACATTAAACAAGAAGACGCCCTCGAGCCAAGGCAGCACTGACAACAATGAAAATGACAGTGAGGGAGCCGGTGAAGGTTTATTGGGGATCGATAGAGTTTCTAATAGACTTATTCAAGCACCGGCTACATGGTTAGAAACAATTGCAACCCTGACAGAGACTCTTAGGTTTACTTACTCAGAGACACTGGGGAAATGGCCCATAGGTGACCTGGCATTTGGTATCAATTTTCTATTGAAAAGGCAGGTAAGTGACTGTTGATGGAAGTTGTTTTTACAGGGATTTTTCTAACGTGGGCTGGCATCTGAAATAATTGACTAAGTGTACAGGGAAACTTGCATGATGGCCGGGAGTTCTGTGGGGAGGATAGTGTACAACTTAAAGGCCCTGAAATTGCCGCGGAGCTTAGATGTCTTGTAAATTTTCTGAAATTGTGTTGGCATTTTTCCAAGAAACCTTTTCCTGTATTTTTGATTGAAACTGGTTTTTCTCAAGACGATGTTCTCATTCAAGAACCTAAAGCAGGAGTAAGCTTTTTCTGTTTCACTTCTTCGTTTTTGCTCTAGTTCTTTGGCCATGGAATCAATGAGGATCAAAAACTCTTGCAGATTCTAAAACCGGCTTTTACTGTTTTGGTTGACCACAAAAATGAAAGCTTGGTGCTTGTGATCCGTGGAACTCATAGTATAAAGGACACTTTGACTGCTGTTACTGGGGCTGTAGTTCCCTTTCATCATACTGTGGTTTGCGAACAAGGTGTCAGCAACTTGGTTTTAGGCTATGCTCATTGTGGAATGGTTGCAGCTGCCAGATGGATTTCAAAGCTCGCAACCCCTTGTCTTATTGCAGCACTCGCCTCATACCCTGATTACAAAATAAAAGCTTCAACATACCTTCCATCAAATGTTTCTTCTGACTGGTCACCATCAGTTAGCCTATTCTTGAAACTTATCATACTGAAGAGCTACTTTTATTCTATCAGTTTTTGGGTTCTTTGTCCATGCTGTTTGAAGGGAAGTTATGCATTTTGTGGCCAAAAAAAAAAAAGCTTTGTTGATTATGCATTAATATAATCCGCTGCTTTACAGATAATTGGCCACTCTCTTGGTGGAGGGACTGCTGCTCTTTTAACATATATTCTGCGTGAACGAAAAGAATTATCAACTGCAACTTGTGTTTCCTTTGCTCCAGGTTCATTTTTCCTCATTAAATATTTTTAACTGGAAGCATATAGTCATCTAAATCATATTTTCATTTTAATGTATTGAGTAGCTGCCTGCATGACATGGGAACTTGCCGAATCGGGGAGTGGGTTTGTTACATCTGTGATCAATGGAGCTGATATGGTGCCTTCATTTTCGGCTGCATCCGTGGATGACTTGCGTGCTGAGGTACTCGTATAATGATGCTCTGGAGTGGTTTCACAGACATTGGAGTTCTTTAGTTGGTTAGAAAAAAAATACATTCTTTTTGTAGGTAACAGCTTCAGCATGGGTGAGTGACCTGAGGAATCAAATTGAGCAGACCAGAATCCTTCGTACAGTTTACCGCTCTGCTTCTGCATTAGGTTCTCGTCTCCCTTCCATGGCCAGTGCTAAAGCCAAGGTTGCTGGTGCTGGTGCTATACTGCGCCCCGTTTCCTCCCGTACTCAAGTACATTTATCTACCCATTGTCTCCCACAGCAACATCACATTGCCTCTGTAGGCTTTCCCGAACACGTGACATTTGAACTCAGTTGAAAATCTTTCTAAATAGGTGGTTGTGAGGAAGGCTCAGAGTATGGCGCAGGCTGCTTGGTCGGGGCCTACCATGCGTTCATGGTCTTGCATAGGTCCTCGTCACAGAGCGTCAACATCCCAGACGAGTTTAAATATGAACGAAGATGAATCTTCTCTGGGTCACAGGGACTCTTTCTCGACATCAGGTAAAGGAACTTCCACCGTTGTTGAGACCATGGAGATCCCAGTCTCAGAGGAAGCAAGAGGAAGGTCCTCCAGGGAGTGCATTTTCACAGACACAGATGATGTTATGGACCTTGAGAGGAGTGATAATCCGATGACCGAAGTTGAAATGTGGCAGCAGATCGAGCACGAACTGTACGAGCACTTGGAATCCGAGAGTGCTGATGTGGTCGAAGAAATGAAGGCGGAAGAAGAAGAAATGATTGCAGAGGAAAGCTCTCTCCCCCGAAACCTATCAGCCAACACCAAGGAAGTACACCGGTTCTTCCCGGCAGGCCGGATCATGCACATTGTGACACTGGTTGCAGATGAAGCAGAAGATGGAACAACCAACAGCGAGAGTTCAAGTGGGTTCCTCGAGCCCCCTGTCGGGATCTTCTTGACACCGCGATCGCTGTACAGTAAGATACGGCTATCGCAGAGGATGATCGCCGATCACTTGATGCCGGTCTACACGAGACAGATCGAGAAGGTGATCAAGGAAGCTGCACCCTCATCCCATACTGCGTAGCAGTTGTAGAATAAGCTGATTCCTAGAATCACTCTCACATTAGTTCTCTGTATGTATGGGATCAGACAACAAGCTCAGCAATGGATGGGAGTCCATTGTTGTTGGTTTACTGACAGGGCTGTCGGAATATAGATTATAGAGCAATGGATGATCCTCGTACGCAGAACCCAACTGGTTTTACCTGATCCCCGTATGCATTTCAAAAGAAAATATTTTGATTGACTGCATCAAAATAAAAGCAATTCGGGCCGTTTTCATATGGAAACGAGAGTACCTGACAATTTTGTCTGGTTTCTTTCCTTGTCGTCCTTCCATTTTCTGAGTTTCCGTGTTTTCCATATCCAATGTTGGACCCAGTCATTTCAACCACGTTCACGATGAGATGACAATCCGTTTCAGGTTTTGTTGTGGGAGACGATGATGACGACCATGGAAGGTGCTATGGATCGAGGAGTTCTCGATGATATCATCCAGCGGTTGTTAGAAGGGAAAGGGGGAAACAGGTCCAGCTTTCTGAGGCCGAAATCCGTCAGCTTTGTGTTAACGCTCGCTCGATCTTCCTTTCCGAGCCCAACCTTCTCCAGCTTCGAGCACCCATCAGGATCTGCGGTCTGTTTCCTCTTCAATTCAATCGTCTCTACTTTTTGAATTGTGGGTTCGTTCTTTGTTCATGCGATTCATGCTGTATCATATGCGTATCTAATAAAGATGGTTTCTTGTTGGGTATTTCTATGGTTCAATCCAAGTACCAGATTCAGTGTTACAATTGAAATGCATTCACACGTTCCAAAATAAGATGCAGCTTTGGTGTATGATGATCCTTTTGTTTTTGATCCGATCGAAATCCTTGCGTTCTTGCGGCTCAAGCTTCATTGCTAGTTTGGGTGTTTGGTGATGCTTTGGTTGCTTCCATGCAGGGGATATTCATGGACAGTACCAAGATCTGCTGAGGCTATTTGAGTACGGAGGGTATCCCCTGCTGCAAACTACCTCTTCCTGGGAGACTATGTGGACAGAGGCAAGCAAAGCTTGGAAACTATATGCTTACTCTTGGCCTACAAGATCAGGTATCCAGATAAAGTCTTTCTCTTGAGAGGAAACCATGAAGATGCAAAGATCAACCGGATATACGGATTTTATGATGAATGCAAGAGGAGATTCAATGTTCGGCTGTGGAAGATATTCACAGACTGCTTCAACTGTTTGCCTGTCTCTGCACTCATAGATGAAAAAATACTCTGTATGCACGGTGGACTTTCCCCTGAGCTGAAGCAGGTAGATCAGATAAGGGAGATACCGAGACCCACAGACATCCCAGACAATGGCCTCCTTTGTGACCTGCTTTGGTCTGATCCTGACACCCGGATTCGAGGCTGGGCCGACAGCGATAGAGGCGTTTCTTATGTTTTTGGACCTGATGTTGTTGCAGATTTTTTGGAGAAAAATGATCTGGATCTCATTTGCCGTGGACATCAGGTCTCCTCCCATCTTCAAAGCTCAAAGTTCCATAAATGCTCTCTGTGAATGAGCACTTTTAACTTTCTCTGTTCTCTGCTGCAACAGGTGGTGGAGGATGGATATGAGTTCTTTGCAAAACGAAGACTGGTCACACTGTTCTCAGCTCCAAACTATGGCGGGGAATTCGACAATGTGGGTGCTCTTTTGAGCGTGGACGAATCACTTGTATGTTCCTTCAACATTATAAAATCCATCTCAACCAACTCCAAGGTGCCTCTGAAGAAGGTACGGTACACCACCTTCTCCCTCCCTTGAGGTTTCAGTATCTTCCTCGCTTCTCATCTGTCCTGATTTGGGAATCCACAGCCCCCCAAAATTGGAGCTCTTTGATACCTCAACACAGATTGCGCCAAAGGGTTTTTATGCTCATAGCTGCTGCTGCTGCTCTGTAGCTCACTGCTTCCCAATGCCTTTGGATCCACGAGATGGCAAGCTGATGTTTTCCACAGAATGTACAAATGCTTCTTGTTGTTTCGAGTCTATTATATGCACTGAAACTTTCTTTAGTTCATCCTGATTACTTGTACAAGAAAGTTGTTGAACACGAAGCACTTTGGAAGGATCACCAGCATGAAGAACATTTAAGCAGGAAATGTTGGAGAAGATGTGTTACTATGGAGAGGCTCAAACAGAAAGTGATTGGGATAATATCTTCTTAGAAATATGGCCCGGACACAAAGGACTATTGATGTAATAAAGCATCCTAGAAGGGTATGGAGTACCCCGAAAGGATATTTGTGGAAGCAAAAGTTGAGACAAAAAGTGTTTGGAAACATACTTATCATGTGGAAGATATCTCTTTAATAGAATAAAAAGTATTCAAATAAAAGTTTTAGAATCTATTTGATACAAGTCCAACTTCAATAAAAAATATTTTTAAAAGTGATTTTCGAACAAAACATGTATTGATTTTGTTTTACATAGATTTGAAACAGTGAAATACTTTTAATTTTTTGAGAAGATGAGATACTCATATTATGCATGTAAGAGATCCAAGGAGAGCTGATGATATAATAAGTGGAAAATAATAGCTTATCAAGCAACAAAAGGAAAGCCCCATGAACACATTCAAGATATCTAAATTGAGCGAAGATATTTTCTTGGACTAGAGATCACTCAAGAAGATGATTATATTATGTATGTACAAATTAAATTCTCTAAGAATCAAATCAAGAAATACAAATTGAGCAAAGGAAAACATATTTTAGTACCTATCTCATCAAATGAAAAATCAGTATCAACCAATTCAATGCATGGAAAAAATGTTATAGCATACCTAGGAAACCTGGTTAATGAAAAAACATATTAAAACATAATTGATTTATTTATATATCTCTCTATCATAACTGTTTATATTATATTTGTTGTAAGCTATCTCTCTAGATTCATGACAAAGTTGCATCAAAACCATCTTGATTCTACAATTAAAATCCTCAAGTGTATAAAGAGTAATATCAATTTTGTACTTCACCATAAAAAATATGCTAACCATCCTATAAAGAAAAGAATAATAATAGTTCATAATGATTTGTGAATTTGGCATTAATTTTAATATATATGTCTCTGAATGACATATAAATTAAATAATTTGAAAATAAATAAAAAACGAAAATTTAAAAAATGCAATAAAATGGGAATGAAGATCAAATATTGAAATTTCACAATGAATCAATCGTTATGAGCCTAGCCCAGTAAGGAAATTCGTTGGGCCCACATAAAACTGCTGATCTAATGCTGAATCGCAACTGGCTCGGCCCATTAAGGAAGACAACCCTAAGCTTTAAAATGAACCCCTCCATCCAGCTCGTCTGTGCCTCGGCGTCGTCGCCCAAAGTTGTTCTCTCCGATTCGGTGTTTTGTTTTTGTATGAAACTCGCGGTAGGAGCGTAGCAATGAAGACAGAATTCTAATCCCAGCTCGATGAGACCTTCTTTGTGTAAGGTCTGGGAAATAATCCTATTCGAAACATTTGTCTGAGCTTCGTTTCTGATTTTCCAATGGTTTTCGTTTCAGTTTTTCCGTTAAATTTTGTGGCTAATTCCGGCGATTTCCCGATCATTGCCGCTGTGTGTTCTACTTGCTTTTTTTTTTTTTTTAAATGTTTCTTCTCAACGCGGATCTATAGGCGAGTTTCGCCCTGTCTGATTCTTGATTTGAAAGAAGCCAATTCGCAGAGCAAGTGCGCCAATTGATGGCGAGTACTTGCATTGAAGGTTGGCGAAATAAAAAGAGATTCTCCGTGCCTTTCAAATTCGTCATTGAGTTTTGATTATGGCCTCGAACAAATCTCCACAAGTTTTTCAAAACATTTGTGCTAAGATTATGGAGCGGGTAATATCACCTTGAAATCGGCACGCACACACACTGTTCCGAAAGTGCAAGTCAAGCGGACATTATCAGAAAATCCGTGTGTGCCGCTTTCGGTGAAATCACTTGCCGCCGCAGGTTTTCCGACGTGCAGCCGCTGGTCTGGTCTTCTTTCCTTGGCGTCAAATCCGATGAAGTTGTTTCCTAGAACAAGTTGCAGGCGTTGAGCAGAACAAAGATTTTGTAGGGAAGAACGACTCCAGGACTCCAGGCTTGCAGTTGCACTAGCAGACTGACTGATTGGTCTTCACACCGCCGGAACTGTAGCAACCACAACGATTTCGGAATTCCATATCGTGAATTCCCTAGTTTTGTCTCGCTTAATTGCATACCATTGCAATGCACTTTTACACCCCGAGAGATTTCAAAGTGAGAAAATAATAATGAAAATGAGATTCGATAATTTTTAATTATAAATCAAATAACACAATGATCTTAAAATATTAACTGAAGATCATTCCCGTCGCACGCCAATTGTAACTTTCGGCTTTTATGCTGGTACACTGCGAGAAGAACGAACAACCAAATTGCGAGGGGTAGGAATTACCAAGTTGTGGTCAGAGAAGATGAAATCCGGGCTGCAACTTTACTATAACTCGAAGTTCCACCCACTGTTAAGGTGTAAGTTCCATTGGCAAAGAAAGGGACAGCACGGGGTGAAGCAATACTCTGTTCAGATTATGGAAGCCAACCCGAGAGTATCTGGTTCATCACTGCCGGGTCCTGGAGCCGGGTTCAAAGTGCGAGGAGGTTTCACTGAACAGTTGATGATTAAAGTTTCAGCAGTGTTGGGCAATTCTCAGCACTCAAAAAAGAAGTGAAATCTGACTGTTGTGTTTACCTGTAACATTTGTGATGACATTTACGGTCTTTTGTGTTGCAAGGGCCCGCAACTTGTTTCCGGATGCTGTGATAAGAAGATTTCTCAGGAGCTGTTTCTGTTCCCTCGGGCTGCTTGTCTTAGACAAAGCTTCTTCAAAAGAATGAAGATCTTGGGGTGTGATGCAGGGGAGAGAGAGCAGGATCTGTGAACATTTACAGGTGCTTATGGTTTTCATGATGCAGAAGAGGAAGAAGAGAGGAAACAAGAGACGCATTACCAACCTGCCTGGGTGATTGATCTCTGGTGGACAGGTGGACAAAGATGTCCCGACAGAGACCAACTAAATCAGCACTTATAACAGCATTGGACTCGAGGGCCAAGCCATGGATGATGGCCCCGAACAAATCTTTGCATACGAAATTTGTGAGTTCCGAGTTGCTGGTAGAAATTGTGATGAAAATGACTTGAGACCACAGAGGACAAACTTTGGACATAGCTTCAGAATCAGTCCAACTGAAAGCTTCAATGCATATTTTCATGACTGGAACTGCAAGGCTTCTGCTGTTCAATAGAAATCTGTCAAAAAAATGCATAAAATCAATATTCGAAGCCTCAGAGCATGAGATGGTAACAAGAAAAGCCAGAAAAAGATCGAATGTTGAAGGACATACCCAATCAGAGATTTAGAAGCAAAGTCTTTCAAATCCGTCACAGAAGAATCAGCAGCAGCATGTGGAGTGGGCCCGGCCTGGTCTGGTGAAGTCAGTTCAGAATTAAGCGCCGAAGAAGCAAGGACAGAAAAAAGAGAAGATATTTCACGAGTCAGATTCCTAAGAAGCTTTTCCTCCATAATTTCCACCAAGTCCGAACCTGCGGGAACTCCTTGAAAGTCTGGAACTTTGGCTTTTCCGTCTTGCAAAAGGCCAGACCATGCCACACTAAGAGCGTGCCCAACATGGACAAGCAAAGGGTGCAGAAGCTTCTCCAACCACATCTCCCACATAACTGAGGGGCAGAACTTAACCATTGGAATCAACGATAAATGCACCATTTGCTTTACATGCCTGAAATCCATATACTGAACATTCTCCATCAATGCTATAGTAACGGAATGTGAATCTATGCATCTGAAAAAAGAATCTCCGAGTGTTGCCGATAATCCTAGTATGGTATACCTGAGATTCAGAAAAGCAGTTAGCTGGGAAGTTGCAAAGAGAAGAATCTTGTACCCCTGTTAAAAAATGTAATATGACTGGAATGAAACACTAACACTTACCCACTCTCTCTTATCCCTCTCAACCAATTCCGTGTGTCAGCTTCTTTAGTCTCTGTAGAAGAGTCATCAAGAAAACTCGTGGCCCCCTTTGGTAGATTATGCTTTCCATCCCCATAAAGACTCGTTCTCTCAACATCGCTGATAGTCATAGCCACCCTCATTCCTCCAGGTAGAGACTGGCAGATAGATGGTGACCATAGGGAATGTATTGCACGCAGCAGCTAGAAGTTCATTTAGGATATAAACATCACTGAGTGATAATAATTTGCATAAAAAAGGAATGCTAAGCAATCTATATAAACTCACTTTCAGAAGAGGCGGCAGCATCCATATGAGATGAGAATCCATAGGATGACTAGGAGAAGATACTTTAGAACAATTTTCAGAACTCAGGCTACCTTTTCTCGAACCACTTCTTTTAAGTGCCTTTTCAAAAAATGTAACCATATGGAATATGGACCACATGAAATGTGTGTCATTACATAGTCGACTTAAACCAGATGAGTCACTCAAATATGCTTCTTGCCACTCAAGCTTGGTCCATTCTTTGCCCAAAGGCTCAAGCAACCAAAGCAAAACCTCTTGCTGTTGCTGGACCCTTCAGAAGTGTACAAGTCTCAGACAAAAATGAGAGAACAACATTTAATGAATTACTCAAGAATCTGAGATGATAAAATTACCCAGCCGAAGAGGCCATAATGAGAAATGCTTCACCAAGAAGATTTTGTTCTGCACGATGCAACACACCCTCAGATAGCAGTTGTGTCATTGTACTAGCAATGCCCTATAAAAGGTTATAAATTAGTTGATTCACCTCCCTTTGTTGCCTTTGAAAGCAAAAATTACCAACCAAAAAAAAAAAAAAATAATGAAAGATACGGCACTATATATTACAGAATATCAATGGATATAGTGCCCAGCCTCATAAATAGCCAACAGTTATCGTTTTAATTGAGATTTAATATATTACCGTATATATCAATCAAAAGATACAATAAGTCACATTTTGTAGAATATTTTTCCATCCTAGTCAGAGAAAAATGTCTACCTTGATGTGGGGCAAGATGCTTTCATTAGCACTCTTTGCAATTCTAATGAAGGATGTACATATCTGCAATCTTGCATGGCGAGCAGCACTGATTGATGGATCCTACAGAAATATGCAATCCTTAAAAAACATGAACAAGTGTATTGAAACGTGGATTAGTACTCAAGAGACAGGGTGACAACCTTGACCACGAAAGGCAGGGATGTTAAGAGTTCGAATAGTTTATTAATAACACTGCCAACAGCATCTGGGTAGTACCTCAGAAAAGGACCCAATGCGTCTAAATAATGACCAAGAGCTTCCACCAGTGCAGGTTCAGTCCATTTTAACATAATCAACTGTTCTAGCAATCCTTCATGTGAAAAGTATACTATCAAAGTCACATATAAATTATAAGTACCATAAAAAAATCTTTGTTTTTAGTACCATTAACGTATTGATTTAGAGTAAACTGGAATTCGGCATTCTTCAAATATTCATTTGATCCATCAAAAATAGAGGCGACAACATTTTCCAATGCCAGATGCATGCTCTCTATTATTGGTAAATCCTGCATCCAAAGATAACGTGTAATATAACTGATTAACAGAACAAGGCTCAATCTCAAGGGATAAATTACTGCATCGGGATGTACATCATAAGGCAGAGGGGCCCTGATAACTTCAACAATTCTGGAGGAGACTTTAGCAGCAGCTACAAGAGGCCTTTCACATCCAATGAACCGGATCAATTCCAACTGCATGTGTGACAATTTGACACTATAGCAGAAAATTGCTAACTGGAAACCCACATAGCATATGACTCGAAAAATGGATCCCACTAACAACCAAGAATAGGCTAAGGTATATTAAAAAAACCAAGAAAAAACTGTTTGTGGAGTGTTCTTACCAGTCGAGAGCGGTATTGACCAAAATCCACTTTGCTGTCAAAGTCATCACTCCACAGTTCCAAGTTCCCAAGAGATGAAATTATACCAGGATGAACCTTTTCTTTCTTCAGCATGCGTAGAAAAGAGATGTCTAACATGGTGCTGCACATATCATCAGTTACCATGGATAAAACCCTTCTCTTTTCATTGGTAGTAGCTTGTTCAGAAGACACATTTGAGTTTCCAACCAAATTCACTTTTGTTTTGGATATAAAATTTCGCAAAAAGGACTGTAACATCATGAAGCAAAATCATTAGTACCATACAAGGTATGTATTGTACACTATTAAGGAAGAGATGAACAAAGGGTTTACCAGCCAAAACAACAAAGATTGGTAGTGAAGAGCCAACTTATGGTGCTGGAAGAAGAACAGCATCTAAAAAGATTCCAGAAATAAATTAAAAAGTGAGAAGTGAAGGGATGCATTACAACCAAGAGACCATTCCACCACAACAACCATGTCCTCTGTTGGATCAACAAAAAATAATGTCCCCGATATTGAGAATACTCCAACTTCCATCCACATCAATACATACATAAATATTTTTTTGGTGAATACTAGAAACATGCACACCCTAATTTATCGTACCCAGTGGCTCAAACCTGTGAAGGTCCATTGGATGACTCCATTAATGTAATTTAATTATACAAATAAGGCCTATTATGCACAGGCTCTTTAAAATGGATCTAGTGCGTTAATTATGCAGCAGAAAATGGAGAAAAAAATTTTTATTGCATTTCAGCATAGAGGATCAGTGGCTCCATATGTTCGAACCAAACACAGGAATCTTGAATGAAACGCTTCATATGTCCAGCAAAAGACAAAGTATTCTAGGGAAAACATTGGAAGCTTGCTTTAAAGCAACAAATCCATATTACACCACTCAAAAGAAGAAAGTACTGAAACACTGGGGAAAACCTCCTACCAAAGCATCAATTCTAGTGCGAATGTAGGAGATGCATAATGACAGTCAGCTGCTCTAATTCAAAAAAAACATGAATCATGTTCATTAATTCATGTTCATAAATTCAAGAAGTGAAGATAATGAAATATAACCTGTTGAAGGTAAAATGCAAGAAACTGGACGTCATCTCCAATACTTGGCAGGTTTGCAGACCCCAATGAAACCAAGCATTCGCATATATATTCAGCAAACTCAAAATCGGTTTCACTGCAGTCAGAGGATGGCTTCCTGAAGAAGTCCTTAGCAGCATTCATTAAGATATGGCATACAGTCCTCATCGCAAGATCAAACCCAGAAGCATCATCATGGGGTCTTTTTCTAGAGAAAGGAGTCCAATGGATATCAAAAAAGTTAAAAAAAAATGCAGAATAACTAAGGCAAGAGAGAAACTGACCTTGATGATACAAGTTTAAAAAACTCACATGCATGAACACGATAATCAGGAGAAGTGAGTAAGTATCCACACCTACTTGTCAAAAAGAGGTCAGAAATGAAATTCGCGAAATCCAAATATCAAACGTCAGTTGTATGGAATCAGCAGCGATACCCTTGTATTATTCCATGATGTGCAAGATCAGGTAATGGCGCCCATTCAGCATATGCAGTAATCGCATTAATAGCAGCAATCACTGCTGTATAGTGCTGCTTTGCAACATCCATTTTCTGATTACCAGCTTCCATAATTGCAGAACCGTAGTGTCTTTCTAGCAACTATAAGAGAGGATTTAGATGGCATCATGCAGGAGAGACCCACAATCAAAACAAGATAACGGAGGTAATGAAAACTTACTGCATATATTAAGGATAAAATTTCAGGCAAGGACTGACTTAGGTCACGTAGCAAAATCCTGCGTCTATCACCTAATCAGAAGCATTGTAGCAATGGTAAACAAATCAATCAGATCAGCACAAGAATGCTCATGACATAATGATTTAAGAAAAAAAACATGATTGTTTCATTCATTTTAAGTGTAAAAATAAGACTCAGACTTTAAAAAGAGGAAAACAAAAAAAGACAGGCAAATTTCACCAAATCGGCAGTGACATTGCATTTAAAGAACATTCTGGGTGTCAAAGGTTAGCAGAAGTAATGATGACACTTAGGCCGAAAAAAACAAAAACCTTCCAAATCTTCATTGTGAACAGTAATATCTTCAGGAAGCCACCTAAAGATCATCAATACCAGCTCCGCCTAGCAAAAAAAAAAATCAGGTTCTTCATAAAAAAAACGTGTTCAGAAAGGACATCTCTGGCCAACATTCATTACAGATACATAGCATGCCAGAAACCAAATGCACTTCACCGGTTGCTGGACAGTAAATCTTTCACCAAAGAATGGATCATGTGAATTAAGTAACAAAACCAAAATAGAAGGACCATCACCTGAAGGGGACCTGAATCTGCGAGAGATATTACAGAAGGAAAAAGTTCCCGCCATAGACTTAAGCTTTCTCTCCTAAGTATCTGAAAAAAATATGCTCATTATGAACAAGCATTGAACGCTCTAGGAAAAGCAGATAGAAATGACAGTATTCAACCTCAGCCACAAGAGCGGCTGTCTGACTTTTCAAGGGCCATCCTTCACTAGGGTTAGCGATTTCAGATATTAATTTTACGGCTTGACTAGCGAACTCTCTCTGCTCTGGATGAGTTAATTCTTCCCAACGAAGTCGAACCAGATGCTGGCATAGACACGCATGGAACATACTTAAGCAGAAGTATTAAACTAAACTTAAATGTTGTATATAAAAAAAGAATGAACAAATAACACAACTGGAGTGCAGTATAAGTTAATTTCACTGCCTCATACACCATACTAACTTAAAGTGACCCGATAAATTGCGATGAACCCAAACTGCCGCCTAACATGTACCTGGAGCATTTTAAAACCATGTAACCGAATTTCAGAAGGCCAATCTCTCCTGACCAATGAAAATGCAACATTGGCCAAAACGCGAGCGTCCCCTGCTTTTACCTGGATAGGTAGAATGAAAGAAAAATTACATGCACGCGCGTCTACATGACAGTAGTACATACAGAATAAAGTAAACAATGACCAAGTAGAGTCAAGAACGCCCATTGATGATTAATTTTCGGAAAAAAAAAAAAGCGGATCGAGATCATAGTCAATGGCTTCGGGGAGGTTTCTCAATTATCACCAACGGTTGATACCCAATACTCTCAAGAACTATGTTGCACAAAGTTCATTTTACACAAAATCTATGCAAAAAGCTTACAGTCTCTATGTACGAGTGAGCGGCGACGCGAGCATCGGCGGATGACGTCCAGTCCAAAGCTGTGGCTATGGCTCTGGCCACATTGTTTGCGATTCCGTGGTCATCCATTTTTCCTTTCCCTGGCTTTATTTTTGCAACCACCGCGGCTCTTCAAAACAAGAATCTAGAACTTACAGAAGAGAAGGTGGTGGCATACAATATCTAGGGCTTTGCGGAGACTCGAAATTGCTTGGGCTCAAGGCTTCTGAATGCCATCTATGCTTTACAGTATTGAAGTGCTCCGAAAGTAAAGGAGAAAAGTTTAAAAATGTGTAGAAATTTCATAACTACTTTTACCTTATTCCATGAATCCCTCCCGATTTCGAGGTCACGGTGATTTTTATTACAAAAGAGAGATGGTAAAAAATGGGGCTTTGACTGTGATTCTTTTTTTTACCTTATTCCGATTAATTATTAAATGATTTGACGGTCATTGTTATTACAAAGAGAGAAATGGCTTGGGGGTCTAACGTTAAATCAAGCGTGGAATTTCTACATTAACGGTCGGAATCGAGACCCAAGAGATCGATCGCGATCGGAGGTACTCGCTTCAGTTGTTAGAATACAAATGCACCGCCGCTGATGCAGATCTGTTATATCTCTGAGCCGAGTGTCAGAGTGCGAGTTGGTTTATGCATTGATATCCATCGGCACTTGGCACAACAAGAGGAAAAGGTTTGAGTGTCCTGAGTATGGCGGCGTTCATGTCGGCTTTGGAGTCGGATCTAAGGGCTCTTTCAGCGGAAGCCCGGCGGCGTTATCCTGCGGTCAAGGATGCTGCTGAACATGCGATCTTGAAGGTATTTTTCGTTTGCTGTTACTTCGAGTTATGATATTGGCCTCAGTGGACTGTGGTGAATTGTATTTTGGAACTAATGTTATGGTTTCAACTTCGTACCTTAGTGGTCAACTTGCGTTTTGTGTGTTAATGTGTTCTGATGGCACACATCTGAGTTTGTTCTTGATTCAGCTTCGATCGCTCGCAAGCCCAGATGAGATTGTCCACAACGAGGAAATTCCGAGGATGTTTGTGATGGCTTGTGAAGTCAAAAATGCGAAATTGAGCGTGATTGGGCTGTCTTGTCTGCAAAAACTCATTTCTCATGATGCAATTGCTCCTTCTGCCGTGAATGAAATCCTAACCACGCTGAAAGAAGTATGACGGAGTTATGCAGTAGTCTGTGTTGGAGAACATTATGCTAGCTTGTACTTGTTTTATGGAATTGTGCTGCAGTGCGTTCTCTCAGAAGAGATGATGTTATTTTCTTATTTATGCTAACTATGCCGATTTGATTTGTTTCTCTAGCCTGTTCTGAATATCTTCTGAGTTTTTGTTTTGATGGCTTTCTATTCTACAATTAGCGGACACTGGACCTCTCTCTTGATCTCGCCTTCGTTTTCTTTTTCCCAGCATAGTGAGATGTCGGACGAGACCATTCATCTTAAAACCCTGCAAACTATTCTTGTGATGTTTCAATCTCGTCTACAGCCTAATGATGAGGTAATACTAATCCCTTTCAATCATACATTGATATATCTGTATCTCATGTTTTCAGATTGCACTTTAATTAGGTTCAGCCACCAATCACTATTTTGAAGTGCGCAACAGATTTCGATGCTTTCATTTCTTTTGATATATGCCATCAATTTCTTGGTTTTTCTTGATTTTTCTCCAGTCTGATTTTAGGGTTTATGATACCTGTCCAAAAGCTCCGAAAGTTGTTTAAATGTATTGTTTTTGTCCTGATTTATCTAGTCCTATCACATGGAATTGCATATGCTTATTTGGAAAATGAGGCTAGGAAAAAAGTTGTTTCTCTTGATATTTTCCATGAGTTGTGGTCACTTGTTTGTTTTATTTCATCTATCGTTATAAGTAATGTGACTGGATATTTTAGTCCATTGTGGTTATCTGGTGTGTATATCCTTAAACTTTTCTTCATTTCAGGAGAACATGGCTAATGCTCTTGGGATCTGCCTTCGGCTCCTAGAAAGCAATAGGTCATCTGATAGTGTGAAGAAGTAAGCTGCCATTTCCTGATGCATATTTCACCTAAATCCAGTAATTTGCAAACCAAGTCTCACAACTTGTATCCAAATAAAGCAACCCATGATCATGCATACCAGTGGTCTCCTATTTGTTTTTACTCTAAGGGGTGTTTTCTGACCATTAGGTGTCCTGTCTATGCGAGAAATGGTAAAAAAATTGCTTTCCTCCAACTTTTCTTTTGTTCCACTGTGCTTGTTAAGGATGGTGCGAATTTGTAATGACCCACTTTGCGGGTTGGCCCTTCATGCTCAATCAAGGAAAATACGCTGATCAAGTATTTTGAGCACTGAGCGTAAAGCCTTTCATCTTGGGAGGAAATTTGACTTGCATTTTGATGTGTGGGACGTCCAACTTAATTTGTTTGGCCAGATCCATAGATGACGGGGATAACAACAATTCCATAAGAAAATTCTCTTTGAAAATATAAAAGAAATTCATATTTGGGACTGAGTTTTGCACCATCTGTTCTTTAGCTTTTTCATCTTCTGTTGTTTTAATTATTTTTTGCAGTACTGCTGCAGCAACATTCAGACAAGCAGTTGCATTGATTTTTGATCATGTGGTTATTGCGGAGTCACTGCCGGCCGGAAGACTGGGCTTTGGGGACATGTTTCTCGATCAGTTGTAACCAGTGATATCAATCATAACATTAAGCAGCTCGAGTATGTGAAGCTCCTTTTTTATATTCTATAAAGTTGTATTTGATCACTTAATAGTTAAAAAAAAATTGGTGGAATAGTTGTTGACGTCTGTTTGAACCTGGTAGGTTGCTTGATTTGGAGATTAGTTCTGATGGGCCTTCATCAATGCGGGACACTGTTACTGAAACTGGGAATCTTGGGCTTCACTTGCTTGAAGACTTGGCAACTCTTGCTGCAGGTGGATCTGTATGTGCTAGATCTGAATCATTTTTCATGATTTTTTGCATTCATTAATAATTAGCATGTTATTGTTGATATTTTTCAAAACATTATCAAATGTGTTTTGGTTTTCTTTTCAGGGGGTTTGGCTCCAGTTTGGTTCTGTACATCGATCATTTGCACTAGAGCTACTTGAGTGAGAACTTTATCATTGTTTGCTATTTTATGAGTTAGTGTGGATTTCTCTTTGAAAGTTTTTGTCATCATAAATGTGTTAATTATTCATGCATCCAAAGGAACGTGGCCTAGCATTGTGTTGTGTTGCGCACTGTATTTATTCGGTCAAGAACACACCTATTTTCTGGTTTCAGGTTCATACTCTCAAATTATGTGGTGCTTTTCAAGAGACTGATCCCTTTTGAACAGGTGTTGATCAAAAGTTTATGATTAGAGTTTTTGTAGTGTTTAATACTGTACTTGTCTAATAAATATTGAATTGACAGGTTCTGCGTTACAAAATATGCTCACTACTCATGACATCACTCCGCACAAACTCTGAGGTTCTTCCAATTCTTGTTGCAGTTATTTATTCTCCTCCCTGTATTTTTATTCATATATGATATTATGCTAGATTGAAGGAGAAATAGGAGAACCATTCTTTCGCCGGCTTGTGTTACGTTCAGTAGCCCATATTGTCAAGCTTTATTGTTCGTCTCTGACCACTGAATCTGAGGTACCACACTCCTTCATAGTCAGATGCTGTCAAAATTAATGTATGAAGTTGATGGAAAAATGTAATATTTTTTAGTGAAAGTAGAAGTTGAGATTTGATGTAAAAATTGTGTTCTGTGCTCCTAGTGTATAGAAATCCTGCATTTGTTCTGAGCTTCATTTCTAATTCACAATGAATTTTTCTATCCTCAAACTTAAGCTCCTTGAGGGAATCACCTTTTACTAACATGGCCTTTTCTTCTAACTTTCTTTATTTATCTTTTGGAACAACAGGTGTTCCTCAGTATGTTAGTAAGACTTGTTACTCTTGATTTACCACTTTGGCATCGAATTCTGGTCCTGGAAATTTTAAGGGTAATACTGGGCATCCAGCAATGTAAGGAATGCTATCTTAATATCCTGTCAATATTTTGACGTTTCTTAATGTTGCAGGGTTTTTGTGTGGAATCGCGGACACTAAGAAGTCTTTTCCAGAATTTTGATCAGTAAGGACTTTGAGTCCGTCACTTGGTATTTTTCATGTAACTAAGGGACCATTTAAAGAAAGTTGTTAATTTAGTATTTACCTTTAAGGCGGTCAAATAATCCATCATGGTTACCTGAATGTTTGTTATTGAAAGACAAAGCAGAGGCTGTCATTTTGGGTTCTCATTTGTTTGTTTTCGCATTAAAAGGTGCAGTAGTGAATATGCATTGCAGTCTAGATCCAATAAGGTGGCTTTTTGTATTTGTCATCCAGCAACCCCAATAACTCAAATGTGATTGAGGACATGGTGAAGGCTCTTGCTCGAGTAGTTTCAAATGTCCAGGTTGGTGATCCTCTGTTCGCAGTCAACATTATTTACTCTCGTTCCTTACCATTTTGGACCTTTAAGGTCACTTGTAAACTGCCCAAAAAAAATTCCAATTTCCATAGCTAGTATCTAAGTTTTTAGTTTCTTTTTGTAAATTGATGTAGCACCTTGAATTTGGAGAGGAAAGTCTTGCAGCTGTTGCCGGAATGTTCAGCAGTAAAGCCAGAGGTATGCTACATGCTTTTGGATTGACAGCTCAAGCGAGAAATAGAAAATTTTCTTTCATAAAAATTGGGGATATTTCTTCTTACCTGTATTAGAATCAGTTGTTTTTACTGAGAATTATAAAATAATTCAGATTCCATAATACACAACGCTTCCATGTACAATCCATTGTGCCTATTCACATAAATTCTTGTATCTGTTTCAATGATCGCAATCATTTTCTGAAGAACTAATGAGGCGGTGTGACTACTGCTCTTGTGTCAGGAATTGAGTGGATCTTAGATGCTGATGCATCAAATGCTACTGTATTGGTTGCAAGTGAAGCACATGCTATTACTCTAGCAATTGAGGGTCTTTTGGGAGTCGTATTTGCTATTGCAACATTGACAGACAAAGCTGTGGATGATGGTGAGGTATGCCGTAAAAGCAAATTTATCTTAACCTTTTTTGTCTATAAATTGCCGTATTTATGGTTCATTTTATATTGGAGAAATCAGTTGGAGTCGCCAAGATGTTGCACTGCCTCACCTGAAAAATGCATTGGCAGAACAGCAGTACTTTGCATGTCTATGGTTGAGTCTATGTGGCTTATTATTCTGGATGCATTGTCACTCATTTTGATGAAGTAAGTCAGAAATGATGATTACTTTCACCTTTATTTTTTTTAAATTTAACTCTTCCTGATGGTCATTATCTTTCTAGGTCACAAGGTGAAGCTATCATACTGGAGATACTGAAAGGTTACCAGGCTTTTACACAGGTGATTAGGACACAATTTTTTTTATTGTCAAGGGAGGTGGTAGTAATAAGCTATTTAATGGTATATTAAGGTGAGCCTTTGTGTTATGGTTGGAAAGATTGGAAAAATCATCTGCTTGAATATCATCAGGCCCGTGAAGGCTTTCAACATGTCTTCGTGTCCTAATCTGTACACATTGTTTAGAATAGTGATCAATGACAAGGATATTGCAATTAATAGCAAGTGGAATATCTTCTATATGTCTAAGTGTTAAATCCTTTTCCTTATGGTGAAATAACCGACCCTAGTTTCATCCTCAAATGCTTAATTTCTCTGTGCAGGCATGTGGAGTTCTTCATGCTGTAGAACCTTTGAATTCATTCCTTGCTTCCCTTTGCAAATTCACTATCCATATCCCCGTTGAAGTTGAAAAGAGAAGGCATGCTTTCTGAAATTTTAGAGATTGTGATTCTTTGTTCACAAAATGCTCGTCACCATGCACTCACTATTGTCTTGACTTGAAATATATGTTTAATGTTCACCATGCAATCACTAATTGTCTCTGAAAGCCAACTGAGGTCGCAACATTTCTTTTAGATGATAGAATATTTTAGTTACACCGTCCTCTCTTAAGGAAAAATGCTGCTTTTAGTTCTATTATTTTTTTGTCCATGACAGAGACCTTAAACTGGTGCATCTTAGATTTTTAAAGGATCCTAAGATATGGAATTTTGTGGGAGGGTTTTTAGATAAAGAGACTTCAAGTGCTATATGTTTTAACTTTATGCTCGAGTATTCTTGTAAACAATCAATCAATCATGTGCAGTCTGGTGCAGTCCCCTAGTTCCAAACGATCTCAGCAGTTCGCTGACCAGAAAGAAGGCATGATTCTGACTCCCAAAAACGTGCAGGTTGATCTGCTCATTGTCTTTAAACTCCAAATCTGGTTTCTTGATTCAAGGAATGCCTATTTTTAACCAAGACTCTTGCAAGTTGTGTGTGTTCTGAACATTTGTAGTTTTTTTTGTGAATCTACCTACACAGGCCCTCAGAACTCTCTTCAACATAGCCCACAGATTGCAGAATGTGCTGGGTCCCTCATGGGTTTTGGTGTGTTACAGTTTTCTTTGATTTTACAGCGATCTCGTGTCCTATTTACTTTATATTTTGCAGGTTCTGGAAACACTTTCTGTACTTGACCAAGCAATTCATTCTCCGCATGCAACAGCACAGGTCCTATTGAATTCCTTGATCTCCGAAACCCAGATGTTATATTACTATGGACAGTCTTGTCGGTCTCTATTAATTTAATATGCTATTGCTTGTCTTGATTTATAAAAGCTAGTTTCAACTTTTCTGCTAATGTCATTATATGTTGCACTCTGATATGTTACAATGTGTGTTTTAATTTGTACCTTTGGATGTGATTTTTTCATCCGATTTTGTGACTCCAATTGTGAAAGCATTTTCCAATGATCAAAACTCTGTAACGCTGATATATGCTGCCTTTGGTTGCATTTGGTGGTGTAGGAGGTCTCATCAGCTGTTCTGAAGGCAACTAGATATTCTTCTGGGTTGAATAGTGATTTTAGTATTCTCTCTTCTCTTAATTCTCAGGTAAGTGTCCCCTTTTCCTGTTTTACCATCTTCTTTCATGTCTACTTATCTGTTTTTGTCTGTCTCCTCTTCCAATTGTCATATAGCTTTTTGAGAGCTCGGCCTCAATGCATTTGTCAGCTGTTCAATCGCTTCTTTCAGCTTTAAGGCAATTATCACACCAATATATGATGTCTTCCTCTAGTAGCATGACACCGACATCAAACCAAAAATTTGGAGTTGTGAGATTCTGTGTAGATCGGGTGCTATCAATTCTCATAAATAATCTTCACAGTATGATTTTGAGTTTTACCTTTACATCATTTCTGTGCTTTTCCTTTTAACTTTTGTCTTTGCAGATCATTTTTAGTACTTTTTCATGGATGCTGAATTCTGTTTTTCCAGCTCCACCGCTTTTGTGATTATAAAAAGAGTTGGCATATGGGCCAAGTGACCTAATTTTTCGGATTTTTTGTCATTATCCACAGGGATTGAGCCATTATGGAGTGAGATAGCAGAGCATTTTGTTGTGGTAATCTTTTAAATTTTATGCCCCAAAAAAAGTTGTATTTTTGACACGTGATTTTGCAGTCAGATTCCATTTGTTACAAATTCAATGTCCTGCAGCTTTGTAATAGCTCCAACACAGAACTTCAAGCCATTGCCCTTGTGGCATTGGATAAATCCATATGTGCTGTCTTGGGCTCTGACTATTTTCATGTGAGTTCTTTGAAAAAAATATGCTGAAGCATAGTAATGAGAACACCTCTTCTGTCAAAGTACTCTGTTCTTTGAAATCTTTCTGTGACTAGATGTCATTCAGTTTATTGTTCTCGTGAAGTCAATGAACCAGTCAAACTTGAGGATACTGGAACGAAATGTAATGTCCCCATTAAACGATCTGTATTCTTCATCCAGAAGTTTTGATGTTCGTATAGGATCTCTCAAGATTCTTTTGCATGTTCTAGAGGTATGGTCTATTCTCGTTTTAGAAAAATTTATCTTACTTAATGTGTGATCCATTCTCATTTTAGAAAAGTTTTTCTTAATTAATCTTCCATAGTTAATGTAATCTTTGGGATATAATTAATTGATCAGAGGCATGGAGAGAGGTTGAGATATAGCTGGTCGGATATTCTTAGATTGTTAAGGTACTTCTTTGTTTCTTGTATTTCATTCTAGATGATTTGGATTAGGTATCTCTGAAAGCATTCCACAAATGCTTTAGGTCCATTGCTAATTCAAAGGAGAAGGATTTCATAACACTTGGATTCCAGGTGAGAAAAGGAAAGACATACCTCTCATTTTTATTTTAGTGACTGCTAATGTTCACTTGGGATATATTTGGATATGCTACCCTTATCTCAAGCAGCTTTTGTGCGCTAAATGCTTGGAAGTATATTTCCTGGTGTTTTGGCACACAATTTTTTTGTCTTGGAGGCGTTTGCTTGTGTTTTAGAACACTTGAGACATTTTTGTCCATATGTCTTCATCATATCAGGGACCCCATGTCGATTTCCAGCATTAACTCATCTCTCTTGTCTTCTTATCATTCGTGAAAATGTATAAATCAATATTGGAATCAAAAGTTTTTTAATCATAGGCTTTCAGCACTGCATCACTTGATAGCTTTTTTGTATTAAGTTTCAGCGCTCAAGCCTTGTGTTGTTAGAATATTTGGATCAGCTAACCCAGTTAATGTTGTCTTATAGAGCCTTCGTGTGGTGATGAATGATGGGCTGCCCTCAGTACCTGCTTATTGCCTCCATGAGTAAGGAGTTGGAACATCGTTTAACTTGTTTTTGTTTCATTTCTTATAGTTCTCATAGTTGATATTTATCTTTGCACTGGGATGCATGATCATTTTACGTTGTGATTCCTACCTGTGGCTCATAAAATGATTTATAGAAGTCAGAACATTTATGATATTGTAAAGAGTATGCCTTCAACACAGGAGATACTGAGATTTCTAATATCCATTGTTAATGGAAAAAATGTCATATATTGCGTCGTTAGTTAAATTCTGCTCATATTCTTTTAGATGCATTGATGTAACTGGGGCTTTCAGTACTCAAAAGACCGAGTTAAATATAAGTTTGACAGCAATTGGCTTACTGTGGACGGCTGCGGACTTCTTTGTGAAAGGTCTGACACATTGCGGTGAAGATGGATGCCATAGAGGTTCACTATCTCTCGTAGAGTGTAGAATTTTTGTCTCATGAATAATGATTGACTTCCTTCTCTTCCAGATCAAAGTAATGGTGAGAAGGAATCAGGTGTTTGTCTCTGTCATGATGAAGTGGCTGGTGTTGAATCAAATACTATTGAAAGTGACAAGCTACTATTTTCCGTTTTTTCTTTGCTTCATAAGCTTGGAAGTGATGACAGACCAGAGGTAATTAGATTTCGTTATTGGATGCATGGCATAATTCTAGTATGTTATGCCGTTCACATTAAGCCAAGCTAATATTTTCGATTTTTTTTCTTCTCTTTCAAATATACCTTTCAAAAGAATGTATTCAGCTAGCATTTTTGTTGAAAATTCTAGTTGAACATTAGATATCTGAAGCAACTGGCACCTCTCTATGTAAGATTTTCTTGGTTGGTTGTAGGTTCGGAATTCTGCAGTGAAAATGCTTTTCCAAACTCTAGGAGGTCATGGGCAGAAGCTTTCTTCGCCCATGTGGGAGGATTGTATAAAGAATTATGTTTTCCCAATGTTGAATCTTTCCTCTCACTTGGTAAGAATGAGATAGATATATATATATATATATATATGTCGAAGTCTGTTTCTTTCTTTTCTTTATAGAAATAGATATGTTTTCTCAGGCCGCAACCTCTTCAAAAGATGAATGGCATGGCAAAGAACTAGGAACTCAAAAAGGGAAAGCAGTTCACATGCTTGTGCATCACAGGTAAAACTAGTTCTTCTTGCTATTCCTAAAATGTTTATCAATTTCCTAATTTGTTAATACAGATCATTGTCCTTTAACATATTTTTGCAGTCGAAATACAGCTCAAAAGCAATGGGATGAGACACTTGTGCTTGTACTGGGTGGAATTTCGCGGATTTTAAGATCTTTTTTCCCTATTCTCATGAATTTACACACTTTCCAAGATGGTAAGCTTTTTTGGTCTATTCTTCTCTTATTTTAAAACTTCTAGCACGAACTTAATTCAAATCTCAATATAGAATGGGGGCCTCTGCTTTTATCCTTAAAGGCTAGCATTTTGGGAGGTAGCAAGGAAGTTGCCCTTGCAGCAATTAATTGTTTACAGTCTACTGTTTTATCTCATTCCCCAAGGTCAGTGCTTGATTTTTTTTTCCTTTTTTGTGCTCTACTGTGGTCATGGAACTTGAATCTTTTTCATGATTTACAATATCAGAATTTTTGATATTTTTTTTTTGCATAGTCTGATTATGTTCTTTCTTGTATTCCCGATCAGGGAAATCTACCAGCTATGTATTTGAAATCAGTACTTGATATATATGAGGCTGTTCTTCAACAGCTATCAAACACTAGCAACTACAAGGTGAAACAAGATATTATGCATGGACTTGGTACTTGGGCTTGAAGCCATCATCCTGTATTCTAAACTTAATTAATGCTAGTTTACTACACATCAAATTTCTTTTTCTTTTCTCTCTTCTCTGCCGAGAAAATGAGACAACCACTGACTTTGTGTTTATGGAACATTTTTTGCAGGGGAGCTGTACTCACGAGCTTCAGCAGTTTTCAATGCTGATTTGTACAAACAGTTGATATTGATTGTAGATTTTGCAGTTAAAGAATCTGAGAGCGCAAATGATAACTTTGAAGCTGAATATGTAATTCGATCCTTTTCGAGGCTGCTCATACCATTCTGTGATCATTGTTTTTATGCTGCTCCGTGATTCTACATCTTTAAAGTAGTAGCTTTTTCATTCAAAACATGAATGTGGAAAACTTTGTCTTGATGCTGTAGCGTTCAATGAATGCTGTTACTTTTGGCCTACAGGGTCATGTGCCACCTGTACAACGTGCTATCCTGGAAGTTTTGCCACTATTACGTCCAATAGAGCAGCTCAGTTCCATGTGGGTCTTTCTTCTTGCAGCTTTACTTCGCTACCTTCCTGCAGATGATCTTCCAAAATTAGAGGGTAATAGTTTTACTTTATTTCATGTGCGGTCTTTTGTGTGATTTGCATTGTAAATTAATTATAGTGTTTCGTTTTGTAGCTGAAGATACGCTTGATTGGGAAAAACCATTAAAAGAAGAGTTGGTTGTGAATGTGAATCCGTCATCACCATCAATGACCAAAATCACATCTGGTTTGTTCATGGAGAAGCTCATCCCTATTGTCATCGAGCTGTTTTTGCAAGCACCAGTTCAGCAAATGAATGAAATACTTCCTGACGTAATTCATTGTATGGGAAGGTTAGGTTTTTTTGCCACGCAATGCTCTTGTTATTCTTTTGAAATCTTCATGTGTGTGTGAGGTTTTATTAACTATTCGTGATGTATTTGTTGTTCCTTTCTTCTTTTATCCGGAGTATGAATTGTTTTTTAAAGCATTTACTTCTACATTGAGAAATACGATCACATTTTTTTTTTCAGATTTAAATCCTTTTTCAATTATCTTTGGTGATATTTATTTCTATCAAGTCTTTAACTTTTTTTTTACTGACTTCCATCCAATGCATGTATTTTTGGCTGTTCCCTAGGTGCATGAAAACAAGAAGGGATGACCCTGATGGTAAACTGTGGAGGGTAGCTGTGGAGGGCCTTCAACGTATTACGATTGATTATATTAGAAAATCAAGCCCAGCCCTTGAGTCGGATGTAAAAACCTCCAAAACTTCCAGAATTCATGTATGGCGAGCCATTGCAGATATTTATGAAATATTTTTGGTGGGCCACTGTGGCCGTGCTCTCCCTTCAAATGCACTTTTGGAAACTTCACGCTTAGCAGATGAGTCTCTCGAAATGAATATCTTAGACTTTCTTGGAGAGAAGATTCTTGGTTCTGAAATCGATATACCTCTTGATGTAACAACCCTCTCCCTCACCATCTAGGTTTCATCTTTGCTTGGAGTTACTTCATATTAAGCATGCAATAGTAACTTTTCGTGCATGTACATGTATTTGTTGGTATGTAGTGCATTTTTTATGTGTAGTAGATGTTTATATAGGCACATATTCTGATTCAAAATTGCTCTATCTGTTCACGTACAACTTGGTAGCGTTGACTGTTGGCTATTTCACTTGCACAAGACAACACTTCAGTAGAAAATTTAGCTGGGGATTCTCTCATATGGTATGGTTATTCACAACTTGATCTTTCATTTTAGGTTGTTCAGAGACTGGTTTCCACCCTTGATCGATGTGCTTCGCGCACCAGCTCTTTGCCTATTGAGACTGTCGAGCTTATGCCAGCGCATTGCAGCAGATTCTCTTTGTCTTGCTTACAGAAACTATTTTCCTTGAGCAGGTTGGGCATAATACGAAAAGTTTTGTAATCGTTTTGAATATTATCTTCAGCATATAACCATGGAAATTGCACTTGTAGCTGTGAGACAGGAGATTGGAACCTATGTAGATACGAACGTAGCAAAATATCAATCATGACACTGATTTCCAGATGTGATTCCATAATAGGCAAATTCTGGGCAGATGAGAATACCTTAGGTATGCATCTAAAACCGCTCATTCCTAAGATCTACGGTGACAGGATTTATGGTGCTCCATATTTTGAATCTCATTTTCGTATACAGATGGCCGAAGTATGCCTCCAGCAAGGGAAGATGAACTTGTATTTGTTCTACAACAGCTGGCTGGACTTGTAATTCATCCAGAACTAGCAAGCTGTCTTCCTTGCCCCCACACCTGGGAGAGGGGGATGCTACGAAGAACGCTAAACGGCGCACTCATTTGCTTATCCTTTTCCCATCACTTTGCGAACTTGTTACTTCCAGGTAAGGAAAGAGCCAGTCATCCCTATTATATCATACATCCAGCTCACTCACTACCTGACAAAGATGCAGACTTCTAGAATCAATCTCTCTCCCTCAGCCATTTTGCATGTTGAGGTATCTCTATTTCTGATAGTTTAAACATCGTGTCCGCTGTAGGGTCCCCAAGGTTCAGGAACTTGTTCGAGACGTGCTTCGACTCACTGCGGCAGAACTGGGGCTGAATAAAGGTGACCTCCATTCATGTGGGTAACAACCAGCAGCCTTGTTCCTCATCCATCTCTGTTTGTTGTTAGTTTGCTTTTCCCGGCTTTGGCATACTTGCAACGATACGAGTAGTTAATTATCGCACTTTCCTGTCTCCTAGCCTGCGATGAAGCACTCCACTCTATGTATTTGTACCTATCCACATTCTTTTGGTGCAAAATCTTTTGCCCTCCGGAAACATTCCATGATGTCCCTTCGACATTTCTATGTATCATCCCACCACACCATGTTCTGGTTTCTTGGCTTCTTTCTCTTCTCTCTTGTGGGATGTTGTCTTTAAAGTTTTCACCTTCGGATAAACATGTTTTTTTTAGAGCAACACACTGAGCTAAGTTTCGGATAAATATTCAACCTGTGCACAGACCATTCAGCTAATGATATTGTTACCTCGTTGGTCTCATCTGCCCAAGTTTCTATCCCTTGCACGACACATGGGATTGCGCAACACATGGGATCAATTAATGATATCACATCAACTACAAAGAGCAAGCGCAATCTCATAATCCACTCACTAGCTCAAACTACGAGCAACTTCAGGATAGATTTCAACACATCTTCGAAAGTTGGACATGCAAACTTACAAGTAAATGGAACCACTATGTACATGCGGAGGAGGAACTTGAGACTTGAGCAGGTACTTGCTTGCATTTTCTCTCCACTCAGTTCAGCTTCACACTTCAGCTGCAACCTTCTATTCAGATCAGTTTCTGGTAACCTTCTTTCCGAAAACCCGGTCTTCCAGACGACAAACTTGGAATGCCGATCCCCCATTCTGTCCCTAGTTGGTTTCATGTTCATCTTCAGCTTGGCTGACCTTGCTTTCTGCATGCTGCAATTTGTTTGAAGATGACCACTGATCTGGGACCACTAGGAAGTAGGTATTCATGGCTTTCCTGAACCTTCTCTTGTATTGCATCGGCGAAATAACGGTTGGTGAAGCGTTTTTCGGTCCACCAAGGATTCCTGAAGCCTTCACCCATGTCTCGAGATGCTTGTCCCATGTATATTGTCGCATGAAGTCGATGATGCCAAGAACAAGCTCATGCCTCTCTTCGTCAACACCAACAAGAAGGGAGTAATCCATGACATCCACGGACTGCAAAAAATCTAGTAACATTCAGTAAAACAACTGTGCATGTAATAGGATATGAGCAAGATCGAATTACTTACTGCTAAAAAGGCAGTGTCATTCCAAACGGCTCTTTCCAAAAGCCTCTTTGCTTTATTTCCTATGAATATGGGGGAAGTAGGCATTGCTTCAATCAAGTTTTCATCAAGCAAAACCTTATTGTTTCCAGAAGAATCTGAATTGTATCGTGACCTAGATGATCCTTTCAGGTCATAAAGCCGGGACAGATTTTTACCATAAAGCAGATTCTCCATAACCAATAAATCCATTTTGGATTCCTTCCCTCCTTTAACATGCTTTGACGTAACCTTCTCATCAAAACAATCAGGAGGACGAGAATGTCAACATACTACACTATCAAAACTATGTAATGAACACGAATGAAAGAAAAGGAATTGCTTATCAGTTCACGAAAAAAACATCAGACATACCTGATAGATGCCGACAATCTTGGCTAGGCAGGTCGGACTTCCAGAGCCAACTGATTCTGAGAGATACTTGAAATACTCAGGACCAAACTTGATGAACGATTCCAACTCAGTCTTAGTCACCTGCTTAACAATAAACCGATCATCCAAAGTCTTTGCAAAGAAGACGTTACTTTTCCCACCTTGAGCACCCCAGTCCCTACATCTACTCAGAGATCTAATAAAATCAACCTCTGATGGGCAGCATTTCCTTCTCAACGCCTCAAAACGCTTTGCATAGTAACATGTAACAGTGTATTTCACCTTCCCTGTCGGGCAATCATCACTAAAGGTAACTTTGGCATGCAAGGCTTTAGGAGATGTCAAAGAATCCGTTGAAAATGAACTAGGTGCTGCTGATACCATGTGTTCATCAGTGGGTCCCTGAGACCTGGAAGATTCTGATGGGGTGTCAGTTGACAACTGAGTAGTTCGTGAACTCTCGACTTCAGAAGACCGAAATGAAACCTCTGAATCAGCATCCTTGGGACTTTCGAGCTCATCGGAAAGTTGAACAAGATAATCAGGTGAAACAAGTGCATAAGCCACAACACTCGTTGGCTCTGCATCATAAACCGGAACAACAATGCCATTTGCTCCTGCTGGCAGCAGCAACCTGGCCCCACTTTGTAGTTCATGATCCCAAAATGATGCAGTGTAAGTGGGATCCTGACTAATGAGCATATCGAAGTCTGGAGCATTCATACGAGGATAAGGTTCTAGGGAAAAAGAATACAGAAGTGAAGCATCAAAGGAGCTATGAGGGTATTCAGCAAGACTATAACTTTTGGAAAAAGGCTTATTTTTAAAAGGTAAAGCCAGTTCCTCATGACAGCTTTCGATAATCATGTTCTGGGGCACTTCAATGGTCATGGAATTATCTTCAGATTCATAATTTGCATCGCAGGTCTTGGAAATGGAGGCATTTTCACTAGTCCGAGATGGAACCGGAGTTTTTGATAAAGCAGCAGAACCTTCATCAGATGGGACGACCAGGCAAGCAGTTTTGTCTACTGTTTCAATTGCATTAGCATCACAGTTGACATTGAACTGATCACAGAATGCAAGTGAACTTTTATTTTCAGGACCATTAAAATCAGTACTTTGATGAGGAATCTCAGGAGGGCTGCACTCATCAGTTTCACAGCAACTGATGGTTTCATCAGACCTTATCTCTGGAACAACAATAGGGGAACTGTCTATTACTTTACCAGACTTCTCTTTCAAATCATCAGTCTTCCCAGACAGGTTGATAGAATCAGAGCATTCAATTTGTCTGTCATCGGACAGGCACTCATCCTTTAGATTATATGCCTCTCTAAGACAACGTTCCCAAATATAAGATTTCAAAGCAAGTTCTCTATGGAGTCGATTAAGCTCAAGAATATCAATTCTTGGTGTCCCTTTTAAATTTTTCTGGAGAGCTGCCTGTCAAATAACATAGTTCCATCTGAATTGAGTACAATAAAAAAGCTTGAGAGAGGGAATTGATATCTGACCTCAAATTCAGACTTCCCCTTCTGCAACATTTCCTCTAGCTCAGCTAAATGCCGCCTTGATTCGGAAGTATTAATGCTGTTCAAGCTACATTTTCGTTCTGTCAGAGAACGTAGAGCATTAAGAACTTCAGAAAATAACAGTTCACCTCGAGCAGCAACCTGATAAGTAATTTAGGTATATTACATTCTGGAATACTGTGGCCGACCAGCGCTAACAGTATTTAAGAATATAATGTTACCTCATTAAATTTTTTTTCTATCCACTCTTGGTTTCCGCAATTAAACTCAACCATTGGAGGAGGCAAATATACTAAATAAACATCAATCGGCGCATAGCGAAAGCATGCAACCATTTTCCCAAAACTGCACAAGACAACATTGTAAAAACCATGAACAAGAGGTGAAATGGCATGCAATCATCATAGCTTCAAGAGAAGAGAGGGTCTTTCTTATCCTGCAGCTAGAAACAAGAAGAAAAAAGAAGAGAGGGTAGGCAGAAACTGAATAACATTTGATGGTTGTGCTTAGTCTTAAAATATCAAGGCACATGAACATACAAAAGTGGTACCAGAGAAGAAACTAATTAAGATCATACCCATAAAACCGAAGACAGTCTCTGTGTAGGGAATGGCCACAACTGGCCACTCTGCTTGCAGCAGCATGGTTTGAAAAACTTAGCTCCAAGAACTTACCAAAGGATAAACCCCATGCAGCATCAGACATTACAACCCTTCTTGTCGCAGGTGGAAAGCCATTGACTCTTGGACACCTCAGGCAGCGGTGCCACATCCATATTCTTCCATCTCTTTCACCAAGTAATTGAGTTTCTTGCAGCATCTTGACTGAGATTGTAAGCGTACCTTGTTGATGAGTGTAGCACTGAACATGAGCTTCAGTTTGCATCTCACAAAAATGGCATCTATAATCCTGTAACGTAAATAATCCTCAGTTCATAAAAAGCCCACAAAATCAATAGAAACATTAAAAAATTATTCTCTAGTCAGAAAAATAAACAAAGGACTACCTGATTAAATAAATAATCACGTAAGAAACGACCCAAGGGCTTGTCAGAGTTTCCATAATATTTAATCCGGAAAAAATGGGGACGTTCACAGACGGTTCCTTTCCTGACACACCTTGATGATAATGATACCAAGATACTTTGCTGTTCCGAGGAAGGTGGGAATTCGTCCAAGGAACCAGTTTTCTTCTCATGAAATTCAAGATCATCTGAAAAGAATGAGGAATATGATACAGTCCTATCAGCATTGGAATCAAAGCAAACACCCTGCATATGTTTCAAATTTTCAGCTCTAAGTTCCTGATGTTCATCGCAATTTCCTGTAGTTTCTGATTTTCCAGCTTGAAGAGTCACTTCCTCTGAAGACAAGGGAAAACCAATGAAATCTCCTTCTAACGTACATGGGCGGGACTCCTCATTCAAGGAATCATTTTGTAAACGTTCTGTGAAATATGAAGTAGATAGGTTCGCAGAGGGAGAACCCCCCACGTGAATAGCATCTGAAAATGGACTGCCAGGAATAGTATCAAATGTCAACTTTGAACATGTCACACTGTTTGACTTCTCAAGTTCGTCAGCAGATTGGGGCCTATTGTCGTTTTCAATATCTGTTGCAGTAAAGCTACTAACAGTGGAGACGGTCCTCTCAGTTCTTAAAGGTTCATTTGGCAGTGACACAGAAATTGTGGAATTCACGGGAAGCACTGGTATAGAGGCACCTTCATCGGCAAGGAATGACGTTTCAAGAGCTAGCTGATAAGCTGCGAAGACTCCATAATGCAAAACATGCTTCACTTTTTTTAATTCATCTCTGCTGGCACCTCGAAGTAAGACCTGAAGAAATCAACCCACCATATGAGCTCCTACATCTCACAGATGCAAGTTGTATGAACATAAGTAACTGAGCCAAATATTTCTCAGCTGGAACATATGCCAAATTAAAGGGCCTAAAAAAGCATCTGCAGTCATCTAATCATGCTTCAAAAGACAAGAACTGGGATATGCAAGGTTTTTAAAAAATAATTGATGTTGAAAACAGTGGTACTAACCGTGCAGCCTAATGGTTTAGGACAACCTTCAAAATACATCAATGTCTTTAGTGGCTTTTTTACAGAAGCAGCAGTCTCGTGCTCTTCTATAAACTTCTCTACATGGAATACATCACAGTATCCTAATTTCAAGTCTGATAAGTGATCTATTGAAGGAACAATTTGGCTACCACAACATCGGGCTATGCGCTCTAAAAGTGGTCTTTTTACATTTAGAACAAGTGATATATTTTTTGCAAGAAGGCACTCCTGTGCATATCTGGAGACAGTCTTCTCCACCAGCAGAACATTAGGATGATATGAATCTATTCTTGCCACAGCCATCTTAAGATGATCTATTTCCTGAAAGAAATAAACAAAATGACCAAATGAGAAGTTCAAGTTGCATAGTTTATACAAGTACACATAAAATGTTTCCAAGATGCTGCCACAACACACTAATGCAGCAAACCTGTTGCAGCAGAGTATCGACGCTTGATAAAGTGTTAGAAACACGATGATATTCAAGCGACCCTCCAAGCAAAAGCAGGCGAGGTTTTTCAATTTTCGATGTCATCCTCCGGTGAGCCAAGTTTTTCTTGCAAACCACACCTCTGATTACCATACTGTTCAGAAAAAAAAATAAAAACAAAGATTTCAATTAGAGAAGGAATAGTATAGGGACATAGTAGGCTATAAAAACGAAAAGATGCAAAAACTCATCTCAGGGCGTACTTTTCAGCAATACTGCATTCGAAGAGACAATTAAGAAAAGAAGACCCATGCATGATATGTAACCAATACTTCTTGATGAAATATTAACGTCACTTGGCAATTAGAATTTAGAAGGCTCTCCCACGTTCGTGCTTTTTTTTTTTTGTGCACAAAAAAACAAGAGACTTTACTTACAATTTAAAAAAAATAAACATGCTCCAGATCCACCATTTTCAAGAATCGTGTAACATGTATGAAAATAAAAGTTCAGGTTGAACAGGAAACTACCAAAAAGTACCTCTCACTACGGTTACCAGATGCTAAACATTTTACTTTAACGTAACCTCCAGGGTCCATCTGTGCATTAGTGCTCATATCTGGCTTCAAAAAATTAGCCACCTCCCAAGACAATGTGGTAACTATTGTCAGCCAACTCTCTTCAGATTCATCTTCTGCCACCAGATTCTCTACCTGCAAGAGTTGAGCCACCAAGGCCCGAAAATGGCCATCAACTGCATTCTTCATTACTCGGTTGTGCTCCTCATTTGATTTTTCCCTGCCACGACACATGTCAGATGCTGGATTATTGGACTTTTGTATGTATCCCCACTCCCCACAAGCTTCCCCATCATCATCATCCTCGAGGGAAAATATTTCTCTTTCGTCTTGTTCATCATCAGGTTCAGGAGGAAGCCACAAAACTCCATTTTTTTCAAAGTCAACAGGCTCACTTTCCACATTTTCGGAAGCATACAGAGAAGAAGGCATCTCACACTCCTCAGGACCCTCTGGATAAAAATTATCATTTAAAGAGGTGCTCATCACACTCATGGAATCAACTGCATCCTCATCAGAGTGAGATTTACACGATCTGCATTCATCATCCATCCTATCAAATTGCAGAAGACCGTAGTACCCACTAACCTCAGAAAAGGGTTTCGTTTTGTATCCTAGGTGAGAAAAATACGATTCCTCTTCTTCATCGTCACTTCTGTATAAAAATGTACAAGATAATTGTCAAAAAAAAATCCGACTTAGAAACATATATATGAAGATATCAAATCCACCGTTGTCAGAATCAATACGAAAATTGAAGAAATATTTTTAAGAAAAATATCTAATTATCTCCTTTCTGGATTGAGCACTTTGATGAGACAATAACCAAGTACAGAATGTGGTAAGTGACGAAAAAAAAATCTCCCAGCAAACATACTCCTAACAGTCAAAGACATGAAGATAAATGAAGTACCTTATCTGGTTTGGAGATGCAATCTCATCTCCTACATAGGAGGTGAGACCACTGAGTCGTATTTCTGCAATATTTTGACTTTCCATTGCTGTTTTGGCTTGTGAGGATGCAACCGAGATCATTTCTGTAGAGTTTTCCACTGAGCCAAATACACTGCTAAAGTTGTCACAGGTTCCACCAGATTTCGCGCTAATGTAACTTCCAGATGAAGTACAAGACTCGCAGGAGCAAACCTGGCCACTATTTTCCGCAGGTTCTAATGATCCCTGTCCCTGTCCCAATTGCTCATGGCAGTAGTTACACACCCTAATCCTATCCCTATCTTCCTGCTGAATACTTTGGTCATTAGGTGGTACAGACACCCTTGAAGTGCATTTGGCACAAAATATTCGGCCACAGTGTCGACAATGGTGCTTACGGTTGATCAAAGTGAACTGTGAGTCACACCCATAGCAGACCCTGCAGCTTTGATCAGGCATCCAAAAGTCCCTTGACAAATACGTGGGCTCAGAATGACACGAAATCCACGATTTGAACGACCCTAGCAGACCAGAAAACACCCTATCCATTCATCTACCAGTGACCCATTCCATAGTACATCTTCAGAAACCCTGACTATATCTTCCACACAGACGGGATCCTCCTCGAAAATCAACAGATGCAATGAAATCTTTCATCCGTCCACATCCAACAACAAGAAAAACAAAAGCTGCCCCTAGTGCATGATTCTCAGTCGAAACTCTTGCAAACCAAAAAAACAGAGAACTGAATGACCCGCCCATGCATTTCAGCAAACCTGAATAATCAAATCCACAACACACCCTTACTTCGAAGCTCGCCCACCCGGCAGCAGCACCAGTAACCAGTGAGGCGAAGCGGCTCTCGGTATGCAATCCAATCCCACCGAACCATAATATATTCTCAAATCGGCCTCAATACCACAATTGACTGCAAAATCGCCATCGGCGATCAGCTGCGATCCTTCCAAATCGATCCCGAAGGTTCACTCTCGGAATCAGTGATGCATTTTGAAAAAAATAAATAAATATAAACGTTTCTAAAAAAAGATGGGAAAACTGATCACTACTTTTTATTAAACCCAACTGGCTTCCTTAACCTGATTGGCTGCTCGTTTCCATAATATAACTTTGAATAAATGCATTTTTCTTAGTATTAATTCTTTAAATTTTAATGCCCAGAAAAATCGGGTTGCCACGCATCCAGCTGGCAATGCTCATGCAGTGTTACATTTCGCCTGGTGGCGCGGGCGGGTGGAATTCGCAAGTCCTTTTTAAATTCGATTTCTCCATTTGAATTATTATTCGATTATTATAACTTGAAAATTAAAATAAGAAAGTATTAAAATATAAATGATTCATATTGATAAAAAAAACTACGTGTAATTATAGATTTTTTGAATTTTTAAAAATAAAAATAGTTCATGTTTTGTGATAAAATTCTAAAATACTTATTTAAAAACTTGTTTAAAAACCTTAATTTTATTTAAATGTTTAAAATTGAAAGTGTGTGTTACATAAATATTATGTGTTTAAAGTAATAGTATATTCAATAAATATGTTTGGTATTCATTAATAATAAATATTATATAATCTTTATTATTAGTAATATTCTAATATTTTATAATAAAAATTTCAACATTGTTTTGTAAAATTTTTGAAATCTATTTTTTTTAAAAGTATTTAAAAAATAAAAGCAATTAATTTTTTTACTTTTATAAAAATAATTTTTATATTATAATTTTAAATGTATTTTTTTATAAAATTATTTTTATAATTAAAAATATTTTAGAATAAAACTATTTTTATTTTAAAAAAATAAAAATAAATTTTACAAATCACTGATTTCATTAATTATCATTATGCATTTCTGAAATGGTAAAAAGACGGGGAAAAAAAGCCTCAAGCAGCTAAAGCCTGAACGCGGAAGGAGTTCATGACCTCCCGAAGAGTGGTCTCATCTTGAGAGAATGACTTCTCAGGTGCTTGTAGCCGGAGCTTGTACAGTCTGCTGTTCCCAACTCCAAGAACGGAAAGGTAACGCCGATCCCACTCCAGGCTCGTGACTCGATCCTCCGGCATCACCGCCATTTGGTTGTTGTTGGCGTAGGATTTGATGTTCACCTGATGAACGTAAAGAGTATCAGCTGCAGCAAGCCTAATGCAATGTACTCTTGCAGGCCTTCGTTCTAGGGAAATATAGCTTTGCATTGCAGGGCTTCACTATGAGATTCTAAGCTACTGGGATGTTGGTAACTGTGACTGACCTCGACTTCGTAGTATATGTTTCCATCATCTGCTTGTTTTGAGGAGGTGGAGAGGATGCTGGATTCTCGCCTGACCCCAAGTCTTGTGGACATGAACTCAGTCAAGTATTCTCTCAATATTATCTGGCCGGCTTCCTCTGGAGTGCCCAAGTCCTCGACACTTTTAAACCTGGAGGATGAAGGTGAAGAAATGTCCACCAGGAGATTCTCGTCAAGAACATAAGGATCTCTAAAGAATACATCAGCACCAGCCCCACGCACTTGAATCCAGTTCTGGGGGTACTTAAGAGAGTAGCCATCGAAACTGTCGATGTACTCCCTGAAGCCGGAGGTTGCAGAACTGCCCACACTGGCTTGGGAGACGATGCAACCTGATAGAATCAGTGCTGTCAAGGTTCTTCTTCCAACTGCAAATTCTTTGCTCTGGTTATATGTTAGCAACCATCAGGCTAGGAGCATTGCAAAACTGATAATGTAATGTTAAGTGTTGGCCATTTGAGAATTACTGGATAACGAAGAGGATGAAGTTCAGTAACGGTGAAGTCTAATCTGAAATGTATGCTTCGGTTCACAAAGTTCAACAGATTGCCCGAGAAAAAGAGCACCAAGCTATATAGCATGATGACATTCAAGAGGAACTCGCAAATCAACTGTAATGGCAATAAACTCATTTGTGGTTCTCAAGAAATCTGAAACGAGAGCACTTTACCTCATTCATTTTGCAAGAAATTGGAACTTGGGCAGCAGCGGATTTCCATCCTTCAGCAGACCTTTGAATCGTAATTCCGTGGAAACAATGCCCACCCTGCTTCGACGAGATTGAATTCGTCGGCGGCGCCTGAAAGCAGAGGAACACGGCGGCCATCTTGCGCAGTCCTTCGCGTAAGAAGGCAGTTTATCAACACGATAGTGTTTGTATGGCAGCCGAATACGGGCCAAAGAAGACTTTTTTATACAATGTTTTTTTACAGTAAAAGAAGGGGTTTTGTGAATTTGGTGTTACAGGGTTCAATTCAAACAATCACCAACTCCGCAGCCATCTCTAGCTGAGACCCAACTCCGGCCACGATGTCGATTCGATCTCCTCTTGTCGTCGTTTCCCTTTGCTTTGTCGTCATCAGCTCTGCTCCGTTCGTCGCATCTCATCATGATTCCGGCGACTGGCACTGCGAGACCGATGACCAGCCCCGAATCGACGCACAGTTCAGGCCCGGAGTTATCACGGTTGATGGGCGCGCAAACGAATGGATCGATGTCAATGGTTTCGAGTTTCCGTTGCGCCCTGCTCTCGACCCAGATGAAGATAAGGAGTACAAAGCTGGAAAAATGACAGTCAAGGTATCAAAGTTTACCTCAATTGGTTTCTCAAGATGCTTCAATTGTTCAATCCTGATGGGTTCTTTGCAAATGGTTACTTCTAATATTGATAATCAATTGCACAGGCTTTGCATGATGGAAGAGATGTTTACTTCTTGCTGCAATTTGATGGAGATTTTGCTTACTCCAAAGGGTGTGCCATAAGTTTTTATTTTCCGAGTGCTCATGCCTTTTACTTTATGATCTCCTATTTTTATCTGAGAAAGGTTCAAAATCACAACTTTGCAGCGAAAACCGTAAGTGCGCATCAGCATCCTTAATGTTTCAAGTTGGGGAGAATGCTACATACCATAGTGTATGCCAGTTGCTTACTCCCAAGTCATTGATTTCCATCAAAATTCTTGCTAATCTTTTTTTCGTTTTCGAATAAGATGGGGGGCTGCAAGCAATCTCGAGATGTATGCAACAGCACGAATTGCCGTGGCCATGAAGTGGACATCATGCAGTTCACCATTGGAAGTTCCATCCCAGGAAGATTGTACGGGAGCAGTTCCATGAAAGCAGATGGAAAAGCAGATGTGTAGGTATCAATATTTCTCACATTACTGGCAACTATACTTCACTCATTTGAGTTCATTTCAAATAGGGATGGTTTGGTTGATATGTACGCATGGAGTCCGCATTGCCGGCACATCGACGGCTCTGGATCTTCAGGTATTTTGCAGTGGCTGGTAACATGAGCACATGATCTTTATCAGTGATTCAGAATCACCTTGTAACTTCTCTTTTTCATTGTTCCACATGAAAAGGCACGGTTGTGAATGACTGGACTGGTGCGTGGTGGCATAGCAGTTTTTCATCTCACTCAGGCCAGTGCTCTCTTACCCTCACTGCAGTATTTCCTGATTCCCCTGATCCTAAACAAACGAGTACCAACATCAAATGCAGAGTACATTGAGGAGGAAGCTCCATATGGATCATCTGGCCAAGCGGGAACATATTTTTTCGAATTCTCTCGGCCTCTACGAACCACAGATCGCCTTCAGCAGGTCTTTTCACTATTCCAATCACTCTCCACGTTCCTATATTTCCAGAAGATAGATCTCCATACATCATTATGGTACTGGTTTCTGATAAGATAGATTCCTGCTCTTCATTCACTGAGTGCAGGATGCACAGTTCACGATTGGCCAAACCAGCAGATTTTCAGCTGCTTTTTGGTACCCAACCGATGGGGCTCCATGGTCCGGCTCATCCACTACACCATTGGCTGCGATTGGGTACCACTGGGGATCACTTCCGGCTCAACTCTGCAAGCCAAAGCTCCTTCTTCCAGCGGCTGGGAAGCTGCTAGCGGTTTTGCAATCCTTTTCTCTTCTGTTGCCTTTGGGCTGTCCCTTTTCGTCTGGTACGCCGTTTCGAGATCAAAATCAGTGGCTTTTACTCCCCTTGATCGTCTGTAGGTGATGGTGCCTGTCAGTTAGCCATTTTTCTCCTTGTTTGCTCCTCAGTTTTCGAGAATCATCATATAATCAACCAGTCATGTTGTTTGTGTACAAAACAGTTGAGGCATTGATTTGGTTGCTGGGTTTGGGTTTATGTGAAAAATAATGTTTGGGAATGTAAGTTTCATTTATTTGAGTAATATGGTATTTTTTTTATTTGAAATAAGTGTTTGATATTATCAAATTTATAGAAAATTACATTTTTACCACATAACTTTCAGGTTGGTATTCGATTGGACATAACTCAGGTTTACTTCATTTGGATTTAAATGAATATATTTTGTTGGTTTAAAAAATAATTTTTGTTTGGTTGATAATTATAATTTATTTGAGTTATAATTAAATACACGTCTGATATTGGGGATAAAAATTGAATATTTAATGATTTTATGTATAAAATTATAAATATGTTCTTTATGTAAAATATAAATATTATAAATAATTTGATCTTTTCTCATTATTCAAATTTAAATTCACATCAGCCTATATATTATCTTCGATTTTATAACCTCCTTCCTATGTATTTTCCTCTATCAACTTCATCCATAGATATGCCTAATTCATTTGAAGATTGTATAATAAAAAAAACCATACAAACCTATAAGCATGATGAGGAGAAGAATCTTATCTATAGTCTTAATCAAATTAAAGGGATGCAATAGTATTTCCAAATGAAGACAAATTCATAGAAAAGAGAAAATAGAGTGATTAAATTGAAATAAAACAGAAAATCAAATAATTAAAATTAAGGATAAATAAATATTTCTAAAGATATATATAAGTATATGATGAGGAAATTACGGGCTGCCTAATCTTGACGCGACGCGTAAGCCTGTAATTTCAGTGACGGTGTTCGAGGTACGGCTCCGCCGCTTCAGCTTCGATGCTTATCTTCCGGCTGCATTCATTGCATGTGCGCGTGATTCCAGTGAATTTTGTAGGGTTTCGATTCTGAGTGGGGATTTTGATGCGCTTTTACTTTTCCTGAAGGACTCCTTTTTTGAATCAAGCGCTTCTGGTTTTTCTGGTGTTCTTTTATCAGGAATAGGACGCTGCTTTCGTCTTGGCCCATTTCACTGAACTTATCCCGGCGGGCTTGCTTCGATGTATGGTTACCTCAAGTTCTTTTGTCTTTCCCCTTTTTCGGCGCTGTTCAGTTGTGTTTCTTCACGTTTATCTGCTTCCATGGATTTTTTTCTTGGTCTAACTCTTTGGGTATGTTTTTTATCTGCATAGGAACGTTACAGATACTCTGTGTCGTTGATACTTTGTTTTCGATCATCTCGATTCCTGAGGTAGGAAAGTATGTTTCCAGCTTTTTTTTTCTTCTTCTGATGTTAAGGATGCGTTGTTTCCTCAAACTCGTGTGATTGTTTTGTGATTATACCAGTGAAGAGCCTGATTATCCTTCATCGCTATCCTGTGCCACTTGCTTCGTCTCTCTCAGATCTCCCATCTGCTCGGTTCCCACGCCCTCTCTCCTATCTGACCGCTGCTTTATCAGCCAAAAGCTGCCGTCTTAAGATATCTCAATTTATCACGGGAAACTCCCTCTTCTCTCGGATGGAGGTAATAGCTCATTCCTGTTTCCTGTGAATACTGAGTTTTCACTGCAGCACAATCGGAACCTGGTTTTACTTGGTACTATTTTTGTTGATTGTCCGTTAAGGTTAGTAATTAACTGTTTGAGATAAGAATGTTGTCCAGTTAGCATAGATGTTAGGACTGAACGTGCATAGTAAAATGTTAGGAATAAAACTCTCAATTTTGAATGTGTGGATGGTATCTTCGTTGCTTCTGCAGCGATTCTGGCATGGAAGCGGGATCAACAAAAACAAAGAAATGGTTGACCATTTGAGAAGCTTTGGGATTGTAAGATCGAAAAAAGTTGCAGAAATAATGGAAACTGTTGATAGAGGTCACTTTGTTCCTGAGGGTACACCACCATATGTTGATAGTCCCATGCAGATAGGCTATAATGCTACTATTTCTGCACCTCACATGCATGCGATGTGCCTTGAATTGTTGGAGGGCCACCTAAAGCCGGGCATGCATGCACTCGATGTTGGTTCAGGTATTAGTGTGTTGCTGCTGCTGTTGGAGATTTTGGGAACTGAGATGATATTGGGGATATGCTAGTGTACTCAAGGTTATGTGCATCTTGTTTCTCATAGTACTGTGTGCAATTTGTAGGTACGGGGTATTTGACTGCATGTTTTGCCATCATGGTTGGACAACAGGGTCGTGTTGTTGGCGTAGAGCATATCCCCGAGTTGGTTGAATCTTCTATTAAAAATATACAGAAAAGTGCTGCAGCTCCCCTTTTGCAAGGGGGATCACTCTCATTGCATGCTGCTGGTTAGTCTGAGTCACACCTTTTTCATGCTTTCCTGCATCTTCCTTTACTTTTGAATGGTATGCTGGTTGGTGGTTTGGAGATGTTTACTTTCATGCTCTGTGCTTCGTGTCCCTATTCCTGATGTCATCAACACTACCATTCCTCCATGGGTTTTATTAGACTTTTGTGCTTGATGTGTTGTTTGCATCGCAACAAGATGGACGGCTAGGGTGGCCAGAGCTCGCACCATATGATGCAATTCATGTTGGAGCTGCTGCAGCAGTGATTCCTCCGGCACTTATAGAACAACTGAAGCCTGGTGGAAGACTGGTGATACCGGTTGGCAATATCTTCCAGGACCTGCAAGTCGTCGACAAGAAAGAAGATGGGACCGTGACAGTTAGGAGCGAGACTTCGGTTCGGTATGTTCCACTGACCAGCCGCGATGCTCAGATCCGTGGTTATTGACAGGTACACCGCGCCACACCCGTTCTAGTAGTGGGCATCCAAATAAGTAGTGTGATCATGGTCGCTTAGAATAAATACTCATGCATGTTTGTGTGTATCCTTGTCACTTGCGATGCGTTGTCATCTGGATATGTAAAAAGTTGCCTTTGAACGACACCCATGTGGCATCAACATGTTTAAATGCAAATGTAGATTTCAGGAACGAAAAGCTCAGAATTTTTTAATGGGGAAAAGAGATCATCAGTGCCACCCCCTAGATGTAGCGAACATGAGTAGCTATTCGCTCCCTCGTGTTTGATTTAATAACTACAGATGCTGTGTTGAAGCCGCGGCAAAACTGAAAAGCATCTTGATTCATCTTAGAATGCAAAAGAGCAGGGGAGTCAGCATCCAGGCCGGTGGAAGGAGCCAATCATGATCGGAAATCTTGATTCTACAAAAGCTTCAATCCTCCAGTTACATCATCGACAAGTTCAGCAGGTCCTGAACCATGGGAGATGCAAGATTTGAAACATGACAGCGTTTATAGAACTGAAAACTGAGAATTGAGGCCTCACCCAGGATCGCCATGACGGTCTTTGAATCTGGACACAAATTGTAGCCAATGAGTATTCCAGTAAACGGGTACATGGATATAAACAGTAGTATCAACAAGGACAATATGCGGAAGGGGTAAGCCAGTTAGACCACATGGGACTCCTGAAACATTCTAGCTGAGGCACATGCCCTATAGAAAGTTTTTTTATGTACGTAGGAGTTGCATCTAAGATGATGGATGGATTATACAGAACTGAAACAAAAGTAACTGGAATCTGCTTCATAGAGTCATGACACTAACTTGGAGCAATCTGCGTCCTCCCTGCATCTATTGTAATATGTTTAGGCAAATTAAGTGATTTTGCTCTCTCCTGCAAGAGCGGTGAAAAAATCAGCAAACAAACATCAGTAATATGCTGTTCACGAATTCCCACGCGCATGATGATTTGTAGGAAGAAAGAGGATATCACGTAAAAGGTTGAAGTTCAGAATCCCAGTGCAAAAATAAGGCGACTTCAGCTGTCTATGCTTCTGGACAACTGGATGAACTAATCCAATACGGCTCCATCTTTTGTCCCACTAATTACAATCAAAATTACAAAATCCCAAAATGATTTGGGAGAGCATCATACTCTCCAAAGCTAACTAGCGCGTGAAACAGCCAACAACTGATCTAATGAATTGCTTCTATGCCATAAAACTAACAGCTGAAATGAAAAACAAAAACAAAAAATAATCCTATCAGGTTCCAAATGAAATGAGAAAGACAAGATCTCCCCTGTTGTTTTACCTGCAAAACGACCATGTCATCTTCACTCTCAATTTTCACAACAACTTTTACCTGCCCGCACCTCTCCCATCTGTATCAACACTAAGCTTGTATACCTTCAACGAGTGCTTAAAAGAACCAGAGGGTGCAGTCAGAAGGTTTAAAGGAATACCTTGACAAGGATTTTGGGGCGCGCTTTACAAGCTTCTTATACAGACCCAATGTCGCGTGGCTGGGGACATCAAAGCAAGTCAGCTAATGCTCAGCAAAGGATTTCAATGCGAAGTGCAATGAACAATGATGCAAAAAAAACCAACTGTTTTGCTCCAATGAAGTCAAAAAGAAATCTTCGTGGGAAGAAAGACAAATACCCAGGCCATACTAAACTCTCATGATTCAACCAACCATACCTGCATTGGGCAGCAATCTTTCCTTTCCCCATCTTGAGATCATTTCTGACAACCAATACCTGGATTAAACTCAAACCATTCAAGAAGTTTGCAGTATCATGCTCAAGATCATGACTTCTATGCATTTTTTATGTTGGAGTTAGGTCAGAACAAGCAACATAGAAACACAGTTATACCATTTTAAAGTCTTCAAGAATATCAGCAAGCTTTTCAACCTCCAGAGGATCTTTAACACCATTACCCTTCTTCTTCTCACTCTTAACTACTTCAATTTCCTTGGGTTGTCTCGACATACGTAGAGCTTGTGAAGAACGATGTCCCCCAACAAGGTATCCCATGGCCAAACAGCCGGCACCAATTAAAAACATACTAACCCACGTAATTTCTATCGGATACAACCCAAAAGTAGCACCATTCACTGCATCGAAAGTAGAATTTCTCTTTAGCATTTGAATACCGAATCTACCAAAATAAAAAGAGCACAACGCAATTATCTACCAGAAACAGGAAAACACGAACCCGATAAAAGTGACAGAGCAGCGAGAAGCAGCATTGAAACAAACTGATTATTGATTCCTTAAACGAAACTTCGTCGAACGGGGATTGCGATTGTGGTCTTCGAACAACGCAGACGAAGCAGTATCCAAGAAATCAAAATCCCTACTTGTAGCTCGGATTGAACGTGCGCAGGCCAATCGGAGATGGAGAATTCGAATTTCTCACAGTACGCGACAACAAACCAGTCACCATGGACGGACTCGCGCTCTAAATTGGGAGATGGGATTCCAGTTTTAAATTATTAAAAATAATTAAAAATTCCAAAAAAAAAAAAAAAACTACTACAACTTTATTTAATTTTTTAATGGCTAATAAAAAAATACTTTCCATAGCCACTGACAAGAGAGCTTCAGTGAAGGAACTCAAAGAACGGGTGCGGACCGGAACGGTGGAGACGACGATTCAGGCGATCGGAATCCCCTTCCGCTTCCACACCGGCACGGATTCCGCTGTTTAAAGGGAAAAGCTCGAGGGTTTCCGGTTTCTTCCTTGAGAAAACAGTGATGACGTCCAGAGGCTGTGGTGGAAGCACAGCGACAGAACTAGCTGAAGAGGAAGAAGAAGGAGCTATGTGGTTAGTTGAGCATGACAAATACATCATCTGTTGCTGTTGCAGTAACTGAGCATCCTCCAGCAATCCCTCATGTACCATGCTCTCTCCTTCTTCAGCCTGCGCTCCACCCTGCGAGGTCTGCATGCATTGAACATTAATCATGTAAAGATGAAAGGGAAATACAGATTGTAATGATTATGGGAAATGCAAATGTGTAAGATGCCTTTGAGACAGTCTGGTTTTGTATCCGAACCATGCTTGTAGTTTGAACACTCGTTAGTATACAAATGGAAAGTTTGGACAATGAAGAGGTTCTTACACGTCTGTATGCATATAAATGTGCAAGGCATGGAGGCACACAGACCAAGAGGAAGTATCACAGCAATGGCAGCTCAGACATAGAAGAGAAGGGGGGAAGGCCTGCAGATTTTAATCTCTCTCTCCCAATCCCTTCCCCTTCCCTACCAACGATATCTCGAATCATGCCCTAATTATAACCTAACTTATGCCAGGTACAATGTGACCTTATCTCTGCTATAGGGCAGGCCCCGCTACCACAAGCACAGTTGCCGGATACTGTTGATGCATTTCCCCATGCAAAATCAAAGCTAGGGCGTTTGTTTTCTTGTTGTTATTATCTTTTGTTGTTATCTGCTAGTAAACCAGCAGACTGCTTACTTGTTTCTGGATGTATGTAAATTTACAAAACAAAGAGGCTCTTGGTACGAGTATGAGGAAAAGAGAGACAAGAAGGAACCTCTGCAACTGTAGTGGAGTTTGTAGAAGGAGGCCAGCTTTTTACGTGTTCGAGTTCATCAGCATCTCTAGCTGCAAAAACCACAGAACAGAAGGACACAATGAAAAGGGTGTTGAAACTCGAATCACGCTTCCTCATTTTTCCCACCTTTTTCTGCAGAAATTGTGTTCTTCGACTGTTGCATTAATCTTCGATAATGGTGTTGTTGTTCGTGGAGTTGACGGCGCCGTTTAAGGCGCTCCCTCGCCTTGTGATTCTGAAACCAGTAGAAGACATTCTTCCCCTCTACAAAACCGTACCGCCGGAGCTGCGCGGTTATCTGCTGGATTTGCTGGGCGGATGGCGAACGAGTCCCCAGCCGGTATAGCTCCTCTAGCGTTTGAAGCTGCTCCGGCGTCGGGTACCACCGCGAAGTCGCCGACACGCGCCGTGGGTACACCAGCTCCCTCTTGCTGTGGTCGGTCATACCTGCAAATAAGCCCTAAATGAGCAGCTTCTTTAACTCTAGGGTTTCCACTGCATCGACTCACCCAGATGGTGATTCAGCGCAAGAATATCAGCTCCGCGGATGGCGGGGATGAGTGGGCGGTCCCCGGGAAATGGATCCGGTCGGAGGTTGATCGCTCCGCCGTCCTTGTGCTCCATCGTCCACGTCATCTCGGACTCCAGAGGTAGCAACTAAAACGAAACGCTGGTGGAAAGGAAAGTGGAAAGCTGTCGGTACGCGAGAAGGAAATTTCTGGAACACGATGAATGCAGACAACAAGGGAGATAATAAAAGAAAGAAATATGAGTGTTTTTTACCCAGTGGGTCCCACTCAGCCACCCTTAATTTTTTAATAAATCATTATTTAAATAAATCCAGCCTGGGTTTCAGAAAGAATAAATACAGATAAATATTTACTTTTATATACTAAAATGGTGCAATAGTTGCAAACTTATGTTTGAAAAATGTCATGATTCAAAACAATTTTATTATAAAATACGAATGATTTATGTTTTAAAAAGTAAAATCTAAAAATTTCATTTTTTAGAAACACTTCTCAACATTTTTTTTTATGAATCTATATCAAATAGAGCCTAATTGTTGATTTAATAGGAAACTTTCATTTAAACCATGCGAATATGATGAATTTAATTTATGCAAGAAAATAGAGATTTGGAAAAACATGGTTTTTGTATAAAATGTTATTTAACAAATAATCAGTCATCATTTTTTCAATATCAATAAATAATAATCAGTTAACATCTGTTTGATAAAAAAAATCATTATAAATTTATATAAAATATTAATAAAAAATAATGATTAAATACATTTTAAAATTCTATTTACATTTTCCTTCCCTAGTTAGACTATTTTGTGCTATCTAATTTCAAAACTTTTAGACACATACAAAAATAGTGAAGACTTAAAGATCGATAGCGTATACATTGACATAAAGAGAATGAAATTGATAGCTGGAATTTTAAAAAAAAAATAATAAATGTAATATTGTATTTTGAATAATGAGATTAATTAAACTCAACTAATAAAAATGTAATAAATGTAAATCTAATTGTTTATCATTTATACATTATTTTTATATTAAATTTTAATATAAAATATAACCCACTTTTATTCTCATTTTTTATTATCAATTCGATTATTCAACATTTGGGTTTCATAACTATGAGACCAATTTATTTTTGGTAAGTACAATCATCATTTTCCTTGTCTTTTTTTTAATTAGTACAATCGTTTCTATTTCATTTTTGGTAAGTGCAATCTTTCACTTTGATAAGTGAAAAGAATTTGTGTGATATTTTTTTAAATGAAATTATCCCGAAAGAAATACGATAAAATTCTAAATAATTAATATAGTTTTTAATTAATGATATTCAATTTTTCAGAAACTTAAAATGATTATCGAATTTTTTGAACATTATTCCTCTAGAAATAGACAGTTGACGAGGAGTCAGTCTGAAGTCTTAACTTGAATTTTGGGTGTCCCGCAAGAGGTAATAAAGAAACAAAGAGGGTAATAAATAATGGGTAAGGGATTGCAAGTCACGTGCGGGTGAAACAGTGAAGCACGTGGGGGACAGAGAGGAGAGATGGATGATGAGGGCTATCATGAGCCCCCTCTCTGCACCTTCCTTGTGTTTTCGTTGTTTTCACACCTTGCAGTTGAATATCCAAACTGCAGCTCCTCCCTTTCTCACCCAATTCCGGCGAGACTCTGTAGATTGTTTTTGACTTCCCGCTTCTCCTCATACACAAAAGCTGCGGGAAGTCAGCAGACTGTGATCAGATGGAAGCTTCTTGACGCCGGCCGGCCGGCCGGCCGTTTAAACAATACGCACATTCCGATGCGCAGTAAATACTGAACCCATTCACTCCTGTTGTAAGTAAAACGAAAGATCAGATTACACATGTTCATCCTTGCAAATTGAAATTCAACCCACTTTGAAACCGGTCAAACTTCAAAAATTAGTTTGTTTGGAAATAAACCGAAATTTAAAATAGTATGTTGTATGGTATTTTTAACTAGCGTCAATAAGGTTTTGATTTTTAAGAAATCATATTTGGTATCCATTTTTATAAAATCGCTTATATCTCAAAAATTGAATTTAGATAAAAATCAAACACGATGTGAATTATTTTAAAAAATATTTAAATTTAATTAAATCCTATTTTAATTACATGATTTCATGAATTTAAGAGAGACAATTGGTGGTGGGATATGCTTAATTTATTTTTCTTCATAATTGCTCTTGAAATATTTTTTATTAGTATAATTTATTCCAAAATTTTTTAATATATCTATACATATTTACTTTAAAAGTAATTTTATTTTGTTCCTCTCCCGCATTTTTAGAAAAAAAATTAAGAAGAAAATAACAATTTTTTTGTTTATTGTAAAGGCCCATGTACTATTGTAGGGCCCACCTCACCGTTGGCTCGCTCCGCAACGGGCCCGTTCCATGGACCCTGGACCGTTGGGCCTAGTCCACAAAATGTGAAGAAAATTTCGGCTGTTTTCCCGGTTCATCTTCTTCTGAGGGAGGAAGCGTTTCTGCCTGGGTTTCCAGAACAATTCGGCGATGGAGAGAAAGCAGCAGCGATCGCAGGTAGTGTTATCGCACAAGCTATTCCTTTTGGAGCAAATTGATGTTCACGATATAGAGGAAGTTCGCCTTCGAGATTTGGCTTTGGATTGATTGCATCTGCGACAATGGTGCGGTGCTTTTTCTACATTTCGGATCAAGACTTCTCTTTAATTTTTGGAATCCGGTTGTCGCTCTTGTGTTACAGATATGGCGCCGTCATGCGAAACCTTGTTGGCGAACAAGCTCGATTTGGATCAGAAGGCGCTTGATGAAATGCGGGCGAAGATACGCCGAGTGGAGGAATCTTGAGGAGCAATGAGCCAACGGTTGGTACGGATCAATATCCTTTATATTATTTATATTTAATATATCTGTATGTGCTTAAATCGGGAATTTTTCATGAACTATATATAGATAAAAAAAAAAGGGAGATGGATTTTTATTTTTGGATTTTTAATTGAAAAGGAATTTTAAAATATTACAAAATAGGTAAGATTTTTAAGCATTCCTTTCGTGGACAAAGTTCAATACCAAGAAGGCAAGAAGAAATGGCATGGTGGAAGATTTTTGTATTTTGTTTTTTTGGAAAAGAATATATTTTTTAAAAACTAATATATCATCATAAACGTAATCATTGGCTTGAGTTGAATTAACAAGAATCATCACCAGAATTCAGCAGCCACAAAGCATGAGTCATATGGAAGATTCTCAACTTATCTCCATCTTTAAGCACTTGGGTATTCTCACTCACGCCGTTCTCGGGCTTGTGCACTGTCGCCGTGGGCTCCGCTACTTCTGTGGTGAATAGTGATTTCGTGGTGAAGGGTCACTCTGCCATTCAACATCGTTTCTCTGGAATCTTGAAGCGGCTGAGGCAAGCATGCTTCCTCTGGATTTCGAACAGCTTCAGGAAAAGATTTCCACAAGTTTCGGGCCATGGCAGCGTTCCTTTCGCTTCTGGGTTCGAGTTGTGGATATCTATTCGGGATACAAGGTGCGACTTTTGTGGGAGATTCCTGAACTAAGGAAAAGGACAAAGAAAGTTTCAATCTTCGGTGATTTTTGTTGTTTAGGTGTTTCAACTCAGAGTCAATTTTGAAAAAGATGTTGAGAAAAGGAACGCAATGTGGGAGAAGCAGCATGAACTTGCTGCCGATAAGATTTATAATATGTGCAGCGACTTAGGCGGGTTCTTCTTGAAGGTATTGTTTCTTGTATACTTCATAGGTAACTCCATTATTTTAGCTGCATGCGTGATTGAAGGTGATGGTGGATACTTTTGTCTTCTTGGTTCATTAAATTCTGTTCAGAGAATTAGTAACATTGGGTTCTGGTATGTAGGTGGCGCAAGTCATTGGTAAGCCAGATTTGGCTCCAGCTGCTTGGGTAAGAAGGTTGGTCACATTGTGTGATCAGGCTCCAGCCACACCATTTCCCATTGCAAAGGAGGTGCTGGAGAAGGAATTGGGCCGGAGTGTCGATGAAATTTTTGAAAGATTTGATGTTATTCCTCTAGGTTCAGCTTCAATTGCACAGGTAGCATTCCGTAAATTAATTTTTCAACAGGAATTTCTCTCTGTTCTGTCATGTTGCTGTGAGCACCTGCCCTTTTTAAGTTCCCTGCAATTGTTTTCCTACATCTTATTTAAGTATATACCTTTATATGTAAATAGGTGCATAGAGCTCGACTAAAAGGTGGTAAGAACGACGTTGTTGTGAAGGTAGTGGAACTTCTCCTTTGAATAAATGGTCATTACTTTTGCTTCAAGTTTGAATCTATATTATCGTAGATTCAACACCCCGGAGTTCAAGATCTGATGATGACTGATATCCGCAACTTGCAAGCTTTTGCCTTGTACATGCAGAAGACAGATATAAAGTTTGATCTGTATTCTGTCACAAAGGAAATGGAGAAACAGGTAACCGAACTTGTTTACGGTCAGTTAGCATGTCTTGCTTGTTTTTATGCCTTCATTTTGCTTGTTGCCCCGTTTATAGGTTATGCCATCTATTGTACTCATGAGTGATTCTTGTCTTATTTTGCCTCCTAAGATTGGGTATGAATTCAATTTCTTGAGGGAAGCTGATGCAATGGACAAAATTCGTCGTTTCTTGTATGAAAATAACAAGAAGTCTCCGGTTATTGTTCCAAGGCCAATACCCAACTTAGTCACAAGGTATTCTTGCTTTTATGTTGTGAGGACTAAAATATTATTCTGGGACAAGATTGATAGAGCTGAGTCCAGCATGTTCTGGAAACCTCTAGTATCTAACATATGTTAGCATTGTGGCTTCTTTCTCAGTTATTTTTCAGTTTTGTTCAATTCTGAAGTGTTCATGCACATTTATTCCCATTTCCAGGAAAGTTTTGGTTATGGAGTACATTGACGGAATACCAATTATGACGCTTGGTGATGAGATGGCAAAAAGAGGCATAAACCCTACTGGTAAAGTAGCAGCAATGGCAAAAGAGTAAGCCCTGAATCACAGTTTACTTGTCCATAAATTTCAAAATATACACATTTTCTCTTCCTGTTTTTTTTTTTTTCTTTCTGAAGCATATCATCTTATCTACAGGAGCATCCTTAGAAGTTTGACACTTGCGTATGGGCAAATGATTCTGAAGAGTGGTTTCTTTCATGCAGATCCTCATCCAGGAAATATTTTGATTTGTCGAGGTTCGGAGGCAAGTTTATTCCTAATGCAATCTTCCATTTTCAAAGACGTTGAGAACATTCATCATTTCATGATTCTTTGAGCACTAAGCGCCCCCTGCATCTGAATATTTAGGTTGCATTGCTCGACTATGGTCAAGTGAAGGATCTTCCCGAAGATCTGAGGCTGGGATTTGCTAGGCTTGTGATTGCAATCGCGGATAATGATCCAATAAAGGCAGCAGAGAGCTACAGGTTCTTGCATCTTCTCGTTCACCTATTCACAGCATGAGTTTTTTTATAAGCCAATCTGAACTCTTGCCCAAGCCCCCATATCTGAAATTTGGTTCTCGGAATTAGGCAGCTGGGTATCGAAACCTTGAGTAAATGTGAGGATGAGCAGCAGGAATTGCTTAGATTGGCAGCAACAATGTTTGATACGATGCTCCCACCGGGGGTCACAATGTTGCAGCCTTTTTCGGAGGAGTCCTCAATCAAGAAAATAGCCGTTCAGGTATCCTTTTTTCCCTTCTTTTGGGTCTCACTATACACTAAATGGTGATCTGTTCGATCTTTGATATAGACATCATCTTTGCCTCTATTGACATGGTTGAAGATCTCCCCTTTGATACTCTATTTGCACTCACACACGAAGTGCTGACCAGCTTCATATGATACCATCTCAACAGTCTTTCCCTGAAGAACTCTTTTCAATTCTCCGAACGGTCCATTTGCTCCGGGGACTGAGTGCTGGCCTCGGAATAAACTATTCTTGTGCCAAGCAGTGGAGACCGTTCGCTCAAGAAGCTCTCAACCGTGCAGGGAGACTAACAGGTGACAGTCCTCTCCTCATCCTTACAGAATTAAGTTCTTTGCCTCTTGCTGTATTGACAAAGATACCTTCAACAACAGAAGAGGAGGTTGATAAAAGTCGAAAAAGGGGGTTTTTCACAAGGATCTTCAGTAGATGAACTCCTCAATGCCCACAAAGAGAAACAAGACACTAGCAATCTCCACCATTGTTTGTCTCCTCTCCTCTCTTTGTTTTCTTTTCTGTCATTGAAATACACTTAAGAAAATTCATGCTGCATTCTTTGTGGGATTGTACTTTTACAACAGTTGTGAGTTTACCACTTGGCAATAAAATATGCTATACTCGATTTTCGCATGCACCATGCGCAACCTGTGTCTTTATAGCTTTGCCAGAGAAGCTGAACGTGCGAGAACCATCAGTTGCCTCCGCAGGATCTTCCCCGCCGGCGTCTTAGGAATCACATCGATGAACGCCACCCGACGAATCTTCTTATGCGGCGAAACCTTTCCCACAAAACCGATCAATTTCCAACTGCTGATCCCCATCCAAAAGGTATCTGTTTAGCTGTAGAAGAGTACCTGTTTGGCTATAGAATCCATTACTTGAGCTGCAGAGACATCCCCGCCGGGCTTCCTCACAATGTAGGCCATGGGTATTTCACCCGCATCCTCATCCGGGTACCTGTAAGGGACCCACAGAGGTAAGTTACTTAGGCACCACCACCCTACTCCATTTGTGACGGAGGAGGACGCCGGGATCTTACGGGACGACGGCCGCATCCGCCACGCCGGGAATGGATTGGAGCAAGTGCTCGAGCTCAGCCGGAGGAACCTGCAAATCGGATCAACGATGCAGCATGCTGATGAACAGTAAGACAACCCGTACGAGTAAGCGAACCTGATAGCCTTTGTATTTGATCAGCTCCTTCAACCGGTCGACGACGAACAGATACCCCTCGGGGTCGAAGTAGCAGAGGTCTCCGGTCCTCAGCCACCCTTCTGAATCCAGGCTCGCTTCTGTTGAGGGTGCGGCGGTGAACTTGTACGTTCTACCGGTAAACAAAAATGATGATAGCAGGAAAAAAAAGTGCTGGACCTGTCGCGGTTTCATCCCCCGCATAGCCTCTCATCACGTTGGGCCCCCGTAGCCACAGCTCGCCGCGCTGTCCCGGCGGCAGGCTGTTCCCCGTCGCCGGATCGACTATCTTGGCTTCCATGTTCTCCGATAGCCGCCCCGCCGCCCCGTGCCGTCCCGCCTCCTCCAGCTTCACCGTCCGCGTCGCCGCCGCCGTGGTCTCCGTCAGGCCATATCCCTGTATCTATCTAATCGTTACTACGGAATAACCTACAAACTTTGACTTTCGCAGATTAATTAATTAAGTTGGTGTACAATATTATATTTTAAGATTCTTTTAATCAAAATTTGTTAATGAGAAATAAAAATTAATTTTATAATAATGTTAAAATTAGCGAGTAAAACCTGATAGATGACGACATGGGGGAATCGTCTAGTGAACTGGTCGTGAACCTCTTTGCCGAGGGGAGCTCCGCCGCATCCGAGACTGCGTAATGAGCGGAGGTCATACTTTTCCGTCAACTCCGATTTGGCAAGGGCCACCACAAGAGGCGGGGTCACCGGAATATACGTCACGCTGTGGCGCTCCACCGCCTCCAACATTTTCAGGAAATCGAATTTCTCCATCACAACCAGGCTATCTCCGAGAGCCGCCGCCGCCAACAATACCAAGAACCCGTACACGTGGAAAATCGGCAGCGTGAAAAGCGACACCTGGCGGCTGGCCGCATCTGGGCGTTCCTGATTTATCAGGCTTCGGCTTCGGCACTCCGTCGCAACCACCGCGATCAAATTGCGGTGCGTTATAACGGCGCCTTTCACCTTTCCGGTGGTTCCAGAGGAGTAAAGAATCGCCGCGACGTCGTTTTGTTCGACTTGGGCGACAGTTTCACGGCCCGAGGCAGGGAGACTAAGCCACGATCGAAATTCCGGTGAATCGAGGAGGATGGTCGGTGTACCGGAGGGGAGGTTTTTCAAGGTTTCAGCCACAGCGAAGGCGACGGCGGGCTTACAAATCCGAATCTGGTGAGCGATTTCGGACGGGGAAGACAACGGATTGGAGGGAGAAACGATGACCCCGAGAGAGAGGAGCGCGAAGTAGAGCACGGGGACTTCGAAGGACGGAGGCGAGACGATGAACGCAACGTCGTTTTTGGAGAGGACGCGACTCAGTACAGAGGAGAGCGAATCCACCCCACGGAAGAAATCGCGGAAAGAGAAGCCGTCGCCGGATGCAGCGTCGATGAGGAAAGGGCAAACAGGTGAAAAGCTACGGTGATGCGACACAATGAAGTCAACGACCGAGAGCCGCCGCGAAATAGGCGGCAGGGGGACGCCGGGGCGGAGCGGGAAGTATCTTCCGCTCAGAGGGCAGTAACCGTTTCTCGGGTCAACGGAGGATCGCGTTCCCTCTTCTGCCATAGATTCAATGCAATGCAAGGGCGTCCACATCACACCTAGAGACCAATTTATAATAAAAATAAATAAATAAATACCAGAGAGGCACAGACGACGTCGTATGGTCACCCAAAGAAAAATAAAATCAGAGAAGAGGAATCCCATTCAAAAGGAAGTTGGCGGTCGCCTCTTTGGCGGGTTTCAGTGTTCACACTCGGGCAGCGTTCCCATTAGAGTTGGGCACGGGTACAATTCAGCAACAAGTTACACGTGTAACCCCATGGATTCAATATAAAAAATTATGATTAGATAAATATGAATCAATGAACTTGACGGGGCTGTGCTATGCATAAGCTGACGGAGGGGAGGATTTGGCAAGTATCGCAAGTAAGTGGGTAAAAGGGACTGGGATATATTTGGGAAGAAAATCGATCCGGATGAAATTGACTGAAAAAAGATCTTAGAAGAATTCTGGCAATCTGTCACTAAACGATAGTTCGATGAGTGTCAAACTTGAACTGCGGCTATCATTTTAACAGTCTTAAAAGTAATCAAATTACAGAAATATCAATACTTAAAAAATTTAAAATTCAATTAGATCAATCTCTTCTATAAATATAAGTAAATTCGAAGAATAAAATGTTAAACTCTCTAGATCCCTCTTGTAAACCTTCCTCCTCTCTTTCTCTAGTGAAATCAATTTTCCAATGAATTTCGCCAATTTTATGATTTTTTCATTTCGGTATTTTTCACATAAAAATCTCTATCTATTTTTGTTTTTATCGTACATACACTGTACCACAAACCCCAAATCATGCAAACCTGATCTGAATAAATTGGTTTTACCACTTGAGAATCAATAGCCTTCCACAAACTGATTTTCTACCACAATAGTATTAATATACTAGATTCATTCCGAGTCATAAGTTGACTCGAATAATTACACAACTCAGTCGAGTTCAGCCCTAGGCGTGCATTATAAATCCATCCTATATTCATTTTTTAGGATTACACATAACGTGTCCAACCATTATCAGACCGGCAGATATACCAATTGACTAATATGAATGGTCGCATCTAGTTCCCACCTTCATAAAAATACATCAATAAATAAATAACAAAAATCACACGTGGGGCAGCAGTGGGCACCTCCAACCTACCTACGTGTGAGAACGAAGCAGCGCAGCAGATGGTGTTGTATTACACAACTAACTGTCGTGGGCTTAGGGGAAAAAAAAAACACAAGGAGTTGTCGCAGTCGCGGTATTTAAAGAAACCCTCCCCCCGTAACTGCAAATGATAAGGCGCATGGTCCCGAAGTGGGTGCCCTGCAGTCACGACTGGTGACCCGATCCATCCGTCGCACCGCCCGCTGCTGCCCGCCGGTCGACCGGACCACCCCGAGGAGGCCAATTCCGTCATTTCCTCTATTTCATATTATTAAAAATGAGTATATAAATGGACTGCATTTGAAGAGTAGAATTGCGGGCACGTAGGTAGCGATTATAGGGATGATAATTTAGTAAATATTGAATGTGTTTTGTACATGAATAATTTTTACTTGAGATAAAATGGGATATATTTAAAATAAGATATATAACAGTATAATTTTATCATAACATTTCTCATCTAATTATTTTATTGCATATTCATAGTATAAATTATTTAGAATATAATTTATTTCAACTATCAAAAATCATGTTTTTTTTTTCTATTTAATTATACATTTTATAATTTCTACCAAACACACTCATTGTTTATATAAAATACTTTCGTATAAAATCAACATCTAACTAATCTCATTTAGTTTTTGAATAATAAAAGAATAATTATGTCTAATGTTCAAGTCATGGAAGATAAAAAAGTATACAAAAAAATATAAATTTGGTAATTAATTATATTCGATATGTAAGATTTGGGAAATTGATTTTACCAACATAGACGAAATATCAAATTTATATTTAAAAAATTGGGGATGTAATATTATTGAGATTAATTTGTGGGATAATGGGTTTAGATTTTTTTTCTATAACTTTTTGGTTGGTAAATAAAAATTAAGATGAAATTAGAATTATTTTTAAAATATCATATATAATATATATCTTTCAGTAAAATATATTAATATTACAAGTAAAAAAGGTGAAATCTATATATAACAGGTAACTGCAACACACTAATATATGGGAAAAGAAAAGAAAATGAAAGTTGTGCATTTTAGTGGCTTTAGAGTTGTAAAAGCAACTTTTAAGCATTTTTTATTTTTTGGAGGGGAGGATCATGATGAATATAATGCACTTAGTTAAGTAAATATTCTCTTTCTTTAATGATTGCGCTTTAAATAAATAAATGACACGCTAATGATGATTAGTGGAGGAAGTAAATGCATTATGATTATGGTGTCTCGCAACCAATTACCTTAATGCCCTCTTTGTCTTGTTTCTAAATGATGACCAGGGGCATCCCCTTTTTATATTATTTAATGTATAAATTGACTAGCTTTTTATAAATTACAAAATATTTCTCTTTTTTTCCTTTCTAAAATATTAGATTTCACGTACGGTCATGCCTGAACCCTTAATTAAAACACTTTTAATATAAAAACTGTAAATAACAAAAAACAGAAAAAAAAAAAGCTTTGTCCCCATCCTTGTGTCTGCCACCATTTTGGGAACCAGATGGAACTGCCGGTCCGATGGGCTTAAACCGTGAACCGGCCGAAGAAAAGAAAACGGTTCGATTAAAGCATAACCAATCAAAAGCCATGAAAAACACCGATTTTTATAGTATTTTAGGTTGTCCATTTCTATCATAATTTTCAACTCGTTAGACATTCCTCGCCATGTCTGAATAAATAACGCAAATTATGTTGTTATTTTGTGTTATAAAATCAGCATTATTAGTGAGTAAATTGTTATTCTTAAACATGAATTAGAATTAAATTTAACGCTCAAAAAATACATAAACCTAGTAACTATCATTGTAATAGACTTTTTGTGATCGATTTCGATTCTATTATGGTCTTGTTTTATTTTTCAACTTTTGCATTATATTACATAGAATGCAATCACCTTTAAGATTTTCTAAATAAATTTAATTTCAAATTGGAAAATTATATTATAGATTTTAATATATTAAATTATATATTGTAAACTTTAATAGATTAATTTATTGCATAATTTAATATGATAATATAAATGTCTTTTTGAAATTTATTGAAAATGAATAGTATAATAGTTTAGTTAATTTTTATTCAATCATTAAAATAAGATTTAAGAAATTCAATTATTTCAAAGTTAATCGTATCATCTGAATCCCTAATTTTTTTAGATGGATTTAAATTTATAAATTTTATTTATACATGAATTTTTTTAAATTGAATTTATATAAATAGATTTTAATTGTTTAAGAACAGATCTTCCCTCCAGTTTTACTGACCATTTTGTATATTCACGGTTTAATATCGATTTTTAAATGGTTTTTTATTGTCTTATTCACGATATTATTTATATATATTTAATATTTTCGATTTAATATTATGTCCATGTTCAGTTTTTGATAAATTTTATTATTTTTTCATTTAATTTAATAAAGCGATTGAGCAATATGCAAATTAAATAAATTTGGGGCTCCATTGCAATTGCATCGCTTTAAAGAGGAGGAACCTTTAAAAAGGTTTAAGAAGGCTTTTTGGTAAAATAAAATAAAGGGATAATAAATAATAACGACGAGGCCTCAACTCAAACCATCCATCCCACTCGACATATACATACAAAATATCGCTGTATCTATATCCGTACATTTTTAAAATTGCTATTAGACCCCAAAACTAACGTAAATTGCATAATCGTCCCACTCTAAGCTGCTGTTATCTTTCTGTAGATAGCAGATACTGAACGCTGTGCAGTAAAAGCAGGGAAGCCTAGCGCTCTGCCTCTCACTGTGGACTGTCTTTGTTCGTCTGCAGAACGGCATATCTCTCTGCTCGTACTTGCCTTTCCCATCACCCAAAGTCGTCTCACTTTTCTTTCTTCCTTGAAAGAAAAAAGAAGCGGATGGAAATGGTCAAGTACCTGATCGGCACCGCCGGTCCGAGCGGATACGGGTCGAAATCGACGGCGGAGGAAGTCACGGAAATGTGCCCCGATCTCCGGGACATCACCGCCGTCATCACAGGTAAGGGTAACTCTCCCAAAAGCGGGACTAATCCAGTCCGGGTGTGACGGGGTGTTGAAATTCCGGGCAGGGGCGACGTCGGGGATCGGGGCGGAGACGGCCCGCGTGCTGGCGAAGCGCGGCGCGAGGCTGGTGTTCCCGGCGAGGAATCTGAAGGCGGCGGAGGATACACGGGAGAGGATCGTGAGGGAGACGCCGGAGGCGAGGATTCACGTCCTGGTTCTGGATCTCAGCTCCCTTCAATCCGTAACAAGATTCGTACGGGATTTCAACTCTCTCAATTTGCCTCTTCATCTTCTCATGTACATCCACCCATCCCCCACAGCCCAAAACCCCCCTTTACCTTTTTTTTTTCTTTTTTTTTTTAGATTTTAATGCCATTTTTTAAAAAAAGATTATTTTTTTATCTTACTTTTGCAGAAATAATGCAGGGAAAATCTCCTACAATCATGCTGTTTCCGAGGATGGATTTGAGCTGACCTTTGCAACGAATTATTTAGGTATTTATTTTTATTTTTAAAATCATAGGAGTAATAAAATTAAAAAAATTCACAATTTGTGGTGAATAAACTCCTTGTTTTTAGTTGCGTGACATGTGCGCCATATTTTTATTCACTATTTTTTAAAAAAGTTGAGGAAAAAAACAAATAATTAATTACTTCCACATGGACGCCGACCGTACAATTCGGTAGGTAACTCGAGTCATCTCCGGTGCAGGGCACTTTTTACTCACCAAGTTACTGCTGAGGAAGATGGCGGAGACGGCGGAGGAGACCGGCGTCCAGGGGAGAATAGTGAACGTCACCTCCCATATCCATCGCTGGGTCTCCGGCGACATCCTCCGGCACCTCGCCGCGAATCCGAGGTTCGTTAAATTTAACAAGTAGACAGATGGGGTGGGGGATACCTTAAAAAAGAAGCATGTCCTTTGTTATGTAAGTTTTTAAAAATCATTTAATCGCATTAATGCCACCGGCGGGGACCGCGAGGCAAGTGCGTGGGTGGGTTGAGAGTGTTCTGTATGAAGCTTGTTTGACATTTGGCATGGACCTGGAGTAATTCGTTTGTACGGTCTACGAACATGCACCAGCCAGTACGATGGAATACGTGCCTATGCTCTTTCCAAGCTGGCTATCGTCCTCCATACAAAGGAGCTTGCTCGCAGGCTGCAGGTGATTATACTGTTTCTAGGTGTCAAATTCCGATGGGTTGAACCGGATGTGATTACTTGGGTTCTGGTTTTTTGTGTTGGAAAGTGAATTCTCTGGTTGATATTTACAGTCTGGGGTTGGATCTTGAGTTTTTACTTGCTGTCAAAATTTAGTGTAATGGGGAGGGGGAAGAAGCCACTTGAAGTGTGATCATGTCCTGATTTATTGCATGGAATAGACTGATTTGGAATGGGGGCTTGTGGTGTTAATCGTTGCCAACAAAAGGCAGCAGTTCGGGGTTTTGACTGCTGGTTAAAACTGAGAGAGGAAGGCGCTACTGCTGCTTTTCGTGGGGTGAAAAGTGAACTGATGCCGTTCACCTCTTTTACACTTGAAAAGATTAGATTTTTATGGGTAGAATTCGATTCCCAGGAAGATCCGATCTGAACCCAGAACATTGCAGGAAACGAAGATCAATGTGACGGCGAATTGCGTCCATCCTGGAGTCGTCAGAACTCGGCTCAACAGAGAACGCGACGGGTTTCTTACAGGTACCACTCGCTGCGCTCATCTCAAATCATCTCTGGAAGAGAATGAAGCCCGCTGGTTTTCGAGCTCATTTTTATTCACCGCGCAGATCTGGCTTTCTTCCTCACATGCAAGCTCCTGAAGACGATACCTCAGGTCAGTGCAAGAGAGAATATGCTTGTACTTTTTTCTTCCCTTACTCGAATGCGCGCATGCATGTAGGCGGCTGCCACCACATGCTACGCCGCAACAAGCCCGGGGCTGGCAGACGTCACCGGAAAATACTTCGCCGACTGCAACGAGACATCCACCTCGAAAACCGGTTCCAATTTATCGGAAGCCGCAAGGCTGTGGGCTGTCTCCGAGATCATGATCTCCGGTGATTCCAACAAAGCCGCTGGGCTAGAGAACCCGCTTGAATCATGACAGCAGCCCAACTTCCGATCAAATAAACGGCATTTTCCGGCATGCTAACGTAACGAAATGTGAAGTAAGAATGGCGTGACATGTTATGGATTGTTATACAGTAAGATTAACATCTTTAAAAGAATTTTGATTTTTCACCATATGTGAAGTCAGCTTCTTCTTCTTGGATATGTTGGATACAGACAAGAGGACAGTGTTCTAACACTATGTACTAGGAACTGCTCATGCGCTGAACTGCGCTAATCATATTGGAAGAAGACAGCTTAAATGCATTGTTTTTCTTCCTTTTTCTTCTTATTTCAACAAACAAAAACAAAAATTATGTACACATTTAACCAGAAAATAAGAATTAATATTTTAGTGTGAGTGGAATTCACATGATGTTAGGAACTGTCAATGTTGTTGGTTTTGAGAATAATGTTGCCTATGGATAGCTTGGACCCAATATTAAAGGCTCCATAGTGGTATAAAATGAATAATTATTTTTTAAAAAAACAAATTTTATTTTTATAAAAATAAATAATGCATAATTTTGTTATTAAAATACAAAAAAAAATTCATTTAAAAAGAAAAAAAATGGAATCACCTTTATTTTTAAATAAATGCAGGCTCTTAATTTCTATTTTATTAAAATCATTTTTTTCAAAAAATAGAATTAAATAGCTTTAAGAAATGATTAATTAGTTGATTTAAAAAGAAATATCACTTTCCTTAATAGATTGAAAAACTATTTATTTTTAGTCTTGACGATTGATTTGATTTGCATTGCAATCATTTGTTATAAAATTCTGCTATTATATGTGAAAGTGCAAGAAAAAAATACAAAAATGTATTCTATTTCTCTATCTTAATCAGATATCTAGATTGATTTTTGGTACATCATGACATTGGATTGAGACATAATATATATATACAAAATTCTATTTTTCATTGTGATGATTGGAAAATTTACTCAATCTACATAAAAGAATATTATGAGAGATGATACGTTAGGCCAAATGAGGGTCATATTATAATTTTTCAACATGACTGTAGCGAAATCAGGATCTCATGTGCCATCTAAATATAAATTAAACTTAAAGGAAGGCTACTATTATAAAATTCTAGTCCACAATAAAGACAACTAACCCAAAGTCCACAATTTCAAATTCACAACGAGCATATAACCGTTATATAGTTTTTTGTGTATAAATAGGAGAATATATATACAGATCTAAAATGAAAAAAGTACTATTTTTACACAAATCATCTTACATCAACGGTTCTTAAAATCCTCAATTTCGGAGGATAATACTTTGAGTTTGGACAAGATAAACAGATATAATCTTAAAATCCTTTCAATTCTTTTTATTGCTTTCTTTCAAAATGCAATAACAGTCTGATACCAACTTAAAAACTAGTTCATTGCATTCTTGATGATTGATATGATTATATTGCAACTATTAATACATCAGATTGAGCAACCAATTATATGATCACTGTAAGTAGGGATGGAACATAAAGAATTTATTAGGAGGGGGAACATTGTCCAATTTTTTTTAGCTATTTAAAAAAATTATTAATTATTTACTTTTTTTACTCGATCAAAGTGTAAAGATCTGTTTATTTCAGGTTCTTCTTCAGATTAAGTGATTTTGAAGTGATTTTTATTGAAAACATAAACAACTTCTAATTTTTTTGAAATAGAAATATTGAAGCACTTCAATTTTTTCTGAAGTAGATTCATACCCGTTTCTATAAATTTTGAAGCACTTTTTTGAAGTGCTTTTAATGAAGTGGAAATAAACAGAACCTAAAATACACTTTTATCCTAACTATGTTCTATCATTAGTTGTAGGATTGAACCATTAATAAATGGACTCCAACATCCTACCAAAAAGGTGTGGCCCAACCATTTACACCTCTACATTAATATCAATCTGTATTATTAAAATAAACAATCTCACATTAGTAAATTTAAGTAATTATACATTATGAATAATTGGTTGAATCTATTTTTTTAATATGATTCATATTCTTTATTTACTTAGATTTTATATACATAATCGGATCATTAATTTCAACATTCGTGGCAAATTGTAATCATTTGCCTGTGGGATGGATGCTATGCTATGCTACACAGTTCGCATCGGCTATGGAGTGTGAGGTTAGAGGGTGGAGATCATGTCTCATTGAATGGGATCATGGAAATGTTTTCTCAGCGGTGAGGTGACCAGTGGACCGGGCTTCGGCCCCATGACACATACATACATACATACACACATGCATGATGCATGAGCATGGGTCGCCCAGGTCCGTCAAGCACTTACTACTCATTGCCTTTCTCTGTTACATTAACAGCAAAATGATAGAGCTTTTCTTAGTGAAACAGCCGTGAAGTAGACATTCCCTAAAGTGATTCATATCATACACTTTCCAAGGCAGGACCGCATTTCAGGGCTTGGAGTGTGATTGTATGTTTGATAGTATAGGATAAAAGATTTATATCCAATTTTACATATACATCGTCATTTGATTAATTAGTATATATATATATATATCAATCTTCTTTGATTATATCATTTATATACTTATTTTTGACAATATAAGTAATATATACAAATGAAATAAGTTGCTAATTATATCTATACTACTTACATACTTATATCTTTATTCTCGAATATCAAATGTTATATACAAATAACTTATACCTTGATGGAAATTGATTCCGAGAATTCATTCCCTTCTTCAAAAATGGAGTTCTAACCCCGAAAGTTGTTGAGTCCAGACCCATTGGTTCCCAAAGTGGTTCCATTCATGGGACTCGAGAGTCTAAAGAACGAACTTTGTGACTTAATGGAATCAAATATGAAAAGCTAACTTTGCAAAACGTATCTTTCACCATGTTGCTTTTTCAAAGCAAAAAAACATCTATGAGGATACATTTGCCGCACCCCCACTACATGTAGGGAACCCTTCTAATGATTCCTTTCTCTGCTTTATAATCGCCACTTCCAAAAGAAATAGCTTCTCTTTTAAGTCTTGAAAAATTTACCTCTCCTCCATCTCCATGGATGCGCCACCACCTTCTACTTTCTGGCCTCAGGTTTGGATCCAAAGCTTCAGTCATCTTTTTCCAATCGGTTTCCATTTTTTTAAAACGTCCAATCGAAAGCTGAGTCTGAGAATCTGGTTAAGATCTTGAGGTGAAGAGATTTTGACAATTGAAAGATCAATGAAAAACTTGTCTTTTGTTTTTTTTTATCAGGAGAGATCCATGAAAAGTTGCTCAGTTGAGAAGAAAGTGAGCAGGCCTCAGAAAGAGCAAGGAGTCAACTGCCCAAGATGCAGTTCAACCAACACAAAGTTCTGCTATTACAACAACTACAGCCTTTCACAGCCAAGGCACTTCTGCAAAACCTGCAGAAGATACTGGACTGAAGGAGGGTCTCTGAGAAATATTCCAGTTGGAGGAGGATCAAGAAAGAACAAGAAACCCTCTTCTGCAAATACCCATCATTCGACTACTTCTTCTTCTTCATCTAGAAAAATCCCTGAGTTTCTAGCTCATCAACAAAACCCTAAACCCCTTGAAGCCCAAGATCTCTCCTTAGGATTCTCCGCTAAGAATTTCCACGTCCCCAGTTTTGGTAACGCATCAAAGCTGGAGTTATTGCACAAGGATCCCCCACCTCCTCCGCCGCCGCAGATGATCGGATCATCGCCGTCCCATTACTCGTTCGTCCCGCTGCCGTTCATCGCCTGCGGCGATCCGGCGGTGGTTTACTCCTCAGGGTTCCCTTCCTTGCCGGAGTTGATCAAGCCGACACTCAACTTTTCACTGGATGCAGGACTTGGGAGCAATTATGGAAGTTTCCAGGGGGGTCCGCCCACAAATATGAAGGAACTCGTCTTCCCTTTCGAAGGCGTGAAGCAGGGTTCCAGCCGCGGTGATCAGAACGGAGATCAAAATGCAGATTCCATTGGCATTTGGAATGGAGTTTTAGGTGGAGGCTCCTGGTAAAAATAAAAAATATAAAAAAATGGATAATTCACTACAGAAGTTAATTATCCCTTCCACCCTACTTTAATTTCCAAGATTGTAACTATTTTTCTGCAATGTGACTTGGAGCTTGACCAATTATATTATTTGCTTTCCCTTGTAAAAAAAAGGGTAATTTTATTGTTTTGTTTTTTAATTATATTATAAAAAAGAAAGGATGGTGGAAAAAAGGGCTTTTCAGAGGTCCTTTGATGTGTGTCCAATCAAGCCCTTGAGGGACACATTTATTTTGTAAAAAAATGATAAAATAATTATACAAGCAAATCATGTTGAATGGAATCACATACATTCATATGCCAAGCAACCATAAAGAAGTGTTTTATATAATTATAAATTTGAATTGAACCTAAATTCATTTTTTTTAAAAATAAATATTATTGTTTTATTATTTTTAATAAATAAACTACATTCAATTTAGGAGAGTTGGGATAGAAGAGGGAGGGCATAAATGGGAATGAATGAGTTTTTTTTTTTTTAATTATTGGGAGAGGAGGAGGAGGATGATGATGATGATGAGGTATAGCATGCCATGTCTCCCTCCCCACACTCCTTTCCCTTTCAGCTCTGAAATTTTGACTCCGAAACCCCTTTTTGCCCCCACAAACATTCCTCATGAATCATCTTTTTCCCACTAATCCACGCCATGATTCCACTTCAGCGTGTGGATCAAGCTTGTCATTTCACAAATTTTTAATAAAAAGGTATTTTTTAAACAAATTAATACTGATTCTTGATGTTTAGCTGGATGTCACAAGCAGTCTCTTGATCTCATTATCATATGCTTTTGGTATCTACCATATGTTAGCAGTTGATTAATTGATAAATATCACAACCCACGCTCGCATAATATGATATTTATCACTTCGAATATTCAATATTTACAATTTCACATTTCTTACTTCTAATGAAAATGACTCATGCAAGATTTACATTGTCCCTTCCTTGGGTGGGCATCACATAAATCAAATATCACATTTGGTACATGATATAATAAATAATATGATATTTTAAATATTGGATTGATGGTACTTGTGTATATTAACTTATCCCCGAAATATAAAATCAGAATAATTTTAAGATTATTATATCTTTCATTTTTATTATAAAATTACTTTTTATACAAATAGTTATATATCAATTTCATTAGAAAAAATCATGTTTTTTGAAGCATATTATAAGTTGGTCCTTTCATAAATTTCGTTTCGTCACTATTGGTTGTGAGTGTGACAAACACGAATTCTATATAATAATCACATGAAATTCATTTACTAAATGTTAATTTTTGTTTTATGTAATCATTTCCACACACAACTGATTGAATGATTATTATCATTATTTTTATTATATTCCTATTTTTAAATAATACCGACAGAGGGGACAAGGCAACTGCTCACCGCGTGCCGGGAGCTGCTCTTTAACTACCAACGTTTACCAGATATCAGTTCTATGAAGAATATCAATTATGTTTTCAAACCTAAAAACCGAACCCGGATTGGGTCGGTTCAAAATCCGGTTTTGATCAACCATACTAAAGCAACGTTTTGTAAATTTTTTAGAGTAAAATATTTTAAAGAATTAAAAATAACCTTTAAAAATTTTCCAGAATATAAACTAAGTAACCCGATATACTACCCTGATTGAAAACTTGAATGGCCTTTAAACAGAAAGGTATTGTATTCTTCAAAATGAAGACAAGTAGGTAGAGAATATTTGTAATCCAATTCGACTTGTCTGTTAACCGATCGATTTGAAAATATTGAATATTTTTACATTCGTTATTTTAATTGATAAAATATTACAAGACACTAAAAACATGAAATTCTATTTATTGAATAAAAATTAATTAATTTTTTGTAAAGTAGTAAAGTACATTTTATAAAGAATTATTTACAGGGAAAGGTATTTTGTGTATTTTTTTTTGTTAACTTATACTATCAATCAAATACATTTTGTCATTTATGTTACACAATTCACCTCATTTATATTACATTTTACAATGTCACACCAAAAATCCCTAAATGTGGATTGTGTGATTTTTGCATAAAAAGTCTGGAAAAGAAGAAATAAGCTGTGTTTTTGTGTGTGTGGTAGTGCGGTGAAGTTGGCAGGCAATTGCTTACACGTAAAGAAGTTTTCTATTAAGGAAACCCCTGCCCGACGCGCACAAAAGCAATGGGCGGTCCGGTCCGGTCCATAGCATCATCATCTCAGAGCCATGGAGCCGGGCCAGTTCGTCTCGCCGGAGGGATACAACATCATCGGCGGAGATGGGATTCCGTTCAACAATGTCCCCATCAGTTCAACAATGAACCCTAACTACACACAACAACAACAACAGCAACAGCAACAGAACCAAAGCTCCCCCAGAGCATGTCATGTTGTGTTCACAAGAGACCCTGCATAGTCTAGTGGCATGCCTTCCAAAGGAAACATGGATTCACAGATAAGCTTAGCAGAAAAGAAGAGCTTAAAATCATTCAAATGGAACTGTCGGATAATCGAAAATGTTTCAGGTGAAAAGAGAAACCGAACAAGCCGTGCAACACATGTGCACAGGACATCTAACTTTGCACACCACTCCTTCAGACAGAGGAGGGACCACAGGGAACAAATGTGAGGCATGCCTAAATGAAAAGGAACCCCCCCTCAGTCCCCACGGCCACAAACTTGTAAACCAGAAGAGTGAAGAAGTGAAAAAAGAGTGTGTACCTAACAATCATTTAATGTCTCTAAACATAAAAGGGGCATTTTCCAGTTATCATGACCGAGCTGCCCCACCTGCAGGACATCTTCTGTAAAGAAACTTTCACTTTCAAACCCAATCAGAAGCTAGACAAAACCTGGTGATTCAAATGTATGTACCATTAGATGGACAAATGTTGTAACAAAGCATGTGGCAATGAAAAAATATCAGGGTAGTTGAATCGCATCTAAGAAATGAAATAAGATCATAGTGTAGCCGGCATGAGCCTGGTACATATATTCATAGGTTCAAATCCAAGACGTTGGGGCTCTAGTTGCTAAGAGATGTAAGATTTCCAAGTGCTCATGCTGGACAGTGGCATTCCTCTAGCTTTTAAAGTGGCATTCCTCTAGGTTTTGATGTGGATGGGGATTCTTAGGGCCAGAGCTCATTGATCTCCATTGATTCCAAAGACACGAACCTTGTGCATATTTGGGAACTTTGCAACAACCAGAACGCAAACAGCGAGAGTGTTGATGACGAGCATGGGGCTTCGATAGCTGGTTGTGTGAGAAGCAATAAGGAACCTGTCATAGAGGGGAAATAGAGAAAAGAAATTATAATTTAGTTATAATTAAAAAACAAAGTCATTCATGGACAAAGGTTCGATCTGAAAACATCAACTATTTTAGGCCCCGGGAAAACTACAAAAAATGATCACCATCAATAGCCTGGAAGCATAACACATAAAGAAGAATAGATGCTGACTGCCTTTAGGGGAAGAAGAAAACAAGGCCAGTAAAGACTATAAAAAGCATTCCTTTAAGTCGCCATAAGCGTGTAAAAAGTTGAGAAAAAGAAAGATTGGGATATATGAGCATATATATCAATAGTGCGCTGTGTAGATGGTCAACTGAATGGAAAGGGTTCAAATTACTGATTTAGACACGGGTTCCATTATCTAGTGAGGTTCTATGACGAAAAAAGTGAAGCAATAGTATTTACTTAAACGCTAAAAGCTATCGAATGCAGCATTAACAATTCAATTGGTAACTTGGCAGATTGAGCTGAAAGATAGTTCTTCTCAAACCAATTCATTAAAGGTCGCTGCAGAAGAATGCACCCAGAAAGACTACCACATTTTGAATGCACGAATGATGACTTTAGTATAACAGAAAAACAACGCCACACCAGAAGATAGTGACGAATTTTAACTAGAAATCGCTCACACCAATGGGAAGACAGAAGAAGGATCAACGAACTTCGGATTGGATAACAGAAAATATAATGTACAAATCAGTAAATAGGCACAGCCAGTGGGAAAAAGCTAAAGATAAGAACCCAAACAGACTTTACAGATACGCTCCTACAGGGGAAAGTATTGACACGTTATATCTTAAAATAGTTAAAGTTCATTGCTAGCCACTAGCTTCATCCTTCCAACTTTATACCTGATTTCTCAAATTCCACCTCCCTATCGCATTACAGAAATTCACTTGACCAGATGTATTGTGCACAAACAAGACAGCATTCACTCGAAGTAAAATTACAAGCTGACGAGATGATATGTAATACTTTGGGTGGATATTGCATAACAGCCAAAAGATACAGAACGAACCCCATAAGTCATAAATATAGACTGCCCCAAAGGGAAGGAAATGGTCAAGAGGAATTATCACAAACGCGAAAGCTTACAGTAATACAGGGATCACTGTTAGAAACTTCCTGTTATGAGTAAGTTGCTTGCCATTGTCGATTTGCTCCCACCAAGTTAACCTATTGTAAATTCCTTGATCCTCTGCAAAAGGTGTTCCTTTTTTCCAGTGGAAGAAGTGAAAAGTCACCTGAACCAAACAAAGAATCGCCTAGTCAACAAAATTCATCACAAGCGCATTCCCACAATTACGTCATCAAAGAAAGCAAATGATCTGGAAAACGTTAGAAAACAAAAAAGCCTGCAACCATGTCAGAGTTTTAATTATACAAAATCAAGAATACAATACTTGAGCGGCGCGTCCACATTTAAATCAGCATACATTTACTTGAATAACTGGAAAATGCATCAGGCAACCATTTTAAAGCAACTGTGGACATATTTATGTTTTAAGGAATACACTGCTAAAACCAGCAGTTAATCACATGGTTTTCTAGAAAATGTACCCCTAAAATCTTGTTACTCAATATGCAGCAGTAGAAGCTTTAAGGAAAGTCATCTAGAGTCGACGATTGCTCAGTTAATTCGCATAAAAGGCACACCCTCACTGAATTTGAATCCCACGGTCACTTCATATCACAAAAGCTTCAACGGTGACAATATATATATATATATATATATATATATATACATATTGAAAAAAGTTAAAAGCAAAGGTTTTAGCCGTGGAAGAATTATAATTTCTCATGAAACAACTGAACAAGAGGACCCCTTTCAAGAAAGCGGGTTGAGAGTCTGCTTTCCCTACTCCAAATGCTAATTAATGCGTTTGTTTCTCATATAACCAACTCAATCTCACAAGCGCGAATCATCTAATAAGCTTCAATTTAGGGAGTTTTGAGACACTCTATCTAGTTTTTTGCTTATACTTTACAGAAGTAGGTTCAAACCATATCAGACCACGTAAACGAGCATAGCTCCTAAACAACCCAAAAGATAGAACTAACGGATGAGACAATATGTCATACAAAAGCGCATCAAATCACTCATCTAAATAAGAAGAAAGAGTAAAACCATCTATTCAGTAGTATTACATTTATGAGTTAACTTTCCAAAAGCATTCATCAGCACAAACGATTCCATGATAGATAAGAAAAATTCTTTTTTAAAAGAAGGGACAAGGACACGTACAGCGGAATGGAATAGATGAACAATGGTCCACGCCACACCGGCGGAGCATCCAAAAACGGAAAGCACCACGAGCCATGCGAAAAGCAGTATCAGAACGTAGGCCGTCCACACACCCGGGTACATGAACCACTCCGTATTCCGATTCAGATCCGTCGGCGGATCCGCCTGCACGTACAAATTCGCCATAAAGGAAATCCCTTCGCACAAACGAACTTGTTTCTAACACGAATCAATCCTTGGCCGATTTCGATCGAACAGGTTAGCGTCGAGAACGATTAAAACTTGGAAAAGCAACTAATGGCCCCTCAGCTGTTCACGCCGGTAACTCTGTAACCATATTCCGGCCTGCAGTGTCCCCGCTCCCTTAAACTGTGAAAACAATTCGCATTTGTTTCGAGTTTCTCAGATGTGGATTGGACTCAGGTACAACCTGGTCTGGGCCAAGCGGCGTTGGGCCCATGACCTGAGATATTCAATTGGGATTGCAATCTGATATACAATCCTATATTTTATTTTAAATTTATATTTCATATTATGTATAATAGAATTAATTTTCAAATTATATCAATAAAATTAATAAAATTATTTTATAAAATAGTATAAAAAGTAAATTAAATCAAATTTGATCCCAACTTCAAGTCTAATTAAAATAAATTCTATCATGTTAATATTTACAATGAAAAATATTTGATTATATAATTTAAATATACTAGAAATATTTTAATAATAATATTTGTATGGAATAATAATATGTAGATATAATGAAATCTACACTTCATATATTATAAGAATAATGTATGTGTGGTGGCGTAGTAAATATGTATTGAACGTTTAATATTCTAATACGTAATATGACATATATTGAAATATTATATGACATTAGCTTAGTTGACTAGATAGTATTTTCAAAATTGCAAAGGTCAAGAGTTTGAATCCTCACTAAGTCAAATTATTTTTTATTTTTTAAAAATAAAATCAATTCAAAAAATATTTTAAAATTATTAAAAATAATTAAATCATATTTTTTTAATAAAATTGTAACATGAAAATATCTCAAGTCTTTTTTTTTTGTTTCTTTGCTACATCAATTCTTGTTACCAATATTTACACTACATATTTACTTAGCATTATATTTACTCCATTACAATATAATATAAAATATATTTGATTGATTAATTTTAATTAGAATAATAAATATTTCGTTCTTCTAAAAAATTAATTATACTCATGATTTTTTTAATATAAATAAAAATAAAATAATATATTTTGATTGAATTTATCTATTATAAAATTCATGAATATTTAAATTCTAATCCTTGATAAATATTACTTCCACTTATCAAATACAAAATTTTAATATATCTATTAGAGCATCTTTACTAGTTTCTGAAAATCTTGATGTGACATTTCCGAAAATGAGGTAAATGTTTTGGAAATGATTAAACTTATTTTTCATTTTTTTTCATAAACGAAAATAAGGAAACTTGGTTTACTTTTAGAAATGATTTAAAATGTAGTTTATAATATTTATTTTAATATTACAATTTTTGAAAATTGATACAAACGTAATAGACACTTAATAAAATAAATCTAATAACTCAATTCTCGTCATGTGAGCATTTCGGAAAATGAGGAAATATGATCTTAATATTTGATAGGGTTTCCAAAATACTTGTATTTATTGACGGTTCAATCCAATCAACGTGGGTTGGGAAGAGCCGCCGGGTTTAACCCGAACCGACCAAGTTCTAGCACTTTCCGCTGGCGCTGGGTAGACTTTTTCGGTGGTTTTGAGTCAGACGATTAGAACGGCAAAACCCGTAGATCCTTCTTTGCTTTTCTTCTTCTCAGTGCTTTTTGCCGGCGTCGGTATTCCGAGGGAACAGAATGATATTCTTGCACTGAAGTAGCTGCGCCGGCCCACGGAAATTTGGCTCTTCTGTAAAACGTTCAGCTTGGGTTAATTTCTGATTCGTATAGATTCCTCATTTATTTAGGGTTGGGGAATCGTGGTTTTATTCGCAGAAATGGGGGATGTAGCGAATAAGGTTGCGTATTTTCAAGCTATTACGGGTATTGAAGACACGGATTTATGCACAGAGATTTTGTCTGCTCACAATTGGGACCTGGAGTTGGCGATTGGATCGATTACTGCTGCTGAAACGCCCCGCGCTTCTTCATCTTCCGTCACCGCCTCTGCTGTTCCACCATCGGTCCCTTTAGTTTCAGGCGCATCTTCTGAAAACCAGGACGCGGGCCTCGTTCTGCCTTCTAATGGTAATAATTCTCCGGGTTTGGCTTGGAGAGTGATTACCCTCCCATTTTCTATTATTTCTGCTAGCTTGGGTTTGGTTTCTGGAGCGGTTGGGCTTGGTGTGTGGGCGGCAAGTGGGGTGTTGTCATATTCATTGAGCATGGTTGGGTTGGGTGGACGGGATCGTGGTGGAACCACGCCTCTGGTAACTCTTTCACAGTCTGTGGCGGAGGCAACAGATTTCATTAACAGTTTCGAGAGTGATTACGGGAGATCAAGACCTAATTTTGTGGCTGAGGGTTTCATGGACGCATTGCAAAGGTCAAGACGCGAATATAAGCTGCTGTTTGTGTATTTGCATTCTCCAGAGCATCCTGATACACCTACGTTCTGTCAACAGAGTCTATGCAACGACATAGTTGTGGCATTTTTGAATGAAAATTTTGTGTCATGGGGTGGTAGCGTTAAAGCTAGTGAAGGGTTTAAGATGAGTAACAGTTTGAAAGCATCAAGGTTTCCATTCTGTGCTGTTGCAATGGCAGCAACAAATCAAAGGATCGCATTACTGCAACAGGCATGTATCTTTTTTTTCATTGCTTTTGGATCGACTCCTTGTTTTGTTCGTCTGTCATATTTTTGTGGATGCCTGTCACGCATCCCAATGGCGGGTATCTTTTCGTGTGGGTCCATGACTCATGAGATATACTTATCTGCTCAATGCACCACTGAAACATGCATACATTGATTTGATACTGAAGGCTTTTAAATATACTAGGCTGTTATCTGATCTGAAGCATTAATCTGTTGCATTTGGTTGTTTTTACGTGTTTGAACTATTGTGCTACTTAAATAATTTTATAACAACGGTGTTTGAAGAATTCTCACTATGTTTAATATTTGTTAATGTGTTCAAGCTCTTCAGTGGAAAAACAATATGCCATAGAAGTAATGATTTAGTATATGTTATTCTGAAGAATCATTTCACTTGTTCACTTTCAGATGATTGTTCTTATTCGAGTATGGTTTTTTCAGGTTGAAGGACCACAGTCGCCTGATGAAATAATAAGTTCATTGCAGAGGGTTCTTGATGAAAGTGCACCTGTACTTTTTTCTGCACGGATTGAAGCTGAGGAAAGAAGAAACAATATGCGTCTCAGAGAAGAGCAGGATGCTGCATATCGTGCAGCCCTTGAGGCTGATCAGGTATTACTCTATGATGGTTCTCTCTTTCTTGTACTCTATGTTCCTAGTCCGTCTAAAAAAGGGTCGCCTTAAAGGGAACCTTGCTAAGTCGGATTTTCTCTTCTTTCTTTCTCTTATTTGGTTCTAGGCTAGAGAACGTCAAAGAAGAGAAGAGCAGGAAAGGCGGGAACATGAGGCTGCCGAAGTAGAAAGGAAAAAAATGGAGGAGGAGGAGGCTCGTGAACGAGCAGCCAAAGAATCTGCCCAGAAGGAAGCTGCATTAGCGAAGCTGCGTGAGGAGAAAGCATTGTCGCTAGGTCCTGAACCTGAAAATGGACCTGATGTAACCCGAGTAAGTTGCTCTCTTATATATCTCTTATCAATCCGAACAACACTGTGGCAGGGGTTAGTATTTTAAACCTTTTTCAATAGCCTTTTCATCAAGAGCATTTTTATCTTCTATTCGCCTTTTATTAGGATGTTGTAAAACCAAGCAGGACTTTATTTTACTAGAAGAATAGGTTGAAGAATGTTATATTCTCTGGTATTGTGAAGGATGTAGTATTTGCAATTGGTTGCCATACAACTGATCTAGCAGTGTGTTTGGATGGCTAGTGTCGTTTCTTGTTATTTTGTATAACAGACGCACTTCTCCCAGGTCTTGGTACGATTCCCCTCTGGCGAGCGTAAAGAAAGGAGGTTCCACAGCGTGTCTACTATACAATCTTTGTATGATTACATTGATTCTTTAGGTTCCTTGGAACTTAACCGCTACAGACTTGTCTCCAACTTCCCTCGCTCTGTTTATGGTGAAGATAAGCTCTCCTTGACACTCCATGAAGCCGGTTTGCATCCACAGGCAAGCCTTTTTGTTGAGTTAAGTTAACAGATGCGGCTACGCATCCCGAAAATGCTTCTTCGTCATGTATGAACCTCTCCCTTTCAAATTGCTTGTGTAAAAAGAAGAACAAGTAGTCCTGGGATGATGAACCCATGTCCAAGGTTTTGATTTGAAAATAAAACATGTTTAGTTATTACATTTGATATATCTCATATTTGTGCTTTTTGTCATGCTTTACCCTTTTTGCTATATGCTTGCTGAGCATCCTTGTTGCTGATCATAGAAATGCTTTTCAATGTATGTTTTTATTTAACTTTGAAGTTGCTGGTTACCTTCAAACAATACAAAATCAAAGTTATTGTTCGAAAATAATTCTGTGATGCATCTCCCATTCAACAAAAAGAGGCTTCCTGGCTGCCATGCCACGACCTTGCAGCATCTACAGCACAAGAACCAAAATCACAGCAGCAGCTCCGGTAACAATTTTGTGAACTCTGGGCGACTCCGATGCCGAAGCCTGAACCGGAATCGATCCGAAAACTGTAGGATAAGAGGCACCAGGAGGAGGGCTAGAAACCGAAGAATCAGGAGAAGATCCGTTTACACCCACTGCAACTCGAAGCTTCTGCAACTTCTCACAGCGCCCTTGAGTTCCACTTATGAAGTAAAACTCCCCTGTGTTTGTGATGTTGAACAGGGAATTCCCATTGTTCATACTCAGAATGGGATTTTCAATGCTGCAACTGTCGTATGATTCCTTGGTCACCTGCAGCACGGAGTCTTCGCTTGGAGGGTACAAAAAGACTGCCCAAAAACACAATGCTCTCCTCTTTCACCCATCCATGCAGTTAAACTAAACTGTAAAAGAAATGCACAGCGCTGGACTGGAAGCTGTGGAGGAAGGTAAGTGAACTTACAGATGGAGTCTCCAACTTTGAGATTGTTGTACTTTGCCCATAAGGTGTAGAGTTGTTTGTTTGAAGAAGGTGGGAGGCCCCATGAACTCAAATCTCCGACTTTGTAAATACTGCACAGAACTTCTGATTGGAAGGAAAAAAGAAGGAGAAGAAGAAGAGGAAGACAAGGTGCTGGTGAAAACTGCACCATTTGGAATCGGAGAACTCTTCCCATTTGCTCAGAGTTCAGATTTCCGTAGAGGCTTCTGGAGAATGTTGGCAGAGCAAAACTGGGGAGCCAGGAAACAGATGATGGGCAGAGGCAATGAAATACCAGAAGAAACCTGTGGAAAAAGTCAAATGAAAAGGTGTGCAGGGTGTTTATGGTAATTTCCTTTCCATGTTACATTGAAAAAGGTGGGGGCATCCTTTACATGGAGTCACGTGCCCATGCCATTGACAACCACACCACGGTTGGCAACCATATGCTTTGATATCCCCTTCCACAAGTGCACCTCCATTTCCATCACCCTATTTATGATGATCATGATTCTAAAATCATGTATTCAAATGCATGAATAAATTGGAGAATGAGTTTTTCATTTAAAATATAATTAAAAATTTAAACCCTAAAATTTTGAACCCAATTCAATCGAAATCCATAGCTAACCAAGAATAGATTCAACCTACTTTGAAGAAACGTGAACATCTTATCTTGTTGAGGCAATGCTGGGCTACTAAGTGGGCTAGAACATCTCCGCCCATTGGGCTTTCGAAAAAAGGGTTTCAAAAATCAATTTATAGAACTGGACGGATTTCAAAGTGGAGCAACTTTCGATGTGGGATTAGCGGTGGCCACGAAACGGCGCTGTTTCACATGTTTACGTACTATAAGATGATGGTAGTATTTGCACAGTTTATCTCATGTGTACTCGATAGGCTATCATGGTTTCACACTTCAGTGCTTGGCGGTGACGTGCCGGTGTTGTCGCGAGCACCTACCGGAGTCGGTATCCCGTGCCGGACGTCCGTACCGATTCCCCTACGACGAGAATGGAAAATGGAGAAGAAGAAGCCGGCGAAAACCCCGGCAGCCATGGGCAAATTGACGACCAGGACTCGAAGATTTTCGCCGGCGTGACGGAAGAAGCACTTGAGCACATCCTGATCGCTCCAAGCGAAGGCCAAGTAGACGGATAAGGAAACACATGCGCGAACGAAGTCCAATGCCTTGATCCTGTACTCCGACAAGTCGCCTTGCATACTGTTGTTGCTGTCCCCATTGAAGACGTAGAATCCTTTGAACGTCGCGATGCCATACCGCAGCGTCCCGTCGGAGTCCACGAAGCTGTCAGTGAACGACGACACGAAGCATATGATGGAGGACACCACGATCAGCGACGCCGTGAGGCACTTGTTCGAGATGAGACACGTGCCGTTGTTGGAGAAGGAGGGCGTCAGGGTTTGGAAGGCGAACACGACGCCGGTGGGGAGAAGGTGCGCGAGGTTGGCGGCGGTGGCGAAGGGAGAGTGAGTGGCGCTTTGTGCAGGATGCTGGCCGGCTACGGCAGCCATGGAGTTGTAAAAGGGTTTCTGTCTGTTTGAAAATCCGGGGAGTTCAGTTTTCAAGAGACATTCCGAAAAGTTAACAACGTGCACACAATCAACATATGATGCATTGCAACTGTGCAGAATTCCCCTTTCCAGAGAGTTTCAAAGGCATGGATAACAAAAGGGTTGGTATTCCAGACGTTGGAACGTGCGTCAACCACATCTAACATGTCCCTAAAGTGATTCAGGAGATGAAAATCAACCGCAAAACACCCCCCACTTTATTCCAGACTTGCATGCAAACCTCTATCAGAAAACCCTTTTGAGAAGTTGGAGTGTGGCAAGTCTCCAGGCCATGGTCCCCGACAACCCCAGCAATCAAAGGCTTGGAAACACAGCATCTTCCTTGATTCTTGAATCGTGTATATGGAATTGGAAAGCAATAAAAGGTAAGAACAAATTGATAATTGGAAAAACAAGATTTTCACTACAAAAAATGGAAAAAGTATGCAGAGAGTTTCAATAACTCAAGAACACTGGTTTGCTTAGAAGTTTGAGGATGCATTCATTATACTAAAAGTAGGTTCTTACGTTACTTGTTTCTTCTTGATATGGCTATGAGATGAGACATAATTTTCCTCTTTTACCATATCTTCTGTACATCACCTCTTTTTCAGAAACGTATCTGATTGACCTCGAACAACGTGAAAGAACATAAGCCCCAGATTGTTTTTCTCTTTGAAGAGCACCCTCTTGGGAGGCTTGCTCATTGTAGGCGTGCAGAGTTTCATGCCATCTTCTTGTTGCGTAGGCCTTCTAAAAAAACCTCTTTGTTGAAGGTTGGATCTAATACTCTTCTGACTGCTCTTGTTGGGCAAGGTTTCCCAGAATATTACTTGAGATAGTTTTTCCTTCTCCCTAACATGGGTAAAAGCAGTCATCATGTTGCCCTAAATCAGAGGCCAAGATTCTTGGAAACTCCTTTTTCTAAAGAATGAGTTCATTGCGAGACCACCATGCATCCAACTTCCTCTTCATAATCAAGAATCAATGAAGTTGCATCAAATGCTCAAATCAACAAACTTTGTGGTAAATATCATAATTTGGGTTAGCCTCATTTAAAGCGCATCTGGTCTCATGCTTTAAAGTTGATAGTTCAAAATTTCAGACTTTAATGTTGAAATTAAAAATTCGATAAATCAAATAATACATATGAAATTCAAGTATATAAAAAAATATAAATTATATTAAAAATATTAAATTCAAAGATTCACAATCTCTTATATACTTAGTTATTATACTTTCATTTTATTTATAACTACAGACCCCTCTCGAATTTCATAAATGGGAACCTAAATCGTCCGATAGATTTTACAACTAGTAACTCGGCGGTTTAGTTCCTTGACACCATGTATTTCTGCATATCTCAACTCTCTTATCATCAACTGTGAGTCAATTTTGTTGTTACTTTTTTTCCGAATAAAAATTAGTCTGAAGTATTTACTGTAGTGGATAGATGTGTGTGGCTTGGTGGGGCGAGGTGAAATAAATCTGGCTGCTGAGGGCTGGGCTGGCCTGGCCTGGCCTGAGAGAGAGCGTTCGTTATCAGGCGTAGTAAACAGCAGAGGGAATCCTACCTGCAAGAAAGGACATCATAAAATCCTCATTATCATCTAAATGGACCTCCTCGGTCGCTTTTATTCTAATAAAACTCCCATATCAATGCCCCTCCTTTGTTCCATATTCCCTTTGCTTCCAGTTTCCAGGTTTCCCTACTCGCTCCTTCCACCCACAAAACCAGATCTGCTTCCATCTCGAAAACGTTTGTTTCCAGGATCATCCCATCCCCCCCTTGTGATCTGCTCCACTGTTTCTTTGTTTTTCTCTTTTTTTTTTTTAGAAAATTGCTGTAGTAAATCTCAAAAGTGATGATGGGAACAGTGCAAGTTGGTAACAGTTGTGCTTGCTTACTTGAAAAGCTTTTTGTGTTGAAGCAAGTGGAGATTCCACTGCCATGAATGCCTCCTTTTTGCGCAGTCATTTATAGGGATCTCTCAATTTAGGGTATTTTTGTTAGGAGATGGGATACATCATATACCAATGTACGATAAACCAGATAAAATATTGATATTATATACAAAAAAATAAAAAATTAGTAAATAAGATTGTTGTGTTTGGATCCCCCTTTTTTTGGCCTTGGAAAGTTTGCAAGATTTGGGATGGTTTTGTTATGTTTGGTATAACTTTTTTTTCATACAAGTTTTTCAAAAATATTTTTTTATGATTTATGTCCCAAAGAATTTGAAAATAAGATTACCCCAACTTTTATTTTATGATAATAAATTATGAAAAAATGATTTGTGGGGGCCAAATTTGTATTTTGGATTTTGGAATTATCGAGTTGATGGATCACTGAGATTGTAATAATGAGTTTGAGAAGGACAAAATCTATGACATAAATCTCTTGCCTTTGCAGGAAACCGAACTCTCATGTCATTTTTGGTTTCCTCGTCATGTCTTCTTCGTTCCAACTCACATAGCTCTTTGTCCCCATCTCCTAATATTGTCCCAACGCCTTCATTCGTCCATTCATACATAACCTGCACGCATGCTCCTGGATCCTGGCTCCCTCCTTCCACCACCATGATGAACCACGGCGAAGTCCGATGCCTCCCCGATCCTGTCTCCGGCCATCGCATGCAACTCCACGATCCACAAAACCCTAATATTTTTCCACTCCACGGTATGGATTTCTTGTTATTGCAAATTGGATTATTTCGGTTTTCAGATACCCAAGATTGTGACGTTGGCATTGTGGATGGGTTTCAGGGGAAGCGAAGGCGGCGGCGCCGTGTGTGGTGAGCACGCGGTGGAACCCTACGCCGGCACAGCTAGAAGCATTGGAGGGGATCTACCGGAGAGGGACGCGAACGCCGACGGCGGATCAGATCCAACAGATCACCGCGAGGCTGAAAAGACTAGGCAACATTGAGAGGAAGAACGTTTTCTACTGGTTTCAGAACCGCAAGGCCAGAGAGAAGAAGAAGAATCGCCGCCTTTTCGAGCTTTTCCCCGACGAGAAATGGATTCTTCCTTCCAGAAAGAAGCAGCCCGGTACACCCAATCATCGTCATGCTACAACAACCCAAAGTTTCAGTCCCTCCTAAAATAAAATGTGCTTCCACCATTTTCAGGCTCCGTGGATATCGCAGAAGATGGGAGAGATAAGCTGTCCAGATTAACAGGATCCTCTTCCATTTACAGCAGCAGCAGCACACCCACAGAGGTAACTTTTCTGCGCTAGTTCCACAGACTACACGATTCTAGTATCACACAATCAGGCTCTTTTACATATCATCCCACTTCCGATTCCCTCCGGAATGACTGGGGTTTCCGATTCAGGGTCGAGCAGTGAAAGGCGAGGGCGATCATGAAGCAGAAGCATGCCAAGAGAGTGGGAACCCGTTTGCGTGGAGAAGGATCGTCGCCCCTCCTCACGAGTTCATTGAGTTTCTGCCCACCAAGAAATAAGTGCCATTGAGTGGCTCCTTCTCCTCATGACTTGTGGATTCCATTAATGAATGACTGCGTAACTAAGGAAAAGTTTGTATGCATTTTCAGTGTGGAGGAAGATTTGTGGAAATGATTTAGTGAAAAAGATGCCACCAGCACTTAAAAACGACGTCGTCATGCCGCTATTTTATTTACAATTAGATGATGGATGACAAGCTTTTTGTTGAGGTGTGTTTCTTGTGAGTGTTGCCCTGTAGACAAACTGGACAAGGTTATTATTATTATTTTTTCCATTTATTATCAATTTATATCAACTCAGTTCTATCCTTATATAATGTAAAATCATGAAAATTGAATGTTTAAAAAAGACAAAATCGTATTGTAAAATAGAAGATGGGTCCTTACAATTTTAAATTAAATATTTTTTATTACTAATTGAATGGGATTTAATAATTTTTAATTATATATTAGAAATAAAAATAATTGTTTAAATTCAACATTTTCAATCATTATTTTAAAAGATGGGATATGATTGGGGAGGCTGGCTCCTCCCTAAGGTAGTGCGGTGGTCAACAAGACCCCTCAAGTATTCCTAGTCAACGGCAGCCATTAGTTGACTTCATAATTTTTAACACATTTCTCTTTTATGCGGTTAGATATCAATTTGGGTTCATAGTAATCGGAATTTCAAAACTTGAACCAACCTAACCACAAAGTTTCAATTCAAGTTACGGTTCCAAAAAACCACACGAGTGATTATTCTACAAAATTTGCTATGATCTTTTTTAGCATATTATTAAGAAAAAGATTTTCAACTATTGAAAGCCAAAATATAATTATGATTGTCTGGGTTATAATAAGTTTTTTTTTTTTTAATGAAAAAAGTATACTCATTCCTGTTTGACGGGGTACAAGGTCTCGAGATGTGTGCGAGCCGAAGCCAGTAGACGTATGTGCGTATTGAGAATGGGTAAGCCGGTCCGGCGACCAACTGCCGTGACGGCAAAGAAGTTGAGAGAAGCTTTGAAAGGTGACCGACGCTTCTTTTGTCGATTACATATCTGGTCAAGCTGAAAGGTTTCGTCCCCGCACTCAACACTCGAGTGTTTTTTTGAATGAAAATGATGGATCATGATCTGATCTGATCTAATGGGGCTTAACAAGTTTCAGGCGGCCGTAAAACATATCCATTTAGAGGCGCTGGGCATATCTCTGGGCTGTAGATAGACAGACACAGACATGCCATTCCATTGATTTTCTGTAATTGTATCTTCTACGATTCGAAAAGCCTCAATAGGTAAAGGGTCAATGCAAGAAAGTGATACGAACATTCCCTCCAAGGAAGGCATTCCTGCCACTGACTTGATTTCCTGGTCTGATTCAACAACTACGAGCATTCTTGGAATGGAGGGTCTAGTTTTCTGTCTATATATAAGAATACAGGGTTTATTATCTTTCTCTCATTCTCCTAGAAATGACTACTAAAGTTCTTGGAACCATCTGCTTCACACTTGTCCTTCTCACTGGAGCCACGGCTTCAAGGGTCATCCCAACCCTGCAAAAGGGTTTGCTCGTGGAGACTCAGCTGCGAGGCCTCCCGCCGCCATCGGCGTCATCTTCCTGCACGTATATCCCCGGCATGGATGGCGGCAATCCGTGCACATTGAGTGAGAAAAACTACGCCGGAGGTAAGGGGAAGGCCGGCGGTTCAAGGGTCGTGGAGGTTGAGCAAAGCCTTTTGGGGAGGCCCTGCCTAAAGGGCTTCCGCCGCCATCGGATTCCTCGCCGTGCACATACATCCCCGGCGACAATACCAACCCCTGCCCACTGAACTAGGGGGAAAAAAAGACTGCAGATAGCCATAGGAGTTCTTCAAGTGGAGGAGAACAATTCTCTTCTCTGCTTTTCTTTTCGTTTTTTATTCTTGTAGAAATATTTCTTGATTTGTTGGTTTATGATGATTATTGCGCCATGAAACTTGGTAGCTGAAAACACCTCATTTGGACACTCTAACCATCATCTTTGCAACAACTACGTGGGTTGGTTGGGTTTCACCTTTGACTTTGGACCTTCCCTTTTGTTTGATGACTTTTCTGGGGGGGCGCCTTACCAACCAGCCGTGTATGACTTCGGTTGCAAGTAAAATAATAGGAAAAAAGGGGGGCAAGTTGAGAATTTCACAAAATTGTCTTGTAATCGATTTTGCGAAGAATAGGAGGGTCGGCCAACGAGCCAACCCTATCGAGTTTCCACAAATTATGTCGGCCATATGTCTTGATAGCCATACAGCACCAGCCAATAACCAGGGCTAGCGTGGCATATTTAGCCAACCGACCCTTTTAAGATGACGGGTGCGATCCGAGGCGGTATTTATACCCGCCTTCCCAAGGTAACCCCATCTCAGCAACCGATGTGGGATCGGCAGAAGAAATTTCCCAAAATTGATTTCCCAAAATTGATTTCCCAAAAATATTTGAATTTGCTTTTAATTTGTATTTTATTAAGGAAAAAAAACACCAATGAATGCCCTCTATCTGGGAAGACTAAAATCGACATTTGTGTATAAATGAGGGGCAAAAGTCAATTCCAGTATTCTTGTCACGTTGCAAAATGGATTATCCGTTTGATTAATTAAAGCCCGAAAAGAATATTCTTATTTTAGAGCCTCATCTACTTCTAGCCTGAGCTACATGTGACTAATAAAAAGAATTCAGGCGTTTTTTTAACCTTATAATAAATTACATTTTTTTCTTTTACAACATCAAATAATTATATTTAGGTTGAACTCAAGTTAGATTCGCTTTTGAATTCGATTCAATAATTTTTTAAAAATATGAAATGTATATGTGTGATTTTATTTTTTAAATATTTTTACAATAGGTTTAATTCATCTTTAATTCAAGATCATGAAAGAAGAATGGATTTTAAACCACTTATTTTTTCACTGTATTGTTATTTAATTTTAGAAAATCTAACGAAATCTTAGCAATAAAAGGTAATGGTTTAGGGTTTGGACCATGGGGAATATTGAAAAAATTCTCAACGGAGCTTTCAGTTCCGCCACGTCGAAATTTCTGTGGCCAACCGGAGAAGTAGACGTGGGAAGACGGCGGAGCTTGAAGTAAGACGTACGTGGCGTTATTTATACCTTTCTGTAACGCCTTTATAAGCACTGGTGCGCTCTGCTTCATTGTCTGCGTCGGTTTTTGCTCGACTCCCCGCTGTCCTCCGTTGGTTTGTGATTTTACTGAAACTTTTTGGATATGGAGGGAGAGGGGACAAGCTGAAAGTACTGACGGCTTTGGACTCGGCGAAGACGCAGTGGTACCATTTCACGGCGATCATTATCGCCGGAATGGGCTTCTTCACGGATGCATACGATCTGTTTTGTATTTCGGTAGTAACCAGGCTTCTTGGCCGGATTTACTACCACCACGAGGGCTCTGCGAAGCCGGGAAGTCTACCTCCGAACGTCTCGGCGGCCGTTAACGGTGTCGCATTCTGTGGAACTCTGGCCGGCCAGCTGTTTTTCGGGTGGCTCGGTGATCGGTTAGGCCGGAAGAGAGTGTACGGCATAACGTTGCTGTTGATGGTGTTAGCTTCCATTGCATGTGGACTTTCGTTGGGCGATAAGCCGACGGCCGTGATGGCGACGCTCTGTTTTTTCAGGTTTGCTTTCTTTCAGGCAAGTCAGAGTTAGTTACAGTAAAATTGCCGGGAATAATAAGCCTGTATGCATAACAACAGGTTCTGGTTGGGATTTGGGATTGGTGGTGATTACCCGCTTTCCGCCACGATCATGTCGGAGTACGCCAACAAGAAAACACGAGGGGCGTTTATCGCCGCTGTGTTCGCGATGCAGGGGTTCGGGATTCTCGCCGGAGGAGCGGTGGGGATAATCGTCTCCTCTGCGTTCAAGGCGGCCTACCCTGCTCCTCCCTACTCCGTCGATCCGATCGGCTCCACTGTCCCTCAAGCCGACTACGTGTGGCGGATAATTCTCATGTTCGGCGCGCTACCGGCAGCGTTAACATACTACTGGCGAATGAAGATGCCGGAAACCGCGCGGTACACGGCGCTCGTCGCGAAAAACGCTAAACAAGCCGCTGCGGATATGTCGAAGGTCTTAAACGCGGATCTAGAGTCGGAAGAAGAAATCGCCGATCCGAAACAGGAGGGAAAACGAAACGAATTCGGTTTATTTTCAAAGGAATTTCTCCGGCGCCACGGGCTACATCTCATCGGCACGACTACGACGTGGTTTCTCCTCGATATCGCGTTTTACAGCCAAAATCTCTTCCAGAAAGACATATTCAGCGCGATCGGATGGATCCCGAAACCCGCAACAATGAGCGCCCTAGAAGAAGTATACAAAATCGCCAGAGCACAAACGTTGATCGCACTCTGCAGCACCGTTCCCGGCTACTGGTTCACGGTGGCGTTCATCGACAGGATGGGGCGGTTCGCAATTCAGCTGATGGGGTTCTTCTTCATGACCGCCTTCATGTTTGCTCTGGCGATACCGTACAATCACTGGACGCATAAAGACAACAGAATCGGATTCGTGGTAATATACTCATTCACCTTCTTTTTCGCTAATTTCGGCCCAAACGCCACCACCTTCGTCGTTCCGGCGGAGATTTTCCCTGCGAGGTTCCGATCCACCTGTCATGGAATTTCCGCGGCGTCGGGGAAAGCCGGGGCGATTATCGGAGCTTTCGGCTTTCTTTACGCCGCGGAGTCGCCGGATCCGACGAAGAGAGACGCCGGATATCCCGCCGGAATCGGAGTAAGAAACGCGTTGATTGTACTTGGGTGTGTTAATTTCCTGGGAATGGTGTTCACGCTGCTGGTTCCGGAGTCGAAAGGGAAATCACTGGAGGAAATGGCGATGGAAAACCTGGAAGATGAAGAAGCCAAGCACACAGAACCCACCAACAGAACAGTTCCTGTTGGCGTTTGAAAGTATGATTAATTAGGATGCTAATCCGAGTTTAGCAATAATAAAACCTTTGTATTAATAGTTTGCAAGTGGAAAAATCTTCGAAATAGTGCTCATTATTTCTCCAAATATCATAATTAATCTCCAAATCATTAATATTCAATGTAGGATAAAATAAATTCCTAATATTTAATAAAATTAATTTTCATTATGAAACCCTAATTTCTATATAAATTTCAACCTAAACTTATCAATTTTATCAAATAATATAGATTAAGTGTCTATTTTTTATTTTGAATATGTATTTGAAAAGATGCAGTTTTAAAAATAATGTGAATATAGTTAATTTATAATTATAAAACTATTTTATTATAAACTATAAATTCAACATATTCAATTATTACATAATTTAACATTATAATATAAATATATTTTTAGATTATATAAAAATAATATAATTTTCATAATAATTATTAAAACATATATTTAATGAATTCGATAATTTATAAAATTACATTATTTGTATGATATTATCTGATTTAAATATTTAAATTTCATAATTTTATGTTTTATTCTTTTGGATAAAAGTAGTGGCACAAAATTAGAAATATTCTTTTATTTAAACATATTTTTTTTCTCCATTCGTAATTAATATGAAATATCGTAATTAAATTTTTAAACTTACATTCTTTTCTTTTTTTATACTAAGCATCCTCATTGAATATTCACTTATCCTAACATTGGTATGTGCTCAGATTTAACTTTGATTATAGAATAGAATAATTAAAAATCAGAATTTTTAGAATTAATCACAATTATTTTGAAAGTTATGTAAAGAATTTGTATACCTTATTTTTATTGAATAGCATAAATTGATTTTGACACCAACCGACTACTCGTTGGCAATTTGGGTAAATTGAAAACGATAGATTTTTGCATTGTATTTTTTGTTATGAAATGGAATAAAAAAACAAAATATTTTAATAGTGTGAGATGTCAATATTTTACAGGCTTGAGTTAGGGATTTGATTCAGCATTATTCCCACCTAGCGACTTGAATGCCCATCGCCCTCATTAAAATTTTGCCTTCAAGAAGCCCAGTCATAATAACCCTATCCAGCCTTCTTAATTGAAATATACTCCATAAATATTCCAAAATATTTTATAGGATATTATGCACATTTTATTTTTATTAAAATATATAAAAAAAAAACACAAACCATCAGTTTGGGATCGGCTTCAATTCAAGCTACTTTTTTTAATATTACATTTCCTGCATTAAAGGGATAAATAATAAAAAAACGGAGTACGTAAAATTATAATTTAAACATTTTTTTGGTATTTTTCTTACTATTTTTGTTAGGTTTTTTTGTTGCTTTTAGTAAATTCTGTTTAATAAATATTTAATGTAAATATAAAATGCGCTCTAAAATATGAATTAATGTACACTGAGCAGTCAAAGTTTCTAAAAATAAAAAAGATGGGTTTTTACTCTTTAGCCCCTCTAAGGTGATGCACTATTATGGATGTGGAAAATGATGATATTATTAAAATAATTACATAAATCTTGTACGATGTATTTTTATGAGTATGATAGAGAATTTTTGATATAAACTTCAAAATTAAGAATACTTAACTTAGGGCAATTTGAGAATTAGTGATCCTAGAAAGATAACTTAAATATGAAAAAAATATAAAATCGTAAGAATTAAGTATATGAAACGGATAATATCAACTAATATGAATTGTTATAAAAATAAAAGGTGATTGGAAAGGATGGGATGGTAAATTTTGTTTAGGTTTACGTACGTTTGAAGTGGGGTCCCACCTGTGTTTGCAAAAGCCACGATATAACAGCGTGGGTGAGAATAGAAAAATGGCGTCCTGTCTGTAGAATCCAAAGTGTGCTCGCTCTCACTGAAGAACACACGAGTTTTGTCTCTATTCTCAGCCACAAATCTCTCTGTCTCACCTTTTCTTCTCTCGCCGTTCGCCCTGCTGAGAATACCAACAAGATGTTGTTGGGTCGGATTCCCATTTGGAGATAGATAAATGTGAACTCTGAAACCCATTTGACCTTTTTTTTGTCTGTTGAATGTTGCTGCCTTGAATTTCGGGAAATGGAGCTCTTTTTCCAGCTGCATTACCGTATTTGATTATTGATTCCCAGGCATTGGGTTTTTTGGGGTAGATCTCTGAACCTCTAGCTGTGAAATCAATTGAAGAATGAAGCCTAGTACGCGGCTTTCCTCCGCTGTTTTTCAACTCACGCCAACGCGTACGAGGTATTTGTTTCTTCTCTGGGTTGTTTTTTTGTGCCATTTGGTTTGCATTGAACTGATTCGTGCGCGTAGGCCGACCCCCAGTTTTAGATCTTTGTGTTGTTTTTCACTTGGTGGGTGCATTTTTGGTTGATGTGTATATTTGGAATTTGGAGTAAATCGATGGGATCTGTAAGGGAAAAAAAAAAAACAGAGCTTTCTTGTGGTGCATTCATTGATGATCACATGGGCGATAAGGAGTGGACATTTGCAATGATATCTATAGTAGGATATAAAGTACCAGTGACCTAAACTTATTAAAATGTGTCTATATTTTATTGCTCGTACTACAGTTTCTTCCTGACTTCCGGTGATGATGTGATTCACTTTCAAAACTGCTATTCGCATATTGTGATGAATCTGAGAGATTTTTGGAGTTCCTTGCTTTGCAAAATCCCAAATTTCATAGTTTTTCGATGTTCAGGTGTGAATTAATTATAATTGCCAAGGACAAGAAGGAGAAAATTGCTTCTGGACTGATAAATCCGTTTCTAGTACACCTCAAGACTGCTCAAGAGCAATTCTCCAGGGGTGGTTATTCTATTTTGCTCCAACCTGAAAATGCCAATGATGCTGCCTGGTTTACAAAGGCAACTTTGGAAAGGTTTGGTTGGATCTTATCATATTGATGAGTTTACAGAGATGACACTCATTTTCACAGTTCATTTCAACCTCCTGGTCCTTAGTCTAAATGAAATCTTGTACTTTTATTTGATTTCTGTTTGTTGCATTCAATTGATATTTGGTATGGGGGTTGGGTCCCGTTTATTATTTATGAGCGAATCATTTATGAACTGAATTTACTGGGGGATGCTGAATCACTTCTTTGTATGGGAATTTTTGCGGTCCATTTCCATTGATGCTGACTTTCATTTGGATGGTGTTACAAAGGGAGATGCAATATGATGATGAACACCAGGATGTTCATGTAGCTCACGACTTAGTTGCAAAACAACATTAACACTGTAAACTATGAACAGGTTTGTCCGTTTTGTGAGTACTCCAGAGATTTTGGAACGTGTCTACACGGTAGAGACTGAAATCTTTCAGATTGAAGAAGCAATTTTGATCCAAAGCAGCAATGATAGGCGTCACAGCAGACATGATTTTGGAAACAATACTGTAATTTCATTGGGAAATTTATTTTTTTGAGATTGTTACTTTGCTAAATTTCGTTAGTAATATTATCAATCATTGACAGGTGGAGCATCTTCATGAAAAACCTATGGGTGTCAACACAGGTAGCTGTAGCGTAGTTTCATGATTTTTTATGATTTAAAAAAATGATTGTATCCAGTTCATGTGTGCTTCTATTCCCTGCATCGTTTCCTTTTGCATCATGTTTCAATTGTAATAGAAACTTTTATTGGTGTAAGCATTCTGATGGAACCACTTAATTGTCTTTTCTTTCAAGTGATGGACTCCATCTTGGCCACTGGGTTAAAAACTTTTAGTTATTTCTATATGGATTGGATTTCACCTAAGCATTTCTCAAATTTGCTTCTTCTTGACTGGTCATTTACTTTTCAACACTGATCTCTTGAAAATAATGGGCAGGTGACAAACCAATCTCCAATTGTGATGAGAAAGCTATTGTTTTATACACGGTGATTAGTTGTTTAGCTTTCATTCTCCTCATTCAATTACCATGCGTTTGTTTACTATTATCTTTCTCAACAGCCTGGGCCGCTGCTGCCCGAAGCTAATGGGTCATGTCACCATGAGGAGGACCCGAAGTATGTGATGCATTTTTAATATAGAACTTGAGATTCCTTCTCTGAGAATTATTTGGGATTTGTGATTACTAGGCTGTCCAGGAAAACCAGCTCAGTTATTTCAGTTTATGTTTGTTCCTCATGACTGTTTCCATGTGATGTTGTATGAATGTTCAATGCTTGATCTTTCAGCAAATACAAACACTATAAATGACATATGTATATTTGAAATCTAAATTTGTTAATCTTCATTTCCAGAATAAAACTTTTGAAAGTCCTTGAGACCCGTAAAAGTATCCTACAGAAAGAACAAGGAATGGCCTTTGCTCGTGCTGTAGCAGCTGGATTTGAACTAGATGACATGGGTCCTCTGGTCTCTTTTGCAGAATGCTTTGGTGCCACTCGAATGAAGTAAGTTTTTTCTTTCTGACCATCTGACAATGTGTCGCTGAGATCAATAATGCGGTATGCAGCTCAGTTTGTTAAGCTTGCATCTGAGTGGCTGTATCTTCTAAATAGGGAAGCATGTTCAAGGTTTGTGGAACTTTGGAAGAGCAAACACGAAACTGGCCAATGGCTTGACATTCAACCATCAGAAGCATTGGCTGATCAGTCCGATTTCTCAATGAAGAATACATCCGGAATCATCCTCTCTGATACTCTTTTGAACAATGGTGAACCTAATCTTATGCAGGGATCTAAGGGGAATTCAGGTCCACCAAATGAGGCAGGTATGCAGCAATTCAATGTCAGTGACCAGTTGATGTTGTTACTTATGAGTATCTTCATGCTATTACACATACTGTTTTCTTTTTTTTTTACTTCTGATTCCTTTACCTTCAAATCTGAATCAGCATCTTAGATAAGCCTAGCATTCCAACTGATAATATTTCGTGAGCATTTCAGGTGAATTGTAAAGTCATGAATGTGTGAGGATAACACTCGGTCTTAGTTTTTACAAAAAACCATACTTTCAGCACCATTGCTCATTGTTCATTTTCTGCAAGGAGCATTTACATTTGTCCAGTTCGCTATCTTGTAATTTTCGTGTTTATTTAACTGCTAACAGGAGACAGCATGGTCCCGAATGGTCAACAAGAGTTTTATCAAGCTCAGTTTCCCCAGATTGCGTATCCCCCATGGCCTATGCATGCTATGCCTGATGGTCAACCACCTTTCCAGGCATATCCAGTTCAAGGGGTACCACTATACCAGCCTTATTCAAGTGGTCAGTTCTTTCAGCCAAATCGCCATCCTGTAGAGCTTTTTGCATCAAATTTTAGTCCTTCCGATATTCAAAAGCACTCCTATGATAACATTGATGGTAATGCTACAAGAAAGGCCAGTGAGATTAGCAGAACAGGAGCACATGATGATGTAGCATTGGATGGTCCTCAGAGTGTAACATCTCAAAAGAAAGTCGGTAGTTCCAGGAAAAAGAAGTCAGATACAGTAGTTATACGGAATATTAACTACATCTCTTCTAAAAGGAGAAGTTCTGGAAGTGAGACAAGTTCTGGTTCTCATTCGGATTCTGATGATAAAGATGAGTTTGGTGTGGCTAATGATAATTACGACCGAATTCAGAGTTCTTCAGGGGCAGGAGGAAGCAGAAAAGATCCTGATGACAGGCAGTGGCAGGCGTTTCAAGAATGCTTATTGAGAAAGAGTGACGAAGAAAATTTTGCTGAAAAAGATGCAATTTTTGCAGCAGAGAAGGATGCTAAGATAAAAAGGCAGGCTCTTCCTGCAACTGACGGTGCATTAACTCAAGTTATACGGGATTCACTTGGAATACAAAATGGTAGGGACATCAGTAGATACAATGAAAGCACTTCTTGTAGGCCGTTGGGATCAAGTGATGAAACCTTTATCCCTAGTGTAGGGAATGAGTTAATTGATAGAAACCATGAGAGAAGTATTCAGTTTTTGGAGGCTAATGGGAGGAGAGTTCTACGTAGAACAATTCATGAGGATTTTATGTTTGATGGTCCAAGGAACCAAGACGATTTCAGGAATTCTTATGATCCTCAGTATGCAAATTCTTTTCATGACGCTTCCAATAAGGAAGAGAGGCATTGCTCAAGTGGAGTTCCGGATGAATTGCTTGTTCCATTTAGGTCTCAGTCATTAGCTCCATATGATGAAACAAACAGAGCTGCTGTTGATGTATGCTCTGAGATTCCAGGCAAAAACCTCAAGATGGGGGATGCGAGACAGCAGAACGAAGTGAATTACGAGCCTAATGATTTGGGTTTGCTGCCTGAACGAGGCACCGAGAGTAGATCTTTAGAATGCAATCCAGCCCTTGACTATGAAATGCAAGTGTGTGCAGAGGGGCCAAAGGGAAAGTTGAATAGCAATGTAAATAGATCTGAAAAGGGTTCAAAATCAAAACCGAATTCAGACATGTCACATAAACACAGAACTGGAGGGCCTGTTAGAAAGGGCAAGAACATGAAGGTGAGTCCTCCTGCAGATGCTCGAGCACGAGCTGAGAAATTGAGATCTTACAAGGAAGATTTGCAGAGAATGAAGAAAGAGAAGGTATGTGTAGTCCTTATTTCAGCCATGTCATGCTGCACTCAAATCGATATCTGCTTAAAATTTGTGCCATTAAGCTCTCAACTCTTTCTTGAATTTCTGAAGTATGTGACCTCTACCTCGAACTTTCATATACATTGTGAAATTTAGAGACCCATTTCTTATAATGCCTTCAGCTTTTTCTTCCCCTGTTTTATAAACACGTGTTCTATTGTGAATTGTGCACAGGAAGAGGCAGAAAAAAAGAGGCTTGAAGCTTTAAGGGTTGAGAGACAAAAGAGGATCTCTGCTAGAGGCAGTTCCTCAGGCAAGCCCTCACCCCTCCTTCCGCAGGTAAAGCAGCTGCCATCCAAACTTTCTCCAGCAAGTAGTAGAGGGTCAAAGTTCAGTGATTTGGAGCCGCAGTCATCATCACCTCTTCAAAGATCCAAAATCAGAACTTCACTCAGATACAGTGAACCGAATACAGTCATGAAATCGAGTAAACTAAGTGACGGTGTCCATGCCTCTGGGAATAGGTTAGCCAGGTCCTCATCATCATTGTCTGGGGCAAAAAGAGAGGAAGACAACGCCACGCCTGATTCTAAGTCCTCTTTGCCCTGGATAAGAAGGCTTTCAGAGCCCAAAACGGTATCAAACCCCCCTTCAACAGCAACCAAAGCACGAAGTGCTGAGACTGCATTTGCCCGGAAATCAGTCAAGGGGCCTGATAAAAGCAAGGTATCTGCTATCATCAACCTTGATAAAAGCAAGGGTGAAAGTCTTCCTGAACTGAAGATAAAGGGTTCAAAGTTTCCTATAAACATTCATGATCAAACACCGTCCTCAAAGGAAGTTGAAAATGCAAATAACTGCAATGTGCCTCAGAAGGTGGATGCAGATGATGGTCATGTAGTTGAGAAAATTGTTGTGGTAAGTGAAGAGGAGAATCCTTCTTTTCTGACTTCGTCTGTGTCAAAAAGGCCTATGATTTGTGATGGGCATAGCACCCAAGAAACAGTTCAAGAGGCGGCTCTTCTTGTTCCTAATGTACAGCAAGAGATGCAAAGCATTTCCAAAACAATGGTTAATGTCCATCACTCTGTGGGAGGCCGTGGCAATCATCAGCCAGACTATGAAAGGGCTAATAAAGAAAGATCTGAAACAGTGTCAAGAGCTGAAGAATCTGCTAAAGAACTTCCGCCTTGCAATATGGAAGACAATGTGGATCATCAAAAGGGAATTGATGAGAAGGCTTCAATAAAGGAGACATCAAAAGGTTTGAGACGTCTTCTCATCTTTGGAAAGAAGCATCATGTTTCCTCAACTGCTGATCGAAGTGTTGACTCGGAAGGTGGTGGAGAAGCCAATGACACGAAGAAAATGACTTCACCACCAGAAGGTAACTGCATTTCTCATCTCAAGTTTGTGTGATGACAATGCATTAACTCTATGCCTGGCTAGCCATTGCTACAGTGAACTTGAAGCTCTCTTCCTGTGGTTATTATCTATGCCATGTTGCCCTCTCATGTCACCTAATTTCCTCTGTATTCTTCCTGGTTCCAGCTCAGACTCTGAAAAATCTAATCTCAGAAGATGATAATTCAGCAGCGGCAGGTGCTCCTCGAAAGGGTAAGTCCTTTGGCTTCAAAATGACTTCTTCTAGATAAATGATGTTCATGATTCGTTTTACATGCTGGGGATGGGGAGCTCAGCCTCTCGAAATTTCTCGTTACTGTCATCATTCCGATCCAAAATGAAAGGAAAGAAGCACACCGAGTAAACACTCCAGATGCTCCAGCTGCAAACTACCCTTTCAAATGGCAAGCAACAACATGAGATCTACAATCCGTGCAGTAGATTCATTGCCTTGTAGTTGGTTGATGTTCCAAGCTTCCCACGAAAAGCTGCAGTTGTGTTTCCACGAGTGGAATAAGTGTGAAGTGCTTCTGTGTTTCACAGCGGTGGATGATGCTGTGATTCTCCTCCATGTACTGTGAACCTCGAGTCCCCCTACCCCCTCCTTTTTTCAAGAGCAAGTGCTTATATTTTTTGGCTATGCTTCAGACAAAAACAAAGTGCAAGGCATGGCAGTTGGAGGTTCAGACAAAGCCTCAATGCAGTTAGTTGTGTCCGAGCACGTGGAGTATAGATAATAGAAGCAAAAACTAGTTATATTATATAGCACCACGTGCTCGAAGACAAACAACAAACAATTTTGTGCCACGAAAGAAAAATATTATTTCAATAATTTCTCGGGAAAATAGTTAATTTTTTTCAGATGAATTAAAAATCTAGCTATGTGTTAGGTATTATGTGAGAAAATTGATTATTCATTACACAAATTTTTTAACTATAAGAAAGATTGTTAGAATGATCATTTTTCTAAATGAACTTAATTTTTTCATAATAAAATACCACAAAATAAACCAATTGTTTTTCAAATTAGAAAAATGAAATAAAATTGTGTTCTTTCTGAAATACAAATTTTTAATTCGAAAAAAAGAATGTAAAGATGCACCACCTAACACGTATTTGCGTCCTAATCTCTCCGTCGGAAAATGGGGCGTAGCGTACAGCAACTAATGAAGGATGTAGGTGAGAGCCAGCGCCAGCAACATGAGCCCGTACGCGATCCCCTGATCAATGGCTACCCCTGCAACCACCGAACCGGAGCACATTCAACCACAGAATGAAGGAATCTATGAACAGACAGGGGAGGCCGAAGAGAATCCCTTCATACCGTCGCTTGGGGAGGAATAAATGGGTGCAGCCGCTTCGTCGCCGACCGGCCGGAAGCCGCGACCGCCGAACCCTAATCTCGGAATCTCCATTTCGTGTATGAACGTGTCTGGGAACCCAATATATAACTGCAGCTTCGCAGAGGAATGAAAAGATGATTGCGCGTTTTGACTCGTCAATTCAAATACCATGGATTGTTGTGCCTGAGAAAGGTATTCCAGAAATCGGACACGTGATCCCTCCTTTTATTCCCACGTTTTGATAATATGATTCGACGGTGGGGCCAAGGTTGGAGAAAGATTGGATCTTGGGGGAAAAAACATGTATTATCTAAGTACCCTGGAGCCTGTACATCTGACAAACTTTGAATGCATCATCTTCTTTCAAAACGTTCTGGTTTCTGAAGCCATCTGGAATTATCTGAGAGTAGTTCAGGAATCCCCTTCCTTGTTTATAAGAATGTTACAACGATCTATCTGACATACAGAGCTTCCTTCATCTGCCATTGATGCTCTCGACCAAGCTCACCTCTTTACCTCCACTCTTGTTCTCCAGCTCCTCCTTGAGAATCTCCATGGAGTCCGAGATCTCCTCCTTGTAAGTATAAAACCGCGAAAGCAGCAGAAAAGCCACGAGGTTGATTGCGTTCAGAGCCGCCAGTAAGGCGTAGTAGTAATCTAAATGCGATGCATTTAGATTGTTCCTGATCCACCCTCCACTGCCATTTCCTCTGGTGATCTTCTCCACGGTTGACAAAAGGCAGCTGCTCAGAAAATTCCCAACTCCCAAGCTGGTCATGGAGTAGGAAGTCCCTAAGCTCTTCATGCTTTCAGGGGCCTGATCGTAGAAAAATTCGATCTTGGCGACCTCTAGAAAGGCGTCGGCGACCCCATTAGAATGAACTGCGGAAGGAGTACGAAGATGGACAAAGGGACTACGCTTAGATTCCCTTTGATGTCATCTCCGTGAGCTCTGGCTACGTGAAGCCTGTGCCTCTCAGTGAGTGACGCCACTGTCATGATCATGATGTGGATCAGCATCCCGATCCCCATTCTCTGCAATAGGGTGATTCCACGTGGGTTTTTGGTGAACTTTCTGACGAACTTGACGAACCATTGATCGTAGATGACGACGGAGATGAGCATAGATAGTGTCACGAAGCCGGTGAGGCTGGCAGGGGGATTGTGAATGAGCCTAATTTCCGGTCCAGGGTGGTACCTTGTTTAACGAACAGGGTCCCGATTTGTGCGATCATCGTGCTTGGGATGAAGGTCGCCGCCAAAATCGGAAGCATTCGGAGCATCTGCTTCGTTTCTTCGACTTCGGTCTGACTGCACAGCATCCATCGTTTCGTCGAGCCGGTCTCTGTTGCAGCTTTGTTCAAGAACCTGGAAAAAGATGTGTCAACGCTCGGCGCCAAAATGACAATCCAGAGAAGCTTGATGTGCCACTACCTCAATGACGTGGAGGCCACCGGTTGTCCGGCAGGATCACCGCCGGACGGAACAGGGAGTTTCCATTTCCTAAGAGAGGCCACAATGACTCTGGCCATTTTACTAAAAGGGCTGCCAGTAGGTATTTTATGTCTATAGAAAGGCGTTCCGGCCAGAAAGATGGCAATCGAGACGGCGAGGCCGATCGTCGGGAGGGCGTAGCCGAGCGACCAACCGACGTTATCCTGAATGTAAACCAGGACGGTGTTGGCGAAGAGGGTTCCCATGAAAATGCTAAACATCCACCAGTTGAAGAAGGAGAGCTTGTGGGATTTCTCTCTGGGGTCGAATTCGTCGAACTGATCCGCCCCGATGGTCGAAATGTTGGGCTTCGTTCCGCCGGTGCCGACGGCGAGTATGTAGAGAGCTCCAAAGTAGACTCCTAGTTGTAAAGTCGTGGCCTTTGGGCAGTTCACGCCCCTGGGATCGGAGCATACCGCCGGCTTCAGTGGGCTCACCGATACTGACAGAGTGAGCAACGTCATTCCCTGAGAATCAAGACAAAAGAGTTACACACGGCCACAAGATTCCAAGTCAACGGCGGTCGGCTTGTCGGAAGCCCCACAAGTAGAGTTTATCGGTTACCAGGAGATAGATCGCGGAGGCGACGATGAAAGTCCAGTAGCGGCCGAGGATGGCGTCGGCCACATACGCGCCCAGTACAGGAGTCAGCCAGATCGTGCCGACCCAATTCGTCACGTTGTTCGCCGACTGAACCGTCCCCTGGTGCAGCCGCGTCGTCAAGTAGATCACCAGGTTCGAAGATATGCCATAGTACGCCATTCTCTCGAACACCTCGTACACTGTAACAGAAACACATTGTAAGAAGAAAGCAGCCCGGTTCCTCGATTGCTCCCTGTCCTAAACTTTAGCCCGAAAACTAAACTCCCACATTAATGCATGAATCACTCTCAACTGGCGCCGCCATTACTGGATACTCAAGCATTTAAAGGAGAAGACTTGACTTCCAGACACGACACAGTTATTCGGCTTCGTACGCAGGAGGCTCAACTCAACTACTTTCCGGGCTGCTCTGCTAGTGCGGTGGAATCATACATCAATGAGGCAACCACCCTCATTAAGGAGTAATTAATCACAAAACTTAGCATAGTTGCATCTACTCGTCCTATTCTTTAATCCCAACCAGAAAAGCGAGTTAACTGTCCGACAATTTCATTTCTTATCGGCATCCTGCATTCTACCCACTTGCGTTGCAAGAGCTGGTTCAAAATGAAAGCAAAGCAGGCTCCAAATTTAATGTCTTTTGGCGGTATTAAATAGCAGTAGATGAGTGAAGCTGTCAACAGACAACCAGCCCCAACGTGTGGAGCCATGTCCACAGAGCAGGCGCTGCGGATCCGGAGCTCTTACTTCAATCTTCCATCACTCTGGTATTCACCAGACACACCATTACTCAAGCTAAGGAAACCAAGCCAAGCCACACGGGACTCTGTCGTTACCCTTGGATTCTACTTTTTTTACCCCAGTCAAAAAAGCAGGTCCAAACCACAACACACCGCATACGAAAATCTCAAAGAAAGAAAAAGGGAGGGAGTGAATGAGAACGAACCGACTACGAAGGAGCAAGCAGTCCATCCCCAGTTTTGGATCGGAGAACAGGCCTCCCTCTCAGGTCAACAGACCCATCTTTAGTATACGCGCCGCCGTTATCTTCAACACCAGAGGCGTCCATGAGGGCGACAGCAGCGGAGGAAGAGAGGAGTCCTTGCGTGATGGGAGGAGGAGGAGGACCATGTCTTTATAGAGCCAATGAGTTGGAATTTCGTGTATTTTATTCCCATGAGTAGAGCATTCAATCTTTTATCAACTTGCACCAACGTAGAGATAAAACCATCAATTGGTATATTCCTCACCTACCATACATTTTTAAAAACTAACCATAGTGACATTATCTCTTACATATTAATATTAGATTTGATATATGCATAAATTATAATCGGGATAAGTTTTATTTGGAATAAAAGAAGTATATAACAATACTTCTTTTTTTTATTATTTTATTCCATGTTCATTAGATAAACTATTCGAACTAATCAAACATCATGGGTTTATTTTTTTTATTTAATTATTCACTTTATATTTTCTATCAAACATATTCTAAAAATTTAAATATAAAATGATTATTTTTCACTAACAATATGACAATTACTTCTCAAAATCATCCTCACACTCCACCCCAATGAACTCCTTGTGTGAAAGCATTCAATTTGATTTTTATTTTTAAAAAACATTATTTATCAAATAATAGAACACTCATTTAATTTAATTTTTTTCATGGGTTCTTTTTATTTTTAATGATTGAATATTATTTGATGTTAACCTTTTATTTATATAAAAAAGGTAGCGGCAATTTGAAAAAAAGGATGAATCTTTGCATCTTTAGCCAGAGTCACAATCAAAAAATGCCATTTTTAAAACACGCAGAGGGACACGCGTCAGTTTCAAGGACGTTGAAGATAATACGATTTTTTTTTTCAAAAAAAAAAAGAACAGATAAGATAAACACAGTTCAGGTACAAAGCGAAGGAGCGTTGTTCGTTGTGAATTGGATAATATGCGAATTTGTTTAAGTGATTTTGTTAAAAAAATGTTAAATCTAATTACCGGGGGGAATGGACACGTGTCGGTAGTGTTCACAATAGCTTTTGACTTCATTCAACAGGGTCCAGGTAGCCGTGTGAAACGTAGACCGCGTGAGGTTTGAAAAGTCAATAAGCGTCGCTACCGACGTGGCATTCCGCGGCTATAATTTCCGTCCAAGTTTAAAATTTGTTTAAAAAACATTATATTGTATTCATGATTAAACTCTCAATACTTGAATTAATTATATATTTGAATATTTAAATAAATACATGTCATACAGTCGAAATTAAAATAATAAAATATATGGATTTTTTATGTACATTTTACATATATATTTAAAATAATAAAATATAAAAATCACTTATGTGTTGTAATTAGATTTTTTATAGATGAGTTTGTATATTTTTTTTATAAAACATATCTATCAAACATTTATTGTTTAAGACATACGTGTTTGAATATTTAAAAGTCAATCGCAATCGAGAAATATTATTATTATTTAAAAATTTTATTGAAATAAAATTTAATTTTTTACTGGTGATGGATTAGGACCGCAGTTTCAAAACTAGTGCAGGGGTGTGGAAAAATATGGCAGCTTCATACTTTGTGCATCGTTTTCCATCGTCTAGATGATTAGGACAAGCCACCACAAATCCAACGAACAAGACTTTCCTAAATAAAATGTCAACATTTAGGGACAATTTGGTACCAGGATTTGAATTTAATTTATTTTAATATATATAAACTGGATTTGAGGAATAAAATATTTTTGGAATTATTAAACTGCAAGCACAAATAGTGAGGACACGGACTGGGTGGCGCTTCTTGTCCCGAAGGACATGCACCAGCCTCAACCAGCGAGTCAAGAGGGCAATTGAAGTTGTGGAGAATAACAGGCGCTGGATCAGGTGAACAAGAGGTCAAGCTTGATTTGTTGGAATAATGGTATTGAAGAAGAATTGACCATTGCTAATTAAAATGATTTTTAATTAGTTTATATATGATATAAATTCATTAATTTTGATGATTTTAAAAGTAAGTTGGACCTTGTACATACATAAAGTTTAATTTATTAGATCGAGTTAAGTTTTCAAAAGATCCCAAAACCTAAAAAGCTAATTGCAATAGGGAGTGCAAACCCATCTCAAAATCCTTTCACGTGTATGTAGATCAAGTTCATATTTTGATTCATTTTGTCTCGAATCCATCAGGTTATAGGATTTACATATATAATCAACTGATTTATGAAATTTAAAAAATAGTTCTCAAAAAGATTCTTGAATTTTGAGGAATTGAGAAATTCTTTAGAACAATGTTTTAAATATCCAAGTTTTTAATTTTTTATTCTTTTTTGTGATCTATTTACAACATGATTAATGATACAATAGTCTTCCATTGCAGATTTTTCTCTCTTTGAATCATTCCATGTTCACAAAGAAAGAGTGATATGACAGCGAATGGGAGTGTAGGAGGCATTAGTGTTGCATTGAAAGACATCCATGGAAGCTGTATGAAAGCTTAACTATACATTAGCGGGCTGCACAGAACAATGTAATTGACAGTAACAATAGATAACAAGAGGATATGCTACAACATGGGTGTCGGAAGTAGAGAGCAACAGTGGTTTTCTGTGTTTGGAATAAAGCAAGCACGTACACGATGCCATTCATGATGCAAATTAGGTATCTAGAAACGTGGTATAGTAGGATAACTGATAAGAGAAAAGCCGAATAAATTCACTGAGAGATGCTTCATTATGGTCCATAATAACGGGATACTTGATTGACCTGAAAAAGTACCTGAGCAGCTTCATTTGCTGCATTCTTGGTCCACAATGTCATTTTATCTTCTCTTTGACGCACAGAAGCAGCCACGCCACAAATCTCATCCGCCTCATCAAATTGCTCAGAGACAGCCATTAACTGGTGGCCATAAGATCAAAAGTTCCCTGAGTTGAGAAGAATAACAAAAGGAACGTGCCTGAGATCCTACCTGTAATGAATCATCAAGAGAGAGTAATCTTACAGTTTCAAGCCACATTTTTTCCTGACTGGATACATCAACAGAGAGTAATCTTAACATTATGCTCGGTTTGAATACTTGATCGTATGAGCTGCAGCACAAACAACCACTTTACCTATCAGACCGAAAAAAGATTAAATCTTTCAGGCAAGAATACAGGGATTAGCTCAAATTCTTTAAACCATAAGAAACAAAGAAAAGGCGAGAAGAGACAACATTTACGAAATTGGATCTTGCCCTTAACAAAGCGAGAAAAGTTGCAAAGAACGAATGGTCGAATCACCTCCCCTACACTCTCCGCCGCCGTCGCCGCCACTTCAGTCTGCCATTTCCGGAGGAAGAGAACTAGATTTGGTAACAAAAAAGAAACCACGGACTGCACTTCAGCCGGCTCTTGTTTTATTCATTTTTGTGACATAATTTTAGAGGGAAATTTGCTCATAAGGTTTTTAATCTGCAAAGAAAATCCTAATAAGGGTTTTTTAATTCCACAAACCGCTAAATCGCCCCTTCCGCCGATGGCTTCTTCGTCAGCTAAACGTTCTTCCAATAAAAAATCCGGCAGCGGCGGAGACGGAATCCTTTCTCGAATCAACGAGTCTTCCATAGTTAAGAAGGGAAAGTCCGCCGCTAGCGACGTCGGGTATGTAGCCAAGCGCCTACTGAAGAGCACAGGCAACGCGGCGTGGATTGCTGCCACTACGTTCATCGTTCTAGGAATTCCCCTGATCATCGAGATGGATCGGGAAGCACAGTTCAACGAAGCCGCGATGCAGGAGGCATCACTTCTCGGCGGCCCCACAACTGGCCAACCGGCGTTTATGGCCCAGCCTAAGTGATTTGTCGGTTTCCGAGGTATTGCATTGGTGCAGCGGATCTCTGGCTTTATCCTAGTCTCCTTTGAATTTCATTTATTCTGTTTCTTTTGCAGCAGTTTTAACGTGTTAGCCGTTGGTGGTGCTGTTTCTCTTCTGCCTTGTGATGCTTGATGACATTGCTAGAAATAACATGATCTTACATGCATTGGACATTGTCCAAAGAAATTAGCTTTTTACAGAGTTTAGTATGGGGCTGCTTCAATTTAGTAGCAGTGCGCGGCTTTTGCCACTGCCCTGTTCTTAAATCGCTTTGTATTTTGCTTCTGGCATTGAATCTGAAGCTTGCTTCCAATGCTTAGTTCAAAATCCTTTCTTCTTGATTCACCAGGTATCACCACAACTACACTTTCCATTTAAGAATCTATGGTATCTGTGAGCATCCCTTACTATGATTTCCCTGTTTTCTATTGTACTGATATACCTGAATACTTGATGACAGTCTCTACAGATCTTCAAATTTTTCACCACTCTCAGAGGCTTTCCATTTGGGGTTACACCGGGTAGTAACCCGAAAGCCACAGCTAGTTTTTCACTATGACCCCAGAGCATCTCCTTCTTGTCTTCCTTATTTACATCATGTAGTGCTTCATTCATATGCGGAACATACCCTAGCTTCTCAATCTTCACCATTAACTCTGATAGCTTTGCGTATACCTCCTCCATCCTTTCATGCCGCCTGTCTCCAGCAAAGAACACATGAACCCTTCCCTTTACTTCAATCCAGCTTCTTCCCACTTCCTTTCTTACTCTCATGTCCCTCATCATCTTCCATATTTCCTTAACTTCGTTCCATCTTCTATCACTTGCAGAAGCATTAGCTAAAATAACATAGGCCGATTCGTCGTCTGGGTTGATCTCACGGAGTTTCTTGCTGATCCTAGTAGCAAGTTCAGGGTTTGTGTGGTTCACGCAGCTAGACAGCATTGTCCGCCACACTGCTGCATCTGGCTGGTAGGGCATTGTCAAGGCAACTTTCTCTGCTTCATCCAATCTCCCTTTTCTCCCCAGTGCACCCACTAAACATGTGTAGTGCTCAATCTGTGGCTCTAATCTGTGCTGCAGTTTCATTTTGTCCAGCCACTTCTCTGTTTCAGATACCATCCCTGCATTGCTCAACGCCGTCAGAACTGCCAAGAAACTGTAATTGTCTGGTTCTATTTCTTGTCTTTCCATGGACATGAAAAGCTCAATAGCAGATTCATGGCTTCCTTGTTGCGCATATGCAGCCATAATTGCATTCCAAGCGGCAATGCTTAGTTCCACTCTGAAGAGCTTTCTTGCATCCTCAACTAGTCCACACTTCCCATACCCGTCGATCAATGCCGTCTTCACGTATTCATCGGAATCCCATCCACAAACGAGAGCATGCTCATGAATAACCATACACTGATCGAGCATCGCCGTCGCCGAAGCTGCACGCAGCACCCCGGAAACGCTATGAGGAGTCGATCCCACGCCCTGCCTTCTCATCTCGACAAAATAACGCAAAGCATCAACGGGGCGATGGTTTCTCGCGAACCCATTAATCATAGCCGCGAAGCAAACCTCATCCCTCTCAGGCATTTCATCGAACACCTTAACTGCAGCATCCATATCCGGAGTCCGGCAATACACTGAGACGAACCCAGAGGCGACAAAAGGGTTATAGTCCACAGCGAGCTTGAATGCGAGAGAATGAAGTTGTGGGCAGAGAGAAGTAGATGATAAATAGGCGCATGTTCTGAGCACCGTGGCGAATGTACGTGCATTGGGAAGAGATGGGGGGTTGTGGCGAAGCATGGAGAGGAAGAGGGAAATGGCGGTAGGAGAATTGGCGAATGCGGAGATGATGGAAGTCCATGTGACTGTATTTGGGCAAGGAATAGAGAAGAAGAGACTTAGAGCAGAGGAATTGAGATTGAAATTGGAGTAGAGGGTGATGAGGTGATTGAAGAAAGCTACGTTTTTTGGGGAAGGAACCAGTTCCTTGATAGCTTCGCCATGGATGACACGCGGATCTTTCACCATTTCTTCTTCTTCCTCTGCAGTTGTAGTGTCGTTCCACCCCCGCCATGGGAGGGAGAGGGACAAATTTGGAGTAGAAACAAGCACCAGTTTTTCACCTTTTTTTTAAAAAAAAAGAATTTTGGTTTTTTTTCTCCAATTTTTTTTAAAATTTTATAATTCATATTCTACGTAATCTACTTTTTTGTTCTTTTAAATCCACTGGCTCTCTTCCTGCGGAGAGTGAAAGTCCAAAGGTTCCTCCTTTTGCATCACTTGTTCCCTCTGTAACCCAATTTGGATACGGGGGGCGAAGGGATAATGTGGAAGAGTGACGCCGGATTGGGGCTGTATTAGATTGTAACTTATCCTACTCCTGCTGCAGATCTTGCGGGTTGGGGTTTATAGATCTGGGGTTTCTTCAATGGCGGCGGCGTTTCCTCTACCGGTCACTGCTGCCCAGGTTCTTATTCATGGTTTTTTTGGATTTAAAAACTTTGGGTTCTTCTATTTCTCCATGATGTGCGAAGGGTGGGTTGTATTTGAATTTTGAGTGACGACAAAACACAGTTGAGACGTGTTTAGACCTTGAGGGAGGATGCGTCGTTACTGGTTGGAGTAGCTGAGGATTTAGTAAACTATTGTCATTGTAGGAAGAATCCTTTTTACTTAAGCGTATGGATAATTGGATTGAATTTCGTTTGTGGTTGTGAAGGGCAGAAAAGATGCATATTTCGTGTGATATTTACTGTTCATAAATAATTTGTTGATCAAATTTTCGTAGGTGGGTACTTACTTTGTCGGGCAATACTACCAGATGCTCCAGAATCGGCCTAGTTTCCTGCATCAATTTTATAGTGATGCCAGCACCATGCTGCGGGTTGATGGAAACTTGATGGATTCTGCTAGTGACGTCCTGGTACTTCTTTTATGGCATATTTTTGTTTTTCGCTCTGACTTTTCATGCATCTAAATGTGGAACAAGAACCTATTATGAATGTTATCCTTTGTGGTTCGATTTGCCTATTGCACCATAAAAGAAGATGACTGTTGGTGGAATGTTCTTTTGTCTCTGTATAGAAATGTTCTTTTGATGCATGAAATGACTATGTTCTCTTAGGGTTCACAATATGAGATGGAAAAATATAATCATATCTGGTAAGTAGCTTGAGTGTATATGAGACTAGTTTTTCATGTGGGTTGAACCCAAAGTTAAAGTAAAACTGGTACATAGTAATTGTAGCTTAGACAGATGGCATTTCTCTCTCTCTCTCTCTCTCTCTTTTTGAACTCAAGGCTTGATGTGGTGCCGTTTTTAAAAAGAGTGTGCCAACGATGCATTAGTTATTAATTTGTTTTTTCATGATGCTCTGTTTAATCGTTTGGAACTAGGCCGTGTTAATTTTTATCATTATTAACTGCAGCAAATTCACCAACTTGTAATGTCCTTGAACTATGCGGAAATAGAGATTAAGACTGCACATTCCTTGCAATCCTGGAACCATGGTGTTCTGGTAATGGTTTCTGGTTCCGTGCGCCTAAAAGGGTTCAGTGGAAGAAAGCAATTCATGGAGACCTTCTTTCTTGCTCCTCAAGATAAAGGATACTTTGTTCTTAATGACATGTTCCATTATGTCGAGGAAGAACAAATTCTGCAGCATCCTACAGCGTACATGCATAAGAGCAATCTTGAATCAAACCTTCATTCATCTGCTACGTTTCAGGAACAAGGTTCATTCTCAAAGCCACCTTTTCTGACGTGATTCTTTGTTAATGATAACTTAGTACCTTGAAAATAAATTTTATTCTTGTTGGAAAAAATAGTGCACCTGGAAATGATTTTTTAAAATACAAATTCAAGGGAATAAGTAAAATGATTACAAAATATGTTGACTGAATTTTGACTAGTGGTTGTGCATGGTTACTGAATTTTGATTTCCTTACTGCCATCCACGTGTTCTAAACCATTACATGTGCAGGATATGTGGCATATGTGATTATTTATGCATAAAATTAGAGTTAAAATTTTGCTTTGGAGATTCGTGTGGTAACACTGCGTGCATGTACAATGATATTTTCAGCGCCCAATTACATTCTAGGCGAAGATGTGCATTCCAGAGAATTTCAGCCCGCTGTTGAAACTGAAACTGGTATTCATCTCAACAATTATGGTTATCATGAGGAGCAAAATCAGCAAGTGGCTGAATCAAGAAATGTTTTGGAGGATAGTTTTGCGGTCCACTCAAATGGTTCAGTTGGAACTGCTAGTTCCCTCCCAGATCGTTTCGCTTCCCCTGCCCCAGAGCTGGCTGGAGAGCCACCTAAACATACCTATGCTTCCATAGTATGGCATCACTATTCTTTCTGTGGATTTTGTTTTTTTGTTTTTAATGTTTGGGGCTATCTTAATTTATCATTTTCTTGATTATTTGAAGTTACAAGTTGCAAAGGCACAATCTGTACCAGCTGTGACCTCTCAGGCTAACAAGCCTTCGGCCCCATCAGAATTGCAGCAAATCCCCGAAGCTCCATTGATTGAATCATCCAATCCTTTGGAAAACTCCGGTTCTGAGATTCTGGATGAAACAATACCGTTGGATGATGAAGGTGAGTTTACTTCATTGGGATTTCTGCTTGTTTTTTTCATTATATAGTGACCTCATGCCAGCGTGCTTGTATTAATAGCATTCATTTTTGTTGTTGGTCCAATTTTACTGGTATTTTTTTTTCTGCAGTTGAAATAAAATCAGTGTACGTAAAGAATGTTCCAACAACTATGGCTGCTTCGGAAATTGGGGAGGAATTCAAGAAGTTTGGTAAACTCTCTTCGGAAGGAGTGGCCATTCGGACACGAAAGGCATGGTCTTTTTATCTGCTTCTTTCTCTGTCTACAGTTCATGGTCTTTTTTTTCCCTCGATATATCAGCAATATTGTGGACAATATTTGCAGGACATAGATGTATGCTATGCCTTTGTCGAATTTGAAGATATCTCTGGTGTCCAAAACGCTATCAAGGTAATTCCATTTGCTGTTAAGTTTAAGATTACCTCTCCACTATTCGAAATCATCCTCTGTATGGTAAAGGCCTTGTTTGATGAACTAATCTGTCTTTATTTTTGATGCGTTACAGGCATCCACCGTTCAAATTGGAGGCCACCAGCTCTATATCGAAGGCCGGAGACCAAACAGAAACACCCCTTTTAGAGGCGGAAGTAAGCATTGCATTAAAACCAATTTTCCCATGAAATCTGAAATGTCAGTTGGATCCGAACCAATGATCTCTGACTTCCATGCTTTTCTGTCTGTGCATTGTCTTTGTTGGTTCATGTTATCTTCAAGCAAACTTGGTTTTGAACAGGAGGCAGGGGCAGAGGCAGGGTAAGTTACACGACGGACGGCGCAAGGGGACGGTTCGGGGGGCGCAGTTTTGGGAGGTTCGACGGCCAAGACGGCGAGTACGTTCGGCCACAAAGAGGGAATGGGTTTCACAGGCCACCTGCTCAACGGAGCTACTCGACGACCCACCAAGGCTCAAGGAACGAGCAAAACTTGTACGAGTGAAAATGGATGCGAACATGAATAGTGTTTCTCGCATTGGTTGGTATCCATTTAGATGAGTATGCTGGCATTGTTCATGAAATAACTCTGAACTTGTTGTACCCAGAAAACACAGTGGCCTCAAGGCTCAGGTACATAGGCCCTTTTCATTTGTAGTGTGCACTGCATTGTGGTGTCGGAATTTCAGGGAGTTTGAAGTTCAGAGTCGACGTGTAGGTTAGCAGGCTGGATAAAATGGTTACAGGGCTTTAAGAAAAGTGCAGCTGCGAGACAGGTGTCCGACACGTGCAGACAAAACAAGCCACGATGCGGACACGTGTTGCTCATTCCATTCTCATTCTCGGTTATATATGTTTCTCCCGCAGTGAAGCAACTGATAGATAATCTTCACAGCAATTGAAGGAGACACGCTGTTCTGCAAAAATGGCGAGGGCAGTAGCGAGAACGTTAGCAGCCCCGCTGCTGTTTCTGAATCTGATCATGTACTTCATTGTTCTCGGCTTCGCTAGCTGGTGCCTTAACAAGTACATCAATGGACAAACCAATCACCCCAGTAACGACATTCTCCTTTTCACCCTCTTCTTCATCACCACGCTTCTTATGTAGTAGATGTAGAAAACCTTTGCCGTCCCTGTCTGCAGATATGGGAGGCAATGGAGCGACCGGGGTTTTCCTGACGTTCGCCATACTGGCGGCGGTGCTCGGGATCGTATCGAAGGTGGCCGGCGGCAACCATCTCCGAGCGTGGCGCAACGACAGCCTCGCAGCTGCTGGTTCAACTTCCATTCTAACTTGGGCGGTCACCGCGCTCGCCTTCGGGTAGGAGCGCCGTTTTCCGTTCAGTGCCTTTCAGACATACTAAGAAACGGCCTTGTGGGTTTTCTTGCAGTTTGGCGTGCAAGGAGATCAACGTCGGAGGTTACAGAGGGTGGAGACTGAGAGTTCTGGAAGGATTTGTGATAGTTCTGGCCTTCACTCAGTTGCTGTACGTGATCCTCCTCCACGCCGGTTTTATCAGCAGCAGATACGGACCGGGTTACAGGGACTCGGACTACGGTTTAAGGGCCGGTCCGGAGGCTGAACCCAAAACCGGGGTCACCGCGGGCCGTGTCTAGGTGTCGTGTGTAGTACTGCGTGTAGTATGTATATGGTAGCAAGGACACCGCTTTACCTACTGATTGTAATAATATTTGCTGTAAGATGGAGTTACTATTCCCCATTCTTCCACGTGCTATTTAAAAACAAATTAAATGATTATTTTAATAATGGTAAAATGTCCTCTATACGAAATTAGTGCAATTTTGGAAATTAAATTAATTTTCTATCGATGAATATGAGCTATAATTAATCTTCAAAATTTAAAAATCTAATATATTTTGTTCTCATTTTTTATAATTTGATAAATTAATCCTTATTTTTGGCCAATTATAGTAAAATTGAATTAGAGAAAACATTAAAATGTATAATTATGAATTAAATATTGAGCGCTGTTTTTGTTTAAAGATCAATTATGAATAATTTTGAAATAATGAAGATTAAAGCACCGTTAATAAAGATTAATTATCTCATTTAGATAAACAGTCGGTATTATTCACGTAATTTTCATGGTATCAATTTTAGATATAATTAATTATGGCGTAATGTAATATATTCTTGTTAATTTTTTATTAAAAAGATAATTTGAATAGCTAGGGGTTCACCGGTGCAGCGCACATAGAATCATCCATCGTTTCTGTAGATGTGATTGATTCTGTGGATTAGGTTTCTGAGGAAGCTGTGATCCATCGCCAGAAGCCCATGGCAAATATGCTATCCGCGCGGAGCGGCCGCATTGGGCGGCGGTTTCCAGCCCGGTAGTTTTCCCAGGCGGTTCACGCATTCCCATGCTCGACAGAGACAAAAGCATCAACATCTATTAAACTTCCTTGAGTGTTCCCTGTTTTTTTACTAGCTTCCCTCGTTCTCTGGTAGGTGTTATGGATGATGATGAGTGTGTTGGTGAGGGAGGGAAATACGAGATTATGGGGGTATCGGCAGATTGGCCGTCTGAGGTAGCAGCTTTCGGTGATTATGGCGGTGGACGAGGAATTGAAAGGGTCACGGTTGGGGAAGAGTCGCAGGACCCGTTAATGGCTTTTGGTTCAGGGATTATGCTGATGATCCTTGGCAAGCTTGACGCACGCAGCGTGGCACAAGCTCGGCTGGTATGCCGTAAGTGGATGTTTATTGCTTCCTCGGACTATGTTTGGGCTCCAAAGGTTCCAACTTTCTCTCTCTTGCGCTTTTTTTCTTTTTCGTTCCAATCCTATTCTTTGATATTCCTTTGGCATATTTTGGTTATCCTGCTTTGAATGTTTGTATTCAATTTTGTAATTACTATTTACTTCACTTGGTTTGCACATTGGAGGTGTTGAGTTCTGAGTAGGTTCTATGGGAAAGAGTACATTCGACAGATAATTTTAATAAATATGGAGTGTTTACTACCTTCGGCTGCGAATCGTCTCTGTCTTTTGTGTTGCAATTTTGTGGGTGCCAAGGTGTACTTGTTTGCAGTAAAATCTAAGAATTGTAAAGTTCATTCGCATTTGAGCATCTAATTGAGGTTATCTAAAGTTCGAGGAGTGAATTTGGAGAATATGTAGCCCGGCTTCTTAGAACAAATATAACAGCGTTACAGTTTGAACACTACCTTGGCAATCTTTCGTATTTTTCAATATTTTCTAGTTGCTAGGGGATATTTTTCCCATGTAAGTAGTCAAATAACCTAGTGGCTGTAAATCTGGATATCCGAAGTATTCTGTACACCTAAAGCACAGCAGGGTACTCCCCTTCTTTCCATTCATTGGAGCGTTTTTGGATTAGTCCTAACATTGAGGTACCTAATTGCTCTAGATAACAACAATTTAGTGTACATTTTATGTACTCTGGAAGAATGTTTCTGATCAACTGCTCTTTGTTTCTTAAGCATAGGAGGGTATTCTTGATGCCTTTACTTTTTCTTCCTAGAGGTGCTCTATATCTTCTGGTTCTTTTGCTTCCAATGCATCTCTTTTACATTCCTGTGCATGCACCTGTTTCAGGATCTCTTTTGTGTGTAGAGAGATTACGTCTTAAATGGTGGTCCGATCCAAAATTTTACCTTCTGTTTCCCTGTGGAGGCAAAGCTGCTATCATTTTGTGAAGATGAGGAATTGGATGACAGAGGTTTTGTTAGGTTGATTTGTTTTCATTCTTCTGCAAAAGAAGTTTACTTTGTTATATCCTAAGAGGCTTTGTACTTCATGTTTAATTTCTTTTAAAGAGCATGTAAACGTGAAAAAGGCAGGTAAATTTAAAATTCATGAGTCAGTTTTACTCCTTGCATTGAAATTGCTTCGTTTTATTTATGCGCTTGATCATGGAATAATTATGGTGCAAGAGGAGATCTTTTCATCTGTCAACTTGGGTTTTTTTTTTGGTACTTGTCCTTTGCTTTTAATTTTTACTTCAAGCATCAGAAATGGAAACGTATCAGGTAGAGGGTTCTTACATTAGCGGCATGCTCATATCCCTTTACTTAATGTGGTCGGCGGATAAGGCATTGTTACATTGTTTTAATAGCACAATCTGCTTCTGACGCGGCCAGCATATAAGCTGTTATTCCCTCTTGTGTAATGGGAGAGATAGTGCCGTTTTTGTGCCCAGAATGGAGTTACGATTCTCCATATTTTTGGCTTCAGAAAGTTACCAGTGACTTAACAGTTCCACAGGAGATGAGGCAAAGCAAAGTATATCTTGCAATCAGCCCCCTTGCAGAAATTACACCTGAACAGATGACTGCTGGTCCAGTCAGCCGTTTTCCAGTTGGAATCACGAAGGCTTGATTATCCTTGGTGTTTCAGCCGGAAACTGTATGAAGACGATTGGTGCCTATATTTGCCGTGCTTTTGAAATTGAGGATTTCATTGCCAAGGGGCCTGTGAATTGATGGTAAGTTGATTTTCAGGAGGGAGAAGGACCAGATGCAGTTGTGCGTAAGAGATGGAACAATTTGGTATTTTCCAACGTTAAGTTTAAACGCTTTACAGCGTTGGAGTAAACACAAGGGTGTGAGAGTGAATTTCCAAATCTGTTTAGGCAACTCCTCTTGAGATGGATATTTTCCGCACGGGCAGATACATGGGATGATCTGTCTATCTTGCATGCAGACTTGGTCTTTTTTGTTGGAGGGTGCTTTAAGTGCGAGGGGGATTTATGCTAACAAGGAATCATTTGGGGAACACCTTGGAATATGCACGTAGTAGGTAAGTTTCAGTTTCTCAACAGGAGTTACAGCACCGCTGTTCTGGCTGGAGAAACTCGAGGTTTGTCATGAATCCCAAGGCACTGAAAAAAGCCATCCGTTAGCACTCCTTGCATGTTAATAATGTCACTAGGATTTTGATAATGGAAGAATGTTGTCATGAATCCCTCTGTCAAGTGGAAAAGCGTCTGGATATTTGGTTTGTGTGAAGTACCACAAGTACCTACAATTGCAGCGTGTTAAGAGCTGCTGTTTATGCGAGGGATGTGAAGGCCATTTCCCCTGGTTGACGGAATTGAACCAGAGCTTGCTTTGAAACTGAATGCCATGTGTATACTTATAATATGTTGCTACCTCAGCTACATCATATCCCTGAAGTTCGATTTGTGCGTAGGTGGTCTTGAGTTCTGTATGAGACTGGGAAAACTGCCAAAAATCGCAGATTGTTGACATTCAATGGATGAGGAATCAGTGTACTATTGGATGAAGAGCTACGAGCAGAGATGCTCAGGAGCTTAGCGTAGCCTTCCGTTGAATCGTGAAAACCAATACTCTCCCAAGTCAAGGCGTACACAATAATTAAATAGAATGAAAAACCGAGTTTTAGCTCCTCCGTGGGAACAAGTTTGGGGCTTGGAAAGCTGTGGGTCTTGGAGAACCGCTCTCACTGTTGCTGCTATTCCTTTAATCTTCGATTCATTCACAACTGAGATGGGAAGTTACAAGGCTGAAAAGAGAATTACGCCAGCTCATTAAATTAAGGTAACCTCAATGCAGTACTCTAGGCAACATACTAAGGTTGGGGAGAGGCGCACTAGCTTTTGCACAAGGTCATTGAATATGGTCTGCTCAATAAAATAATTAGGTAATAAATCCAACGTTAGCAGCTCCCATTCTGTCTTTGAAACACCTAAGCTAGTTGTCCAGGGTCACATCCAATGGTCTACATGGTTATTAAGGAGAAACTCGTCCTCTAAAGCATCAGAAAGGTGGAGCACGTTGATAGAATCAGACTAAAGACATTATTATGTCCGAATTCAACTGATTACAATAACCCATTTAGCTTGAATCTAACGGCTTGTTGCATCAGGTTCATATCAACCCCACATAACTGAAAATTTGCATGTTTTTTCCTAGTGAAATTTTCTTACAGTATTGGAGTCGTGCATCACAAATTTATGGTAATTCATAATGTGCAGCTGAGCTCCCAAAGGTGTTATTTTTCTAGTATCCAGATGAAAACAACGATTTTTTTTCCTTTTTTCTTTGGTTTCTTAGACAAGTCAAAAAGGTGTTTATTGTTTTGGAAAAGCCATAATGAAGAATGTTGATAAATTTACTTTTAGTACATTCTAGTTCATAATAATCTGCTTTTGTTGAATGTACCTACTAGCCTCTCGTTAAAGTGGATTACTTACAGTGTTTATCATGATCATCCTACTGTTTGCAGTGTGATGATTTATGGTCTGGAAAGGCTTACATACCTCAGGAGTCAAAAGAAAGGGGGATTCCAAAGTTTTCTGCTTACTTGCACTCTGTCGTGGATGGCAAACGAGTAATACATCCTTCAATAATGTTTTTACTGGTCAAAAAAGGTATTTAATTATTTTCTTGTATCAGACCAGGATACAGCAGCGGGACCTCTGTGACCATGTATGGGATTTCCATTTCAATGAGGTATATACTACTGCATTTCCATTTTGTTTCAATATGGCTTTTGTTGAAGCATAAATGCAAGGGTTATGTCGCCCCTGACATTGGAATTTAGTCCATCAAACAATGTACTCTCTTCATTTGGATGTCACCTGCCGCATTCTTATATTGACCAGAAGTCTTTAAGTTTATATTAATATGAGTCAAGTCAGCTTGCGTGTTCAGTTATTTATTTCGTTCTTGCGTCTCATATCAAGCACTCAGAAGTCGTTAAATTTATATTTATCAGAATCAAGTCAGCTTTCCTGTTCATTTTTATTTATACAATTGCTGTATCTCATTCGATTGCCAATATCAAGGACTTACAAAGAAAGGGGGTGTCCCGGGAAGAATAAGCTCTCTTTTGTTGGAAATCATGTGCAACGTTTTATACTAAAGCCTGCCTTTTTTATTCATCTGTCATTGCCTCGTCTTAGAAATGCTTTACCTATGAGAGGCTTCGGAATCATGCAGCTTATGTGTGTGCTCCTCCACTGCTGCTAGGAAAACTTCTCGTGTGAGGATTAGATTATGTGATTAAGTGGATACTGGTTTATAAATCCATGTTAACCCATAGAAAACATTATCCCAAATTCCTGAGGCAAATGCAGAAACGAGTTTCAGATCTACCTCCTAGTTTGCCTGAGGCAACCCTGAGGAGTTCTTAGAAATCTGAAACTTTTGTTTGTTGAATGGATGAAATCATGTTGGCCACCCACGCAAATAGTTTCTGATGGATGTTCCTCTTGTCCTCCTCCACTCAGGATGCCCCTGACTACTGGAAAAGTCTGGATCCGTACTGGACTGGGGCAGGTAGCCCAATGAAGCGTTATTTCCAAATAGATGGTAGCATAACCGCCGACCCGGATGACAGGGTGTGGGGTGGCCATGAATCATGCTACACCGTAGTCACAGGTTTGCTGCATGATGGCACCATGAGGGAGCACTACGTTCGAATCAACAGGTGGTTAAAGCTGTCTGTGCGCAGAAGAGAAGACTGGGGCTGGGAGTTGTATTCCAGTCTCTGCTCCTACAACAGCCTCCCAGATGCTGGAAAGGTAGAAGCTGCCGGTCCATCCTCCCCAGGATTCTAGACCAGAGTTCAGCAGTTTTTGCTTTTCCTCTGTGTGCTGTCTCTTTTGTTGACTTTTATGTTACTTGAGTACTCCTCCAGTTTGTGCGGCGGCACCTGGGTTTTGTTCCATTCAGCGCTTACTGCCAGAGCTAATGTTCCATGCAGTCTTCGCTGAAGAATTTCGGTTCTTGTGCATTGTTCTCATAGTGAAACATTCAACCATCGCCTTTATGAAGGTAACTGACTCCACAAGTAAGCTAACTAATCGTCGAAGCCAACAATGAACTAATTGGGATGCGTTTGGGTGCTGAAGATCACTAAAAACTGTAACTCGAATGTGGGTTTTAAGTGCTGCTCTGCAAAATGAAAGGAGGTCGAATGCTAGATTTCTCGAACTGGAAAATCTGATCAGAAGGTGAAGCTCTACTAAACACAACCTTCTGTCAGCTCCTTGTCGAAAAAAGTCTCTATCCACGATAAATAATGCCTAGTCTTTTTGTGGGAAATGTTCTGTCCTAACAACCACCTACCCCCTAAATCCTTCATCCTGCGGTTACTGCACCTACTGCACAATCCTACATGATCACAGTTAAAACTATATTCCATAAGTGTTCTTCACAAGTATAGTTGCTGCAAATAACTTGGTCTCCTTTTTCACGAGCAGAAGAAACAATAAAACCTACACCAAGTCCCACCTTTTCCCACACAAATCCACCATACCAAAAAGTTCATGTCCATTCAAGAAAAAAATCAAGTTGTAAATGCAGAAAAAAACCCACATCGAAACATTTCTCTTGCACGTGTTCATTCTATCTAGAATCCATAGCATGTGAACTAAGCTACGGCAAAGAAAGAGACAGATCGTGCACTCTTCTGGGTCACAAGAAACAACCTTTCATAGAATGCAAAACAAACAATCACGATAACCAAATCATGCATCTTCTTGATGTCCGTCGAAGCAACACCAACAAGCTACACATGTTCCCAAAATATGGGACCAGAGAATCACGAAGCATGTTTTCAATTTTGCTACCAATGGAAGGACTCAGTTGGAAACATTCACGAATGACATTATAGCATATTTCCACATCCTATAAGAATTATTTCTCACTTGCTTACTCAAATTACGACTTAAAAAGCTCCTCCTAATCTATCCAAAGCATACAATGACCTATCAGCAACACGGGCATCATTAACTATAGTGCAGAGTGACTTGGACTTATTCTACCCCATCCGTACAAGGAAGATCAAATTTAATGATCATGTTGCTCTTCCGCAATAATTGCCTTTTTAATAAGCAGTATTTTTTTCCCTTTTCTAATCTTCCTAAAGTGCCTGAATTACTTAACCATTTGGCCACCGTTCTGCAGGCAATGATATGGTTTATAATATGATGTACAGCTCATGTACGCATCCCTAAAATATGTTTCACACTGCGTAGTCAAAACGCATCAACCATCAATCCAAGGAAAATAGGTACGGTGGTGATGCGGCGGCTTTTTGGGTTCAAAACGGCTATTTCTCGTGTTTTGATACTTGATCATCATGTCGAGAATGCGATGATAACAACAAAATGCATTCATAGGAAAGCTAGTCTTTACTAGGCCTGGACGGCAAATAGATACCTGATTTTTTTAGAGGCTGAACCCGAAATACCAAGAGCCGCAACCTGCTTCCCCAAACTCCAGCCCTTTTTATCCCTATCTCAAAAAGAAGATAAAACAACTGAGGCTTCCGAACATCAAAACAAAGAAAAGGAAGAAGAAATGATTGCAAGTATCTTGCAAACAAACAAACTTCCCAAATAGGTTCCCTACACTACACCATATGAATGACCACTCTCACCCTTCCAACACAAACGTTTCTTGTTTTCTCATCGTCACGAATCACACACATTCAACGCAACATCACTCCATTTCGAAAAAAACAGAACAAAACTAAGACCTTAAGCAAGAAAAAGTACCGTTTCTTCAAACGCTCAGAGCGGATAGGGTTCCGATGAAGAACAATAAGAAGACGCGGGAGTGACCTTCCTGGGGAGCAAAATATCAGAGTTCCTTTATCGCATCGGGATCGCCAATTTTCTAGTGCCGCGAGTCCTCCCATATCGTCAATATTACTAAAATAATTCAATTTTTAATTATTAAATACTTATTGAATATATAATATTCATTATAGCATATCCCATATCATCAAGATATACTTAACCAATTGAACACGATATATAGACTTCTAAAATTCATAAATTTTTGAATTAATTATTTTTATATGTGAATTATGTATTATTAAACAAAGAATTTGTAGATATTTTATTGATTAAAGAAATCACTTTCTAGTTTTCTATATTCAAAATAGCAATTGGAAGATATTTATCCTGCGGATGCGGCCGCCGCAAATGGAAGCCGACAAGATCAGTTGCGCTGTGAGAAGATATTTATGTCAATACTCTGAACTGTCATTACATTACGCACGATTCCTCTACTCATCCTTAGAAAAAAACATACATATCTTCTCTAGAACTCCTTTTGGATTTTGTAGGGATTCTCTGGAGTCTGATTAACAGGGAGAATGCACAAAGTCCGAGAGGAAGATGTACGGAAGGGCAAGTTCAGTAACCCTTATGGGTGGCTATGGTGCCATGACACCTTCCAGTGTGTGGTACAGAGAATCTGCCAAGTCGACTTTGAACAGAATAGCTTTCAGTGTTTGCATCACGTCATATGTTGGATCAAGCTTGCGCTGCCAACCCTGTAAAATGTACAGCACTTGCTAAACTGCATGATTTTTGTAGGCATGCACTCTGCTCTTCGAGACATTACTTACCTCTAACACCATGGTTGTGACAATTACAGCACAGATATTGCCATCTATGTTTACTTTGTGGCGCCGGACTTGCTCCAGCAATTGTTGCATGCAATCACTGGGATGGACGAAGCCAGCTTCGATGGAGTTCCAAGCCTTAAAAGTTACGTCCACTTCCTAAATGATTCAAGTATGAGACTAAATTTTAAGAGGAGAGGAGAGGTTTCAAACCAACAAAATCAACCACCTTTATGAAAGCCTCTGGAGATGGACAGTTCTGATCATCGGATAACTTCAATGTGCATTCTGCTGCTGTTCTACCATCACGGAGGGCCACCGCCTTGAAGAATTTCAGTAGATTGTTTCGGTCCTTTTTGGAAAGTTCAGCTGTCATCCCAACATCAAGTAGGATGATGCTTGGTTTTGAATTAAACAGGGGTTTTCCGGAACCTCTGTTCTTCAATTCTTTGACAAGGATGTTTCCTGGATGCAAGTCGGCATGAATGAAATTATCCACCTGAAAATTGGAAACATTAAGTGCAACATATTCTTAAGGAACGAGGAAGTTGCTTCTGCCATTGTGATCATTCCAGTTCGTGAAAAAAACCTTGAGTCATATTCAAGACATGTAATGAAAGTGATCTATTCACGTACAACAAGAATTGTTGTATTATTATGAGCACAAGCACCTCCTCTGACAGTACTAAAAAATCTGGTAAATAATCAAAACGTTACCAGAAGCATCTTCAGAAGTGTGGTAGTCCCAATATGAGCTAGTGCAGTTTTGACTTGGCCCTGCCCTTCAAATTTGTCAACATAATAGAGGATACTAGATCCGCTCTCATATGATTCAACCAAAACAGCAGGATGCACAAGGGGATAAATTGGCTTTGGAAACGATACATCTTTTGAGTGACGGAAATTGTAGATGAAACGGCTCAAGTTAGCTGCTTCCCTAGCAAGGTCAACCTGTGACATCATAAAAACTGCAAACTGTTGTGCGCTTTCATCCAACCTTAACCATTTCAAATTAGGGATGTATCTCGAATATTTTGCAAATAGATTAATGAGAACAAAATCTCTGTGGATTGCTTCTCTAACACCTGGATGTCTAACTTTAACTGCAACAATATGCTTCGCCTGCTGTCCATGATGTCTTGATCTTAGTGTAGCTTTATGAACTTGAGCTATGCTTCCTGATGCCACAGGTTCTTCTTCAAACTGGTCAAAAAGTTCACCAAGCTCATGCCCGAATGCTTTCTCAATTGTGCTTTTTGTATACGAGAAGCTATGAGCGGGTGCTTTAGAGTGAAGTTGGCAAAGCTCATTACAAAGATCCTTCGGGAACAGATCAGGCCTTGCTGCAGCCCATTGGCCCCATTTGATAAACGCAGGACCAGCTTTTTCTAATGTTACACGGACACTACGTATCCATGACCTCCTGAACTCAATGCTCAGGGAATCAGCAAATGGAGCCATTAATATGCAAGGAGAAAACAAAAATGCCAGGTACAAGGCTCTCACAATCAATCTCAAACCCTCGAGGATAGAATGCAAAACCCGCACCACATAAAACTGCTGATCGTTAGGATGTCTGTAGAATATATTCTTCGGAAAATAATCTGCCTGAGCATAAGTTCCTTCATTCCATGCTAGTTCTCCAATGATAAGAGCTAGAATGCCAGGTGCTACCAGGTGCGAACGAGTTAAAGAAAGGCTCACGGCACAAGCCATCCTACTTATCGGTGGCAAAGTTGGTTTGTTGTGACAATACATTTCAGAAAACCATCTCCAAACGGCTTTAACAGGATAAGAAAGTCTGTAACTTGTATACGAAACATGAATGGCCCTTAGTCCACTGTTTTTCAGTAACCCTTTAACATTACGTGACATATGTGAAGAACATCCTCCACCACGAACAATGCAGTATGAGTGAAGGAATTTCGCAGAAGATGACGCCTGATTATGCATCATCTTATTGCAGAGACTCCTCCAATGTTTGGAGGACCGTGCCACCCGCCTCGAGCAGTCATTTGAAAAAAACCTGCACTTTACATAATGGTATTATATCTTAAATCCATATAAAAAGAAAATCTCAAAATTAGCACATTGGTGTCGACACAAATTCTCCGGCTCAATGCAACAATGACCATCAAATCCAGAAAATTATCTTAAGATAGATAAGATGTTCCCAGCAGCATGTAGTTTCGTTAAACTCAGGTAATCCTCCATAGTTGACTGACTAACTGACTGACCTCATCGCTTCAGCAATCTCTACTCTACTACCAAATACCAAAACATCAACACAAAAAAAAAATCGAACATAGAACCTTGAATAAGCCATGAGATCGCGAAATTGAGACAATGGTGCGCCGACGAACAGGAATAACAAGCATTCATCTTAGCGTGGATTACGACAACATATTCCTGCGAAAGTAAGTCTCAAAGACCTCGAGCATCGTCCGATTAGAGGCTTCGGGAAGCCGATCGCGTTTTCCCGCAAGTGACAGCTGCGTGTCGACGGTGTGGCGACGAAGGAATCGCATAACAAATATGAAATATTCCGATCAGGAACCGATTAAAAAAAATCTGACGGTTGGATCTCATTCTTCTTCCATCAAGAAGACGCTGCCACGTGGTATCAATACTCAGAATACTTTCCATCTCCAGAAGGTGCCGTGGCCCGTAACAAGCCGTTACCAGAGCCCATTATAAAGCCCCATTTTATTATTGGGCCTTCAATACGTTCACGCAATATTTTAAAAATAAGTTAAGATCCATCATCAATTTTGAGTGAATTTTCTTATAATAAATCAAATCAAATTCATTATTTTTGATTATTCTTATAATTTAATTTACTAAATAATTAAATATAAATATACATATATTTGAAAAACATCATAACTCAAAATAAAATAAAAATATTTATCAAAGATTTTTAAATTTTCAAAATATTTAAAAACATATAATATAATTTAATATTAAATAATATTTAAAAAACATCATTCCACCCTTACCTCGATAAATTCATTGTGGTATTCATTGATAATATTCTAATATATTCCCCTAATTTGAACATCAACCATTAGCACTTATCCAAAACCTTTGAATTGTGTGAGAAACGACTCTATGCCAAACGGATAAAGTGTGAGTTCTTCCTCTCTAGTGTGTTAATTATGTCCAATAGAGACTTGTGTTTCATCATAAGGTTATGGATAATATTACAATAAACCTTAGATACGAAATTAATTACAATTAAACTGTTTTATACCATGCACCCTTCGAATAGTAGATTAAATTTCTTTAAATTGTAGTTGAACTATTTTGAATCATGAATCGTTTTTACGATTTTTTTAACCAAAAATAGAAATTATTAAAACGAACAATTTAAATTAAATTGAATTCAATCAGAATCTTAGGTTTTAGAGCATGGGTGGGGGGAAGGCCCCCACCAACACATGATTTGGTTTGACTTGAGAAAATTGTAGCAAGTAGCGAGTGGTTGAGCCTAAAACAGCGATAGCAATGCAAAATGTATTAAACAAATTCTCATGATGAAGTCAAATGAAAATATTTTTATTTTTTTTTCATATTTTGGTAGTTTCAATGTAATTTAAAATATTATTATATTATAAAAAAGAGATTGTATGAATATGTTTATTGGAATAAAAATATCATTTTTATTTGGCAGTTATTTATGTATTAAAATGGTAGTAAAATTGTACGTAATTGCGGGTGCCTTTTTCATTAAATGGAACGTTGAAGGGATTACGCGCCTTTCCCATGTTGGTGATTCAGGGAGGAGTCAAGTCACGGCGAAGTCCTCTGTTTTGATTGAATTTTCCCCGCGTAGTTTCAGTGACGGGTTCTCGAGCTTCTGGAATCGCTCCTCGTTTCTCTTCCCCTGGTTTTTGCCTTCTTCTGCACGTGTGACCACAGCTTTGCTTGTTTTGTAGTTATTCTACACTATTTGTCGCTTGTTCTGTTCTTTTCTTCCCGGTGGAGCACAAAAACGACACTTTTTTAGAAGTGGATCTTGTTGAGGGAAGATGGAGGTTAAGTCATGGGTGATGTTGAAGATGTTGAAGAAATGGTTTCAGGTCGCTTTTTGGAAAAGGTGGGACGCTTCTCATGTGATGAATGACATGACATCATGAATCTGCTTCAGTAGTCGTGTTCTGGGTTGTCTTCATCTTTTGTTTCGTTGTAAATTTAAAATCTTCTTTTTTTTTTTTCGTGTACCTGATATTCATGCATTGCATAAGTGGTAGGGATCAAAATCATTTCTTTCCCGTGAAAAAGGACATTTGGAGGCAATTAATCTGGATCAGTTAAAATCTGGGTCAGAGTTATAATATTGCTTTCATATTCCCTCAGCTCTGCTGGGCAAGAATCTGAAGCTAGCTACTCAGAAGTTGATGTACTGAAGGAGTACTACATCCCAGATTACATACTTCTCTCCGATTTGGAAGTGAAACAAGGATATAGTGTTCCTGAATGTCCTTTGATTGTGTTTGTAAACTCAAGAAGTGGTGGTCAGCTAGGAAGAGAAGTTTTGCAGACATGCCGCAAACTTCTTAATGAAAATCAGGTTCTTTTTCTACTGATTACACCCATCGAAGTTCAGTCGTAACTTTCAAGTTTAGGACTTCGGTTTTGCAGGTGTTTGATCTTGTCGAAAGAAAACCTGAAACTGTGCTAAGCCAAGTCTTTTCTAATTTGGAGAAGCACAAGCAAAACGGAGATAATTTATCCAACGAAATTCTGAGAAGATTACGTATAGTTGTAAGTTCTTCAAATGATACATGACCAGAGATGAAGTTTTTATCCTTGTATAGAAATATTTTAAGTAAATAGGTTACTGTCTCTTTGGTATGGGAATGCTACTTGTAGGTTGCTGGTGGGGATGGAACAGCTGGATGGATATTTGGAGTGGTTTCTGAGCTTAAACTAACAAAATTGCCTCCAATAGCCACTTTGCCTCTAGGAACAGGAAATAATATCCCTTTTTCATTTGGTTGGGTAAGATAAGGCCCTTTTCATTCTCTATGATCAGCTCTTAATGAGACAGGAATCCTCGTTCTGAGTCTTTTGTTTATTTTATAACTAAATGGAACTAGATAGAATGCTTTGTTGTATATGGGCTATTTTCTTGTACTATCTTCTCCTTTAGCTATTCTTAAAAGCTTGGTTGTCAGCTTGCATTTGCTTCAGCCGTTCCATTTTCTTACTCAGTCTTCTTGCACTTTCTTTTACTATATCTTAGGGGAAAAAGAATCCTGGCACTGATGATCAATCAGTGAAGGCACTTTTAGAGCAAGTCAAATGTGCAAAAGAGATGCAGGTAGACAGGTCGGTTTCCAGACCTTTTTTTGGATAGCTTTTGTGGGTATATTTGAAGTACAAGTGATGTATATGGTGTAGTTTGTATAACAACCATTTCCATGGTTTGCACCAGTTGGCACATTGTCATGAATATGAAGGATTCTGGTGAAGATTCATGCGACACTGTTGAGTTGCCACTCTCATTGCACCCCATTCATCGTGCCTCTCGAGATGTTGAGTTGAACAGTGTACTAAAAATTCTTATACCCTGTTCTTCGTTGTATCATATGAAAGTTTGATGTTTCAGCACTATCAGCAGATGGTTACTCTGAAAAGCTGATTTAATGTTACACTTCATGCTCTGATGTTCTCTGATTTTAGCTGCTCGTTTTGCAGGAAGGATATCGTACGTTTCGTGGAGGCTTTTGGAATTATTTTAGCATGGGTAAGTCGTTAATGGAGTTTATGTGAGGGAGATGAGAGCTTCATGAATTGAAGGATCTCTTTTTACTGCCCTTTTCCTTGGCTTACAATTTGTTCCTGTGTTCGGTTGTTTGGTACCTAAGATTCTTCTCTCTACAGGCATGGATGCACAAGTTTCATATGCATTTCACTCTGAAAGAAAGCAGCATCCTGAAAAGTTCAGAAATCAGTTGGCTAATCAGGTAACTGCTGCATTTCATTCCACTTTGAAGTCGAAGACTACCCCCTTTAGCTTCTCTCGTTCAATCATCTCATTGTTGATTGTCTTCCATCAAGCAGAGAACATATGCAAAGCTTACCTGTGTGCAAGGATGGTTCTGTGCATCCTTTTTGCATCCATCTTCCAGGTTCATCCAAATTTCTTTCTCTGATTCCACAAGTTTTCATCTTCTGGGAAGGGGCATCACATCTTTTGGATATGGGATTCACATCTATGCACAAGTCTTTGATTTCCATCTGGTTTTCCACAGGAACATAGCTCAGTTGGCAAATGTTAAGATAATGAAAAAGCCAGGTGAATGGATAGATCTTCACATACCAAGGAGGTGATCCTTCTTCCATCTTTACAATGTCAGTGCTTGTTGGCAGCCTTTCTTCTCACATTTTCTAGTATATCTGTATCCAGCATCAGGTCCATCATTTGCCTAAACCTGCCAAGCTTCTCAGGGGGACTGAATCCATGGGGAAGCCCTAGCCGAAAGAAGCTTCACTCAGTAAGAGTTCATCTGGTTACAGACAGTATCATCAACTTCACTGCTAAGCATGATGAATTCTTGTTCCTATTTCCTGAAACAGAGGGACTTGACTGCACCTTATGTCGACGATGGACTGTTTGAAGTTGTCGGATTTCGAGATGGATGGCATGGACTCATCCTGTTTACCCCGAATGGCCATGGAACTCGCCTTGCTCAGGCAAGCTCTCAAATATGATACTCTTCCTGGAATTGCTGCAAGTTGTAGGCATTATTGGTTTGGCCTACTTTTCTCAATCTGGCCTGCTACCATCGTTGGCTGAATTCTTCGTTGTTTTGATGGTCCCCTAAGAGATACCATTTCTCCAGGCAAATGGAATCCGTTTCGAGTTCCACAAAGGCGCTGCTAATCATGCCTTCATGAGAGTTGATGGCGAACCTTGGAAGCAGCCCCTTCCCCAGGCTGCCGATGACACTCCGGTAGTGATTGAAATTTCCCATTCCGGTCAGGTCAGCGTTCTAGCAACAGCTGCGTGTCCCTCCAACAGCTGCAGTACACCATTTTCACAACAAAAAAGCCCCAGAGGGAGTGGGGAGGATGCACAGGGAATCTCCCAAGAGAAGAAGAACGCATAAATTTATGTGGCCTGAACATTTCAAGCGCTGTTGATCCCTGCCCTGCTGCATACCTTTCCTTATTCAGTGCCTATAGTTTATATGAACCTTGACAAACGACAGACTTCTGTAATCAGCCACTCACATTTTGTCTTAATAGGCAGTCTCTGTCACTCACATATGGATACTGTTCTTAGGATCACCTTCATCTCTAAATTGGTTCCTGCCCCAGATTTGTAGGCAGAGGAGTTTCTGTGGTGTCTTGGCTCGATCGACTATGACATTCTCTGAAGTATCAAAGCATGCTATCAGTAAATCTGGCATAAGTAGAAGCAAAAAATGGAATGTCTACACCATATGTTGTGTGAATGGGAACAAGTCCTCGCAAAGACAGAACTGATTCAAGGAAATGAATAATAATGAATCATTCCTTCAGTATCCCAGCCAGGAGACCCAAAACATTCATTAACCAAGGTTCACCCTCGGACAGGAGGGTGATGTTAAGGAAAAAGGGTGGTATCATCTCGTTCACCGGGGGCTATGGGAGTAGAACTTTCAGTTCTCGCATCCACTCGCAGAAGCTTGGATCATCAAAGTGAATGAAGCTGCTTTTAAGTTTCATTCGTTGTTCAGCAGTCAATGTTTTCAGTTGTGGAAATCTGCCCTCCTGTTCATAAGCAGGATCCTTGTGAGCAGGTATCATGCGTGATATGAAGTATCGAGCCTGTGAGCTACCCTCCTGCGGCAAACAAGACTATTTAGAATCACGCTTATTTCTGGTATAGACTTGACTACAGGTTGCATGAATGAAAAATAATAACGGCACCTTAAATGCAAGAATTCGAGGAGCTGGAAAACGCTGTTCAGAAAGCTCCTCAGCCAACGTCCTACAAGCTGCTAACGCTGCTGCACTCTTTCCTTCTTGAGCAGCAAGTTCTGTACCCAGCCAGATGAAGACATCTGTTCCATGGTCTAGTACTAGCGCAGCATCAGATTGCATTGCAAGGTCATATGCTGGTAGTTCTTCAAAAGTTCCACCTTCTCGGTGCATTAGACAACGTGGGACCATCATACGAAGTGACAGGTCGAATGATGCATTCAGAAATAAAGCCCTCAAAACAGATCTCTCATCTTCATGCCCAATGATATTCCCAAGGAGGGGGCCTCTTCTGAGATGGAACAAGAGTTCAGGCAATGTCGAAAGCTCCTTCGGATAACGATGACGGAGCTTTGAGTTCGGAACCAATGACCCAAACTTGTATGCAACATCCTTAATCCTCTCATCGATATTTAATTGCATATCAAGGGCATCTGTGGCGCTTTTGGCTTGCAAAAGTGTCCTTTTCCCAATAAGAACAGCTGCAATATCTTCTTGAATGCTTTCTAAATAAGCGGAAACACTATCCACAGTAGGCAGCCTCAACGTGATCACTCTTGAGACATCAGCTTGATAAATATTTGAATACTGAAATGAAAATTGGAAGTAAACAAAATCATTCTCGATGTCACCTCGATTCTCAAAGGATACAGCAAAACACTGGGACTCCTCGACACTCAGCATCTGTATAGCAACAGCTTTATCACTCACAAATGAATCATGATTATCAACATGCCCCTCCTCACCAGGGCCCACTACTTGGGTAACAAACATATCATCAGAGCATCTGATTTCCAGCAAACCATGAGAACCTGCAGACCTCATCGATGCCCTCTGCAGATTAACACCAAATGCTTCCCCAAAGTCATCATGGAGTACAAGAACACCTCCAGAGAACTTTGCAAGAGGCAGGAGCACAGGGACACGCACAGGACATGTACCAGCACAAAGTATATCAACCACTGTATTTCCACGGTGTGCCTTACGGCCAAGATCCTCCATCCATTTTACAGCCGAGCTCTCCATGTAAGCATAGTTTGGATGACTGAGAGAATGAGTAACCGAACCAGGACCATACGTGCTAGGACCTCCAGCACACACAATTATCCTGCTACTTCCTCCAGGTCTTTTGATAACCCCTCTTGACATTTCAGTTGCCGGCCCACGAATTATTCCCAAGGCAACTTCCACAGCAGCACCCAAACAACGGTCCCTTAAAACTTCAGGCACATTGAGCTTAAATGGCCTCAAAGATGACAAGATTGCATGCGCTACTTGCAGAGAAGCGTGAATAGGGGACAAATATACCCCTGTTCCATAAATTAATGCTCTCAGAGCTTCTTCGCTTGGTGATTTTTCTCCAGAGAGTACATCAGCAGATGCCGTTGATTCCTCAGAGAAATCATACACAGAGACTGTACGCCCATAAAGCACAATTCCAAGTCTAGTAGTCGGTGGTAATGAATCCACAAATGCATGCAAGGAGCTCTGAAAATGCTGTAAATGTTGTTCATCTAAACATTCATCTATAACCAGTACAACAGGAGCAACCGCTTTGGATGTAGATGGTGGAATAAAACCAGGTCTTTTGTTACCGATCATGACATAATCCACCAAAAGATATGATAACTCAGGCAGGCTTCGCAGATCTGCTTTGCTTGGTGCAACATATTCCCCATCACTTCCATTCAAATTCCTGCATATTACACACTGCCACTGGCCTGACCCAATCAATATATTACAATACATATTGGAATAAGCCCCACAATTTTGGCAACGATGTGGATCACGCTGAATTATCTGAGGACCAGGGGAAACTTCCCTGCCAGTCGAAACCAATGCACCGAACCCTAAGCTATTTACATTGGCTAACTTCTTCTGTTTCAGAACCTGGGGCCATTGTAAAGACAAGTGAGCGAAAAGAAAAAAGATCCAAGCATATCATAGGAAACGAGACTTGCAAGAATACATTAACTTTAAAAGCATTAATCCTCATTGTTGATTAACATGAATTCCAAAAATCATAATTCTCATAATTCTTCGCTTTTATGTATCCTGACTCATTCCACAAAAATGAAACAGCTGAAAAACGTGCAATTGCATAATTGAAGAGAAAGAAGAAATGACAATTTGCCTTGTTTGCTGAAAAGAGAACATTAGGCTGCTCTGCATATTGTGACAAATCCTCAGTCACTTCTGAAATTTGATGCTGAAATTCAACAGACCCATTCGAAAAATTGGCTGGTGACGAAGACGTTGGCAAAGAGGAACCAGAAGAGTAAGCTACTGGCTGCGGAGTTAAAGGAGACGTTCTAAACGGCACAGCAGCTTGTTGCACCGGCGAGGAAAATACAGGCGGTCCAGGGTAGAGATGCGCGGAAATGGGCTACCCATTTGCACAGCATTTGCACCCGATGGCAAATTAGGCGAGCTAACGAACGTAGGCGGGATCTGATTCGGATGCATAATCGGTGGTGGAGGATACCTCGGAATCGGCGGTGACGCTGATGAAGATGAAGGAAAAGCAGGCCCAAGTTTCTTATCTAATTCAGGAGTTGCAGCAGGGAGATTCCCGCAGACCGAGGTCTTTCCGCCATCGAATTGTAGCTCGTGATCCCTTGAAACACTCTACAATTCGATTCTAACAGTACGAAATCACAGATAGCCGATCACAATTGTAGCTAACCTTCAACAGTTACCCAGAATATCAATTTCTAATTCTGTCGGAAGGAAGTAAGGAATCCAAATAAAATGACGCCGGAGACCCAGAGAAGCCGCAGTCGCCACCGTGCCGAATTTATGAAGAATCGCCGGTATAACGGAAAATCGAGAGGCACTGTAACAGTAACCGAGGGCATGAACGACGCGTCTACTTTTTGACGTGGAAGTCGTGTTCTGTCACCAGCGTTTTTAAATCAAATTTTCTTTGTTTATTTATTTATTTTTTAAATAAATTCATTTCTTATAATAATGTTCTGTAAAATTTTTAAATGTTATTTTTATTTTTGAAAAAATAAAAAGTATAAATAGAAATTTTTATAAAAAGCAAAATCACAAATATAGTGTTCTGAAAAAATTATAAAAATAAAATATTTTCAAAAATTTGATGATAAAAATAAAACTAAGAAGTAGAAATAATTTTTTTTTATTTTAATTCTAACTTATTTTAATTATAATCAAAAATTATTTTTGTTAAAAACAAAAATAGAAATAAGAAATATTTTAATTAAAATTATTTTCGATAAAAATAACAATAAAACCAGTATCCAAAAATTTTTCAGACTGTACCAACAACAACGCAGACAACCATCGTTAGAAAGCGATACAGAGAGTAGCTACAAAGATACAAGCTTGAAAAGGTTCAATCTTTCTTCTTATCAGCTGTCTTCGAGTTACCCGAAATGGTTCGATACGGATCGACTGGATAAGCATATCGAGCCAGTACTGCAAAGAAAACCATCTCAATGATAACCATGGTGTTCTGTAGAGCTTCACTGAGATGCTCCACATCCAGCCAGAAATGGTTGGACTTCAGAATCCCCAGAGCTACCAGAATTTCAAGTACAATCTCCTGAAAACAAAGGAAAATGTCTCTCATGTTTCTGGTTCATCATTAGAAGAAGCATCATTGAGATATAAAACATCCCAAGTCTATAGAAACATGGTTCAGAAGGGACAGAGGCACCAACAATTCGCAATGTATGGTTCAAACCAGCTAACCCATGTTACCTCCTTACTCTTTATATGCAATCCCACATTTAAGTTCCACTATCCTATGAGTGAAACTTGAAAATAAAGAAAGAAGCCGAAGAACAAGCTCCAGAAAAGTAATGCAGGATTCCCTCAATAGAGAAAGCGATATGTACCTGCCAGAAGCAGAAGAAGACGATGCCTTTGACCCATAAGAACTTGGCAAGCGGATTATGGGAAGCCAGCTCTTTTGCAAAAACATGGTAAAAAGTTACAAGGGAATACAGTGCAAGTGATACTGAAATGTTCAGGATGATTGTGAAAATCCAGCTGAGCGAATTGGTGTAGATGCCAAGAAGTTGAAAAGCTATCATCAAGACGGAGCAAACAGGTCGAATCACTACAAATTGCCATGTCCAGTCTTTTAAGAGTTTCAAAGTCTTATGGTCCAGGAGAACAGTGTGCGGCTGCATTCAACACAAAAGGCATAAGGTGAGGTTTAAAGCTGTCGCTAATGAGGCGTCGACTACTATTTTGACTCAGGTGGAAATCTTACTAGTTCATGGATCACTGGCTAAATTGGTGATCACACCAGCTTTTTAAAAATGACAAAGCAGAAAATAAATAAATAATATACTTCTGAAATGAAGTATATATCCTCCTTGTTCATTGACTGATCACAATCAGTAAACAGCTCACCATTGATTATCAAAAGCTTACATGAAACAAAGAGTACCTGGAAAAGTGATACTGGGAAGGAGTGATGAATTTCTCTTCCCTTTATTTCATCTGGAACAATGTTTTTGCTTATAGATATGTTCAGATATGTGTACATCAAACTCAGAAATTGTGCCATCACCTTCACATAAATAATTTCAGATCAGAACCTTAACACCATAACCCCCTCATATAAAATAGGAGGAAAAACTTACCACAGCTTCATAGCATTCTTTGACAGAATCCAGAAAAGTAAAAAATGCTTTGCTTCCTTTTATATCAAGCAACCCAACATAAGAGTCAACAGCGTATAATGGAGCCATGAGGGTGATAATAACTATGGCTTTCTGTTCCTTTGGCTTCTTCCAGAAAAGGAAGTGTTGGGATACAAGTTGAATAGCGAAATGCAGAGTGAGCAAGAGAGAGACAGTTGTTCCAATTAGTGTAAGTTGTACACGATCCATAGTTGAAATCCAGCTGATGGACAAAATGATCCAAATTAGGCAAAAACTAGATAGATTTAATCCTTTTTATCTAATTAAAGCAGTTCAAAATTGCAGAAGCTTGCACAAAATGGGCAGTCATGCACATTACACTCAGACAACCAGAAGATCCTCCTCCTAGCCATTCCGGTTATGCAACTTTTAAGTCAATTGTGTGTTCAACAAGATCCTAAGCCAAGTGGGACCTCAAATCACGTTCCAAGGATATTAAGTTGCTTCTAGCAAATTGAACTAGAACAATCTAAATGTTCACACTTTTGAGGGCACAAGCAGTCACTTGAAGAGATCCCCTGAAGTGACAGCACTAAGACAATGAATTGCTACCTGGAATTTCCACATCACTTAGTGTATACAAACAGAGATCATAGCTCACGACACGAATTCATCCAAACTCCAGAATGATCACAAAAAATCGAATCAAAACTAGCACTGCAACCTTTAAACTGTCACCCCAGAATCCCACACCACATTCGAACTCGTTTGAACATCAAGCTGACACAATTACTCTCAATCATGACAAGGGGTGCAGATCGGGAGCGAAAAGGGAACTTACCAAGAGAGCCTCCAGTGTAAAAGCGTGTCCCCTTGGAGATGATGATCGGAATGAGTCGACTATGCCAACATCGACAACTGAGTTGTACCGTGGGTGACCGAGAAATATATAAATGATATTGCAGTAAATGATGAATTTGACTCCATGGCTAACGTTGAAGGGTAGGTGGGTAGAACTGGAATGGAATGAAGTCATCCTCGTGGGGGGAACTGGAGCTGCCGAAGTCCAAGGTTAGCCCACAGCCCAAGCCACTTTAAGTTGTTGCAATTTGGAGAAGGGATAGACTCCAATCATGTTTGAATGATGTCTCTTTTTTATCTAGTTTTTTAAAAAAAACATTTTCTAAGAGTATTTTTAAAAAATAACAAGTTAATTTTTTTTAAATGAAGAAGAGTTTTTAAAAAGTTTAAGTTTTTTAAAACATAATTATTTCGTCTTTAATGATAAAATTGATTATAGAACATATTTTTAAACTATAAACCATTTAAAATAGAATCTAATGATGAAGATTAAGATGAAAAAAACAGCAAATTAAAGAACATAGTTTTTTTTACTTATTAATAGTATTTATCAACGACATTCTGGTGTACTCATCATACATGATAAGCATAAAAGAAGCATAAGTAAACCAAATGAAAAGATGAAGAGTTTCTTTGGTGCAACTCCAACTTTAATAAAAATATTTTTAAAAGTAATTTTCGAACAAAATATGTATTGCTTATATTCTACATGAAACTGAAAAAGTGAAATAATTCTATTTTTTTTAGAAACTAGAGTACCCTTGCTCCAAAAAAAACCAAAGCGTTTCAGATTTTTTTTGAAGTTGCACCAAATAACCTCAAGACAATAATCAAATAACCAACCTCACAACATATAAGCGAGCTCTGCTGCTTTTTTATTATTTGCACTATATACTATCTACTGGGTGATTTAGAAAAATGGCCATTGTCATCTCACTGTGTGAGAAAAATGACCACCTTATGTGTAAAAATTTTGTCTTAATGTGTGAGAGAGGTGGGGAGGATGTACCCTTTGTACTGCCATCTCACACACCTAAATATGCATTCTCCAATTTGCAAATGGGTCAATACTAACACATTGCATTATTAGATCACCTATTTATTCATGCCCCATCACCTACTAGCCCCTAAGAAAACATAACACAAATCTACATGTCCTTCTTCTCATCTTTATCACACTCACTCCAATTGCCAATCAATCCCCTTCACCTATATTTTTTGAAAATCATTTTTCGAATAATTAATTCTAATAAAATTTCCTATTTTATAATATAAATCGCTAAACATATTTTTTCCCAGAATTAAAAAATCATCCTATATTTTATGATATTCTGATTCCAACCCTAATCCATCAACCCATCCCTAGGGAGGCCCGCCCGCATCTCATTAATTGCCGTTTCCATCCCTTGCGCCAGGTTCGGACTAATTAAACCTACCTCCCAACCAAATCAAACCCTACTTGCTCAATAATACCTTCCCAAATTGCAATTAATCATCCTCTAAACATGGATTAACTTGGCGGGAGCCACACTTTTCAAATATACCCTCCCTACTCACATCCCTTATTTTCTGCACTTCATTTTTTCAAAATAAAAAGAATTATAAATATTTTATAAATTATAATTTTGGCATTTTTGGAGGAGATGGATGGAGCGAAATTGAATTCTTCTCCCTCGCGCTCGCCTTGTGTGACCATGCGGTCCCCAGATCGTGTCTTTTGAAGGTTTGCTTGTGTTTATCAGAACATGGTTTCTTAAAGCATTTTTACTTGTTTCCGAAAATGATGATGTGCCATTTTCGGAAATAAGGTAAATGTTTCGAAAATGATTAATCTTATTTTTTATTTTTTATGAAAATGGAAATGAGTAAACCCGCTTTCCTTTCATAAATAGTTTAAAATGTAATTTATAATATTTATTTTAATATTACAATTTTCGTAAATATATACAAACTTAACGAAAATTTAATAAAAGAAACTTAATAACTCAATTTTTGAAAATGCTATGTCAATACTTCTGGAAATGAGTAAAAGATGTTCTTATTGAATGTATAAATGGATGTATTAGAAAAATGAGCATGTTATATGTAAAAAATTGATAATAATAATATATGATAGATAAAGACATAGTAATTATTTTTTTTAAAATAACTAGTAAATCATATCTAGATGTAGGGAATCTCAAAACTTCAAAGGGGTTTCTTTTTTCATGTATAAGATATTGGGATAATGGATTTTTTTATTATTTTTTATTTGGAGAATAAAGTGGGGAGCTTAATGTACGTATCTCACTTCACTTAGGAGTTACGCGTGAAGGAGAATAATTATGAAAATCAATTTAATGGGTAAAATAAAATGTATACAAATGCACATGCCAGTATTGTACGGTGTCCCTAAACAAGGCGGCTCTGTCTTCTCTGTCTGTCTGAAGACTGAGGAGGAGGAGGAGGATATGGCATAGGATGATAGCGTCTGGTTTTCCGTGAAGGGAATCAGCAAAATTCTCTCTTTTTTCGCAATCTGCTAACAGGCGGTTAATTGCAGGATCCCCAGATCAGATTCTCTAATTTATTCCCAGTACGAAAATTTTGTGTTGCTGTTGCTTCTTCATCTGATTTTTGTTCTGGGCTGCTGCGTGAGGTTGGCTTTAATTTGATCTGGGGTTCTCAATGCTTGGTTCTGGTGACCCTTTTGAGGTTTCTGATTGGTTGACTGAATTTGCAGAGTTTTGAGTGATCGGAAGCTTGTGCTCCGGTGAGAAATGGGGAAACCCAGCCGCGATTGGGCCCAGATTTACGCGATCTACGGACTAGACGATTGGCAAACTCCATTGTTTCTCTTCGTTCATGGCGTCGGTTTCTCCGTTCTTGCGCTACTGTTTCTAATGTACTTCGAGCCCATTTGCTGCTTGTTCCAGCAATTTCTTCCTGGATCGGCTACTGCCCGTTTCGCCGCAGGGTTCACCGGCTCCGTCACCGCGCTCACCGCCGTGTGTCTGTTCTTCGCGGCCGGTAATTTTTTCTACTCTGCCGTGGCACTTCACTGGGAAATGTCTCAGCGCATCGTTTCCTCGGTCCCCGATTGGTCCGCCGTGAAGCACGCCCTCGACCTCGGCTGCGGCCGCGGCGTCCTTCTCAACGCCGTCGCGATGCAGCTGAAAAAGTCCGGATCCTCCGGTCGGGTCGTCGGCCTCAGCCCCACCCGAGCCCATTTTCACGGCCCTACGCCGGCGCGTACCTTGGAAACCGCCAGAATGGAAGGCGTTCAAGAATACGTTACTTGCAGGTAAAAAGAATTATCCGGTTAATCGCGTTGTTTTTTGTATTTTTTTCACGGCGGGGCAGCGATATGACTTCCAAATCTAATTTTTCACTTTCAGGCCTGGGGATCCACGAAGACTCCCCTTCACCGACGGCTACTTCGACGTGGTGGTGTCGGCGGCGTTCGTTCACCGCGTGGGGAAGGAGTTCGGGGAGAAGACTGCCGCGGCAGCGGCGGAGAGGATGCGGGTGTTGAGCGAGGCGGTGAGAGTACTGAAACCCGGCGGCGTGGGGGTATTCTGGGATGTGGTCCACGCGCCAGAGTACGCGCGGCGGCTGAGTGAGATGAAGATGGAGGAGGTGGAGGTGTCGGAGCGCGTGACGGCGTTCATGGCCGGCAGCCACATCGTGAGTTTCAGGAAGCCACGTCACCATACCGGCGCGGTGGCGGAATTCAGTGTGGAGTGGAGATTCAGCAGCCCCTGTTGACCTTGGAAAACCAACAGCAACAGGAAGCTCACCCACACCTGCCATCCCATCAAATTGTAAAATGATATAAAGTTTTAAAATATTATGACACCTAATCAAGGGGAGTTTTCGCGTATGTGACAAAATTAATCATACTACACACCTCATTAAAACATTATATTAGTAATTATTTTGAAACTGAATCATCATTTTTCAAAATCGAAAAAAACAAAAGTTTTTTAAAAAATATTTTTAAAAAGATTAAAAATTCAGAATGAAAGCAATGACGGTGGCGAAATAACGCAGGCAGGGAGAGGGGGGAGGGAGACCAGATTGGGAAGATGACGGCGGCGGGACAGGAGGCAGAAAGAGGGATAGGGTTAAGGTCATTTTCGTCATTTTAAGCATCACAAGCAAGTTCATGCATCGGTGTGAATACAAACAAAGATCCAGGTCAGTAGAGGGAGGGAGGGAGAAAATGGTAATAATAATAATAAAAAACCCTTGGTGACGTGTCGCCACCGACACCATGGGATGGATGGATTTCTACTGCTGAAGATGAAAAAATCTGGTTCCTTTCCAACAGTGACACACACAATGTGCATCTCTCTCTCTCTCATATTATATATTATTTCATATGCTTGTGATTTATCAAAAATGTTATTAAAAAATTTTGTGGATTGAAAAAAATGGTGTTACTGAAAATAAAATAAAATAAAATAAAATAAAATGGGGATTACATTAATGCGGCATGTGAGATGGGTATCATTCAAGTTTGAAGTTCGAAGTTTGAACACATGGACTATTATTATTCGTCATTCAATGCAGTGCAATGCAATGTAGAAGAAGAAGAATTTCTTGGGTATTCTAAAAAAAAAAAAGGGAGAAAAGAGGGGCCTGAGGTGGCCCCACACGGAGAAATTTGAGGAGTCGGAGTTGGAGTTGGAGTCAGCATCCGCTCTACTTTGGAAAACGGACCAGATTTCACATGCTCCACTCTCAAAATATCTTTATCTTTAATATTTTTAATTCATAAAATAAATAGATTAACCTAATTATTGTTAATATGTACGTTATAATTGTACTAGAGAAAATTGAAAAAGCAACACCTAAAGTCATTATAAATAGTTTAACTCTCAAATTTCAAAATTACAAAAAAGATATCTCAAGTTGTCAAAACCGTTAAACGAAAATCTAAATAATTTTCAAAATTTTTAAAAACTGAACCAAACATAAGCAATTAAGTATGCATCAAATAACTATAAATGATAAGTTAAAAATGAGAGTTTAAAAATATAAAAAAATCAAAATAATTATCAAAATTGTTTAACGAAAACCAAAAAATAAGAGATTAAATATACAATTTCATAAGTTGAAGTGCAAATTATTTATAAAAAATATAAGTTGAGGTAAATATGATGTAATTTTGAAAATTAAGTGTTAAATTCTTTATATTGATTATAAATTGAGGTGACATTGGTAAATTTCATCCAATTGTATGATATTGTTTGTTTCAATTAACTAATTTTCATGATTTTACATTTTAAATTTTTTAGAAAAAAATCTTGTACAAGGTTAAAAATATCTTTTTATTTTAATATATCTTATTATTTATCTATAATCAATATAGGATATATATATAGAATTGGAAATTTATCCTTTTTTAATAATAAATTGAAATTTTATCTGTTGTTTATCCGGGAGAGGAAATGAATTCACGGCATTCTCGTACGTAGGGAATGAAAGGATGGATAGGGTAGAGGATTTCATTATTGCCAATAAAAAATTAAAATAAATGCAAATTTCAGTGAAATTTCCCTCAAATTTCAAAATATTTCTAAAATTCAAATCCCTTGGCCCAGCGATAGAGAGAGAAAAGGGCAGTCCTGGAATTGTCATCGGAGAAAAAATGAGAACGCGGCGGTGTTAGTCGTCGACGCGACCTTTGAAAAGATGTGAAATCTGGACCGCTGAACGCCAAACAGCTCCAACGTGGAAAAAAAAAAGTCGCATTGTATCAACGTGAAAAAAAATATATATATATCTTCTGTATATAATAAATACATTAATGTTTATTATAACAAATTATTTTTTGTGTTAATAGTTAAATTATTTTTTATTAAAATATATGAAATATTAATGTTTATTAAAAATATCATGTTTATATTTAATCTTATCAAATTTTACTATAAAATAATAATATTAAAGCAATTGATATATTTTTATTTCTAAAATTATTATTCAATTATTTTATTTTTCATAATTTTTTTATTTAAATTTAAATTATATAAATATATTACATAATTATGATACAAATACAAATAATTATGCTTATAATAATTAATAAACATATTTATTCATAAATGTTTGTAAACAAGAGTTAAATTTAAATAAATAAAAATAAATAAAATTTTGTTTGATTAACTTAAATAAATTAATATGAACAAATTTTTCGTTTGATAAAATTGTTAAAATACAAAATATCATATCGGAAAATGAAAATAAAATAGTATAGTATACAAGAAACTATAGATCACAAGTAATTGATTGAATTTAATTTTTTCTATTATGATCCATGTTTTTTATGTATTTAGGTTTCACGTGTGTGCTCACCCAACCCATCGTATCTTGATTTTCAACAAAAATTACATAAACGAATACAAACATAAGTATTTGTATTCATTCCCCTCGTATATCAATCGTATGTGTGTATAATAATATAACCAACCTTCTTTTTTCTCTTTTTATTTAGTTTGTTAGTAAAAGCGAGAGACTGCAAGCATTTGCCATTGGGTGAGCACATGGTAATAAAGAGACTGCTTTGGGGTGATGTGTCTGTTTCTTGATTTATGTTGGTTTGGGGTTACTTTGGTAACGTGGGATGTGTCCCCATGCCATGGCATGATTAGTGAGTGATGCAATGCACCACAATGAATGTTTTGTTGAATCGCAGCCACAGACAGGTGCCTGCGACCGTTGTTAGAGGCCTTAATGAATGAAAATGATGTCTTAGATGATGTGATTATTAATTTTTTATTATTATTATAAAGCAGAAGAATACAATGATGGACCCATGAGAAGCAGTATGATTTAAGGGAATTAATTTGGGATTTGAATGGGCGTCGCAACTGCTTTTATAAATAGGACTGTTGTTAGTGGCATTAAATGGCGGATGTGAAAGAAAATGATATTTTTAGATTATGCAATTATTACATTTTTAAATCATGCAATAATAACAACCACAGACTATTTCTAACATAATATACCAAGAATCAATCTGATATGCTTTGGTTGAATGAATCGAAAGGATGTATAGTAACATGTTACGTTTATAATGAAACGAATATGGGTTATGGTATGAAGATGTCATTGAAAATTTTTTTAAAAAAACTATAAAGATTATCTTATATGTTACATTTTGAACTATTTGCAATTAAAAAATGATTAATAATCGAAATAGAATAAAATATGACTTATTGATTATTAATGATTACATGTAGGTAAGTAATTACTATTTTACTAAAACTTGTCAGAATAATCCATGGTATAAGATAAATATTATTTAAAAATGATAAAAAACAATTTTAAAAGTTTTTTTTTTTTGGTAAAACATCATATAAATGAACAATGCAAATTAAAAAAAAGGTAAAAAAAAAAAGAAGACACGTAATTGAAATGTACGGTATAAAATTTTATGGGATCAGGGAGCGGGTACGCAGTACGACGAGCTGAGAGCGGGCGGGAGAACGCAGACCAAATGAGGCCCGGGAGGGCTGCAGCTTATCTGGGCTTCCTTCACCTCCGGGAGAACGAGCTGCGGAGGCCGCACGTATCCGGCCACCAGCGGAAAGCAGAGAATGGAGATCACGATCCTGGAACCTATCACCATCATACTGACCGGTGAGCTTCATGGAACTCCAAGATTATTCAGCGACAAGAGGGGTTGGGTTACCTTGCTTCGTCGGAAGTGATGCGTATCCTCGTTTCCGGCCGGCGATCATCCAGTTCCCGGAGTTGATGGTGACTTCGTATAGAACCTCGTCCTATCCACAGCATAGACGGTGATCATTTATGGAAACAGACACAGCAGGGTGATTTCACCACACGTTACTTCAGGACAGTGCAGGTGACTGACTTGTAGCTAGAGCAAAAGCTAGGGTTTGTTTGATCACTACAGGAACGAAGAAAGAAAGGGGTTACCAGATCAGTGGAAGCCACATCCCTTTGGGAGTCTTTCAGCCTTTCTACTCTCCATTGCATGGTAACAAGCTGGCCAACTCGAAGACCACTCGCGGGAGAGGAAGAAAGCCAACCGCAAAGCATGGGTCCAGAACTGGGCGTTGTAACGTGAGAACACATCTGAATGTCAGGTGCTCAGTGGCTTCATCACCAGGTTCTGTAAGTTTCTTAGATATGGGTGTATGAGCTCCATGACTTCTACTACCAGATATTGTATATTTGATGTTCAGCACACTCTCTGAAAGCAGGTCCTTGGCTTGACCTGCAGACATTTTTTCCATGTAAATGAACAAGCAGAAAGATAAAGCTTGCTCATGCATCGAGGTACTTGAAACCTTGAAATGAAAACACCATTTGGTATCACGTCAAGTCTTGTCGCAACTTGTTCAATGAAAGGCCTATCATGAGAAAAGCAAACGGGAGATGGGGTACCTAGTGCGCTTGCATCTGAAACTCCAACACTAAAAATGAGCCCAGCTTTGGATTTAAACGACACGATCAAAGGGAAAAATCTGGATATCGGTCTTCCATCAGGTTTCCCAGCATGAGAAAAGCCTTCTTGAAGCTCCAACCAAGCATCATGGATTGCCAACGAAGCTTTAACTTGAGATTGCAATATGACCTGAAGAGATTAAAGAAAACAGTGTAGGGTGACAATCCACTCTGAAGAATATATTAGTCTGTACTAGTTCACACCAGTGCAATAGTATGAGTTACCTGCAGAATCAGAGTTCCATCGCCACATTTGTCTACAAGACGTGTGCTTACAAGAAATGGGTCTGTAAAATGAACAGCCATCGTTCTGCAACACAAGCACAACGACTTCAGATTTTGCCGGAGATTTTTCATGGGGAAAAAACTTATTGCAATAAAAAAACAAGTACTTGTCAAATGTCTGGGTATGAGAGACTCCAAAATCAAGAGTCAAAGCGATGGTTCGCAAGCCATCAACGAGACTCTGTCTCTGAGGTACAAATGTTCCTGTGGAGACACGTGCTATTGCATATTACATACCAAGGAGATAAGACCTCACAATAAGATCACATTCAAATATAAAACTAACCCGCAGGTGCTCCCTTGGGTAACACATCACTAGCAGCTCGAAGTGCTACCCATAATACTGATGTGGTGCTACCTGCCCAGTCAGGCAACTTGATCTTCCCATCTTCAAGTCTCAAACGTTCTTTAGGTAACCGTGGAGAAGGATCAGAAGGCATTTCCTCCATCCCAGCACCATCAGATGATCCGGTTTCATATTTCTCAATTTCAATATCATGCGTCTCCTCAATGATTAAACCAGGACCAGGATCTATGTGCAGCACAGCACCCTTTAGAGAGTACTCAATTGGTGTAACGATTATTCCAACCCACTGAGATTCATTTATCAGTAAAGCAGATGAAACAGCAACAGCAAGATCAACAAGAGGTCTTGGCAGCGCAACCTGGAAAGGAATATTAAGAGGATCATCAAGTAACTTAGTAAGCCCAAGATGTTTGGAAGTACATCAAATAGGGAAGCAATTTTCTGGTAAGTAGGATGCAGGATACCCTCAAGATAGGTCTCATTGGTTTTTCATAACTCATAAAATCATCACCATCCTCTGGGCCACCTTTTGAAAAACTGTGGGATCTGAATCTTAATCGACCTATCTGTCCAGTAAGTACGCCTAGCACGTAGGAGCCTGGCTTTTGTGGGGCAGAGACAGAATAATTTTGCTTTTACCAGGACTTAAAACAACAGGTCCAGAGCTTTTGATGCCCTGTAAGTAAGGAAGAGGGAAAAAAGAACCAAAGAGATTGCTAAATACACAATTTTACCTTCCATCGTGTCTGAGCACTAGAGGATGTATAAAAATAAACATTACCTTGGCACCTTCATCACTACTATCTGTGGATGTCAATGTCAGACTAAGTGATTCAAGAGTTATATCCTCTGGAAACTCACTGCACAGAGTAACTGGTAGTGCACCAGGGTCCCCATCACATAGTTCCAGAGGAGGCCCCTGGTTGCTAGAAAATGTTATTAAAGAGGACACGTCTAGGGGTACTGGATTCTCCATTTCACTGTTAGCAACACGAACAACTTCGGACTGAATAGCCTGCCGTTCCTTTGTTGAGAACAAACGCTTATCTAATGACAACAACCTCACACAAGAAGAAAGATAACCCGCTTGATCATTCAATATCTTTTGACACTCAGCCAAGTTTGGAAGGATTTCAGCCAGAAGGTTCTCCCAACCATCACCTGCATAAAGGGCACACACCTTCTCATACAAACTGGCAGCAACATCAAATTCTTCATGCTTATGGTACACAGCTGCAAGTTCACCCTCAAGGACCACCCCATGCCTCTTCCACCAAGATCTGTGATAGTTATTTGCAGCTCCCTTTGTAAGGTCTATATACTTTTTCTGTAAAAAAAAGTTCACAGAAATAATGATATCAGACAGAAGAAAAAAAAATAGAGATTTCAGTATGGAAAACAATTTTAGTGCTGCAAAAGATATACTTTTTTATGTATTAGGATGAAAAAGTAGCGTCCCTCAAGGGATGATTAGGATGAGATGGGCAGTGGATCAATGCATCACTAATATAGAAAACAAATACAGATACATGACAATAACCTCAAATGCCTCGAGGGATGATAATGATTCCCAAAGTTTTTGATCAGAAATAGTATCTCGTAAAGCATGTTCAGCTGCAACATAAATTTCTGCTAATCTCATGGGCTGATCAAATGAACCCTCAAATCTGGGCGAGGATAAGGTCCTTGGCATTGAAGGAGCATTCCCTTTAGGCATTGGGGATACTGGTACTGACCTATCACACATCATACCAAATAATTCTAAGAAGTTTAACAATAAATGCCACATGCTAAACTGGACTTGATTGGATGTCCTCAGGAAAAGTTAGAAAAATATAATAAATAATTTATTATACCCTTCGATACCATTAGCTTGACCATCAAGCATTTCCGCTAAATTTCCAGCAGAGAGAGAGGCCCTCCTACGGTTAGCCTCACGCAATAGCACAGATGGTTCAAGAGGTAGTGACTTCCTCTGAATGCCAAAATGCTTAGGTTTTGAAGATTCTTGGAGAATAATCTTGAGGAACATAAAAAAAATACACATCAAGGTATTGGAGAAAAATAAATATCAAACTAACAAGCACATCTGAGGAAGCACTATATCCTGAAATTTCACATAATCAAGTCCTAACTTGCCTTTTCCTTTACAAGCACCTCTGCAGAGGCATTGGATGGCAGAGAGGGCCACACTGCTGGCTTAGGCCATGGTAGCATACTAAGTGAGGCACTGAAGTGGAAGCCACCAGAGATCAGAGTTTTTGTAAAAACTCCCAGATTACATTTGAAACAGAAAGTGAATTATGATGGCCAATTGGAATACGATAGTCATCACTTTAGAAGAAATTGGCACCTGTTAGAGGGACTTCTGTCTATATTGGATCCGTAGCCAATTAAATAGCCTAACCGCATAAACTGCCAAAATGTATCATAATTAAACCAAATTATTTTATATAAAAGAAAAAAAGGAACACTCCACCAGCCCTTGCCTCTTATAATCAATAGTCACAACTACAAAAAGCATGTCGCCATTCTCTTGGGCATACGAGTAAAATGGCTTACCTTAGTCCGGCATAAAGTATAAAGATCCCCTTGAACCCGGTAATATTCCCTTTCAATATCAGGTGGTACTAATCCATCTTTATAATGGAGCAATGTTGCATCAATCAGTGCCAAGCAAGCTGAAATAACCCAGACTTCACGCATGCAGAAAGGCAATATACTCTGAAAAAAACCATTATCAGTGATTCTTACCAGCAAAGCAGTTACAGATAGAAAAAAAAATGTAATGGCTAACTACCTCACGTAAAGCCAATGCCTTTGAAAAGCTAATTATAAATGAGTAACCCCGGGAGGCAACTTCATATGGGCGACTTAATTTGAAGAGAAGCTGTAGTCATCACGATAGTGAATCCTTATTATGAAATTTTTGGAAGCATATTAGAAATGGCACTTTGTAAATAATTTTAAAGAAATTAAAAGAGTTCCCAAACAATAAAACAAACCTACAATAATCATAACATCTTCCATACCCTTGCTTGACAGGCAAACAAATACTGCCTGAACTCATATTCCCTAAAAGAATCATCTTTAATAATCTGTGTAAGTCCTTTTTTTCCAGGATTGAGCAGCATAGCCTGTTCATCACCCTGTTCCAGTCCTCCAAAATCCTTCTGCTTTGCTCCCACGTTGGCTAAAAACAATGAGATCAAGATCAAAAGAGCATACCCCAGGAATGCATTTTCCATTACTCAGAGAAGTATGAAGCCAATCCTCAACTTAAAGAATGCCATGGTCCTTTATCTCAATTAGTCCTAGCCAATGAATACAAGAATCTGCACACAAATCGTCATCTTCCAACCCCAAATGCACATTAAATTTGGGAGACTACTGTAAATAGTGGATGCTGACTTAACTCTTTTGCAAGTGAGATGAACAGATTAGACAGAAAAGTAAATTTAATTGAACTAACCATCATAACAGTAATAGAACACTAAAGGCAACCTATCAGGTTCAATACATTACAGAATATAGACAGGGCTCTAAGTTTCATGCACCTGTCTCTGAATAACAGAGTTCGAGTTCATCATATTCACGTAAGGCATCCTCATGAAGATGAGTAATCTCAAACATAAAAGCCAAGCTTTCCTGTAAACCAATGAATATCAAAAAAGTTTGAGTTTCAAAAGACCTAATTACAATAGCGTTCAGAGTAGGACAAACTTATCAGAAGCTTCGTTGGTTCTACTAGACAATATGAAGAGAAGAAAAGGAAATTAAATTTTCACAACATCATACTATGCGTGATGACGTACAGTTTAAGTTCAAGGAGGAAAGTGGGATGAAAAGTTCAGAATTTAACAAGGTGGTGATTATATTTTTCGCTATAAAACACAGCTTATCAATTCATGCTAACGATGCTAGCAACTTCAAAGATGAAGCCGTATGTCTAGATAAAGTAAATAATCCTATTCTCTCTCAAGGGTGAGAAGCTGAGAAACTCGAGTGATCCATGGACACGCCATTCACCAGCAGTTAAAATAAATAAATAAATAAAAAGAGCACCTTTAGGATAAAGAAGTTGCAGAAATTCCAAACTGGCATGAAACGCTGTTCGCTGAGTTTTCTAATCTCTTCTTCATAAAACTGGACGCGTCTATCAAGTGTATTTCTGATGCACTCCATCAATTTATTCTCCAAGTCATCCCAGAAACTGGCATCTTCTCCATGCAAATCTAATTTACAACACCTAAATCCAAGATTTTTCAGCATCAAACTTCATAATTCAAATGAAAAAAATTGAAACCAGATGCTAATAGTGATAAATTTTTGAGATTACCTTTCCCTTTTCTTAGAGTTAAAATCAACTTCAAGTTTTGCAAAAACTTTTTTTGCCATTTTTGTAGCCTGATCATTGTGAGCTGGTGCTTTCGACAGAAAAACAATAAACCACTCACGCTCATCGTTCTGGACTATTAATTTGAGGCGGGGTTTAAGAATGTTTTTGAATTCGTCGAGATCCTTAAACCAAAGGATAGTCAGTCAGAATGACTTTGAGAGTAAAGAAAATGCCGCTTTTAAAGGATGAGAAGTGAGAGACTATCTTGGAAAATGACACACCTCACATGTCACCAAAACTATAGTTGCATATGGTTCCCGGAACCAGAAGAGTAATTGCTCCTGAGGAAACCGACTACGCAATCTTGCATCTGTTGTGAGAATATATTCAGCAGGAAGCTCATTAACAAGCACAGGATTGCGTGTCTTGTTGTTTAGGAATGCCTTCTTGAAGGGCAACCTTTCCTCAAAATCCTTCTTCACAATGGGCCATAAATCACTTACATCCTCAACTACGAAAGTCATAGTGATTATTGCTCATCAATAAGTGATTTCACTGAAAATCAAGATCCAAAAAATGTGGCTGCGGAAACCAGTAAAATGGAAATGAATTTACCAGCAATAACTACACGATCAAAGGATGTCTTAATACTTTGGAATTGAGGCAAAAAACTCGCCATTGTCTTCAAGCTATAGCGACCATCAATTCATCACCTGCGAGCTGTGATTGGCAAGGAACGATGCAAATAGAGTTTATTGTCTTCCCCGATTGATATTTTGCCTCTTCTTAAAAAACATGGCTATAATTCTTAAACATTTTACCGTTCTAAATAGACTTAAGCAGGCAGTAATGGCTATGCAACTATTTTATGTAAACAAGAAACTACAATCCCTGAAATCCTAAACCCCCACTTCTAACCACAGGCTAGTTAAAGAGCAATGTTATATTCATGCCCGCAAGTACATCTTTTCCTCACAACTGCTCTTACTGTAAACTACAAACAAAAACACAACACATCAAAGAACATACACGCATAAATGGATTAACAACCGATCCAACCAGTAAATCAGGCTTGGTTATCATTAGTGGAACAAATCAGAATGAGTTTTGAGAATATAATAGAGAAAATTCTATAAACATTTTAGAAACAATTACATTGCATAAAAATGTAAACGTTAAACGTAACTCTCAATACGAAAACACAAAAGGAGTAATTCTTTCTGCTCAACCAGCTCCAAAAAACATAAAGCAAGAAATCGTCTTTAAATTCAAGATTGGTAAATATCAAAAACTACTAACTTCCAGAGAAATGATCGAGATTCCAGAGATGACGGAACACCGGTAACCAGATCAAACTGTGAGATCCCTAAGCAATCGCTCTTATTTCAGTAGTGGAGCTACGAACGATGGATTCAACTCATGAAGATACGATCGGAACCTATGGTACCGGTAATGTACACCTTTCTCACCGTCGACAGCTCCGAGCGATCGACGGGGGCAACAGCCAACAAGACAGTGTGGAGAAATTTTTGAGCCGTAGGAGCAATGGGTCATGTTTGGGCCATTTAGGCCATGTGCTGATTGGGCTTATTAAAGTCAGCCCACCAGTTTCGTCGCCGAAATATAAATATTTATTTATTTATTTTTGTCAAAAGTCTAAATGCTTCTGTTCCGATATTTTAGGCTTTTAGCGACTCTGCAATTGAGATCAAACCACGCGATTCGGATCAACGGCAACACCACCGAACGGAAACTGGGCGGCGCCTGAGTCCTGCTGCTCATCGACGACTTCCTTAACCCGCCGTTATCTCGTAGATCTGCTCCTACAATCTCATGCTGAGAATCGCTGGTTCCGACGGAGGGATCATCAGGAACCACCAAACCCAGGGCATGAAAATCGCAGGATGAAACTTCCGTATCGTACTGCGATCCCATCTGGAAGAAGATATTGAACGCGTATAACACATTCTGATCGAACGTCAATATGCAAGAAAATCCACCGGGAAACAACGGCCGGCAATCCGCATTCTTAAAATATCTGCTCTGGGAGATAACCCCGTGTTGTCATCGGCCAAATTGGATATCTAGAGGCTGCAACGGAGTCCCGTCGTTGCTCTTCAACGCTTCTATGAAAAATTTCGTCTGCGCGTGATCTTCAGAGTTCAGAAATACTAACCGCCGGGTCCCCCTCCGTCGGCCATCCGATCCGCGAAACCGCCATCTCTGTATCCGAAGCCCGCGACCTTCCAGCGGCCACAAACGGATAGTAGACATGTGCTTAAAAATTATTTTTTAAAATACGAAAATTATCAATTCAAAGGCATTTGTGTGGACGTGATCGCCAACATCAATTCAGTTTAATAATTTTTATAAAATTAAAATTTACTAATATTAATATTTTTAATTAAATTCAAAAATCATAAATAAATAAATAAATAGATTAAACTTAATTTTAAATTAGGGATACTAAAATTGGACCCGCTATCCGCGACGGCCAAGTCCACGCGCATTTGGACGGGAACTTCGTCGCCTGTTTTTTACGGTTATTGTCTCCCCGGCGGATGCCACGCCGATCACGGCGCTGTGACGTGCCTACAGCGAGAAAAGAATCTTAGAATTATGCTTTCTTTTTTTAATTCAAAATTAGACAAGTTTGAGTTCCCTGATTCGTCCTTACAAAAATCTTTAGGCCTTGTTTGATATGAGGGTATAAGGTTGTTTTATGATAGGTTTAATAAAATTGTATTGTTTGGTATGTAGGTATAATTATACCTTAAATATTGGTATAATGATTATTATATCCATATAATACGATTATATATGGGTATATGTATACCCAAGGGGGTATGGGTATTTTTATACCAACATATTTGGGTTTAACTAAACCCAAATAATTTAATCCCACTAATACTTAAAACACATCAACCAAACAATGACTTAAAGTTAGCCACGGCGTCTATGATTTTATTACATGTACGTACGGAAGAAGGTTCCTCCCATGCGGTAGCCGTTGGAATATCGTAGTAATGAATGATCTGTCACGTGACCTGACCACATCCTCCTATTCAATACGTGCACAACTGGGCCTGAATCACGAATCGGCCCAAAAGGTTGAAAAGTTACCATAAGTAGCTAGTTGCGCTTCCCCCCGGCCCCACATAAAGATCCCATTTATGGTAAGTATCGAGTTGCATCCAGCTCCCACCATGGGACGAATGTTAATCATACACAATCATACAAACATTGTATATAATATTTATATATAAACCGTTATTTAATTAATTAGCTTATATATACTAAATTATACCATTCACACACTCATTTTTGTTGAATCAAATGGAATAAAGTATAAACTAATTATATCTATGTTAACTACATACTTAAATTTATATTCTTTGATATTAAACGTTATATACAATTAAATATATACGTATATAATTAATATGTTATCTCTAAGTAATATTTTAATACATATGAGTTAACAAGAAGGAAGCATCCCATGAATCAAGATGGAGACCCGCTACTCAGGCTATGGAATCAACCTGATGAACAAACAAGAAGAAGAAGGGCAGAAGAGCAAGCTAATAATGCCACATTTAAAGGATGCATTATTGGTAATAAAACCCAGTACTCTAATTATATCTGCATTATTGATCCCTAACAGGGATGAATAGTCAGTTGTCTGGTGAGGGATTCCCCATCACTTCCTCAATAATGAAACAAACCACATAAACCTCACCAAACTCAATCTCAGATCAGATGGATGGATGCCAACCACGCCCAAAAAACCCAATCCAACCCTTTTGCGTCATTTACAAAAATAAAAGAAAAGGGAAAAGCGTCTTCTTTTATCTCGATAACCGCATCGCTGTAAAAAAAAGAAAAGCGATTGATTATTCATTGGTACGATGTCAGTTTATCGTCTGATAATCCGTCAGTCGCCTGTCAAAAGTAGACATTTACTGCGGATGGATGGGGCGAGCCCCAAATAATAATTAAAAAAACACAATTAGTGTGTGTCTGCGTGTGAAACCAACGACTATTAATTTTGTTTTAAAATATTACAGAGAAATTATGTTTTATTATTAATATTCATTTATTTTCAAGAAATGAAAGCTAATATAAATTAGTGGGTAATTTAGAAAAGTGTGCACCCATACACTCTCTCAACTTTTTCTTATATAGGATAATCAAATTTCTAATAAACTCTAAATTAGTGGGTAATTTAAGTCAATGGTCCTTGTAAACAATGGGTAATGAATTCGGTCAGCGGGCGGGTTGATGGAATAATAAACTAATCACATTAACTGTGGTTCATTATTTTTGTGCCCAATCATGATTTTGTTATATTTTGTAAATTTAATATCTCATTAATTATTTTGATTCTGTTTTAAATAATATGAATTTAGAAATGTTTATTCTTTTAAATAAGGTTTTTTTTTTAAAAAAGTAATTTTCGATAAATATAGATAATAATAATAAATAAATGAATAACTTTGCGATGGGTCAGCGGGGGTGAGTTTTTAATGAATTACCAAAAAGGGGATGGAAAAACCACAGTCCCTATTTATGAGATAGTTATTTCTGTTCTACCATCACAAACGACCCTCTATACGACGCCGTTTCGGACCTTCTTCCCTCGTCTTCCACCTTTCCCTCAACTGCAACGGATCTGGGCTCTCTAGGATTGTCCGATCTCTTTGTTTGGTTGGGTGCGCACGGCCACAGCGCTTTCGTCTCACTCAACGATTGCGTGTGTGAATGTATCCGGATATTTAGGAATATATACGGAGGAGCTTGGTCGCGGAGTATTGGCTGCTGTTTATTTTGTGAGGGGGTAATCGCGAGTTTTTTCTTTCCTGGTGTCGCTGTGAAGCGGCGGTTATGGATCGCGGGCCGTGAGGGGATAAGCGGATGATGAGCAAAGCGGGGGAAGAAGATGAGGAGCGGTTCCACGACTCGTTGGACCGGCTTCTTTCCTCTGCTTCTTGCTCTTGTTCGCCGTCTGCCTCAGAGCAGGAAGACGACTACGATCGAAGTTCTGATTGTAGCCCTGATTACTCTGTTTTGATTCCTAGATTCCCCCGTGGTGTGTCGGAGAACTACGATGTTTGGAAGTCTCAGCCGTCTTCGGTGGAGGAGCGTCGCATCCGCCTTCTACGGCGAATGGGTCTAACGCGTGATCCATCTCTCTTATATCACCGACCTGTCTCATTTCCGTCCCATCGATTACTTCGAAATAGCGTCGTGACTTTCAACGAGGATGGAAATTCGTTGAAGAGCTCGGGGATTAGCCGGGAAGGTTTTGGTGATGGAACTCACGGAGATGGTAGAGCATCTGGAATGTTCCGATCCAAGTCAAATGGGGACTGTAGTTATGGTAAAAATCCAGAGGTAAGTTCGGTTGAATCTGGAGTTCTCAGAGGTGAAAATACCATGGGAGAGGTCACTCGAAGCCATTCACAAGATAGCGTTTCGGATTCTCCGGATAAACCATCCATTGTGAGGATTAGGACTAACATAAATGATGGAGGGATGTTTGGTGACTTTCTGGATCTTGATTTGGAAGAAGTCGATGCGATGTGTATGATAAAAAATCTGGATAACGGAAAGAAGTTTGTAGTGAACAAAGTCAGGGAGGATGGTACATGGGAAAAGATTAAGGAAATTGGAACCGGCCGCCAGTTGACAATGGAGGAGTTTTCGTCTGAGATGTGTGTGGGGACTTCACCTATTGTGCAAGAACTGATGAGGAGGCAGAATTTTGAGGATAGAAGTAACGAAGGCTGTGTTTCAAATGCAAATGGGACTTTTGGGGGTGTGTCTAAGATGAAAAAGAGTAGAAGTTGGCTGAAGAGTTTAAAAAATGCTGCAAGTTCTGTTACAGGGCAAAAGGAGAGACGTAGTAGTGATGGGAGGGATACTTCATCTGAGAAGGGTGGCAGGAGATCCAGTTCTGCCACCGACGATGTCGACAGCCAGGAGGTTTGCTTTCATGGCCCTGAGAGAGTTCGTGTCAGGCAGTATGGAAAATCTGTTAAAGAGGTTTCTGCCCTATTTAAGAGCCAAGAGATCCAGGCTCACAATGGCTCAATTTGGGCTATCAAGTTTAGTTTGGATGGAAAGTACTTGGCTAGTGCTGGTGAGGACTGTGTGATTAATGTGTGGCAGGTTCTAGAAACAGAAAGAAAAGGAGACTTTTGTTTGGATAAGTTTGAAGATGGAAATCTTCAAGTTCTGTATTTATCTAATGGATCACCTGAACCGTCAACTTTGTCACCTGGCCGTTGTGAGAAGAAGAGAAGAGAGAGGTCATCAATAACAAGAAAATCTGTTAGTTTAGAACAGATTTTGTTACCAGAGACCCTTTTTTCCTTTTCCGAGAAGCCTATGTGCTCGTTGGAAGGACATCTAGGTGATATTTTGGACCTTTCATGGTCTAAGTCTCAGGTTTGTTAATGCTTATGCTCCACTGAATCCTACACAGGACCTGATTATTAGTTTCTGACCTCAATATGGGCTTAGATATTTCATCTTAATCACCCCGTATTGAATTTGATACTAGAATCTCTGTTGAACTTTTCATTTATGCAAGTGTTAAGACTATTAGGATGGCTTGATATGTTATCCCTCGCAATAAAATACTCTACATGCAATTCTGGATGTTTTACTATCCCATCAACATGAACGTGAATTTGTTTCTTTTCTACATTACTCGTGTACGACTATGTTACCCAAATTATTTGTTTTTGGATCTATTAGTTCAGCGAATTGACTGAATCTTCATCTCTTCAGCAACTGCTATCATCTTCAATGGACAAAACAGTGCGCCTTTGGGATTTGTCCAGCAAGTCTTGCCTGAAAATCTTTGCGCATAGTGATTATGGTAACCCCACATTTTCTGCTTTGTTTTCGTTCGTGGACCATTTTAAGATTATTGTGGAGAAAGGATGCACCGTAGCTTCTGGAAACTACATGATTTAATTTTCATGGTGCTGCAGGCCATTTATTTGTGGAAGGATGAGTATTTAAACATGTGTAGGATAAAACCAAAAAAAAAGTGTCCTAGACTAGTCACCATCATAAAATTGCCCTCCTGATATGCCCAGCATGTTCATCTGTTGTTGGCTTAAAGTTGGAGGCCAACATGTGAATCCATAGTCCTTTGGGCTTTTAAATTAGGGATTTTGTTGTCAATTGTACCGAGTTTATGACAAGTCCTGTCTGTGATGAAATTCTTTAGAACTATACTGGACACAGGAAGGTACGTTGATGTATGTTAAATGTCATGTCGAATGGAATAAAGAAAAAGTTTTTGAGTCACATTCTAGTGCTAAAATTAGTCTTTTGGTTGATTTACCGCATATCGATGAAATATTGGTGCATCCATTGATCAGTTTGTGGGTTTTCCTTGACTCAGTTACGTGCATCCAGTTCAATCCTGTCGATGATAGGTACTTCATCAGTGGATCCTTGGATGCTAAGGTCCGGATATGGAGCATTCCAGATCGCCAAGTTGTTGATTGGAATGATTTGCACGAAATGGTTACTGCAGCTTGCTACACACCAGATGGGCAGGTTAGGAGTGGTGGATTGTATACCACTAGAACATATCTCGTTATTATTTTTTATTTCTTCTTAAGTGTAAACTAATATCATTTGCTTACAGGGAGCTCTGGTTGGTTCTTACAAGGGCAGCTGTCGCCTATTCAACACATCAGGTTCATCAGTCACCTCCATTAATGGGAAGGATTCACTTTTCTTGCTCGTAAAATTACTTATTTACGGCTGGATCATTTTTCAGAAAATAAGTTACTGCAGAAAAGCCAAATCAACTTGCAAAATAAGAAGAAAAAGTCTCATCAAAAGAAAATAACTGGCTTCCAGGTACACAGTTCATTTGCCAATTTTATTCTTGCGGTCAAAGTCATATTTTCCAACTGTTACTCTGACCATCTCCCCGAGGCCGTAATTTTTTATTTGAGATAGCTATTTCTTGAAAATGTGCTCTTGTTTTCCATTGTGCAGTTCTCTCCTGGAAGTACTTCCGAAGTGCTTATTACATCTGCAGATTCCAGAGTTAGAGCCATAGATGGTGTCGATCTTGTTCACAAGTTTAAAGGTAAAGCTATCATCTTGAAAAACTTTATTTTAAAAATGGTATATGGGCTCTTTAGTTCTTGTGCGTTACAGTTTCGCTGTCCCTTTTTATTTATGCACCTTTTTACTAGTCTACCTAATTTGTCCTACTAAAATTCTGAAAGTACATGCCCCTGTTTTTGGTTTTCGGTGTTATGGATCTTTGCTGTGAAGAATCAAGTGATGTCCTGATGCTGATCATTTGGTTAGCAATGTTAGATTCCTCACCGCCATCTTCCCTTTCCTGTCACTGTGTAAAAATAGGCGTTTCCTTTTTTAGGAAGGGGTAGTAACATGGTATGTGGACTACAATTCTTCTGTCTTTTAATTTTGACAAGGCAGGCCTTGGCTGTTTGGGTTATTCAGGGGGAGTTACAATGTGCTTGGATTAAAGCCTATTATTACCCTATCATCCGACTTAAGAAACTCATTCTTTCCCATCACATGACTCCGGATTACTGTCTGCCATTAAAAAAAAAAACCTTTTTATTTTTTCAACAATTTTCTACCTTTTTTGCTTTGCCTGAAAACTAGCAACTCGTTTGCATTGCAGTGTACTCCATTTTATAGTTCGCAGGCTTTATGGCTGCAGTACTTCTTTTGCATGTGTCTTGTGTCGTTTACAATAATAACTTGGTTAGTGTGCTCCGAGATGTTATGCTTGGAAGAATTAGAATGACTGTTCGGAAGTGAAGGTGGCCTTCTGTCTTTTTCCAAACGATGCTTCATGTAGTTTATATTCAGAAAACAAAGCTTTAGTTAGCTGAAAGTAAAACCGCAAGACACTTGGGCTGTTTGTCCTTGTCCGTGAGTCCGTCCCTGTTTATGGTAGCATCTTCAGGGTTATTCATCCTTCATTCATGTTATTACTGGTGCAATTTTGGCAGGCTTCCGCAATGCAAACAGCCAGATTTCAGCCTCCATCACCTCCAATGGGAAATATGTGATCTCTGCCAGTGAAGATTCATGCGTTTACATCTGGAGACATGATAATGAGTCTCAGCCCAACAGAAGCAAAGTTGGGGTAACACGCGCGTACGAACTGTTTCACTGCCAAGATGTTTCAGTGGCAATCCCATGGCCCGGAATGGCATCCGATTCGTGGGGTTTCCCCAACTCCTCACCCCAGAGACGTGATGGAGGAACTACTGGGTATCACCATGAGGAACCATTGACAGCATATAACCGGAACATGCCTACCGATGAGAGTGGCTCCCCTTGGGAATCTGGATGCAGCAATAGTCCCCTCCATGGGGCTCTAGCAGCTGCATCCCCCAACCGCTGCCTCTTCGATAGGATCTCAGCCACATGGCCAGAGGAGAAGCTTGTCGTCTCGCCCGCCCTCAGGAACCGCAGCGCTTCCCATGCCAGTGTGGATTTCTCGAATGGGGTTTATCACAACAGGTCGGCCTGGGGCATGGTTATAGTAACAGCTAGTCGTAGGGGCGAGATCAGAACATTCCAAAATTTCGGGTTGCCAGTTCGCATTTAGAGGCCGGAGGAAATGGAGGGACTTGGATGGAAGAACAGTTGAACGGAGACACTGAGCGACACCTCATGGACAGTCTACAGTTTTGCCTTTTGGGTTCTGTTTTTGGTGACCGGCCGCCGGCGGCATATTCCGGTGAATAGCTCTCTCTCTCTCTCTCTTTCTGCCTGCTGCATTGTCGACGGTAGCGGGTCGCACCCATGGGTGATCCGTGGGAGCAGTTAATAGGGTGAGAAAAAGTAAAGATGTGTTAAAACAGGTTGGATGGAGGAAAGCTTAATGTTTGTGAGAACTGTAAAGGGGAATTTGTAATCCACGTGAAAAAAAAAAGAAGAAAAATTCATTGTTGATTTATTAAATTAAACAAATTCGGGATCGTCTTTTAAATTCGTTGTTGAATTTTTTTTTTTTATTCTATGTCTCACCTCTCAAGGTTAATTTATTAAATTTACAATCGATTTAATTATAACATATGGTTTTTAAATTTCATATTCAATTATTTTTATATTTTATAATTAATTAAATTCAATTTAATCTATTGTAAAAGACAATTACGCCCAAAAGAGTAGGTCAAAACACAAAAGATACTGAATACCATTTAAAACATCAGACAAAGTGGTACCTTGCACCTTATAATGACTCTACAGGCTGCTGTTTTGTTCCCTAGGGCAACTTCCACTCTCAAGGAGTTTGACTCAGCTTTCTTGGGTCCTCTTGCATTCGATATTTTTGTGACAAATGTCGTGTCTTGTACAGTTCTCTCAAGAGCTCAAGCATGTTCGGTGTTTCACTGTCTGATGATGTTGTGGAGGAGTTGTTGATCTCATCTGCAAGCAAAACCATGGTAGATTTGTCAGTTTAAATTGGGAAATGATTCTGTTGATGATCATGTGAGCTTGTTTTGTTGCAGAGCAGGTGCAGGAACTTGCCGGCGGTCAAAGCGGAGGCAGCGGCAACATCACCAGTGCAGGGGAGGAAGGGGACCGTGATTGTTAGCGGTGCACCGTCCGGGTTAGGCCTTGCGACGGCGAAAGCAGCAGTGCCTGAAAGTGGGAAATGGCATATCATCATGGCCTGTAGGGACTTTCTCAAGGCAGAGAAGGCAGCGAAATCCGTAAGGCGAACTATACCAATATTCACTTGGACCTTGCATCTCTTGAAAGTGTGAGGCAGTTTGTCGATAATTTCAGGCGACAGGCGGCCAGGACGGACTGCTGTTTATCAGCCAACTGCAAGGGTGCCATTTGGGCCACCTCCTTCTCGCAAGATTGCTCCTTGATGGACTGAAGCAGTCCAATTACCCTCAAAGAGGCTTATTATTCTTGGTTCGATCACAGGTTCGAATATGAATTCCTGCAGATTTCAGACGAAATGACAGACAAAACTGTTTGATCTCTTAATTTGAAATGTTAGAGGGATACAAATACTTGGCTCGGAATGTACCTCCAAAGGCTGATCTTGGTGACTTGAGGGAACTCCAAGGTGGGCTAAATGGAATCAACATCTCTCCGATGATTGATGGGGTTCACTTTAATGGTGCCAAGGCATAGGACAGTAATGTCTGCAACATGTTGGGAATGCAAGAAATTCACCGACGTTTCCATCATGATACAGGCATCACATTCGCATCTCGGTACCCTGGATGTATTGCTACGACTGGCTTGCTCAGGGAGCATATCTCACTGTCCAGATTGCTTTTCCCTCCATTCCAGAAGTTCATCACCAAAGGCTTCGTTTCAGAAGTAAAATCTGGCAAAAGACCAGCACAGGCATGTTAGTTATTACTACAGAAAGAGAAAAGAGAAAAAACATAAGTAGAATGTGATCGTGGTTATCCAGGTTGTGAGCGATCCAACCTTGACAAAATCTGGTGCGTACTGGAGCTGGAACAAGGACTCCGCTTCATTCAAGAAGAAGTTGTCAAAGGAAGCTAGTGATGTTGATAAAGCTAAGAAAGTAAGGGAAATTAGTGAAAAACTTGTAGGCATGAGTGAATAAGCTTGCTATAGAGCAAGACTTTCAGATTTAGAAGTCGCCTGCCTTTGAGTTGTAATAAAAAACAATCCACCTTGTGTTCAAGTGAAACACATGCAGATGAGTACATGCACAAAAAATTAAAAATAAAAAGTCTCCCTTACCATTGACGCCAAACCACCTGAAAACGAATTGCATAAAAACACTTCATGACTTAAGTTCATATGCTGGTAAATCTGGAATGAAAGGTGCTATCATGTCCAAAAAAATATCATGATGAAAAGCACCAGAAGCTTCGTCTTCTTGTAGGGGCTCAGTTTTACCTGTTTTACTCGCACAATAAATGACGCTTTATCACTCTCATCAACACTGATCTTTAGATTCAGGAAGCTCTTTATAATATTTTTATGCGGTACAATAACCATGAAGAGCTATACACGAAACTTACAAACGTTGCAGAGCTGTTAGAAGTAAACACAGTTTAAACGCAAGTATGCATTTACAAACCTATACAAACTTTTCTATGCAGGTTGCTAATGCGGACTCTGGAGCTGCACCGATGACAGCGTCTTTCTTGTCTCCATTCTTGAATATTAACACGGTTGGGACACTCCTGACACCATATTCGGTTGCAATTGAAGGACTCTCATCAGTGTTAACCTTGTAACATTTGAGTTTACCAGCATACTGCTTAGCCAAATTATCAATCACAGGATGGAACATGCTGCACGGACCACACCATGGCGCCCAAAACTCAACCAAAACAGGCAAATCAGACACCAAGACATGCGATTTCCAGGTTGAATCAGTAACGGAAACCACTACAGGTTCAAGAATCAAACAAAACTTGTGAAAATTTTATCTGGTGCTATCATCACTCCTAAATGAAACCAATGCAAGTGAACACACAAACACATGAAAAAATACCTTCAAGAACTGCTTCCTGCGCCTCGCAGCAAATCCTACAACCGCTCCTGCGCCCGCGTCTCTTTCTCAAACTCAGCTTCGCCGGCGACCGAACCGGCAGAACACTCACCCCTCTATATCCAACAGAGCCAGATACGGCAACCGGAGCCAGGCCGGCGGACGGCACGCCTGAGGCGCGTGAGAGTCCAAGGGTTTCGAAGCGAGTAGCCATGGCGGAATGCAAGAGTGCTGACTGTGTTCCAAGTTTTTCAACTCCGTGCCATGGAAGCTTTATGTGCGTGCGTGGCTGGGCCCCACAGTATCTCAACGATGTTTTTTACGTGGCTTTCAGAATTTTGATACGGATAATCAACTTTCGAAATATGGGCTTCCTTTTTTTGGGCCTCAAATTTTAAAATTAATATTACAAAATTAAAAATTCCAATAAATTCACACCACAATAATAATTTATCATAATAAAAAATAAAATTATGGATAAACATGAAAGTTAATTTATATTATTAAATGCCTCGAAGATTTCTGTTTTTATTTTGTGCAATTTTTTTTTTGATATTTCGGTATATAAAAATAAAAAAAGCATAATAATTTAAATATCAACGCCGGCGACGATTGTCCGCGGCGGTTTCTTATGATAGAACTGGCCCCTCCGTTTGTGAGGCAAATGCCGGCGGCACATGGCGTTGTAGCTGAGGTAACCGCTTCTCCGGAGCTGCTCCAGGGGGATCGCGGACTCCATGAGGAGCTCCGTCTCATCGAACTGCGCTCCCGCACCCGCCGTCGCGATCACTGTCATTAGGAAAAAGATCGCCGTCCGGAAACCCACCATCGTCGCTACCTTCCTTTCTCTCAACGGAAAAATCTGCAGTCCGATGAATCCTTAATCGATGCGAAAACCATTCTTTTTTTGTTTGATTTCCACGGGGTTTGTTTTTGTTTCTATATTTGGGAATGCAGTCGAGCTATTGTTTTGCGGGAGTGGATACCGGAGGGGAAGTTGCCGGTGGCGCAGCGGGGTTTACGGCGGTGGTAGCAGCGGCGGTGCGTGAGTGTAGGGCTGAAGAAGCAGAATGCCATAAACCTAAATAAGGAAGTCCCTCGTCGCAGGTACAGTGACAAAGACGAAGTCCAACTAGCATTAAGCAAACCACACTTTCTCCTAAAGCATCAATTGCATCTGAACAGTCACTCCAGCAACGTCTCCGAGTACACGCCCTGTTCATTCTGGTACACTCCGGCACCGACACGGCGGAGGTCGAGTGAAGTTGCCGGCGGGGTGGCAACTATTCTCACAGGCAACGTGAAACTCCCCCTGAACTTCGCATCCCCATTGGAGTGCTTATCCAAACCAAGCAACCCACTTCGATCATCATCGTGGTACGGATGACAGTCAAGGCCCTCGGATAAAAATGGAAGCTTTGACGTGTCTGTTCTTCCGGTGAGAGCAGAGACAAAGGATAAGCCACTAGGCCACTTGATGTTATCATCGTGCTCTGCCATTATCTGATTATTGGATGAGTCAGGAATGACAGGTTCCTCTTTAGCCAAGTGAGCTGAAATTTGAAGATATGGGAGATTGTTCATCCGATGAGCTGATGCTGCTGGCCTCGGCCTCCAGTGGACGAACGGCGGCGGAGCGATCGAAATCTGCGGTTGCTTTGAGGGCGAAGATGCGACATTTCGCGTGGAGGAGAAGAGTTGGGACAAGTAGAATCCAGACTGGTAGCCCAAAGCGTCGAATGTGTGTCTCACTCTCAGCACAAACTGGAGATCTTCTGGCACCTGATAAACACCATTGACAACAACCTTCCAAGCTTACAACAAACAACAGTGCAAGATGGGGACAAAAAACTCACAGTTTTGCAAGAACCAAGTTGCAGAAGTCCATGTCCAGCTTGAATAACAGCTATAGTCTGACAAAAGACTCCGAACTCAAAAATTTGAAGAGAAAAGCTTCTAAAATCTATCATGCTTTGAGTCCTCGCACCTGAATACCAGAATCAAACTGTTCAATCCACTCCGGAGGTAGCTGCAAAATGAAGACAATTCTTGAATTTCATGTAAATTTGAAGGAAATTTTCATGTAAATTTGAATGAATGACCACCAAAATCCCAGTGCATACAGCATCAAATGAACTCTGCCAGTAGTTGGAAATGTCGGGCTCACAATGAGTCTTCTCCTTGAAGATCCATTTATGGCATTTATCAGAAGCAACTTTCCCCATCAACCTGCAACCACTTTTTTCAGACCTAATCAACAACGACCCCATGAAGCGGAATCACTACTTGCACATTCCAATCCACTGTTCTATGCACAAGGCTTGCTAAAGGCTTGCTAATGGGAACTAAAGCAAGATCCTATCCACAAAAACAACACCTACCCATTACCCACCCTTCTCCGTAATTATAGAGCTGGATTGACATTTTGCTGAAGGCCTTCTTGACAGGATTCTCGCCATCCATTTCATCCAGAGTCTCTGAGCCTCTGCCTCGACAGAACCCATCTTCCCACATCAACATTCTGAACACAAGAAGGGAACAGATAAAGACAACAAAGCACATCTTCTTCGGGCAGCCAAAACATTTAATTTACCATAAACAGGAAAAAACAACTCACAAGCTGCCATTTTCATCTCCAACTTTACTCCCATACCCGTATCTGATCCTCCTGCAAAAACCCATTTCCATTGCGCCATCAAAGAAGCACGTAAAATCAGCAAGAAACCCATGTGGGGAACTCAGTTGAGAAATGTAAGAGAGAAAGAATACACACGGGCGAGGACGAATAGTCCAGTAAACAGAGTATATCCACTCCGAGTTTAAACAGAGGCTTCTGAGTGCGTCGTGAAGGGCCATCATTCCAACAGCTTCTTTGCTTCGGTCTTCGGCTTCTGAGCCCACCATTTTCCTCTCTTTTGCTTTTCCAGTTTCCCCCACCTTCCTATGAAGACTCGCGAAGCCACTCGAGAGAGATAAAGATCCCTCCTTTTCCCTATCTACATTTCACTAATTCCAAGAATTAGCCAGAGAAGTGTAACAAAACACAGGGAAAAAAAACCCAAAAGCCGAGTCTCCCCCACTCCTCACCCTGTAGAAGATTGCTTTGTTAACCATAAACCAAGCTGGTGTTCACTCCTCTGGGGATCATTTTCACGTAAGTCGGTGGAGGGAAAAGCTAAAGGAGAAAAGTGAAAGTGCGTGCCTCTGCGAAACCGGGTCCTTGTGTTTCGTTATGTGTTTTTCACTGATTTGCGTGCAGAGCGATAACTTACTCTCTTTATTATTTTTTCCGCCGTTATGCAACAACCGGATCGTATCAAAACAAAAGCAAAAGGAGGAAAGAGAGGTCCTCCAATTACGCCTTTGCCCCCTCCACCTTTCCCAAAAGGCGTGGAGCTCTGATGTACCACGAGGGGGGAAAAGTCAATTCCCCCACGACTTTACAAATTTCAAAAGCAATTAACATAGAAGTTAACTTTTTCATAGATACTTTAATATAATTGTAAGAGCCAGTTTTACATTAAGGTATTACTTAGTTTAAATATAATATAATTGGATATATACAATATATATAATATTTGATATTTGAGAATATAAATTTAGGTATGCGAGTTATATATATGATTAACGTTATGTTTATTTATATATATCATTCATATATTCAAAAAATAAATATGTGACTATAATACATATACAAAGTTGATATATGTATATATATATTAATTAATCAAATAATGGTTTATATGTAAATTTGAATATAAATATTTTATGTTATACTATCAAATACCTCCGATACATATATATCAAATTGTGTATAAAAAGCATTAGTTTTCTGATATTTACAAAAAATATAAAATGTACGAAAAATAAATTCCTAATGTTTTAGTCGAATGTGCGAATATAGAGATTTTTTCTGAACTATTTGAAGAGATATTGTGATACTACCCTACGTACGCATTATAATCAACCTAACATATGAATATAATCACAATTTATTACACTAATGATGTCATTAAAGGTCAAAATAACCATACACCTCATTTCACATGTTACGCTTTTGACTATTTAAAATAAAAAGTATCTAGCAATTCGAATGTTCATTATCGAAATTATTGAAATGTGCTACTTATAAAATGTTAAGAATACAACTGATACGCACTAATATATTTTATGATTTAAAATGATATCAATGGATAATTTATATATTTAATTTCTAAATAATTGTATTAGTTAAATATTATTTATATTTGATATTCAAAATTAAATATTTTAAATATTTGTATTGTCAAAAAATATAAAATATTTAATAATAAAGAATAATTTTATAAAAATGTCCATTAAAATTTCACTATTTCTTACTAAATGTATATCACACACAATATTTTTACTGATATATAATATAATTGATAATAGTGAAATATTATTTTTAATAAGTTTAATTCGAACATGATTTTATTTAAAAATCATAAGTCAACTTTGATTCAATGCAAATCGTCTCTCTCGACCCTCTACCTCTATTGTATATATTACATTTATGTTTTACCATATTAATAAATTTATTTATTTATTTATATCGATTTATCATATTAAATATACTAGTTATTCATACTCATAATTGATAATTTATAAATTACATTTTTTATATTAATTTTGATGATAATTATTCAATTTATGTGAATAATTTATTATGACTTTAATTTCAAATAATGGTGTACAAATTGATTATTTGTGTAATATTCTGAGCCGATTCTCATTTGTCATTTTTAAAACAGTACAACCCACGTGTCCAAGAGAAATTAAGGGAAAAAAAAAACAACTTTAATTGCAAGTTCTTAGTGGTAAGTGTCACATGGTCCAATAACGTTGACAGGTTTCTTGATTACCCACTATTTAATATGAATATTTATTGTCATCTTAATTATGTATATTTATGACGTAATTATACCACAGTTTTTTATCCTAATTTCGCCTTTTTATTATTTGTAACGCCCCTCGATGTTACTCAAATAGGTCTCGGAGTCAAACCTCAACGGACTAGTCGTTATTTTATATTATTTAAATAATTAAGAAAAATATTCTCAAGTATATGTGACTATCATCAAATGAGTATATGATAAATAAATTTAGATAAATTTTCAGATGTTTATTCAAAAAGAAATGAATTGGGTATTACAATGAACTCACATGGGTGATAATTTTGATAATATAATTGATATATATTTCTGTATTTTTAAATGAAATATTTATACAAATAATTTGGAGGCTTGTTGTAATTTTTTAAAATTAATTTTAAAGTTATAGAAAAGAAGAAGACGTTCTGTTTGAAAAATTATGGTTGATTAAAAAATCACAAATCTGGATTAAATTAAATGAATAATTTTGGATTTGTTCAATTAATGATTTTTTTTTTTATGATAAATGATTTTCAAAGGTAACGTGGTCGATCATCACTTTTGCTACTTATTATTTCCACGTCCGGAAGTTACAGAATCACGGCGATGCTCCACCAGATCCTCCCTCGTCCTCATCATTGCCGTCCCCGCCGTGGGAGCCACCAAAACCAAAGCGTCCACCAAATCCGCCGCCTAATCCAACATCGATACCCGGCGCTTTCCCGCCGCGAAGATCAAATCCGCCGCCAACGCCGCCCGAAATGCCACCGGGAATTTTATCGAGCTCCCTAGCATGAATAACGCAAAGGAAGGATAAGATCACCAAAAGGAGGAGTCCCTTCTTAGCGCCACACATTTTGGAAAAAATGTGCTCGAGGTGCCGATGGTGTGTGTATGTGCATGGGCTGATGGGGAGATGGGTGGATTTATTTATAGAGGAGATTGCGAGAGGGAATTAATTACATTGTGTTGAATTGCATACAGTGCTTCGACATTGGAACCACAAGCGAGGCTGCAAGGAAACTAATGGCTTTAATGGATTTCAGTAACGCATTGGTTTTTTGAAGTTTTCAACAGTTTCAAGGTGCTGCTGCTGTTGTTGCTAAGTCTGATTCACCTCTCCAGCCACCATTCCCTTTCGGAGTTCGGACCTGAATTCACAGTTCCAATGCTTCTTTTCATTTAGTTAGCTTCGTTGTCTGAATAGACCTGGGCTGCATTCCTGAAAATTATGGTATCAAATTAGCGCTAATCATCAGAGCTAAACTCTGTGTTTCAGATTGCCAAGGCTGATGGCAATCTAAAGACTGGATTTTTGTCGTCCATCCTGTATCACACTTTCTCACAACAAAAAAAAAGAACTGTACAGTAATATATGAACACTCAGGCCATAGATTAGTGGCTCTCGGCCTTCAGAAATCGTCAGCCAAGTATTGCCCTTATGGCGCCCGGTGATTTCCTTGGTTGTTAGTAGTCATCATTAATAATTAAGTAAAAAAGCTGTGTTTTTCCCAAGATTTTCATTTCTGAGATCATTTTCCAAGTTTCCATGGCTTCTCTGCTGAGCCCTTCCCTCGGATTTTCACCAACCAAGGTACGGCTTAGAGCTTGCATCCGCCCTCCCGGATATCTGTGTTCAGGAATGCCATTTTTTTGATGTTTTTGCTGTCTGAAAGGAACGGCTCTAAACTGCTCTTGTTTCCCTGTGATTGCGCAATTTTGATGCGATTTGAGAGCTTCTAGATTTCTTGATTTTACCGATTCGACCAATCCATGCCTTGATGCTCAATTGACAACCTTTTTGAGGTCCAATATATGTCCAATTTCAATTCTTTCTCTGGTTTTGGTTTTCGTTTGTCGGTGTGCACAGTGGCTGTGCAGCTTAATATCTTACGTGGGTGGGTGAGATGAGATGCTTATTCTCTATTAGTAGGTATTTTTTCTTTCAGAATCAGTGCGCCAGTTTTCATCTTGATAACCTGACACTCATTAGTTTTTTTGATTCTCTATAGCCAATGGGCTTGATGTGTTGAATACCGAATTTGGGTTTTTTGAGTCAAGTTGTTACTGTAATGGGAATTGAGATGTTCTTAATCTTTAGGTCAACGGTGTTAGTGTGCGAAATCTTGCTGCAAATGAACATTGGAGGAGATACCAAATAGTTTTTGGACATAATGCTGAGCACAGCAAGCGATATTACACAGTAAGAACCATGGTATCTCTGGAGGCAAATGTTCCTGCAAGGGGAGCTCTTGATGCTGAGGAACACAGCAGCACTGCTGGTAATATGCTGGTGTTACCATCCTTCTATCTCCCTTGTTCAGAGTTAACGTTAAATGGCAATGGATATCTGGTATATATCCCCTTGTGGTTTTCGATAACGTTTTATGTCGCTCGCACTGCTAAAAGCAATGAGTGTGTGCAGCTCGTTTGTATCATGTTTTGAGGAATCTTCTTTGTTGTTCATTAACCGTAAGAGTTTCTGTTTCATGTTTGAAGATTATGGAGTTGTTGGTGTTCACCATGTGGGGATCTTATGTGAGAATCTTGAAAGGTCCCTGCACTTCTACCAGAACATTCTCGGTATTCTGTCTTGTTAAATTCCATTCTTTCCCTTGATGAAGATAAGCCTGAGCCCTTACATTGAAAGATCACTCGAGGTCTGAGCATCAACGAGGCACGACCACACGATAAGCTTCCATACAGAGGAGCCTGGCTGTGGGTGGGATCTGAGATGATACATCTGATGGAGCTCCCGAATCCTGACCCCTTAATGGGTCGTCCTGAACATGGAGGTCGAGACCGTCATGCTTGCATCGCTATCCGGGATGTCTCCAAGCTGAAGGAAGTTCTAGACAAAGCTGGTACGCTTGGTTGTCCTCTTCGAAGTTTCCTGTTTGTTTTTGTGTGGATTGTGCTGATGGCTTGCTTCCATTTATCAGGTATACCATACACTTTCAGCCGCTCAGGGAGGCCAGCTATATTCACCAGAGACCCTGATGCAAATGCTCTTGAGTTTACACAAGTTTGAGTTGGATTCTGTAGCATTTGCAGTGCTTCTGCACCTTTGATAGTCTTCCTAGCTCTTTTGCATATACGAAACGGATAAGTACTTAAATTCGAACTTGGCTTCGTCGTCTTACTGATGCTGTGCCCTACGTGAATCTTTGCTTGAACGTTGAAGAATGAAGAGTGTAACCAGATCATGAACATATGATGAAGATGATGAAGTTCACTCCCGTGAGAAAAAGTGGATTTTGGAAAGCGTGTTTCTCCTTCTTGGACTTTGGAAGCGCGTCTCTAAAAGGGCAAAAAACGCTAATGTGCCTTGCTGTGGCGATTGGCTGTCTTCGCTCCGTCGAGTACCAACGCTTAAACCCCACATTTAGCTTCCGTATCCCAATTCAAGTTCACTATGGCGGACGCGGCAGACGATTCTAGGGATGTTGAGAAGCTCTACGAGTACTGCGAAAAGATTGGGGAAGCGCAAGATAAGTCTCAGGTTGATCTACTTGTTCCGGGATTCCATTGCTTTACACCGCTCAACTTTGCGGGTTTTGAAATGAAATTCTGGGTTTTGGATTTCTGATTCTGGGGATGGGGCAGAGTCGGGAGTACTATGAGGGATAATTGCTGCTGCAAACGGGAGCGTGAAGGCAAAGCAGCTGGCGGCGCAGATGATTCCCAAGTTTTTTAAATATTTCCCTGACCTTTCGGAGCAAGCATTTGATCAGCATTTCTTTTTGTGCGAGGACGACGAGCTTGGTGTAAGTAATTTTGGCCATTTCCAATCAACTAATTTTATTTACCTTTTTTTTGTCTGTAAAACGGCTTGTTGTGTCGTGAATGTTCGAATTTTGAGTCAGATGAACCATATTCTTGGTCATGGGACGGCGCCTTTAAATTTGGTTGGAAAGATAAGATTGCTGTTTACAAAAAATTTTCAACAAAGTTCCTTCTGGATGCTAAAATAGAATGAGCATTAAATTAATGGTTTTAAATGTTTCTGAAGTTTGATTTCAATGTTGTTTGGGCTAAGTTGCGTGGTTTGATATCTGGTTTCACACTTACAGTGCCTACTTAACATATGAGCATTCTGCTTTTCTTAAGGTTCGGGTTCAGGCTATTCGCGGTCTTCCCCTTTTCTGCAAGGATACACCTGATAATCTCCCGAAAGTTGTTGATATTCTTGGTCAGCTCCTAGTTGCAGGTAACACAATCAATCAAGTATGTTTGTTCTCGTTTAATTAATTTTTCAGCTGTGAATCTATGTTAATGTTGGACGATTTATGTCAGGAGATAATGTGGAGCGTGATGCTGTGCATAAGGCTTTAATGACTTTATTGCGACAGGATATCAAGAGTAAGAATCAGGAATATATAGAATTGTGTTGTTAATCTTCATACATTTCTGAGTCTATTGACTTTCATCTCTTATTTGGGTTGGGCGCTTGCTTATTTCTTTTTTCATTACTTTCTGAAATTTCTTTTACTTTTTCGATTGCAGCTTCATTAACAGCTTTGTTTAAATATATTGGAAGCAATGATGACCGAAATGCAGAAGATGCCAGTGCATGGGATACCATTCGTGAGAAGGTTCTCTGCTTCATCAGGGATAGGGTATGAAAACGTTATCTGGTTTTCTCTTTGGTTTTAAGTTTTGGAGAGTCTTGCAAATCTCCAAGTGAATTCCATTTTAGGTGTTTCCCATTAAAACGGAGCTATTAAAACCAAAGGATGAAATGGAGAGGCACATAACTAATCTCATAAAGCAGGTATTCCACCGATGTTGATAAGTATTGGATCGAAGAACTTTATGATGTAGCTTCTGTTCTGATCTTTTACTATGATGCATTTGAGGCTCAATACTTCTAGATTACATTTATCTCCTTCATTTGAATTTCAGAACTTAAATGATGTGACGGCTGTTGAACTTAAATTGTTCATGGACTTTTTAAAGAGCTTAAGCTTATTTGGGGAAAACGCCCCAGTGGAGAGAGTTCAAGAACTTGTTGAGATTGTTGAGAGTCAAGCAGATTTGGATGCACAGTTTAATGTAAGCTTGTGATGAGATATTTTTGGGTTGTTTTTTTTCACCCTATTCTTTTTCTGCCCCGATGCTATGTGAAAGACTTTGTTGTAAACATGATATTATACTTTATTTAAAAATTATCTTGAGCTATTGAGATTTGTTTTTTATGTGCCAGCACTATATTCACTCATATTATACTTTTGCTCTCAATGTCTATATGGTTGGATCATTTTCGGAAAGGTTTCTTCCTATTGATTTTCTTTTTCTGAGGATTGCTCTAATGGAAGTTAATGTTCCTTTGTGTATTTTTACCCGATGGGCAAGTCCATTCCTCTGTTATGCTTTGTAAAATGGTGGAAATATGCTAAACCCCCACTTCCTTACCCGTCTCCTCTTCTAAATACAGGTATCTGATGATGATCACATTGCTCGATATATCTCTTCCTTGCAAATGGCCTTACCCTTTATTGCAGTAAGTGAATTTTATTCATAAATTTGTATTATAAGCTAACAAATTAATGAAAAATTACTCATAACCACAGAGGGGTGCATCAAGCAGTAAGTTCCTCAATTACTTGAGCAAGCAGATTATCCCTGTATTTGATAAGGTATTCCTAAAAGCAAGTCCTTTTTTTTTTTTTGCTTGGCTACAAGCTATCAATTGCTATAACTGTCGATAAAGCAAATCCGGGATATCTTCTTTTTTCTAAAAGGTGTGAAATGTGCATCAACAATCATTCTCAATAATCTATTTGCAATTTATTTTTCATTTATCATCTGGATTATAATGTTGGTATTGAAAAGGTCACTTTGATCGTTGCAAGGAGCTTTTTTGTTGGAAATCTTGATCTCTGAATTGCTGTTGATTTTGCTTTTCTTAATCGTTCTAAAGTGTTGCATCTTCAGCTTTCTGAAGAACAAAAATTGAGCTTGCTCAAGAGCATAGCTGAGAGTTCCTTATATGCTAAACCACAAGATTCAAGACAGCTACTCCCATCTATTGTTCAACTCTTAAAGGTATGGTTTCTTGCATGTCTGTTGGTGAATATCCATTTTCTCCATCCGTTAAAATAATCATATGTACTTTCTTTTCCATCCTTTGTGACCGATTTTACATTGATTCCTGAATCATTTCAAATTAATGGAATATTTGGTACAGACTGATGATCTACTGTCGTAGTTTATATGTGGGAAATCATTTACTTGTCTATTGCTGTGTCATTGACAGTTTGTTGTAATTGCTTCGTGTCCTGGTATTTTTTCTTATTCAATCTTCCTTTTTAATACTCTTTCATTCCAGAAATATATGGTTAGAAGGAAGATTGAGGATATGAATTTCACATCCAACGAGTGCTTGTTATATTCGTTTCACCATTTATCTCACAAGGTAAGTTTCAGTGGCAGATAATGCCTAATCAACTCTGCATATTACGGGTCTATATAATACTTTATTATTTTGAAACTTTCAGACCCCCAATGCTACAAACAGCCTCTGTGGATACAAGATTGTCACTGGGCAACCCTCTGATCGACTTGGTGAAGATTTCACGGAACTGTATAAAGATTTCACAGAGAGGTTCTTTCACGACTTGCATTTACTGTGTGCCAACCATGACTTCCATGTCTCATTTTTTTTTTTTCTGTGGAATGATCTCACTGCAAGGTAGTACTCCTCTTTGTGTTCCCCTTGTGTTTCTAATATCTCTAATTCTCTGTTAGATTGACAACCATGGAGGAATTAGCCAAGGCAATGATTAAAAAATTGACACAGGGCATGGTCGAGCACAATAAAGCCATGGCATCCGCTAAGACAGAAGAGGAAAAAGAATCAGTTGTACGTCTTCTTCTTGTTCCTTTCTTGCTCTGCGTTTTTTTGGATCAGAGAATTTTCTGGGCTTTCTCTGTTCATTGGTTTTGTTAAAGCTGTTCTTCCCATTCATCCACTACTTTTCCTATACCGCAGAAGAAGCAGAAGCAAAATGCTACCGCTAGTCTTCGCTCCTGCAATAATATACTGACATTGACTCAGGTAACCACTTTCTTAACCATTTCGCCTTTTCTTACATGCTGTTTCTTCTCTCTACATTGGCTTCCTGTCGTCTCCTTTCTGATTTTATGAGCTGTAATCCTGAGGTAGCCATTGCACTCAAAGGCTCCTTCATTCATTGGGGACCAGAAAGTTGCCTTATCCTGGAAAGAGGCAACCAAAACTTCAGTAACCACCAGTACCTCTGCGGGGTAAGGATAGCCTTTTCAACACTCACTTTCTGGCATCCCTAGAGTTCAGTTCTAAAAATAATGGCGTGCCATTGCAGGCAAAAACGACCGGCACCAGCTTCGAATGTGCCTGGCACAAATGCCACAAAGAAGGGAAGAGGAGGAGGCCTACAAAACCAACTCATTAAACGAGCAGCATTCGAAGCCTTGAGTGGCACTGCAAGAGGAAGAGGAAGTGGAATCTGGAGGGGACGCGGAAGGGGCAGGAGTTACCGCTGAAAAAAACATGAAGATTTTAGTTTCTAACGTGCCGGTTCCTACTCTTCCAGTTTTAGTTAAGTTGATTCATTTGGTTTACTTTCCTTTACCTCGGTGATTTTCAATTGACTCCCACTCACCTCTGGTTTAGGTTAGCTCTGGCTTCGATTTTTGAGTGGTGGTCTCCCGTTTTGATATTTAGAAAGTGGTTCTGAAATACTGCAACTTTTAGTAAACACCATCCAGCCCAAGTAGCCATGAATGGATTCTTCCGCTTTAATATCAGAATCTTGTTGGGTTTTGGATGAATGGTAGGCCTATCACAGCGCAATGTTGGGAGATGCAATGCAATGGGCCACATACCAAACCAGCCGATCATCCAAAGAGCTTGTCATGCATGGAAATAAGGGTATCGGAAATGGACTGTACACCAACGGGGTGTCACTTCAAACGTGCCATTCGCCATATCCTCTTGGGATTCATTCTGATCTCACTCTGCAGTGGAAAATGCTGCCGCGGATTCACCCCCGGTATGTCGGCTTGCATGCCGGACGCGTCGAGATGGCCCGGACGCGGCACCACGTGGTCTGGTTTGGTTCGCCTTGTCCAAAATTTCCCACAGTATGTCTGTCGGGACGTGGACAGGCTCTCTGCCGACCCACAATAGCACAGGAATGTGCGCGTACGGATGGGGAATCCTTGTTGCTTTCTATATTCATTGAACCCCCGGGAAGGTTTTCTGCACGCCAATCAGCATCACCGTTGAAGGAGATGGGTTCATCGATTCTGGCCGACAGGATAAAATTCATTCATCTGCTCCCGATCCCACTGGTGTATGCTTTGTGGGGGGCCTAAGCAAGGTGCTATTCTTCTTCTTCTTTCTTTTAATCCCACTGGTATATGCTACTTACGTGTGGCCTGTGGGGGTCCCCGGAAAGTCTCAGTGTGGCCGTGAAAAGGCCGATACCGGACCACTTTGGCAAGTGCTGTACAGCCGAACTTCTGGCTTACTTTTAGCGCTCGCTCTCACTTACCAAATCTTTTCTAGAGAATATTTGGTAAGTAGGGAAGGTGTAGTGTGATAAATGGGATTTTATAGCTCTCGTTTTCGCATTTGTGGAAGCTAGAAATAGGGGCCAGTGTATCCGACTCCCGTGGTGGAAGGAGGGAGTGAGAGAGGGTGCTGCGTCCAACAGCATAGATCACGGATCTGTGGATCGTGGGCCATGAGTAGGTGACCAGCCGATCCGTGGAGCGCAGCACAGAAGAAGTTACTGTACCAAGGGATTAACCAGCCCTCCTTTTGCTTTAACGCTTTTCTCGATCGCCAGTCAAATCGCGCAAGTTCCTATCCTGTAAAACGGTAGCTTCCACGTACAATCCATGGTAACTTTGGGGTTTTGACTTCCCAGGCGTAGGAGCGAAGCGGAGAGACTGAATAGCCATGGGTCGGCGAATTTCATGTGTCGTCACCGTTCTTATCCTCTTGTGGGGTTGTGGCCTCACCTACGGTCGTCGTGTTTCCGACCGGGATTTTCAGCCATTTCTACGTCTTCCATCGGCGGCGGAGGAATGCGAACAGACTTACGGGTTCTTGCCGTGTACCTCGTCTGCGTTTGGGAATCTGTTCTTGATTTTGGTGTATGGCTATCTCATGTTCCTCGCGGCGTCGTATTTGTCGCATGGGAGTGAGTTGCTGCTTGAGATCTTGGGACCTGGGATTGTTGGCGGGCTGTTTCTTCCTATCCTTGGAGCACTTCCTGACGCGATGCTGATCTTGGGTTAGTCCCCACATCTTAAGATTGTGGGCTCCTCTCCCCGTTATGTTGGACTCATTTGATTGCACCAAGTTTGAAATTTGACATGATTGTGTTTGTGAAAATTCCCAATCAAGGTTTTGGGGTTGCCCCTTATCAGTAACTGTTCCCAATGTTCGGGTACACCCTCTGAAATTGAGGACATCCATTTTCTCATTCTCAGTATGATTTCCTGAATATAAACCTAACTGGATCTATTTCAAGGAAACTGCCATGCCATTTTCTCCTTGTCGGGGGCATCAATTTGGTGACAACGGAATCTTTTATGACTGTGATAATACCATTTTGGAATCTCTTTTATCCTGAGAAGATAGAATGGGAATCTCGAATCCAAGACACTGAATACTCACTATAAAAAAGTTACTTTTTTATGAGCTTTCTTATGGATTCTCTTTTTTTACAGTGTCGGGATTGTCTGGAAGCACTGATACTGCTCAAAGCCAGGTGTCCGTGGGAATGGGATTGCTGGCTGGTTCAACGGTCATGCTTTTAACTGTAATCTGGGGTAGCTGTATTATCGTCGGTAAATGTGATCTGAATGAGGATTCAAAGGCAGTTGACTCAAGAGACACAAAAGGCTTCAGTATTACTGGTTTGTCTTTTCTGCTTTGCTGGGTTCTTAAGGGATTGATGTTCGTGCTTTGCTTCGTGTCCTGTCCTTATCGAATCATATCTGGATATTTGCATTTGTTTTCGGGATTGCCATAGTTATCATCGTTGTCACCTTACTGGATTCGGATCAAATAGGATAATCATTGTCCAGAGTCAAGAATTCAAGCTTAAGCATGTACCCATAATCTTCCAAGAAAAGAACATTCATGCTCCTTTCTCTCTGATTAGTGCAGGTTCAGGTGTTAGCACAGATATTTGGACAAGCTATGCAGGCATAATTATGACTGTCTCCGTAATTCCATTTGTGATCGTCCAACTTCCTCAAATGCTGAACATCGAATCAGGGAAACACGTGGTTGTTTTGATTGCTCTGATTGTTTCAGTTTCACTTCTCATTGCCTATTGCCTGTACCAGGTATCCCACTTTTCATTTCAGTGGTTACTGTGTTGCATACGTAAATCTTGTGCTCCATTTTAATGATCATCTGATGTCCATGTGAACTGCACAGATTTTGCAGCCGTTGGTGCAAAGGAGACGGCTTGCATTTGTAAAGCACACACATGTTGTATCTGGGATATTAATGAAGCTGAAGACGGAGAGGTTTTTCTCTGAGAATGGAAACCTCGAAAGAGATGACTTGAAGAAGTAAGATTGATGACTAACCAGCGTGTGATTAGTTACACAGTGCTTCCAAGAATTCTAGTGTTCATTGCATTTTCTGATCATTTCTGTTATTTATGCAGGCTGTTTGATTCTATTGATGACAATGGTGATGGGCAACTCACACACTCAGAACTAAGAGCACTGATTGCTGGAATCCAGTTGAGGGACTTAAATCTAGATGTGAATGAGGCCTTGGAAAAGGTTATGAAGGATTTCGATACCAGCTGTGATTCAAGAGTTGATTTTGACGAGTTTGTAGCCGGATTTGGGAGATGGCTGGGTGTAGCCAGAAGTAACCGTTCTCCTGCCCAAGTTGGTACCATGGAGCACATAGACGATTTTCACGTGGTAAGTTGTTTGGTGATCTGGTTTTATTTTAACATTTTTACTTAGTCAATGCATCTATCAAATCATCTTGCTCCAGCAAACAATGAGAGAATATGATCTTTTGGGTGATCAAAGTAATGATGTTGATGAGGGTGCCGACAATCCTAAATGGACAGCAGTTATACCCGTGCTTTGGCTGCTGTTGGGAACTGTCATTGCAGCTGCATTCGCAGACCCCCTTGTGGATGCTGTTGATAACTTTTCAGCAGCCACAAGCATCCCTTCATTTTTCATTTCATTCATAGCACTCCCTCTTGCTACCAACTCCAGCGAGGCAGTATCTGCCATTATATTTGCCAGCAGAAAGAAGCGGAGATCTGCTTCCTTGACATTCTCCGAGGTAAGAAGTGATTGCAGCCTCTCCCCTGCTTCTTTGTATTTGCATTTCTAGCTTACCACATTGTTCCCCCCGTTCAGTTATACGGTGCTGTCACCATGAACAATGTCCTCTGCCTGTCGGTCTTCCTGGCGCTCGTGTACCTTAGAGGACTAGTGTGGGACTTCTCCTCCGAAGTGCTGGTAATCCTGATCGTGTGCATCGTGATGGGCGTCTTTGCCAGCATTCGCACCAACTTCCCCCTGTGGACATCATTGCTCGCCTTTGCGCTGTATCCATTTTCTTTGGCCGTCATCTACGTTCTCGACTACGTCTTCGGCTGGACATAGTTCTTCAGGTTCTGATCCAATCACCTCTGATGCAATGGACGTTCATCTACTTAGTGTTGGTTCTAATCTCCTGATCTCATGTAGCCACGGCAAGCAATGAATGAACTCGTCTTGGCTTGCTCTTGCATGGCTTTGCTTTAGGCTTTCCATGTAAAATGATCCGTATCAGTAGTCTCTGTCTGAACCTTCATACTCATGCTCTGAACATTTTGAATAAACTTCATGTTGTATCATGACTGATTCTTAATTTTCTGTGACAATAGACATTGTAAAATGATCTGCATCAGTAGCCTCCTTCTGCCTCTAACCTTCATGCTCATGCTCTGAACATTTTGAATCAACTTTATGTTGTATCATGACTAGTGCTGCATTTTCTAGGACGACAAACATTGTGAAATCACCCGCATCAGTGGCCTCCTATTGCCCTTAACCTTCATGCTCATGCTCTGGACATTTTGAATAAATTTCATGCTGTATCATGACTGGTTCTGGATTTTCTGGGATGACAGACATTGTAAAATGATTCGCATCACTAGCCTCTTACTGCCCTTAAACTCCATGCTCATGCTCTGAACATTCTGAATAAACTTCATGTTTAATGATGATTGGTTCTGCATTTTCTGGGACAACAGACATTGTAAAATCACTCAGCATCAGTAGCCTCCTACTACCCTTAACCTTCATGCTCATATTCTGAACATTTTGAATAAACTTCATGTTTTATGATGACTAGTTTTGGGTTTTCTGAGACGACAGACATTGTTAAAGAGCTTGAGGCTCTATGCTCAAGGGATCCATCTGCACTAGAATAGTGCATGGTCGTTGCCTCCCGGCTTAAAGGAAATCAAGCACCACTGAGAATCGCTTTATCAGTGCGATGGGATGGGTGACTCGCGATAGTGGGCAGTGAGGGTCACGGGCCAATGAGAGGGTTTCGTTGTAAATACGTCACCAGCGGATGCACGCGCTGCACTCGCCTCTGACGTGGCACTTCAGTGTTCAAGCGCGTGCAGGTTAAAAGAGGGTGGTCGCCCCCCTCAAACGACACCGCCAGAGAGAGAGAGAGAGAGAGAGAGAGAGAGAAACGAGTGGTATTGTGGGAGGAGCCCAGAGCAGATCGCGCGTGCGCCCACCTCCCCCTTTTTCTTCTATCAAGAACCCTAATTTTCCAGAAAAATTTCATCCTTTTCCTTTTAAAATAAAAATAAAAATAATTTAATTCCCTAAATTTCCTCCTGAAGCTAGCTTCCCCAGATCTTGGAATCTCCCTGTTTGATCTCTTTTTTTTTCTCGATTTTGTTTTATGGGAGTGTTAAAGTATTTGATCTGTGTGGTTATCTGTATGATGTAGTGTTTCTGGTTTGATTGAGGTTAGGATTGTGTATTTCCGGTGCGTTTTCGTGATTTTTGGCACTGTTCTGGGAGGATTGTGTTTGCGACTCTAGGGTTTGTAAAACCCTAGATTTCCGAGCACGGGTTTCCTAGGGTTCCTTTTGAGGTTGATTTGGAGGACGAGAGGGACCGTGTTGTTCACCTTTGGGTGATTTTCATGTATGGCTTCAGCTTCTTTTGGAGAATCTGAAGACGATTTGATTTCGAATCGAGGACATCGATTGAATGGGTATGATATAGTTTACACTCGGAGAACTGGCAAGAACGTCAGGAAATTGGGCACAGATGGCGATCATGCCGTGTGCACCACCTCCGTACCTGAACACCCTGCCCCTGTAAATTCCGCTCCTGAACCGGAGGCTTCAGGTACTGTCGCTGCTGCTGATGCGGGTATTCGTGAGCCCTCTTCGACCACCGTTTCTGTAGTTTCTCCGCCATCAAAGACTGTTTCTGCCAGTGGCAAAGATGGGGCCGATGTTGGGCAACGGTTGGCGGAAGAAGGTCATAGTACTTGCCATAAGGTAGCAAACAGAGATGCGGATATTGCTCGTATGCTTCCCGAAAATGTACGGCATATGCAGATTATCCAGGACGTCACTAGCTCGATGCAGAATGGGGTAGTGAAAGATGATGCTTTGACAAGAAGGCTGGATGATAAGATGTCTTTGGGTATTGGAGCGGGAAATTTGAGTGAAAATAATTTTCTGGATGAAAGTCAGGTGGACGCGTCTCATATCTCAGATCATAAAGATAGTTTGAATGGAGAACTGATGCGATGTTCTGTTCATGGTGCACAATATGATGGTCTGGTTGATGATCAAGGATTTGGGGAACCTCTTTCTGTAGCTCATTTTGGTGAAATGATTAGGTTTAAGCTGGGTAAGAGATCATCAATGGCTGAGATCGAGGATCTTAACCAGAAGCTCGAGGATGATCTTGTAAGCGTTAGGAGGATACTTGAACAGTGTGAAACGAATGAGCATCAGCTTGCTTCAAGTGGCGGTCAGCTTAGTAATGATAAATACACCCATAATGGTAGTTTTATAGGTTCTGAGGCTCTGAATAATGGTAGTTTTGTAGGTTCTGAGGCTCTGAATAATGTTGACTACGATCAGGGTCAACCTCATGCGCGATCTGATTTCCTTCAGAGGAGGGTGCTGTTGAGAGTCAATCCAGAAACAGGACCTACGGGAAATTATGAGGGACGGCCCAAGGGATTATCAAAAGTGAATTCTGACATTGGTGTTCAGCGTGATCTGGGGCTCAGGTCCTTTAATAGGCAACTTAGTGTTGCAGTAATGGAGACGAACAACAGGCATGGTGAATATGCTGAGAAGGAGAAACGGACGCCAAAGGCAAATCAATTTTATAGGAATTCTGAGTTTCTTCTTGGGAAGGATCGACTTCCTTCAGAAGGCAATAAGCGGTTGAAGGCTGGTAGTGGGAGGAACATTGAACCTGCGTATGGCTTTGGTTTTGGATTTGATAAGGGGAGGAACCAGTTCTTTAGGAGTTGCAGCAGCCTGCTCCAGAGGTTAATGAAGCACAAGTTTGGTTGGGTTTTTAATGCTCCAGTTGATGCAAAGCAACTGGGTTTGGTTGATTACCATGATATTATTAAGCATCCCATGGATCTGGGTACCATAAAGGGCAGGCTATCTAAAAATTGGTACAAATCTCCAATGGACTTTGCGGAGGATGTAAGGCTTGCATTTCGAAATGCTATGACTTATAATCCAAAGGGCCAGGACGTTCATATCATGGCAGAACAATTGTCGCATATTTTTGAAGAAAGGTGGACGGTTATAGAGACAGAGTATAATGATTATTGGAAGTATCAGTTGTACAAAGATGGTAGATTGCCCGCGAATGCTTCTAGGAAGGCTCCAGAGCAGTCATACTTCAAGGCTTCTTCTTTTCCTGCGTCTTCCCCCAGGCAGCCATTTGCATATGGCTATGCTTCTATTTCTTCACATATTCCAGATGCCCCCCAAAGCAGGGGATTTGACAGGCATGAACCTTTGTCAATGCCTGTTGCTGGTGATCCTCGAACGCCAAGGTCTCATTTTGGCCGAGCCCCAGCTCCCAAAAAGCCTAAAGCAAAGGATCCTAATAAAAGAGACATGACTCAGGATGAGAAGCAAAAACTGAGTAAACATCTACAAGATTTGCCCATGGAAAAGCTTGATGCTATCTTGCAGATAATTAAGAAAAGAAACACAGCTCTCTCTCAACATGATGATGAGATTGAGGTGGACATTGACAGTGTGGATCCGGAAACGCTCTGGGAGCTTGATAGGTTTGTTTCCAATTATAAAAAGAGGTTGAGCAAGAATAAAAGGAAAGCTGAACTAGCCCTTCAAGCAAGAGCTGCAGCGAATCAGGGTGCTGTGATTGCAGTACGTAATCTAGTACTCATGACGAGGATTCCACTTATGCCAATGACTAAATTTCTATATTGGCATTTAGTAGAGGCCTAATTTTGTTTCAATATTTTGCAGAGGTCAGCTCAAGGTATAACAGGCATCCAAACAGAAAATGGTGGTAATGGCTCAGTCTTCGTGATTCTGAATCATGTGTGCTGTACAATTTCGGCTCACATTGAAACTATTTTTTTCTCAGCGTTTGAAAAAAGTGTCAATGCTGCTGAGGGAGCGAGGGTAGGAGCATTTAAGGATAGCAGTTCCAGCAGTTCTAGCAGTGATTCTGGGTCATCTTCAAGTGGTAACTCTTTTTTGTTTTGGTTTCTCGTCCTTGATCAAATTTATGGAATTTTTATGAAGTCTTTTATGTTTTCTTTTGCTTGGTTTTTTGGGTTTGAGTGCATCAAAATGTTATTGGTTGACAGACTCTGATAGCGATAGTTCTTCTGGCGATGGATCAGATGCTGGTGATTCCCCTAAAACATGATAAAGGTACTCATATGACCATTTTTTTATAAGCACGTTTGATTTTCATGCAAAGCAAGCCCAGAGATCAGGCATTTTGTCTCTTTTCAATGATGATACCTGTTTCTAATCCTCATTTCTATTGAACATGAAAAGTGAAATCTGTTACTTACATCTGATTTTTATGTGGTTGGTGGTTGAGATAGACAGTGATGCATACTTGAATTTCAGGCTTAGTTTACAGTGGAATTCTTGAAGCGTTGGAGAAAAGTAATCTCTTGAGGCGTATTTTTCTTTAGTGGCTCCTTTTTTATATAACTCTTGAATGGGTTGTAGAGCGAGTAAATGTGTAAATAATAGTTGTAAGCTCAATGGTATTCTTTGTATGGGCGTGTTTCAATTTCCTTTTTTGTAACATTCATTCAACTCCTTTTGCATTTTGCGTGAAGAATTCAAAAGTTGTGAGATTTATTAAAGCTTCTTTACTTGCCTTCACACCAGGAGCATTTCTCAAATGCTTTTCCTGCTACAAAAACAGCCTGAACCTGCAGCAATCCGCAGCCCACATGATGTTGCTTGCTATATCTGGTTCATAGCCTCCCAACATTCTTATCAGCATTCGAACACTCTCGGTCATGGGTGTCTGCCATGGTGATGGACGAAAGTGATTGACACCACTGACTGGTTTGTTCCGAAGGGGTTGTTAGACCCGGCTGGTAAGATGGAGATTTTGTTTGTTTTTTGGGTCCAACTGCTACTTGGGTGTGTACGTTGGGAGTTCTGAGATGCCTCCATCCCCCGGGTTCACTTAGAAATTAGAATCTGTAGCGCTTGCCCTTGTATGCCCCCACTCACCCCTGAGGAGAGGATTAGGCAGTAGCAACCAATTGGCAATGCTTTGTTATTGTCTTGTCTTTCTTTCCCGGAAGCACGAGAATTTATGGAGAGGAGCAGTAGCATGGTCTGCTCTTTTTTTTTTTTTTATTGAGTTGCACCTTGCAACAACAAATGAAGGTGGTTTCATGGCGTGGTTACACCTGTCGGGAGGTTATTTATTACATCCTCATTTCTCATGCTTGCCGTGTGCTACCCGCACAGCATGAGAAAGAATGCAGCGACTTGTCCGAACACCAAAAACATCGGTGCGGATGGTGTTAAGTGAAATTAGTTGCCTAACTACATAGGCATCAGCTATCTAGCTGCCTTGGACGAAGGCAATCCCCTTGTCGATCGAGCTCTTCAACTCTGCCTTCAGGGCTTCGAGTCCTTGTTGCTCGTAGTCGGAGAGAGGTCCCAAACCAAACACTTCCTCGGCACCGCTCTTTCCCAATTTCACCTGACGATGCGCCAAACCAAAATTAGAACACAGGAACAGCAGAATAGAGAAGGCGGTTTCGTGCAGACTTGAAAGGGGGCAGTTGGCTTGCGGAGGTGTGAATTGGGAGTGTACCTTTGAAGCAAAGAAGGGTAGGTCTGTGATGTTAGACTGCACGAATGAATACTCCACCACGTCTGGGACACCATTAAGCCCTCTTAAGCAAGCATCCGCAAATGTTGCACCAGCATACCTGCAACATTGAAGCATAATTGTCAGGGGAGGAGGTACAGTGCTGCAACATAATATAGGAGAGCCCACAGAGAGATGGGTATGGATTCTGTACTCAAACCACGAGGGGGGAAATTGAAACTAAAACGGCGCTACAGCTTACGCCATTGAAAGTGTAGCTGATCCCTTTCCAGCCTTCGCTTCAACAACCTCAGTTCCACCGTCTTGAGTTCTTTTGGTAAGAGCTGAGATTTCTTCAGCAGTCAGGTTTGCTTTTGGAGTTGCCTAAACGAAAAAGGCATCAGGCACACAAATATTGAATGAAAAAATTGTACGAATTACACTGCATAAGAAACGTTCCCATGCATCTTACTTGAGAAAATAAAGGCAGAATCGTAATTCCAGCATGACCACCAATGACCGGCACATCTACATCTGCGGAAAACAAATAGTGTGACCTTACGTAACAAGAAAAGGATGTACTGACCAAATGACGGACAGCTATACCAGACACAACGGCTCCAGATTTGCCTGCATAAAATGTCTTGGCCCTTACAACATCAAGAGTTGTTACACCAAGGAGTCTTTTCGCATCATACACCCCCTTGCTCTTGAACACCTCAGCAGCAATAGGAACTGTTGAATTTACAGGATTGCTGATCATGTTGACAAGTGCCTGCGATTTGTTGGAAGCCTCAAGTCGATGACATCAACAGTAAAATCATGTCAAATAGGCAAAGTACACATTTTACATTTGGGCAAAACTTGGCAATGGCTTCACAAAGGGACTTGACAATCCCCGCATTAATCTTGAACAGATCATCACGAGTCATACCGGGCTTTCTGGGTACGCCAGCTGGAATAATGACCACATCAGAGCCTTCCAAGGCCTCACCAAGTTGTTCATCCCCTTCATAGCCCTTCACCTGGATCAAAATCTCTACAAGTCAGCGCCGTTTAGAAGAAGTAAATTCGATATGATAATTTTTTACACAAAATCAAGCAACAGTTCATAGGTAGCTGAAACTGAAACTAATTACCCAAGAATCCGAAAATCCTAATCCTGATCAATCCTTCTACATTTTCGCCAAAGCATACAAGCGAAATTGAACCTAAAAAACAAGCCACGCGAGTTTCCTAAGCTTATCAGAAAGCTACCTCAGATCTGGTATTGATATGACTGACGTCAGCAGCCACTCCTCGTGTGCCTGCAATATCGTATAGAGCAAGACTCGAAACAAGAGGATTTAGCTTCATCAGAAGCGAGAGCGGCTGCCCGATCCCTCCCCCTGCCCCCAGAATCGCCACCTTCCGCGCCGGCGCCGCCTCAGCAGCGAATCCACGACTAAATCGGGAGGCTGCCGCAGCCGCCGGAGCACCAAAGCTAGATCCCCGGCGGAGAACACAACGAACCAGCGCCACAGTCATCTCAAGTCGCCGCCGAGTATAACGCACTGCAGGATTGGGAATGCGGAACTTCGTCCGCGCAGTCACAGGATTTATACTTCAAAAAATGCGCACAAAAATTTCACTATCTGATGGCGAAAAATCGACCACGTAACACGCCGTGAATATTCCACTTTCCAACACTCCAAAGCCTTTATGGGTACTAATGGGATTGATGACTACTGAGATTCGAATATTTAATAAATTTAAAAAAATTAAAAAAAAAATTCAACGCACAATAACTTGCACACAATCCATAACCCTAAAAATTCCAAATCCCAACACTCCAAAGCCTTCATGGGGATCAATGCGACTGATGACTACTGAGATTTCAATATTCAAGAAATTTGATGTTATAAATTATTAAAAAAATTAAAAATTAGGATGCTAATCCCTTTCCCTTGGTTTCACAGTTCAAAAACATGTTCTCCCCATTACAGGTGAACATAGAGGCATGGCCTATTTCAGCTGGAACTATAAAGAAGCTTCCTCCTAATCCAATCTTCTTTGATATATTAGAAGAGCATTCTGCATTACTACCACTCCATGGAACAGTTGAATGAGGTTCGAATTAGCTACAAAGAGATGCACACCTAAGGCCATCCAAAATGAAATGCAATACTGGAAAGGCAGCAGTATAAGGAGGATAACATCGGCTCAGGCTTGTGGTTGTGTTTGTGTGTGTAGGTTAGTGGCATTTCTATCCCATGGAGCGGGAGAGATATAAGAAACAGAAGACAGGTCACAGAGAACAAGATATTAGGAGACAATAACAACACAATGCAGCTGCCAGATCATGACACCACTAGTGCTAACTAACGCCAACGCAGAAGTGGCAGGAATCAAGACACGTTCATTTTGATTCTGCACTCACCGGCAACCCTTCTTGCCTTAATTTCTCATTCTTCCAGAGGCAAAAATACAAAAGGAAAATAAAGGAAAAACAACCCTTTTATGAAATGATTGCAGGAAAACTCCCTAAGACTGAACACCAAAAAATCACATGCTAGATAGATGTAACTTCATGAGATTGAGAGACAAATCCGCTTAATGATAAGGCTCCATCTTTATATACCCAAATGAAAAAGAAAAACAAGCCATCCGAACTCCTCCGTTCACAATAAAACTAACTTAGATCAAGACATGAAAGTCAAACCAACATATGAGAAACCTCTTTCAACAGCCAAAGGTTAATAATGATTTTTTTTTTTGGAAACTTTTCCACAACTCTTGAGATAAGCATCAATGAAATTAACAGCTTCACATCAAAAGTGTGCCTGTTAAGAACATACATCTGTTGACTTATCTTGTGAAATGAATACAAAAAAGATGGATCACTAATGACAGAACAAAATCATCCACGGAAGCCATACTGATGGGGTTCAAAACAAGAAACATTCTTCATGGAATGGAGAATGGCACGTTTCAATGGATGAATGCTTGGAATACTCAATTCATAAGGAGAAAAAGAGTTGAAAAACGATTAACACTTACTCAAAATACGAACAAAGATGAGGGAATAAAAAAGCGAAAAGTGAGTACGACAATCCATCGTAAGCCGAATTAATGCACTAGTGCTCTTCCTTCATCCCCAAACTTCATTCTTTTAGGAATTTTCAGAAAGTAGCTCAAGACGCTCTAATACAAGTTATCAGAAGCGATAACATCACAAGTCTAGAAGTGTAGATCAAGCCATATACATCACACATCAAAATCATCAAGCCAGATTTCATGTTGCCTGCAAAGTTACTGAAATGATTAAGGCCACAGGAAAAAAAACTACCAAAAAATATTAATGCAATATCGCTTCATACAAAAATACATCAGTGTGCATCACTGCATAAGCAGGTTAAAATATTGCTGAAAAGAAGAGGTAGCCTAATGCATTTGCAATGCAACAGACAACAAACCAGGTATCCATTTTCAAAACATGCTGCCACAAACAGAACCATTGTGGTCTGAACAATACTTTGTTAATGCATTTTCCAATGCTACTCCAAAGAACAGCACCAAATAATTTTTAGAGTAGAAATTGAAAGGCCAATGGAAACCATGCCAATCATACCATGAACACCCAACAAGCCGAAGATCATCAATCATACCATGTAAAAAAACATATAATAAGGTGAATGCAACCTTAACACGGCATAACATCTATCTCAAAGAACACGGATCATCATCACATCATGTACAAAAAACATATAATATGGTGGATGCAACATGCGTAACATCTATCTCAAAGAACACAGCAGACTTGAATGGCAGCCACCAGCTGAATCACGTTGAGACAGAAGCCGTGAATACCAGACACAGTTTTGCGTACATAAATTCTCATAATGCAAGACATAACGAGGTATATGATTCTGCATTCATTACTAAATTTGGAATATAAAAAGACTGCAGACCAACATTTCACTGAATTGTAGTGCAGTAAACTTTAAAGAATCAAACACAGCTCATCGTCATGTAATGATGATATTGGAACTAGAAGATTCTATCAAAGTCAATAAAACTAAAATCATGCATTCAGGTCTATTAGATGTCTGAAAGAATACCAAATAATGCCTAATTGTAATTAGTGAGCGAGCCATTTAATCCAACTTTCAAAGAAATACAGATTGAACAACACTGAAAAAAATGCAGTTGAACATAAAGAAGAGATAAGAAATGCACAGAATAAGCAAAAGAAATAGAAAAGAAGATGAAGAAAATGAAAAATATTGGGTACGAAGAAACTACCTCAATAGTATGGGTGCATTCCCTGGAAAGCACTCCCAGGGAGGAGTCTGGGAGCCGATAATGCGCCAGCTGGTTGACCAGGAGGCACACCACCATTCGTCAAGCCATAGGGTGCTAGTTTATCTCCAGGTGCAGTTACACCAGATCCTATCCCCAATCCATATAAAGACGGCACGCGTCCACCACCTCCCATGCTTGTTCCTCCAGCGGAAGCACCTGATGTAGCTCCTGCTGCAGCATATCCGCCCATTGATCCACCACCTAATGCTGAGAAAGAGCCCAACCCACCTGCAGGACCACCAGACACACCACCTAACATTGTGTATGCAGCACCTCCAGAACCCCGAAAATTAGAACCATTGGGATAAGGACCACCCACTCCAGATGAAAATCCATTACTCAATCCCAAATTCGGTCCTGAGCTTACACCTCTAGAAGCTAATAATCCTGTGCCGCCAACAGGGACTGTGCCAACAGCATCAGAATACACACCATATGGAACATTAATTCCCATCGCTGGGCCACCTGCCATGGTTGTCCCAGTAGCATCTCCATTGCCCTGGCTGCCCCCTAGCACCCCAACCGGCCCAGCAACAACAACAGTAGGCTTACCTCTCTTGCCATCAATAGCTAGTTTGCAATTCAATTGGTGACCATCAATATTCTTAACTGGATCCACCAGGGATGCTCTTGCAGCTTCGACAGTCTTGTAAACAAACAGAGCAAACCCTTTCGATTTGCCTGTGGCTTTATCAAACCCTAGTGGCCCCTCTTCAATTTCCCCATACATGGAAAAGTGCTGAAGAAGACGCTCAGAAGGCATGTCATACGGTACATTGGCTACATATATCTTCCGCAACGACACATCCACGGAATTCACACCACCAACAACACCAACCCCAGCTCCACTACCCCCCGAAACACCAGCAGCTGCAAGCTGCGTGACCGTCATCCTCCCATCAATTTTTTTGCTTGGATCCTTCAAAGCCATGACTGCGCCATCAACATGCTTGAAGGTTATAAACCCATAACCTTTGGACTTACCTGTCACCTTATCCAAGATGACTATAGCTTCGTCTAACTCGCCGTATCTCGAGAAAATCGTACGAAGTTTTTCAGTGGTGGTTTCCCAACCCAAACCGCGAATAAAAAGCTTCCTCTGCGTAATATCACGGTCCACAAACGAACGAACAGCATCGAGAACGTCTGGGTGACGGAGAAGCGCATTTTGGATAATTCCCAAGAGGTCATCTTGGGTTAACTGCTCGACGATTTTCCGAGCATCTTCGGGAGTAAGCATGCCCACAGAATCGGTATCAAACGCTCCGTTTTCATCAATTCTACGCTTCTTGCTTAGGTCCATCACAATTCGAACGCGTCTACAAACCCTAATTCAGAAAGCAGGGGAAAGAAAGAACAGCAGATAACCGGATTAGAGAGAAACGTTTGGAAAACAAGAAATTGAAAGAATTAGAAACCCTCTCAAAAGAGTGAAAACTAGAAAACAATTAATTGAGAAAATTAAAAAAAAAAGGAGAAAAAGCAATATTCTATATTATAAATTAGCGTTATTCAACAAAATTTACCCGATTTATTATAATATAATAAATCCAGTTCAATATATGAAAAATATAAAAAAATAAAAATAATTATTTAAACTTTAAAATTTTTTATAAAAAAATATTGATGAATGGAATGCCTTTCAAATTTAATCGAAATTGAGACTGATTTAAATTGAATAATATATTCTACGAAATGTCTAGAGGCTTCTGGATTGGCTTGCCATTCACGTTTGGTCGGAGATATTTATTCAGCTCTAACCCTCGCCGTTCCTTCATCTCTCTCGGTGTTCTGCACGTCTTCGATTTCCATCGGAGCAATCGTTGAAGTTTGTCGGAGTCGCGGATAATCACTATATATGGCGGGAATCTCACAGGATTGGGAGCCGGTGGTGTTGAGGAAGAAGGCGCCGACCGCCGCAGCTAGAAAAGATGAGAAGGCTGTCAACGCAGCCCGCCGCGTCGGAGCCGAGATTGAGACAATTAAGAAATGTGAGTTTTCTGTTACGATTCTTCATTTTTGTTTATGGAATTGAGATTCCCTGTTGTCTTCCTTTTTGGTCTTCGCTATTTTTGTTTGTGTCTGTTGCTGCTCTTGATTGTAATCTGTTGGCTTCCTTGTTGTTGTTTGGCTAATTTCATGGGCTTAAGCTTCAATTTCTTCAGATGAAATCATTTCTAGGTTTGAATTGTGCTACGGTTTGTTTGCTGCTGTCTTGTCCAAGTCTATGTAAATCACCTTTCTTCTCTGCTCTTTCTTGACCCTGGCGTTGCAGCCAACGCTGGGACGAATAAGGCCGCTAAAAGCACCGCCACTCTGAACACCAGGAAGCTTGACGATGACACTGAAAATCTATCTCGTGAGTGCTAAATGCTTCTATTTTTATTACATTTTTAACTTTCGTATGCTGTTGAAGTAATCTCTGTCAGCGCACGCTTCCATTTGACATCATTCACTGGCCAAACATTGTTATGCTCTCTTTTCCTTGAAATTGATGGTCTCGGATGTAAAAACTCACCCTGCCCCCACCAAGTGTACTTTTTGATTGTTGCATTTTTTATGGGATTGATGGAATCTGAGCTTGCGTTGTTAAATGTGCGCAGATGACAAGGTTCCTTCTGAAATGAAGAAAGCTATAATGCAAGCTCGGATGGATAAGAAACTTACCCAAGCTCAGCTCGCTCAGGTTTGCTTCATCCCCAAACTCGTCTACCTTTCTACCTACATTCACATCCTCCCATTTCGTCAACTACGTGGCTGCGTTGCAGTTGATAAATGAGAAGCCGCAAACAATCCAAGAATACGAGTCAGGGAAGGCAATTCCAAACCAGCAGATCATCACCAAGCTCGAGAGAGCATTGGGGGTAAAACTGCGTGGAAAGAAATAGGGAATGTTTCAACAATGGCGGCCTTGATCTGATCGATCACCGGTGTGCGGTTGCTGCTCTGGAGCCCCTCCTGCTTGTTGTCTCTGACTCCTAACTTTCCACACCATCTCTACAGTACTTCTGCAGCCCAAACCTACTGTTTCTGATTTCCCCAGCTGCATGTAATAATAACATATTTCGTGAACTTGTCTAACTGTGTGTACGAGCAGTGTATCGCATAACTAGCTTGCTTTGGAAACCCCTCGCGGGAGAATGATCTCCTGTCTCGCCTTTGTAAATTAATTGGATGGATCGAGTATGGTGCTTGTAACTTCAATTAAATTGCAAGTATCTCAGTTGATAAACAAACCAAAAAAACACAATTATCATAAACTTGTGCTCAAATACAAATAAAGCAATTATATATACTTGTAAATCAAATAAATGTTCATCTTATACCTCCTCTTAAAGTCCAATATAGTACATGCATGCTGATCTCCCAAGAGTTCACAACGAAAATGAAAAACATATATATCATTCCCTTTTGATGCACGCATTAGTACTTGTCTCAAGGGATGAAGGTGCAAGGTGGTAAGGGATTCTAAGGAGAGCTGCCCCTAGGAGGTGGAGGGCTTCATAGCTGTAACCTTCTTGGATTAGAAGGTGGCACTCGAAATAAAGGTAGAATTGTTTCTCTTCTTCTATTGTACAGTTTCATGTTGGAAGAATTTTTGTGCATGATTGGTAATTTGTTGTGGAGTTCTTGTGATAATGTACTTCCTCGAGACCTGTTGCCACTTCTCACTCCCACACTCCTCTAGTGCATGCATAAGCCATTTGCAACAGAAAAAAGTGGAACAATGATATCAGCACAACATCAATTGGGTTACTTACAACATGTATTCTACATTTTGATTAATGAAGAGTTGATACACACACAACCAAAAGGTGATATAACAAGTTTATGAGATGTGAACTTGTGCTCCTCATCAGACAAGGTGATTTTCTTTTCTCTTCACCTCTGCTCTTTTCTTTCTTCAGATAACATCTCTTGTTTTCTATACCCATTCCTAGGAACCTTGAAATTTCCTCCCAACTGTAGGATTCTATGACGCTGTTGCCTTCATACGTAAATTGACTCACTAGGCTTGAACTCTTCAGACTAGCATCTGTGGGTGGCTGATCGCCTATAACCCAACTGCCACTCTAATGTAGCAACGTTGAAGCATTAACTTCATAAAACAGACCTTGTGGATTGTATGATTCTTGCATTTGGTGATTCCTAGTAAAGCCATTGGCTGTCAATGTTTAATTTCATGCATGCATACCAGGTGTTGTATTTACAAAAGAACGAAATACTACTTTGGTTGCTATAAAGTCTGGTGATCCCTTCATTGTTATACTGATTGGTATCCCAGTATTCCATGTAATTGGCATTGGGAGGGAACACATTGGTCGGCAAACTACCCTCGTTGCCGTAAACCTTGATGATCCCCTAAAAGTTATACTGGTCTGCCATTTGATATTCCACACAGTTAGCATTGGGAGGAAACACATTGGTCGCCAATGGTGCAGCAGGCATAATGGAGATCCCCCATGCCATGCCACTATCTTGCACCTATAGATATGGGAAAGTTATACGTAGAGATACAACGACATCCCAAATTCATAACATCCATTGATCAAATTTGATCTCCATTTATTCTTAGGTGCATGTGGGCTTTGAATATAGCATCAATACTCACTGAGGAGAATGCCACCAAAACGGAAAGTGTTGAAAAGGGCTCCGAATGTGAGCTATGTTGTTCAAGGTTGCCCTTATCTATGAAGGCTGTTGAGGATATTTAAACCTTCCAAACACGGGAAAACAAGAGCCACAAATGCTCTACAATGAATAAATAAGAAAAAAAATGGAAATTTTGGGCGTTGGGCCTTGACTTTAGCTTTGCAACCCGTATATGAAGTCCAATTCATTCTCACCCATTGAGCACATTAATGCAACGATCCCATTTGTAGTAGCTAAATAATCTGTATTTTTTGTTTCATTTTTTTTTAACGAATTTTTGTTTTAGATTGAAGATGAGTTGAAACCAACCCAAAAAGGTATCTAACAAAAATCTAAACCGATTCAGTTCAAATTGGTCACAACACTATCAAAAAAATAAAGCTCTTTCTAAGACGATTCATTAATTTCTATAATTTTTTTGATTTTATTATGTTTTAAAAATGATTTTTTAATTTCCTGTATTTCTAAAATTTAGTTTTTTAAACAAAAATATTTCATATTTGATAATAAAATTACATAAAAAAGAAGATGTTTCAAATATATTTTTAATTATTCACTTTATAACAATATTTCCAAAGACCACAACATTTTATTCATATAAAATCATCACTAGAATGGAGAACATATCATTTTGATGCGAATATTTGAATCATGAAAATGATCATTCATTTTATTTTTTCGAAAATAATATAACAAGTCTATTCATATAAAATTTATGAATCTTTTTTCTGTGAATAACATGATTTTTATATTAAATCATCATAAAAAGGAATGGTACACATTGTTTATGTTATTTTATAATTAATATCTTCCAGTACCTTTAGATGATAAATTTTTTTTATATGAAATCAACTATTTAATCCACTAATAAAAAAAAATTAACCCCTCGATGAAAAATCCAAGTTTATGATGATTTTCGAAATTTTCAGGAAATGTTTCTACAATTAGTTTCTGGTGAAATAAGATAAAAAAATAAATATTTCGAAAATTGAACTCAATCCCACTTATTGGTGATTTAGTATGATATTAATTATCTTAAATATTAATTTATTTAATTTACTATCTAAAAGATAAATTTAGAATAATCCTTTTTCAAAAATAGCTACATCCCCCAAGACCATGATAGGTAGCCAACCAATGCTGGTTGCCCACGCCTGACATGTGGGCTACGATTTAACATGAACAAAGATACGAGTAAAACTGCATGGAAAGAAATAGGGAAAGTTGTCCTCCTTGTTGTCTGTGACTCCAAGTATTCCACATCAACTTTTGCAACCCAAACCAACTCTTTCTGATATTCCCAGCCGCAAGTAATAACAACATATTCCAGCGGTGCCCCAGGGCCGCAGCATCGGCACCCAATTCCCTTACTGTTTGTAGTCTCCAATAGCAACTCGCATATCACGCCACAATTACCAACATATTACAGACATTGGGTGGATTCTGAAAGTCAAATATAATATATGTATGTTGGTCTCAAAAGTTCACAACGAAAATCAAAAACAAATGTGACGCAGGCATCGGCACTTGTCCCAATGGATGAAGGTGCTCCATGGCACGGGATTGCTAGAGAGAGCTGGTGGCAGTGGAATTTTAGTGCCACTCCCTAGTAGGTGGAAGGGTTCATGGCTGTAACCCTCTTAGACTGGAAACTACCCCTCGGAATCGAGGTGGAACTCATTTTGTTCTTCTGTTGTGCAGCTTCACGTTGGAAGAATTTCTGTGCATGACTGGCGACTTGCTGTAGAGTTCTCGTGATAACCTACTCCCTCGATACTTGCTGCCACTTCCCTCTCCCGCACTCCTCCAATCCACGTAGGAACCGTCTACAACAGAAAAAAAGGAACATCACATCAGCACAACTCACTCAGAACTCCTAATTGGGTTCACAACACAGACCCAAAAGGTGACATAGTATCAAATTCTAATGGAGTAAAGCGTTAAAAGAATGTAACGAGTTTATCAAATATGAACCTGTGCTCCTCGGCAGACCACGTGATTCCCTTTCCTCTTTGCCTCTGCTTTTTTCTTTCTCGAGATGGCACCTCGTGTTCTACGTCAATTCCCAATAACTTGGAAACCTCTTCCCAACTGTAGGATTTTATAACACGACTGATCCCCCATGCAGTGCTAGTGTCTTCCACCTGAAACCATGTTGAAATGAAAAGTTATCCAATTTTATAACATCAATAAAAAAAGGAACATATTTGAAATCAAGTTCTCAATATACCATCGATACTCACCGCATAGGAGGAACTCATCTCCGGAAGCGCCGGCAGGACTGTGTTTTCAACATGACTGGACATCTCGTGGATGCTTGACATGTGCTGTTCTGAATCGTCATCATCCATTTCCATCCAGCTCCGAATGGTTTGCAAGTCCAAAGGTTTTACGGGCTCTGAGACGCAGCCGCCTCCATGCGCATCGTATGAATTCTCCAACCCGAGTAGTGCTCGCTGGAAACCACTCTCCATTTCTTGTAGATTATTTGATTCTTGCTGTTCCTCCTCCTCCTCCTCCAGCAATCCATCTGATTTCGTAATAACCGCAGCAATAAAAACAGAAACATTAAAGACTAAAGAGTAAAGGGAGTATTCCCTAGTCCCACACAAAGACACACCCTCACAACGTACCAAGAATCCTCATCCAATAATATCTGTCTCCGTCAGGGTTTTCCATTGGATTCCAGAGGCAAATGCTGATGTTCAAGATTCGAAAATAATCAGAACAGATGAAGGGAATGCCATTCCAATGGGAAACTTTAAATCATGAAAAAAAAATTCCTCTTCCCGCCACCGAAACAAATACGTAAAAGGAATTTTCTCCCATACACATCAACCATCGATCAAGAAGATAACTCTACCCTTTTAAACCTAGTTGTTCGAAATATCCGAGGAGCTTGTTCTTGGCGCCAAAACGAGAAATCCAGTAGAGAGAGACAAGTTGACGAAGCCACTGCCGATGCCTTCTTATTGAAGTTTCTATTTTTTTTTTAACTCAATTGGTTGGTTATTAAATCCAAGTGGCTTCATAAATTTTTTTTTTTTTTACTGGCATCCACAAATTACATATTTTATTAAAATTTGAATTTTGAAAAGCTTCATAAAAAGTATCATCTTTATTTTTTTAAAAAAAACTATTAATTCATATAATCATATATCAATCTTTTTTTTTTCATGTGAATATTATAGTATATATATGTATGTGTATATATATATATATATATGTAAAAAAATATAATTATTTTAAATATTAAATTTTATTTTAATATATGAAATATAAATATGGTATGACTTCGGGATCCTATCAGAACTCTAGACAAAACTGTGATTCACTTGTTTCCCATATGATTCGAATCCACGTGAACACAGATATTTAGTATTACAACACACTCATCCTGATTCCAACAACTGGCTAAAACACATACACAGATTCTTAGCATATCATGCCAAGGTTAACAGCTGATCTTCTTGCACATTCCAAACCATCAAGGTAAGATGTATACATGGTGTGCAATCAAAATGACTGCATCGGATATTACATGGATCCGGTGACTTGAAGCTCAATCAATCTCTGCTTCACCATGAGGGTTATCTGATACTGATAATATGCATCATTCACATGCCAGTTTGGTGCCAAAACTTGTGAGGCAAATGGCGAATGCCTGGAAGGTGGAAAGAGGATGTCTGTAGTCCATGGTGAAAATATCATCCCCAACTTTCCCAAACTGCAGAAGAACAGTTTCGTCATGCCCCTTCCAATCGGGTTGACTTGGATCACATTGTTCCACCAGCTGAAAATTCTTGACTGATGCAACAGTCACCCTGCCATGGAAATTCAAGCACCAACATTGTAAGTTCTCGTGCCATCTGGGGGCCTTGTTTCTCAAGACTGTATACTCATCGGAATAGGATTCCCCGTTTTTCATTTTCAGGGCATCTTGATATTCCTCGTGTACTACCGTGTGGGAAGATGGGAATTTGACTGAGCAAGCCATCCTTCTAGGACCTCTTGACTTTAGTAAGTTAAATTTGTAGGAGACTGTCCCGACTTCAAAGTTACCAACTGGTACTTGGGGACTTATCTGTTTGTTTGCAACACGTCGGCCAGACCTACTACTGGATGGTTTAGCACCATTATATGGCGGTTGACTGTCATATATCACAAAATTAGTGCCAAGGAAGTCCGATCTGCCAAAAGGGAATGAGGGGTTAAGCCAAACATCATTCAATGAAGGGATAATCAGAGGGGAATGTTAACCTCAACTTTCCTACGTAGGCTTTGCTTCCTTGAGAGAAATCCCCAGCATCAAGAGATATAATATATTCCGTGTTACTGCTGTTTCTGCAACGTTGGGCAGCAAGAAGAAACTTGCCTTTGTCCGTGAATGCTGTTTATAAAAGGAGTAGGTGCAAACATCAGCAAATTGTGGATGATGGATAAGAAAGCAGCTTGCTCAGGTATGCTTTATTCCTTCCTCTTGAGGATATGAGATATAATATGGCTATCAGCAGTAGAACCATCACCAGTAATGGCATACCCGAGCTTGGATATTGCAAGGAAATGACAAACTTACGTGACGTAAGAGCAAGATAGAGATAAAAGGATGCCTTCTTCTTGTCACGCTTTATAATGCATTGAAGGGGAGAGTCCTCTGGCCCTGGCTGCATTACATGTATAAGCTGATCAATTGAACAGTTGCACACAGTAATCGAATGCAACAACGTTGGACAAAAGCCACTGATACAAATCAGTTTACTTTCCAAATCACAATCCGGGTAGTCATCATAGTTTTCAAAAGAAGACACAAACACAGGGCTTTTCTCCCTCAAGTTCACAAAAAATGATTCCTAAAAAGAAAGTAAAAGAAAGGCATGACAGAGCGCATAAGTCACAAAAAGCGATTCCCAAAGAAAAGATTAGAGCCTAAACTCGAATCACATGAACATGTCCCAGGAATCAAGCACCCTAACCTTTTTGAGAGAAGACGGAAGCGTGATTCTTCCTGGATTATCAATAAGAGCCTTATTAACAACCTTCAACGTCGCCTCCCTCCATTGTTTACAAACGCAGCCGCCAACGACAACGTTTTTGCGCTCCGGCCACTTATCTTCACTAGCTTCGACTCTTTGTAATATTTCACCCAGCAACTCCGGCAGCATACCAGCCCATCCCGCCGCAAAAGAATCTCCGTTCTGCCGCCGCGTCTCCTCCAGGCGCCCATCAGTGGCGACGCTTTTATCCTTCCTCTCATCTCCATCAACTCCACTTGAAGAGACCACCGATTCCGGTCCGGAGAAACTCATATCCTTGCAAGGCTTGGGGATCATAAGGACACGATGCATGATCCTTCGCGAGAGACTCGAGCTCCTCAGAGACATTTCCGTTTCTAAATAACCAGAAAAGCCGAAAGCGAATTCCAGATTCGGCTCCTTCTTCTTCCACAGGCTCCAGCTGTCTTCCAAGTGTGGTTTAACTTTAGTTTATTTTTCTTTAATTTTTCTTAATTAGTTTCGGGATCTTGCAAATTCCGGGTCAACACGGTTTACTCATCGGTCCACGCACAAAGTTTGATTTTTCTCTTACTTTAATATTTCACCGAGAAAATTCACACCCTAATTTCTTCTTCATCTTATTTTTGAGAATTCAAAAAAAGAAATTTTAATAAATAATTCTAATAAAACACGAATTGAATTTCAATTTCATATTTCTATATTTTTAAAACAAAGTATTTTATAGCCTTTTAATTTAAAAATAAAATAATTCATATTTAAAAAACTCAATCCATATGTTTAAAAATTTAAAAATATTTCGATTTTTAATTTATGAATTGACATTCTTATTATTTGAAGAGTGATTAGATATTTTATTACAATCGATCTTTTGTCATCATTTTCATTATTGCAACGGAAATTCTAAAATTATTTTTATAAAAATTGTAAATGAATGAAATATTACTATTATTTTTAACATTGTAATTAATTATTATTAGATCTCCTTAATTATTTTTCAATTAATTTTACATTTTATATAAAAAAGTTATTTTACACCGAAAGGGATCTAATCTACTCACGATGCTTTGGATTGAATTCTAGAGGAGAATGACTAAGCTGATATATCATATTAAATATTAAAATATTATGTATTTAAAATATATTTGATACTATCAGAATTTTTTTCATGATACGTGCAACACAGATTTTGACATATTTCGTTTTTATTTACAAAAATTACTGTAATTTCATATTTATATATAAATGTTTTTACTGTAAACTCATTGCAATTTCATGTTTATTGGACACAATAATTCCAATGTGTGGATCTTGAGCAGCTTTATGTAACTGGAGATTTCTTGTGCTTAACTGGACACCTGCAGCAGCCTCTTAGGATGGCAAGCGTACCTATGGCGCCTGGGTTTAAGCAAAGATGTAAACCTCATCAAATCCCTTCCTGTAAAAATGGCAAACACAAGTCTGGATGATGCATCAAGAATGGGAAGTCCTTCACAGTTTACACCACGTTGATCAAAGGCATTTACATTGTATCGTGCCAATCACAACATTGAAAGAGCATATTTAAGCAAGCTGAGGTGAAGGAAGACGCACCCGGCTGTGCCGCAGTATGTGGGACTGTGATTGTATATGAGATTGTTGAGAACTTCCCTTGGAGGAGGCCTGTTCTTGGAGAGTCTTGCCTCCCTGACGAATTGGGTGGATGGAAATGAGATGCTGTGCACTTAGGGCTCAGCTGAGCTAGCTAAACATGGTAAGAAATCACAGAGAAAAATGAAGGGCACTGGGGAGTTTTAAGGCTTAGATGTTACCGCACAAAAAAGTTGGCGACATGCTGAGTGACTTGAACTGCATCTTCCGAGTGTGGGATTCCTGATAAGCCCCATTCAAAGGCATTTTTCTGGAGTAGAAAAGAGCAAGCATCCTCAAAAAATTGTACGAAACTCACGTTCCGTTAAAAGTGCAAAGCCAATGCACCAGATCTAAGATAAGTTGGAAATATGCTTATTCTACACCAAAACATGTTAAAAAAAAGATGGACAGTTACGGAATGCGAAAATTTCACTTCTCGAATTTGCATCTGCAAAATGCATGCTGAGATATATCAAATCAGGCTGTGGGACCATGTTAAGAGGACGCAATGCAAATCTGCTATATGTGTCAACAAGAATATTATACCTCTGGGTGCCACTGTACTGCAGTCACTGGATATCTATGCGCCTGAGCAGTTGAAACATAGACCTGAACAAAACATTAACCAGTAGGAAATGGAATCACAGCAAATTCAAAAGTGATGTTGAATTCAAATAGAAGTTAAAGAAAATATTCGATCATGTTTCAACATACTTTATTATCAGCATCGGCACTAGTAGTTAAGATTTTAAAGAAACCACTCAATTTCTCGTTCTTCAAGAGCTTCTCGGGAGATACCCCATACTGCCAGCATAAACAAAAACTTCGGTTGTACAGATGGAAATTGGTTGTGCACCTTAGACTCATCAGGAGTATTTACCTGATGGTTTTGCATCACAAGGCATTCTTTACTCAGTTTGTTCAACAGATCTTGAGGAAACCTACAATTCATGCAGTAAATTTGAAAAAACATCTGCTTATTTAAGACGGGTTCTGTGCAACAAAATATTTTATGAGAATGTAACCATAATATATTCAGATTTCAATTTCTTGAATCCCCAAGTCAACCTAATCAATAAACTTTGAACTTATAACATGTACGAATTGTTGAAATATTCAAAATCCGCTTGTGGTTTTATTATACACAGAAGTGCACAGTCACAGTTACTTCATTGAGGTGAAACTATTACCTCTGGAACAGAGTCCCATTTAAATGAAGGTTTTCAACAAATTGAAGCGTAGAGGCTTGATCTATTGCACTAAACTCCTCCAAAATGTTACGGTCCTGCAATATTAAACAACGCAATATAAAAGCAGCATCCAGACAAATGTAACCAATAGGCAAAAAGGTTCACTGAGCAAACATCATCGTTTAAATGCTTATTACTTCTTAAATTCACCACTGTGGTCTCATTACATTGGAAAACTGTTCTCACAATCAGGAAAACTTCTAAATGTAGCCAATGCTCCATTGAAGCTAACCTCACTGACAATCATAGCCAACAGTTCAAAACCCAAGCAGATGGCAAGCACAGGAAAATGATCCCCAGCCTCATTCTTCTGGAGACTGGTCTGCAGAAGCCAGTTAAAGATATTGAGGAAGTTCAGGGTTTCATGCTCAAAATAACTTGAAAAGAAGAATGATTGCCAGCACTTAATTTTCAGAGTAACAGACGCAATTTACAAATAACCATTAATGAATTTTTATAACCGAGGCAGCCATCTGTTGTCAAACAGCTGATATACATTTGAGTTTGCAGTTCTCCTCTAAAAAATAAGGTTAAGTCTCCCTGGTAGTCAGCGGATAATCTGATAGCTAGTGGGGGCACTTCAACATCAAGAGACATTCGACACCACAGCATCATAAGCTGAAGAGGCTAACAAGAACGAGAAATTTTACCTTAAAAACTGATTCAACCACATCAGTATAGAGTCCTCGTTTAGCCCACCCTCCAGTAAAAATCACACCATTAACCAAATTCAGTTTCTGAAACAAGGCTATCTTAATCAGTTCTCGAGTGCAAACGCATATTCCAGTAATAAAAAACAGCACTTAAGTCATGATTTTGGGATGAAAACTTGATCAGAATAAACTAGATGCATCAGTTACAGCCAACTTTTATTTGAGAAGAAAGGAAGTGGTAATCCAGGAAGAATCACAAATAGCAGGAGCTCACTTCATGAAGGATCTCCGGAGGCTCATTATAGATTAGAGGAATAACTCTCGCCCCAGCCGATTCAACAAACTTAACATACGACGCTGCGATGTACGACGCGTTAATGGCGTCGTTAAGGCGGCCTGAGGCACCGTCCCCTGGATGGCTAACGATTCCAATCACAGGGCGGTGATTGATGCTGGGGTCCTCCGCGGGGCACCTGGGAATCGAAAGAAACGCATCCGTCTCACTAGGCAAAAGAAGCGGCTCTACAGTAGAAAGAACACCGAGAGGGGAGGCAGTTATCTCCTCAGAAAGAGCGATCAGCATAGAAATGAAGAGACAATTCAGCATGTCGGAAGAGGAGTGAGCAGCGTCGGGAATAAATACGGGAAGAGGAGGAGACGAGCTATCTGACGCCGGCGGCTTAGGGGAGGCGGAGACAGTCGACGGCAAGAGTGAGTGCGGGGCCCTCAGAGTGCAGCGGCAGCTTTGACATGGGATACGGCGGCCGGAGGCGCCGAGGGAATGCGATGGCTCCGAGCTCCGAGTATCTCCCGTTCAGGTGGAACAAGCATTTAACGACCTCAGACGGTCCGGGTCGGGTATAGCATTTGCGTGCACGCCACGTGGTCCCGATTCTCAGATTAGGTTAACCCTTCCATCAAAATAAGAAAGATTTGGTACTGCATTTGTTTTGTTGTGTCACATCCTCCATGGAATTCCTGCGCAGAGCTCGGCGTCAAGAGTGTTCCTGTGACTGCATCAGCGTTCCGTTTTCCTGCGAGTGCATACGCCGGCGGTTTCTCGTATATCCAAAATACGTGTCGTGAAGCATGTTGCTCTACAAAATTCGCTGGAGTTCTCATACGCAGGGCTGGAAACTGCAACCAACAACTTATGCAATGAAGATAAGATCGCTCAAGGAGGATTTGGTGCAATGCCCTGCGCATAACTCTGATTCGAGGCAACCGCATACTGTTTAATTAAAATTACTATGCAAATCTTGTATGAATTTCTTTTTCATGATGATGATATTTGATACAAACTATAAAATGAAACATATTTAACTTAGTATAATTTTGGGTGATCATTTAGGAATCTATAATGTAAAAAACATAAAATTATGAGAATTGAATATTCTAAATAAACAATATCGGTATAAATGGTATTGACATTTGTAGATAATTTTAGATAAATTCAATAGATTATACAATTGATTTGAATAATATTCATTTAATCAAACTAGTGAGGGTAAATTTCATTTAACGAATATTGCACTATAAACATTAGGTTTTGTTAATTAAATAAAAAATATTATACTAAGAAAAATAAAAGTTATTTCTAAGAACCTTGTGAGAATTTGTAAATTACATTTTAAAATGTAGTTATTTTCGAATATTCACAATAAACATTAGATACTTGAAAATTATATATTAAGAAGAATGAAAGTTGATTGCAAATAACACTTGCAATTATAAATAAAATATTAAAGACAATTATTTTTTATATACATACGACAAATCCCATAAATTTAATGAAATATCTGTGTCAGAAAAGTTTTTTGTTAAAATGATTGTTGTTTTTTCTTATTCATTAAACTAACTATTATTGATTTTATTATTTTGGACATACCTATTATTTTGAATATATTGTTATAATACATGTTGTTTTTATTTTATTGAAATATATAATATGACACATTAAAATATATTAGTTTATCTCTAATACTATGAATTATTACTATCAAAAAAATATTGAAACATATTAATTTTATTGACAAAGAAAAAATTAATGATTAAACACTAAAAATGTAGAATTATAATATAAATCATAAATTGACATTAATACAAAAGATTTTATTTTCTCAATCTTATCATATTTTTGTTCATTCCATACCAATACAATAAAGAAATTATATTTTTAAAATCTGTATATTTTAACATGATAAAAATTATTCACATTCAACATACTTTTATAAATCCAAATATTCTCTAATTCAATAAACAATTAATCCAATATGGCACAAATTTCAAAATATTTTATCAAATACATTTGCATTAAAAAATTACAGGTTTCTAAAAAAATTAAATTGAAAATGTTTAAAAAAATTTTTCAATTAAAATCTTTCGATTTTTTTAAAAAATTACAGTTATATTTAATTATAACATTGTTATGTCAAAAAGATAATTACAAAATTATGTATTTATTATTTTAAATAAAAATAACATAAGTATTCTTATAAATAACAAAAAAATAATAAAATACATATATTTGTGTAGTGATATAAAAAATAGCAGACACTTTGATAATTTTTTTATCTCACACATTCATATTAACATAACCACCCAACTCCACACTACTAGAGAAAATTCGTGTAATATTCCAATTTTTTCTTAATCTGTAATTTAGTACATGATTATTTTTTATTTCCTAATATCTAATTAATCATAAAATCATTATCTATAATGTACAAACAGATTTATGGATTTATAAAATACAAATACATTCATATTTTTTGCAAAAAATTATTTACGGAAAATACATTTAATGTCTAATAAAAAAATATTATAATTAGCTATAATGCAAATAGAAAAATAAGAACTAATTATTGAAAACAACAAATCAATTAAAAAAATCCAATACTACAAAACTGCAAGTATTTTAATAATAAATAATTTATATAAAAAAGATGAAATACAAGTAGTTTAACAATAATAACAAAACAATATGTATTTTCATAAAAACTTTTTGTGATACAGGTAGTTAAGTAAATTGGTCTAAATATCATTAAAATATATTAATTTACCTCTACTTTTATGAATTATTGTTAACAAAAAAATACTGAAGTAAATTAATTTATTAACAAAGAAAAAATAATGATTAAAAAATAAATATCAACAATTATAATATAAATCATGAATTGAGATTAATACTAAAAACTTATCTTTCTCAATCTGATAATATTTATGTTCACTTGATACCAATAAAATAAAAAATTTAAATTTATAAAAATTTTATACTTTAATAAAATAAAAATTATTGACATTCAAAACATTTTTATAAATCAAAATATTATCAAACTCAATGAACAATGAAGCCAATAAGCCACAAATTTCGTAACATTACAATTTACTTGCTATGTTTTTAATACATTTTTTAATAAACAAACAACAAACGTAAATATATAATTATAATATTTAGTAAAATTTTTTAAATTTTTATGAATTAAATACAAATATTAACTAAATATATTTCAAATTTGACTTCAATTAAAATATTTCAATTTAAACAAAACTCTAGGTATTTTTAATAATAATGAATTCATATAAAATGAATCAAAAATTTAATATTATAACTATATCATAAACTTTAATATAAACCTAATTTAGTATCAATAATAAAGACTTATCAATCTAAATTTGATCATATTTATACTCATTGCTATCAATAATACAAAAATTCGTATTATTAAAAGTTAAATTTTTAAAAACAAAAATTTGTGGCTAAAAAGCATTTGGACTCAAAATATCTAAATAAATCAAAATGTTATTGATTTATAATCACAAATGATATTGATATTTCAATATGTAGTCTAAAATGAATCAAAAAGTAAGAAAATATCTAAAAAAACTTCCATAAAAGAATATGATGAATCAATGATAACAAACAAATATTTTTCAACAATTCTCATCTTTCATTTCTCTTCCAATAACCAAAGTTTGCTTGAAATTGTATTATGGTGATCAAATTTTAAGAGATACTAATGGTATCTTCTACTATGATAGAGATTCATATGGTTTTATTGAAGTGAAATGTTCTATATCATTGAAGAAACTGTTAGATATTATTGAAGTTGAACATGATATTATTATTCATTCATATAACTATGAAATTAGGACCAAGTTTATTGATAAAGCAGTTGGAATAATGAATGAAATTATAATTGATGATTTATCGACAATTCGATATTTATTCAATCCAAATAACTCAACTTTTGGTGTTGATTTATATATTTCAAAAATATCGAATGATGGTGAAGCCACTATAAGCCAAATAGGTGAGAAATTTTTTTAAAAATTTTTTCTCGATAATCTTCCAGTTAATTTTATAATATTCACGTAAAGTACTCACACAATATCCTACAATTGATGATTTTGTCAATGTATTTACAAATTCGCACTATGCATTTGAGGAAAACAACAATTATACACAGAATAATGATGATGTAGTCTACCAATATTTTGGTATACTTTGTTTAATAATTTTGTTATATATTCTATTTAATATGCAAGTTTAAATTATTATCAATTGAATTATTTAATAGATTTTTCATGTTCATTTAAATGAATATTATTTATTTATTTATTAGAATTATCTCATTATTTATTTATTTATTTTTGAATTTATGTAATCACTTATATTATATTTTTTTGAGATTACATAATGTTTATTCATTTAAGTTCTTGAATCATTCATTAATATTTATAAATCTAAATTTTTCAGGTATACATTATAAAAATATATGTCATATCGAAAATAAGATCATATACCAGATATTGTTTATGCATATAAAGAAGTTGAGTTTCCCGACGAACCACTACCTAAGAAGACGAATAACATACTGTATCATTATATGAGAATAATACAGAAATTGAATATTGTTATGTTGAAGCCAATGAATCTGGTCCTCAACTTAATTATTATCATGAAAATCATCAACAACTACAAGTTGGAATGCATTTTACGGAGAGACAGGAGATCATCAATGCTATAGCACATTATAATATCATTGTTGCTAAAAGGGAATACCATACAATGCACAATGATAAAATATAAGCAATATTCTAACTGTCCTTATTATTGTAACGTTAGATTTCAACGTCAATCAAAGACTTGGAAAGTTATGAAAATTATAGAGCGTCACACTTGTGAAGTCACACCAAATCTTACAACATTTCATCGCAATTTAACAAAGCCGAGAATTGCTCCTAAATTGATGAATCATCTATATGGAAAATTAATAGCAAAGGATATTATTGCAATAACAAAAGAACATTAGGAGTATGATATTCCATATTGGCAAGCTTGGTCAAATTTGTATAAAGCATATGAGCTATGGTATGGAACATAGGAAGACTCATTATCTAAACTTCTAAGTTATCTAGAGGAGGTTTGTCGAACGAATCCTGAAACGATAGTGACATGGGATAGTTTGGGTAGATGAGAATGAAAATTATATATTCCTCTTATTGTATATCAGTATTATGCATTGATGTTACGCATTTATATGGTATCTATGATTACAAGTTATTGGTTGTTGTTGTAGTTGATGCTAATAATTGTGTATGTCTAATCACATACGCTTTTGTACCAAGTGAAGTAGATGAAGATTTGGTATTTTTATGAAACAATTAGATATATATGTGATACGTGGGAGGCAATGAGTATGTCTAATAGATTTTGCACATTTTGCACATTTTATATACAAAAAAATTGTATGGTTCATACTGAATGCAAAACAAAAGGTTTAGGTGAGATTATTCGAAGATCATCATATACAAAAACACGAATAGATTTTGAAGATGCCATGAAAGTATAAAAGAGTGAAAATTTGAAGGCATTTAAGTATATGAAAGCAATCTCATTGAATCAATAGACTTTATTATATGACAATGACCATTGGTAAGTTACATTTATGTTCTTCTATTTAGTTTTCTTTCGGAGTATAAGCCTTACTCAACAATTGAAGGGATGTATACTATCATGACTACAAATCATGTGGAGGCGCTCAACAAAGCATTGCGTGAAGCTCGTCGGTTGTCACCAATGAAAATTGCAAATGTAATACTATTATCCATAGTTTAATTACATGCAGATTATGACACTAATAAATTACATTTAGGTTACCTTTGAGAAATGTAGAGAATATTTCAAGCGATATAGGATAGCTATCAATGCTAGACTAGCGAAAGGAATCTCATTTGGGAAACAAATTCAAAATAAGTATAATGCATCATCCAAATTACTAACTCAACTCAATTGTATTGTGTACAATTCTTTTGAACAAGAGGTTGGAATCGCATTCAAGATAAGAAATGTGATAGAGTCTTATGAGGTTAATGTGAAAAAACATGTGATTGTAGAGTTTGGCAATGCAATCACTATTTGTGTTGTCATACTCAAAAACTAAACTAAAATGAAATATATATGTTATACTATTACGATTTCACAACTAATTATCATTTTTTTGTTGGCTTGTCATCAATTTCGAGTGAATTCAAAAAACAAAGTAAGTGACTACTATCGATCTCATTATCTTGTTAATACATATAATAGTGAAGTTCATCATGTTCGAGATGAGCGGAAATGGAGACCATCACCTTTTCATCTATTGGTTGATCCATCATGACACAGAGCAAATAAAAGAGGATCAACTCAAAAAACATGGCTGAAGGGCATAATTGATTTTCAAAGAAGAGGAAAACATCATCATCATCAACAAACAAGGGAAGATCCAATTCTATTAATGCTAACTACATTATATCTATACTAGATGAACAATTTGATATCTATTCTACACCAAAGCCACCATCAAGAAGAGATTCAATATTGTTATTTCTATTGATCATTGCTTCAAGTTCAAGGTTAAGACACTTGTCGTATAACAGAAACTGTTGGAATCCAAATGAAAATTCAGCATATATAGCTCCAAGATATATAGTTCCAATATCTCTTATCATCAATGGATATACCTCAACCAAGACAATAAGGAAGCAAATCAAAATCATTGGTTAGTAAATTTTTTCGAAACTTGCTTCCACCAGGAAAAAATGAAATTATGTGTATAATTTTTATTTCAAAGTGAAGTGTATTCATTTTAAATAAATAATTATATTTTTAGATTTATGTTTTCATGTTACATCAATCTTTTAGTTAATGCATAAATCATAATATTAAAAGATAATTTGTTATTTATTAAATCAACCATTCTGAAATATTCAACATAATTTGAGACTATTAAATAATAAATGCGTGGGGTTTGAAATATTAATTTATTCTAAAAGAGGTATGTAAGTAAACACATGGGTTTTTTTTTTTAATTGCCGGTAGATATTTCTTAAATGAACACCGATCACTAACTACCACACATTGGGGGGTAGGAGGAGCAAGGAAGCATGTGCGTGCGTGCCCCTTTCTGGTGCCTGTTGGACAACGACCCGTCGCGATCGGGCCCGGCGGCGGCGGGTTTGCAAGAGGTGGATCCAAAAGGGAGGTCACAGCACCTATAATTGACGTCATCGAAGAATTGGTCATGGTTTGGTGATGGTTGACGGAGTCCATAAGTATTCCAAGAGCTGAAGCGACGCGAGTATTAGGTGAGTGATCTGAGAGGAAGGAGGGGGATCCATGGCGGCAGAAGTGGCTACTTCATTTTTGCTCCAGAATCTTAAGGAGGTGTTGATTCGCCACATCAAACTGAACGCCGACGCCAGGAATGAGCTAGAATTGTTGCAGAAAGATCTTGAAAGCATGAAAAAGTATCTTCAAACAGCTGCGGAGAAGAAGTCGGGACCAGAATTCAGGGATTGCGAGATTGAGATCCTTGAGGTTGTGTATGACGCAGAGGATTTGGTCGATTCATTTGTGACTCAGGAATTCATGGCTCAAAGCAGCGCATTCAGACTGAACCCAGCAAAAATTGATTTAGTAAGTAAGATGAAGGAATTTCGGAAAACAAAGCTTGAGCCTGCTTTCCGGAGGGCCAATCCCCGGCTCGCTGAACTCTCCACGGCCAATGAGTCTAGCGTCCGAACCAAGGCTGCCAGACAAGTAAGAATCCTTTACTTGCTTGCTTTGGTAGATTTTGTGTGCTGGGTCTGATCTGCATAACGTATCCTGCACCAATTTGAAATCTGTCACCCTTATAGAGTTGGATTGAAATAAAAGTTGCGAGTATTGTATGTCCAGGTTAATCCTCTGGTTGAAAAGACCGTGGTGGGCATGGAAGATGAAGTAGAACGATTTGTTAAGGATCTTCTTGATAACAGTTCTGAAGTGGAGGCTGTTTGCATCGTAGGTATGGCTGGCCTTGGGAAGACGACGATAGCATCGAAGATTTACCGTGATCCAAGAATTGATCATCACTTCCCAACTCGAATATGGGTTAATGTTTCGGAAGACTACAAGAAAAGAGATATTTATCTCACCATTATCAGCAACTTCACTAAAGACGGCATGTCAGGCAAGGGAGATTCTGATTTAGCGCATATAGCACAAAAACACTTGTGCCAAGTGAAGTTCATGCTGGTCATGGATGATGTATGGACAGCCCAAGCATGGAACGAGATCAAGGAGGCACTGCCTATTCATCAAGGGTCAGGTAAAGTACTGGTAACTAGTCGATACGACATAGTGGCTGCACGTGCGAATCCTCGTAAACCAATTATCCAACTCCGATTTCTCACCCAAAAAGAAAGCTGGAGGCTTTTGCAGGTGTCAGTTTATGAGAAGGAAGGTGTTTGGCCTGACGATTCAAAGGTGATTGGTCAAAAAATATGTGAAAAGTGTGGTGGATTACCACTTGCAATAGTGGTCATTGGTGGCATTTTGTTGGATAAAATCCAACCAGAAGACACCAGAGTGGAAGAATGGAAGAAAGTATTTTACAACGCAGAAAACCTTTTGTTGAAAGGTGACCAAGGTGTCCTGGTAACTAGTGTGAAGGATATTATAGGGCTAAGTTATGACATGATGCCCTACTATCTGAGACACTGCTTCTTGTACATGGGTGCGTGCCCCAAGGACTTTGAGATTTCTACATGGAAATTGGTACGTTTATGGGTAGCGGAAGGTTTTATAGAGAAAGATAATTCATCGCTGACTTTGGAGCAACTTGCAGAGGAAAATCTGAAAGAATTGATAAGAAGGAACTTGGTGATGGTGGGTAGGAAGAATTCTCGTGGTGATGTCAAGACATGTCGTGTACACGACATGATTCGTGAATTTTGCAAAACTCAAGCATCCAACTTCTTGAAGGTGATGTCAAAGTTGGTTCAGACAGGACGTTTTCACCCTGAAATTTCAGAGATATCGAAGTTTCGTCGGATTTGTGTTCATTCACATGTCTTGGACCTCCTTAAAGAAAAAGTGGATGGCGCTCGCGTTCGCTCCTTCATATCCTTCTCAAAACATGAAGCTGCTGCTGAACCTACTACCTTAAAAGCTATTGTGGAAGCCTTTAAGTTGCTGAGGGTGTTTGAGGGGAGCTCGATCAGCTTTCCAAAATTCCTCCCTAACATTTGCCAACTTATCCATTTGAGGTACATCGCCTTAGCTACTGGAGAAAACTTCAAGGCTCTTACTTCGGCAGTTGAGAAACTCTGGAATCTGCAGACCATCGTGATAGAAACCTCTCAGCGTACATTTGAAATTAGAGCGGACATATCCCAGATGACTCAACTAAGGCACCTAAAGACCAAAGCAGCTATCAGATTCAAGAAGGAGACGCGTATTTTAGGCAGTGCACGTGGTGCAGAAAATGGGAATCTTCAAACACTTACTAGATTATCTACTGACAGTTGCACAATGGAAACGCTGAGCAAGACCCCAAACCTCCAAAAGTTGGGTATTTATGGAGACATAGCCTCACTTGGGAAGGTAAGGTGCTTGGATAAATTGAATTATCTGAAAAGCTTGAAGATGATCAGTTCGCCCTCCGACACGCTGATACCTAAACTTCTTGATGAAACGCACTTCCCACCAAAGCTGGAGATATTGACTTTATCAGCAACAAATTTAGAATGGCACTATATGAGTACACTCGGACATCTGAAGTTGCTGAAGGTTCTCAAACTCAACGATTATGCTTTCGGCGGAGATGGAGATGGACATGGAGATGAATGGAAAGTGAATCGAGGTGAATTCAAATGTCTCAAGTACCTTGAAATTGAACGGTCTGACCTCTTATCCTGGACTATAGAAGAAGGCTCCCTTGCAGAACTGAGAGTTGTGTGTCTGCATAATTGTAAAAGACTCCTTCGTGTTCCAGAAGACCTCACAAGGCGCCTCAAAACTTTGGAAATGGGAAACGTATCAACGAATGCTGTTCTTTCTGCCAAGAAGATTGAAAAGGAAAAATCTGGAGATGCAAAGCTCAACCTCATACTTGCTCCTGGAACATATGTGCCTGGATGCGATTAAGCATCTTGAGAAAGAGTTTCTCAAGTCGATCAAAACGACCACTTGTTGCATGTTCGCTCCTTTCGTCCTGCATGGTGTTGATGGGTTGTTTTTCTTGTTATGACGTGTGCATTTTCTAGTTGCAATGGTCAAGACATCTTGCATGGAGTTCCTTAGCTCAAGTTGGACAGAACATGAGCCAGGGATGTCGGATGTGGATGAAATGAACTCCCTGCATTAGGGTGTGAACTTTTTTCTGAAGCCATGGATGTTGTTGGATATGTGTGAAATAATGCAGCGGCCAGTGCGATCTATGAGAGCCAGGTGCTTGTGAACTTTTCAATGTGCGAAATAAGCAGTGTATGTTTCTTTCTTCACATGTGTAGTCCCATCTATTCGTCAACATAATGTTGATCAACAATATCAACATCACCAAGATGACGGTTGATAAAAGTTCCCTCAATGGTGTCTGCTTGCTGAGGCACTAGCTAGCCCACTAAATGTACTACCTGCTTCATCAAAAGTTCGAGAACTAGGACCAAGTGATTCATATGATGCCAACTCATTGCTCGCAGGCTGCTCGAGCAATAGATCTCTTTCCTTGTGCATGACATGGGATTGCTCAGAAATATTTATCTTTTCAAAGGATACAGTAATATCTACATCAACCCCAACATTTGATGTGAACTTTTCTTCATCCGATGCTGCTTGATCATGGCACTTGTGGCAGTACCTCCCTATGTTGAGGCCAGCTGCTTGCTATTTTCTGGAACATCACTTCTACTGCGGACAGAACCTAAAGGATGCATGATACTAAGGAATTCTGGGATTCTTACTCTTTGTATTTGAAGCTGTATTCCAATAATGGTGACCTCGAGGCACCTCTTGTATTTACAGCTGTGGCATCATCATGTCAAAGTCTTTTTAGAAAATTTTCTTGCCACGGTCAAGATGATGAGGAGGAATAAGATGTTTTGAAGGAACAGGCGATCAGCCGTCTGGGTTCCCACCCACACAGGCTTATCAGCTTGTGAGCCTATAATTGAATCAAATAAAAAACATCTTAGAAGGAAGCAACAAAAGAAGAACAGGAATGCATGGATTACACAAGAGTATATGCAGAAATCATCATGGAATTCCCAGTTCCTAAGAAAATTTCACTCTTGATGCCTGATTCATTGAGTAGGAAATTGGAATTGGCCAGCAATCGATCAACCTCTGGTCCTCTAGAAACCAGCAAATGCTCAAATGCAGACGTCACCACAATAGGGAGACCATCTCAATGATCCATGTAACCATCCATGAGAGCTAAGGCTGGAGTTGGTGGGCATTGTACCAGACCTTCAGCACACAGCAGTTTCCTTCCCATCCAAGGGCAGCTAACTGTATGTCCTTCATCCAGTCTCCTCCCCTTCTAAATTATCGGTTTCTTTCATTTTCAAGGGAAAAAATGTACATTATTGGAATGTAAATAAGTTTGTTTGAATCTGACAAACACACCAACTCTTAACGTTATGACACACTTAACAAACAATCTGCACTCTTGGTTTCGGACGAAATTGCATAAAACGCACCTTGCTTCACTCGTCGTCATCGCTCCCGTACTCTTGGCAAAGTGACAGAAGCCCATTGTTTGATGGATTCCTGGGCTCGGCGTCATTGTGTTTGTGTGCAGCAGCTTCCTTGCCTGGGTTACTCCCATTACCAGCAGCTGCTTTTTTCACTATGGAGACTCTCACAGCCGGAGATGCGAATATGAATTTTCCCTTAGCAGAGGATTTATCACCTGGGCCATTTTTGTCTACAGAAAAGAGGAGAGAATTTATACTTATTACAAGAAATCTGACTCGTCAAAAAAAGAAGCAGGATACGAAGGCTGGTGGTACAAGTTATCTGTATAAGATCACAATTGGGGAACCAACCCGTAAGTTTGTGGCCTTCAGTAACACTGCTTTCGGTCATTTCATCTGTTGGGCAGGGGGCTTGTTCATCAAGCACCTTTTTTCTCTGGATAGATGTAAGATCACTAGTAAGATTCAACCTGATGCACAGGAGTTCTCACTCTCTGTTTCTGGAGTGGTTGATCGGACGAAAAAGAATGTCAAAAAAGGCATTGCGAGAATTTAGATGGCTTGCACCTTTGAAGGGGGGTCAGCCATTCCGCTAGATCCGACAGAGAAGAATTCCAGATCATCGTTGTCATCATCAATATCTTCATCGTTAATCCTTCGCAATACGATATCCTCCTTTTTCCCCTGAAATGATGATGCCCCAATGTGACAATTCCACAATGACTAAAGAGAACGCAAAAAGGATGGAATGCATAAATGTGAGAGATGCAAGAAAATGAAAGGCAATCATTACCGTAAAAACCGATGCAATAAGTGCTTCATCCTCCTCTTCGATCTTCCTCTCCTGAACAATGCAAATAAAGTGAAAAAAGTTACAAAAGTAGCTTAGGAACAGACACATAAGACTAGGTGGGATTATACATATCTAAAGTGGTAATCAGAAAGACGACGAAAAAATAATATCAATACCACCTTCTGAGCCTGTGAGCGCTTTAGAGCTTCCAGCAAATCATCAGTGCTCACCATGGCTTGCCTCGACTGGAAAACCAAGACAGCAAAGTCAAAATCAAGTTAACATGAAAATTTTTGTACACATGAATAAAGTGCTTGACAACTGGACACCTTCATAGATTTCATCTCATCCAAAGCGGCGAGTATATCTATTTCCCTCTTGGAATCCAAAGTTCTATTCTCCAATGCTTTCATTGCATCTCCCATCTCTTCAGCATCCCTCTCTTTTTTCAGTTTGTCTATTTCCTGATCATGAGAAATTAAAAAAATAGGTGAAATAGGTGAAGAACAATAAATACATCAATGCTGGAAAGAGAAAGAGAATGTTCGAGTTCATAAGAGAATACAGACGGGAAATGAAATTAATTAAAAAAACTTTCACCTCATCCTCATTACGCCAAGGCTCAAAATTTCTTGTGGCCCCAGACTCAACAATATAATCAGAGTTCTGAGGATCCGTCTTGAAAGTTACTTCCGCAGAACATTTGGTGCACTTCAAATAAAACCTGAAAATTTGGATTCCCAGATAGGTCTGAGATGAAAAAAACAATGATGCATAGTTAGTAAAGAATAAAGAATAAAGAATGCGTTTTGAAACCAAAGTAATAGAAATCATCTGAGAAATTGTAAATTGAACCAGTTCCACGAATGCGTATAGAGATAAGGTCACACACACAAAAGCGCCAAACAACGGACCCTTCATTATAACATCCAAGTCAATAAACCTTACTAAGCACTAAAACAACCAGCTCAACGAATAAAAATCATAGCACAATCAAAGACGGAAAACAGAAAACAGGATGCTGCAGTCTCAGAAATATGGAAGGGGTTTAATTCACATATTAAGATTTTGAAGCCCCATAACGAAACTTCCAAAATTAAAAAAAGCAGAAGATGATGCGCGGAGTAAAATTTCATGTCTGAAGCATCACAGACTGCACATCAACATACGAGAAAAGCATAAAAACGTCGCACGTATGAGAAAAAAAAAAGTCCATTAAACTACCAAGATCATGAATCGGAAGACAATACTACAATGGTAAAAACAAACCTCCCCTATGACATCTTCTTTGCGGGAATTGAACTTGGTCCCTTTGTAAATGTAATTACCACACGTTTCGCAGCGAATGCTCATGGGAAGCATCATCCTCACTTTCATCTGCTGATTCTTGGGCTGCCTCCGCCGCGGAATCTTAGCCGGATCGAAGTCCGGCGGGTAATACTTGTTGAGAACCTTCCTTTCTCCCATCTTCTCTTGCTGAAAATTTCCTCAAACACAACTGATTACACAAGCAGCGTTGAAGCAGAATTCCCGGTGCCTTCGACCGTGATTCCGACCAAAACCTAGATGGAAATCGGATTAGGCAATGGCATCCCCAGGCATTTATATAATATATAAATATAAATATAAATAAATAAATAAATAAATAAATAAATATATATATATATATATATAGGATTAATCCAGTTAGCAGTTTTAGTTAATATTCTCGTTTTTTTATATGTAACAAAAAATATATATATTAAAAATATTATTAATTCATAATTCTCAATAAAATGTGGGAATAAATTTTTTTAACAACCTAGTGCAATCTAATTCAATGACATAATATCCAATTTTTTATATAAAATTATTTATGACTTTTCTATTTTAATTTACCATTTTACAATTATAGTTTAGTATTCATTTAGTGAATGACTAATAATTATATATTACATTATATTCACTTCATAGATTTAAATAAAATTGAATTAAAATAATTTTATTTAATCTCACATATTAGTGTTTATTTAAATCCATATATATTTTACCTACTGATAAAAATTTAATCTATTTATTACCTTTATTTAAATTCAAATAAATTATTTTTTATTATAATCCCATAAATCAAACACATACCTCCTATATTCAAGCGTTATTGTTGTAATTTTAGATTTCATGGAGATTGATCACAACTCTCACCCCCTAATTAGTTTTTGGTACATGCAAAAGTTTGCAATAAAATCATGCAATTTTACCATACCATATAATTCATGGTGTGTAGGCTTTTTCCAAGTTTAGTGGAGTACCATAGCCCACAAAGCCAAGTGCCCAGTTAACCTAAACCCACATTAGAGCCCAAGCAACATCAAAAGATTACATTATAGCATATACAATAAGAATGATAATAATATTATGTTTCAGTTCTAAAATAATTTCAAAATACATGATGATTACATGGTAATTGAGGATTAATCATATAATTCCATTCAAATCTCTGCTTGAACAGACACTTATTGGGATGCTATTTATCATGTGCTCATTTGGTAGGATTTAAAAAGTTACTTGGTGTTAAATAACATATGTTAATTCTTAGTTTAATGGTAATTGATGGTCCATACTATACATAAATTATCTTGCCATTGAAAAAAATTATCTTGATAACTTTTTCATTTATTCTTTGATTTGTAGCAAAATGTAAAACCATGTTTTAGATAAGTTTAATAAATACAATAATGTGAATAAACATTCCTATATCTACAACTATTTACTTTCTTTCTTTTTATCAACAAATTCATTATTCATATCCATATTTTATAAAAGTTTCTCAAATTTTGATGGTAAAATAAAAATATCTTTTCAAAAAATCATAATCTGAAAAAAAGTGTATTTTTAATTATTTTAAAATTACATAAATATTCAAATTTTTAATAAGGCTATATATAAATGTAATTATAAAATTATATATCATAAATAATTTTTATTTAAATAATATATTCTACCAAACTCATTGATATTTCTTTAAATAACTCTAAATCATCAATCTTAATGTTATTTAACCTACGTTTGAAAAAATCAATTCCATCTTATATTCTTGTAAAATTGAAATGATTTTCAAAATTTAATTCTCGTGAAATAAAATTTGATACACTTTCAAACTTGACTTAGTATCCAACTTAACTAAAATGCTGTATTCTGTGTGTGCAGAATTGGCACCCGGTTTACTGTGGCGGTTTTCACGAGTTGCAATTGGATTTGAACCACGTTTCAGGTGTCCTTCAGGCTGTCAATTAAATTAAAACAAAACATGTGATGATAATGGGGTCTCCATCTCAGGGTCAAATCTTCTGTACCAGGGGGCCCCCACGGCATCCCGTACGACGGAGCCGCCATCCACGTCAGCATGCCCACAGTATGTGAACTGTCTTGGTTGAGTTTGACCAATGGCGGCCGGCCCCCATTTGTCAACCTGCCTACGCCCCTTCCTACTTGGATTGACTTCTCAGTTTGGTTAACAGTAAATCCATCTCTGACTAACCACAAAACAACCACCACCGACACCATCTATATTACATTGAACAATACCATATCCGGAAATAAAAAATTAAATATAATAGATTATAGATTACTAATAATGATTTATGTCTAATTTTTTTTAATATGATTCATGTTTATGTTTACTGTATATTTAGATTTCATTGTTTTTTTTTACTTATCGAATCCTTAGTTTTCAACATGATATTAGAGTATTTGTTTGAATAGCTAAAATGAGTTTCATGTTAGTCCGATTTATGTTTAAAAATAAATGAATAAATGCATTAGATTTGATTATAAATATTAAATCGATTTATGACTTGATTATTATCTACAATTACAAAAAAAACAAGTTTTAATTTGTTCAATTTGAAGTTAATTATTAAAATATACTATCTATATCAAAAAATACAAGTGAAATAATTAAATTTACTTTTTACTCGCTCTGATTTAAGATAGAAGTCCACCATATCAATGAGAAAAGAAAACAAATTGCTAATAATATCAAATTTCTTCCTTGAACATCTGGAAAAAAAAACGAAGATATATTCAACTCAACGTTTTGATGCGTGAGGGTACAACATACCTTGTGCGAACAAGAAATGTATTATCGTATGGGAATCTTTGACCCGGGAGCCCCGGTTTGAACGCCATGAAAGCTTTCAAAACAAGAAAACGGACCAACGCTACACACTCACAAACTCTCAATTCCAATACGGAACTTCACCTTGGATCATTCAATACTGAATTAAATGCAACACTGAAATAGTTCACTCTCCCCCGCACTGCAAGAACATCATCGCCCTCCTCCCTTGCGCCATGAGCTTGCTTGGCACATCTTCACTCATCCGCAGAAGCGTCTTCCATCATCCTTGGATCGGATCCTTAGTGAAAATGCGCATCGTTGCGGATGCCGCCGGAGTCGAGACGAGAATAGAAGCCGGAGTTGCAAAATGGTGCTACTCCTCCGGCCACAAGTTGCAGCATCATACAATAATGTTCCCATGTTCGAGTGATTATCTTTGACCCCAAACTCCGGTTTGACATTTTGGACCGGTTCACCGACACAGTAAAGAGTGTACGTTCAAGCAATACTTTTAGTTGAGAGGATGTGATTGGCTCATGTTGCAGTGTCCGACTTGGACACGGGGACACTTAATGCCGCACTCACTCACTCTCCCTCCCTGCGTATTGACCCCATCCCAGGTATGGCTGGTGGGGTGAATTTGAAAAGTATCAATCTTATTGTTACTGCGTGTGAAAAGTAATCATACTAAATGTAAAATTTTGATTTCACTGTGTAATAGAGAATGTCATGATGGTTATTTTTCAAAACTGAACCTTGTTGGTGGCATGCATCTTGCACCATTATTATTCCAAGGATGTGTTTGAAACACTTTTTGTTTTGAAAATCTATTCTAAAAACAGTAATGTTTAATGTTTTTATAAAATCATAGAGATCCCATTTATGTTTTATTAAGAACTTTTCTTGAAAATTAATTTTTCAAGAAGTTGAATCAAATAACTTGTTTGGAAAATCTTTTTTTTTAAAAAAATCACTTCATAAGCAATTTTATTATCAAACACGAATGAATTGTGTTTTTAAAGATTTATAAGCGATTTTTATGTTTTATAAGCAGTTTTTGAGAATCAATTCTCAAAAAGTAATTCCCAGATATATTTAGATTTTCAATGTCACAAAAATAAAAAGCAAAATTGTATGTTGCATTACAAATATAAATGCCATTTATTTGACCGATTAATCGACTAAATCTAAAATACCCAATTTTAAACCACTTGTTAACCTTCTCTTCTAGAGCCATGAATGAATGATATTAAATGCAATGGTAATTTCCTAACATATGTTTTATTAAATTTACTTTTCAAAAATATTTTTCAATAAGTAGAATCTTCTAGAAATCTATTTGAAATAATTGATATTTTTGAAAAAAAAACTTTAAAATCAATTTTATTATCAAATATGAATTATATTCCATAAGTAGTATAAATTTAAAAGTATTTATATTTTACTAGAAAACATTTTTTATAAATAGAATTAAATACAATATAAGAAGAAGAATACATTATTTGCATGTATATTTGAGATTTTTAATTTCACAAGACTTAAAAAAAATGTCTAATTTTTAATGTAGTTTTTATTCTTAGAAATAAAAATTAGAAGTAGAATTTTTTTAAAAAATAAAAATAAAAATGAAATATTTTGAAAAAATTACATAAATAGATATTTTTTGAAATCTGATGTCAAAAATAGAAATAACTATTTTCTTATTTCTATTTATATCTTATTTTTAACTATATCCAAAAATTATTTTTATCAAAAACAAAAATAGAAATAAGAAGTATTTTTTGTAAAATTACTTTTGATAAAACCAACATACAAACATTTTCCACAACACAAAAACAAAAGTAAAAACAACATCCACATTTTCCACAGCACACCATAAATCTGAAATACTTGATTTTAAAGGACCGGTGAACCTGGGTCTAGATCAATGAATGGATGATATTAAATGTAATGGTAATTAAATATTAAAATAATCTCCACCAATCAGCACACAGCGCAGTGAAAATTTGCACGAGATCTCCCCACGTTTATCTCAGGCATATTTGTCGTGGCGTTCACAAGATCACGAAAAGAATCCCTCATTTAGGCATGCGACTTATTTGCTTGCATAGCCCCCCTCCTCCCCTGCCCTTTTATAATATAAATAATAAATAAATAAATATCTAATTACTGATATGCCCCTCACTGGATCTCCTTCCACATGGGACACGTTCGTAAATTACATGGAGTAAAATTAAATCCCGATTTACGAAATAAAAATGAAGTGTTTAGGGAGATAATCTCTCTCTAATTAAATGATTATCAAGGGAAAGAAAGTCATGGCAATGGCTTGCCTTCCAAGTCATTAGTCAGAGGAGGGGTTTTTTCTTAATTTTAATTATTTTAATGGAAAAAAATACGGGGAAATAAATCACTCTTCCTATAAATACGCCTGGTCTGGGAACACTGAACGATCACTCAGAGTCGCCATGGCTGCCTGCTCATCTACCTTGCTTCTGAACCCCAGGATTCATAGATCTTCTTCAAGTTCTACTTCGAAGGTCAGTGCGCCGAACATGGTGTCCACCACCGTTCACTGCCCACTTCAAGCTCACTCTCCTGCGATTGCTCTTCCGCCGCCGCCGCAGCCTCTGGCTCAGTCTTTCAATTGGAACTTCCTTCAATCGGCGGCGGCTATGGCGCTAGACGCCGTTGAGAAAGCTATAACCGCGGCTGATCTCGAGCAGCCGCTACCGAAAACTGCCGACCCGAGGGTTCAAATTGCTGGGAATTTCTCTCCGGTGCCGGAACAGCCTGTCCGCCGATCGCTTCCGGTGGTTGGAAGAATACCGGATTCGATTAACGGTGTTTATGTCAGAAACGGGGCGAACCCACTGTATGAACCACTCGCCGGCCATCACTTCTTCGACGGTGACGGCATGATCCATGCCGTGAAATTCGAAAATGGGTCCGCGAGCTACGCCTGCAGGTTCACTGAAACCAGCAGATTGGTTCAGGAACGCGCCCTCGGCCGGCCGATTTTCCCGAAAGCAATCGGGGAACTTCACGGCCATTGCGGCATAGCCCGGCTTCTACTTTTCTACGCCCGCAGCGCATTTAAACTCTTGAATCACAGCGACGGCTCCGGGGTCGCCAACGCCGGTTTAGTTTATTTCAACCGGCGGTTACTTGCCATGTCCGAAGACGACTTGCCCTACCACGTCCGAGTGACCGCCGACGGCGACCTTAAAACCGTCGAACGATACGATTTCAATGGGAAACTGAAGAACACAATGATCGCACACCCAAAGCTTGACCCAGAGAGCGGCGAGCTCTTTGCTCTGAGCTACGACGTTATCAACAAACCTTATTTGAAGTATTTCAGATTCTCGAAAACAGGGGAGAAGTCAGATGACATTGAAATCCCTGTATCTGAGCCAACAATGATGCACGATTTCGCGATCAGTGAGAACTTTGTGATAATCCCAGATCAACAAGTTGTGTTCAAGGCGTCAGAGATGATCAGAGGAGGCTCCCCGGTGGTCTACGACAAGAACAAAGTTTCCAGATTTGGGGTGCTGAACAAGTATGCGACTGATGCCGATAGCATAAAATGGATTGAAGTTCCAGAGTGCTTCTGCTTCCATCTCTGGAACTCATGGGAAGAGCCTGAAACCGACGAAATCGTTGTAATTGGATCATGCATGACTCCCCCGGACTCCATTTTCAACGAGCACCAAGAACAATTAAAGTCAGTTCTATCAGAAATCCGGCTAAATCTCAAAACAGGGGAGTCAAGAAGAAGACCCATAATCTCAGAGCACGATCAAGTCAATCTGGAAGCTGGAATGGTGAACCGCAACAAGCTCGGCAGAAAAACGCGCTATGCGTATTTAGCCATCGCAGAGCCATGGCCCAGAGTCTCTGGTTTCGCGAAAGTGGATCTTTTCACCGGAGAAGTGAGGAAGTATTTTCACGGGGAGGACAGTTACGGCGGCGAGCCATTATTTTTGCCTACGGGGGAGGAGGAGGACGCCGGGTACGTGCTCACTTTCGTGCACGAGGAGAAGACGGGGAAATCGGAGATGAGAATTGTGAATGCGGCCACGCTGGAATTGGAGGCCTCCGTTAAGCTTCCGTCGAGAGTTCCCTACGGGTTTCACGGAACTTTTATCAGTTCCCAGGATTTGGAAACTCAAGCGTGACAGCTCCGTGTACGGAAGGTTCGCTAGGAAATTTTGCGGCGGAGGACCGCCGGAGAAAGCAACACGTGTAACGACTGACTGTCAATGAGAAATGTAAATCCTGCATTTAGATAAATTCTAAGCAAAAAAAATTAAAATCGAAAAATCCCATATTGGTTTATTTATCCTAATGTCACAATTCAAACTGATACTATTCATTTCGAATATTCAATTTTCACAATTTTACGTTTTCTATTTTTGATGAAAAAATAAGAAAATTTTTATATTTAAATACATTTATTCTACATGACTAACTAATATAGGATATTGTTCTAAAATTTTGCCCAATCAAATTTATCATTGGAATTTAATGCAACGACGTAATTGGAAGTGACTTAATTACCTATTAATTTGCTCTTTAATAAATGTATTTGCATTAATTTATACAATTAACTTTAAAAAACATGATTATATTTTTTAAAAAATATTATTAAGGATTGATTCTTTGATATAAAATTTATAATTAAATTTATATGTAATTTTACTAAAATGGCATAATTATATGAAATGTTTTTTGAAATAAAAAATTAATATTGTACTTTATCATTGTGAATTAATTAAACTAACATAATAACTAGATTTGTGTTTGACCTTGTATAAGGGATTAAATAAAAAGAATTTTTAATTCATATTATTAAATATAAATACTTATTAAATAAGTAATTAAAATATATTATTTAATATAAATGAAACTTTTATATCTTACAAAATATATTTAATTAGAAAGAAAATATTATATGGTGTTGAGCATCAATCACTTTGTTCATTTTTTACACGTGGGCTAACGACAATTTCTTGGTATTTATGTCTGATTAAATGCAAGGATTTGTGTAGGGTTAACATTTAATCACCCATTTAGCCCTTGTGAATTGGATGCTTTTTTGAGAAGAGGCACGTGCCCTAAGGGAAGTTTTACGAGACAAGGGCCCCATTTGGTGTCCCGGAGGGTACTTATGTAATTCAGTAATCAAAAGAGTACGGCAAGCGCCCTTCAATCTCAGCCGTTGGTCTATAATCTGGCGGTGGCAATGGGCGGCGCGTCCCAATCAGTTTTGACGTGGTTGCGAGTGATCTCGCTCAGGTTGCGGCAACCGCTCAGCGCCATCGTCAGCTCGAACTCAGCGCGGAGCATCTGGAGCACCTTCCTCACGCCGGCTTCACCCTCCGCCGCCAGCGCGAACACCACCGGTCGCCCGATCTAAGAAACCGGTGAATTTTCGGGTGATGAATGCGTTGCTTCGGTGCTGCAATGCAATTGGGTTTTGGGTTCACTTACGAAGATGCCGGAGGCACCCAATGCCAGAGCCTTGAATACGTCAGTTCCGCGGCGGATGCCTCCGTCTATGAATACGGGAACCCGCCCTCCGGCTCCTTTAACCACCTGGACGACGCCAAGGCTCGTTATTTGGTAAAAGGTGGAAGATTTTCAACGAGATTTATGGGTTTGATGTCTGGATTTACCTCTTCGAGAGCGGAGATGGTGGCGGGGACATAGTCCAGCTGTCGTGCGCCGTGATTGGAGACAATGATTCCTGCGGCACCCATCTCTACAGAGATCCTGGCTGGATTTTCATTGTTTTACAACCGCAGTCAGTGTTGGGAAGATGAAAAAAGACTTATACTTGATCAACGAGATGAAGGATGGAGGTTTTTGGGCTTTCGCTTTACCATCCTCAGCAGTGATAACGCCCTTGACAAGGATTGGCAACGAGGTGATTGTCTGCAGCCACTTCACATCCTGTGTGCAATGTCACACATACACTTTTAAGAAATTTGGTGCATCCCTTGAAATGTTCTATGCAGTTTTTCGCTAACCTTCCAGCTCAGGGAGCGATCAATTTGACCAGCAACGTAGTTGGCAAGCCCAGAATCCTCAGCCTGGAATCTGGGATGTGATTAAGAAACACAGGTGTAATCTTCCTGATGGAAGGTAATATCTTTTCATGTTACCTTGCTCATACTTCCAAGATCCAAGCCTTCAAAGTTTTTCAATGTCAGATTAGATGGCAACGTGAATCTGTAGTCAAACCACACAATTATCTGATGATGATTCTGCTAAAAATGCTGTGGTTTTGAATGTGGTGATCATGAACCTGTTCTTAATGTCAGCTTCTCTGCGTCCAAGTCGAGGGGTATCCACTGTGAGTGCAATGGCCTTGAAACCAGCTTTTTCAGCTCGCCTCACCAACTGAGCCACCACGTTCCTATCCTTGTACACCTGTGGGTGATTCTGTAAGCTCTTGCCGAGCAAAAAAAGTCTAGTGCGCAAGAAAAACGTACATAGAGCTGGAAGAATCGGATTCCAGGTCCAGTCGAAGCAACTTCCTCAACACTAGATGTCGCCCATGATGACAAAGTCTGGAGCCAAGACCTTGCTTGGTTCAGTTTAGTGATCAAGGATGATAAACAGAAGCATACTTACCATGATTGTTCCTGCTGCTGCAGCAGCTCTTGCAGTTGCGTATTCCCCTGTGAGAAGAAAACGCTGAATAGTTGCATAAAATGAGGTATGGATGCACCATATGACAGGGGAAGAGGCTAACCGTCAGGGTGAGCCATTTTCTGCATAGCAGTTGGTGCGATCATGATCGGCATAGATATCTTGAAGCCTAGCACTGTTGTGGTCATATCGATCTTGCTCACGTCGATCAGCACACGTGGCCTAAACCTGCAAATTCATGGAAGAATGGTTTTGATCAGAAGCCAAGAAATTGAATCACAGGCGGATGTGGAACTCTATCTGTCTCTCAGGAGGAGAAGCGGTTACTCACAGAATCCTGGAGAATGCGTTTCTGTTCTCAGCTAGAGTCCACTGATCCTCTGCTCCAGATGCATAGTAATCATACACCATTTTAGGCAGCTTTTCCTTGGCAATTGCTTGGTACTCCTCCACGTTGGTTACAGTTGTCTCTCCCATCTTGATTCTTCTTCTCCAGAACCCTGATCAGCGTTGGGTTTTCAGTAAGAACGCTAAAATCACAGAGAACAAAGAGAACACCATCTGGGCTTAAATTCTGAAGACGAAGCTGGTAGTGATGAAAACTACAACCTTGATTTTGCACAGAATTTCCAACACTAGGATCCTTTCTATATGGGAGAAGTAGGAAGAAGAAGCAAGGAAGAGAAGAGAGAGCAAACCTGGAAAACGATGAAGATGGGGGAGGATCAAGACGAACAAATGGCAGAAGTTGTGTTATAGTGTTGCACAGTGTATCATCATTTTGCTGTGGATAAGTGTACTAAAAAACAAACAATCCCACCAAGAAAACTGGAAACAAGACAAACTGAAAGATGGGGTTTTGGCGGATAGAATTCATCCAAAGCAAGCAATCGGCGGCCCCCTCTCTACCACAAGCCTCGTGTGTGTCTCTCCTCCACCCTTGCTTTATCCAAAACGTCTCGGACATCAATTTGATAGAACAAAACCATGTTGCCTGAACATGAATTATTGTCCTAACTTATCCTTTACTATTCATGCAATACCTGTTTAGTTTAAGACATGTGAGATCATCTCTCTTTTACATGGATTAGCTCTTCTGTATTTGATAGATAGTGAAATATTGAAATACAATTATGTATCAAAAAAACATTTCTTCAAATAAATTTAATACAATGGGGTAGTAAGATTTCATAATTACATGCATTTTAAAAAATAAAAATGCATTATAAAAGTGGCCACTATATTTTGAGTATGTTACAAAAATGATCATTTTTTATGTAAAAATTTGTTATTAGTGTATGAGAAATAAAGATAAAATGATCATTTTTGTAAAAGATCCAAAAAATAGTCATACTAAAAAGTTAGTGTTCATGAAAATAAAACTCAATTCCTATGTTATTTACAAAATTGACCATTCATCATTTCTCTATTTCATGGTATGATAAAAAAAAATTAATACTGAAATTGCAGTATTAAAAATAATGTTGTTAATACAAATTTATTTTTCTCACCAATTATCAAAAAATATTGATTTTAAATTTATTTGATTTATTTGAATAATATCTATTCAATTTAAAATTGTTCGCTGGTCATCAGCTGGACGCGCTATTTTTTGGGGATGTTCCAATGTAATAAGGGTTTGCTCGGTTCGTTTGTGGTTTGGGGATTTCTGGCTAATCAGTCTTGGATTCTGGTGGTTTTCTTGACCGCAAGACATGGAAGTAGACCCGAGAGTTCGAGATGGCAGGGAAAATCGACGGTGGAGCTGCGCAGCGCCACTGCGGATTTCGTGTGGTCGGTGTTACAGGATTTCTTCGGCATCCACGAATGGCTACCCTCGATCGACACTTGTTCGAGGGTCGAAGGTGGCGGAACAGTCCGCTACTGCGCCAAGACGCAGATGCCGGATTCCGAGGTGAAATGGTGCCACGAAGAGCTGGTGTCGATGGATCCGACCGGTAGGCGGTTGCAATATCGAGTGGTGGAGAACAACATGGACCTTAGAAATTATGAGGCGTCGATGAGGGTGATGGAACTCGACGGCGTTGGCTGCCGGATTGAGTGGTCGTTCTCGTCGGATCCTGTGGAGGGGATGAAGTGCGAGGACTTGGTTAATTACCTTGAGGTCTGTCTACGGGGTCTGGCTACCAACATTGAAACAGTATTTGAAAGGACTCCCTAGTAATTTCTATCATAATTAACAGATAGCAGGTACGTTGTTGAAGTGGCCCGACCCGGATACCCGAAATCCATTGATGAAACCAGTGGTATAAGCGGTGGGATTGGTTTTGATTCTCTTGTTGAAGAGTAACGCGATTGTTTCTGTGAGCACCAGTTGACTTAACTGTCATGGAGGAGGGGGAGCCGCCGGAGTGCCCGGTGTGTCTGCAGCCGTACGACGCCGGGACGGTTATCCCACGCGTACTCGCCTGCGGCCATACTACTTGTGAGGTTTGCCTGAAGCAGCTCCCGAATCCATTTCCAAACACAATCCGATGCTGCGTCTGCATCGCCCTCGTGAGATGCCCGAATCCTCCTTCTTCCCTACCCAAGAACCTTGATCTTCTTCACTTCTCGTCCACCCTCCGAGGCCATCGGTCGAATGATCATACGGTACCAAGGAACAATAGGGATGATCAGGTTCCATTTCCTTTTACTCTCAAGCCGCGGTCGCCTGAGATTTCTAGAAAATGGAGCAAGTGGATTATTCCGAGAGATTGGGTTTCAATCGAGGGTCCGACTGAGGAGGAGAATGCCGATGTAATATCTGGGCGGGCTTCCAAGTCGTATGAGAATAGTGGTTTTACGGAGAAACAAGTGTTGGGTCTTGTTAAAGTTGGGATCTATCCTAAGGAGAATAATCCAGCTTCTAGCTTTCTGAGCTACGGTTACGAGTTTCGAATTATGGTCGTTCTGTCTGCCATGGGAGAGGAGAAGCGAAGAAAATTGGAAAAAATCTTAAATGCGGGTCTTAGAGTAAATAATGCGGGAAGAGCTAGTGGTCTCTGGTTTAACGAGGATAACGGGTGTGTCTACATAATCTTCCCGAAGGTGGATTCTTCCAAACTGATTGATAGGGTTGGCGCAGAAAAACCAACCGATGAAAACAACTTGAGTGCCGATGAGATGCGAGGTATGGCGATTATTTGTATGGAGGTATGTGAAATTTTCTGCTTCTTGCACGATGATGGATTCGTAGTTGGTTCTTGGAATCTGAGTTGTTTGAGTTTCAACCACTTTGGTCATGTTGGTCTCAACTTGTTTGAAGTTTTTAGTGCTGGAAAAGAATTAGTCATGGTCTTTCAAAAAACTCGACAAAATTTGGTTGATGACTGTAAGAGTAGGTTTCTGGATGAACATTTCGTCTTTATCAGCCCCGAGTTGTTGAGGCGGTATCTTGCCAGACCTGGATCAGATTCGGATGGGGGTAAGTCTGAATACGAAGTTGGATATGCTTCAGATACATGGACTGTAGCATGTTTACTTTCTTGGCTCCTTGTTGGAAACTCGTGCATAGAAGTGTTTAGATCCTTCTTGCATTCATCTATCCTTTCTTTACATGACGAGTTTGATTTTTCCTCTGTTTACATGAGTACACTGGAGAAAATCTCATCAATGTTAGACTTTAGGCTTGGTTCAGAATTTAGCTTTCTCAAGGAGATGTTGCTTAGATGTTTGGATATCAACCCTCATAATCGACTTGCCTTACCTGATCTATGGAAAAGCTTGCGAGGAATCGTGATTGAACCTCAATTTGATATCGGTCAACACCTGAGGCAGGAGGCAAAGGAGAAGGCTTCAGGCCCATTTGTAATACTTGGTGACCCATGTTGGATTAACGATGAAACAGGAAAGGATTCAATGGGTGGACGTCTTGAGAGGGATGAAAACCGTGAGCTGCAGATCGAAGGTGATTTAGATGTACCTGTGCGCAACTTCAAATGTACGGAGCTCAAGGGTCATCTTGATTGTGTCACTGGATTGGTAATCAGAGGTATGATGGCATGCTTACTGTAGAATAGTCACCAAGGAGAGATCCAGAAGTTGATTTTCGGGGTTTTATTATATCCTCTCTATCTTTGATGTCTGTTAATTTTTCATGCGCAGATGGCCTCCTCTTCAGCTCCTCCTATGATAAGACTGTCAAAGTTTGGTCACTAGAGGTACGCACTCGGGCATTGTGAAGTGGTTGCCATTTGTGATATTCTCTGGGATACGGTATCTGCTGAACTCACGTTATTTGAACAGAATTTTACGTGCATGCACTCATTTAAAGGCCATGAGCATCGGGTTATGGCCCTTGTTTCTGTGAATGGGTTCTGCATCAGTGGTGATTATAAAGGCTTCATATGCATTTGGAAAGCGGAGTCCCCTTTTTCAGAGTCACCCATAGTGAAATTAGACGAGAAAGCAGATTGGCGATACAGTGGCATCCATGCAATGGCCGTTTCTGAAAGGGAGTACCTGTACACTGGTGGGGGTGACAGATTGGTGAAGGCTTGGTCACTTGAGGTACACACAGAGACTCCCAAGCTCTAAAGGACACCCTACCAGCAGGCACATTGTTGATCTTATTTTTTTGTAGGACTACTCGCTCTCCTGCACGATGAGCGGTCACAAGGGAACGGTCACGTCCTTGGCAGTTTGGGGTGGTACTCTTTATAGTGCCAGTATGGACGGAACAATCCGGTTGTGGTCCCTGGTTGATCACAGTAATTTGGCAGTGCTCGAGGACGCCATGCCTATTTCTTCCATTTTTGCGGAGGAAAGCTTCCTGGTTGCTGGGCTCGAGAACGGCATGGTAAAGGTAGGACGTCATTTGTTGAAGAGTGTGTGTGTGTGTGTGAGTGAGCAGGACTGAGAGGGCGTGCGCTGGTTTGCTTGCCAGGTGTGGCGTGATAGAAGTGTGGTGGAGCAGAGGCATATTCACAAAGGTAGGGTGTTCTCGGTGTTGAAGAAGGGAAGGTTTCTGGTGAGTGGGGGCTTGGACAAGGTTGTCAAGGTGCAGGTAAACAAACATCCCTCTTCCCATTATTCGCATTGTGACTCGAAGCCTGCCTGAAACACAGCAAACTTTGCTCAGGAAATGCCTGAAGAAGGTGAAGGTGAGGAGGAGGTGGAGTCGCGGGCCCTGGGCTCTGTCCACTTCGACTCCACAGTAACAGCTCTGGCTTACGCCCAGGAGAAGCTCTGCGTGGCCCACGCCAACGGAGTAGTAACGCTGTTGTGGCCATGGTGATGCCACTAAAAACACCATCAGCTTCAGAACCAGGAGGCCTCATCCCCCACCTGAAACTCGACTGCCTCGCAGCATTTGCCTGGCTCCGGCGGGGCGGATGCCATTATTTTATGTTCAGTAGATGCTCCTCTTCGTCGGATGTAGAAGAAAAGAATAAAAAACGAAATGGAAAAGGTATTAACTGTTTAGGACATATCATCTTGCCGCCTGCAACTGCATTTTCTGATACCATACCTGCTCTGCTCTAACCAAAGCCATGAGGAGGAGGCACAAGATTCCTATTCATTATCACCATCGTGTTCTTCTTCGCTTCATGGGCTTCTCTGCACTCTTTCTCGTCTTGCTCTTCTCCACCGCCGTTGCCGCGGAGGATGACGTCAGTTGCTTGAAGCAATTTAGGACATCGTTGGCTGATCCGGAGGGGTTTATGAGTTCATGGAACTTCGTCAATTCAATGGTTGGATTCATATGCCGGTTCGCCGGCGTCACTTTTGAGAATCGAGTCCTAGGGCTTCCATTCCAGATTCGTTTCAGCTAGGCCACACTATGCAGACCTTGAACCTCGCCGGGAACTCTCTCTGGTTCCATTCCTTCTCAAATCTGCACATGGCTGCCGTATTTGGTCGACCTTGATCTGTCGCGGAATAGTTTCACCGGTGAAATACCGGAAGATCTAGCCAACTGCTCCAATCTGAGTACCTTGATCTTGGATGATAATAGAATTTCTGGGAGTATTCCCTATTCCCTACCAGTTATCCAATTTAGGGAGGTTGAGAACTTTGTCTGTGGCTAAAAATGATTTAGCTGGGAGGATTCCTACCTTCAGCCACAGCGTGCAGCTTAACTCTGTTGGTAATCATGGGCTATGTGGGGGGTCCTTGGGGAGATGTGGTGGACTGAGTAGGAGGAATTTGATTGTTACCTTAGCATCAGGTGTTTTTTGTGCTGCTGCTTCGTTGTCTCTTGGGTTTGTTTTGTGGTGGTTCTACCAAGAGAGGCTACGGAATTGGTAAAAAGGATGATGGGAGTGGATGGGTTGGGTTCTGAAGGCGAACAGGCTTACACAGGTTGTGCTGTTTCAGAAGCCACTTTTAAAGGTTGAAGTGACTGATTTGTTTGCTGCAACAAACAGCTTTGGCCACAAAAGCGTTGTTTCTTTCTATCATTTGGGGATAACCTGCAAGGCTGAGCTTCCTGATGGATCTGCATTGGCAGTTAAGCGGCTGGATGATTGTAAAAATGGGGGAGAGGCTGCATGCTTAATATGGAAATGAATCTGTTGGGACAAGTGAGACATCCAAACTTGTGTTGGGGTCTTGCTTGGTGGAAGATGAGAAGCTTTTGGTGTATAAATACATCCCGAATGGCACCCTCAATTCCATGATGAGGAACAATGCCGCACTTTTGGATTGGGCAACAAGGTTGAGGATTGCACGAGGACTGGCTTGGCTTCTCCATGGTCGCCATCCTCACATTCTGCATCACAGCATTTACTCCGATGTGATTCTCCTAGTTGAAGACATGGACGCCACAGTGATGGACTTCGGTTTAGCCACACCCATGACTGCAACGGAGTCCACTGAGAGCAACCCGCCGGTAAAAGGGAACCATGGTGAAGTTCCCGAGTACCCAAGCACCATGGCTGCTTCTGCCAAAGGGCATTCATTCCTTTGGCTTCGGCCTGAGTTGGCAACTGGTCTAATTATTTGTTGATGTTAGTGTAATCAATTTAGAATTGTTCATAATTTGTTTAAAATATTTATATTTTTGTTAGTGTTTATATTTTATTTAATCTAGAATATATAGCGAGATTTATCTTGTGTTTAATTAATATTTAAAATTTATGATAAATATTGTGTTTGTTATATGGTGCTTAACATAAGATAAATTGTTACCAATATGTAAGGAATAAAAAATATTATAATCTTAATTCACATAAATTATATTGTAAAATTAAAATATAAATTAATTTTAAAATATACACATAAAAATAAAAAAATTAAAATGTTTTTGAAATTTGAAATCGTGACCACAAACGCATCGACGGCTGCGACCCACCGATCGCAACCGCAGCAGTTTGTCCCACCCTCTGCATCGCCGGACCTCTCTCCGGGGCTTTAATTCGAATCCGATATTCCTTCTTCCTTCACCCCCTTCTCCTCAATCCATCATTTTGAAATCAGTTGCTTTATTTCCCTCTTTTGAGGGTGAAGCGAAAGTCTGTGATTTCGGGGTTCCCAGGGTATTCTGTCTTGTCGCATTCGTGGGATATTTTTAGTTCCTTTGGTTTGTTCGCTGAGTAGCTCAAGTGGGATACTCGAGAGTTTTGCGTTGTCCCTTCACAAGGCTTTGACTTTCTACGAGACTGTTGATTCAGGTGAGGATACCGTGTGTGGAGTTTATTTTTGATGATTATCATCGTAAATTGACCGGGGTTGCGATTAATCAGCTTTTTCGTTGGATATATAAATGGGATCTGGATTTTGCTTAAGTTTCTTGCTTCTGTTGAGGTTGTTTTGGTGCAGGTGGCGTTCCTTCTGCTTCAGATGTCTGGTGGAAGTTGCTTTTTTGATGATTTGCGGACGAAGTCTGAGATAATCGATCCACCTCAAAACGAGGAGATTCTTGTTGAGGGAGGACAAGTTAATGATACTGCTGAAAGTTCATTGAAGCGTAATGTGACGATCTCAAGTAATGTTCGTGAGCTGCTTGAATGCCCAGTTTGCTTGAATGCGATGTATCCTCCTATTCACCAGGTACTATTCATTAGTGCATGATTGAATGTACCATTTTTTTGTGGTCTTCAGCTTCGTTTCATTGTATTGTGGCTGAATTGTCTTTGGCTGCACTTATCTTCTTTATTGGAATGAAACCTCAAGAAGTTGGCAGTTACATTTTTTGCTGGTTCTCTTTTCCTTTTTTGGTCTTGTTTTTCTGCTATTGAAATGCCATTTCAGTGTTATATATCTTTGGACTTTCAATTACAATATCCCTCTTTTGATGTCTGTGGTACTCGTAGATCAAGGAACTCATTTTCTTGTTGTTTCGAGAAGCCGGATGAGTTTCAACCGTGCCGTATACTAAATCTTTTCTCCATCTATTGAATGTCACCTATGCAGTGCTCCAATGGCCACACCTTGTGTTCTGGTTGTAAGCCAAGGGTGCACAACCGTTGTCCAACATGTAGGCATGAACTAGGTAATATTCGATGCCTTGCATTGGAGAAGGTAGCTGCATCTCTTGATCTGCCTTGCAAGTATCAGAGTTTTGGTTGTACGGGGATATATCCATATTACAGCAAGCTTAAGCATGAATCACAATGCAGTTATAGGCCTTACAATTGCCCTTATGCTGGGTCAGAGTGTTCAGTGATTGGCGATATCCCATTTCTTGTGAATCATTTGAAGGATGACCACAAGGTTGACATGCATAGTGGTTCTACTTTCAATCACCGATATGTGAAATCCAATCCACATGAAGTTGAGAATGCCACTTGGATGCTTACGGTAAACGAATCTTGTTCAGTCCATGAATCCATTTATCAGTTCTAAGAAGCCTCCATTTTGCAGTAAACAGACATGCAACAGCTCTATCAAGCTGGTTGTGAAATGCTCACCTTTCCGTCTTTCCGTTGCAGGTCTTCAGCTGCTATGGCCAATACTTCTGCCTCCATTTTGAAGCGTTTCAGCTCGCAATGGCACCTGTCTACATAGCGTTCCTGCGGTTTATGGGTGACGACAATGAGGCCAAAAACTACAGCTACAGCCTTGAGGTAGGTGGTAATGGGAGGAAGATGGTGTGGCAAGGAGTGCCTAGAAGCATCAGGGATAGCCATCGTAAGGTTCGTGACAGTTTTGATGGTCTCATCATCCAACGGAACATGGCCCTCTTCTTTTCTGGTGGAGATCGGAAAGAACTAAAACTCAGAGTCACTGGTAGGATTTGGAAGGAACAGTAAGGTCATATTTTCAGAACGGAGTCATATGACAGCCTAGGCAAATTCTCATTGTCTGTAATTTGTGTGCTTGTGAGCCGCATGTTGTAACTGTTGTCTGTGACCGGTATCTGTACCAGTATCTGTTGTCTATTGCTACCAGCCCTTGATGAAAATGCCTGAAGATACGTTGTTCAGCACTCTGTTCTTATAGATTGCATCCACAGAGTAACACTCAAGCAGATGCACTTGATATCTGACTTTATTCAACTGCACCCTGCCCTTTTTTGTCACACCTTTCTTCTTCATGAAATCTTCTGTTCATGACGCTATGTCATTGGCCACCTGCCGCACAAGTTCTGAGAACTGCTCTGCTGCATTCTGGGCTTTCGTCGCTTCATGCATCCGGCTCATCAGAACTGCTTGTCATGAGCATCTATGCCCCATGAAGACTGCCAAGGCACGTAGTGTCTTTCCTTCAGCTTGCTTCCGCGCCCCTTTTCCGCTTTGGAGTGTAGCCTGGCCCTTCATCAACTAAACACAGTGAAAAGAGGCAAACAGAACTGATAAAAGGATGAACTCCCCTCAGGTTTGACTGATGGGGCATTTCTTCGAACATATGCTTGGCATGCTGACATTTGGCTTTTTCATATTTAGATTACAATACATTAAATATGGGGAAAAATAAGAGCCCTAGCTGGACGAGGGGCGGCGAATCCTTTCCCCACGCCGGCGGGATAAATGATTCCCAGGCGACGTTTAAACCTTGTTGCAGCAGTTCGCGCATCGTCAGGGTGGACATCCTTTGCAGTTTCCTGTTTCCCAAGTTTCCGATCGTCCCCCCAGATACGAGGATACGTACAGGTTTACATGAAATGGAAGAAGGATTCCTACTACGACTCCATTGATGCCATACACAAATCCCTTCTTCTCAAGCCCATAGTTGCGCTTAAAAATTTCATGATCTCTTCCTCATCGACCCCTGAAGATAATTACTCTGTTCCCATCTCCGCCGTGTCCAAAAAAGGCTCTGAATTTGGGATAAACATCAAAGTCGCGAGGTTCTTAAGAAGCTACCCTTCTTTCTTCGAGGAATTCAAGGGCCCCTTGTATGATTTACCTTGGTTTAGGCTGACCCAGAACGCCATTGATCTTGATAAAGAGGAAAGGCTCGTGTATCAGGAATCTAGGAATGATATTCTGGGAAGATTGGCTAAGCTCATATTGATGAGCAGTGGGTCTGGAAAGGCGCTTCCTTTGAAGATAATCAAGGGATTGCAATGGCAATTAGGCCTCCCTGATGAGTTTTTAACTAACCCACCTGATTATATTGAAGGATATGGAAGTTTAAAGCTGGTGGATTTGGAAAATGGGATCAAGGGCTTTGCAGTTGAGCGTCATGAGGGTGATGATCATAAGGTTCTGTCTGTGCTGCAGAGAAATGCGATGAAGAGAGGAGAATATTCAGGTCACAAGAATGAAGCAATCGCATTTCCCATGTTTCCATCTAAGGGCCTGAGGTTGAAACAGAAGATAAAAGACTGGCTACATGAGTTTCAAAAGCTTCCTTACGTGTCTCCATATGATGATTTCCCTGACTTGAATCCTGATTCTGATGCCTCTGAGAAACGCGTTGTGGGTTTGCTTCACGAGCTGCTGTGCCTGTTTGTTGAGCATTCTGTTGAAAGAAAGTATGTGATCTCTTTGAGGAAGTACTTGGGTTTGCCCCAGAAGGTTCACAAGGCATTTGAGAGACACCCTTATGCTTTTTACCTGTCGTTGAAGAACAGTACAGTAACAGCCATTCTTAAAGAAGCTTACGCTTGTGATGAGGTTGCTATAGATCCGCATCCCCTGGCGACTGTGAGGAAAAAGTATGTCGATCTTATGAAGGAATCAGGTGACATTTTGAGGAGAAGAAGGTTAACTGGTAGCAGGGCCTCGGCATCAGATTACCAACGGAAAGAGGATGATTCGAGGCCACTCCAGGTGGTGTTGTAACATGCAGATCCCACATCGATTATGGACAAAGACAAGTGGATGCAGTTAGATTGTGAAGCAGATAGGTAATCGGGGTTTTATTCTGCAAGATTTCTGCAACAAACATGAAAGGAGACACAGGAAGGAAGCACGCCGGTGAATCAGTACGTGACAATCAATTGGACTTGTCCTGAAGCTTCAAGGTGAATGCTTTCAGTGACAAAAGCAAATCTTTCAGCAGAGCTTTTGCCGACGCATCAAGGAGGTTACCATCGGCGTCGAACTTGGGCGGTGGTTGGAACTCATTGAGGAAGAACTCCGGCTTGTTTATGAAATGAAGATCAATGTAAACACCGATCTGCCGGAGATGGTACTGTGATCTCCCCCCACCAAAACCTCCACCGGTGCTGACTATGGCGGCCGCTTTGTTTGCCCAAACATTAGGAGGCCGAGATGCCCAATCAAGGGCATTCTTCAGAGGGGCTGAAGTTTCAACTCAATTTTAGTTCTCAATCTCCAGTCAACAGCTAACTTCAAGTGAAACTGAGGTAAAATTTTTAGTTACCGGTGACGGAATAGTTGTACTCAGGGGAAGCAAAGAGAATGCTATCAGCAGCCTTAATTTTCTGTCTAAATGCCTCAACCTCCGGCGGATACGTCCCGTTTACCTCAAGATCAGTATTAAGAAATGGCAAACCTGAGATATCCACATACTCAATCTTCAAACCGTCGATCGAATTCGAGATCTCCATGGCTGGATCAAAAAGAAGAAAAATAAATAGATAAATACATTTTCTTAAAGAAAAAAGACATCTGCGAACACATTCGAAGAAGAGCAATTGCTGGATCACCGGCGCGGAGGAGGCCGCGGTTGCAGGAAGCTTTGCGAACGGAACCGCAGAGCGCGGCGACTTTAACTGCTCCCGCCTCCATGGAAAAGAAACTAAGGTTTCTGGTCAGTGAATTGCATCATCCCTGGGGTATAAATGGTCTTCAGAGACGCCACGTAGATGTGGACTTTCTTGTCCGCCTACCTTCACAAACTGCTCCTTGGACTAATGAGCCAGATGTGACCTGATGCCATCTCACCGGAACCAACCCCCAAATACACTTTTCCGGTCGGTAGGAACGGAGCTGCTTATATATATATATATATATATATATATATATTTTTTTTTTTAAGATATTTTATCAGAGTGATTAATATATAAATTCCGACAAATCAGGGGCCTAAGCATTCCATTCATTCTTATTTCTATGACATTCTAGAATGTTCTAGAATACTTCATTAATCGACTTCAGATACAGAGCTTTTAGAGTCACCTGCAAATGAGATAAAGAAGCAGCTGGCTCAGAATGCAACATGCGGGAAAATAGAGTAATCATCTTCTCCAATCTCTCCAATCACCATTCAGGAAGAAATGGATCCTCCCTTTTTATACAGAAGCAGCTATGAACAGATAACAAGTACCAAACCAACCAACTCCTCACACAACATACATTCACATCCAACTTGCTCCTTGATCCTCCATCCTCCCTCCATCTCATTCAAACCAGTCTATTGGTGGAAAGTTACCTCTGTGAGGAGTTTCCCACTTTGGGAGGACGCAACTGCTGATACCAGTGAGTGGGGGAGCAGGTGTGGCTGAGGTGGTGTCTTGAGCAGGTTGACTCAGCTTTCGTCGAGCACGATATCGGCTGGATCCCCGATCCAACACCGTTCCTCCCGCCACCTGAACTTGATCCTGAGCTTCCCATTCAAATCGACTCCAGTGACTGTGCCTCGGCTAGCATGCGTCTCCATGCCCCATCCCCATCTTGGAGTTACTAAGCCCTCCTTGATCCTCACCTTGTCCCCAACTTGGAATGCTCTCACACGTTCTATCTCCCATGATTTGCAGATCCATAGACGGTCAATGAAGCAGAATGAAATGAAAACATCTTCATCTTCTATATGATGGACGACTCCCACACTTTGCTTAGTCACTTCTCCCCATTGGTATGTAGGAGTGGAGACATTTGGGTTCACTCTGACCCAGTCCTTGATTTGAAGCTCTTGTTGTTCCACGATCTCAACCTCTGAAGGATCCAGCACCCAAGGCTTTGAGCCAGATGCAGAGTATATTTTCAATCTTCCATCGGCATCGATGGAAGATATGGTTCCAATGTTTGCATGGCTGTGGCCTGACCAGCCAAATCTGGGTTGCTTGACAGAGCTCTTTACTTTCACCCGCTGTCCAACCAAGAGTTTGTCCGCATGCTCAAGTGCTGCAGCGGGTCCAGTCCACTGTTCTTGCTCTCCGCAGAAGGCAACAGAAATGATCCCATCCGATCCTTCTGTGTCGTAGTCAATCCCCTGCACAACACCAATGCTACTAGGAAGCACAGATTTCCAACTGCTTGAACGATCTCTTAGCTTGACCCATTCTCCTACTTCATACGTTTGCTCCAACTCAAGATCGGCGGGATCTCCTCTCCAGAAACCCTGTAAGCCATTGAAGGCAACTTTCACTTCACCATCCGCATTAACGCTAAGAATGACACCCCTATAATCTGACTGAGCATGCCTCCAGCCCCATCTAGGTTCAGTTAATCCGGCGCGAAATTTTACACGTTGACCAACTCTGAATCCAGGAACCTTCTCAACATCAGCATGATGCATAGGGAATCTTCCCCTTCGGGAACAGCAAGCTAGTTCTAGGTGAAGATTATCCTGAATGCCGTGCACAATAGCTAGACCTTCTTTCCAAAGGCTGTTCCAGTCGTAGCTTGGTCCATGGATTTGTTTTGGACGAACCCAGTCACCCACTTCATATCCAAGAAGCCTTTCTGCATCCCCGGGTGCGACTTTCCACAGACTATGCCTTCCAGCAACTTTGACCTTACACAATTATTTGATACACACGTCAAGACGCGCACAAACAAGAAAAAACAATCAATTGAAAGAATCTAAAGCCATATAAATGCACGTGCACTGGAGAAGCAAAAAACACTTATCTCTACTGCATAAACATCATAATTTTCCTAGTAGCTTGGTAGAAGCCTTATGAGGTAACATGGGCCAAGAAGTTATTGCGCACAAGCTTACATTCAAAGCACCATCCATGTCAATCCTCGCAATTTTTCCAAATGTTGCTGGTGTTTCATTAGACCACCCAAGCCGAGGTTGAGTAATTAAAGGATCCACATGAATATCTTGTCCCAATTCAAAAGGAGGCAACTTCTCAATGTCAGTTGCTGAGCAACTGAAAGGTTTACTTCGGAAACAAAATGCAACACCCATATCACCATCCTCCTCCAAACTATGGATTATACCAATGCTACTTCTTGTAACATCCTCCCAGCCATACTTTGGAGCAGGAACAGAAGACTTTACTCTAACCCAATCACCAACCTACAAAAGTTGCGGCTGATTGGACAGTGAAAATCACCTGAGTATGTAAAATCAAATACTAGAGAAGAAAATAACCTTGAAGTCTTCCAGCTTTTCCATGTCTGAAGGATCAGCTTGCCAAGGTATTGGCCGATTTGGAATATCAATAATTAAAAGACCATCATTCTCTATCTCAGTGATTCTTCCAACGCTGTGGTGGGTTTCACCACCCCAAGCATACCGAGGCTCTGCCACAGAACGCTTTACACAGACACGATCCCCAACCTGAGAAAGGAATACCACGGAGAAGACAAATAATAATCAAGGTGAAAGACATGTTCCTGTAATCTAATGCACAAATCCATGAGCATCTTCTTACCCTAAAGGATTCAACATGCTCAAGCTCTTCAGGTTCACAATGCCAGGGAGAAGGAAGATAGCTTAGTTCCAACAGTAAGCTTTTGTCAGGTCTAATAAAACACACAATGCCAATCGTTCCTGGAGTCACTGATCCTAACCCATGCTTTGCTGTAGTAAGATTGGGACGTATGCGAACCCAATCTCCAACCTTAAACTCCTCAATCCTTTCCATCTCAGCAGGATCTGCTTTCCACCCTCTGGATCCTCCAGGAAAGCCAACACGTAGGATCCCATCATCATCAACACAGAGCACGGTGCCAATGCTAGCGTGAGATTGACCTCGCCAGCCAAATCTAAGAAACAAGTGATGGGCAGATTAGAAATGTAACAAGTTAAGCATATACGAACATAATCAAAACAGCACATACCTTGGCTCCTTTACATCAGACTTAACCTTAACATGCTGCCCCCTGTCAAGTGGAATGACTTTTACTACATCCTTCATGAGTACTTTCGCTTCCCCAGAACAAAATGAGACTATGAGATTGTCATTATCTGGTACACTTTGAACAAAACCAACGCTCTTATATGTTGCACCTTGCCACCCATATGTTGGTTCCTTGACGTTTCTTTTGAATTTCACCCAATCACCAACTTGATATCTGCATGATTGGAATCATGATTGAAACAAATATTATAGTGAAAAATATGCAAGATGGAAGTAAAGATTTTTCGTATGTACAATGTGGGTGACAAATGGACATCTTTCTCCAAAAGTGCCTCCATCAAATCCTCAGATATCCATTCCCGTGGAAGAGTTTCCAGACAGTCCCTCAGTGACCTCCCACTGAAAACATTACCAGAATCATATGAAAACACAGACTATCAATTTAAAGTGTTTCACATCAAAAAAAAAAATTTTTGGATTTACCAACATGCATATATTTTTTCTAAAACAACATAACTATTAGCATAAAATGCTAACCTATGGTTATGAACATGTACTTCAGCATTATGATGTTTAAGCATAACAAGAATCCAGTCCAAATTTTCACGTATCATCCTGGCTGTATCCGCAGCTATATGGAACGCATTGTCTCCATCATCATCCTGATAATGAAAACAGAGGAGCTTGAGTCCAATGAAGAAAAGCTATGCTTAATAATGTGAGGACATAGCGGCAATCAGATGAAAAGGTTTTTAGTAAACTGCTTGATTAAGAAGAATGATCAATAAAACTGAGGTGCTGCATAATGAATGACAAGAAAATCCACCAAAGTACTACAAGCACCAACAGACCCAGCTCAAATTGTACTCGGCATTCAAGGGTACACCTATTTTGTGAGGGAGCATATTCGTTTCAAAAGCATTTCACAATGAAATAGGACAATGCAAGCACACATGTGAACATGTATTCCAGCATGCTGTATGTTAGCAGATAGAACATCATTCAGCCACAGACCTGCATATTGCAGTTTGCTCCAGAAGATAAAAGCAATTGAACACAAGAATTTGATCCTCTAGCCAAAGCCATATGAAGAGGAATGGTATTCTGTACGTTTCTGAGATTTACGTCAACACCAGCATCCAACATGATCTGCATAAAAAATTCCCATGAAATATGCAATAAGGTGTACTAGACAAGTATTTGGACAATCTTTATTTTGTAATTGGATGATTATCAAGGTACTGAAATGTAGACCATAACAAGCAACATGTTCACTAAGGATCAATAAATTCAGCGTACTCTAACTAATTCAACATCATTAGCCATCGCAGCTGTATGCAAAGCAGTTTGGGCATGTGCATCTTGAGCAGTTGGATCTGCTCCCGCAGCAAGCAGTATTCTGACAAGTTCTCTTGCCTCTACATGGTTAGAAGATAAAAAGACATGAGCATCTACGAATCTGGATCCAAAGGAATACTTGATTTTATAGGAAAACTAGAAGTTGTTTGACTTCTACCAGATTCATGATTTTTCTTTAAACCAGCTGCCATGCACAATGCTGTTCCTACAGGGCCCCGAATGTCAATAGCTTCAGAAATTTCGTGATCAGATGCAAGCTCCAGCCATCTTTTGACAACGGCTACATTACATGTCGTAACACATAAATGCAGTGGCCTGTCAGAATGCTAACAATTAGAACCTTGCGAAGTTATGGGACTACCCCTGTAAAAAAGAGAAAGCAAAAGAAAAAAGCAAATGGCAGTAAAATCTATCATCACGCCCATTGGTTCTTACGTCAAATTTTTTGAATTTAAGATACTCATTGATTTACATCCTCCGCTCTCCAAAATGACAATGGCGCAGTCTGTATACTTTTTCGCAATTGCCCTATGGAGCACAGATTCACCTTCATCATCAACTGCATTTGGATCAGCGCCAGCCAACAATAACTCCTTCACCCAAATAACTTTATCTTAGAATGATAACATCAAACTAAACTTGAAAACAAAAATGATTGCAGCATCTTTGTGCATTTTGTGTGTAAAGGACAATGCAGTAGAATCGGATGAAAAAATTTCGCATTCAATGTGAGTGTGCAATAAAATGTAAAAAAATAACACTAGTCCCATCACGTACTCTCATGCAATCTGGTTGTCCATGGTAGGCACAGACATGAGCAACTGATGGACCACACCCATCCCTTAAACGGGACCTCACATTAGCCTGGAATTTAATAAGTGTGCGAACACATTCAGGTGACCCAGCTGCAAGTGCGAAAACAAGAGGAGGGTCCCCATCCTTGTCAAGGACATCAACTCTCGCCTCTTTGCAGTCCAAGATTGTTTCAACAAGTTCAACACTACCCCGCCTGCAAGCAAGGTGAAGAGCAGTTTGACCATCATTATTTTGGGCTTCCAACAGTGACCGTACCATACTCTGACCATGCCGTGCAGCAGTTTTTTCAAGCAAATCTCTGCACGTAACAGTGAATATTTTCCAATTCAAACATGAACTTCCTAAATCAGCAATGTATTTGAATTTCAATTGGAGGAGCCTCACCGAATGCCATTTATATTGCCTTCAGAAATAAGTTGATGTAAAAGACTGGGACTCACTGGTGGAATTTCCAGCGCTGCTGATGGAGCGTGCACCACCCCATTTGCTAGAGGCATTGTAGGCAGGTTACTGCTAATGAAATAGAGCAACGGTAAAACATACTCAGGCCTCTAGGGAACAAGCCATATAAAATCTTTTAATATGGAGCTAAGTAAAATTTTAGAGGGCTTCTCACATGTCTGGACTAGCAGGCGGATTCCATGGAATCCCTTGCAAGTTCTGGAGGAATATACCAAGCATTGAATGAAAGGAGGGTCTTTTGGATGGTTTGAATTGGAGGCAATCACCAATCATTTTCCACAATTCCCTCGGTATTCCAACACCAACAACCTTTGCATATTGTGGTGGTTGACGTTTAGCTTTGACAACAAACTGAAATATTTCCTCAATACTTGAACCAGCCCACCTTGAGCAAAAAAAAAAAAGGAAAATAGCTCCTTCTCTCATTCTCTCCAATCAACAAAGAATAAAATAATTAAAAAGAACTCAGATGCAAATAGTAGGCATATTTTCACATACGGGATAACTCCTGTGCACATTTCTGCCAATGTGCAACCAAAGCTCCAGGCGTCAGACTCAGGAGACACACCAATGGCATCTTCCCAAAACAAATGCAATGGCTTTTTCACAGTTTCCCATGCTTCTGGTGCTGTGTAATTTGGACACAGCATTGTGCAATCCACACATGAATGTATCTTTAAAGACTCGCATTCTTTTCTTGCTTTGTTGCAATTCGGATTTTTAAGGATTTCTGGAAGTGCATAATCAGAAACAACAGCATGACCACTTTCATTCAAAAGAATGTTAGATGGCTTAATATTCATACAAACAACACCAGCTGCATGAAGTTCAGCAACTCCACGAGCAACATCAGCTCCATATCTGCATTCATGATTTTCAAAGTTTACTAGCAAACCCTCCAAAATATGCTATTTCTACCAGCAAACCCAAGTACGACAATCCTATGCAAAAGAGTAACATAGCTACTGAAAATGTTAGGCACTACAAATAATATCATTCAATTCCCGCTACCCAAAGCTTCCTTCCATGATAATATTGCGGATTAAAGATAGAAACAATTAAAAAAATCATGCATTCCATGCGATTCCAAGAATAAAACGGAACCTGAGTATCTGCTCGAGTGTGAGGCGACCTCCATTCTGATGCATGGCGGTTTGTATGGAACCATGACATCGATCCATTACCAAACACAGGTTATTGTCAATCCTATACGATCCATGGAAACTGCAAACATTCCGACACCAAGACGTTTTCCTCCTCAACTCCTCCAGCTGCCCCTGCATCCACACGACATCAGCGTCCTCCCCAATCGTGACTTTCTTCACGGCCACCTTATGTTTACACCCTCTGCCCATAACTAGACCTGCCCACATCTCCACGCCTGCCCTTAGACTGCTTGCTCCTATCTTCTTCACCAACTTAACATCTTTATGCCAATTCAAATCAATCCGTCCATCAACAACTCCATCATACGATCTGTTACTACCATTACCATTGACAAAACCGCCAGACCCCCTGTTTGAACTACTGCTTCGTCCGCAAGCACTTTGCGTCCCTGCATCCGAGTTACCACGTCCAGCTTCATAAACATCACCATCTTCATCGTCCTCCTCTTCCTCATCATCCCCACCCTCCTGCAACAATGACAATATTGCGTAATTCTTTTTCAACCCAGCAACCGAATTTCCAACACTGGTCAGTTGGCGGCACCGGGGACAAGAAACAGACAAATCCTGCGAAGCTGAGAACATCTTGAACAGGCACTCGCGGCAGAAGCCATGACCACATTGGAGGAGAAGTGGGCACCTTTCCTCTTCATCGTACTTGTTGTGGCAAACAGAACAACAGGGTACTCTCATCTTTTTGTCCCGAATCCCGATATGAGCCGTGAAATTTGGGCATTCACATCCCCAAAAGTTCATAAAAATCGCAGATCCACTGGTTTGAGGGAGAGCCGACCTACGGCGGTCGGCCTTGCGAGGCTATGCTCGGAGACCAGGAAATGATTGGGAGGAAACCTTGGTTCTGATCCAAGGGGTTTTGTTTTCAGACTGCGTTTTCTCATTTTTGGACTTGTCATTCATGGAAATTTCTACATTATTTTATTTCATTTTATTTTATTTATATTCAGGCTGTTGTTCGGTATTTTAGTGATTTAGTATTATTATTTTCAGAAATGGAATAAATTTAACTTAATTATTTTGATATTTTTTCGCACCTATAAAAACTCTGGCGTATTTCCATCGCTGCACACCTTGAGACATGGCGACGGGAAACGGCGGAGGACCGGCTGCGGAGTGGCATCTCAGGCCGCCGAACCCGAAAAATCCCATTGTTTTCTTCGATGTTACTATTGGAAACCTTCCAGCTGGCCGTATCAAGATGGAGCTCTTCGCTGATATTGCTCCCAAAACTGCCGAAAATTTTAGGTTGTACTCATAGGCTCTCTGTAGTTTATTTCTTTTTACTGTGTCCGGTGTTGGAGTAATGATCATTTTTTTCTGTTGTGTTTTCTTCAATTTTCAGGCAGTTCTGCACAGGTGAATATAGGTAATTCGTTCTGCAAACTCATTCTGTTCTCTTTTTATTGAAGCAGTTTGGCCGTCGTTGGCTGCTTTGAAAGAAACATGCTGAAGGAATAGTAACGCGCGTCAAATGGTGCTTGTAGATTTTTTAGGAAAGCATGTCCAGTTTCGAGATTTGCATAGATTTTGATGCGAATATCATTGCAGCATCACTTTTTAAAGTATTATCGTGTCAGACAGTGCCTTATCCTCACTAGGATGTGGGGAATCAGAATCTTTATGGAGGTGAATGGGTTTCATATATTTGGATTTAATATGATGGCAAAGACGTTTGCTAGTTCTTTTTCTAGGGCATTGCATATAATCTGATGAGATGTTAATGCTCTACCCCCTTTGGTTCAAGTTGCATGTTCCATTTTCTTACACTTGGCTGTCTCGTTACTTTTATGGCTCTGGATTGCAGGAAGGCCGGATTACCTGTTGGATACAAGAACTGTCAGTTCCATAGAGTCATTAAAGATTTCATGATTCAAGCTGGTGACTTTTTGAAGGTTGAATTTGCCTCTCATTCTGTCGCTCTCCATGCATCTGTCATCTTCCTGTGATAGTGTTGTGGTGCTGTATTAGAAGTTTCTTACTCTTGCAATCTTTCTAATGATTTGGAGTATACCCTATGCTGAAATGCCGTATTGTCATTTCTCACTTTTTTTTACCAGCAACTTTTTTTTATTTCAAACTAGATGTATTTGCTAGCGTTTTGATAAAGCTCATGTTTTGCTATCCACTCGAACTGCTTTGCTTGCGTAAATGTGCTCCCTTTGTCAGTACTATTACATGATGTTTACTAAATTTACAGGGTGATGGAAGCGGATGTGTCTCTATTTATGGAAGCAAGTTTGATGATGAAAACTTTGCTGCTAGGCATACAGGTCCCGGCCTATTATCTATGGTATGCAATCTGGTTGGAGTGAATATAATTTTACATTTCTGTCCATGTTTTGCCAATCTTAGAACCCAGAATATGCTTTGAAGGGGGTCTAGAACATAATTTTACATTTCAGTTGACATCCATGATGTCACAGTAATCGCCTGACATGATCATAACCCTAGAGAATTGAAGATCTGTTTGCAAGATCAAACCAAATATACTAAACTTAGAATCTAACTTTGGCATTGGAAATAGTCGTCTTCTAGATGCAAAGATTTTTCCTTACATGCTATAGCAATGATGAGCATCTTTAGATAGGCATGCAGTGAGTTGATTTCGTATACATTTCTCTTCTCAATTCATAGTGAATCGAGTGTAAGGAGTTTTATCAAATTAACCTGTATGTTTTGCAGGCAAACAGCGGACCTAACTCTAATGGATGTCAGGTATTCTATATAAATAAGAATGTGTCATCAAGATATTGTAGGGAGATGCGGTTACTGTCTAAAGTTTTATTTCCTTCTACATTTCCAAACGTATTCTGATGTCACTTTTGATAACTATAAATATGGGCAAAAAAATAAGGACTCTCTATTTGGCCATGATGCATGATTTTTCATTAACCATGCAAATTGTACCCCAATTCTCTGCCTGATGAATTGGCAATATCTGCATCATGGCCGTGCTACACAAGATAGAAAGGCTGACTTGTATCTATAGTAGGAAAGAATATAATTTGGTTCTATGCAGCTTCTGAGTAGCATATTTTCATATCTCCGTTTTGCAGTTCTTCATAACCTGCGCCAAATGTGATTGGCTTGATAGCAAACATGTGGTATTTGGGGTAAGTGTTTCTTTCACACTGTTTCTGCTTCATCATGGCCATCCCCTTATGCTGCCACTGCCATAATGATTAAACCTGAGTTATGAGCCGAAAACATGGGTGCAGCGTGTCCTTGGAGATGGTCTTCTGGTGGTAAGGAAAATAGAGAATGTAGCCTGTGGACCTAACAATCGGCCAAAACTTCCCTGTGTCATCGCCGAGTGCGGTGAGATGTAGGAGAATACTCTCCAACACCGTAAGTACTGTTTCCAGACTTGGGCGTGTGGCCGCATTTACCTAACAGTTGGGGAAGTCTGTGTTATGATATTGAAGATCTTCACTGTTTTTCCTAGAAACATGCCTATGAAATTAACTTTGTTAGTATATAAATATTCGTCAAGTTAAGAGAAGAAAGCAGTGGGTCAAACGTGTTGGAGATTAATTTGGAAACTCCAAGGTTACTTTTTATATACAATTGACCAAATCAATATCTAGTTGTGATGGGGATGAAGAATGGATTTATGTGAAGGTAATGTAATTCAGAAGTTTAGTGTAATGTTCAGGTCTACTATCATCTATTTCTTTCAAAATATGACCATCACTGTGGTAATAGAGTTCCCTTTACTTGTAGCCTTCCTTTTCATCAACCCGCTACCTAAAACCCCAACTGGTTTTCATATATACATGCCAACATTGGATTCTGCTTCCTTAACCACAATGCTGCACAACTTTTCATAAAATCACTTCCTCACATGTTCAAAGTTAAACCTTTTGATGGTTAGTACGTAGATGACGAGATCGGATCTATAAACTCCTAAACATGCATAGTGTTATTGAAGATCCATTCCATATTGATTGGAAATGGTATCATTATACCATTATCTCCACTTTATTGAATATGATTTCGATGTCTATGTAATGTACAAAAAGACTATTTTAACTTTAGCAGTTTTGATCCACTTTTATTAGGGAGATAATGTTTATCTTCACTCTAGTAACACAAATGGCATCTTCTAGGATATGATATTTCTTGTACATTTTGTAGCCATCTAAAAATATTTTTCAATATTCAAGTCATCCATTACAAAAAGAGATATCCCTTTTATAGAGGATTGTATTTCAACAAGAACATAGGTGCGCGTGAGATCTTCTTTATCCAATAAAGAATAATGATGGCTAGGAAGATGAAAGACATCGATTCCAAGGAGGAATTGATGGAGGTATTCCCTGCTTTCGATAATAACATCTTTATTAATTTTCGAAAATGTTAATATGGTATTTTAAAAAATGAGGTAAATATTTAAAAAATGAGTAATTTTGTTTTTCATCTTTTTTGGAAACGAACATGAAGAAATCTGGTTTCTTTACAAAAATGATTTAAAATATAATTTATAATATTTATTTTAATATTATGATTTTCGAAAATAGATATAAACATAAATAAAACTTAATAAAAAAATCTAATAATTCAATTATCACAACATTTCGAAAAACAAGTAAAGATGGTTCAAGGATCATAATGGCTTCATGTCTGCCGCTGAACTTCACCATGAGATGACTGACCAACCTTGGGGAGAAGCTGACGGATGAGGAGGTCGATGAGATGATCCGTGAATAAGATGCCCAGATCAAAGTGGGTTAACTCCAACAGCAAATGGCACCAACGTCAACAGTCTGATTCCATCTCGCCCATTGACAGCCAATGAGCAAGCTCCATCTGAAGGGAGCTGCAGCGGAGGCGGAGAATGAGAGCATTAGAGAGAACGCCCTCTCATTCTAAAGACGGTCCCATTGATAGGAGATGGATACTTTGATGCTTTCTCCCCCAGTTTTTTAGTAGAGACCTTGGTCTGCACGTCTCAGATTTTGGAAGTTTATGATGGTTTCTCTGCCATGTGACTCCCGGAGTGTTGCTATTATCGGCGATGAGCTTCACCTGCTCGTATGGCTGGATGTGCAGTTCTCTGCTCTTTCTTGACATGGTATCCTCAAATCATCCCATCATATGTGTCAAAGGTGACGATGAAGAGCTCTGATTTGGTGCCTTCAACTCCCATTGAGAAGGGAAAGGCCTGCCTCGATCCAGGTTCGAGCACTACTGAAGTTGTTGGATCCAGCAAAAAATGTATAATTGAAGATGCAGTAAGGAATGCATCGGCAGCAGCAGAAGGCAAGGCACTGTTTCTTGGTCAAAATTGGAGAGAAAGCCTTTGTAGGTGTGACAAGTGTTGTGAGTTGTATGCAATGAAGGGAGTGAGCTTCTTGGTTGAAAAAGAGGACTCAATCGCTGAATATGAGACGATGGCAAAGCAGAAGAGGGACGAGAATCTGCAACGAGAGGAAGGGAACTTTCTGAACAATCTCGGGCATGTTGAGAAGATGGAAATACTGAACGGCATTGCTGACATGAAGAACGAAAGGGTTTCCTTCTTGGTACCATAAAATCTCATCTGTTTCAACTTAATGGGAAGGCTTTGGTTGCTTCATTGTTTTCGTCTTTTCCTCCTCAGGAAGCTTCTGACCCCTCAAAGGCTATAACACCTGCAGATATCCAGCAGATGTTTGAGAATCTCTCAAAGAAGAGAAAGCGGCCAGTGTAACCGTGATTATGGGTTTGTTTAACAAACCAAACACCAAGGTTAGGCTACTTAATCCCTCCTTTTATCTTGAGGTTTTCAAGTATGTGCATAAGGGATGGGGTTGTATTCTAATCCCTTCACCTCGTTTGCTAACTAATGATGCCACACACTTATGTTTAGAAGATTAAAGTCATAGTCTGCACCACTTATTTTGTAAATTCTACTTAATTTATAAATAGAAGTTATTGGATAAGTAGAATTCAAGTAAGTAATCGTGATCTATACAACTTATTATTTATTCATAAAAAAAAATGTATTTTGATACTGTTCAAATTTGATTTATTGGAAGCGAATGCATTTGTTAGAATTAGTTGGTGATTTATTTTGATAAATAAGGTAAATGTAATTTATTAAATAAGTTGAATTTTAAGTAAAAATGTAGGTAAATTTTAAATAAGTAGAAATTAAGTATAAATTTGAGTAGGAGTTATAAATAAGTAAAAGTCAAATGATTTTGTAATAAATAATTTTAAATTTTAATTAAAGTAAAAAAAATAAGTTGTATATCTATATCTTAAATATTCTACTGATCGCAGTTAAGTGGAATCTGGGATCCGCTGGTTCATCTTCAGTAAGAGACAGTAAAACATGAACACTCCTTTACTTTTAATGACAAGATGGTTGAATGAACTGCAATGGAGACTTTGCTCAATACGTGCAGTTTATCTCCAAATGCATTGAATCGAAAACCCATTCATCTGAATATGTATGTTTTCGGCTCCGAAATGGTGATGACTACACCGTTACCTGCCTGATCCCAAGAGCTTCCTTCAAGTCTTGGATCTGCGTCAGCCCTACCGATGGAAGGAGATGCAACGTCTCAGGCAACATCTGAGACTTTTGATCCCACCTGCTCCAAGGTCCTCCATCGGTACCAGGTGGGGGCTGCCATACCATCAGGGGTGGGTGCACAAGGAGATCCTGGCCTCCTGAAGCCATTCCGGCCAATGTTCAAAGGATCCGCCGCAATTCCACCGGCGCCGGCAGGCTTTCTTCTGACAACCGGATAGACACTGAAATTTGAACCAGTAAAAACCCTCAACCAGAAGCTTCCACCTTTTTCTTTTATTCGGAGGTTTGCCTCAGAGAAGATAACCAATAAATAAATGAATATTTTTTATTTATTTATTCCGTGAGAGTGAAGGCTCAAAGTTCAGAAAGAACGGCAGGAATGTAACGAGAGTTCTGCAGTTTTTACTAGCTGTGTGTGGATCTCCTGATCTTCTTCTCCGATGAGTCGAAAATGCACACGGATGGCCCGTTTACAGACGGCCGTGAACTCCAGTAGCGCCGTGATCAACTGTCGCAGTGCCTGAGACAGCAGCCTGGTTACAGGTTCGCCGGAGAGGAACGCCGTGCAGACACTGACACAGCGCGACCAAGTATTGATATGAAGAATCGGAAACTCTGGTTGCATACAGGCAAAGGAATTGCTGGAGTCACCTGACGACCAAATTGGCCCCCGTAACACCGAGCCAGCAGCCATGACGGAGCTTGCTCTATCTCCATGATACTCAGATTCAGATTCAGATTGTTGTAAATGCTGAAAAGTGTATTCTTTTTCCAACAGAGTGTCAAATATTTGTCATGTCATGAACAAAAGTATATGTGGAGAAAGCAGTTTTTCTCCTTTTTTTTTTCACTCCAATGATAATGATAAAAAGCTGTAAGAAATGTCTGAAATTCGAACAAAGATTGATAAAGAACTGTTCTCAGGGAAGGGTGCCCAGCATCATCCTGTCATACTCTGCAAGTCTAACAATTCGATGGATCGGTGCCGGTGGTGTTCTTGCTTTTTCGTAGGTAGAGAATCCAGGTGATGATCTCCAACACAACCGCCACGCCGCCGAGCGAGCTGATCACTCCGATGTACGCAATTCTCCAGTGGCGATCGGGCTTCAGGATCTCGAACCCCTTGAACACATTGAGTATTCCCATCACGATGACCGAGTACCCGACGCTGCGGTGGTAAATGTCCCAGTAGATGCGGTATTTGTTGTCCTTCTTCGGCCTCAAGAACATCGCAAACATCTGCAGGCCAAACACATAGTCATCCTGAATGAAGCAACGTGTGCTGTACTGAGGAGAGAGGAGGATGAGAGTACCTGCAGCGTGGCTAAGGAGAAGAGTGCGATTCCAAGATTCCGATGGAGTGAATGGGTGACTCCCTTTGATCGAGATCCGAGCTTCATTCCGGTGCCCCATCCGGCTACGCCGATGATGTACGCGGCGGTCTGACAGGACACGTGCAGGTAAAACCAAGCGGGGTCGGCTCCGGGGAACGCCTTCACATATCTGGCCATGACGACTCCCAGGGGGAACATGACCTGTTGGACGGTGATGTTGAAACTGAGAAAAATCAGAAGCACCAGGGACCTGAGGCAGAAGAGCGTGAGCCGAAGGGAAACGATGCGAGGGAGGAAAACTGAAAAGTCCATCACCAGAAATCAGAGGGAAAATGCAGACACTGGACTTATTGTTATGGGCCCAATAAACAGTATACCAGGTCATATATGCAAGCAGAAGTTCGTTGAGCCCTGCAATGTCCCAAGCCCAATCCAGTAGAGAGCATCCTCTCCCACGAGATGACCGTTCTGCTGAAGGAGAACGGAAACAGAAATTCTCAGAGGATAAGATATCGCGAATCACACAGCCTAACGGCTATTTTTCTGTTCTATAAATATGGCTTCGTTGTAAAGGAGAAAAATGTTATTTTTGTAGCTGAAAAACCTCAATACAATATCCAAATCTCCAACAACATTTATTCTCAAACAGCAACATCAACAAAATTATCCTGTCAACCCTCATTACCACATTGGAAATCATCTATTCTACCACTGACCTTATTCAGACTTCCAATATGGTGAACCCGACGTGAAGCGAAATCCACACGTTCCTCCTCTGACAAGTTCAAGATCAAGGAAAAAAGGATATCGCAAGTAAGTGAAAATCCTGAAGAACTTTCTACTGACTGAGGTTACTTACCTTACTCAGGAAACCAAATCCACAAAATGGAAGGACCACCTGTTTTCAATGGACAAGACTATGATATTTGGGCTAAACTCATGGAGGATTACCTGGATATGCATGACCTTTGGACTGTCTTCGAGGAATCCAGTAGTCAAGACCCTCCACAAAAATCCGATGAAGCTGCAAGACTAGTAAAAAAAGCCAAGGTTATTCTGGGAAAAGCAGTAACCACTGAAGTATACAAACAGATTCTACAATGCAAAGGACCGAAAGAGGCTTGGGAACAACTGAAAGATATCTACGGCAAAGACAAGAACTCTCAAAAAATAGAGATATCTCATAACTGGAACCGCTTTGAGAATCTAACATTCACTCCAGGTATGACAATAAATCAGTTTTCTGAGCTTCTAAAGGGTACAGTTTTGCAGCTTCAATTGTTGGGTGAACGAGTTGATGATGACCGAATCAAAAGAAGGGTTATAAATGCCTTACCCAGAGTCTATGCTCCGGTTATCTCTGGTCTCCGTGTAAACCGCACACTACACACCATGAGTTCCAAAGAGTTGCTAGAAGGACTTGCAGAAGAAGAAAATGAAGGAAATTTATTCACTCAAACACAAGACTTGGCCTTCAAAGCCACCGAAAACCCAGCCTACAGCCACACCAATGCTGGAAATCAAACACACTACGTACCTCCATCAGAAAACAGAGCTGTCATATTCCAAGCGAAATCAGAGAAGACACACACTGGTGAGCAGTGTACATTTTGCAAACGCAAGGGGCACCATCCCTCTCAATGCTTCTGGAACCCCGAAGCAGTGTGCTCCTACTGTTCGTTGAGAGGGCATGTGGAAAAGGTGTGCCCTCTGAGGAGGTATCATCAACTAGGAGGAAAAAACACAGAAGCTATTGAAAAATCAGTCAACATGATGCATGATGTAAAACTTTCTGCTGAAGTAAATAAGAAGCAAGTTGAACTCTACTCCTTGTGTCAACTTAACACTATGGTTACCTCGTTTACGGACTTGAGAAAACAAGAGGTGTGGCTAATAGACAGCGGATGTAGCCATCATCTGACAAACAACAAAGACTCCTTCTCAATACTCACAGAACTCACTGGAAAATTCATTGAAATCGCAGATGGGAAACAAATACCTGTAAGAGGGCAAGGAACGGTCCTCATTGAGACTGACCAAAGATTGATCAAACTTACTGACGTATACTTTGTACCAGAAGCTTCTCACAACCTGCTTAGTATAGGACAACTAGTTGAAAAAGGGTTCAAGGTGTATCTTGAAGAAAATCAGTGTACTATAAGGGACTCTGATAGCAACATTATTCTTACCGCTCGGATGCACAACAGAATATTTCCACTAAACCTAAGAGATCCACCCACAGACCAGGCCCTATGCCTCACTGCCTCTGAAACAACACGCCTCTGGCACAAGAGAATGGGACACCATCACTATGCAGCCCTATCTCACCTATACAAGAGGAACCTGGCAGAAGGAATATCGAATATTAGTGGGAAAGAAAACACCTGTAGAATCTGTGCAGAATGCAAGATGGACAGAAAATCGTTTCCCAAACTTGCTCTTCCATCTGAAACCAAACTGGCAGTAGTCACTACCGACGTGTGTGGCCCCATGAGAACTCCTACACGAGTGGGGAACAGATACTATGTCATATTCGTAGATGAGCATACTAAGTATACTTGGATTTATCTACTGAAGCAGAAATCAAAAGTGGTACATCACTTTAAAATATTCAAGGCATTATCAGAAGCTCAAAGTGGAAGAAAGATACTTACACTGCATTCCGACAATGGAGGAGAGTACTGCTCGTCTGAGCTGAAAGAGTTATGTGAACTGAACGGTATTGTGCACCAATTTACAGCACCTTACTCCCCAGAACAGAATGGAATCTGTGAAAGACGAAATAGAATCATAGTGAACATGGCAAGGTGCCTACTCTATGAAAAAAACCTGCCTGCCCACTTCTGGGGAGAAGCTGTAAACACCGCGGTGTACCTGCTCAATCGGCTTCCCTCAAAAGGAACTCCAGAACACAAGACTCCCTATGAATTATGGCACAACAAAACACCGGATTTGACCCACATAAGAATATTTGGGTCAATCTGCTACATACATATTCCACAGGAAAAAAGAAGCAAATGGAGCAAAAAATCAGAACCGGGAATTCTGCTTGGTTACAGCGAGACAAGTAAAGCTTATAGGGTACTGAATCTAAAAACAGATGAAGTACAAATCAGCAGAGATATCATTGTGGATGAATCTGAAAGTCATGATTGGAATCACAGCTCATCACTAAAGGAAAATTGCAGAACACAACTCTCAAGATCACGAAATCCTTTTCCTCTCGAAGAGCAAACTTTATTATTTGAAGCTCACCACCAGAATATACAGACTCAAGAACATATGTCACCTACGCCAGAAACTGGAACAACCACTCCTATACCACCTGAATCGGAGAGAACACCTGCAAGAGAGAACGAGGTGGAATTATCTACAGCACACAATCGGACTCACCTACCTAATGAAGAGCCTCTCTCATCTACTCCCGAAAGATCAATCGAAGAGGAACACTCAACAGATGAACAGGTAACTCAAGATGTACCAGAATTAACAGAGGATGTTACAATCAGAAAGAGTCTACGACATAAGACACAACCTGTGTGGATGGATGACTATGCATGTGCAGTTTCTGAAAAGAAAAAGGAACTCAAGTTTCAGGAAAACCACGACAGCAACATGGAAGAATTGTCCAACTTCTCAATATATGAACCCATCAGTGTTCTAGAAGCACTAAGGGACCCAGAGTGGAGAAAATCAATAGAAAATGAATTCGACTCTATAGAAAAACATGGAGTATGGACTGCTGTACCGAAACCACAAGGTATAAAACCTCTAGACCTTAAATTCATATTCAGACCAAAGCTGAACCCAGATGGCAGTTTAAACAAAAGAAAAGCAAGACTAGTGGTGAAAGGGTACCTTCAAAAAGCAGGGGTTGACTATTTCGACACCTTTGCACCTGTGGCACGGTTGGACACCATTAAATTGGTGATAGCACTGGCTGCCTGCAACAAATGGAACTTGCATCACCTTGATATCAAAACAGCATTTTTACATGGAGAACTCACGGAAGACATCTATGTCAACCCTCCCCCAGGTTTTTTCATCAAGAATAATCCGGATCACATTCTGAAACTTAACAAAGCTTTGTATGGGCTCAAACAGGCCCCTAAGGAGTGGTACTCAACCATAGATGCATTTTTCTTAGAGCAAGGCTACACAAGGAGCAAGAATGATACTACACTTTACATACTAGATGACCAGAGAGGAAAAATCATAATATCACTGTACGTGGACGACATTTTGATAACTGGCAGCAGTGAGGAACTGATTTCAGTACAAAAGAGCCTACTACAAATAAGATTTGAACTAACTGACCTTGGACTAGCTCAGTATTTTCTGGGGATGGAAATTGTGCAAGAAGAGGACTTCATATTTCTGAACCAGAGAAAGTACATCGAGGACTTGCTGAAAAGGATGAATATGAACAACTCAAAGCCCTCATCTACACCGTTTCCACCTGAAATTAAACAGAAATTGGCCAAACAAGAGGGTATACCTGCTGATGTGCAAGAATATCAAAAGATCATTGGGACGCTGATGTACCTCACGGCTACAAGGCCTGACGTAACATTTGCAGTATCCTTCTTATCCAGGTTTATGCACTGCCCACACACGATACACATGGAAATAACAAGAAAAGTGCTCAGATATTTAAATTCGACTATTTCACTTGGTCTCTGCTATAAGAAAGGAACTAACCCCATATTGCAAGGGTTTGTTGACTCCGATTTTGCAGGAGACGAACAGGAATGCAAGTCAACCACTGGCTACCTCTTCAACTTGGGATCGGCTGTCTTTGCTTGGAACAGCAGAAAACAGGATGTCACCGCTCAATCCTCTGCAGAAGCAGAGTACGTCGCTGGAGCTTCAGCTGCAAACCATGCGCAATGGCTCATCAAAATCTACGAAGATCTGAAAATTGCAATAAAGAAACCAGTGATTCTCAAGATAGACAACAAGTCAGCCATAAGCATAGCACACAATCCGGTAATGTTTGGAAGAACGAAGCACATCAAAATCAAGTATCATGTGCTTCGTGATTATGTGAAAGAAGGATCAATTGCCCTAGAGCATGTACCATCAGAGGAACAAGCAGCGGATATACTCACCAAAAGCTTATTTCCCAAACATTTCAACAAAATCAGGGAAATGCTAGGGCTCAGAAACATACCTATGGAAAAATCTCCCCTGTCTCCTTTTCAACATCAAGGGAGGATGTTGGACGGTGATGTTGAAACTGAGAAAAATCAGAAGCACCAGGGACCTGAGGCAGAAGAGCGTGAGCCGAAGGGAAACGATGCGAGGGAGGAAAACTGTCGCAGAAAGTCCATCACCAGAAATCAGAGGGAAAATGCAGATACTGGACTTATTGTTATGGGCCCAATAAACAGTATACCAGGTCATATATGCAAGCAGAAGTTCGTTGAGCCCTGCAATGTCCCAAGCCCAATCCAGTAGAGAGCATCCTCTCCCACGAGATGACCGTTCTGCTGAAGGAGAACGGAAACAGAAATTCTCAGAGGATAAGATATCGCGAATCACACAGCCTAACGGCTATTTTTCTGTTCTATAAATATGGCTTCGTTGTAAAGGAGAAAAATGCTATTTTTGTAGCTGAAAAACCTCAATACAATATCCAAATCTCCAACAACATCCATTCTCAAACAGCAACATCAGCAAAATTATCCTGTCAACCCTCATTACCACATTGGAAATCATCTATTCTACCACTGACCTTATTCAGACTTCCAATATGACCCCCAGCTTACCACGTTCAGAACGCCATGAATCTGTAAAAGAAGCGTCATGTTCATGGGAGTGATTTATGTTATAAAACTGTTGCAGAAATGGAGTGCTTACGTTCTTCATTCTGGCTATTGAATCCAAGCTGGTGGTTTGGTGGATGAGTTGCCCCTTCAACAGATCAAGTTTGCCGCGAGCCTTGAGATTCTCCGGCTTGAACTCATGCGCGGTTGGTTTCCCGTCGGTGACGGAGGGCCCTACTTGCCACACATGGTTGATGGCGGTCAATCCTTTCTCGGGGAGAACCAGGGTGGCGAAGATCCTCATGAACCCATCGGAGTACTCGGCCGACGCCTCCTCGACGCGGAACCACACCGCAGACTCTGTCACGGGAGGAGCATACCCAGTAATATTATACGTCTTAACGCTCATCTTCCCATTGGCGTCGCCGTAAGAAAGCAGGGCCTGTGCGCCGGCCATGCCGCCACCGTAGGGGTTGATGGCCCAAGAAACCCAGCCCTCCGGCATCGGCTGACGTGCGGAGAAGGCGACGGAGAGGAGGGCCTCTTTGGGACTGTAGGACCAGTGAATGGTGGAACCGAGAACCGGGAGATCGTTGCAGAAAGAGTACTTCTTCATGTTGCCGGCGAATTTCTGCGACGAACACGTCGCCGTCGCCTCCACGGCCGACAACGTCACCAATCCCACTAGCCAAATGACGGAAGCGAGAACTCGGGAAGCCATGGATTTGTGAGTTGCGTGCAAAACCAGGAAGATGACGAATGAGGAGTGCAACCCAAAGAGGGGTATATATACGTTTCTGTGTCGTACGGACGATGCGCGCGGGAAAAGTGATATTGAACGGAAATATGCTCAAAGTGGCGGGAATCGGATTAGATTAGATACGATCATTAATTGCGGCAGGTAAGATAATATGATATTAAAAAAATAAAAATAAATAATGTTTTAATTTACTAATTATGGAAATTGATAATTTATTTTGTGTCACTTATATTTGTAGTTTTTAGAATTTTCTTAGATGAGTTTTGCATTCTTTTTATCTCAATTTCTTTATATTTTTAGAAAAATTTTATATCTTTCATACCAATTTGATCTTTTTGGAGGGAAAGTGTGTTTTGTGCTTTTTCAGGACGAATTTGGAATAATTTGGAGTATTTTCGAGCTACTTTGATGGAGTCTAAAATTTGGTCTATCCGGAGATGAAGACTCGATCAAAGATTCTCGGATAAGATAACATTCGTATCTTATCTTGGAAAACTTGGATCTCATCCTAAAAGATTTGTATCAAATCTTAGAAGATTTGGATAGAAGATTTGATGTGAGCCCACCGACAAATCCCCACCATTATATAAAAATCCAAATGCGAAGACCTAAAGGAGAGAGTCGAAGTGGTGGACGATCAGAGAGTCAATCTAGGGTTTAGAGTCGAGTCTAGCATGTTTTGGATTCCTTTCCTTTCGTTTTTCATCAACTTTTGTTGTTTAGAGTCAGGCATGTGCGTGTGAGCGCTTGCGGTTGAGGATCTGCTGTGAAGCCTTGCTTGCGTAAGTACTGCGCGCGTGACTGTCTTACTATGTTTTTCAGCATTTAATTTGAGGTCGGATTCTTTTTTTTGCAACGTTTTCGTTACCAACGTGATCTTTAGTACCATATAAACCTAAGGGAGTGTGGGAGAATCAAAGATTGGCCTCAAGCACCTAAGGAGAAGGGCTCAATCGGACATCGTTGGTAAGACACATTCTGTCTAATCTAGTGTGAGGTGTAGGGGTTAGATTTGGGTGTAGGGAAAACATGAGTTTTCACAAGAGGTGAAATGACTTTGGTGGCGTGGTTGATTCCATAATCCCACAAAACAAGGGATGGTGTTATAACGGTCACCGAGTAGCACTACTTTAACATAACACCCACAAAACTTGTGCAAGTAGATAAGTCTTCAAGGTTTGCACACACGCAAGGGCGAGTTTCAATTAAGGTGGATCTTAGATCCAAGTCCACTTTTCTTATTGTCTTCAAAAACCAATCTTTCTTTTGTTTCCAATCTTTTTAAATCTTTGTTTTGAAAAGAATATTTCAATAACAATTCCATGTGGATACGATCTTATTTTACTATTTCGACGGTTTATGTGCACTTGCAGAATTACCATCAGAAATATATCTTTGTTGTTACCAAAATTGATTATAGAGATAAGAAATCAGATCATTTTAAAATATTCATTTAATTTCATATTCAGCGCGGAAGGAAATTGAAGGGACATGGGCGAAGGTGTTCACTCCGGCGGTCCGTCAGGGGACGTGTCCGACAATGGAATCAAGGTGCTTCCCCATTCATGAAATCGGATTTGAAGTTCAGAAGTGTTGAACCTTAAATGTTGGATTAAACTGTTTTTCCTTAACAATGTGTAAGATTGATAAACTTAAAAAACAATGTGTTCACTCGAACACATCCAAATCGAGTCAAACTAAGGGCTTATATGTCTTCGACTCAGAAGAAATACATTATCATTTCTCAATATATCAGTGGATCTTGATCAATTCAAATCAACTCAATGTTTATAAGTAAGATGAACATTAAATAATACATGAACAACTTCAAAGATGAACATAACTGTAATTCAACAAATTTAAATGAAGAATAGATATTCATAATTCTTTAATAGTAAAATTTATTTTAAATTAACAGCAAATAGTGTTCTATAAATAAATGAAAAATTAAAAGTTAGCCGAAATTTATTTTTAGGAGGGAAAATGGATATTTTTTATTTTTTATTTTTTTATAAAATTAATATATAGTATAGAAAATAGAAATTTGAAGGGAAAATGAAATAATTTGGTATCAAAATGGTTTCCGAAACACTCCCTAGGGTTTAAGAAATCACCAACCAGCTGGTCTGTCTATGGCGGCAGAGGACGATCGGAAGGAAGAGTCTGGGAGCTATGTGCAGGATTCTGAGGAGGATGCAGATGAAGAAATCGAAGATGACAATTGGGATGACTGGGAAGAGGACGCTGGGATTCCTCGGTTACAGTGTTTATTCTGCGACTCTCTGTACGAGACTTCCCGTTCTCTTTTTGAGCATTGCGCGTCAGCCCACTCATTTGATTTTTATGAGATGAAGAAAGCTTGTAACTTGGACTTCTATCATTGCATGAAGCTTGTTAACTTTGTCAGGTCTCAGGTATTTTGTATGAACTTTGTTTCTAATGAACTCTTCTGGTTAATAGATTTTCTGGTGAAAGCAAAAAGTTATTTTTTGTTGAAAAGCGATCTGGTTCGGTAAAAAAAATGGTTTTTGAAACTTTTTTTTCCGGAAAAATCTATCTAATTTGCCATCAGCCTTGTATAAGCTTTTTTTTCTTCATGACGGGGCTGGCGTTTTTTTCATTGTTCTTTTTCCCCTGGAAGCGACAATCAGATGTTCTTGGTTCTGTCCTGTCACTGATCAGGTGGCATTGAATAAATGCTGGAGCTGCGGTATTGTGTGTTTGTCCAACAAAGCATTGCAAGAACATCTTCATGATTCAATACAATTTGAAGCAAGTAGTTTCCCATGGAATGATGATAAGTATCTCACTCCATTCCTAGTTGATGATTCGTTGTTGTACTCATTGAATGATGATGAGGAGGAGGATGAGAATGATGCGATGTCAGTTGATGACAAGGAAATCCAGTCATATTTATCCGAGTTTGAAAACATTGAAATCTGCGAGGACATCCGAGATGCTTTGTGTACATCTGACCCGAGTGGTTTGTTGTCTTGTGGCAGAGATGAGAAATCTACCCTGGGCTTAGAAAGACTATCAGAGCAAAATGGAGATGAAGAAAATGGAAAGAGTATTATTATATCTGCAAGGACTTCAGAGAATGAGATAAGGATTGCTAATCGAAATTATTTTGGCTCATACAGTTCATTTGGCATTCACAGAGAGATGATAAGTGATAAGGTAGGAGAATTAAACGCCCTTTTTGCTAGAGGGAATAAATTATTTGCTATTGTTCCATCCGTTGTTCCCCTGTTATATTATTTCTGTTAATAGAAGCTGCTGTTTTTGTTTTTTTTTTCAGGTAAGAACTGATACCTACAGGCAAGCCATTTTTGAAAATCCTTCTCTCATACAAGGTGCAGTCGTTATGGATGTTGGTTGTGGGACTGGTATTTTAAGGTGGGAGTGAGTTGCAATATATATGCTTTCACCTATTACATGGTCCTAGGTGCATCTGTATTTTTTAATTTATGGAGACAATGACACACTGTTTTTATGAATCTGAATCCCTTCCTTCTTTCTTACACTAGCTTCTCTGCCTAGTTTCTATGTGCTCTCAATTCTTGTTCTGATTTATATTTCCATCCAGCCTATTTGCAGCCCAGGCTGGAGCTTCAATGGTTATTGCAGTTGAAGCTAGTCAAAAGATGGCTGCAGTTGCTACCCAGGTCAGCCTTGTACCTTAATCTAATATAAGAGCATGTTGTGCCTTTTACCTTAAACAGGAAATATTGCAGATCGCGAGAGATAACAACCTTCTACTGAATCAAACTCTGAATGATGGCAATCTAAAAAGTGGTGTTATTAAAGTTATTGAATCAATGGTGGAGGAAATAGAGAATGCCTGCGTTGAACCTGAAAGTGTTGATTTGATCATAAGTGAATGGATGGGCTATTGTCTGCTTTATGAATCAATGCTCGCCTCTGTACTCTTTGCACGAGACAAATGGTTGAAGCCAGGAGGTGCAATTCTCCCTGACACTGCAACTATGGTACACTGGATTCTTCTTGCTTTCTCTGCATATGAACCTTCATTTCATTTCATTGCTCATCGTGTTGGCATGCTTTCTCATCAGTATGTAGCTGGGTTTGGAAGAGGAGCTACCAGCATCCCATTCTGGGAGAACGTTTACGGTTTTGACATGTCGTGCATCGGCCAAGAGATTGCAGAAGACGCCGCACGGCTTCCTCTGATTGATGTTGTTGAAAAAGGCAACATCGTCACCACCACCGAAGCTCTCCAGGTTCCCACCAGCATTTCCTCTTTAGCACTGTCCAGGCAGCACTCTAACCATGATGCATATTCTGTTTCAGGCCTTTGACCTGGTGACAATGCAGCCCAGTCAGATGGACTTCACCGCCGAGGTCGAGCTGATCCCGAAGGAGGCTTCTTCTTCCGATGATCAGATCATTTGGTGCTACGGAGTTGTCATCTGGTTCGAGACAGGATTTACTGAGAGATTCTGCCGGGAGAAGCCGGTGACTTTGTCCACTTCACCATACGATACCGCCACACATTGGACACAGACGCTTCTCACTCTCAAAGAACCCGTAGCAATGGCGGCGTCAAGCAAATGCTCCCATTCTCAAAGCACGGGCATTGATGCTCCTGGCACACCTGACTCCCCCGCTGCTCGAATCCATTCTCGCGTCAGCGTAGTCCGAGCCTCGCCGCATCGCAGCATCGACATTTCCTTGGAGATCACGTCCGTCGGTACGGATGGCCGGAAACGGCAATACCCTCCACAGTTGTTTTGTCTGAGCTGACAGCACTTTCGGATTCCAATCAATTTTTTGAATTAGATTTGAATTTGGGGATTGTATTAATGATTAATTTAAATATTTAAATGAGTATTTTGTTTTCATTTAGGTTTCATTTGATTGGTAGGCTAAGATCTTTATTTAGTTTATTTGGCTTTAAATAAACATTTATTTGAAAGTTTATATTAAGAATAAAATTTAATTAACTATTTAAAAAATTATAAATGCGTTACTGATGAACCGGCAATGTGAACCACTGAACCGACCCGTGCAGTGTACGGATTTATGCTGGTTTATTTATTTTATTAATAAATAAAACAAATGGCCCTTCTATGATTGGGCGGGAAGTGACAGTTTATGGCAGTTACGCACGATTGCTATCCACGTGGCGTATTGTGGAGCGTCTCAAATTTTAAAGAGGCCCAAATTTGAAACCGCGATGACCAAATGCCCTGCCTGCCCGCCCGCATTCTTCCTCCTCCTCCGCCGTCCCTCTCCGCCTTCCTCCTCCTCGCCATTGTCGATGAAGATCAAATGTTAGGTACGTTCTCCGTGCTTGATTGACCCTTTCATTTTTTTTTGTCTGATTCTTCTCGGTAATCCTCCCGTGTACTCATTTCTTCCCTTTAAAGTTAATGTCTTGCTATTTTGCTTAGGTCCTTAGCCAGCCCTTTTTGGTTGTTTGGAAATGCACAAATATGTTTTCTTCGTTTTCAATTTTTCCCCTTCTGCTTTTCTGGGAGAGACAACAGATGCTTTAAGAAAAATCTAATTCCTCCTCGTGTGTCATGGTAATGATGTAGATTGCAGTGTGCGTTGGGCCATGGTTATTTCCTGGTGCCGGAAATGTTCTGTGGGTTCCTGTTTGTTTTGCACTGTTGGGTAGTTCAGAAAACGAAATGTGATGATATACTTAATTTTGATTCACGTATTGTAAATGATTGTGATAGCTTTGAAGTAGTTAGGATATCTTCTACTGAACTTTTTTTTTTATATCCTTAGTTGATATAATTTTCTTGTGCTTTTCATGGAAAATCAATATGTTTAAAAGTTTTACCTTTTCTTGTCGAATTTACTGGAGGTGTCTACCGATGTACTTTCTTCTTCATTTCTAGCTTACGTGCGCGAGTTTATGATTTCGGTGCAGTGGGACTGCGATGAACATTTCTGCTCTGTTGACTTCTGCGGGTATTAATACAGCAGTATCGTTGGCACTTTTTTCTTTGTACTCTGTTCTAAGAAAACAGCCAAGCCTTTTGAGTGTGTACTTCGGCCAGAAGCTTGCACAAGCTTATTCAAAAAGCCAAGATGACCCATTCTGGTATTGGAGAATTGTTCCCTCTGCTAGTTGGATACTGAAGGCATGGGAAGCATCCGAGGAAGAATTGTACGCTACTGGGGTGTGGATGCTGTTGTGTTTCTCCGTACAGTAGTCTTCAGGTATTCGCCTGTTGTATTTCTTCGTGCTTATGCAACGTGCAATCTGGAATTTCATTGCACCTTTTGTTGAGATATTGTTCACATACTTAAAAGATGGTGTTCCATGCATTTATCCTTCAGTTCCTATTTCAAAGTACATATAACTAGGCCTGAGATGGAAGTTTAAATTTGATCACTGGCCTCTTCATCATTTGCAGCATCAGGGTATTCACAATTGCTGCTTCTGTATGTTTATTCCTTGTTCTTCCACTCAATTATTTTGGACAACAAATGGAGCACAAACAAATCCCTGCTGAGCAGCTTAGTGTTTTCACCATTGACAATGTGAAAGAAGGATCAAAATGGTCGGTCAACATTGCAATTATTCAAATGTTAAGCTGGATTCCTAATTTTTATTCCTTTTTCCTTTTTCTTTTGCAGGCTTTGGGCACACTGCCTTGCATTGTACATTATATCTTTCTGTGCTTGTACCCTTCTCTATATTGTAAGGGCTATAACTAAGTTCTTTCTGTATTAGGATGGCTACAAGAATTACAAATGTTGGGGGTGATCTGATATGATTTCTCTTATCATTAGGAATACAAGAGCATTACCCGGATGAGGATCGCTCATATCAGTTCATCTCTATCCTCCCCTGCGCACTTTGCCATTGTTGTTCGTGGAATCCCTTGGGTTCCGGAAGAATCGTATAGTAACACAGTGACCAAATTTTTTACAGACTTCTATTCATCTAGCTATTTATCACACCAAATGGTTTATGATTCTGGGGCAATCCACAAACTGATGGTGAGCTCCTTTCTTTCTTTATCGCAAGAGAATGACTTGTGTTTTGTCTCCTATACCTGCATAGACAAATCCATCCATTATTCTTCTCTTTCAAACAAACACGTAAATATTGGGCATTACCTATTCTTTTATACTGCATATGTAGTATACGTCTATGCACTCGCTTGAAGTTTCACACCCTTTAGTCAAAATGAAGTCTTGTCTAGTTCATTGCTGATCAACTATAAATTGGATAACTGGCCCTTGGAAAATGCACCATGGGATGATGGCAGTGTTGCAGAATATGATATTGAAAACATTCTATTTAATTTGGCTTCTCAAGAACATATCAATTCTGATCAAAACTCTTTATACATTCATGTCTTTAAATTATTTTACTATATGGCCGTTTTCTGAATCTAGAATGACGCTGAAAAAGTGTACAAAATGCTGAAGTCTAGCTACCCTGAGAACTGTATTCCAAGGGCCACAAGATGTTGCATTTGTGGAGGTAATGCACCACCATTCAAAATCCTTTCTCAAGAGCATACTGAGTCCACCAGCCAAAGCTGCTTTGATGGCTCGAGTGTGAGGGAAAAGGTTTTTTCTCGGAATTTACATACATAGTGATCCTCTCACTCTCTTAATTATGGAGATCTTTACTGTACGACCTTAAGCATGCGTAATGTATTTCTTTGACAGGAGTGTCCGGCGGCTGTGGTTTTCTTCAGAACTCGATATGCTGCATTGGTTGCTGCTGAGGCTCTTCAGTCATTGAATCCCATGTTGTGGGTTACAGAGTCTGCTCCTGAACCAAGCGATATGTTTTGGTCAAACTTATGTGTACCCTACAAACTTTTCTGGATCCGAAGGCTTGCTGTATCAGTAGCATCCATGTTTTTTGTAATATTCTTCCTCTTCCCTGTGGTCTTCACACAAAGTCTTGTTCATCTTGACAAAATAAAAAAGATGTTTCCTTTCATGAACAGTATTGCACAAAGGTAGTGACTGGACTACATTAGATCTACTACCGGATCCTCCTCCGTCTTTAAATGCTAAGAAAACTCTCTTTCATTTCTTACAGGAAAATTGTGGAACAACTGTTGACCGGATATCTACCAAGTGTTATATTCACTGTCTTTCTTTTCTTTGTCCCACCATTGATGATGGTCTTTTCCACATTGGAAGGAGTTATATCTCGTAGTGGCAGGAAAAGGAGCACATGCATCAAAGTTGTAATTTTTGTCATATGGAATGTCTTTTTTGCCAATATTCTAACAGAAGCTGCCATCGATCACTATCAAGTTTCGATCATGAAGTTAGGGGACTACAAAAATATCCCAAACTTGCTTGCCAAAGCGGTTCCAGCGACGGTGATTTTTCTCATCCAAGTTTTCTCTCTGTTTCCAGATGGCGGCTCTTTCTGATGCAGCTCTTGAATTTCACAGGCTACTTTCTTCATGACCTATGTTCTCACGTCTGGTTGGGCAAGCTTATCATATGAGCTCATTCAGCCGTTTCCTCTGGTGTACAATTTGTTCTGCAGATACATTCTGCAAAGGAAGGAAGAAACATCATATTCAGCTTACACCTTTCCTTACCACACAGAAGTTCCCAGAGTACTACTCTTTGTCCTTCTGGGCTTCACTTGTTCCACATTGGCACCCTTGATATTGCCACTCTTGCTCGTCTACTTTGTGCTTGCATATCTCGTGTACCGCAACCAGGTAATAGTTTTTTTCACCGTCCTACTTTTACTTCACGCATGAAACACCAAAAGAAAAGCCATGAAGTTATGTTTCTCAATCATATCAGGCCATGATCATCATTTAATTCATCTCTCCTTTTGAGTAGTTGGCATACTTTTTCTCCTGGAACTTCTAGTCTTCATGTGTATGTTCCTTGTTCTTCCAATGATAGTCATTCAGAGCAATCTGTTCTTTCACTTCAGAGTGGATGGATGGACTTTTTTATGCTACCATTACTCGGAAGATCAGTTTTCATTAGGACTTTTCTGCATTAATACATCTTGACTCTTCCCTTTAATGCATTTCTCAGCTACTCAACGTGTATGTCACGGAGTACGACAGTGGGGGCTTATATTGGCCAATAGTACACAACGCAACGGTGTTCTCTCTGGTGCTAACACAGATAATAGCATTGGGCGTTTTTGGGATCAAACAGTCCCCGGTTGCTTCCGGATTCACCTTTCCACTGCTAATTTGCACGCTTCTGTTTCATGAGTACTGCAGGCAAAGGTTTCATCCAGTCTTCCACCGGACACCCGTTCAGGTGTAGAAACATAGGCATGGAATTTCTTTGTTGTGAATGGCAGCGCAATAGTTTCTGAGTGAATGTCTCTGTTCATGCAGATTGTAATGGAAATGGATCGCCACCGTGACTCCGGGATGATGGAAGAGATGCACCAGAAGCTGCAATCTGCTTATTGCCAGTTCTCATCTACTCCTCTCAGCTGCCACAGAACTACAGAACAAACTGATTCTGTGTTCGCTCATGCTGAGAAAGGCGACGTCGCCCAGCTAGACGATTTGGTTCGCAGTGGCTCAACTCGATGATCATATCCCAGAATGAGACCATGGATCACTGTGTCTTCACTTCCATAACACACCTACCTGCCCAGATTATTTATCAGTTACTTCATTGACAGCCAGCTCTATAGCAAGAACAGGCTGACTGCATGCATGTGATCACCCTTTTTCTGCAAAATTCTCACATCAGGTCAAAAAATGAAGATGCTGCAAGGAGGAAGATTCAGGGATCCATACAATATCTGGGTGATTTGCTATTTCAACAGTAGGGACAAAGTCAAGTGAACCCACACTGAAATCGTTTAACCATAGAGCTAACTAGTTAACTCTGATGTCAGTCAGAGAAGAGACGGAGCAAACAGCATGTTCAAATGCAACTCAAACTTATATTTCAAGTCATGAAATCAAATGAGCAGAAACACGCAGGCCGAGCCATTGAGGACAGATGATACTCAGGACGATGCCCGGAGGCTGCTCAATACGGAACTGAGAAGAGAAGCTTTGGAGGGAGACTTTTGCTTGTAGGCTTTCTCCAGCGCTGCTACAGAAAGAGATTGCAACTCCAATCCATCTTTGTCATCCTTACTTCGCCCCTTTGTTAGCTGCGCGACAGCCGATCCACACTGAAGCAACAAAGTGTCTTATCAGTTGATTGCCATTTTTTCACGATGCGCAAAGGGTATCAAAAGTAAGCACTAAGATGTGAGGGAGAGAAATCTACCAGGCACAGCCCGAAAAGAGCTCTGACATTCTTGCCCCCTGTTAAGTCAATGGTTGCAGCATAGTATTTCCTTGCTGCCTGAATATTTTCTAGTCCTCCTAATGTGTAAAGCACCTAGAAACAAGAGGGAAGATACTAATGCTAGACAATGACACAGTGAATGGAGCACGATACAACTAATGGCATTAGTTAAGTGAGCATGAAGGTAGCTGAAAGACATTCTTACATCTGCATAAGCAAGGTGATACAATGGAACAGTTGGATGAGATAAGATCAGCTCCTCATAACAAAATGCAGCTTGCTTGTACCTAATAGTTGCAAGAAGAGTTGGGATTGGGGAACAACGTATTATATATCTTAAGCAGAGTTGAGTAGATACACTATAGATTGCAACTCCACGAGAGAATCGCCATGGAAAAGACTTACATTTGTAGAGAGAGGTAAATTTCAGCTAATTCTCTCCAACCGTCATGATCTGCCATGAATCTGAATAGCAATAGTCAAACACGCAACTAGATTTCCAAGTCATAAAAATGCATGCAACTCTTACATCTCAAGGTACTTGTTCAACCACTCAATTGCATTAGAAAGATTTCCTTGAGCCTTTGCCATGGCTACCCTCCTCTTGTGAACTGCCTGAATTTCCAATACGAGATAATGGATAGACATAAGCACTTTTTTTTTCATGTGATCACAAGAACCAAACTATTTTTAGGTTTATGACATAAATCTGGAGAGCTGGAAATGAATAAAAATAGCAGTAACCAGTTGCGAACTGGAAAGTTAATCCTAATACCTGATCAAGTGGATTGTCTTCCAGCAGGCTTGCGTAAGCCTTTTCAGCCTCAGCCCATAACCCTTTGGCTTCAAGCAACATTGCTTCCAGTTTACCTGAAGCAACAATTATATCAAAAAAGAAAATTCAAAATTTTTTAAAGATCAAAAGGTTTCAAACTCCTGTCCTTGCAAGTAGACCTTTCTTACCAATTCGTTTACTCCCAGGAAATTTCCGTTGTAGAACACCAATGTACTCCTGCAGACAAGATCATAAGCTAACCAATACCATTATCGCGGTGTTGTCATTTTTGAAAAGACAACCAGATGATCACCCAAAGAAACTCATTAATACAGTTCTCTCAAATTCCCCTGAATGATTTTTTCCCACACACACACACAGAATATTGGGAGGAACTCTAACCTTTGCTATATCAAGAGTTTGGCAGTCCATAGCTGCAACAGCCACTTGTTCGTACAGTGTCCATTCTACATCAACGGAGGGAGAGCTAATTCAATACGACAAAATCCCTCAAAAATATTTGCAAATACAAGTAATTTGGACATGAAATAGATGACAACCGAGTATACAAGTTACACAATTTGTTATCTAACACAAGCAAGTCTCTTGTTGTCTCAAAACGCACGCACTACCGAAGAACAAGCCTTGTGTATCTTTGGAGACAACTTTGAGCATATAAGTTTAACAGCAATATCTCCCGATAAGAAAACACAGGTATGTTTCATAGACAAATCAGAATGCCAATACTGATCCTCATACAAAAGCATAAAACCGTATGGTTCAAGTAGCAGGAATACCCACAATGAATTCAGAGGATAACCAAATGACTCAATACGAACATCAATGTGATTGGGAACTGGAAATTATTTGGAAACGACTACGAACCTCTCAGTGAACGAACCCTTCAATAAAAGCTAAAAAGGAGAGAAAGAAAAGGATACCTTCAGAGCCAATCGCAGATCTCTTTTTAACGTCGTTAAGAATCTCTAATCCGTACTTCAAAACCCTGTCCGAGCGACGGAGCTTAAGTTTTCGGACAAGACAGAGATATTCCCATGCGCCGCCTCCCCCATTCTCCACCTGGTTTTCCAATCGATTGACTTGCTCTTCCTCTGTTTTGCTCACCATTTTCGCTTTTCTCGCACTCTCCGCCGCCGCCCTTGATCGTTTGCCACTCCGGTGATTTCTTTCAATCGACGGCGACGATATGTGATCGGAATCAAATTCCGAGCTCCCGGAAATTTGCTCGCTCCTTTAACTGATTGGGCGGCGCATTGACCTCAAGCCCATTTCATTATTCCCCCAATATTTTTATCTTTCCAGTAAACTTGACCTTTAACTGAATAACAGGCCTCAGAATATCCGTCACTCACCAGCAAAATTGAACTTCGTAACTCAATCAGGTTCTTTGAGGTAAAAGACACAACTTTAGTTACATGGGATTCTAAAAAATATGGCTCAACTCACAATACAAAGAAAAAGTTTTTTTTTTTTCTTGCAGGGAAAATGCTAATCTAATCTAATCCTCCTATAAAGTGAGAGAATCGTTGCAGACGATTGATTCTTGCAAGGAAAATGCTGAAAGCTAAGGATTTTCTTCAGCTGTGCCATCTGAGCGACCACGGTTTCCTTCTCTTGCTCCAATGTCACGAAGTTGTTGCTGGTGGCCTCTTTCATCTCCACAATGGAGACATGAGTAAACACTTCTCCTACTTGGAACCGCACGATTTCCTTGTCTGTAGAAATCATCTCTTTGCCCGCATCCTCAAAGCTTTCGTTTGCTTCCTAGGCATGAGTGATTCGGTGAAATATGTTAGCAAGGACCCAAATTGATGCCATTTCCATAACAAAGTTCAATGCATCACTTGAACAGAAAGGAGAGCCCACCTTAGCCTGGAACTCTTATGTGCATTATTTATAACTAGTGCAAATTAAAACAGAACAAAAGCTTACAGACCAGACTTTGTCCTGAGTATTTTCAGAAGATGAAGTGTAATGGGATAACATTATGTGGTTGGATCAAATGTCTACAAGCAAAAGCAAACAAGTGGCTCCTTGCTAGTTGAAGCATAGTTGAGAAACACCATCCACAGAGCAACGTTTTGGAAAAAAAGATAGGTAAGCCGAGCCATCTGAAGGGGAACTTAACCTCTTTTTAGCATTAAGGTTGTCAAAGCTACGTTTTCTGATGCCATGGTAGAATTCAGACAATAAACAAAAATTTCAATGCTGCACAACAAAGCAATGACAACTTTCCACACGGCTACCTTAGCAATCTTGGCTTCATCTTCGAAATCGTGCAACTAATTGTTGAATCTCCCAAAATTGTTGATACTCCGCTGATCACGCCATCTCCACCTCAGATCCCCCAGGCTAAAGAGAGGAATCACAATACAAGCAAGCAAAAATTTCAACAGAGAACGCCCACAACGAAGATGGATATCCTGAAAAAATGACAAACGAGCAACTTGACCCGCGAAGAGCCTGCTTACAGTTTTTAGCGTCAGAAAGGCCTGTTTACAGCCTACGCCGATTCGCCGGACATGGCAGAGTGATACCATTTACGATGACGCTGTTTGAGAGGCGGGCGACACTGTAAGGCTCCAGGAATCGTTAATTTTAGTATTTATCTATATTACAAATCCCACCCCATTCTTTCAAATAATTGCGTAAAGGGCCTCATAACCATGATGATCATCATTTGCAGTAAGATGCATTCTCTACAGTCTACAGGGTAAGTTGCAGCTGAGGGGCTTCATTTGTTTCCATTCTGGAGTCTAGACCGGGAAACTGCCCAATGTCATATGATTCCAGCGGATGGAACTCGTTATGCAGACCTACAGCGAACTCATCTGGAGAAGTTCCACCACTTTGGAAGTAATCAGCTATCTGCATCCAAAGCCGATTTCAGTAAGAAGTTCTTCAATTGACAAGGTTTTTATGTAGAACAGATATGCGTTGCAGAGAAACAAGTAAATATCAGCAAGCAGGAGCTTGGAGCATGAAAGGAGCTGAGAAGAAGGAAAGATCATGGACTTGCATGATTTGCCAGAGCCATGCCACTTAAGGCTGCAGCTTCTAAGCTTGAGCCCAGCAGCCAATCACCGCAGATTCCTGCTCTTCCGTGTGGATCAAAGATACAGGGTATGCCTGGAGAATTCGTAGGAAGAGCTGCGCCCCTGTTACACAAGGGATCGATCATTCAAGGATTTATTAATAATATATCCCAAGCAATAGAAGGATTCAAGTTCTTTCCAAGGGATCACAGCTTCTGATTCCAACTCCATATATAATGTGAAGCATAGTTTGATTTCTATCATTAAGGGAAACTGCATACCATAATTGAACTCTAGTGTAGAACGGCCTTTGAAGAGAGTTCTTTTTCAGGCCTAAAGCAACCTCCGCACCTTCAAGAATGGCTTCCTTTACCTTTTCTGCTGTAACAGAAGGAATACTCTCCTGTAGGATAGTGGGAAACAGCAGCATTGTGAAGTTATCATTAAGGAAGTCCAAGTTATTTCCTGCTGATGGCTTCAGAGCCAAAAATCACCATATGAAACCAGACTCCTTACTATTCTAAAGTTAAAAGTTTGCCCCTGTCTACAATGCATAGCATGTGCTGAATTGTGAGCCAGTGATGTTTTACCCAAATTTCCCACTAGGCATGATTTTTTGTTACCAAAAAAAATGATGTTACTATACAACAACTGCAGTTTGAGTATTTGAGGCTGACCTGGGGTACTTTGTTCTGTTTCCCAAAAGAAGCTGTGCTAAAAAACGTCCAACAGTGGGCTGCACTTCTTTGAGTAGCCATTAGCTTCTTGCTGTTGTTCCCCATCCAAGAGAGGCTATCGATTCCTTTAATGAAGGCCCCCTCTAAGGGTTCTCCATGCTCAGTAAGTGGAACAGGAAGTGGATCCTCGAATGCTGCCATGAGAGCCCATATGGAGCTCAACTCCAGCCTCTGTGTTGCAAAACCGATTAAAAAAAGGCATCAAATAGAATAACAATGGATTCAGCAGAGCACATAGTTGTTCAAAGTACCTTCATCTGTCTAGCAACCAGAGGTAAGCCAGAGGAAGCAAGCAACCGGTTAGCACATTTACCTGTTTCCATTGTCAGAAGACAAGAAACTTCGTTTCAAAGTTTGATCACGTTCCAAGCAAGAGGCAGTGAAAATGCAATCTAAGAAAATACCAGCATTTGTTTGTAGAATTAAACTAGAACATATAGCCTTAGATTATAGCTACTGAAAAAGCACATTTCTCTAACGTGGCTTTACCATTATGTGCGATAACGATGGCATCGAAGTGGCCACAAGGCTTCCCGTTCTCACTCAAATGCCATAATCCATTATATGGCTCTAGTTTACTCACCCAGCAAGGGCGCACCACCTTCGCCAAAGATGTCTGCTAGAAGCAAGTTACACTAATGAATCATGATGTAGGCACTGAAATGCGAATCTCAAAGCTTTTGCTTAAGAGTGCAATCAACAAACTTCATAAAGACTGGAAACACAGGCGATAAGGAAGTGCAAATGGAAAAAGTCATTAAGTGACATGTTTGATGCATTGAGCTAACAGTGTATATATGCACAAAGGGATGTACTTCTTGCAGATAGATGTTATATAACTTAAGAACGTGCACCTTGGAAAGTATTGAATCTGCGAGAGGCCGCATCCCAGAGGCCCCTATGTATTTTGGTGGAAGAGATGGGAGTGGAAGAAAACGCCCGCCAGCCTCAAGCATTCCAACTGCACCATTCCATTGACTGACAAGGCCATTCATGGCCCATGAGTCTACCAGCTTAGAAAATTCAGGATCCGAAACCGTAAAGAACTGAGCTGCATGATCAAAGATCAGGGATTGTGGATCAATAACTCTGGTCCCCATCCTTCCTCCTAATCCATGAATTCCCTGTTGCATACGGCCAAATAACTCAACAGAAGTGGCATGAAATGCGATTAGCATTGCCTCTAATCCACAGAAAGATTGAGGACTAGTAAATTGAGGAGCAAACCGTGTCGAAGACAGTGGAACTGATGCCTCTCTTCTCCAAATAGAGTGCGCAAACAAGACCAGAAATCCCACCTCCGATAATCCCCACAACAGGGTCATTCTCTATCTTTATCGGAGAGGTAAAGTTCACCTGCTCTTGCGAAAAACTCTTCTTGAGTGCGGAGCGCCTTGAAGCTCCTCTGGAATGTCTCCTTTTCGGTGGGCGTTCACTGAATTTATCACTGTTTTCATCAGTTCGACAATGGAAGCGAGCTCGTGAAAGGGATGGCTTAAATGCGATTGCAGATGAGAAAGGGAGAAAGTTTGATGCTGTAGCGCGACAAACTACGCTCATGGCAAGTATTGCAGGAGCGCTGTTCTGTTCACTTCTTAAATCTGAGCGCTCAGTAAGGTATCTATCCTAGAAAAATCTGAACTTTGAACTCAACTTTTACGAAACCCGGTTCTCAAAATCTCCAGCCTCATCCAGAAGTTACCCAATTCACAAAATCTACTTCCTTTCCTTTTACTTCCCTCCATTATTCTTTTGCTGTTTGCTGCTACAATGCAGAAACCGTTTTCATAGCACCAGAGGGCATGGACAGAGCAACCGAGCCCAACTACAAGACATAATTTTACATTTCGAAGTTTGAAGTCTCATGATTCTTTTTGAACGACACAAATAGTTTTTCATGCTTAACTAGCAAGACACAAACTTCACGACTCGGCAGCGATGTCTGGATTGCTTTTCCCTTCACCACCAGACATTTTGATTGTCTCTTTGATCTGTCGAGGGCGACTTCTGACCTTGATAGATCCATTTGGAGTGGGAGAACCATTCTGAGCCTTGCTTTTTGAGCTCATTGGGGAGGCTTTTGCTTCCTTTGTAGATCCAATGCTATGACGAGTTGCTCGCCCACAATGTATCGATTCGGGTGTCGCTTTTGTGACTGCATCTCCACAGCTCTTTCTCCGGGTAAGATTTGGTGATTTCGCTCGGGTAACTGGTAACTGTAAATGACAAGACACGGATCAAAAGCCTTCCTTGACATGAGCTAAAGCTACCATGGGACAAATAACAAGAAAAGAAAGACCCCATATACAGCTCAAGGACAAAGAACAGGGGGATAGATAGCCCGGCAAAGACGAAGGGTGTGCAAACGTTGTTTATATGCATGAAAGTATATGTGCATAGGATTAAAAAAGGGAAGCAGGGCCAAGCCACGTCTCTATCTGTACCTTTTTCAGCTCAACTTTAGCAGGTGGTCCTTCACGATAGAAACTAGGAACTGGATTTGCCTTGTAGCTCATGTTCTTCCTCAGCAACTTTATGGCTGCTTCATCTTCTTCCTAGTGGATTTGAATGCACAAATGAAACAGCATTAAATTCTAAATTAAAGGCATGAATCCAAGAATAAAAACTAATCCCATAGGTAGCTTCTTGCCTTAACTCTGGCTTCATAGTCATGCTTCTCTTTCTCTAAGGCCCTGTGTTTTTCTTCCAACTTGGTGTAGAACTAGCAGAGAAAGGAAGAATAATCAGGACACTGAAATCAACTGAAAAGCATTTGTTCACCATGGTGTACCTCCTTACGCCTCTCCAGTCGATCAACACAAGTGAACTTCGGAGCAACTGGAACAGTAACTTTGGTATGTATGGAAGTCGCAGTGATAAGCCCATAAGGAAAATGCAATTGCAAGAACATAAAAGACAACCACCGAAATGAATAGAAATGAGAAACAGGCAAAGATATTACAGTAAGCAGTAACAATGAATGCGAACATAGGATATGAGGAAGCCAATGACCAATTGTCCTCTTCGTCATAGTGACTTTTGATAACATGATAGCGCTGCTTAGTTGCTGCTACTTGAAGTTTTGGCTGGTATACATATAAAAAGCATATAGTATATGAGAAAAGGCATAAGATTCAGAGCATACACAGGTTGAATAAATCCACTGACCTCAAGTTTTTTCTCAGCTCCATTGATCCCAATGGCTGAAAATGCTGCTACAGTTTCAAAAGTCGAGCCTAGAGTCATCCCAGACAGATTCCCAGCCTCAGCGTCGATAATTTTTTCAACAGTAGGGGTGCCTTTCCAAGTATGATCATCATGAATGCGACCATTTGTTCCAACTTTTTCCGGTGAGCCCTTCACAGCAACTTTCGCTGTACCATTGATGGAATTTCTGAATTTACTCTTGATCCCATTTGCCTTCTCGTTGACACGCAGCCCAGCAACATCCTTAACCATTTCCCTGCAGGGATGGACAGAACAAAATTTCCCAAGAACGAAATTAACTTCCCGAGAGAAGTCCACGCGTACATAATGAAAATTGGAAACTATGTGCTGATACAACAGTCAAAGGAGAGCCTTTTATGTAGGCCCGCAATCTCCATTGCCGCTTCTTTGTTTCAAAACTCGTGTCAAGTCAGACTCCACCTTTAAGAACCCAAACAAAAGCAAGCAGAGCGATTCCGAAAAGATCCAAAACCCCAAGCATTCACTTCCTCAAATACAAGCAAAAACTGCAAAAACAGCCCCTTGGAAAAAAAAAAAGACTCGCGCTTTTCCAAACAGAACAGAAATATAAACTAGACCATAAGTGTGCATACCAATTCTCCAGAAAAACGCATAAAATTAGGTTGAGCAAACAGAGCGAGACACAGCTTGAAAAACACAAGAATCACCGTGATGTCCCCAGAAGGAGATAACCCAAATGCGCGAATTTTGAGCAAGAAACGTAAAGGGTCTTACAAAAAAAATGGGTCCTGTTTCTCCTTCCTCGCTGTCTCCGATCTGGGTAGCAAGACCAATAGATACGTCCCCCACCACCTCCACGGTCACACCTTCAACAAAAGAACGTGACCCCAACTCACTTTCGCTCTCTTTCTCTTTCTCCTCCTCCTGTGGTGATCGTACTGACTGAGGTTTCTCCTCTCCTCTCCTCTCCTCAGCAAAGCAGCAGTCCTCTCAGAGAGAAAACAACAATAAAAGCGAAAAGAGAAAGAAGCAGGCGTCTAGGTTCTGGCGCTGAATGAAAGCCGTTACTCCAGCCGCTGATGCTGATTTCTTAAAGCCATGCTCCTCATTCAATGCCTCCGTCGACACATCAAATACTCCTCGAAATTCCCCAAATCCCCCATTACCATTTAAATTCAGCAACCCACTTTCCAAGTCGGTAAAAGGTGACAACCCCGGCCGTCCCCTTTTTCTCCCTGGCGGGAAAATATATTACCCTAATACGTAGCTTTCTTCGTCGCCAAGGATGAGGACAATGGAGGTGAGAGCTAACGGCGTTACTTAACGGCAAAAAAGCAGAAGAAAAGTCTAAAGCGTCGGGGGTTGGAGTGGTGGGAAGGAAAGAGACGGAACGCAGTTTGGATTTGACGGCTGGTTAGACGACTCCCCTCAATCCATTTCACACGCTTCACTAATTGACAATTATCAATTATTAGGTGATCACAACACCCCACCACCCCCCGCTCTAATCCTCTTCCCCTTTATTAATTAATTACGTAATTATCCCTACCTTTTTCTTTTTAATAACTAATCCAAATTATATTCCAAATTCCAAAATTATTATTATTATTATTATTATTATTATTATTATTATTATGCCCTAGATCCACGTGCACATAAATGGATATTTGAAAATGGGGTACAGCTCATCATGCATTTGACCCTATTAAAAATAAATTACACTTATTTTATGATATTGATTCAATAATTTTTAATTATATTGTAAAAAATACATTATTTAAATATTCATGATTTTAACACTCTCAAAATTTGATTATTATAACAAAACTAATCATTTATGTCGTATTTATTTGCATGTTAGATAATTTTTTTAATGTGATGTGATTCATAATTGTTCATATAATTAATAAATTATATTATTTTTTTATGATTAAAAAATAATAGTTGGAAATTGGTTTATTTTCCCTATGTATTGATGCTATGATGATTTTTAAATACTGTATTGTATAGGATAAATAAGTGAATAAATATTATATTAAAAAATAAATGGGTTGTGCACCAAGCTCATGGAATCATGTAATAGTGTATAAGTTTTAAAAATGATGTTTGTCGGCCATAGGTGTAGCCATTTTAATAATGAGTCCCCTTTTTAGGTACAAATGCAATAATTAGAAAAATGTCTGGGCGGCAAATGAGATCAAAATAAAGTTTTTGGGTTTTTAGTAAGTTTCTTTTTAATTCTGTTTCTTGAAAAACAGCTTTTGATAAAATATAATTTGAGTTTCTACATTTTTAAATTATATTTTTCTATTATGTAATTTTGTTTACATTTGATTATAAAATGGTAATGTCTACTAAAAAAGTAGAAATGTAAACATATTTCTTATTATTAGAATTCAACCTCGATTTTATTAAAAATATTTTTCAAGAAAAACGATAAAATAACCCACACTAACTTGTTTGTTTTAATGCCTCGCTATGTTTTCAACTCACCCCCATTAATCGATAAGTTAAATCGTTTAACCAGCTGTAGTCAAATATCTAATTATCTGTTCTGGACATTAACATTTTTTTTATTTTTAAAAATAATAATAATTATTAGGATTTCAAAAATATGATGTACTGTAAATAATTTCTTTAATTTTATCAAAAATTTACTTCAAAAAGTAATTTGATCTGATAATCGTGCTATTTGATGGACTCAAAAACACTAATGATTTATCTTGGATAATGAATTTTATAATTTATTTTTTTGTCTTCAGAAAACATTTCATGTGACTTTGTCGCCTGTGTAATTTTTTTGATAATAAAAAATGAATATATATTATTAAAAATTAAATCAATTTACTATTATGTTATTATTATTTGATATTTTAATAAGATTTAATATAGTTTTTTTAAAAAATATATTTTTATTAATTTCGAGCTTAATTGATCAAAATTGGTTCCAAACATAGATGTCCAGGGCTGTTATGAAACTTGTAAGAAGGTCCAAGAACGTCTAGAATCTTCCGAGGAAGAAAGAAGGCAAATCGAAGAGTAGAATCTAAACAAGGAAGCACCTCATCTGCGACCATCGTCGTTGCACAAGCAAAACTAACGGGCTCGAAGCAACCCTCTGCCCCTCGTTAGTAGTTTCCTGTCGAAGGAAAGAAAACGCCATTCTCGATCCTGGCAACTCAATGTGTGCATATATATAGAGAAAGAGACGCAGGAAAAGGGAGGGGTGCAGAAATGGCGATGAGACCAAGAGGCGGCGCCGGCGGCACTCCGAGACGTACTGCTTCCAGGCCGGGAGGCGGCGGGGTCCGGCCGGTTTACGAGACCTTCAAGCCCTCGTCTGCGTGGGAGCAGGACGATGAATCCCACATTCTTAAAGTCAATCTTCCTGGTTAGTACACAGACATGGGAATTCCCTGTATCTCACATTGTTAAAAAGGATATACTCGGCTCTTTCTCTTCCCATTTCTCAGGCTTCATGAAGGAGCAGCTCAAGGTCTCAACTGAACCCAACAACATCATTCGAGTTCGCGGCGAACGCCATGATTCCGGCAACAAATGGAGCCAATTCACAGAAGATTTCAAAGTTCCCGCAGATTCCAAACTGAACTCTGTTCGTGCTAAGTTCCATGCAGGCACACTTACCATCACTGTCCCTAAAACCAAACCAGATACCAACCAGAAACAACCCCCTCCGGAGACGAAACAACCCCCGAATCCCATTCCCAAACCTTCGGAACCATCCAGCAGTTCAGTAGCTCAGAAGGCGCCTGGAGATCATGATCCAATCGAGAGCAAGACCGCCACCCCGCCATCAGCTGCTGCAGCTGAATCCAGGCAAGGTCGTGAGGCGCAAGAGGTTATTGATAAGCCAAAGGAAATGGAAAGCGGGGAGCAGGGAAAGGAGAAAAAGGAGTTCGAGAAAGCAGAAACTTCCAAGAAAAGGGTAAAGCAAGAATCATATGCAACAATGGCGACTAAGAAATTCAAGAATGCAGTCAAGGGGCTGGCTGAGCTTGATGAAGACAGGAGACTGCTGGTCAACATGGGAGCAGCTGTGATTGTCATAATGACATTCACGGCATATGTTACCTACAAGTTCTCCTCAGGGAAAGGGTAAAAACGTACTTTCCAAGACATTTCATGTATATACATTATATTGTAAAATTTTAATATTCAGAATAATAATTTATTTTTTAAAAAAAAATCGGTGTAAAAAATGACTAAAAAAATATGGGGTGGAGGGGAGGGATTGACAATAAAAAATAATATGGGGAGTTAAGAAGAAAATAGGGGAAGTGTAGTTCCATTATTTTAATTCTCAAGGGAATGCGGGGCGAAAAGGCAAGAAAGCCAAAGCTATAGAGAGAAGGTTTTCCCTCGCTGAATCGTTTTTGTGCTTCCAAGAATCGGAGCGCCCGAGAGGGCGAAGAACCGAAGCGTGAGAAGAAGCATTTTGTTGTCGTTGGTCAATCCGTATCTGGTGTATTCTCCGGCGTTGGTTGTACTTCCTGTGAGAGAATTTGCGAACACTGTGTTATTTCCTGTCAATTCGATGCGGATGTGTTCAGTGATTGGAATTGTTTCATGTGATCCTCACCTTGCTGTCAATAACAGCAGCGGTTTGAGTGGATTTAGGCGCCACCAGGAACTGAGTCATATTCTCTTTCAGCGAATTCTCTCATTCTGTTCAATTCCGGCAAAATCGTCTTGCCAAGGTCTGGTCGATCTTTTCGCCTCAGTTCAGCACATTGGAGGGATAGTTTTGCCAAGCACAGGGCTTCTTCGATAGGCCAGTCTGGAACATGAGGGTCTAGAAGTTCGGGAAAATTGCCTTTCTCAATGGCTCTGCTCACATAGTGAGTTAATCCCATTGCTGGCTTCCCTGTTAGTATCTGCAGGAACACAACCCCAAGAGAATAAATGTCCGATTTTGTTCCGAGCATGCCAGTTTGCTGATATTCTGGATCAATGTAGCAAAAAGTTCCCGCGGTTGATGTCATCCGGTACTGTGTTTCTTCGGCTACAGATTGGGGGACAAGCCTCGCAAGCCCAACGTCGCTGATCTTGCTCACATAGTTCTGGTCAAGAAGTATGTTTGCTGGTTTCAAGTCCCGATGAACCAGTGGTTCGGGTTTTGTTTGGTGGAGAAAATGCAAGCCTGTTGCAATTTCCGCTGCGATCCTGAATCTAAGTGGCCATGACAGGGCTCGTGTGTTTCCTCGCCTATACAGACGGTCTTCAAGACTTCCATTGGCCATGTACTCGTAAACCAGGCAACCATATTCCGGGCATGCTCCTAGGAGTAACACCATATTTGGGTGCCTCAAGCAACTCAGAACTTCTACCTGCATAATTGGTGGGTTGAAGAAAGGACCTCATTATTATCAAGTCGAACGAATATTCTTCCCCCAGAGTACAATACTTTGCTACTTGTACCTCTTGTTGAAATTGTGATCTTCCTTGGGCAGCATCAGGTCGAAGGACTTTCACTGCAACAGGTGTGTGATCCAAGTAACACTTGAATACTGGCCCATAGCCACCTTCGCCAACTTTTTTGGATTGTGAAAATAACTGTGTAGCCTCTTCTATGTCTTCAATTGAATATCTTCTGTATCTTAATGATGAAATACTGATTCGCTTCTCTTCTGAACCTGCTTTATATGGTGATTTTTGCAATTCTTCTGCAACGTTCTGTTCACCGTGATCATGCTCCATGGAAACTTTGAACTTTCCTTTCTCTTTTTCATCATTCAGATGCATAGATTCTTCAGCAAGTTGAGTTTCTTCAAGTTTTCTTTCTTCATCCATTCGCCATTTGTGCAGCTCCAAAGCCTGTATCAAATTTTCAGCATGTTTTAGTAATTTGAGTTGCAAATGAAGGTAGCATTCGCATGTAACATTGCCTTTTGCTTCGCATTCAAAGCCTCTTTGCAGGCAGTACTGTACATTTCCATAGTCTTTTGCAACTCAAGTTTTAGTCTTCTCATTTCAGATTCGACATCTTCCTGCATTTGTTGATAACAAGAGAAAGAGCAAATGTTATGACTAATATTGTATTTGACTTAGCTTCCCTGAGCAGAGAGGCAGAGATTGATGGCATTCTCACATTTTCCATCGACGAAGCAGAAAAGTCAGAAGTAAAAGAGCCCACATCACTTCCTCTAGTTGTCCCAGAGCGTATTGAAGCATAGCTACTATCGGAGCTAGTTGATAATCTTGAATTCTTACAAGAATTCATGTTATCAGCGAGCATATCTGAGAGCCTATCTGTACTCAACCTTTCTGTACTTGGCCTATCAGAGCTTATGAAAGATATGTCACTTTCGTATTCCGGCATATCTCCTGTCATCTTCCCAGGGTACGCTCTCCCTCTTGAAAATGGTGACCTGAATGTGGACACACATTACATTCTTGGGGATGTCAGGTTAAACTCACTTTTAGGTACATAGTTTACCTGAGCAAATCCATATCATCAGCCGCAGCTCTGTAAGGCATGGTCTTCTCTGGACCTGATGAAAACTTGTGGTAAATATGAAAATCAGTATCATGTTATTCAAAGGAAGGACAAACCAGCACGAATAGCTTCAGCTGCTGGAGGAGTACTAGCATTGTTTTGGACATCAGTTTGCTGGATCTGAGCTAACAGGGGCGAAACAAATGGAGCCTGCCTGGAAGCATTCCTTATTGAGGAGATTTTTGATTTTGATATCACATGAACGGTGCAGAAGTCGGGGGCTGTCTTTGACACACTAGCAGGTATGTCTACGGTCTTGAATCTTCTGCCACAAAGGGCCATTTTTACAGACCAAACTCCAGAAACTCGGAAGTTGCACAGGAAAAAGGGTAGAGCTTCTTCACCTGATGAATCCCTGACGAGAGCATCCAAGAGCCAGATTTTCGATAGCTGCATTGGCGACATATTCTGTGATGGCTTTCGCAATGTCGGTGTCCTCCAAAACTACATCAAAGCAACGTATCTGTTGAAAAAGATTCGAATTATTGCTAAACACAATTGGAAGTGTTGTTCTGGTACTCAAAGATCAAATGTTGATTACATTTTTGCGGGTGCAGAAGCAGTGGAAGGTCAGGAACAACTCTTTTGTGGGCTTGTCGAGTACTTGCTTAGGACCTGATGCCGCCGCCGCGAGGTCATAGGTGTTACCTGTCGGACGGACCGCTGATAAACAACGGCCATGAGAGGAACAAGAAGATAATAGATGGACAGAGAGCAGGAAGGAAGGAGTACTTGAACTTGAAGGGCGGTTGAGAACGTGAATGAGGATGATGGTTTGACCTCGTGTGATGAGGTTCTCGGTGACCCATTTGAGTGCATTTTGGCTTCCCTTGTCTTTGTCGATGGCCACTGCAACGAGGCCATTTCTCCCCTTCTTCCGCCCGGCGTTGCTCGCCTTGGCACTTGGAAGCCACATCTTCTATGGTCTGCCTAATTTTGAAAGATGGATAGGCACCTTTATTCCTACCAAAATCAGGAGATCCGCTCCTTGACACCTTCTATATTTAGTTTCAGTTCAAGTCCATGCCACGAAAGTGGCTAAAACTTTTGGTGCCTGCCTTTCCTTCCTCAAAAAAGAAAAAAAGCAGAATCCAAATTGTGTTGGTACCCAAGGGGACAAATTTCCATTGGAATGGAACTAGACAGATGCCTGAGTGATAAAGGTACCACTTTTACATACAAATTTATCATTGCAGTTACCATTTATGACAAAACATTGGATAGAGTGATGCATGAATGTGAAATGAAGCCTGGTTTTTCTGAAAATATTGAAACTCACAAGGGACAAGCTCGAAGTGTCTATAGTGTTCTACATTTCTCTGGTTCGGAGAGATTAGATCACATATCAGCAACCACACGCTTGTAGAGATGGGGAGCCAGTCTGGGAGTAGCCATGCCTTCCAAAGGAGTCCTCATGTAAGTAACTAGACCAGGATTTTCTCCCATATCAACATCTTCTGCTCTGACCCCATCTTGAGGCGTCCATGTGAAATGGTGTAGGAGGTGTCCGATCATCGAAGTTACCAGGTTGATGCCGAGCTGCGCACCAGGGCAGATGCGTCTTCCGGCCCCGAAGGGGAGGAGTCGGAAGTCAGTACCCTTCATGTCAACATCCTCCTCCATGAACCTCTCCGGTCTGAACTCTGTGGCGTTCTTCCATACTTGAGGGTCACGGGCCACTGCCCAGACGTTAACGTGCACATTTGAGCCCTTCGGGATGTCGTATCCACCCACCTTGACGTGGGTATTGGCATGATGGGGGAGCATGAGAGGCGTTGGAGGGTGCAGCCTCAGTGACTCCTTGGCCACATACTGTAAGTAGGGAAGGTTGGGAATGTCAAGCTCTGTCATCACACGATCCCGGCCAACCACACGGTCTAGCTCCTCTTGAGCTTTTTGCTGGACTCTGGGATTCTTGATCAGTTCTGCCATTGCCCATTCTACTGATATTGCAGTTGTGTCCATGCCGGCGGTAATCATGTCCTGCATATAGATCACAGCAGCATGATATGCATAATTTGACTCTTTTTCAGGAGTGACAGATGATCTCAGATACGGCGGATATGCTCACCCATAGGAGGCCGATGACGGTGTCGTCGCTGAGATCATACTTTTCCTTGTTCACCAGCAAAGCATCGAAGAAGTGATGTTTGGCGCTTCCACTCTGTTGGCGAGCGACGGTGTGTTCCTCCATTATTTCGTGGGTGAGACGGTCTCTACGATTTGCGTGCTTGGAAAATGCTTCTTCATCCAAAGGACACATCCAGCGAAGCCATGGAATGTGCTCCGCGATGGATAACGATGCTCCGATCTTCAAGCCGTTCGCCACGATTGCCTTGAACTCCAGCCCTTGCTTGTCGGTGATCCCATTGGCGTTCACAAACCTCTTTCCGAAAGCAAGGCGTGTTATGTTGTTGAATGCGACAGCTCCGAGGTACTTCTTAACCAGTAAGCTTTTGCCCTTGTTATCTACAGTAGGGTTTAGATTGAAACACGGTTCATCGGATTATCTTCTAAACTGCCTGATTGATTACTCAATTCCTCAAGGGAAAAGGAGCGGAGCGTACCAGGGGAGATAGAGTCCGCGTAAATCGATTCGACCATGGCGGTGACTTCATCTTCCCTAATCGGCCTCAACGCTTCAAGCCTCTTAGGCGTAAAAAGCTCCAAGGTACAGAACTTCCTCACCTTCACATAATGCGGCCCGTAATCAGCCCAAATCAAATCCTTCCCATCGCGGCTGAATCTTGCGGCCGATCGGTTGCGATGGCGGTCGGCGAGCTGCTGATCCTTCTCCTTGAGCACTTCCTTAGCCAATTCCGTGTTGGAAACGATAACGTTGAGAGTGGAGCCGAACCACACGGATATGATGGGGCCATACCTCTGTGCCCATTCAGCAAAGCACCGGAACCGAACGGGTTTAATCTTGTAGAGGTTTCCAACCAGCGGCCACGGCAGCGGCCCCGGCGGAAGTCGGTAGAAAAGGCGGTGGTAGACGAGGTACAGGAACAGCGGGAGCAGGGGAAGCAGGAACAAGGCGACAGCAGCCATGGAAAGAAGCTTTCCCCGGAGGATTTGGGGGATCCTGGCAGAAGTTTTAATAGAGCGAAGAAGTTGGTAAAGGGTAATTTAGGGTTTTCAGCTTCCATCACCTACTTTCAAACCGCGAACACTCTTCCGAGACTTGGATATTTTTCCCATCATTTTTATTGTTTTTTCAAATTAATCCCCGATGTCGCCGCTAATTAAAAAAAATACCTTTATATTGGTAGAAAATAGACAAGAATGGGAAAATTTAATGGATAATTTTTTTAATCCCCCTTGTAAGAAAATTGATTGATCCATGGGGACAGGTGATGCAATAATAAATAAACTAATGTAGTTTAATAATGGATCGATAAATAGGGGAATGGGTTGGTGGGTGAGCGGTTGGCTGGCTGTGGATGAACCGCACATGGATGCCATACGACGCCGTTTAAGTCGGTTAAGAGATGGACTGTGAATCACACAAAGAGTTGGTGAGCCACCACCAAAACCCGAGGGAGCCCCCGGATTTGCCAACAAAATGGATTACATAGAATTCCATGGATTAGGGCGCGAGATCGAATATTAAAACGTGATACAATAAAATACAAAGGTTTCAAGATCTCGACCGTGATGAAGAATACCGGATAATATAAATTATATAATTTATATTAAATAAGTTACAAAGTGTGATATATAATTAGTAAAACAAATTATAATACATACAATATTTTCTAAGTGTGTTTGGTTCGTGGGATAAAAAATGATAACTAAATGGTATATTGTTATTCGATATTTGATTACAAATAATAAATTAATTATTTATTATTGTATGGATTTATTATCTCATGAAAATAGTATAAAATAATCTAGTATTGTTGGGTGGGATTAAAAAATCTCACACAACAATACCATAAATGACATTTGCTTCTTTTTTTTTTGTAGAAAATCCAATTCAGGAAAATAAATATATTTTCATCATTTTAATCATACAAATAATTATTCTATTCCAATTATTACAACACAAATCAAACATATCAAAATACATTCTCATCTAATTCTAATCCATTATCGTACTTAATTTTATTTTAGGATAACTTATTTCATCAACCAAACTGATCCTAAATTCATTTTATTTATTTACCGGGCCCACACCACTGTCCGCCCCAGAAGTCCTACAGCAATCGGAGTCGGCTTACCTAGGTTTGGGCTTGAGGCCCATAAGAACATCAAAGAGAATAAATCAATAAATTAAGGCACACATTTTAACAGAAATAAGGTGTAGGAAAGTGACCACTGTTCTTGCATGTACGTGAAAAAAACTATCCAAGAAATAACTACTATTTTAATATTAATTTTTTGATATTGATAAAAAAATTAAAATTAAAAATGATAAACACTAACAACCATATCCATCAAGAGTCAAATGTCCGAGGACGGTGGACATGTAATTGCTGGATTGGTTGAATTTTCCTGGTTTCCTATTGGTCAAGCCCATGGTTGTAACATGGGGACGCACATAGCGTTGAATTTTCCTTCTATTTTCCTATACTGTGGAATATTATTTTACCTAAAAAAACTGCAGCACAGTCGATGGAAGTCAACGGACACCTTATACTTGAACCACTCCCGAAATCATTTCGACGCACCTTTCAGAATGGGGAGACCCGATTCCAGCAAGAAGCAGAAGCTCGATGCGCCGATGGAGATCACAGGAACCGTCGTTCTTGAGAGGAAGGTCTTGTCGGCGCTGTGCGACGCTGCCGACGAGCTTCTCGGACGGAAGGTGGCGGTCCAGCTCATCACCGCCGCGTCCGATCAAGGTTTTGTTCGGGTTCTCCGCCTCGATTCGATCAATCTGGACTGAGATCTCTCTTATTTTTGTTTTCGGTTTTTGAAAAATTAGTGAATCTGGTGAAGAAAGCTTACCTGGAAGGCTGGATTAGCGGCGGCTACAGAGTGAAGTTCGAGTGGGAAGAAGATCTAGGGGCGCCGCTTGCGTTTATCATCACGAATCTGCACCACTCCGAGTTCTATTTAGAGACGCTGACACTGGAATGTGTCCCCGGACACGGCCGTGTCCATTTCCTCTGCAACTCCTGGGTCTACCCTTCCGAGTGCTACAACAAGCCCCGTGTGTTTTTCTCTAATCAGGTCTTCTTCTTACCTGAATTTCAGTTTCACACCCATGATTTCCAGAAATTCGATTTTTGGTACCCAAAATACTTTAATTTTCAATCATGTGAGCTTTTAAAATTGGGGATTTAGAGGCAATATTAAATTTGGTGGTGGGCGGATTGTAAAAGTAAAAAAAACTCAAACTGAAGTAACAATGGCCGTGGACAGCCGTACTTGCCGTGGGAGACGCCGGCGGCGCTGGCGGCTTACAGAGAAGAGGAGCTGGAGAATTTGAGAGGAAATGGAAAGGGGAAGATGGAGGAATGGGACAGAGTGTACGACTTCGATATCTACAATGATTTGGGTGAACCTGAAAAGGGTATAGATCACGTCCGCCCCATTCTTGGCGGCTCATCTGAGCTTCCTTATCCTCGTAGAGGAAGAACTGGCCGGCCTCCATCCATAGCAGGTGATTTCCTAAATCCAACCGGTTGATGGGTAAATCGAGCGGTTAAGATAATGTGCTTTCAGAACTTTTTTTTGCCCCTGATCGATTTCATTTGACAGATCCCAAGTGTGAAAGCAGGCTGCCATTGTATGATAGCTTGAACATCTATGTTCCAAGGGATGAGAAGTTCAGTAACATAAAGATGTCTGATTTCATAGCATATGCACTCAAGTCCATATTTCAGTTCCTGGCGCCTGAGTTTAAGGATCTGTTCGATGAGACTAGGGGAGAATTCGACTCATTTGATGATGTGATGCGACTGTATGATGATGGAATAAAGATAACGGAAGGCTCGGTGTTGGATAGGATTCGTAAAGCGATTCCAATTGAGACCATAAGAGAGCTGCTCAGATCAGATGGGGAAGGAGCTTTCAAGTTTCCTCTTCCTCAGATCATTCAAGGTAAGTTATTTAACTGTTCATGATGCCTAAGCTTGTGAACTGTGATCTGATGGAAAGTGTGAAGCAGAGGACAAAACGGCTTGGAGATCTGATGAAGAATTTGCTAGGGAAATGATTGCTGGACTAAATCCTATTGTTATCTGCCGCCTAAAAGTAAATATAATACATGCTTCTGCATCTGAAGTGCAATAGACTTGATCTTATTGATGCATTTTTTCCTGCAGGAATTTCCTCCCGTCAGCCATCTTGATCCCAAAATATATGGAGATCAATCCAGCAAGCTCACTGCGGATCACATAAAAGATGGTCTCGAGGGCATGACAATTGAAGAGGTAAATAAGTCCCTTATTCTCTGAATTGAGTTCTTTACTCCAACATGAACATCGGCTACTGAAGCAAACAAGACAACTTTTGCAGGCACTAGAGAAGAAGAAGCTATACTTATTAGATCATCACGATTATCTGATGCCATATTTAGGAAGGATAAACACAACAGCGACGAAGACATATGCAACAAGAACGATTCTCTATCTGACAAAAGATGGAATTTTGAAGCCTCTTGCCATTGAACTGAGCTTGCCTCATCCAGAAGAGCATCCCGGTGTACTGAGTTGGGTGTATACTCCAGCCAAGGATGGAGCTGAAGCAACCATTTGGGAACTGGCCAAGTGTCATGTTTCAGTAAATGACTCAGGCTATCACCAGCTAATATGCCACTGGTAACATACCTGCGTAGTAAAAAGCTCAGCAATCGAGGCAGAATGCAGCTCAATTTCATCCTTTTTGTTTTGCAGGTTACACACTCACGCAACAATGGAACCCATCATAATCGCCACCCACCGGCAGCTGAGCGTAATGCATCCAATCCATAAGCTTCTGCATCCTCATTTCAAAGATACAATGAACATCAATGCACTTGCCAGACAGACCCTCATCAACGCTGGAGGGTTCCTTGAGATAACCGTTTTCCCTGCAAAGTATTCCCTAGAGATGTCATCCATAAGTTACAAAAACTGGGTTTTTCCAGAGCAGGCACTCCCCGCAGATCTCCTCAAAAGGTAAAATCGAGTAACCTCAAGAGTAATTTTCATCTCTAATTCTAAAAATTACCAAAGTATTAGTCCTTAAACTGCTTTTATTGTCCTCAGGGGAGTTGCAGTAGAAGACTCAAGCTGCACACACGGTATCCGTTTGCTCATCGAAGATTATCCCTATGCTGTTGATGGACTTGAGATATGGGGAGCAATCAGAGCATGGGTTGAAGATTACTGCACCATTTACTACAAAACCGACGAGTCTGTTGAAAAAGACACCGAGTTGCAATCCTGGTGGAAAGACATACGTGAGAAAGGGCACGGAGACAAGAAAGACGAGCCCTGGTGGCCAAAGATGCAGACCATCAAGGACCTCACAGATTCCTGCACAACCATCATATGGGTCGCATCAGCCCTTCATGCTGCAGTTAACTTCGGCCAGTACCCTTACGGCGGCTACCTCCCCAACCGCCCCTCCATGAGCCGCCGTTTCATACCGGAACCCGGGACACCGGAGTACGAGGAGCTCGCATCGAACCCCGACAAGGCACTCCTGAAGTCAATCACCTCCCAGCTTCAGAGCATTCTTGGAATTTCCCTGGTGGAGATTCTGTCCAGGCATCCTGCAGATGAAGTGTTCCTGGGGCAAAGAGACTCCCCTGAGTGGACATCCGACAAGGAAGCAATCAGGGCGTTTGAGAAATTTGGGGACAGGCTCAAGGAGATTGAGAAGAAGATCATTGACATGAACAACGATGGAAAATGGAAGAACAGGACCGGACCGGCGAAGGTGCCGTACACTCTGTTGTTCCCCAGCAGCGGGATTGGAATCACCGGCAAGGGGATTCCCAACAGCATCTCAATATAGAGGAGAAGAGAAGAGGCTCTTACAAAGCGCAAACAATGCAGAGAGCTCCTCAGTATTATTAAATTTATGTATTGTAATTTATAATTACAGTTTAATAAAAATGATTATTTTGAGGAATTACACAGTTTTAAAACGTACAATCCGGGTTAATTTTTTTTTTTTTATGGATTTAATCCATTGTAAAAATATTATTGTACTTATTTAAATTTAATATTTTAATTATTTGAATTTTTTTATAAAAAGTATAAAATCAAATTGAAATGAATGTAATATTGATTCATTGTTTAAAAATTCGATAAAATCGTTTAATTCTTCGTTGTATGGTTTTAACAATTTATGTTATTTTTTTGTAATTTTAAAACTTAAGAATTAAATTTTTTTATAGTCATTTAAATGTGATTGTTTTTATTGTAATTTTATATTTAAATTTTAAAATACTCCAATTACACATAATATATGAAATAACTGCAATTTTGAAGTTGGGGGTGTGATTTGGGGGCAAGGAGGGTTTTCAAGTCCAGAACTGAAGGAAAGCTGCAAATTTGAGGCAGTCTCTATGGCGGAAGAAGACTCGGTTTCTGGTGTGAGAGGTTCCTCCTCCGGCCAGGAGCCTGATTCTGTCGAAGCCACTATTAATCGCGGCGTTGGTGGACTGACCGGTGGGGAGTCCTCCTCCTGCAACAACAATGCGGAGAGCTCCTCTGTAGTGACGTGTGAGGCAGTGCGGAAGGAAAACTTGGAAGACGAAGATTTGTTGATGAAAGAGGGTTCTAAAGCTGCTGAAGAGGGAGATTATGCCGAAGCCGTGGACTGCTATAGCCGTGCTTTAGAGATAAGGTGATGTTTCTTCGTGTTTCTTTCGCGTTCGTGCGATGTATTTTGATAGTGTGGAACCCCATTTTTCTGTTTTCACTAGTGTGCGCTCTTTCCACAATGAAGGTTTTGTCTTCCGTAATGCTTATACGTTAACTGCTGTACGATTTGCGGTTATAGGGTTTCACAATTTGGAGAGCTTTCAACGCATTGCGTCAGTGCGTACTATAAATATGGGTGCGCTCTCTTGTACAAAGCTCAAGCCGAGTCTGACCCACTTGTATCAATGCCCAAGAAAGATGGTCAGCCTCAAGATGACTCTACGAATGATTCTTCGATCAAGAATAATGCTACTAGTGAATCTTCTGCTGCATCTGTGGCGGAACGGGGTGGAAGTGCGCAGTCTTGTGTTGAGACTCCATGTGAGGGATTTTCTTTTAACTTATTTTGCAGGGGGCATGTTCTTCACTTGTTTTGCCTCCCTTATACAATGCTGAATACATAAATTTTATGCACGATGGGATTTGCGTGAATTATAAATGCGGGTTGGAAAGTTTAAGTGCAGAACAAGACATTTGTAGTGCCAAAGTGACTGGATAATTCTCATTTATCCTTAGTTCTCATTTCCAGTGTCTTGTATCTTGTATGCAGTCACAAATTCATTGGGTTTTGCAAACCCTTTTTTATAAGCATGTGAATTTGAATCAGGAATGTTGGATGCCCAATCCTGCACTGTAAGGTTGCAAGCTCTTTGTGGCTGTCAATTATTTACTCAGAGCACATTAGATTCACGCTCTGTGACATTTAATTATGTTCCATGGTATATTCTTGATGAATACTATTGTTATTTTATCCTTTGTTTATATTTTCTTTCAGCAGCCGAAGGTGATGCTGATGATGGAGGCCAAGATGAAAGTCAGGATGAAGACCTTGCTGATGGTGATGAGGATGAATCAGATCTTGATTTAGCATGGAAAATGCTAGATGTTGCTCGGGCAATTGTTGAGAAGCATTCCGGTGATACAATGGAAAGAATGGATATCTTGTCAGCTTTAGCTGAAGTTGCTCTGGAAAGAGGTCAGTTGGTATTTCCTATGTAGTTAACATATTTCAGTTTACATACACGTAGACATTTGAAATTTTCTTTCTTTTATCCAGAGGATGTTGAAACTTCTCTGAGTGATTACCTGAAGGCTCTATCAATTTTGCAAAACTTGGTTGAGCCTGACAGCCGCCGCATAGCTGAGTTGTATCCTCTGCTTTTCTATTTTTTTTTTTTTATTGTAGTTGTATGAGCGTTGTCCTGGGCTAAATTCACCAAATATTATGTAAAATATTAGAGTTTTTAGTAAATTCCTTGACAGTGGAGTTCAGGAATTTCCGTATATGCTTGTGCTTGGAAATTGGCTCTAAGCCAGAAGAAGCTATACCTTATTGCCAAAAGGCTATTTCAGTTTGCAAATCTAGAGTGCAGAGGCTCATGAACCAAGTGAAGGACGGAAAGGCAGAGACATCATCCTCAGGTTCTTCAGTTCTTGATGCATCTCCGGATGACACAAAGGCAGAGATAGAAACTTTGAATGGGCTATGTGGTGAATTGGAAAAGAAGGTAATAATATTAAATAAAGATCCAAGGGTTTGAATTTATACCAACAGCAATCCAACTGCTCTTTTTTCGTGCAGCTTGAAGATCTTCAGCAGCTGATGTCCAACCCGAAATCCATCCTCTCCGATATCCTTGGAATTTTGTCTGCAAAGGCAAGAGGTGCTGAGAAAGATGTTGCTCCTTCGGTGGCCACAGTACTACCACAGACAAATGCTGCGGGACCTAGCGGAAGTAACCATCACTCTACCACTTCTACTCAAACAAATGGCACCTCTGGGGTGACACATTTGGGCGTTGTCGGAAGAGGAGTAAAAAGGGTTGTAGTTACCACAAACACTGAATCCGCCTCAACAAAGAGAAGTTGTGTCGAATCACCTTCAAAAGAGGATGGAAAAAACTCTTGAAGAATGTTGGAGTGAATCTGAAAACCGACAGGTAGTGCTCTGTAGGAAATTTTCGTGAATCTATTCCATATCACTCTGGGCAGTTTCATTGTTAGTTGCATCTAGAACGCTTTGAATCTTCAGTGTTAGTTTCATTGTAAGAATGTTGAACACTGTGCTCCCTTCCAGTGCCCATAGTTATTCCTTTTAAGACTTCCATAAAGTCTAGAGCTTGTGGGTTTTGGCATTCTTCTTATGAGGAAAGTAAGATCTTGATGGATTGACAAAAGGGGTTTTCAGTTATAAAAACACTGGATTGATTTAAGCAACCGCTCAAAAGACAAAAACGATTCATGATCTCAATCACTGGGTGAATCATCCACTATTGGAAACTGTTAAAAGGTTCAACCTATCATTTTCATGACATACCACCAGTGAGGGGGCTCTCTTTGTCTGTAACCTGAATCTTGCATACAGGCAACTTCTCGTTCTTGCTGAGAAGCTTCAAGCTGGGGTGAACTTCGACATGATGCATGGGAATGCTGTCTCCAATGTCCAGATTACTCACATCCACTTCGATTTTCTGAGGGATGTGCTCTGCGGGGCACAAGTACTTCAAACTAGCTCTTATCTTGCTCAGACGGCCACCTGTTTTTCACAGCATCATTAGGAAGAACTGCGCCAGCCGATATTAGGACTCATGCACCCAAATTAAGATCGAGCAGATCTTTTTCAACACTCCCCACCATTCAATAACTACAAAGCTTTAGAAGATGGACAGAAAAGAGTTCTTGTTTTTTCAGGCAAGCAATCTCATCGGTTCAAGGTTCTTGAATCTGTAATGCAAATGAAGTGCTCAGGAAGCAGGAATGGAGCAGGCGAAGCTTACCTTTCTTTAAGCCGGGGGAAATATCTTCTCCTTTATAAACAACGGGCACATCCACTACCAACTCCGTTCCATCTTCCGCCCACGCCATCACCAAATTCAAAATCTTCCCATGTTCATTCTTATGCAACTACAACATATGTTTGTTAAAAATGTGAACTGAACGAGTCCCAGATTAATTAATGAACGCAATCCAAGAAACTCACTTTGATCGGAAGGACCTTTCCTTGCTCAATTATGGTAGAAGAACCCGGTCCAGCCTTGATCTGCAAGGGGAAAGTGGTGGAGCAGAAGAACGGCTCCTCCACTCCATTGAGAATAGACAGAAGCTGCTTCCGCTCAGTGGTGAGGAGAAGCTTCCGGCTGACTGAACCAGTGTTGGTGACCGAGGTGGAATCCCCAGGGATCCTCTGTGCGTAATTTTGAGAGAACACAACTGAGGGAACGCGGCCCTGAGCTCTTTCGCGGACGGAGATACGGTGACCGGTAATTTCCCTGGGAATGGCTTCGATAGTATGATATGAGCGAAGGCACTTAGATTCCGATGCTGTTTTACAGGCCACGCGCCACCACTTCGACATCGGTGATCGGAAAACGAGACCAGACGCTTTGACGTAGGGTTTTCCTTCTGCGAAGAAAGTATATTGGGCTTATTGGGCCGGAAGTTCACATATTACGCGTTGAAACAACATATTGGGCTTTCACTGGGCCTTAATATTGAAATTAATATGTAAAATTAAAATTTTAAATTATTTATATTGGATTGTTCCCGCAACCGCCAATTTGCTTCGCAAGCTTCGAACGTACGCCGTGGTTGCACTGGAGGAGAATTGTTCGGAAAGAAGCTCAAATGAGATGGGAAGCACCCAGCCTCAGCTATTCAGTGTTCGAATAGTTTCAATCGACTATTACATGGCAACCCCTGTTCCCGGCCTTGATATTTCATTCTCTCCTTTGCATGGTGATTCTTCGTTGATCTGGGAATTCAAGAATTTTGCATATTTTGTTGTAAGTTCAAAGATTTTTTGGTTATTCCAGGTGAGCAGGTGAGCGAGGTTCCTGTAATTAGGGTGTATGGATCGACCCCAGCTGGACAAAAAACTTGTCTTCACATTCATCGTGTACTCCCCTTTTCATGTGTTGGTTATAGTTCTGTTAGATTGTGTGTTTTATGTGATAGTTTTTCTGGAAAACGTGAAGTTTCTTTCTTTTTATGGAGGCAGTTGTGCTTTTTTCCATACATTTATATGTTAATACTACGGATGAAAGTATATTTGATTGTGATGAAGTTTATAGTGTAGCTTTAGGATGTTTTGAATTTGATTCTACGTGAAAAAATGCTGCCAGTTGGTTTATTTTCAAGTTTGTAAGTTAAAACGCGAATGAAGGTCTTTAATTTGCAAAAAATGGTGGAAGAGGAGCCACTTTGATCGTCAGATTGTTAAATGTGAAGCTTTTGTCTTAGCAACCTTTTTTTCATGCAGGTTTTACCTTACCTTTACATCCCTTACTGTGATTTAGGGCAGATGAAGAGTAATGAAGGTCCATCAGGCTATTTCTCGTGTTATTTTCCTTGAAATTTGTTTATTATCACTAAACACTAATAATAATCTTTCATAATTTTGCAGTTGATTCATGTGCACGTTCTTTATCTACTGCTCTTGAAAAGGCTCTAAGGGTAATCCTTTCACCTCGATCGTTTTCTCTAATGAAGTTAGTTTCCCTTGAATATTGTGGTGAACAACTGTTTTCATCGAGCAGCTCAAAATTAGCACAGGCTCTCAGAGGCAACATGTGCATGGTTGTGAACCTGTACGGGCGCATAAATTTTATGGATATCACATTTTGGAGGAAATGTTTTTAAAAATTTATTTGTATCCTAAGCAGCTCCTTGATATTTCTGTTAGTTGGCTGCCTTTGGTGCTGTTAAAAAATCTTGTTTTCATAGATGTTAATTTCTTTAACTACGTGTTAAAATCCTAATACGTGTAGTCGTGTTCTATTTTTCAATGCTCATATTTATGCTTCTTTTACAGTATGAAGGACATGTACTAAGCAAAATTCTCACTCTGTTTTACCACCACATTAAACGTTTTTTATTGAAGACCTTGACATTGATATCAGATACTATCCTCAAGATGTCTCCCGTGCGGCAAATCTTCTTCTGGTACCTTTTGCTGCCAACTTAAATGTTTTCTTAACATCCTTTGTCAAGATATTCTTTCGAAGTTGCATGTTGTGGTCATTAAATGGTTTTCTTTGGTATTCATTTGTGGATGTTAATTCTGAGTTTATTTCGTGACATCCTTTCTATGTTTTTATTTTCATATTTTCACTCTTTCCCTTACATTTTTTCTTCTTCCTTATTTCTACATCTTTTCCCTTGCCATCTGCCCTTCTATGTCTCATTATTCTAGGTCTGTTTTGCAATTGTTTGTTGTACTGTAAAATTTTTTTGTTACAATATTTTAAACAATTTACTAACTTATTACCTTGCTACTGCATCTTTTGACATTTCTTGGCAGTCAGGTGCTGTTTGGGATAAGTTATTGCAGCCTTATGAATCGCATATACCCTTTCTTCTCCAGTTCTTGGTATGGAAATTCCATGTGCAGAGGAAGTAATTTTACTTAAACCAACTGCGTGCAGATTCTCATTTCTAATTATGTCAGATCGACTACAATTTGTATGGAATGGGCCATTTACATGTTTCAAAGATGAAGTTTCGCGATCCTATCCCAAATGTTCTCTCACAGCTGAAAGCTGATCGAGTTACTGAACTGGGGCTATCTCAGAAGACCTCAATCTGCCAAGGGTTAGCAGGTCTGACTTGCATTGGCTTTTCAGATCCTGCTATGCCATGATGTTGGAGTTCAAATTTTTGACTCATAGAGTGGCGTTTTGTGTTTATTCCTTGCATATTTAGGTGGTGATCCATGTCCCAGTTATCCAATTTGGACTTCTTCAAGTATCCCACATGGGTGGGTGTGGGAGGATTGCCACCAGACTGGTTCTTTTGAAAGGGAAGATTTTTTGCAGTTCAGACGTCAAAGCACGTGTGAGCTGGAAGGAGATGCAGTTGCAGATGGTTAGTAACTTAACAGTTTGCAGAATTCAAATAGAGGATTTTCTTTCAACTTCTAAATCTTACCCTTATATGCAGACATTGTAAACCAGCAGTTCATATCATATACTCCCCTAACTCATAGCCATTCTGGTGTGAAAATGGTTCAGTCATTAATACCAATTTGGGAGGTTTGCTTTCATTTGAAACTGGTTTCACTATTTTCATATCCTTAACATTGTAGCATCTACTGTGAGATTTTTTGATTATGCCAGGAAGAAAATGAGCGGGATGCAGCTCCTGATAACCAAATTCCCACATCAGGCAGACCACTTCCACAGGACGTGCTAAAGATTTTCTCAGATGAAATGCTATATGGAGATTTTTTTGGTACCAGAGCTGTCACGGAGATTGTGTCAAAATTCACATCGGAACCACTTGGATCTCCAATAGGTTGTGGAGATCTTACTGAGTATGAGCTTGATGGTATTAAGCACAGTGATCAGCTGCTTCCAAAGTATCTGAAGGCAAATGGTGAAAATGGACCTTTTTTATCCCAAGGCTCACAAATGACTAGCGGTGATCCTGCAAAATGTCGTGATGTTCATGAAACTGATAAAATGAATGAGCAAGTCTCTGGAGGACAATTATTGATACAGGTAATTTTTGAGGTTCAGGAAGTATGGAGTGAACTTATTACTTTTCCTGAAGTTTCCGTATTTGGTTCTAGGGTGTAAATGAGCATTATTGAACTTCATGGAAAGATATATTGTTCAAATCTAGGGTTGGCTTGTGGGAGGAGACGTTATTACATTTCTCTGTGCCTCTCTTAGTACTCTATCTTCACATCTCTTTTCTGCATTTGAGCTCTTGTTACAAAATGAGCATAGAGCGCAATTAGGTCCAGTTTTAGGAGAAATGATTTGTGTTCTCTTACCATAAGACTTTAGCAGCCTTTTTTGAAAGAATCATGTAAAAAGTAGCTCAGGGCATTATTTTTTTTCCCAAGTAAGATCGTGGCTTTACTGACATAATTGCTTGAAATCTTCTGGGGAAATGACCTTTTGTTGTCATGCTTTTTTTTTTCTTCTAGTTATATTTTATATCGATCATCTGCTGCATACTTCATGTCTTAATAACAGCACTGTTAGGATGCAGAGACAGATGCTATGAGGCTTTTAAAGTGGCTTGCGTCTTCCCAAGCTATGAATGATATAAACTCTGATGATGAACTCGTTTCTGAGACAATTTTCGGCCCTGAAGATGGTGAACTGTTAAATAATACCAAAATGGAATACGAAAGAGCATCACAGAAAGAGTGCCAAGACATTCTTGATTCTATTGATTTTCCTAAGTGTGAAGATTTGGATGCCCGTACTGAGTCTAATTATTCTGATGAAGTTTCACTGGATAATGTAATTCCTCAAGTGGATGGCTCTTACGATGATCTGCCATTCACTCTGCAATCAAATGAGTCTTCTCCGACTGATACTACTGAATCAAAGCCACATGCAGAAATCTTACATCAGCCTGTAATCAATTCAAATGTTATCCTTGATCACAGAAAGAAGAGACCTCGGTGGGGTTCTTTTCCTGTCGCTTCTCAGAAGGTGACTCATGTTGGGAATCTTGATGTGTCTACTGTTCCAGGTGAAATTAATGATGAGAAAAATGATGCTTTTGGCATTTCTTGCTCAAATGAAGTTGGCAATGTCACAGAAGTCTTACAGAATGATAAAAGTGATGCTGGATACACGAAGCCATCCATATTGGAATGCTCGTTAAGGGATTTGATGCGGAGAAAGAGATTGAATCAACATCAGAATTTTAAATACCATGCCATGGAAGAGAAGGGGAAGGAAGACGTGATATCTGATGATGACACTGAAAAAGAAGATATGGATCCTCTCTCTGAATTGAAGAATGCGTTTGAAGATGATAAACCACCCAAGTCACTCATGCATAAATCTCCTTACACAGAAGTTGGGTTTCCTGAGAGGAGTGTAAGAGATACATGTGAAACATTTAATGAGATAGCTTTTGGCAGATCGTCAACTTTTTTTGATCCATCTTTGGGGCCATTTCCTTTAACTGCCAAAGATGAAAATGCAAGTCCCAGAGTTGATTCTTGCACAGCCCATCATGCTTCTAGTTCTAAATCTAGAACTGTTAGTGACGTATCTAATTGCAGTTTCTTGGATGCTGAGGCACGGGTACTTGCCATGACCTTCTCCAGGAAACCTCCAACCATGGACTGGACTAATCACAATGATAGTGAAACTGCAGTTTTTCTCAAGAAAGAGGAAATGGATGTCAGGGGAACTACATATGAAAGTTTCCCCCATTTTTCATGAGCTGTGAAGAGGAAGAAGACCAGCCTGAAGCTGGTGGAAAACGAGATCAAGCTGCTAGCCCAAGACACTGTGAAGATATTAACCAACACTATGCTATTGGTGTTCCAACTCATTTTTGTGATTCCTCATATTTTTTCTTGCTGGGTTCTACACTATCAGCTCCATCAAGGGAATCTGTTGATACATGGCTTTCATTAAATCAGTTTAAACCGTACGGAAAGTGTGCAGAAAGTCCACCGTTGAAGGCCAAAAGATTATCATCCAATGTGGCTGACTCACAAGTTTCTTCGCAGAATGATCCAGACTCTACTTCTCTGGAGTTCTGTTTGTCTTCTGGAAATTCAGATGTGATCCGAGATCCAGAAAGTCAAGAGAACTGCAGGACTGAAATCAAACCTTGTGATGAGATTCCCGTAAAAACATCAGCTGGCTCATTACCAGATGCCTCTCAGATATCTGGTCCAGATGCAAAGTCAAGGCTTACTCCTTTGAGCCAAGTTGGTTTTCGGGATCCAGCCAGCGAAGGTCAAGGACAGCAGATAACACTTTTAAGTATAGAAGTCCAGGCTAAAACTAGGGGCAATTTAAGACCTGACCCTCGATTTGATGCCATCAGTGTAATTGTTCTTGTTTGTCAGGAGGATGACGAGGTCAAACATGATGCCATTGTGCTTCTTCACTGTAACTCTTCTTTACCAGGGAAGGACCTTGATGGCATTTCCGAAGCAAGGGTATTAGTTTTCACTGAAGAATTACAGCTATTATATTATTTCAGAAAGGTGATTTGTGATTTGGACCCTGATATTCTTATGGGCTGGGATGTTCAATCTGGTTCCATTGGACTCTTGGCCGAACGGGCTGCTCATCTCGGCATTGACCTTTTGAGTAGTATATCCAGGTCTCCATCTTCTTCAGTTGTAGCATCTGTAGGAGAGACTGGAGATTCTGAAAAAGGAATGGGAAAAGAAACATCTTTTCAATCAATGCTTTCTAACTCCACTGATTTTCAAAATACAATTATCGATGATGAGTGGGGAAGAACGCATGCCAGTGGCCTACATGTAGGTGGCAGAATTCTACTAAATGTATGGAGACTGATGCGGAATGAAGTTAAACTTAATATGTATACAGCCGAAGCAGTAGCAGAAGCAGTTCTTAAGATAAAGGTTCCCTCTATTCCTTGGGGAGTGCTTACAAAGTGGTTTACAAGTGGCCCTGCACAAGCAAGATATCGAGCAATTAACTATACATTAGAGAAGGCAAGGTTGAATTTGCAGATTATTAATCAGCTTGATATGATAAATCGAACCTCAGAACTTGCTCGAGTTTTTGGAATTGACTTCTTTTCAGTATTATCCCGAGGATCACAGTATCGTGTTGAATCAATGTTACTTAGATTGGCACATACACAAAATTATCTTGCCATTTCCCCGGGAAATCGGCAGGTAGCTAATCAACCAGCAATGGAGTGCTTACCACTAGTCATGGAGCCGGAATCTGGTTTTTATGCTGATCCTGTCATTGTCTTGGATTTTCAGTCCCTGTATCCATCCATGGTTATCGCGTACAACCTTTGCTTCAGTACATGTCTTGGGAAAATGACGATTCCAAACGTACTCGGTGTTTCCTCATATGCACCCGATCCCAAACTGTTGAACTCTATGAAACATGAGTTATTGATCACCCCAATGGTGTTGCCTATGTTCCCAAGAAGGTTCGTGAAGGTATATTGCCCAAGCTGCTAGATGAGATATTGTCTACTAGAATCATGGTGAAACAGGCAATGAAGAAGTTAGCTCCATCTCACCGAGTTCGCCAAAGGATACTAAATGCCCGTCAACTTGCACTGAAACTCATAGCAAATGTTACCTATGGGTATACAGCTGCTGGTTTTAGTGGAAGAATGCCTTGTGCTGAACTTGCAGACAGTATAGTTCAGTGTGGGCGTAAAACACTTGAAAGAGCAATTGCATTCGTGAACTCGAATGAAAAGTGGAAAGCCAGAGTTGTTTATGGTGATACAGATAGGTATGAACTTGTTCAGATCTTCACTCATCCTGTTTTGAAGCTCTTTTGGTACATGACATCATCCTAATTTTTTTCTTTCAGCATGTTTGTACTCCTCAAAGGGCGTTCACGCCAGGAAGCCTTTAGAGTTGGAGAGGAAATTGCATCTGCAGTGACAGAAATGAACCCGGATCCCGTCAAGTTGAAAATGGAGAAGGTTTACCATCCCTGTTTCCTCCTCACAAAGAAGCGATATGTTGGTTACAGCTTCGAGAGCCCTGACCAGAGCAAACCCACATTTGATGCCAAGGGTATTGAGACTGTGCGGAGAGATACGTGCGGGGCTGTATCCAAGATGCTGGAGAAATCGCTGAAGCTCTACTTTGAAAGTCAAGACAGTGACAAGGCAAGTCTTCTCTTCTCCTCCACTTTTTCCTTCGAACCAGCCTCACTGTCATGGTTGGCAGGTGAAAGCATATCTGCAACGTCAATGGACAAGGATATTGACTAACAGGGTCTCACTTGAAGATTTTATCTTTGCCAAGGAAGTTCGGCTGGGTACCTATAGCGGCCAGGCGCATTCTCTCCCTCCAGCAGCGATCGTTGCCATGAAATCAATGGCAATGGATCCTCGGGCAGAGCCTCGATATGCAGAGCGAGTGCCTTATGTAGTTGTTTACGGTGAACCGGGCTCCAGATTGGCGGACATGGTGGTGAATCCTCATGAACTCCTGGACATGGCTTCTCCTCTCCGATTAAATGGCCGCTATTACATCACGAAACAGATCATTCCTGCTTTACAACGAGTCTTTGGCCTCGTCGGAGCTGACCTGCACCAGTGGTTCCTTGACATGCCCCGGCCGATCCGTGAATCCGTCGGGAGACGTCACCACATGATCTCACCAAACGAACGGCGAACGAGAATCGATTCCTACTACAGGTCAAGGCACTGCATCCTGTGCGGCGAGTTCGTTCATGGATCGGCGCATCTCTGCTCCGATTGCTCCGACAAGGAAACGAGCGTCTGCGTAGCCTTGACAGGGAGAACCTGTAAGCTGGAAAGGGAAATTCATCACCTGAACGCCGTAAGTATCATATCATATGCACTGTTTGATCTCCTTTACCCCGTGGATCGCTGTTTCGCAGATCTGCCGGCACTGCGGAGGCGGCGACTGGTGCGTCGAAAGCGGTGTCAAATGCGAGTCCCTGGCGTGCCCTGTTTTCTTCCAGCGGAGGAAGGTACAGAAACAGCTGCATTCGCTGTCTCAGCTCTCCGCAGCCCAGGGATTCTACCCGAAGTGCAACGTGGAATGGTTTTGATGCAGCTGCCACGGCAGCGTCGACACGGGGACACGCCAACAACATCCTTCCATGACTCGAGCTAGTCTTTACCGCGATCCTAAACACAAATTGTAGTAAACCTGCTCCTTGTAATAATAATTCACATATTTCTTTTTTTTTTAACTAAAGAAAGAAATTGCCGGTCACATATTCAATAATTTTTATTTTTAATAATATTAAATTTTAAGTATTATATTTAGAATGGATTAAATTAGATTTAATTTATTGTGAAAATTAAATTCAAAATCATGAATAAACGAAAAAAAGAATTAAATTCAATTTAAAATAGTGGAATGAATTAACAGATGAATAATTCGATTAAATACAAAAATGAAAAATATATATATAAATTACCAGCAAATCCATTGGTCTCATGGCGGTTCTGTTTTTTGAGGCCTCCCCTACAGGGTATATAATCCCTAACTTCGGTGGACGTCTTCCAGATTCCGGAGCCAAAAATCCCTTGATTTAGCGAAATTCCTGGTTGCTGCTTCCATGAGTGATTTCCGGCGCATCACCATGAACAGCGCTACGGCTGGAAAAATGGAGTCCAAGGTGTTTCTCAGCCCGATTTTGTTGAGTATGAATTTGCTGATTTCTTTTGCCATACATTGTTGTTCTTGATGTTTGAAATGGTAAGTATGCTGATGGATTCTCTTCTTTTTTTATCTATCTCAGGATTACAATGTACGTGCAGCAGGGCGCAGATTTGATAATACTTCAAGTTCGCGACTTGGAGGCTTTGTATTGTTTACATGCCATCTCTCCTTAGCCCTAATGCACTGGTTACAGTTTTGGAGCTCGCCGTCTCCTCTGGCTCCTCTGTACTTGGCCGTACGGCCCATGCACAGATCATTAAGAACCTGGGGTTTGGACTAAATGCTTTCATATCTAATCATCTCATCAATATGTACTCCAAGCTCCACCTTCCCTACTCGGCTGAGACTGTTCTGCTTTTGACGCCTCCGCATTTATGCTCAGTCGTTACATGGACTTCCCTGATCGCTGGTTGTGTTCAGAACAACTATTCTTCTTCTGCTGTCTCATATTTTACTGCTATGCATAGGGATGGAATTCAACCCAATGATTTCACGTTCCCTTGCCTGTTTAAGGCGGCGAGTCATCTCCAATCTTCCATCCTGGGACAACAGTTTCATGTTCTTGCCATCAAGTTAGTTCTGGTGGATGATGTGTTTGTGGCATGTAGTGCTTTTGATATGTACTCAAAAACAGGGCTTCCAAAAGAAGCAAACAAGATTTTTGACGAGATGCCTTATAGGAATATAGCGACATGGAATGCGTACATGTCCAACACTCTGCGTATGGGGAAGCCCCGAGAAGCTGTATGCAGGTTTGTGCAGCTCCTACACAGCAGTGAAGCCTTTCCGAACTCTATTTCGTTCTGTGCTTACTTGAACGCATGTTCAGAAGGGAGGATGCTGCTAGAGGGAATGCAGGTGCACGGTCTTCTGATCAAACAGGGGCAGGAGGCTGGCATGTCAATCTTAAACAGCTTAGTGGACTTTTATGGCAAGTGCCATGAAGTTGAACTCTCAGAGAAGATTTTCAACAACATGAGAGAGCGTAGCAGTGTGTCGTGGTGCTCAATGCTGGCAATTTACGAGCAAAATGACATGGGAGAAAAAGCTTGCCGTTTGTTTTTGGAAGCAAGGAGGGCTGGCGTTGAGTCAACAGACTTCATGGTTTCGAGTGTGCTCAGTGCCTGTGCAGGATTAGCAGCCCTTGAAGCAGGGAGAGCGGTCCATGGTCTGGCAACAAAGGCTTGCATTGAGGTGAATGTATTTGTAGGAAGTGCTTTAGTGGACATGTATGGGAAATGTGGGAGTATAGAGGACTGTGAACGAGCTTTCTTCCAGATGCCATCTCGAAATTTGATCTGTTGGAATGCAATGATTGGTGGGTATGCTCATCAAGGACGGGCAGAAGCAGCCTTGGAACTCTTTAATGAGATGACTACAGATAAAAACAATGGAGCAAGGCCTAACTATGTAACTTTCGTGTCTGTTCTAGCTGCTTGCAGTAGAGGTGGTATTCTTGACCAGGGAATGAATATTTTCTCAGTGATGAAGGGAGAGTATGGGGTTGATCCTGGAGCCGAGCATTATGCCTGCATTGTCGACATGCTTGGAAGAGCAGGACAAGTTGAGCGTGCTTATCAAATTATCAAGGAGATGCCTGTTTCGCCTACCATTTCAGTATGGGGAGCTTTGCTGGGTGCTTGCAAAATACATGGGAAAGCACGGATTGGAAAGATCGCAGCAGATAACTTATTTTTGCTTGATCCAAAAGACTCAGGCAATCATGTTATCCTCTCAAACATGTTAACCGCAGCTGGCCAGTGGGATGATGCAAACTTTGTGAGGAAGGAAATGAAGTGTGTGGGGATTAAGAAGAATACAGGATACAGTTGGATGTCGGTCAAGAACACAGTGCATGTTTTCCAGGCAAAAGATACATCACATGCTAGAAATTCAGAGATTCAAGGAATGCTGGCTAAATTAAGGGAAGATATGAAGGTTGCTGGTTACACTCCTGATACCAAATTGGCTCTATACGATTTAGAGGATGAAGAGAAGGAGCTAGAGGTATGGAGCCACAGCGAGAAGATTGCCCTTGCATTTGGCCTCATTGCTCTACCTCCTAAAATCCCTGTGAGGATAATTAAGAATCTTAGAGTCTGCACAGATTGCCATAGTGCATTCAAGTTCATATCAGGACTTGTGAATAGAGAGATCATCGTTCGAGACAACAATAGATTCCATCATTTTCAGAACAATCAATGTTCTTGTGGTGACTATTGGTGAACGACTACGTATCCATGGTGTAGATTACATGACTTTGCAGATTAGTCACAGTGAGTTTCCAGAGTTGGAAGTGTGCAGAATAGATCAGATGTAGGAAGTTTGGCCCAAACTCTAAAGAAGACACAGATACAAGTTCCAATTACATATCCAAAATGTAGGAAGTGATATCTTTGTAGGAGGAACGTGATTCTGCTACATAGGATGAAACAGCAGGCAACATTTTAATTTGTGAGTGATTATTTCTCTCTCTTTTTGTTTTCCTTTACAATTATAATTTTCTGAATGCTTGTTTCTTTTTTCTCCTTTTTTATACAATAATTCAGTTCGAGATTTCTCCTTCAGTCCCTATCTCTCAGTTCTTTACTACACCATAAACTGTCCTGAGCATCAGCTTCTCCAACTTTCTAGGGAATAAGCATCCAGCCCGCACCTTCAGGAGCTCTTCACCAACATCAATGGCTGCCTTCTGGAAGTTCCTCCCCTTCCTCTTCTTACTCACATCGGCAAGCCTCCACCACCATCCCAAAACCGCTGTATGGACAATGCCTGACTGCAAGTCCACCACCGGCCAATGCCTAGACTCCGACGCTGACTCAGAATCCAGTCATCAACACATGTTAGTGGCCACTGCCAGGAGATACATCAGCTATGGAGCTCTATGGAGGGGGAGCATCCCTTGCTCCCATCGTGGCGCATCGTACTTCAACTGCATCCCGGAGCCGATGCCAATCCGTACCGTCGGAGCTGCAACGCCATCTCCCTGTGCCGGGGATAGTTGGCCGGAGTTTGAAAATGTGGAGTGCTGTAGCTGTGTGAAATTAATCAACGGACAGCGATGCCCACCTAAATACAAGTAGATAGGTGACCACTTAATTAAATTGTTATTGCTTGGGGCATTGCCTTAGGTATTTTTTTAAAAAAATTGGTTAGATAATTTTTATGAAAATAAAAATAAATAATCTTATTTTTTATAATATATTTATAAAAGAATATTGAATCTATTTCTGCTAATCGGGCTTGACGGCCATGGCGGCCCAATTGTGGCTAGAAAGAGCCCTACAAAGGCCCAGAAGCGGTTTTGAAACCGCTGTTTCTCTCCCTTGTTCTCTTTTTCTTCGTCACCACGAACGATCCTTCGCCGGTTCGCTTGAATCGAAGCTTTGTGCATAATAATCCTTGAACGGAGAAATTGCCGGATTCTCGTATTGGTTATGGTGGTGGGCAAATGGATTGTGTCTAAAGGTGAGATATTGGAGGATGGTGCTAAATCCCTCAAGCTTCGTCTCAAAGAACGTTTCAGAGTCGCGGTGGTGGGTACCAACGTCGCCGGAGCTCCAGGGCCACCGATTTTGGTTACTTGTCCTCCTCTTTCGACCGTTGGATCCATCGCTTTTCCGATTTCCGGCAACGCTCTCTAGCTTCCACATCGGCGTTTCACCGCAAAACAGGTCTGACTCTGCTCTTGAATGTTCGTTGTGTAGGGTTGAATTTGTAGAAGGTTTTATTAAGTGAAAATGGTTCCTTTCTCTCTCTTTTTGTATTTAACGTAGTATTTATTGATTCTAACTGCAGTTAGCAAGGATTTTGATGCTGAGGAGGAATCATCCTTGACAAGGAGGATCCAGGCGATTGCAGTTCCTGTGCTTGGAAATGTTTGTCATGTTTTTATGCATGGACTAAACCGAGTCCAGGTGAGGATAAAAAGTTACAGTTTTTGTGAAGCTCCATGTGTGAGCATTGACTCCATGATACTTTCTAGATATACGGGGCAGAAAAATTACAAGATGCAGTGTTACATAGGCCGAAAACCACTCCCCTCATTACGGTATAGTTTCAGCTAATCCGTTTGCTGACTCTCAATTATTAGCATATCAATGATATGATCCTGATTTTTTCATTTAAGGTGCTTGGTTTCTAGTGATGGTGAGGTGATGTACTGGTGTAGGTTAGTAATCACGTTGCATCTTTGGATGATCCTCTGGTCATTGCTTCTTTGCTGCCTCCTAGCGTGATGCTGGATGCAAATGGCTTGAGGTGGACACTTTGTGCATCAGATCGATGTTTCAAAAACCCGGTCACTTCTGCATTCTTCAAGTGTGTAAAAGTGATGCCTCTCTCTCGAGGGGACGGGATATATCAAAAGGTACCTTATTGTTTTTTTCATTTATTCCCTATGATATCTGTGTGAATGTATTGTGTTTGCAATGTTTTTCCTTGTAGTAACAATGACATTATAATGTTAACCCGCCCTGTTTTGATTCAGGGAATGGACTTGGCTATTTCAAAGCTAAATCGTGGTGGGTGGGTTCACATATTTCCTGAAGGAAGCCGTTCTCGTGATGGTGGAAAAACAATGGGATCTGCAAAAAGAGGGGTCGGAAGGTATTGACCTCCTCATTCCTAACACCATCTGAACAATGTTTCCAGATTCTCATGTGACTGAAAAGATTTCATGTACATTGACCCTGGGGGAAAAAATTGTTTCTAGTTGCAATTGAATCCTGTGGCTTATGAAGTATTACTGTGTCAAATGCATCTCACTGTGTTGTTGTTGTTGGTATCTTCACTTGCCATTATTTAGAGTGGGTACAGAAGCAAAAGCTCAATCCCTTCCATTTGCAGGCTACTGTTGGATGCTGACACTCTACCCTTGTTGTGCCCTTTGTGCACACAGGAATGCAAGATGTCATGCCTCTCGGGCCAAGTTCCCTCGTATAGGAAAAACCGTACGTTCATGCGTTCGATCAACTTCAGCATTTTTTTTCTTCTCGTTTCGTCTCCTGATGACTGAACCTCCGTTCTCTGATCTTGATCATGTCTGCAGATCACTATACTGGTTGGCGATCCAATCAAATTCGATGACATAATAAGTGAGGAAGCAACAAGAAAGAATCTTTACGAGGCCGTTGCTGCTAGAATAGGTGATCATCTTCAAAAGCTAAAGCTCCAGGTGGAAGAATTAGCAAGAGAGCAAGCCAGAATACACTCCCCCAGCACCATCGACCGAGCTTCCGCCCTCTGGCAGACCGTAGACTGGGAATGTCTTGGGATTGAAAACCTCATAACTAGCCATGACAACCCTCCAATGCCTGACCCTGCGGTCGATCGCCAAACAACCCAACTCCACGGGCTCGAGAACATCCACAAGGGTCTGGGCGAAATCCCATCTGTTTCCAGATCCGCACACCCTGGTCTCTGGACAGAAGAGGTAGTGTTTGGAGCTAGAGGTTTATTCGATAGCTATGTGAAGTACAGGAACAGGAAGAAGATGTACCATCACGAGGAAGCTGTCAGCCCTCTGAAGGCGTGGAATCAGCTCTGGAAATCCATGTATGAAACAGAAGAACTTGGTCTAACTTCATAAATTCTAACTCCTTTTTCCACCACTGATACGCATTTCTTGTTTTTTTTCAGAGTGAACTAATTAAAATGAGGTATAATGGTCGTTTGGTTAATGGTTGGTTTTAACCTAGGGTTCTTTTGTTATTATTTATATGTGGATTAAAAAAAGATGAATTCATAGATTTTTAGTATGAAACTACTAAATTATATTTCATTTTTGAATTAAAAAATTACTAATTAATTCATTTACTTTGATAGCAAAATATTCGTGCAATGATTCTATTTAATTTTTGAAGATTCTAATCTTTTGTCAATGTGTAGTAAAATAAAAAATTCAAATTCTGTGATTAACTTCAAAAATTATTGAATTTCTTAATACTATATTTCATAAATTAAATATTTACTTTTTACTTTTTATTTACTCTAAAAATATATTTATATCATAACATTAAATTATATACTAATTTAATATTAAAATTTATAATATATATTTTATTTTATTAAAGTTTATAATATAATTTTATGTTATCCATTTTTACAAATTTTATTTATATAATTTTAAAACGGATTCAATTCTATTCTACATAATATAAAGCACAAAACATTATGTGTGAAAACAAGAATTTGGTAAATTAGAAAGTATAAAAGTTGATACATATGCATGTTACTAAACCTACTTCTAACCCCCGGAACCGAAGGAAGGGGTGGAGTGTACACGATACATGCAAGCCTCGTTTCACTGCGTTGTCATCCTCCATAAATACACAAGAAAATCAAAAGCTGCTCAGCAACGGCGTCTCCTGCAACTCCATCTCCCCCTCGTCCAGACGCGCCGCCGGCTCCGGCGATGAACCCCTGTGCCGCCTCCTCATAGGTTACCTTTCTCACCGCCATCTGTGTTCCTGCACCAGTATTCGTCTTTGTTTCCACAATGGGTGTGCCTTTTGGTGAACAGTGATCGCATCCATGGAGCGCCTGGCTTTCAAAGGGATCACTTCCACTATGGTGCCGTGTCTGACGCAGGTGATGAAGATGCCGGACTCCGCCGCCGCCGGGTACGTCAACACCTGGATCGGATTCACCTCCATGCTGCCCCTCCTCCTCGCCGCCGTCGCCCATGTCTGCCGGAATCGGTACCGCCTCATTCTCGCCTCTGGGGTGCTCTACGCAGGGGTACGGTAACGTACTTCAGCTTTATTTCTTTACAATTTTATGAATTTTTTTTTATAAAAAAAAAAGACGCACGAGCACAACGTGACTGAAGAGGTTCCGACAACGGTTGTTAGCCGATTCCTGCCTGTCTCTATTTACGGTTAACCGTACAAGGTTGCGTCATGTTTGTCTGTCAATATATTTTTTTAATTAATACCAATTTTTTTTTTCAAATCGAATTATACATATATTACGAAAATAAATTCATTATTTAATCCTAAAAAATGATGAATTCAACATTGAATTTTAAAATAATGATATTTACTATTATAGTGAATTTACTTTTATTATTTTAATAATATGTTTTTGGACCAGGGTTTTCTGGCTTTGACCATAAGGTCAATTACATGGCCGGCGACGGGACGGCCGTCTATGTCATCCCTGTCCTGGTGTCTCTACGTGATCTCGTTCGCTCAGAGTGCTTACAACCCTTCGTTGCAAGCCTATGGAGTCGACCATATCGACAATGACGAGGCGTTGCCGGCGATCGCCGGGGACGAGGACAACTCCGATAGAAAGAGGCACTTCTTCCAGCGGTGGTATTACGGTGTCTGCCTCGGCATCTTTCTTGGTGTGCTGATCGTTTCGTACGTTCAGGAGACCTTCGGATGGGCGCTCGGGTTCGCCGTTCCGGCGGTCACTATGGCCGCTTCTGTTGTCATGTTTTTTTGTGGGAACAGAGCGTTCGGTGAGAAGAAGAGGGGGATGATGGTGGTGATGTGAAATCGTGGAAAGAAATTGATGTGAAATCGTGGAAAGAAATTGCAGGAAGGGAAGGGTGATGGGGGTTTTCAGGAATGGGGACGAGGGCCGTACACCGGAGGAAGAAGTGGAGGAGGAAGGACGTTTGCATTGTTGGAAAATGGGGACGGCGGTGCTGCGGCTTTTTCCGACGTGGCTTTCGCTTCTGATGTTCGCGGTGGTCCTCCAGCAGCCGGCCACCTTCTTCACGAAGCAAGGTATGGCCATGGAGAGAACCGTCTTTCATGGCCGCGTCAAGATTCCGGCGGCAGCCTTGCAATGCGCTATTCCGTGACTATAATCATCGTCATGCTGATCTACGACCGGCTCTTCATTCCCCTCGTCCGGCGTCTATTCCGCACCCACAGCGGCCTGCCTGTTAACCAGAGAATGGCCATTGGAATGGCCTTCTCCATAGCCGCCATGGCCGTCGCCGCTTTAGTGGAAAAGTGTCGGCTCAAGCTCAACAAAGGTTTGCTATTGAATACTACAAGCAAAGCCATCATTTCCCATACATGCTTAAAGACATTTTTTTCTCCAAAGGTTCCACAGAACCACACATGAACATCACTTGGCTGCTTCCACAGTACGTATTGCTCGGAATCTCAGACTTCTTCACGGTGGTAGAGATGCAGCACTTCTTCTGCAGTGAAGTTCCGGCGAGGATGCGGACGATCGGAATCGCAATGTCGACCAGCGTTTTCGGGGTGGGGAGCTTCTTGGGAGCTCTGATTATCAAGCTCATCGAGAAGCTAACGAGCTCCGGCGAGCGGCCGGGAGGATGGCTTTCCGATGACATGGCGGTGGCTCGGCTGGATAACTACTACTGGTTCTTGGCCGTCGCTAGTGCAATCAGCTTAGCAGCTTTTCTTGGTTTTTCGATATGCCTCCAATCCAAAAAAGGACCACTTTAATTATCTTATTAATTATTATAAATCTATTTTTTTACTTTAAAAATATATAATTCTAAATAGAAAATTTAAATAGTCTATTTGTAATTGGATTTTTTATGGGTGATTTAATTTTTTAGATCATGTGAAAATTAAGTTTAATAAATAATATTGATGTTATTAATGCGAGAAGAGTGATAAAGAAATATTAAATAATATTTCGTTGACGAAAAATTGGGAATGTATTTTATTGGTTTTTCCAATTGGATGGCGGCCGGCGGCGGAGTGACGTGGTGTTGTGTGAGAGATGTGAATTCCATCGTGGCCGTTCAAATAGGATTGCCCATCGATCTCTCTCAGCGGTTAACTACATGCCCCGAAATTTGTATTCTGGAAAAAGCTCGGAGATAAATGAAAATGGCTAAGGGGCGGAGGCATCGGCTCCCATCTTTGAATTGATTCAGAAGAAAAGAACAAGGCAACAGAAAGGGTCAGGGGTAGACCCGTTTCGTGTTTAGTTTGCAAAAGTTTGAGGCTTTATCTGGTTTTGATCTGTTGGAGATTTGAGAGTTGGGTGAAGCGATTTTGGGATTAGATCGGGTAAAAGACGGATCTTGTTGTTGGGAAGAAGTGGCGATTTTTGAATTGTTATGGGTTTGGGCGAGTCAGATCTTCTTGACGATAAAGATGGAGGATGCAAGGGGGCATCGTCGTTGTTGTCTTGCTCGATTTGCTTTGAGGTTGTGATGGACGTGGGTGAGAGATCTTGGGCTAAGCTTCAGTGCGGTCACCGATTTCACCTGGGTGAGTGGAATTTGTTTCGGTTTGTGGAAACTTGAGATCTAATTGAAATTTTCTTGGATTTGTCTCCTACGAGGCTCGAAAATTGTAAATTGATCAACTAAGGAGAGGCATTTGCGGTTGATTTGTCTTGTCTCTTGTGGTTCTCTATACTATAGGATCTGGGGTAGGTCCTAGTGGAGAAAGTTATAGAAGAAATTTGATGGTTTATGGGGGTGTTTTCTGTGCTTACATTGGGTATTGCTCTAAGTTTATGACATCTTGATTCAAAAAACAAATAAAGAGTCGAACTTCTGTTCTGTGAGATTAAGGATGCAATTTTGTGTTTCGCCAATCGGTCAATCTTCGTCAGTTTCTCTCCTGATTGATTAAAGACACAATCTTTCCTCTTGAATATATTTTCATTGTTTCAGCTCTTTCTTACACCTAATAAGATGCTGCATTTCTTCCTTGATGAATTGTAATGTCTTATTTTGCTTTTGCTTTGCAGACTGCATAGGCTCTGCGTTTAATGCAAAGGGTGCTATGCAATGCCCCAACTGCAGGAACATTGAGAAAGGGCAATGGCTATACTCAAATGGGTTTCGACCCACACCAGACTTCAGCATGGAGGATGGGCCCCATGATGATGATGTCAATGAAATTAGCTATGCCGAGCTGGTGATTATCTGTTTTGTTCTTTCATTTTGTATTTCGGTGCTCTACAATTTAGTACTTTATTTTCTCAATGAGCTGTGTTTTCTTGTGGTAGTCTACACTTCTTGTTAAATGGAAATATTTATCAGTTGCAAAGATTTGGGTGGTGGGGGTTATTCGGGTTATGTGAAATTTAAAAGCATAAGGAACTAGAAGAGAAGCAGTGACCATTTGAAAGTGCTAGTGTGGATTAATGTACTAACACAAAGGCTTGTCTGGTTCCAGTTTTGGCATGGTGCATTATTTTATTGCCTTATTTAACTAAAAATTTGTTGCAGCCTTTTAGGGTTCATTGGTGTCCATTCAGTGGATTGACGAGCCTCCCTTCATCTCTAGAGTAAGCATCATATTACTTTATGACAATGTGGAAACCAGCTCTTTTATTAAACTGCAAGTTTCTTGTTTAATGAATTAATTATTTTTTTTCTGTGATCTCAAATGTGGTACTTCACTTGTTACCAGCTTTTCTCGACCATTACCTATGGGATTGTTCTTATATTTTTTTCCCTCTTGTTTTGTGTAGTTTTCTCAGTCTTCTGGTTGTCGTGAACAATTCTTTCACTAAGAATCTAATTTTTTTTTTCCATCTGCAGAGAAGGGGAATTCTCCTCAATTGCATGTAAGATTGCATCTTGTGCTCAAATTCTGATTACGCATTTAATACTCATAGCATATGGTATTGTTTTCATGATTTCCCAGGTTATTATTCTAAACTTTTCAGAATATATTTCAGCGCATCCCTGCCCATATATTGCTTATTTTGGACCAATCCACCCGCCTTCAGCTTCAAGTGGAAGTATTTCAGATGGGTCTAGTTTCAATAACCACTGGAGTGGTCCATCAGTTCCAAGCGAGGCACCTGGTTCATTTGCTTTCCATTCAATGGATGCTTATTGCCCATGGGATCAGTCTTCGCCTTTTCCCACAAATGCCCGTGTTGGCGGTGCAGACCAGGCCTCCATGCCATCCATGGCTCAGAGAACAGCCAGGAACAGCTCTGATATTTCAAGGCTGGGGGTTCACCCCTTTGTTATGGGCCACAGGTCAGTTTACTGAAATTTTAGCCTTGTCTTATGCAGCTTTCATATCCATGTGTGCATCTGCTTTAGTTGTATAGCTGATATTTACATTCGAAAAGCATCCAGTTTTCAAAATTTAAACACACCCCAAGGAACAAACAGAAAGCAAAATTTGTCGAATAGATGCAAGTTTGATCTAGATTCTGTTGTCACCAGAAATGAAAATAAGTAATTTACTACTCAGTCTGCAGAGTTTGGTTGTTTAATGGAAGTTGTGACATGTGTAATTTGTTTCATGGATTGTCTGGTATCAGAGCTCCAAGCCCAGTTTCTTCCTCGGTTGTTCCACATTTCTCCGGCAATGTTACGTGGCCTCGTGAGCGTGCTCCTGGACAACCACATTTTCAGCAGCCAAGTAACACCCCAGCAGCATCCACTCCTGTTATACCTACCGGAAGAAGATCGAGGGTGGGCTTGGCTCCTGTGGCAGCAGCAGCATCGTCATCTGGCCAGCAAGCCAGTGGCTTTTACTTCTTGACATCATCAAGTTCATCTGGAAGGGCCTTCCAAGAAGCCGAGAATCACCACCACAACCGTTTCCATGGTTGGGGACGAGAGTACCATCAGTCGTCCCCATTAAACCTGGTAGATGGGGACTCGATATGGGCGCCTTTCCACCCACCAGGACCAGGTGGTGCCTCTGCAGCAGGGCGGCAGCGGCAGGTATCAGACAGGGTGCCTCAAGCACTGCCTCAACATCTTCATCACCATTCTCATCACCATCATCATCAGTGATGGATGATGATGCCTGGGGTGGGTGGTTGGCTTTATGTGATGTGAAGCAAGCTTAAGGGTGAGAGTGGGGGAGCTGGTGGGAAATGCAGAACTCTTTCAGGGTATGTATTTGTGTATGATGCTTGAGTTGAGCGTGCTACAATGGCAATGCAAATGCAGATTTGTAAGAACTTTACTGGTTTTGTGGGGTGCCAGAAAACTTCTTCATAATTCACCTGTGACTTTGAGGCTGCCACCTCCACCTCCAACTGCTGTGTTTCTGAAGCCAGGATTGGCCTTTCATCTTCTAAATACATTTATTATTGTGTTTTTATTATTGCCATACTGCCTTGTATCCAATCTTGTTATTGCATTTCCCCAGTAGCTTTTCAAGTGTTCAAGTGCGCTGAATTTTCTTACTTCCAAGTCAAGTACCAAATAGGACCCTGACAACTGGAGTCAAACACAGTGTCCTCTTCTTAGGCACTCCCTCCCTTGACCCCAGGCCCAGGGAGTTGAAGACATCCTGCTCCTATTTATTTTCACTGTCCAGACCTTGACACAGATGGGAAGAACACAAACAATCCCTCTAGATTTCTTCTTAAAGTCCATGTTAATGATCCAGGAAGTTCAACAGAACACTGTTCAGTTCATTTCGGTTTTTTTCTTTCTTTCTGCAAATGAAAAGCATTTTATGGAAGTAGTAGCATCATGTCGACAAACCGGCAGAGTGAACAAAACCCTGATTCACATGCCTCGTAGTATATATACCGGGACGAATATGTAGATAGATCAGGCAAACAACTCACACATACAACAACACAGCGCCACTTTAGCAACCAGCCAGCCATCTGCTACATAGACTACTTACAACCCTCTTCTTCGTTCTTCTTCTAGCGCTGCCTTGAACCTTTCAGACGTTGTATGGGGGAGGAGAGCTCCTGGGTCCGGCTCCCCTTTCGTAAGCAAGCGATGCTGACCTCCGGCGGAACCGATACGCTTCCCTTCCGGCCCCATCTGATCAACAGAACATGATGAACTTGAGTCTATGGCACTAGAAAAGTAATCTACTTGACTACGACTGGCTAAAAGTTGATTCCTTGAAAAAAGGGATATGAATAGGATCCGGATATGCGGGAAGCATCTATCCATTCATCACTTTTGTGAGGATCAAACAAACATTCGACAGGGGAATCGTTTAAAGTTCAATCACCATCACTCTGCTAAGCATCATTCAGGAGTCAGCATGCAAACAGAGAGCATGTAGTGGTAATATCAGTTGGGCAACCCGTAAATCATTATCTAAAGAAGACGCGTTCTTTGAATTAGGTGAACATCAAGCTCAAGAGGTTAGTCAAGTATGGATGGGAAACACGTGGGAGACGGTGACAATCAACAGCAATAAGAGACCACTTTGCCCCCCTCTGTACACATGTGAAATGTTTGAAGTGCCCCTGAACGTTGTGACCGGCGAGACTTACCGGAGAAAGGAGATACTGGAGATACTGGAGGAGAGGATTCGGATGGGGAAGCCGGCGGCGAGTCAATATTAACTTGAGGTCGTCGTTTCACGATCATTATGCTTCTCGTCACTCTCATTGTATCATCCGCCGCCTCTGTTTTCCGATCGTTTTCTGTGACACAAAAGAGAAAGCGAATTAACCTTCGTCCGAAACCGAGATCCGGAGGTTGCGACTGGAAAAAAACGACGATCCACAGTCCATCTCAGAAAATAAAATAAACGGAACCAAAATCGGTTATTCCGAGTTTCATTGGCGTCGATTCACACAAGATCAACGAAATGCTCAAACTCAATCAAGCAAAAACAGGTTACGAATCTCGATTCCCTCTGTTCACTTTTTAAATAGCAAGGGCTGCATACCCATGCGCAAATCAGATCTGAAGTTAAACGTAGTGTTTCTCCTCAGTTTCCCGAGACCGGTCTCCGGCGGCGGGCCGGCGACGGTGTCGTCCCAGAGATGGTGAAGCAACCCCATAGACTAGTAAGAGATCGCAAGCCAGAAAGAGTGGAAGTTCATGGGAAGCACGGCGATGTATTTATCGACGAAACGGCGTGCGACTTTTCAGGACGAAGACAAAATCGCAGCCGTAGGATCACATCACCAGTGACGTGGATATGCGTATAGATAAGATGATTGCTACTTGGCCCGCGTGATCATAAGCCTCGTGGCGAACAATCTAAAGCGCATGACTTTGTGGGCCCCGCTGTTTGCTAAAAATGAGACAGTGACGTACATGTTTAATGGTATTGATTTATCTAGAAATTAGGGACGTAATTGTGATTAAGGAGGAAACCCTAGTTTCTCATCCACTTTCATACTGCATGATAAAATCAATAATATGAAGAAAATAAAAATAAATTAAATTATTCTGGATTCAGGGTTAGATTTGGTGTCCTAGAAAAATGCCAGCTTTCCTGGAATAGGCATTGACTTGGTTGCCCTAGCTTATTTGAAGCACTAATGGCCTATGATTTAGATATAATTAGCATTTATTAAGTGAAAAGAACATTTACGGTTAATACACAGACCCTGACGTCCAACGTAAATGTCTGGTTGCTATAATCATGCAAGTGTGTTGTTTTTGATAAGCATTAGTTTATTAGAAAGTAGTCTACTCTCAAGTGTCCATCAGGACACGGAGGTGGACGCGGATTGTGGCCGGAGGAGAACCCGTGATGGTTTTTGTTAGTGTGGGAGAATTTTTGAGTGCCATGTGCATGGTTTTGTAAATCCATCGAAGATTGAATTTTCAGCATGTTTTGCATGTAAATGTGGTGAAAATGTGTATGTACATTTAGTTCACACTAATTACAAGAAAGTTAGAAACATCAGTTGGTTTTGATTTAAGGAACCACATCTCATCCTGCTTACCTCGAAGAAGGAGCTACGCTGGATTGTTGACTCGAAAGTGATTGATTTGATGCTTCAAGAGAGCCCTCGGATGGGGGCGATGGAGGAGGAGAAGGATTTGAGTTGCTACTTGAAGGGGTAGGTGGAGTAGATGTTGTATCTGACTGAGTTGAGCTGCCGGTTGAAGGGGTTGGGGGAGTAGACATTGTATCTGCCTGTGCTGATCTCCCACTTGAAGGGGTTGGCGGAGCAGATGTTGTATCTGACTGAGTTGAGCTACTGGTTGAAGGGGTTGGGGGAGTAGACATTGTATCTGCCTGTGCTGAGCTCCCACTTGAAGGGGTTGGCGGAGCAGATGTTGTATCTGACTGAGTTGAGCTGCTACTTGAAGGGGTTGGGGGAGTAGACGTTGTATCTGTCTGAGCTGAGCTCCCAATTGAAGGGGTTGGTGGAGCAGATGTTGTATCTGACTGAGTTGAGCTGCTACTTGAAGGGGTTGGGGGATTAGACGTTGTATCTGTCTGAGCTGAGCTCCCAATTGAAGGGTTTGGCGGAGCAGAGGTTGTATCTGCCTGAGCTGCACTCCCACTTGAAGGCAGTGGTGGAGGGGATGTATCAGATTGGGCTGGCACATCACCTGGAGGAGGTGCTAGAGAATTGACTGTTTCCAGTTGCACTGAACCACCTGGAGGACTCTGTAAACTGATCGATGCATCGAACTGAGTGGAGCCATTCGTTGAAGTGCTCGGCGGAATAGCAGCTGTTTTTGATTGGGTTGGACTACCAGCAGAAGGTGTTGATGGGGGAGGAATTGCATTTGAATTAGCCAAATCATCCAAAGAAGAGGATGGTGGATTGGCTGGTATTTCTGCTTGAATTCTCTCATTAGATGAAGGTGGCGGAGAAGTGGATGCATCAGATTGAGTTGAGTGGGTCGATGAGACTGGCGGAGGAGCTGTTTCATCCAGCTTATTTGAGCCGCCAAACGAGGAACTCGGTGGAGTACTCTTGGTGCTTGGAGGTGATTTTGATGGTGGGGACGAAGTCAAGTCCCCAACAGAAGATGCTGGAGGAGGGGATAAATCTTTATGAGGTGTTGAAGTCGGACTACTCATCGGAGGTTTAGCAACTCCATTGGGTGTCAATGATGTTGTATTCCCACCACTCTCACTTGTGGCTTCATCACTGTAAGATGGAGGCGAAGCTAGAGGAGCGCTAGCTTCACCTTGAAATATCTTTGAACTTGAGTTTCCAACTTGAGAGGATTGAGAAGGAGGTGCTGTTTCATTGTGCTCTACCGGTGGCGGTGAGTGTGAGCCATCATTTGGAGTTTTATAGGCTCGAGGTGGCGGCGAAGTTGAATCACGGGCAGGAGAAGGTAACGGAGGAGTGGTGGTTCTTTGAGCTCGGGACGCCGGCGGCGGAGTCTTACCACCAACCTGAGATAAACCTGAGACTTGTGGAGAAGCAGCAACTACACTTGGTTTTGGTGATGAAGTAGGTGAAATAGTTGCTATTCCCTTAGATTCCTCTCCACCCGGAGAGAGGGTTTGATTCGGCTTGGAAAATCTCGAAGTAGGCGGAGAGGCTGTCGTCTCCATTGATTCAGAAGATTTTGAAGGAGGTGGAGAGGCAGACTCGTCTGACTTAGAAAACCTCGAATCAGGTGGAACAGATGTTCCATTTGGCTTGGAAAACCTGGATGGAGATGGAGGGACTGTCTCATTTGCCTTAGAAAACCTATCAGAAGAGACTGGTGGATGAGCATGCATATCAAACTCCACTTTTGGAATCGGGGCAGCTGCATTTGACATTATGCCTCCTTCAACCCCTAGATCAGAGGACATGGCTGGGGCAGCTGCTTCTGGGCTTCCATGAGTTGTAATATTCGTGTCAACGATCACAACGGTGGTGGCACTGGGAGGTATTGGCGGCGGAGGTGATGCCTTTGAGGAAGGCAAAGTCGTCTTGCCGGGGATCGGAGTAGGACTCAGGGTGTTTACACTAGGAACAGATGATGGAGTTGAGCCATGGTGCTGTTCCTGGCTGGCTTTCGGCGGGGAAAAATACACCTCCTTTTCAACTTTAGACCCCAAATCCTTGGTTTCTTCCGGAACTACTGCAGAATACTTCACATTTGGATCATCTTTAGGCACAGGGAATATGAAACCAGGTGTGTAAGGAACTTGGGTCAGTGGAATCCATCGGCTGCCATCCAGGAACTCTGCTGTTGTGAACCTTTGAATACGGCTTGATGGCAGTTCCTTCACACCAGCCCACTTCACCCGCTGCTTCTTGGGTGCAGCAGGGCCTCTGTTGTTGAACTCTGTGTAGAACAAGGTGTCCAAAGCGAATGTTGCATTCCATGGAAGCCATCCATCAGGACTGATAGCATCATCGAGAAAAGACTCCATTATAATCGTCCTGGAGTATTGCTTCCATGGTCTGCCGAGATAAGACTTGACATGTCTTCTCACAGGGTACAGTTCAGAAGAAGCTTCAATGGTGCAGTTCTGGAGGACAATCCCTGTTGGCTGTCGAATTTCTTTCCTCCCTTGCGCTGTAACAATGCACTGTTGATTCTCCATAGGCTTCCGTATGGAGAGTGTGCAGTTCTGGAAGACGCACGCACTGTCACCAAAGAGGAAATCGATCGTCCCGGAGATCTTACAGTTCCTGTAAAACTGGCGATATGTGTGCGCATAGAGCGTGTCTTGGTACGCATCCATGTGGCAGTTGTAAAATATCGCCTTGTCGGCGGTGACCCGCAGAGCCACTGCTTGGTGCTTTTCTGGGCCGGCCGTGTTTTCAAATCCGATGTCCCGGGCGACGAAATCATCTGCTTGCACGGCTGCACGGCGCCACGAACCAGTCAAGAATCAGTAAAGATTGAATTTTTACACTTGAAAGAAGGCGAGTTCTTTCAGTCATTACCAACGGTAGCAGTGTGGTAAGTGCCTGTTCCGTCTTTGAAGTTCAGATTTCCTGTGATTCTTGTCTTGGTTGGGCCATCTCCGATGACGAACAGATGCTTCATGCTGCTGTTGAATTGCACCTTTTCTGCATACACTCCCTCTTTGATGTACAAAACAAATGTTTTGTTTCCATTCTTCGGCACGTCTTTCAGAGCTGCGTTGATGGTCAGATGACTACCAGTCCCATCCTTGGCAACGATGAGGTCTGGTTTCACAACCTGCGGCGCTGTTGCAGACAGAAGCTTGCGCCTTTTGAGATCCACCCACTCCGGGAACTCGCCACCATCTCCCCCGGTCACCGAGAGAAGCCGGCGGCTCGAAGAGCTGCTCCCCTGCATCCCCAAAGCTTCTAAAAACGTAGAGATCTCAGCCACCATAGCCAAGGCATTGCTCGTCATTTCCATCCCTTTTCTCAGAGCTTCCCTCATTCTATTCCCATCATCTCCAGGCACATCCTGGAAGCCATCCAAGCAAGTTTCTTGGTGGGTAATGGCGCCACTCAGCCATATCTTCAAATCCAGGAGAATGTCTTCAACATTAGTGATATCAAAGCTGGTGAACTTGGTATACGATCTCTGAAGATCGTCCACCGCTTTGTTCATCAGCTCCTGACACGTTTCAAGAGCCATCTTCGCCCGCGGTTCGTTCTCAGCTCTGCGAAACACCGAAGAGTTCTTGACAGCCTCCTTGAGATACCTAATGGACGCCTGAAAAGACACCCCGATAAGCTCCTTGGGGTCGCTGGAGTTATGGCCGGCGAGGCTGTCCAAGCAAGCCTGCTGGTAATCGGTGGTATCACATATCGTCATGATCACTCTTTGCGAGGCGGAGACCTCCGGAACCTTCTCCTCCGTGCCGCCTGTGCAGGCCACCACGAGGATGACCACCATGGCTACCAGAACAACAGAACTGATGGCAATCACACCGATCTTCTTCTTGCTTTGGTCCATTTCCTCTGGGTGCTCTCCTATCCTATTCTATGCTACGTTTGTGCTGTTTGCAAGCTATGGCGTCGCTTGCCGGTGGGAGACAAAAATAGTTGGGAAACGTTGAATTGGAGGTGGGAATCGGAGTTCCTTCAACCTCTCAGACATACATTTTTCCAAGCTTGCTTACTATTTTTAGTGGGGGTTCCAGGGCAAGGTGACGAAAGAAACAAGCTTAACCTTTGACTTAACCAGTGATATTAAAAACTTGTTTACTTTAAATTCAATAAAATATTTTTAAAAAATGAAATTTAATTGAATATCAATTAAAGAGAAAATGTAATAAAAACAAATCAAATTTCAATTAATATAAATAATTTAATCCTCAAATTTTAAAATTACAAAAATTAACACATTCAATTATAAAAAAATATCTAACAAATATTCAAATAATTTTCAAAATTTTTTAAAAATGAACCACTTTACATCACTATAAATCAGCTTTGGTTTCTTACCCAACAAAATTTTGTATTATGGTTTTTCGTATTCATATATAAAATTCAATAAATTGAAATCACTTGATAGTGTCACATTGCATTCGTATTTTCTGATTTTTGGAATTGTTTGATAAATTGAAATCACTTGATAGAATCATATTGCATTTGTATCTCATGATTTTTGGAGTTCAATAAGAGTAAAACTATCAAAAGAGAGAATATAATATATGAATATTATTTATAATAATACACAATTATAATGGTGTTAGAATCAAAATCGATTAGTTTTAGTAACATAAGTAGTTAAATATAGAATTTCATAAGTTTGAAATTAAAATTTTTACATAAAAATTACATTAAAGTGTCAGTCCACAAACTTAATTCATCAATTAAATTAAAATTTAGTACAATAAAAACCCCAGTATATCGGATTTTTTTTTAAAAAATTTGTTTCTGGTCCTCAGATTAGTAGATACTATTTGCATTGGGATAATATCTGGACAGCCTCAGATACCGGCGTCGAGGTACACAAATGGCGAGTGCTCCAGTTGTCGGAGTGGGAAATGGGGTTTCGTCATGCGTACTGATGACTTGCTCGATACCGCGATGTTCCGTGAATCGCAAAAGCCAGTTACCCAACGCCGATTTATCTAACTTCGTGGGAGTTTCCCTTTCCGGAATTCGCAGTCATGGGCTGATTCCAACTCTTTCCAGAAGGGCTTTTCTGCCGTCTGTTTCTGGGCTCTGGGATGCGGTAACTGGCGGATATTCTGCACGTGAAGCAGTCGTTGCTATTCGACGAGGAATGCTTCTTTTCAGACAGGTAAGATTGGGGAAACCGCTAGCGAAGGAATGCGAATTTCCAAGTTTTTTATTTAATGTTGAATGAGGTTTTTGTATTGTGCTGAAGGGTGACGTTCCTGGTTCATTAGTTGAGTTCGACAAGGCTATTGAGGTTGATCCTCGCCAAAGAGCATGTTAGTTTTCAAATGATGACCCTTTTTTGGGAAGTTTTACTCATGAATTTTCTTCTTCATTTTATTATCTCGTGATGTAGAATTATATTTTTAGGTGATCAGTTCTGTGGCAAAGAGGGTTATCATTGTACTATGTTGATAGGTAGGTTACTTGTTTCTCTTTATTCTGAACCTTCTATAGCAGTTCTTTTGTTTTTTTCGTTATTCGATATCTTCTCTGTGGATAATGTTGCTCTCTCCCTAGATTTGAAGAAGGTGCAGAGCAATTTAGACTAGATGTTGCACAGAATCCAAATGATACCGAGGAATCAATATGGTGCTTTCTTTGTGAGGCACAGCTTTATGGAATTGATGAAGCTCGAAGACGTTTTCTGGAGGTATATAATCCTCAATATTTTCTGATACGTTCGAAGCTTTACATATTCAGGCAAATGAGGATCAGTTATCTTGCCCGGATTTGCTATCTGGTACTTACTATTGGTGATAGAAAACATTCCATTAGAAATCTTCTGCTTAAGCTTTAGGATGTTGGCTGATCAGAAAGTGTCCCGTGATTAAAAAGATGCACTAAGCTTACTTCCCGTACACAGGTTGGTGTAGATCCACGGGCTGTGATGCGCGAAGCGTACAACATGTTCAAAGGCGGTGGTGATCCTGAAGAGGTGATCTTCGTTTCTCAGTGACACTATTGACACTTGAGAGTTTCCTCGTTGAATTAGCATGCCCCTTCCTTCCTATATATGCAGCTTGTTGCAGTTTTTGCAAACAGGCGTGAAAACGAGAACTTCTATGCGCATTTGTATGCTGGCCTCTATTACGAATCACAGGTTGTATTCTAAGCATACCTTTTTCACTCTATTGCCAAGTGGAAGTTGCTGTTCCTACTTGTTTTTCACTAGTACAAACACTGATTTACAGTTTATTTGAACCACAGAACAAGGCCGCTGAAGCCAAATTCCACATAGTCGCGGCATGTAAATCCCCATATGGTTCGAGGTTAGTTTCACCCCATTTTCAAACTATACTTCCCTGATTCATTTGCTGCAAACTCCCTGACAAAAACTTCACTGATTCAGCTCTGATGACTACATGGCTTCTCTAGCCAGAGTTCATTGTTCCTGCAGGGAATGGAACTCTTGACTAGAATGAGGATTCCCTCAACCAGATATGTATTCATCTCCTGGCCTTGTTTTCAGTCCCATCAATCGCTGAATCCAAACCAGGATTATGCTCCAAGTGTTTGTTGAATGAGATCACATGACTACTTGTTGAAATGATGAAGGTAGAATCTTTCCCAAGTGTTTGCATGATACAAGCAACCCATGAAGAACAATTTTTTTTGGAAGGTGTACGAGCAACCGTTGGAAATTTCCGTTAGTTTATATATGACACGTGCGTAAATTCGCATTTTCTTAACATTCCTGGTTATTTTTTAAATAAATTTAATTGCTTTTTTTATTTCTACAGTTTACTTAGTAGAACATTAAAAATTATTTTATATTAAATAATATATATTAATCATATAGTATCATAAATTCGATACTCAAATAATTTTGTTAATTTAACTTGTTGTTTAGGATTAAAAGAAAATTATTTATTCAGTAGATTTAATTAATATCATATGATAAAATATAATTTTATCTCTTATTTTTTATTTTATTTTATTTATTACGGTAACGTGGGATATTCGCATTCATCTAAAACCGGGTTTCGCTTTTTATGGATATTCTGCGGGTGATGCTCGCGCGGGTTAGGCCCACAAGGGAGTCTTCCCAAACTACCCTTTGGAGTGTCCGCCGGTTCAGGGGTGTACATGTAACTTCACCTTGGTTCGTCATTTTCGGAAGAGTGGTAGGATGTTGCTTAAATTCACTCAGATGACGCCATGAAGGACCTCTGTTCTTCACCTTCTTCCAGAAGTCACATTGTGTCGTGTGTGTGTGTTGGTGTGCTGAGCCGCAAGACGTGCAAGGCAAGGGTGCCTCACTTTTGCTGTGTTGCAGTGGGCTGTGTCCTTGCGGAGATGCGGACGCCATGCAGATGCGGAGGGGAGTTTTGGTGATTTCTGTGAGATATGTCGACGGAGAGGCTAATTTACTCTGCTGATCACCTTAAGTTTTCGTCATCTCATTCTATTCGGTTCGCCGCCGGTGAGGCGCCGTATCCGATTAGGATATTTGAGGAGCTGCCCACGGCTACGATCGTCGAGGTTTCGATTCCGGATGCCAGTGACATCTCCCCCTTGCTCTTGACGTACACCATTGAACTCCACTACAAAGAGGTAGACCTTCAATCTCTATTTACTGTATTAGTTTTTCGGACTTTGGAGAGGAGACGTTATTTTAAAACTCACTTGGGGTTGTATGATTGAAAATGGGAGGGTCGTTTTTACGTTTTACTGTTTTTTGACAGCATATATGGCGGGTAATCAAAAAGGCGTCCGAGGTCATCTATTTACATCTGGCACTGAAGAAACGTTCCTTAATTGAAGAGTTACATGGGAGACAAGAGCAGGTATGTTTCCACTCTAGCCAAGCCTTCCTTTTTTCAGTCACTGAGATGGTTCCTGTAGGCAGGGGTGGTTAGTGAGTGATTGATGGTTTAAATCCTACCTGTAACCCCTATGGGAGAATTAGAGTAGGTTTCGTACGTGATGTGCATCATGTGTTCCTTTCCGGAAAATGTGGTTGCTAATAAAATTCTTCATTTACAATGTTTTTTTCTTGTGTTGGAACCTTATTAAAGATCGGGGAATGGCTGCATAGCATTGGATTGCGAGATCATGCAACAGTGATGCATGATGAAGAGGATCTTGATGATGGATCTGCTCCACTACACAGTGAAGATAGTGCTAAAAACAGGTGATTAGCTGTTTTCTTGCAATATGCGGCTTCAGCTAATGATGTCCTTATAATGATATTTTTCAGGGGTGTTCCATCAAGAGCAGCTTTCTCAATCATTCGTCCAGCTATTGGTGACCAGCAGACAATTATGGAAAAGGCAAGAATATCAATGCAAGGCTACCTAAACCATTTTCTGGGGAACCTGGATGTCGTTAATTCCTCCGAGGTGCAGAGCAAAGACCGAGTTTTTCTGTTTTCCGATGCATGTTCCAAGTTGCGCGTATATTAATTCTCGGCTTTTTTCTGATCTAAGGTTTGCAAGTTCCTGGAGGTGTCTAATATGTCATTTAAACAAGAATATGGTTCAAAGCTAAAAGAAGGTTATGTGATGGTTAAGCATTTGCGAGAATCTTCAGAGGACAATACATGTTCAGGTGGTTGCTTTGGGTGTTGTTTTGGTTGCTGCAGGAAACGTTGGCAAAAGGTAAATACTTTTCTGATGGACAAAGGCATATTCATCACAACTTTTTGACTTGCTTTACTTACTTAAATGATACGCACGTGTTTTAAAATCTTTATTAGGGCACTCAACTATCTGCCGCTTGCTTGTTTTTGTTCAAAGGATGAAATCCTTAATGATAGTTGGTTTATTATAATTCCCAGTATCCAACAGACTTACTTCTGTTGAATTTGCTGGATTGTTGATAATATGAACTCTTGAATTCAGGTTTGGCTTGTTCTGAAACCAGGTTTCTTGGCTTTCGTTAAACATCATTTTGACACGAGACTGCTGGATATAGTTGTGTTTGATATCCTGCCAGCTTCAAATTCAATAGACGATAATAATGCGTTTTTGGCCAAAGAGCTAAAATGGCATAACCCTCTGCGGAATATGTTTCAGGTACTTTGTCTACTTTGATTGGTAAAACATCAGATATGGAACATATAAAACTTCCATTTCAACATAATTTTCTGTTTTTCTTAATGTAAAAATATAATCGGCACTCATCTTTGCATAATGAAACTGATTGTGATTTAGAGTAGATACAATTTCTGGCTAATAATATTTGGGAAATACTTCCTTAAGCGAGAACGCTTCAACTGTTTTGCTTAAATGAAGAACACTTTAAATATTTGATGCATATGTTTTTTTTTTCTTGTGCTTATCTGTTGAATATCTTATCATGTTGTCGCATTTATGCTCTAAGCATAAACGTTGGGTGTGCACTATGTTTTCCTTTGGAAAGGGAATGTCTTTAAGTCAAGCTTTTAATACTGCATTTTAGGTTTATTGTGGGAATCGAAGCATAAATGTGAGAACTTCAAGCCAAGCTCAAGTTGAAAGCTGGGTTGCTGCTATCAATGCAGTCGGAATAAAAGGTTCAGAAGGCTGGTGCTTTACTCACCGTTTTAATTCATTTGCCCCTATTAGAGGGCTACCTGAAGATGGCAGTCGAGCTCAGTGGTTTGTAGATGGTAATGCAGCATTTGAAGCAATTGCTACAGCAATAGAAAGTGCAAAAACAGAGGTTAAACTTCATAGAGTTTAGTGTAGATCGCTCAAATTGTTTTTTATTAGGGTTTGGTTATTAAAATGCAGCTTTACAACTGTTGACAGATATTCATGACTGGCTGGTGGATTTGCCCTGAACTGTATCTAAGAAGGCCATTTTCTAATGAAAGTTCTTCTCGACTTGATGCTTTACTTGAGGCCAAAGCTAAGCAAGGGGTTCAGGTAAGGCCATTTTGAAACTCAGTCTTTAAGGATTTCCTGTGTTGTAACAATGGTATATCACTTTCATGTCATTTTTTGCTTTAAAGTGATTGGTGAGCTTAAAATTATCATTTTTCAGATATTCATCCTTCTATACAAGGAAGTTTCCATTGCTTTGAAGATCAATAGCTTACACAGCAAAAGGAAGCTGCTTAGCATTCACGAAAACGTTAAAGTTCTCCGCTATCCTGATCATTTGTCCACTGGAGTGTACCTATGGTACGCTTTTTATTGGTGATAGAATTATTTTCACATTTAAATTTCATATAAATAATGTACAACTGGTTCATGTAGGTCTCACCATGAAAAACTTGTTATTGTTGACCACAAGATTAGCTTTATTGGTGGACTAGATTTGTGCTTTGGGCGCTATGACACTGGTGAGCACAAAATCGGGGATTACCCTCCTTGTTTATGGCCAGGAAAGGACTATTATAACCCAAGGTATGGCAAATACTAAACACTTTTGAAGCCTCTAAACCGCTCAGATTAACTGCGAATCTTTCATCTTTAATATATTGGAGTCATCTGCTAGCTCTCATAGTTTACTGGACAATATAAAATTATTGTAAAACGGATCTTGTATTTTTTAAAGGCAAACTGAACTATTAAACGTGTCTTTCAGAGAATCAGAGCCAAATTCATGGGATGATGCTGAGAAAGATGAGCTGAACAGGCAGAAGTATCCTCGGATGCCATGGCACGATGTTCATTGTGCCGTTTGGGGCCCCCTTGCAGGGATATTGCTAGACATTTTGTTCAACGTTGGAACCATGCGAAGGTTCGTTTTCATCATTCATCAAATGTTGGAAGTACTTTTCTATCGGTGATATCTCTCCTTCAATCTTTATAGCGAAGCAAAGCACCAAATGAACAAAAGATACCACTACTCATGCCTCACCATCACATGGTTTTACCTCATTATTTGGGACGGAGTCAGGCTATTGTTGTTGAAACGAATACCACTGGAGACAACTCAAATGACGAAAACGACACTTTTTGTCCTGAAACGCCTATTGAAGACATTCCACTTCTCCTTCCATATGATGCCAACGGTTTAGAAAATTCTGCTTCTGAAAGCAAATCAGAAAGCTTTTCTTCGGCTGAATTTGATCCTACAGATTTGGGTGAGGATTTCACTTTTCGTCAGCAAAATTTTTTGTTTCCAAAACCTTCTAATATTTGAAAATTATTTGAAGAAATGTCTGAGTTCGATTTTCAAGTGGAAGATTTCATTTGGCCAACGGAGCAAGCCTTCCCTGCTTTTCCATCACAGACTGGCCATAGTCACTTATGCCGCTGTCAGGTTGTCAGAAGTGTGAGCCAGTGGTCTTCTGGCACGAGCCAAACCGAAGACAGCATTCATAAAGCTTACTGCACTCTTATTGAAGAAGCTGAATTTTTCATATACATCGAGGTAAGATTTAATATCTGATCTATGTTAATCAGTTAAGATTTTCCTGAATAACCTTAAGTGAACATTATCTTAAACAACATCGTCTTCCAGAATCAATTTTTCATATCAGGCCTCTCTGAAGATACTGTTATACAAAATCGTGTGCTTGAATCTCTGTATAAGCGCATAATGCGAGCACATACAGAAAAGAAGTGTTTCAGAGTCATCATAGTCATCCCTCTACTACCTGGATTTCAGGTAGCAGCTTCTGCTTAATTACCAATTAGATCCTTATCTGTTTTTGTTGATTACATAGCCTCTATATTACAGGGTGGTGTTGATGACACCGGTGCAGCTACTGTTAGGGCCATAATGCATTGGCAATATCGTACCATATGCAGGGGAGAAAGTTCGATATTGCAAAAGCTTTTCTCCAAGCTGGGCCGTTTAGCAAATGATTTCATAGCTTTTTTTAGTTTGAGGACACATGGTAGACTTTTTGAGGATGGCCCTGTGGTCACCAGTCAGGTTGGTCCTCTTCACTTTGGTTTAGACCACCTTGGCCTTGGTTTATATTGTTTTACGATTCTCTATGATGTTTTTTTAAATGAACCATTTATTTCCATGCTGAAGGTTTATGTACATAGCAAAATCATGATAGTAGATGATCGTTGCGCTTTGATCGGATCATCCAACATAAATGATCGCAGTTTGCTAGGATCTAGAGACTCAGAGGTTAGCACAGTATTAGACTGTCAAGAACCAGAATGTCGTTCGTTCCTTCCATTGAACCAAAATTTCGGCCTCTCATTCTCAGACTCATGCTTTATATAACTTAAACAGATTGCTATCCTGATTGAAGACAAAGAATACACTGATTCATCCATGGCCGGGAATCCATGGAAAGCAGGAAAATTTGCGTACAGTCTAAGGCTTTCATTGTGGGCAGAGCACCTGGGTTTACATCCTGAAGAGGTGTTTACTAAATCGTGAACTTGTATAAAGATACAGAACTAAATCATTAAAGCTCCTTCTTGTTCTCATGTGTTCAACCATAAATTGTCAGGTTTATCGGATAAAGGATCCAATAGCCGATACAACATACAGGGAGTTGCTCTTGAACACTGCTGAGGTACATGAAGTTTCATCTCAATATAGTGGGCATCAATGGGAAACTGTTCCTTAGCCTTTACAACTGTTTTTTTTTTTAATTTCTGATTTTCTCACTATGCAGATGAATACAAAAGTTTACCAAGAAGTCTTCTCTTGTATCCCAACGACAACATCAACTCCAGGTTCTTAATTTCTACATGCAGCCTTGTCAGTCATGACATTTGCTGTTCCTCGTCGTCATTTCTAAATTTTCTATGTTCTCAGATTGGCTCTCAGACAAAGCATGAACCACTGGAAACAGAAGCTTCAGCACACAACCATCGACTTGGGAGTATCACCTGAAAAACTTGAGATCAAAGAAGACGGGCTCCTCCTATTCCTTGATCCATGAATAGACTAAAATCTGTAAGAGGGCATCTTGTTTCCTTTCCATTAAGGTTCATGAGTGAAGAGGATAATCTCACACCTGCTTTCATGGAGGGGGAGTTTTATACATCTCCTCAGGTATTCCACTGATAGCTGCTTAGCGTGCATTTGTTATAGCATAGAATGCATTTGACAAATGTGTACATACTCAAAAAAATGCCCCATATTCATTCTATTGTTTCTCAAATCTTTGTAGAATATTACTCCATTTGAAATGTGAAGATGCATAGTTTGTTACAGAGCACTTTCTCTGAAAAAAAAACTGAGAATTTCCATATCTCCTCTGTAACATAAATTACTGCTTTGAAACCTATACTAAAATAGCAGCATGTAAACATCACACAGAAACTGGAGTCAAGTGTGAAAAGTGTTGCAGTTTTTTTCCTAACCATCAGAACTTAGCAAGGGCAAGAAGAACCTCCTCTCTTCAGAAGAATAGGCTCCCAAGTCCCATGGGAGCTGAACATTCTCTTACTACGAAGCTTTGCTCTCTTGCTTTGCAGGTCTGGCACTGTCCACATGAGCTAACTGTACAATTAACCACTGGTCTGAGTTCTTTTAGAGAGATGCAGGAAAAGATAAGGAGCAGAGAGAAGATGTAGCATACAATGTGTGACTTCCACTCGGGTTTGCTATGCATATCTGAGGACTCACCCTCCGGAGATTGGCTGCCGGCACGCCGGAAAATGTGCAACAGAACGGCGGCATCGAGGGCTGCATATTCAAGCTGCTTGCACATTTGAACTAATGAGGTAATGCATAGAACAGAACTCGCATTTTTTGAACCAGCACCAGAGAGGATATAAACAAACTGCAGAATCATTACACCAACCTGATGCTTGCTTAGAGGCCTTTGCTCCCAGTTGCTGTTTCTTCTGGTTTTGTTCAAGCTTGTTCCCAGAATTTTCTGGATCCAATTAAAAAAAACATCCAGCAAAAGAGTTGCCCAGAGTGAACAAGATATATAACTAAATCCAACATGGAAGATTAAGAATTTAGAAGTGACTGTATATCTGCTAAAAGTTCTGATCTTATAAAAAGAATTTACCAGTGCGAGTCCAGAGAGGCCTCCTTTATGTTCCTTGAACACATTTTGAATGTCAAGAAGCATTTCAAAATGCTTAAAACAATTCATCCCTTGATACGAACTGGCAAGCATCTTCACATCACACTGAAAATTGTAGCCTGCAGGTTGCATCAGCCAGAACTCATAATCGGTACCATATTTCAGTAGGAAAGCTAAGCATCATTGATCTTGCTCAACTAGACATTATGAGATTCCAAGCTATACATTTCATACCAAGTTTTAGTATATTTGATGACTGCATTACTCCAGAAAGGCATTCATCTAGAACTGTGGGGGCGTCCGCATAGAGAGTGATGAGATCAAGTATGTAAACCACCTTCTCAGATGCAATTTGCATAATTGAAACCTGCAGCAAATGTAGTAATATTTCCATACAAGGAGGCTCCAACCAAATATATCTGCTTTATGACAAAGAACAGATAACATGGTTCATACACAATTCATATGGTAAAAAATGACCTTACTAGGGGGGCTACCCTTCTCATATGTTGGCTTCCATTCACAGTCAACACCAATAACCTTGCATTCCTTCAAGTAACATGTTGCAACACGAAGTGTATCAACTTCATCAACCCATACAACATCCTCAACAGACAATTCATTAAGGTCTAGGAAACGGTGATCCAAGGGAACTGTTTCTGTCTCTGAAATATAATTAAATCTGAAGTTACCCGGACGCAGCATATAGAGATTCTATGTAATAGAATGCTAGTTTTACCCATTGAAGAATAAAGGAAATCAGTTGGCATTCACATATGCTCACTCATAAACAACTAGAAACATCATAAGCTATTTTGGTAGGATATACCCTTAAAATTCAAGAAACCTTTGAGGGAGTATCGATGTGAAAGCTCTTCAACCTTCTCAGAGTAGCCAGCTTCCATTGCTAAATAAACCTTATGTGTACCATTAAAAGGAAAAAAAATGTTAGGCTATTCCCTCAAGCACAAGTAAGAATAAACATGATGAAAGCAACTAGCTTTATGTTGGAGAAAAATGTTGCATATCAAACTTCACCAGATTAGAAGATGAATGAAAACTGGGAAGGGCTTAGTCAACATGGATAACAATAATTTGTCAAAAGCGAACTATATCCAGCACTTAAGGCATGATATTACTGCCATACGCCACATAACTTGTTGAAATACTAACAAGATAGTGAAGGAGCTGTTCATTGCCTTCCGCCTTAGCCTCTGCTATCTCCCAAACACCTTTTTCCGCTAGTTTCTTCAGTGACCTGTAATCATGCACATAAGGTTGTTTGACCTTATTCGAACACAGAGATGCCATGAAAAGATTCTAAAAGGATAAATTTGAGCAGAAAAAGGAATCCACATGCCTTTCTTTGTATTGAATATAGAGTTCTGGAAATTCTTCGCGTAACTTATTTCTCCTTATAACATCATATGCAAGAAGAACGAGTTTTTGATCAAGAATTTCTTGCACAAGAAAACACAAGGCAGGCTTGCCTAGATACGCTGCCCACTTCTCTGCAGCATTAAACTGCCTGTCTTCCATCATTTTTTGAAGCAAAGGCGTTGCTGACTGATGAATCGAGAAGTGTATTAGGAAATCTACAGCTCTCGTGTACGATTGTAGTCCAATCAACCTCAAAACGTACTTCTCAACAACTTCTTTTGAAGTTTCAGCTTTCATGCTGCTCATGCTGCGTGAAACCGTCCTCACATTGTCAATATCGCATAATTGGACATCAAAAACTTGTGCAACTTTTATTGTAATAGCGTCATTGTGAGCTACACTGCCATCAAAGATATCCAAAAGTAGAAGAGCTGCACAAACTTTCGCATTTGATTTGTCTTCATCATGCCATCTTGCTTTAGGAAGACGACAAAGAGCTGATAAAACCAAATGGTTGAATCCATCATAATACGTCTCAAGAATGTGCATCATGTAGAGGCAGCGAGCAATCAAAGTGGCTGGCCCAGCTTGTGGATTATGAAGCAATGCCAGGTAAATCTGCTGCTGTAGTGTCTTGAACTTTATAGATGCTTTACATGTCCCTGTGGAAAGGATAAAAACCTCCATCATTACTGAGACTGATCAATAGGCACAACAGGAAGAAAGCACTTTACAAGGCTTACCATAACCATAGCATTCCTTGAGAAGAAAAACGAAAACCAATGGAGAAACATGTGAAAGATCACAAAATGCATGCTTTGACAATGTGTTCTGTTTACATCTCCGAGCTTCATTCCATTCCATATCTACATAAAAAAAAAAAAAAGCAAGAACCTGCAAGAAAAGCACAGTGCTCATTTTTTGAAAGCAATACGGAAGACACAGCAGAGGCGTCAATTCTCAGGAAGAGGAGGAATTCCAAAGAGTTGATGACAGCATTGAGACCCCACTTCATTCACCGGCAACGACAAGTATGCTATTCTTGACATATAGAGCCGCTTGAAGCTAAAACATAAACAACAAACTTAAACCTGGGTTTAATTCTATTGAGAACCATCACCAAAAAAAACAAAAAAAAAAACAAAAAACAAAAGAAACTTCGGTAGTGATGCTGAAATCCGACAAAGGCCTCCCTCCTTTCTTTATTAAAAAGTGCTTAGGTAACGATAAGACCATGGTCTTATCATCTCCAGTGTCCAGATCACTGTGAGAACTTTACCAGCTCATTCAGCATTTTTGAATAAAAAATCCAAAACATCCCTACCCAGCACCAACAAAAATCCAATTTTTATCCTCCCCCAAAAGCAACTACGCCAGACAAACGCTTAAAGAGCATGATCAATCACCGAGAATCAATACCCAGAACGAAACTTGAAACGATTTGACTGGGAAAAGAAGAAAGTCCCACCTTTTTTTCACCTCTCCTCCAGTAATCCAAATTCCAACTACCAATCGCAAGCGGTCACCGTTGACTCGAGAAGTGCAGAGCTCCTTCCCCCAGGAATCCAAAGTACTCTTTTGACCAGCATTGTCATTTTTGTACTTACGAATGACATCGCTGCACGTGTATCCTATACATAAAAAGCAAAGGGCATCTATCAATCATTAAGTGCCAAAAGTCAAAACCTCATCATAAAAACATTTGTGGGGCGTAACGTAGGTCAAGCTAATCGATGCTTAAAAATGGTCATCAGCCATGGAATGGAATGATGGGAGTTGAAGATGATCCATTTTTATAACAGCAGTAAGCACTAGTGGAAGATGATACTAATTTTCTGAAAAAACTGATAATAGTATGTATCAGTGTGAGAAGCTTTGTAGGACAGATATGAGAAGTGGATGTAGTGAGACTTTGATAATATGTATTCCTCTTTGAGGGAAGAATCAAAAGATTACTAAGTTATGCACAAATACACTTACTTCTAGGGATTAGCCGTTGCTCAGTTGGAGATACAACAGCATTGACATCAGCATATTGAGCCATTTTCCTGAAGTGGATGAGTTGATGGATCCGTGTTGGTGGCCCATTTCCTAACCTTGCTGTCAAGTATAATCAGCCCGAGTTGCTGACAGACCTTCTTCTTCTTCCTCCTGTTATCTCTCGACGCACTCTTATTTTCCTGGTCTGGGTCTTCCACATTTCTCATAGTTTGCTGCTGTTTTGTCTCATGTTCGTCCTCACTCGCCATCAAAAACAGCCATCTGGATGATGAAAAATAGTGCTGAAGCAGTCATCTCAGCCAGCATTCTGTCAGAATCGCTTCAGAGTTTCGAACCATGATGATTCGACTAATTTTGCAATAACGTAATAGGAAGATCATACTTCGGGGCTTTTTCTGCAAAGCTTCCTCACTTTTTCAGCGAAACTTCTAAGACGCGTCGGTGCTGTTTCGGGGAAGCTTCTTCTATCTCTTTATTTAAGCAGATTTTGTTGGCCGACCTAATCATTCAGTCATTGATAACCATCGTCGTGTTCCAACCGTCTATGACCATGAAAAGACCTCCCGTCGACGATCTCTTCCGGTCCAAGTCGGACAAGCACGTGAGGAAGTCGGTTTCTGACTCATCGGACTGCATTAGTTCTTAGTGTAGTGTAGTGTGTTCATCTGTTGCTTTCTCATTTGTTCTTGTTTTTGCCAGTGCATGTCAATGGGTGAACTTTAATAGGGCTTTGGATTCGCAAGAATTCTGGGGCTGTTTTGAAGACCCTATCAGGATGATAGTATGATGCTTTTCCTCGTTTTCCCAACTTTTCCTCTTCAGGCAACAAAGCTTTCTTGTCCACTGCTATGCATCTAGTTCCTTGTTGGGTTCCTTTTTCGTAAATTTGGTGTGGTTTTACTTCGGCTTTTCGAAAACCACAAGCAGCAGATGATTCAGTTTCTTCCCTTGTCTGGTACCAGGTTCGGGATGAACTTAACAAAATATTGCCATCAACTATGAGGTAAAATCCCATTGGATTTTCCAAATTTCCTTCATCCTAAACTTTATTGTCGGAATCTTTCACGTAGATCTTTCCTTGGGCAAATCGAGTCATCTGATTCAAAGAGTTATTACCTTAAGTTTGAGAACAGATTGCCCAACTCCATCTTCACTGATACACAAGTTGTATCAGAAGACAATTCTCCATTGCAGATTTCGTTGTATGATTCCAGTTCAGATGAGATTGTGACCACCGGTCCTCTATCCTCAATCCAAGTGAGCATCGCCCCATTCGAAGGCGATTTCGACCCCGCCGGGAAGGATTTCAACAAAAGTGTTTTGAACAGTCGATCGGAGAAGAGGCCTCTTTTAGTTGGACATTCTACAGTCACTTTGCATCAAGGGATTGGTATATGCAACATCACTTTCACAGACAACTCGAGATGGTGTCGCAGCAAGCAGTTCCGTCTCGGAGCGAAACCGGCGTCTTCCTGCAGCGCGGTCGGAATCCGTGAAGCATTCAGCAATCCCATCAGAGTTAAAGAGAGAAGAGGAGAAGGTAATTTCTACATTGCCCTGCGCCTCCGTTTCACTTGAGAAAAGTCTTGTTTCTACAGGGGACCAGAAAAGCTTTCCTCCATTTATGCATTCCGAAGTGTGGCGCCTGAAGCACATAGCTAAGAACGGCCAGCCCCATAAAACCCTAGAAGGCCATAACATTCGTAACGTTGGTGATCTCTTGAAGATGAACGCCCAAGACTCCCATGGCCTGCGCAAGGTAACCGCGATGATGCCCACTTCATTTTCAAGTTTCAACTCATCGTTGAAGTTGAATCAGTCACAGATACTCCCTCGCTGCTCCAACTCGAAATGGGAAGCGATCATTGAGCACGCCCTGACTTGCCCCTCCGATGGCGTGAGATACCTGTACCAGATCCCACCAGGCCCGGCGCTGTTCTTCGACTCCGTGTTCCGATTCATCGGTGTGAACTTTGAGGGGCTTTGTGACCAGAAGGTTGCCGCCACGCCCTTCCCTTCAACTTCCATCCTACCCTTTGCGTCGTTCCAAAGATGAATCAAAATTCGAAGCTTGATTTCACGTTTGCAGGAATCGGTGGAACGCTTGAAGCTGCAGGCTTATAAGAACATAGAACAGTGGTTGGACCTTCAAGACATGGCTGGTTTCGGAGTTGGAGTTCCCGGCGATCTCCTTCCCGGCGTTGGACAGATGATGACTTAAAAAAATCAATTAATTCTTTTTATATTAATGTGTGGCAGAAGAAGATGGATATCTTCCCTATGGATGATGATTGAGAAAAGTCTCTTTGAATATTAATTTTTTATATTAGTTAATGATATAAAACTATGAATAAATAAAACTACCAAAAATATATCATGAATAATCATGATATAAAACTATGAATAAATAAAACTACCAAAAATATATCATGAATAATCATATTATGAAGAGTTATAGAGTTACCATGTAATTTAGGAAGCTATCCTTTTGTTTGTAATTTTTCATTTCCAATGGATCATCCATTCTAATAGTAATCTCATTCAAGTATGTTTAATTTCGGAGTTTTGATGGAATCTGATGTATTAGTATTAATATGATCGTATCGAGTTTTATATAGTCTAAGATAAACTATGATTTATGTATTTATTTTGAAATACATTTTATAGATATATTATATAGAATCGACGGGTTAAAAGTATAATATTGAAATATGAAAAATTATATGCAAACTCTTATGATATGTGAATTTGCATTTCAATTTGATCACATTTGGTAGGTGGATTTAAAGCGTTAAACCTATGGATTTAGGAATCGATTTATGATTTATACAAATTCACATTCTGGATGGATTTTTTTAATGGATTAATAAAAAAAAAACTTTTTTAAATATTTCGATCAAATCATATTTTTCATAAACTCAAATAATTATAAGTCATCTGTTAAATATAACATAACAAAAAGATATTTTTTTATGATTTATTTAAATTTAAATAATTTAAAACATATTAATTTTTTATTGATCTCAGAAGCATATTGAAGTTTCGATGCAACATTTTTTATTTGGGCCGTAGCTACGAGAAGGGCCTTATTGGGCCGAATTAGATCCAAGTTGCCAACGGTGGACACCCCACCAATTAAGCCCTAATTTGGTTTGAAATAGGCGAATGGGAAGGTGGTAGAAACAGTCAGTCGCGCGCCATTGGTGATGCTAAGGAAGCGAAATCGATCTCCAGGCTTCACCGTCATGCGGGGTTCCAACGATTGCATGGAAAAGTTTCGTGATCTTGTACTGAAACTCGCCGAGAGTAATCCAGATGCGCTGTCTTTGACTCCAGGGGTGGTGACCCGTGTCGAAGGCTTTGTGAACAAGTTTCTGTCTGAGTATGAGGCCCCTGATCATCCTCCCTACTCTGCGGTAATCGTTGCTCACCCCTTGTTGAATCTTTATTCTTTCATGCGTATTGTTATGTTGATTTTCTACTTTTTGAGGTTGAAATCGCTGGGTCAATGGGTAGTCAGGACACGTTCATTTATCTGGAAAACTTTTCGAGTAAAGTGGGATTTTTTATTGTTTTTTTTTACATGAATTCGCCAAAAGGTATGGCCTTTTTTAGTTTAGGTTGTTGAGGTTGCTAGTTTTGTGTTGGTTTGCAGATGATAGAGAGGGCGATTCATGAAATGGACGAAAAGGAAGGCTCGTGTTTGGAGTCCATTTCTGAGTTTTTGAAAAAAGAGTATAGTAGGCTGCCATGGGCACATTCGCTATTCCTGCAACATCATCTTGGAAAACTTTGCGAGTCCGGTGATGTTATAAAACATGGCAAGAGGTACATGCTTGGAGACGCAAACCTGAGATCATACATATGTAACTTCGAGACATCATCAGGGGCGTTGTCCAAGAAACACCAGGGTAAGGAGGAGGAGGGATGGCGAGAAAGGTGCCGAAAACAAGTTGAGACGCAGGCAGGAATGGCTGCTAGAGTTCCAGAGCCAAATGCTCATAAACATGGATTCCAGGGACAGGCTGACAGATCTCTACATGAAGATTTAGGATCATCATCCTTTTGGAAATCAAGGGTAAATAGCAGGAAACGACCTGGTGATGGGAGCGAGGATCAGAAGAAGTCTGTTCAGGAGTATCAGAATAAACGCCGCCTAGTGAAACTTCCTAGTCCTTGCAGTGTTGGTAAGGAGGAGCACATGGAAATAACTGATGCAAAGAACCTGTCGAGGATCAACAGTATAAATGCCATTGTCAAGGGAGACCACGGAAACTGACAGTATGTCACAAGGAACTCGCTTTTGTTATTAATGAGAAGCATTTTGAAAGTCTCCATGAAGAGAAGCCTGATGAGGAGCAACAGAACAAACGGTGTGGTTGAGGGACAACTTCCAAATCTAGTAGTGTGTTAACCAGAATGAAGCCCTTCAAAGGATGAAGTTTATCTTCTTCCCCGACTCCCAGTGCTATATAATTTGTTCTTGGAAGCACGTTATTTGGCATTTTTGCAGCACTACATCAACTGATGTTAAGGAACACTGGATTCTTTTTATTTGTAAGACACAACAGACAGAGATAGAAATGAAAGTGGCATCAGGAACCTTGCGTAGATGCAAATAACACTCCAGGTACACGCCATCGCCCTTATCTGTTTGCAACTCTGTACCTGGATGCATTCGATGACTCAGATCCTTCACATCAAATCTCATTATATTTCTCTCTTGTTTTCACCTTCCCCCCCCCCCCCCCCTTCTTTTTTTCTCAAAAAAAAACCTAGAATATGTAGTTTGGTTGACCAGAGTGTTGCTAAAAAGCTCCATTGGAATCGATTTAGTTCACCCTTATCAGGAGTATAGATGCCTACCCTCTTTAATAATTCAGCCTAAACAGGGAAAAATAGTGGCTCTTGTGTGTGCGTGCACGTTCATCACACGAGCACCATCCTGATGGATCCAATCCTATCTACATGTTCATCATCATCCTCACCCCCTCTGCACATTTCAACTCCATCCCATGCTTGAACTCTCGACCTGCTTACTACTACATAAAAGTACTCAAAAGATCATGTTCACTATCTAAAGAAATTTATTATTATAATATTAGTATTTCATGTTGTACTTATATTTTATTTAATATAATTTACTAAAAAAGTTTTAAAAAGTTAGTATTATTTTGAAACTAGTGTTTGACTCACCAACCCAAATTCCAAATCGAGATCAAGCATTTTGAACTTCGATTAGAAAACATAAGCTGTATTTTGTCAAATTTTTTAAGTTTATTTTTACTTTTTAAAAATAAAAACAATTTTGTTCTAAAATGTTATCAATTGTAAAAATATTTTTATCAAAAATAATTTTGAAATTGTACTATAAAAATTAATTTTGAAAAAATAATGAATAAATTATTTTTACTTTTCTAAAATAATTTTGAAAAGTAAAAATAAATTCTCGAAATTTTTCAAAATACTACTATAGAGTAAAATCATGTTTGCGTATTACTACTTCATTTACTCGATACTATTACTATTGAAATTAAGGATCCAAAATGGGTACTTGAAGTCCTAATTCACGAGAATATATTATTAGAATCATTAAAGAAATATAATTTATTAATTATCAATAGATATAAACATGAATAATAAATATACTTGATAGTTAAAATTACATAAATAGTTCTCTTATCTTTCAAATAAAAAAAATAGAACCCTACATCCTTGTAAATTATAATACTTCCTTTTTCATGGCACCATAGTTTGAATGTTTGTATAAGAATACATTATATTAGGGATGGTAGGTTTTGAAAAGGGGATGGTGATATAAAGTAGAGTAAAGAGAATGGTGCATGAAATAATATAGTAATTGTAGAGTAGAGCATGGGACATGCAGAGGTTTACACGCAACCGCGACCTGTAATAACATCACAAGAAAGAACGGGTCGTGTTCAAAGAGTTCAACTTGGGAGTTCCCACTTCATGTCCCACCCACCCCTCAATTCAATTCCAGGCTCCGCTGGGTGGTCCTTTTTCAACGACTAGGAGATTTCGCTGACCCCCAATAATAAGATATAACGTATTTGAAAAAAAAAATTGATCAACTTTAATATAAAAATTTTATCTTAATATTTATTATAAGATCTATAAAAAAAAACCTTATAGCTTTAGACTAGTGTATTATATTCAATATGAATTATTACGATTTACAAGATATTAAAGGAGTGTTCTTAAAAATTTTTAAATTTTTTTTTATTTTTTAAAAATAAAAATAGTTTTGTTTTAGAACGTTTTTAATTGTGAAAATAATTCTATCAAAAACATTTTTAAAATTATAACTACAAAAATTATTTTTGAAAAAGTAATTAGTTGGTTATTTTTACTTTTTATTTCTATTTTTCAAGTAATTTTAAAAAATTAAAAATAGGTTTCAAAATTTTTTCAAAACACTACTTAAGTGCAAAGTTCTTAAAATGAGTTTTAAAATGGTATATTAAGTACAACAAGAATTATAACTCTTTATTTTATATTATCAATACATTGGTTTGATATATTCACTCTTTATAAAGGGAAGGTATTCTCCAAGGACATTTGACCCACCCCCGATTTCCTATGATGATCGCATGAATGCGATCAATTCAAAATGAGTTTCGAAATGATATGTTTTGATTAATATTGATCATCACGATTTGAAAGATATCGTATAATTGACATGGATATGTTGCAATTCCACGTTACTCATCGGATGATGGGATCATCCATTCGTGATTGTATGCGATAACTTTTGGGTATGAAATTTATGTAAAAAACGAGGGATTGATTTGGGCAACGTATGGGAGAAATGGTGATGGACGGCTGTGATCAAACGTGGCGCGTTTTTTAATTTTTAAATTCGAATATCTTGTTGTTTGTACGCAATAATTCATGATTTTTTTTTAATTATTGTGATTGGGACTGGTGCATGAACAGCCACCACCCACACACCCGTGCGGGTGTGTCTGTGGGAGGGCTATAGTCTATAGATGAGGACGTCCTCGGCGTTTGATGAAATTGCGCTCCTCATTTTCGTATTTTTCTGGTGATCGCTGATGCAGTGATCTCGCTGTTGGTCGGACCAACCGGGAGGCTGAAGTTTTTAATTTGGAGTCGTTGTCTTCGATTCTGGACCGCACGTAGTTGATCTTTTGATTTGATTCGGGGATTTTCATCTTTGCTACTCGCCTTCCTGTTTACCTCTTTTTATAGGCGTTTCTTCTTTTTTGTTTAGTGGGTTTTCCTCAAAAACTCCTAGGAATTTTGAGAAAGGGAGACTCCGACACTGGGTATTATGCTTTGCTTTTACGGATCCGGTTTCCCATCCTCTTCGTATTTTGCTTGTGTGTTTGTTCTGGAGTAGATCCATTATATCTTGAGAATCACCACGAAGCGAATTTTATGGACGTAGAGTTTGTTGGTTCTATTTACTTCTCCTCTAGATCTCAAGCTAGTCGGGAATCCCATAAAGATCAGACCTTGAGATCATTCAAGTCTGATGTTTGGATGGAAAAAACTGAGAATGATCTAACCTCGTTGTTATAGCTAATCGCCTCTTTTCTTTCTTCTTCTTCTGGGAAGGCGGGAGTCAATCACCGGATCTGATTTTTATGCATACCCTGTTGCAGGATTTGCCTGAAAAAACTATTTGTTTTTGTGAAGTTTCCCCCTTTCTGAGTCTAGGAATTCTTTTAACTGAAACCCCTGTAGAATCGTTCCTGTATCCTGTTTGTTTTGTCCCGCCGTTTTCTCGAGATACAAGGGAGAGGTCATTTTAAAGAAAACTTGGGAATTGAGAGCTTGTTTTTCAAAATGATTCAAGTAAGCACCTTGTTTGTTCTGCTTGGTTTTGATTGATTGTGGGTGCATGACTCGCATATCTTGGACCTTAGAATTAACAACTTGCCATGTCGAGTTCTAACATTTATTTTCAACCTCTCGTGCACTTGTTCCATGGAAGAAGCCTCTTTATGTTTCGTCTGCTTCTTTTTAATTTTGAGAACATCTTTAATGTTTCTATTTATTTTTAGGTATTTGTGTTTGAGCATGCATGCACTGGGCCTCGTGTGCAAGATTTCCTTTTACATCTCTTTATTATCTTGTATGCCATATGCGGCAGATTTTTTTTGAATAGATATGTGCGAGAAAGAGAGTCAGGAGACAGCAGGGTCCATGTGCTGTTACTCATGTACTCTAGGGTCGTTGTTTTATTTTAACAAGATTAGATAAAAATAAGCTTAGCGTTTGCATTTCGCTGGATGTGTTTTAAAGTCTGATAGTAAGCATCCCAAAACACTCTTGGAAGCGTGATCTATGCATGTGTGTGTAAGGACGCCTGGATCACTTTATTTGTGTGCTGTTGCTAAGAGGACGCATCTCTTTTGCATTTCAGAAAATGCCTTTCAAGGATTTCATCACCGAGTACGGTGAAGCAAGTCAATATGATATCCAGGAGGTTGTTGGTAAGGGAAGTTATGGGGTCGTGGCTGCTGCAGTTGATACTCACACTGGACAAAAGGTTGCAATAAAGAAGATCACAAATATTTTCGAGCATGTATCTGAAGCCACTCGTATTCTCAGAGAAATCAAGCTACTTCGGCTGCTTCGTCACCCAGATGTTGTTGAAATTAAGCATATTGTGTTGCCTCCTTGCCGTAGGGAATTTAAGGACATATATGTTGTGTTTGAGTTGATGGAGACTGATCTTCATCACGTCATCAGGACAAATAATAATCTTACCCCTGGCCATCATCAATTCTTCTTGTATCAGTTGCTGCGTGCTCTAAAGTATATACATTCAGGTACATATTTGTGCATCTAGGGGTTCTTTTGGCTTCATTGGTTCGTGTGAAGCTCATTCATTCATGGCTTTCTGATTCACAGCAAATGTATTTCATCGGGATTTGAAGCCCAAGAACATACTTGCTAATGCAGACTGCAAGTTGAAGATTTGTGACTTTGGGTTGGCCCGTCCATCATTTGGTGATGCTCCCTCTGCTGTTTTCTGGACTGTGCGTATTCCTTCGAATGGCTCTCAACAATTCCTTTTGCATAGTGATCTCTCTGTTAAAGTACTTTCTTTTTGCCAGGATTATGTTGCTACTCGCTGGTATCGTGCTCCTGAACTTTGTGGCTCTTTTTTCTCTAAGGTACCTTGTGGCCCTGATGAATTTTTTGAAGTTTGGGTTGTCCTGGAATTCTCTTTATAACTACATTTTTCATCTGATGTTGTTTTTAAGAGATATTTTATGAAGTATTTTTTTTCCCCAACTTCTGCAGTATACCCCAGCTATTGACATTTGGAGCATCGGATGTATATTTGCTGAAATACTCACTGGTGAGCCGCTGTTTCCCGGGACAAATGTGGTCCACCAACTGGATCTCATTACTGATCTTCTGGGTACACCGTCTCCTGAAGCTGTTTCAAGGGTTTGTTCTGCTGCTGTTGTTTTAAATAAGAACTTATTCTGCCACTATGTTGATTCACTGATCATAATCCTCAGCAAGTTGCAATGTTTTTTTCTTCCACTTTTTGCAGATTAGGAATGAAAAGGCAAGAAGGTACTTGAATAACATGAAAAAGAAGCCACAGCCTCTGTCTCAAAGATTTCCAGGTGTCGATCCCTTGGCTCTCAATTTACTTGAGCGTCTGATTGCATTTGATCCCAAGGATCGCCCTTCTGCTGAAGAAGTAAGCTTTTTTCTGCAACTTGGCGAATGTGTTGAAGCCTGATTTGTCTTTGACATATGGTTCCCACTATGCTATGCCTCAGGCACTGGCAGACCCTTACTTCTTTGGGTTAGCAAATGTCGAAGATGAGCCCTCAACGCAACCCATTACAAAGTTTGAGTTCGACTTTGAAAGGCGAAAGTTGACAAAAGATGATGTTAGGGAGCTAATCTACAGGGAGGTGGGATGATTGATATCTCATTAAATTGCTTTTTCCCCCTTATCTACTTCCTAGTAATCTTTCTTTTATTTTGTTAAACAATCAGATCTTGGAGTATCATCCACAAATGCTGCAGGAGTATCTTTGCGGCACAGAGCAGATTCACTTCATGTATCCAAGGTCCATTACAAACCCCATAATCTGTTTTCCTCTTGTATGCTGTTCACTGTCAACATGTCTTGCAAAACTATCTACAAGATCATTTATTTGGGCAATGGATATGCAAAACTGACATGGCGAATTTTCTTTCCCAGTGGGGTTGATCAATTCAAACAGCAGTTCCTCCGGTTGGAAAGCCAGCCCGGAAAAGCAAGCAAGCCTCCGCGCAGCAGACGATATGCCTCGCTGCCAAGGTAATGTTGCTTTGCTGCTGACTGGTGCTATGTGCAAAGCAGTTCGTCTTCAACTAAGCTTTTTTTCCCTTTGTGGTGCCAGGGAACGTGTCTGTGGACTGATTGAGAACACTCACCAAGACGACAATGACTCCACACCACGTGCATTGGTTCCGGTTCCGCATGCAACCCTCCTGAGCCCTCGGAAGCAGGTGAACAACAAAGGCCGTGAGGCTCAAAACACAAGTGCAAAAGCAAAACGAAACAACAGCAGGAGATCATGTTGCACCGCTCGTTGCTTCTTAAGGAGCAACAGTGTCAGTGCTTCCAGGTGCATCGGTGTGGCAAACACAAACAACAACTACAACTACAACTATTGTGAGGTAACTGCCACCCCCTGCACAATTTGGAGAAATCTTGTGACAAACTGAAAAAAAAAGTTGATCGATGCCTAAGGTTTGTTGCTATGGGTGAACAGGTGTGAATGGTGACCCTCAGTTTGGAAGGAAAAGAGCAACATCAGCAATAAGGCTGGCTCGCTCTGTATGAATGAATATGCTGCAAAATGGCCCAAGGCAGCTTAGCTATGTGACTTTTATACTTTGCGTTTGGACAATATCATGAACTCTGTCTGTGTGTGGTGTGGATACAATGTACCAACGATTGTCTGATGATGATGATGAAAAATCTCAACTTCTCTAACGCTGGCATTGTTCTTCAAAGAGTTATGGGATGAAGCTGTAAAATATCATCTTCATACAAATAAGGGTTCCCCAGACAGTAAAAATATCAGTGTGGATTTAAGGTTATTTTAATGGAGATTATACAACCAAATGATCATTAGTTGGAAATAAATCACCAGCTTTTTCCACTGGCCAGCTTTCTGTTCGAGCAGATCCTCAGATACCCATCACCCACACCCACGCAACCATCAACCCAATAACAGAAACGCCGCGGCAGCGCTCCACGCCAGAGTAGTACGGGTATACCTGGTATATATTTCCCGGCGGCGCGTTTGTGTACGCGTAGGATGGTGTTGGTGGTGTTGGTGGTGCTGGGCGTGGCGACGGTGGCGGAGGTGGGCACAAAGTGGTCGGAGGTGGACGTGGCTTAATCGGGGGTGGCGGAGGCGAGGCACAGAGGTTGTCGCAGGGACAGTTGCCGCCGCACCTGTTGACGGAATCCGGCGAGGTTTGATCCTGAATCTGTCTTCTGGGATTCTCCAAATATGACCCGTCTAGTAAATTCACGAAGAGGATGAGAATACAGATGGCGATCTGCAGAAGCTTCAGATCAGCAGCCATGAGACTGGAGACAGGGAGGATGAGCAAAGAAGGCTCCATTAATAATCCTTTGAGTTGAGCTGGAAACATTTAATATCAAAATTGGAAAAAAATCATTTTTATTTAAAAAATATGGAAAAAAAGGGATAAGGACAAGATAAGCGAGTGGTGGGAACATGAAAAAAGCAAATTCTTTTTCTCTCTGGCATCATCATCTTACATTAAATTAAACATTTTTTTTTGCATTAAAATTATATTTTGTCTGATTTTTTTGAATATTAAATTCAACTGGGAAAAAAGGTGTAGGAAGTAGAGAGCAAGCGCTAGCCGAAGGAATCCGGGCAAAGTTTTGTCGAACCAGCAGTCCTCCGAGGTTCATCCCCAGGTTCGTTATCATGCCGACCTCGAGTTCCAGTAGAGTATTTATCTAAAGAATTACAGAATTCAAGGCCTGATGATGTGTCCAATTCAAGGTCGAACAGACAATGAATCAGGGAGCAGAACTGGGAGGAGGACTGCTTGCCAGACAAGTATTGCAAGGAGACCCACGGCGGCGGGGACGGAGGAAAGCGGTGGGCGGGGCCGGCTTCGACTAGAAGGGAACGTGGGACTTGGAAAATGAACGGCCATGTGCTGCTTTTATAGATGCTCAGCCGAACTACGACCTGACCGGCTGTTGAAAGTTTTCCCTCAACAACCCTCTTACGGTTACGGGTAGCTACTAAATAAATGATGCCAACAAACAAGCGTTTCTGCAATAATGGATTGCCTTGGTGGAGGAGCATTACTCTACCCCTCTGTGAAACAGCACATTCGATGTAAATGCAGTTGTGGGACTTTCAAATTCAGCTTGCCGTAGCCAATGAACAGCTAGATTTACTGCTGTCATTTCAAAATGTTTCCTTTTTTGTTTTGTTTTTGAAGCGCGAAGTGGGATGCTGGAATGAGGGAGTAGAAGTAGGTAGCATTCTTGAATCCCTCGGACACACTATTAGTGGCCACCTACCACCAGAACCTAACAAAATCCACTTGCAGACTGCCGTTTTATTACTTGTAAAAAGAAGTACATGGGGTGTCCTGAGCAAGCCTTGCTGTAGGAATGGGGGTCATTTTGAAAACTAATCACGGTTAAAATAACTCTTTACAAAACTAACCATCGTTATCTTAATTTAGAAAACTATCCATCTTACTATTTATATGTATATATACGTATTATAAATGTAATAATTTGTATTTTATTAATATAAAATATCCATTTTCAAAAAATAGAATCTACATATTTTTTTATTATAATATTTACATAAAATATTTTTATTTTATAAAACCTGACACAAAAATAATAATATATTATTTATTTAAAATATAAGTTTCAAAAACTTTTTATTAAATTGTCAGTACAATTTAAATTTTTTTTTAAAAATAAATTTGTATAAAGGTTTTGAAAAACAATTATTCTAGTTTTTCATAATCATAAATCTCTATTCCTTCAAATCAATTCTAAAAATTTAAAAATATTAATACATTTTTCAAAAAATTTATTATTAAACACTTTATTATTAAAGATTCAAAATTTCATATTTCCAAATATTTCTAAATTCAAAATGTCTATAATAAAATGAACAATATAATTGTAAATTCTTATGAATTAAATATACAAAAACAAATTAATGATGTTTTAATTATTTAAATTATATTAATTGATTTACATAAAAATTATAATTAAACACAATTTCATGTGTTACCCACATCCATCGGCAATTCACACGGGCGTAGTCCTCAGCAACCCACACGAGCGTGGGTTATGTAACCCACGTCCGTGTGTCCTCACCAACTCACACGGACGTCCGTGTCCTCAGTATGACCCAGGTACGAGTCGGGTCAAGCACTTTACCCGCACAAGTTTGACCCACCGAGTCAGCCACTTAATTTTTGATCCGGTAGGTCGGACTCTTACTCGTACCAGTCCCACCCATACCAGCTCTAATTGTAATATAATCAATTGCGGTGATTATGTAAATAATATTTTCAAATGGTTAAGTTACTATAATTAGCCGATTACACTGACTACGTAAATAATATTTAAAAATAGGAAAATCAATGTAATTACTTGATTGCGGTGACTATAAAAAAATATTTTAAAAAACATAAGTCACCGCAATTGTTAAATTTCGTAGATAATATTTTACATTTACTTTAAATATTGTTAAATTAAGAAAATAGTTGAATAAATATTTTTAAAGCATGATAAATAAATTATTTAGTATTTTAATTTATAAATACTTAAAAAATTATAAATTTACTTTAAAACATTATATTTATTATTTAATTCTTTAAACCATTTTATTGAAATAAAGAATATGTGATATATTTTCTTACATAAATCATTTGAACATTGCATGTTATTTGCATCAAATTCTTTTTTGAATACCTATGTTTTTATTTTAAATTTATATCATATATCATCCAATCTTTATTTATTATTTGAATCAAGTGTCTTTTATTTTCTTTGAAATTTGTATTATGTATTACTTAAATTTAAAATGTTATTTGGATTGACTTACTATTTTTTTATTTTATATTTGTTATACATCATACACTATAGTATTGTTTAGATTGTGTATATTTTTAATTTAAATGCCAAAGTATTATTCCGAAGGTTTGACTTTTATTTATCATAAATTTGTATTATATATCATCTAATCATTAAATGTTATTTGGACATCTTGTTTATTTTATATTTTAAATTCATGTTTTGTTATTTTTTCAAGTAATACTAAAGATTTTTTTCTCAAGTGTAATGAATGAAATAAAAAAATATTTGTTAATTTAAAATATATACAATAAGAAATAAATTTCAAATATATATAGATATTTTTTTGCTATTTTACTTAAAAATTCCTTGAAATTTGAATTTTACTACATGTTTATAATTATTTATTTTTATAAATCATATAAATCTAATAGACTTATATATTTGTAAATGTTGTTCGTAATTTTTTTATACATGTTCGTACCATTTTTTAATGTTTTTATGAATAATGAATAGAATTATTTAGGTAATATTAAGTACATAAGGTTTTTCAAATAAAAATTATACATTTTTAACACATTATGCATAGTTAAATATTATTTGTGTTCCTAAAAAATCATTTTTGGTTATCATTCGTAATAAAAAAAGATAGATTAAAACAATTTTACTAAAATATAAAATTTTTATCATTAATAATTATAGAAAAGAAAAGAAAAAATGAAAAAAAAAATAATACGTGAAGAGAATACATTGATTAAAAAATCCAAGTATTTTTTTAAAAATAAATATATAGATAACCATTGATGTCAATTATTTCAACTAAAACTTAAATAAATAAGTTTTCTTAAAAAAATACCTATTTTTTTCTTCATCCAAAAACTTACGATTCTTTTGAAATTCTCAAAATACATTTTAAAATAAAAAAGGTCTTACATAAACAAATAGAAAAACATTTCAAAATAGTTGACGACAATACGGAAATAAAGGATGACACTGATCTATAGGCATTTGTCCAAAAAAATACCTACGGTAGTAATCTTCAACATCTTGTGCCAACCGTAATCCCTCAAGATAATTACGTATTTCACCACCTTCACCAAGTGCATTATCTTCAAGTTTGTCATAATTGTACGACTCCGGATGAATACAAGTATGCACCTATAAATATAAGTTAAACTCATAATGTTATAAAAGAAGGTAGATTGTAAAATTTAAAATGTAAAAAATGATATCTTACCGGATTTTTAATGCACTTGTAAGGTGAATCATCTATCAATAATGTATTATTGATATTGTAAACACCATTATATTCATACCAAACGTTTGCTAGCTTTTTTAAGACCACCTTCTTGAATGGCTTATCAATAATCTTTATGTCGGTTGGAGTAACATAAGATGCATCCCACTGAAATATCCACTGACTTCGTCTACCAAATCCAAAAATCCATTGAAGTATTCATGACAATTGAGCCCTTAAAACATAATTAATAAAAATAGTGTTAGTTTTTAAAAGAATGATAGTCTAAACATTATATGATACCCTCTACGTGATGACCAAATTGCAACATCAAATTGTTCAAGGCATCAATTCATGAATTCTCTAGCAAAAGGTCTCAAATACACTGCATATTCAAAAAAATATGTAAGGGAATTAATTTTGATAGCTAATTTGAAATAAAAAATCAAAGTTAATTAATGTAATAAAAAAATAATTGAATATCCATGAAATCAAATAATAAATAATTTTACCTTCTTGATGATATATTTTCATGTCCGGGATGCGAACATGACTATCTCTTGAAGTAGTTCTATATGATGGTAGATCACAAAAGATCTCATTTACGTAAAAAATAATCAATTTACTTGCAATTGGAGGATCATTATAGATTACTTCAATTGATACCACTGATTCATGAAATGATGATGTTTCTTCATGTTGTAAATTGACGGTTTCTAGCTCTAGTTCTTCATCTTCAGTAACATCATCATCATCCCTTAGCAAATTACGTCTCACCGTACCACACCAAAATTTCTTTATTCCAGGAACTTCTAGAAATCGAGGCTCAATGTCTCAAAATGAAACTGTCTTACCCTCAAATAAATTCAAGTAGTGATTTTTTTGCTCTACATCTAATAGAATAATACCAACATAGAATGAAAGAAATATGAGTACAAATGATAAATAAAAAGAATTTAATAAAATGTAAATTAATTAAAAAAACATAAAATACCTAGCAAAACAAGAAGGGTACAAAAAATAAAATTAATAATAAATTATCATACAATTCATAAAAAAAAATTCAAACTAAATTTAAATTCTAAAATCATTTATAACAAAATTAAAAGATTTTTTGATAGAAAATTGTTACCTTTTAGCTTGCCAACGCCATCTCCCCCAACTGCCATTAGTTAAAATCTAATCGATGATTATATAGTAGTGCAAACCATATGAAAGATGTTCTTCAATCATCATATCCGCTCTGTAAACCCCTAATCAACTTAATACCAGGTCTTCCTTGAAGTGTAAACCATTGGTTTTTTTGGTATAAGCACAGACGGTAATAGCAAAAAAAATGTCAAGATCAAGAGGTATATTTTTTTCATTGTAAATTTCCAAGAAGTCTAAAACATACCCTATTTATTTTAGGGTCAATTGCGCTAAGGGAACATCAATACAATGAAGGATTGATAAAATAAATGACAAGATTGGTAAGCGTAATCCGCAACGAAAATGTTCGGTAGAAATAGCGATACCATTAGTAGAAACATATAGACTATTTTTTGGAGGCAATATACTCAACTACGGAAGTTACATTTCTTATGACAAACCACCAATACGAATCATGCAATTTCACATTGATGCTACATTGGATGATCTACAATGTGAATTATAAGAGGTAATTCAAGTTTCAACCTCTCTATATAATATGCGGCTCTCAGTGCAGTATTACGACTCTGAAAGCAGCGAAATGCGCTATATGCAACTATCATCTCAAATGGATTTACTCTTTTTGCACAACCCTAGTCATACCACTATTCCGGTAGATTTATTTATCATACTTGATAGTCATCGATTCAGTGCAAGATCTAGTGGAATTTATATTCCAGAACATTCATCTCAACCGCTTGGTTATTATCAAATACCGTATCTGAATGAGGTGGTTAGTGAGCACAACTCCTATGAATTCTTACAAGAGAATGAAGACAATTATGTAGAATATGACTTCGGTCCAGCTCCAAATATTGATGGTGATTCAATGATAAATTACAATAATGATTATGAAGTTCCTGGTGCAGATATTCCACATGAAGGAGATTCTGAAAACTTAGATTTGAGGTAGAAGATGAAGATCAAGAAGAAGATTTAGGGGATACAGAATGTGTACCAATGGCTGCTTTGGCAGAAGGGGGAGACCCTTTAGATGAACCACTTTCACTGGTCTATGTTGATATTTTCTCGGAAGGACAACGGTTTTCTACAAAAGAAGATTTTCCTAGAGCAGTCCAAGACTTTTCAATACAAATTGGAAAAGAGTACACAGTCGTTGATAGTGAACCAAGAGTGCTTGCTATGATATGTAAACATCACAAAGAAACCAACTGTAAATGGAGAATCCGTGCCGCTTATCATAAAAAGATTGGAGTGGAAAATTACTAAGCACACTGACCCTCACACGTGTAGACGGCTCGGAGTTGGTTTTTTCCGGCACAAAAATGTGAATTCAGCATACATTGCGAAGATAGCGAAACCATTTGTGGAAGCAGATACAGGTACAAAGGTGGTGACAATAATTATTGATGTTGAAACTGCTACTGGTTACAAAATCCCGTATCATCGTGCATGGTATGGGCTACATAAAGCTTTCGAACTCATTTATGGTACTTGGGAGGTATCTTTGCAAAAACTTACGAGTTTTTTGAATGAGGTGGCTATTCAAAATCCTGGAACAGTGATTGATTGGAAACACAAAGGTGATGGTATTACTATGCACTATGTGTTTTGGTCATATGGTCCATGTATCCGTGCATATCAGCATTCAAAACTGGTTATATCAGTTGATGCAACTCTATACAACACTTATAGACACAAGTTATAATCGCAGAAACTCTATCACCTAGTGGCAAGCTTCTTCCACTAGCTTTTGCCGTTGTTATTGAAGAGACCAATGATTCTTGGTTATGGTTTTTGGATAAAGTAGGAACTCACATCGCCCTTGATAAACCCACATGGCTTATTTCAGATAGGCATGAGTCAATAAAAAATGTTGCAAAATAGGTGCCTGCTTTCATGGAGGAATACAATGGATGCCACCGTTATTGTTTTCGTCATCTTCGTTCTAATTTTTTAGATCATTATAAGTCTGAAGATTTGAGAAGTCTATTTATTAAAGCGGCTTTGACGGGATATAAAGAGAAATTCACTGCTTATATGAAGAGAATTGAAGAGAATAATAGAAGTGCATTTGCATATTTGTCCAAGATGAAACCCGAAACATGGACAATATCGTTTGATGGATGTCGAAGGTTTGTCACCATGACGACCAATCAAGTCGAAGGGATGAATGCAGTACTTTGTGGAGCTTGGCATCTTCCTATTACTGCACTTGCGAAATATTTCATCTCAATCATTTATATTTATAATTTTTTATAAGCATCAACTTAATATGATTACAAATTTGCAGGCCACTTTTGCAAGATGTAAAAAATACATTTGCGAAGGACTCGAAGAAGCAATGAAAGCTCAATCAAACAATGAAACACTGGTCAAACAAGCGCGTAAGTTATTTGATCACTAGGATAAACCTATCCCACATATGCGAGTGGAGATTTACAATCACATAGAAATGATCGTCCATGTACAAACCCGTAGGCATCAAAGTAACCCAACGAACGACAATGTGTGTATCGTACGGTTGAAAAATGGCACTTGTAGTTGTGGGAAGTAGCAAAACTACGGAGTACCATGCTCACATGCTCAACAGGTATTTATCGAAGAAAATATCTCCCTTTATTAATATCATACATAACATTCACAAATATATTTCTATGTTGCAGTCTTGTAAATTGTTGAATGTCGACCCGATAATGTGTGTTAACCCATCGCTTTTGGTTCAACAACTCATCACTATATTTCGCTCACAATTTCGTCCACTTCGAGCCGAGATTCATTGGACGCCAGGGCCATTCACTCTGAAGCATGATCCAACACGTAGGAGAGCTGTTAGTAGAGGCCGGTATCGTAGTAAACGATTTCAAATGTCGATGGATAGGGGTCGTGGGTGCGGCACTCGAGGTAAATCAACGAGAAATACTAATCAACCTAATATTGAATCACCCCCAACTATGCATAGAGGTTCAGTGGATGAGGACCGTGGACGAGACAAATTTACAAGGGATACCATGCCAACCGAATTTGAATCAACCTCATCTATGCCGCCACGAATGCATAGAGCATCCGTCGACATTCCAAGAGAGGAACTATATGATCATTTCCATTATCCGCCGTGTGCCTCTGTTCAAGAACGTCCATCCAGCCTTCATTTGGACTTTGAAAACATACCTTCCACTTCCGGCCAAGGTTGCAAAAAAAAAAAAAAAAATAGCACGAAGAGCACGGGATCGAATTAGTAGTCCATTCAGGTAAAGAAAATATCTATTTATCCCTACTAAATGTATCTTATTTCAATTTGTATCTTTTTATCTAATTAATTAAATGGATTCAACGTTATTTATAGATAGTAAAATCCAAGTTAATATAATACTATCGTAATTAACATAAAGCATTTTAATTTATTTGATCATCATTTATCTATGATGTTAAATGAAATCAAAATCATAATATTTTATAAATTATATACTTTTGGATATTATATTATTTCTCTTTAAGTAAAATACACATAATTTGTCAATAGTTAATTTGATCATCTAAATTTATTTTCTAATTAATTATCGATCAAATTCAATTTAATAAAATATATTATCTATTCATTATATCAATAAAAAGGTTCAATCAAATAAATTTAAATAATAACATATTTTTACGAATTATAATTAATTTTTTTATAGTTTATTAATGTACCTTATAGTTTTTATAAATTAAAGTATTAAATAATTTATTTACACTATTTAAAAAATATTTTTTTAAGTATTTGTTTTAAATTTAATGATATTTAAAATAAATCTAAAATATCATCTGTAGAATCAAATAATTATGATGATTTACTTTTTTAAATAACTATTTACATAGTTATCGCAATCATGTGATTGCAGTGACTTACGTATTTTAAAACATTATTTATATAGTCACTGCAACGATTGGTGACTATATAAATAATATTTAAAAATAGGTAGGTCACCGTAATTAATCGATTGCAGTGAGTACCCAATTAATCGAATTTTTTTTGTTTTATTTTGGTAACTTTCTTTTTACTTAATAATAGAGAGTAAATTGTCATGTATCTTATAACGGAGAACATTTTTTTGATGGAGGGTCATTTTTGTTTAATTAGAGATATTTTTTTAATCTAAAAATATTTGGAAATATGAATTTTGGAAACTTTAATAATAAAATGTTTAATAATAAAATTTTTGAAAAATGAATTAATTCTTTTAAATTTTTAGAATTGATTTAAAAGAAAAGAGATTTATGATTCTGAAAAACCAGAATAATTTTTTTTCAAAATTTTTTAAAATATTTATTTTAAAAAAATTAGATTGTTCTAACAATTTAATAAAAAGTTTTTCAAACTTCTATTTTAAATAAGTAATATATTATTATTTTTATATAATAATAACCAATTCTTTTTTTAATGAATATTTTTTTTATTAATAATTTTGATATTATAGATACAAGTTTAATAAAAAAAAATTATGTAAATATTATAATAAAAATATGTAGATTCCATTTATTGAAAATGGATATTGCATATTAACAAAATACAAATTATTACATTTATAATACGTATATACATATAAACAGTAACATAGATAGTTTTTTAAATTCAGATGTACACAGTTAACACGATGTATAGTTTTCTAAATAGATATTTTTACAATGGTTAGTTTTAAAAATGAATCGTAGTAATGGGCGAAACCTGCAAGCATTCCTGTGGGTTGGTGGAGCTTTGGCAGAAGGGTTGGTGGAATTTTGGCAGGAGGGTTGGTGAACCTCACAAAGGAAAGAGGAGCCAAATTGGGCTTTACATTTTTCCTGCTTCAATTTGCGAGTTGAACTGACAGAGAAGATCATGACCACCAAAATATTAGGTGAACTCGTGCGATACTGAACATACTGGTTCCAGTACTCTGTGGGGTTCAAGGCGTGAATACAAAAATGAAATCTTTATGACAATTTTATAAAATTGTTAATCGTCGTCTTGTGTTTTAATGATGGTGTTAAGACCACAAGTCGCCATTGATGTTGTAACCAAGAAAATCCCAGAAAGAAAATCAAACGATGTATTCGGCTTTTTACCTGGCCCCAGCACCAACAGCGAAGCCCTTTTCGAGAAGGTTAGTGAACAAACCAGCGTTTCCAGTTTTATCATAGACTTCTCGTTTTCGAATTTTTCGTTTAGTTTTTTTTTTATGTTGCTAAAAACCGAAGATTGGTTGCCCAAATGTTGTCTGGAGTTAACACCACAATTCCACCTGGGTTGCTGGCGGTGAAGCCTCCGGCGCATCCGACGTATGATTTGAAGGCTGTCATAAAGCTTGCACTGGCCGAGGACTCCGGGGATCGAGGTTTTTTTTTTTTTTTTGCTCGTTAAACAGATAAAAATTGTTTCTTTGTGGTGTTTATCGTTGATAGTGGATAATTGGAATCGTGTGATTTCAGCTAATTTTTGCGTATTAATGGGTATAGAGATGAGAATTTTTTGGCGAGTTTAGGAGATTGCGCCTACTAGCTTTTACCGCGATACTTATTCACTAATTCAAATGAGTGTTTAGTGATTGGGAGCGTAGACAGATGAAATGGTCATGTTTCTGATAAACAGGGCCTTCTGTGGGATTGAAATGGATGAACTTCGCCATTGTTTTGAATGTTTCATTCTGTTGATGTGTTTGTTTCTGAAGCAAGAACCACTTGTTTCCTGATTCTTCTCTGGAATACATAACTGCCATCCAGTAGATGTTTTGTATTGCAATGCTTGAAGTTAAGGTGGGGATTTTCCTAACAGGGGATGTGACTTGCAAAGCAACAATACCTTCTGAAATGGAGGTGGAGGCCCATTTTTTGGCAAAAGAGGATGGGATTGTTGCTGGTGTTGCGCTAGCAGAAATGATATTTAATGAAGTTGATCCCTCCCTCAAGGTAAAAATCGAGTTTTTTGTTCCATTCTCTCCAAATTCATGTTCTGGTTTGAACAAACGTGTCAATTACTACCGTTAGCTTCTATAATCCATCAGATACAGTGGCTGAGAAAAGATGGTGATTCTGTCTTCAAAGGCCTGGAATTCGGCAAAGTACATGGTGTGTAAAATCCTTGGAAATTTCATCATGGGATGTTGTATATTATCTCCATACAAGCATTTTCACTGATTTTTCCCCTGCTTCACAATGAGATGTTGCAGGAAGAGCACACAGCATTGTTGTTGCTGAAAGGGTTGTGCTCAACTTCATGCAGAGGATGAGTGGAATAGCTACTTTAACCAAAGTATGCATCCAAATGAGCCTGTGCTATGAATGAATGCGCTAGTCCTTGAGAACATCATCCTGAGTGCTGTTGAAATTCTTAGGCTATGGCAGACGCTGCTCACCCTGCACGCATCTTAGAAACCAGGAAAACTGCTCCAGGCTTGCGTCTGGTGGACAAGTGGGCGGTATCATTCTATCAGATTCTCCTCTAGACTTGCACCATCTCCAAAGTTTCTTGATCCATGAGTTTCTTTGCTGTAGGTGTTGATTGGTGGGGGTCAAAACCATCGCATGGGCCTGTTCGACATGGTTATGATAAAAGATAACCATATATCAGTAGCAGGGGGCATTTCTAATGCTCTGAAAGCTGTGGATACTTACCTGGAGCAGAACAGGATCGAGATGGCTGTGGAGGTAGTTCTTGTCTGGCCATAGTTTCCATGTACTCTTCCGGATCTCAAGTCCTGGCACGGTTTCAGGTCGAAACGAGGACATTAGATGAAGTAAACGAAGTGCTGGACTACGCATCATCAAACAAAACATCCCTGTCCAGGATCATGCTGGACAACATGGTAGTCCCCTTGTCCAATGGGATGTTGATGTTTCCATGCTCGAACAAGCCGTGCGAGTGATCGATGGAAGGTTCGAGACTGAGGTATGATAGAAGCTGTGCCTCCATTAATCCTTGATCTGCACTGGAAATGTGAATGTTGCATTTGTCAATTATGCTGTTGTTGTTCTTTCTGTGGTTAGGCTTCTGGAAATGTTACTCTGGAGACAGTGAACAAGATAGGACAGTCTGGGGTGACATTCATCTCCAGGTTCCAGTTAAAACGCCAAATACGTTTCTGTGAATGATCTGATCTCTCATCTTTGCACCATTTCTGCTTCTTTCCCTGCAGTGGCGCCTTGACGCACTCCGTCAAAGCACTCGACATTTCACTGAAAATCGACATGGCACTCGCACTTGAAGTCGGAAGGCGAACAAACCGGGCGTGATCGGAGCACGTGCCTCTCAACCAAAGAAAGATGATCGCCCGTCGGTCAAGTTGGGGAGGAGGGTAAAGAAAAGTTGTAACTTTCTTCTCCGTTGCGTTATCCATGCAAAAGGTTTCACTTTCACAGTGGATACCACATTTACTATGCATTCTAAGTTTACTCCCCCATCTACCACCATTTGTTCAATACATACTCGCAAATTTCTGCATGCTTAGAACACACAAAAACTATAGCAGCAGCAGCAGCAGCCACATCCCAGAAAAACTAATGTACGTTGAGCAAGATCCACATGGTTCATAAGATGCACCCACCCCAGAACCAAGTCTGATCACACCAAGTCAATCTGTGCCCAAACAGAGAATGGTGGAAGGAGACTAAACCCAACACACCCAGATCAGCGGAGACACTTCAGATTACCATTTCCCGGGTGGGCAAGATTTTTGTTCAAGATGGCGGCAACCGAGAAAGCGAAGGGTGTGGCGTAAAGGGAGGTTCCTCAGAAATCAGCGTCACTGTATCATGATCCAATTTTCCTCAGGTCCCAGAGAAAGATTTGGTGGAGTGTCTGGGCAACTCGAGAATGGACCCAGGATATGGACGTGCGGGGAGGGGTGATCTTTGTCTTTGTAAGAAAAAGCTCTACAGCTTTCTTCTACTTCACACGCAACAGTCGCTGTTGCCAAATATCCTACGAAAGCGCCCCGCCGGAGGCCGCCTTGGTGAAATCAGAAATGGCGCTGTCAAACGGTAAACGTTTGTAATTCCAACACACCCTCAAAATTAAAAAAAACAGCATTTCAATTTTCCGTAAATATAAATAACTTAATTCTTAATTTTTAAAATTGTAAAAAAAAACATTTCAAATTATCAAAACTTTTTAGGAAAGATCCAAACGATTTGTTCAAAATTTTAGACTGTGAACCGATTTATGACATTATAAATTAGTTCTAGTTTTACATCTAAAAAAATTTCATAATAAAACTTTTCGCAATAGTATATTAAGTTTGACGAACCAAAATCCCATATTAAGAACATTTGATTATTGTAATTACCGGAATTTGGCGAGAGTAAAAATATCAAAAAATAAAAAATAAAAATTATAGATATTATGTATAACGATTATAATGATATTAGGAGTCAAAACTAATTAATAAGAGTTAAATATGTAATTTTATAAATTTGATGACAAACTATTTAAAAAAACAAGTAAATTGACTTGTGATGTTATTTTGAAACTTGAAAATTATATTCTTCATACTGATTTTAAATTGAAACGGTATCGTCTAACTCCAATTTCAACACACCTGTGGATATATATTTCATTCGCAAATATTTTTTGGATAATTATTGTATTTGCTTGGAGGAACATTATTTATTATAAAAGTTCGAATTAAACACTAAATTAAACCAGATTTACTCCAATATCATAATTTTTTGGATTTGCTTTAATAATTTATAAAAAATTAAAATAATATATGTAAATATTTTTTTTATTTCTACCAATATATTTATAATAAATTAAATTTGATTCAATTCATAGTAAAAAAACATTCAACTCAAAATCATAAATTAAATTTAAACATTTATAAAACAGTGAATTACTATCAAGTGAATTTTTACTATTAGACACATGTCACATACCTATTTTCTTTTTACTTGAATTATTATTTACGAAAATAGTCATTCTTAACCTATTTCTCACATATTTAATTAAAAATTTTATTCTATGAGTAACCACATTTTTCACACATTAATCACTAAGTGGTTACTTTTTTAACAAAATGTCATAATTATCAAATCGATGATGTAATAGTCGATCGATAGTATAATAGTGGGTATTCCAATTGAATTAATGCTCTTAGATAGTTACACATATATCACTTTTGATTTTTTTTATTTAAATCACCATATTTATCCTATTGGATGAGGTTGATAGTATTACCAAACTCACATGTTTTTAAATATTTAAATAAAATCTATAACTTATTATTAAGTGATTTTTTGAAACTCTATAGATTGAATTATAGGTATTTATCCATGAATACTAACTGATTAATCAAATTTTAAAAAACTATATGATAACGTCTCATTTAATCAAATTATTGGTTGTTAGATAAAATTTGAATCTGTATTAAAAAATTTTGAAAAAAAAAACAAGTCTGCATACAAATATATAGCATATAAAGCAACACAAACTTGTATGAAAATTGTATTTATGCCCGGTGTTAATAAAGTTAAGTTATTTCAAAAATTGAGATCTTGTAAATATCCTTAATTAGAGTTTTTTTATTATATTAATTATAAATATTGAAATATTTACAATTCTGATAATTAACATCTTATTTATCATATATTATAATAATAAATGAATATGAACAATTTTATCAGAGTATGAATTTACAAATCATCCTATAAATATCAGATATTACTTTTTTATTTGATCAAATAATATCTAGAGAAATTCTTAGGTGAAGGCGAGAATTTCTCTGAGTACATTAACGCCAGCTGGGGCCACATGGCTGTCTTTTTGTGGTATGTTAAAATTTGGAATAAAAATTGAAGATGACTAAAAATGATGTGTGTATGTGTATTTTTGTATAGATTATAAGATTTTGACATGGTGATGATGATTGGAATAGAAACGTAATGTTTTCGAAATCATGTATTATAAAAAAATGAAATTTGTTACAAATTCAAATATGATGTAGATATTTTTTATACCATAATCGAAAAGATTTAATTAAATTAAATAATTTTTTCTAGGTTTATTCACCCCTTCAATCACATATATATTGAAAATTACATTTATTTGATTGCGACTTATTTTTTTAATACATGTATTATTTGTAAATAATTGTATAACCTTTTTAAACATACTATCAAAACCCTATGTTTATTTTTTTTAATTAAATATGAATATTTTTAATGTATCATTAATTAAACTACTTCAACAATCTTAATTGGTGAAATTGTACGTGTTTAAAAAATTAAAAACGTTGACGAAGCAAATTCGAATAAAAACTGGGAAAAAAAAGGCATGGAGTCAGCAGGCGGTGGGGGCCCCAGTGCAGTCTAAATTGGAAATGCAATCGGCGATCACGACCGTCCATTTATGAAAATCCTCCCCAAGATAAAACTAAAATCGCCCTCCACAAAAGTCTATTTTATTTTTCTTCATTAATAAAAAATATAATACGAAAATAGGTATCTAGGGTTGGGTGTACGTGGACGGTAATTTTTGGAATTAAATGACGTGTAATTGGAGTAAATGTGTTCATGCTCTTGGTCCAAGTACATGATTCACGGGGGGAGGTGAAAATGAAAATGTATATTGGGAGTTCGTACGGCTGGAATTAAATATTGCATTAATTTAACCTAATTTATTATTATTTTGGGGATTATTCTGGTCCATGAAAAAAGGAAGGCAAAAAGAAATGATTTTACTGATTATAATGAAAAGGAAAATTGAGGTTTTCTTTTTTCTTTTTTGAGGGGGGGAAATAATCCAGTCCTGATTGCACAAAATCAGAAGCGATGTTCTGCTTACAAGATGCACATGTGTTTTGGGGAATTGTCTGGGTGAGAAGTTTTTGAGGTGTTGTGGGAGGTTTTTTGAAGTTGGGTGGGTGCTCGAGGGCTTGGGATTGCAGGGCGGGTTGTTGGAGGAGTTGGGGAAGTTTGCTGGGAAACTGAGCGGGTGTGCTGGGGAGTTGTGAAGTTGAAGCTGGCAGCGGTTGGAAGGAAGGAAGGAAGGAAGATGGTTATGGAGATGGAGCCGACAACCGTACTGGTGCAACCGTGAGAAAATGAAGCTTCTTACTCTTCCTTTTTCCGTCTTTCCGTTCCCACCTTCTTCTTATGTCCTTTCTAGTTGTAATCCGTAACCTCTCCTCTTCTTTGGGTTTGTAATCTTCTTTACCTTTCTTTTAAGACTCAAGATTCTTAGTTTGTGGTTTTGAAGCAGCGTCATCCATTTCTCTGAACTGGGTCTTGGGTTATCATTTTCATAAAACTCTGATTTTGTCCCGTTCGTGGGGTGGGATTTCGTTCCTCCGAGTTTGTTGGTTCTAATTAACGCGTTGATTCGGGGAATTCAGTACCTTGTTGCTTCTTTGACTTTTTTGACAAGTTCAGAGTATTCACCAGGAACCAGTCCGCGGGTCAAACGTTCATCTTCTCATCAACGCACTGGAAATTTCTAGTATACTGGTAGATTGAGTGGCTTGAAACACTTCACAACACCTATGTCTGCGGTATCATGTCCATATCCTTAATTTCAGAGACGTCAGTTTGTGTAGCTTCGGAAGCAGGGGCTGCAGGTTGTTCCTGCAGTATTTTGTGACTCAGTTACAGGGGAGTTCTACTTCTTTTCTTGTTGACCCTGTGATCATGTTTATACCTGCTATTGGAAGAGCTGGAATCTTGGATGAATGTTTGAGAGCGGGCTTGATGTTTTTACACATTTGTTGCAGTGTTTTGTGATTCTGGTTCTTGGGAAAATCCTTCTTCTTGTTGATAATACCCGTGTTGAACCTTTCAGTTGAGAAGTGAAATGAAACGAACACCATACGTTCTGTTGAGAAATCCACTTGTTTTTATTGTGGGTGTTAGGGTTTTAGTTTAGTGATAGAGTTGATCTTTTACAACTAGTGTAGTGAGGAAACAGTATCCTTAGCCTTTTGCTGATTCCTCTGATATCTGAGGGAAAAGGGATTTCTCTTGTGCCAAGTTTTACTGGACTGAAAATCATGGATACAAATAGCAAGACATGTTCCCCTGGCAAGATCACAGGAAAAGCTTCTCCTAAAGGCCACAATGAAAGCTGCCACTGTGGGAACTGTAATGATGAATTTCGCTGCATGAGTAAAGGACTTCGTATCCATTCAAACGAAGTGGCAGAGGCAGAATTAAGTACAAAGTCGAGCAAGCTTTGTCGTGAAGACAGTGAACCTAATAAAAGTGGAAGGGGGTGCTGTGACAAAGTGTATCCATCTGAAAATCCAACAGGAAATCCAGAACCGCCGTTTCCAAGTTTTAGTGGTGACGGAGTTCAGGTTCATCCCTCAATTTCTCAGCTAAAAAGTGAAGATACATCGTCATCATTCAACTCCTCTCTCTACAGGTGTTGAGCTTTTTCTTGTGTCACTTGAATAAGCCGTATTTTCAATTAGTCTGAGATTGTAGCTTGTCTTCTATGCCATATCCTAATTAAGTCATCTTTATATTTTTTTTGACATAGGAGCGATGGTGATGAGGGAGAAGATTCCACGAGTACCTTCTACAGTGCTTCAAATGATTACTTCCATGATTTCACGGATATAGATTCAAGTGATATATTTTACAGCTTCTTGACATCAGGATCAAGGTCTTCAAGCTCAGCATCTACACCCCATCCTCATTCTGGTGGAGATGTCCACTATGTGCAAAGCTATAGTCCTATGAGTAGTAGTAGTTCCTTCAGTCAGCATCGGGGTGCTATACAGCAGCCTGCTGAAAAGATCTGGGATGCAGGAAGTACGAGTGGTCTGCAAGTGCACCATAAGAGTGAAAAGTTGCCAAAGCTCGTGGATTTTGAAATGAACAATCTTATATGGCTTCCTCCTCCACCAGAAGATGTCAATGATGACACGGACAACTTATTTACATCCCATGATGACAATGACGAAGGGGGGAATTTAGGTGATGGGAACCTTCCTACTGCTGATGTTGATATCTTATTTCCTGTCAAGGATGTTGATTGCAAGGAGCCGTTAAAAAGTATTGTAATGGCTCATTTTAAAGCTCTCGTGTCACAGCTTGTGCATGCACAACATGTGGCACTGGGGGATTGGCTTGAAGTAATAACAGCTATTGCACTGCAAGCCGCAAAATATATAAAGCCTGATACTAGCAAAGGAGGCAGCATGGATCCTTGTGATTATTTGAAGATCAAGTGTGTTGCTTCTGGACATCGCAGCGAGAGGTAAATATTCAATTCCATAAAAGGATGTTGTAGATAGCCCTGTGACAAATTTTTAGACCCTGGTGGAAGGTGTAGTAATTGTTTGTTATGATTTTTATAAAAGTTGATATTGTGAGTCTCGTGGATGACTACTGCTGGCTGAAGCCACCAAGGTAGCTTTGTCTTCTGGTGAAGAATTTAACAAATTTTGAAATCTCAACCAAATGGTGAAGCTTCCAGTCTCATGTTTCGCTCCACAGCATTATATCTTTTAGAAGACTTTATGGTTATAACCATGCAGTTTTAGTTTGTATTGATGAAACACTGATTTCTGATTCGTAGCTGTTATTGGTTCAAGTAAGTGCACGGCTGATCTTTTTAATTTTGCTTGTGTCTAAGCCAGTTTTGTTTTCATCTTTCAAATATGCAGCAAAGTGGTCAAGGGAATAGCTTGTACGAAGAATATAAAACACAAGCGTATGATGTCACACTACAACAATGCTAGGTTACTGATATTAGGAGGTTCTTTGGAATATGAAAAGACACACGATGGGCTGGCATCTGTTCAGGCACTCTTACAACAGGTTCTATTCTGACGTATGACAAAGGATTATGGAATTTGTTTAATTGCTTGATCTGATTTTAACTTTTGCATCAGGAAAATGATTATCTGAATACTGTTGTCTCAAAGATTGCGGCACATCATCCTAATGTTCTCCTTGTTGAAAGAACAGTATCTTCATATGCTTTAAATATTCTGTATGAAAAGGATATATCTGTCGTTCTCAATGTTAAGAGACCCTTATTGGAGAGGATTGCTAGATGCACTACTGCCAACATAATTCCATCAACTGAGCATATATCCTCAGCAAAGTTAGGCCATTGTGAACTCTTTTATTTGGAGAAGTTAACTGAAGACCATGAGACAGCCAATCAACTCAACAAAAAGCCCTCAAAAACCTTGATGTTTTTTGAAGGGTGCTTGAGGCGTGTGTGCTGCACGGTATTGTGCCTTATTATGTATGAGCTTTCATGGTTTTAATTGTGTACAAGAATCACAGTTAATGCATAATTTGATTTCCAGATTGTGTTGAAGGGCGCACCTCGTGGAGAACTGAAGAAAGTGAAGCAGTTATTACCATATGCTGTCTTTGCAGCATATCATCTGCTACTAGAGACATCTTTTCTTGCAAATGAGGGCGCTTGTCTTCCTGACATGGATTTGATATCGTCAAGACTTAGATCAGAAACAATTTCCATGTGTATGCTACCCACTGATTCTGAAAGCATTACCTGTTACAAAGGAGAAGCCAATCTCTCTAGTATGGATTCCCAAACAGAGGATCTTTTGTTGGATCATGGATTAGAAGACTCCCTGTCTGAGCTTAAAAACAGTAGCCATGATTATTTTTCAGTGCCAGATGGAGGCGAGCTTTGTGAATGTGAAAACACTGATGCTCCTCTTGCTCGTGATGATGCAACTTCAAGATTTTCATCTGATCCTGTTAAGGCACCAGTCAGTCGAGGAGATTGTGATACTGATGAAGTTGAAGTTTGTAATACTGAAAAAGTTGATGATGCTGTGGCATTGGATGAACACATTTGTGCCAATGACAATAATCAGAGCATATTAGTTTCATTTTCTAGCCACTGTATGGTGAATGAAACTGCATGTGAAAAGACTCGGCTGCTTCGTGTGAAATTTTATGGCCCATCTGACAAGCCACTGGGGAGATATCTCAGGGATTATCTTTTTGATCAGGTAATCCTTCTTTGCACTTGCATTTACTTGCTTTCTCGATTCATTCTCCAACTTCTCTAATTGAGTACTTTTCTGCAGTCCAATGATTGCAAATGCTGTCATGAACCAATTGGTGCCCATGTCATGTGTTATACTCACAAAAATGCTAATCTGACAATAAAAGTCAGACATCTACCGTCAGTTAAGCTTCCTGGAGAACGAGATGGAAAGATATGGATGTGGCATCGATGCCTCAGTTGTGAATTCGTAGATGGAGTTCCACCTGCAACCAACAGAGTTGTAATGTCCGATATTGCATGGGGGCTTTCATTTGGAAAGTTTCTTGAACTTAGTTTCTGTAGTCATGTTACAGGAAACCGTGCAGCTTCTTGTGGCCATTCGCTACAACGTGACTGCCTAAGGTTCTTTGGGTATGTGAGATTTACTTGCCAACATTCATGTTCTGATCAACAATATCATCTCATCAATATTATCTTTTTGGTTGTTTATTTCAGGTTTGGTAGTATGGTTGCTTCTTTCCAGTATTCCAAAATTGATATTCTCTCCGTTCATTTGCCACCGTCAATTCTTGAATTCAGTCACCCCATTGAGCAGAACTGGATCAGGAGGGAAGCATATGAGGTTTGTGACTTTATATGAACATAGCAATGCAGTTGTTATGAATAAATGTTTACAAATACCTTGACGTCCTTTATCTTGATTGAAGCTTTTTGAAAAATCGGAAGCATTTTACGCGGAGATATCGAGTATGCTCGAAGCTCTTAAGATGAATAGCCTAAACAGCATGGATGGATTTTCCGATGAGAGTGAATTGCATAGGAGGGTAACTGAGCTGAACGATAAGCTCGTGAAAGAAAAAAATCAATACAAGGTGAGCACCAAATTTCAGTAGTCTACTTAGCTTGACAATTCCGGAGTCCATCTGCACCAATATTTGGCTCTCTTTTTTTGTTTGGTAAAAAAAATGGACTTTCTACCTTGCAGGATTTGCATCGACTCGCCAACAAAGAAATCAGTCAAATGGATCAGGCGAAATCTGATTTTCTTGAATTAGAACGTTTGAGTGGTTCTCTTGCCATGAGTTATCAGTCATGGGATGATAATTTGTACTCGCTGGAAGAGCTTCTTGCAAGAAACACAATCCCAGAGGCTCAAAATGATTATCATATTGGGCCATCAGATGCAGACAAGCTTTCAAATGGCATTGCATATGATGTTGATTGTCAAGATTTCATTCCAGAATCTTATGAACGGAAAAAGACAAGTGAGGTGATGAGTTATTCCCCTGCTGAGAATCTAAGAGAGGTGGAAAGAATGCCTGGAAATGGGGGAAATGCTATCAATAATCGTTCACTAGTTCGACTTCGATCAGATGCATCTATCCTATCTGATCGCATAGATTCTGCATGGTCAGGTTTTTGTGAAGATATTGTCACTGATTTGGGCCCTGTTGCGGAGTTTGAACCTGCCGAGCCAATTGAGCGGTCGAGTTCTTCACCACTTGACCATCTAGGAACAATGTGCAAAAGTGAAGGTGTTGTGAAAAATATGCCATTAGCTCGACTTCAATCTGATGCGTCCATCCTTTCTGATCGCATAGATTCTGCATGGTCAGGTGTTGATCAGTCACTGATTGAGGATGATCCAAGCATGTCTCAAACTACATCTTTCCGACAAAGAAGCAGGCTGATGGAAACATCAAGAGAGAGTTCATTTGATTCTGCTCAGAGAGCTCAAGAAAGAATGAGGAAACGGCTTCATCCATCTTCCTTGTACTTGTCTACACAACGAGGATTTCATTCTTCCGCTGATCTTCAAACAATGACCAGGGATCCTTGTGATTCTGGAAAAATGGATCTTGCTTCTCCTGTTGTGCCACTGGAGGATGTTGCTTTTGATAATGAGCCAACCAACATTGTATCGTATGCCCTTGGTTCCAAAGAGTATGAAGACTGGATTTTCAATAGGAAAGTGTCTGGGAACGAAGGAGTCTCACACAGTGGGCTTCTCGCGAGGTTGAATTCTCTAGTTCCTGACCTTTCACCTTGGCATTCCTTCAGTTCAGCCAATGGAGATCACACCAACAATGGAGTTTTCACCATTGATGACCAGAATGGCTCTCCTCATCTTCACATTTCTTTCGCTTCTGGGAAGGTCAAGTATTCGGTGATATGCTACTTCGCAAAGAATTTCGATGCTCTTCGCAGAAAATGCTGCCCCAGTGAAACCGATTTCATACGCTCCCTCAGCCGCTGCAGAAAATGGGGTGCCCAAGGAGGGAAGAGCAACGTCTACTTTGCAAAGTCCCTGGATGAACGCTTTGTAATCAAACAGGTGACCAAGACTGAGCTGGAGTCTTTTGAAGAATTCGGTCCCAACTACTTCAAGTATCTGACTGAAGCCGTTGGCCTCCACAGCCCAACTTGCCTCGCCAAAGTTCTTGGCATTTACCAGGTTCTAAAAGCTTTTCGGCTCGGCTTCCTCACTGCATTCCTCTGGCTTTGTGGATCGGAGTAACATTTTCTGATCTGCAGGTGTCTGCAAGGCAAGTGAAAGGAGGCAAAGAGGTGAAGAAGATGGATTTGATGGTAATGGAGAACCTCTTCTTCAAAAGAAGCATCTCCAAAGTGTATGATCTGAAGGGGTCAGTTCGCTCCCGCTACATCTCAGACACAAGAGGGTCGTGCAAAGTACTCCTGGACATGAATCTTCTGGAAACAGTATGCAAGAACCCCATCTTCGTGGGGAGCAAAGCGAAGCGAAATCTGGAGAGAGCTGTCTGGAACGACACACATTTTCTAGCAGTAAGACCACGCTTGCACAATCCACATAAACCTACCTTCATGGTCCTTCACTCTGTGATGCAATTTATCGTTGTGTGCAGTCAGTGGACGTGATGGACTACTCGTTGCTGGTGGGGGTGGACGAGGAACGAAAGGAGTTGGTGATGGGGATCATAGACTTCATGAGGCAGTACACTTGGGATAAGCATTTGGAGACATGGGTGAAAGCATCTGGGATTCTGGGAGGACCCAAAAACGTCTCTCCCACAATTATTTCTCCAAAGCAGTACAAGAAACGGTTCAGGAAAGCTATGACTTCATATTTTCTTACTGTTCCTGATCAATGGACATCATAGACCATTGTCGCTTCCTCTATATTCTTCATTCTTTTCAAACCACAGTTCTCTGCGTTGTAATTACGATTCTCATAAAGCAAGTGCTGTTTACACAAATCATGAGCTAAGTAAACTTCATTGGCATTTGATCGTTCTGCTGAGACTTGATGGTGTCTTTACCATCATTAGAGGTAATCAAAGCTCAAATGGGTAGTGATAATGATAGATATTTTGCCTTACGTAGGTGTGATCGGTTTTGGTTTGGAAGCAAATGGTTTTCTTAAACCGCCAATTTATCAAACCGAATTCGGAATCAAACAGTTATTGTTTAAATGAATAATGCATTTCCCACGTTGTTGTGAATGTTATGAATGAATTTTAATTTTGCTGAATCATTTCTAGATATTCTTAGCATTCATTACAATTGTCTAGAATTGATCTAGATATCTTTAGGAATTAGAATGAGAGCTTAAAAATTTCTACAAATTTAAATTAAACAAAATATACAATTCAATTCATTGTATAATGAATAATCAATTGAAAATATAAAATTAAAATATACAAATATTCGCATGCACCTATAACGGGTCATATGGATGACTTAATAAACATTTCCAACATCTACATTACTCATAAAAACCGTCAATTTCATACTGGTGAAAACTGATGGAGTAACCAATTACAACACTAGCTTCTAGTAATGGGTATCAGTCATTTTGCATGGAAAACTTCTGCATATGCAGTGTTCAATTTGGGAATCAAAACTTCTGCAGAGGCCTGTGGCTTGGAATGCTGTCGGGTGTATCTATACAGACGATCACGTGTGGAACTTGGAGAAACAGGTCTTTTCTCCGTTTCTTTCGTTTTTTTTCCCTTACAACAGCTGCATTGCACCCGACTAGGAAACATCATGCTAATCATTTGCTCCATGTTTGTGTCAAAAAACAGTCACATGAGGCAAGAAAAAGGCTTCCTTCATCAGGCGGAGAAAGTGTCCGGATGCTGCATGAGCCAGAGAATCGGATTTATTATCATTTTTTCTTTTTGTTATTGCACGAACACAGAAATTGACTTTCGTCGGCTGCTTGTTGACCGCCATCTTTCCGACAAACAACAAATCAAACAACTTGAATTTATGTCATACTCTCAGCATTTTCGAATAGTGATTTTTGCACGTGGCGACAAGAAAATGGTCCCAGACCCAGAAATTTCGATTTGGGAGAAAGTAAAAGATGAGGTTGGATGTACATAAATCATGACAAATCTTCTATAAAATTGCTCTAGAACAAAAGAACTGGAGGAGTTTGTGCTGTGTTCTGGTGCAGCAACAAGTTGGAGGAGTTACTACTGATCTGGTGCAACAGACCGTGAACCCAATTGTTGGCTTCTCCTGGTTTATGTAATAATGTATGCTGATCTTCTAGGAGGCTGCAACAAGCTGCCGTACCTCCCCTTCCGTCACCGCCCTGAATCCGACTCTCCTCTGCAATGCAAAACAACCAGATGTCAGGGATCACCATCCTTTCTAAAAGAGGGCACGCTTTATACTTTTATGGGAGTGCTGTGAACATGGAAAGTCAAACATGGCTGTGGGGGTTTGGTATTATCTGTAGGCCGAATCAGAGAACAGTGCTGAAAATCGATTTGAAGGTCAAATCAGTGAGATGTTTGGTTGGGATTGAAAAATCGATTACGTTCTGAAGTTAATCCAACGTGAAAGTTCTTTGGATTATTTTTCAGGTGTTGTGGAGATGAAAATGTCTGAATTTTGCATGTGGAGGAAACGTGGATTACCTCACGGGGTTTGGTGGCGTGTTGCGGTGTTGGATTCTGAGGGCGGGAACTCCCCCTGGCTGCCTCGCCTCCGTCGGTGGCTAAGCCAAGGTTGTATATCTTCCTCGCCGCCTCAGCTCCGCCGTTACTCTCCGCCATCAGCCTTTCCACCTCCGCCTTGGGCACCCGCATTTTCACCCTCATTCCGCTCACCGAACCGCCTTCCTCCGAGGCCACCTCGATACGCTCCTTGTGGAATATCGACAAATCCGAAGACGAGCGGCGCGCCAGCATGAGGCTCTCCAGCCGATCCTTGGCGCTCATCTGGATATCCGAACGCACCCGCCGCGGCACCGGCTGCTCCGGCAGCTTAGGCAGCTCGATGAGGAAGTAAAGCCTACCCGGCTTCAGCTCCTCCTGCGGCTCCAACGCCTTCGCTCGCACCCCAAAATACTTCACGGCCTCCGATTCCATCAGCGAGTGCCCCGGATGGCCCGAAAGAACCGACGCCGCCCGTACCGGTGCCGGGAGCTTGAACGTCTCCCCGGTGACCTTCATCACCTTTGCAGTCCTCTTCTTCTTCACTCCCAAGGCGTTCCCCATCTGCAGCCAAAACCCTGATTCTCTTGTGGGAGGAAGCAGGATGTATATAATGGATCCAGGGATGCGGTTGCATGGAGAAGTCAATTTGTTTGAAAAGAGGGCTACTCCTTTATTGACAAGTAGTGGGAATTTTGTGTCTTCAATTTCCATCCCATCTTCCTTCCTGGTCTGGTAGTTGTTGTTGCAGAGATTTGTCCAATCATTATTGTGTTAAATAACATATGTTAAATTCTTTAAGAAATAGTATTTAATACTATGAATTAGTTATGAAGTTGGTTTTTTTATTTATTTACATATTGATTTGTAATGAAATATAAATGTATATAATAAATAATAATATATCAATATATATTCTTTACTATTAATGAATAAAAAGGGAATAATATCACTTCAATGATTTTACGCATGCAAAGTTATTTTTTTAAAATATCAAACACGTGATAAATAATTCTTTTATTAAGTAATAATCTTTACCAAATATACACAATTTTTTCAAATCAATTGTTTTGGTGTAAATTAATTTTATCTACATTTTTTAATGACGTATTTTATAATATACGTATAATTTGTAAAGCACTTGCATAATTTCTTCAATTATTTCAAATCAATACATTACATAATGTGGTATGATTGTTTTGTTTTCGAGAGTGTCTTAAGAAATACATATATTTGATAGACATGTTAAATATTTTCATAAACTCTCCAATTATATTAATCAAAGTCATTTTCTTAAATAATTTTTTGTAAATTAATATCATTTTAATCTTTTTCTAAAATGTGTCTATTAAAGATATTTTCAATTATAGTCATATAACATATGTTTAATATATATATTTATAGAAAAAATTACACGAATTGTCTCCCTTTTTTGTATAAATGATACAATTGATTCTTATAAACAATGTTTTAATCTTCATTATTTCAATATCATTTATAATTAATCCTCACTATTCATACAAAATAATCTCTACTATTTACATTATTTGATATTCAATTTAAAACTCTATTTTTTTTATACAATTCAATTTTACTATTATCGACCATCGTCCACTTGTAGCCCATGCACCCACCACCATGATAGGCGAAGCTATGCAAGCGTGGGCGTGGACAAAGGCGACATTGCCAAAAAAAAAGAGAATTAATTTTTTAAAATTATAAAATAATGAGAATTAAATATGTAGATTTTCAAATATTAATGATTAATTATAACTAGCATTTAAATAATGGATACAGAAAATGATTGAAATAAAAAAATTAGGAATTAAATATACTCATTACATGTGTGAATTAAATATATTTGATATGTTAAAATTTAAGGATTAAATATATCATTAAAGAATTAATCATACCATTTTTATTAAATATTGTAGATTAATTATACCCATTTTAAAAACCGTGGAAATATATGCACAAATAAACTATTAATTAAAATGTACTACTAAATACATATGAATAACAATTGACTATTTATTGTCACATGTCCATTTCCTATATTTGTAACAAATTCAAGACCATAGGAATTTTACTTGTGTGCTGTTGAATATTGAACTCATAGTTTAGATTTTAGAAGAAGAAGAAACCCTAAGGATAAGGTTCACATGAGTCATTATTACCTTTTGTAAAAGTCCTATACGTGCACGTTCTTTTTTCATAATTTTCAAAGATTTTTCTTATTTTTGAATGTAAAAGAAGCTAAAAATCCCTTGTTCTAACCACGTAATTTATCTTTATAAATTTTAAAAGTAACCAATAGCTTCATATTAGTTTAAACCCCCACGTGTTATTACAAGAGAATTCCGAACCTTCGTCTTTAAAACTATGCACGCCAGAATTACTATTTATAGGGGTAAAACTGGTAATTCATAAATGACTGGGGGATCTTTTGGTAATTTTCTTGATGATGAAAAGAATTTTGGGTAAAACGGTGACTAGGCAGCGAGATCAACCAAGATGGACCGTCCACGTCAATCACGGGTGTGAAACCTGAAAATTCGACACGACCCCACGTGGAACAGTTTGACTTGGTCTTCACCTCAACAATTATTATTTGACTCTTACTTATTTTATTTTTTTAAAAAAAGAGAATAATAGTTTCATTTTCACCTATGTTTTAGTGGTATTAATTTATAATGAGGAAAAAAATATGGGCCTTTTGTAAAGCTCAATACCCATGGGCCGTGGTGGAGGCTTCCAGCTCGTTACTGCTGGAAACGGAAATGGAATATTCTGGGGTTTCATTCGGCTGGAAACCGCGTTTTTAAGCAAAATCGTTGCTGCGCAATTAATGCGACCTCTCGAGTCGAAGGGAACGTTCACCTCTATCCGAAATCGACGCTACCGAGATCTGGTTCCCAGACGATTCCTTGGTATGGATTCTAAAATGCTGTCCTTTGAAAGGTTTTCTATTCTGTGCGCGCTTCATTTCTTTTGTCTGTTTCTCCTTGTCCTTGATTTGAGCGGTTTGGGGTTTTTTTTTTTTTTTTTTGGTTTGGTGGTCGTCGCTGTTGGCGAGTATGAAATGCGAAAATTTGAATTATCGTGTTCTGTAGGGTGGTATGATTTTACATTCCAGATCTTTGTGCTTGGGGGTGAATCACCTTATTGGTGTAAATTTTACACAGCATGAGAATTTGATTTGTATTTTATGAATGGCGCAGGTATCAATATTAAGTTTTGAAACTGTTGTCTTCAATTGTGCGTATCATGAAGTACATGGAATATACCCCACTTGAACGGTATGTATTTAGTTTTGGGAAGTGAGGAAATCTTTATAAGTATTTGATGTTATTATTATGTCGATAGTTTTGCCACTAATTATTGGTATGTACGTACAGAATAAATGATTTCGTGAGCCATTTAAATCTTGGAGAAAGAACAATTAGAGGCTGTCTGGAGGCTTATTCTTGTAAGTTTGAGGATTTATAAATGCTTGGACTGGAATCTGTGTTGCAAGTGAAAAGGGGATGCATAAAGTTATTTGCTGAACTTGCTTCTGTAGGCAAACACACAAGTACGGATAAGAAGCTTTCTCTTAGTTTGGAAAATGAGGTGGGCTCTTCTCTTCTGGGTTTTTTTTTTCGGCATCCTGAGCATCCTCTATTTCAGTAGTTGTGTTCATCAAGTGAGGAACTTCATGTGGAACACAACGTAAAAGAATGATTTAGGAAATTTTGCATCATTTTGTCTCCTTTCCGCCATCAGGTTGTAAATGAGGCCAAATTACTTTAGATTCGTTTCTTGAATCTCAGGACGGTTTTATTTCTTTCTAATACTTTGTTTTACTATACCACTTATTGAGCATTCTCTTTTTTTTTTCTGTGTTATAGTAGCTTTCATATGTACCGTGAGGTATAATTTTACCAAAATTAATACCTGCCACCCCCCACCCCATCCCCTCTCTCACAACTATAAGCGGGAGTGGTTCATGCTGGCACTTTTTTGTTACAGATTCTTGATCATCTTGGGAAGTCTTCGGATACTGACTCCTGTTCACCAGTTGAATATCTACTTAGTAGATCCAGGTATTATAAATATATATAATTTTCCACTGTATTTTGTGACGTGACCATTACCCATCCTTGATTGGCAGCCGGAAGACTTTGATATACCTTCTTCTAACTCTTCATCATATCTACCCCGAGCACAACTTCAGGTAACCCTGTATCGTATTGAGGTAGAAGAAAGGATTATGGGTAATGCCTCTATCAGCTTTCTCAGCGATGTGGCATCCCATTATATAGTCCTTTCTTAATGAACTTGGGAGTGTTGTCAGAAGGTTTGACAAACAGTTTAGATTACTGTTGCTCTGATAGGAGCTGAGAGTTCAAGTCTCTCCATTTCCCAAATTATGGCCGATTGATATCCTTTCATCACTCATCATTTTCTTTGTGGGTTTTGGGTGCTTTTATCAGTATACTTTATGCATGTTTTTTTATATTCTACAACGAATCATCTTCTGGCTTAGCAGTGCAATGAAGGCGCACATGTATTTTACCGAAGAAACGTGGGATTCCTTCAGGCAGATCTTTGATGCCTATATGTATGAAGCCTGCAGGGTAATTGCTTATGGATCTTCTCCCAATATTTGAGTCGTGCTAGTCATGAAACCTCTTGAAGAATGGATCTTCGTGCCTGATTTGTTTATTGTAATGCATTCAATTAAATTCAATGCATATATGCATTCATGTTAAACTTGGTAAAGCTTTAAATCACAGGAATGGCTTGAGGAGAATGATGATGGGACCCTGCTCGAAACCTTGTACAAGGCTTTAGATGAGGTAGTATCGGTTATGAAGGGATTCCGGAAAGGGAAAAAACAGATACTAGGGATCACAGGGGACTTTTGTCTGACACTTGCAGGTTGTGAATGTACCCGAGTGTGAAATCTACAGTTACAACCCTTCTGTTGAAGATGATCCTTGGTTTGAAAAAGGAGCCATGTAAGCCTAGAAAGCTACTTATCCACGCATCCTATTCCACCATTGGCTCCCGCTCCATCAGCTACTAATTTCCATTTTCTGTTCATTGAATCTCACTTTGCAGATGGTCTTACCATTTCTTCTTTTACAATCGAGGTCTCAAGCGGGTCGTTGCTCTTTGCTTCTGCTGCGTAAGGTAATACCCAATTACTTGTATCAGTTCGATGGCAAGGAAGTGTTCTGGTTCAACCAATTTTCTTGACTGCTACAGTAATTTGGTTGGCGAACGCTTCTTAGAGTCTAATCCGGACGACGATGGCGAAATTTTCGTTGATATGGATATATAATCTAAAGCTGGTAGCTTGTGAAGTACTTCCAAACCACGTGGCTGAGTGTGTATGTGAATTAATCCCTTGTATATGTATATAATTGTATGTCTATGTGTTTGCATTCCCAGTGGAACTGTGCGAGTGCAATAAGAGTTCGAACCTTGAACCGGAGACCTCGGTAAGCAGGATACTGGAGTGTCCGGGTCCGGTTAGCATCATGTAAACAAAACAAAAAAAAAAAACTTTTAGATCATGAAATGTATCTGCTTGTTGTTACCTACTCAATACCTTGGCCCTTTTTCATTAGAAAAAAATGTGTTTTTTGATGCAAGTGAACACAAAAGCGAAATGCATTGAAAACTTTTAAAAAAAAAATTGTAGGAATGGCTTATGGAGAAGGATTTTTTTCTTGTGGTAGTGATTTTTTGTTTGCCATCTTGCAAATCTACTCTGGTTACTGCATGTTGTTCAGGTTGTATGGATAAGTCTTGCAGATGTAGTATTCGATTTGGAAAGAAATTGTGGTAAAATGAAGAGGCAGACAAAGACGTGAAATGAAATGATGAAATCTTATTACAAGTTCGATCACATTTGTTCTTCCTTCACATGCTAAAAACAAATCCGGATGTTGGCATGGTTGTCTACTTGCCTTATGCAGTATGTGAATGTGGAGCCACCCTCGTTATCCATCCTTCTATATATACAAGTAACATGTCCTAAAATCCCATTACCTGATGAAAGCAGTAATTGCTTCTCATTTTCCTCCCCTACACAAAATAATCTGGCTGAAAAAGAATGGAGGAGGGGTTGTTGTTGAAGGAAAGATTACCCGGAGACCGAGTAAGATGGGTGGAAGTAGGCGGGGAGATGAAGAGCATTGCGTACTTAGCCGGTCCAATGGTGTCTGTCACTCTTTCTTTCTACTTGTTGCAGGTTTCATCGCTGATGATGGTTGGCCATTTGGGTGAACTCGCTCTTTCGAGTACTTCTATTGCAGTTTCTCTTTCTGGTGTCACTGGCTTCAGTTTCCTTGTACGTTCTACTCCTCTATCTTCTGTGATAATTTTTTTCTGAAAGTTTATTTGCGTCATGCTGAAAGGTGTGATAGGGAAATAAATATGTTGGTGTGCACAAGAGCAGCAAATGGGAATGTGTTGCTTTGTTTATTGGTGACTCTTTTTCACTAAATGTGTATCTACAAGATCTTATTTCAAACAGAATCTGAAAGTGTCTTCATGCACCATGGCCCAAGTTGGCGTGTGGGTTGGATCCTGACACACTTCTTGGAGCGCTTAGCAGCTTGATGTGATGGTAGTTGTTTGCAGAATGGTGGGTTTTCATTTTCGGCTGACTTTGTAGGCTATTTTTGTGGTCGCCAAGGGGGTGGGAGTTTGTCTTTGAAGCGTAGATGACTAGTTTTCTTCATTGCATTGAGTTTCATTCTCACATACTTTTTTTTTGTGAAACAGTTAGGTTTGGCAAGTGGTTTGGAAACCATAAGTGGACAAGCCTTTGGTGCTCAGCAGTACGAAAAAATCGGAACTCAAACCTTTACCGCAATGTTCTGTCTAATCATTGCCACGATTCCCATCTCCATCCTGTGGTTGTATAGCGTAAACTTCCTAATATTTCTGGGGCAGGATCCTCTGATTGCTATTGAAGCTGGAAGGTTCTTAACTTGGCTAATACCTTCACTGTTGGGCTATGCATTTCTTCAACCTCTTGTTCGATTCTACCAGATGCAAAGCTTGATTGTTCCCATGATCATGAGTTCATGCATCACTCTGTGCTTCCATATCCCTGTTTGTTGGGCACTTGTTTTTAATTCAAGACTTGGGAACGTTGGTGGTGCAGTTGCGATGGGACTTTCCATATGGTTAAATGTTGGCATTCTTGGTTTGTACCTGAAATACTCCCCATCATGTGCTAAAGCTCGCTCACCTATTTCACTCAAGATACTCGATGGGGTGAAGGAGTTTTTTGCATTTGCAGTTCCTTCCGCATTAATGATCTGGTAAGAGCAAAACTCCCCCTCAACTTTGTCTGCTTGTTATTTGTTTAACAAGTTTCCAATACCATTTTTATTCATTCGTGATGTAGCCTCGAGTGGTGGTCCTATGAACTACTGGTTTTGCTAGCGGCATTGCTACCAAATCCGCAACTAGAAACCTCAGTGCTTGCTGTCTGGTACTTCCATCCCAATTCTATAGTCGTTTTTAAGATGAATATATTATTCCATCCATTACTGAATGTACATGAGCTGCTCTTTACAGCCTCAGCACCACCACAACACTGTATTCGATCCCAGAAGGACTAGCTGCTGCTGCAAGGTACGATCTCTCTGTTTTTTTTGTCTTCTGAGAGAAAATCCTTTGACCATATAGATTATCCTTATTCATCTGCAGCACGAGGATTTCAAACGCTCTGGGAGCAGGGGATTCACATCGAGCTCGTGTCACTGTGACGAGTGTAATGCTTTTTGCAGTCGTGGATGGGATTGTTGTTAGCTCCACTCTCTTTGCTACCCGCAAAGTCTTTGGCTACGTGTTCACCAACGAGAAAGAGGTCGTCCAGTACGTTGCAAGCATGACTCCTCTGGTCTGCTTATCTGTTATCTTTGACAGCATCCAAGGCACAATTGCAGGTACTTGAGAACTCTCTCTCTTCCTACTGAAAGATGTGAGTTACACTCATGACGTCTGACTTCCTTCTTCATGCATCTCAGGAATCGCAAGGGGCTCCGGCTGGCAGCACATGGGAGCCTATGTAAACCTAGCAGCTTATTACCTTTTTGGAGTTCCGATAGCAGCTTTGTTGGCGTTCTGGTGGAACCTGAGAGGAAGAGGTCTGTGGCTTGGAATACTGTGCGGTGTGTCCGTGCAAACGATCATGTACGGAACTATAACCATCTGCACCAACTGGGAGAAACAGGTCTTGTTTTCTTTCCCTGGATATGGGGCACTTCAATTGGGAACAATGATGCTTATCTCTTTCTGGTTTGGAACAGGTAGCTGAGGCGAGGAAAAGGCAATCCTCTTGGGCACCATGTGCGGTGAGCGAGGCCTGATGTAGAAGAAATGTAGGAGTTTTTGTTTCTTTCTCTCCTTCAAGTGGGAAATGTGTGCATTAGAGTTGAGGCTGAGGAGGTGTGTAGTAGTAATCTTGCATTCAGATTTGTACTACACATCATAAACTGCGAAGTGCAGAGTAGCAAACGTCTATAGATTCATAAACAACTGACATGCACACAAGTAAAGACAGACACAGTTAACCCAAGCACACTTGATACTGCAACACCAGCAATCCACTCCACACAGAAGAAGAAACACACGAGCAGCAATCCAATCCCCAAAGATAAGCGTGATTTAAAATCATAAAGCTCCACTCAAGTACCGAAGAATTAGTTCCACGACAATGGGAGCTAATTTGTCGAAGATTTTATCCCAGTCTGTTTTCTGTTGTAAGAAAAACAATGTGAAAGAGTGTACATATATACTGCACAATGCACTAAATGTGAGCAACAGAAATTGTAGTTGGTACTAACAGTAGTGTTTCTCTCTCTGAGAGAAAAGGATGTTTTCTGAGTGAAGGCTTTCCATAGTTCCAGACACTGACGAGGTGTCAATAAGACGTGTTCTTCATCAACCTTCAAGGAAACACGGGATGGAGATTAATCAGCAGCAGGAGGAATGAATGATCATGAAATGTCTTTGCAGCAGAAGTGGTAGTAGCGCTCACCCCCTTCCAATTTTCTAAGCTGTTAAGTTGTTCTCCATTCGAAGGATCTCCAAGAAGGCTGCTCTTCAAAACATTCTCGAATGCATTGGAAACACTCGCATCCAATCGCATCACCGCCAGAACCGAGAGCAGTTTCACGCACTATTGATAGACAGTAGCGAGGAAAATGTCAATATAGAAGGAAAAAAGGGAAGACAAGTGGTTCAAAAAGAGTTGACAAGCACATACCTCCGAGCGGGATTCCTTGGTGAGTCGATCAATGTCATCTTTAGATAAACTGGATAAATCACGATCCTTGAAAAACACATCGTAAAACCTGTGGGGTTCAAACCAATCAATATGATGGATGATGCAGCAGTGGGGTTCAAACTTCGATTATTCTCACCTCAGCACCATACGATTCAAAGCATTTTCCGATTCTACTCTTGCAGATTCTTTTACCAGGCTTTCACCGAAGTCTTTCAGAAATGACACATTTAATTCCACCATGCTTGCATCCACTTTGAAACCAGAGAGGGCATGACGGTACTTCTGAATTACACTTTCACTCTGAGCTGCAGAGTATTCCCTTATTTTCTTCCATGTATCTCCTTCACTTTCTAGTAGCAAAGTCCTCGGGTAGTCACCTAGCGCGTCTTTCATTATCTCCTACCGAAGTTTGGAATTATTTAGAGGGCTAGCAAATGGACATGAATTGACAACATCATTAGTACCTCATGTTCTTTCAAAATTGCCGGCAGTTGGGAACTTCTAAGTCCAACAATATGTTCATCGATGTCATTCTTGAGCTGATTCCTGATAGCATATGAGTTCCAGATTGCTTGCTCTGGCTTGGCATCTATGAACAGAAACTTTATATGATTTGCATGCCCCAACACTCACAATATTTTTGCTCTGTTGACAGAAATGCAGTAGGAGATCAGAGACAACAGCATGTTTTGGTGGTACCTGCAGATGCTTTATCGAACTGCTTGAGTGCTCTTTCAGTGAAGTCATTTGCATCTTTGGTGAATTTTTCACCATCTTTCGAGATGACCAAATCCCTCTTGAATTGACTCCAGAGTTTAGAACGTGTGTGGCCCATCGAGGATGTGTACACTTCCCTCACGTTCTTACAGAAACAAAAAAGAACATGCACGTGGTGTTGTCATTACGGGGACGGTGGTGATCAAGTGTGTGTGTGTATATATATAGAGAAAGCTTGAAGGTACCAGAAGGAGCTCCTCTTCTAACTCCTTTCGTTTCACAGATTTCACATTTTCATCAAAATGAAGGGTGGCTGCATCGAAACTGTCACAATTCGTTCATAAGTCGGCTTCTGAAACTGCAACTCACAATAACTTGCACAGTGGATTTTTGCAAAGTGTCATATACTCACCTGGATAAGCATTTTTTAATAAGTTTTCCCAATGTGTCTCCCAGTTTATCCACCGATTCTCTGTCGGCCTTCTTTTTCAGTTCGCACCATTCCTGAGAGCAAGTTAACAAGGACAAAAATGAGTGGCGACAGGTATTTGAATGACCATATCTTATTTGATACTTTAGTATATAGGATTTCATGAGATTTGATTATTATACATCATATTCTGTTGTTGGCTTCCGGGGTTTCGAAAACTTAATATTTGAGAAATCAAATAAGAAGTGGAAGGGTGAAACCAACACTCTCAAATTGAAATTTGAGAAATCAAATAGGAGAGGAAGACTTTCTTTACAACTTTGACCCAAAGAGCATAGTAAAAAGCATTCATGAGGATCATGGTCAGTACCTCATTTTCACGGAATGACTTTAGCTCCGCATTACGAATCTCATCACACCTATGTTTGGCAAGAGTAAACTAGCGGAGAAACAAGAGTAAATGCTCCTTTTTGGGAAAAGAAAGAAAGAAAGAAAGAAAGACACTGGAGAATAATACCTTGTGGGAGGGGATGTCAATGTCCTTGTTCGCTTGAATCCCTTCCCATATGGTTTCCAAGCTTTCTGCCAACGCTGATGCAGGAACTGCATCTCCATTATCACCCACTGTCTCAGGACCACAGATCAATTCTCTTAGTTGGGACACCTACGGTAAACAAACAAGCACATGTGGAATATAACATTAGAAGCAAACTCTACGTTTAATGACCATGTACCTCGTGAATGAACTTTTCTGTAGCATATTCGTAGCTTGATAGTGCCACAACTTTAACCTGAAATAGAAGACTAAATTTAAACCAGCATATGAACCATATCTAATTAAGTGTACAACAACTATCTTACATTGAAAAACTGGTTTATTTCAGATCGTGTCTCATATGTTTTTATTGGGATGGAATTCCATATCTGCACAAGTTGTTGATTAGCATAACTGAAACCCTAATGCAATGTCATCAACTGTACCTTAAGATTGTGGAGTTGACAAAAAGTAGAGTTATCTTGCGTGGATTGTAGAGATTCCTCATAACCTATTATTTATCATAGTGAAAAAAATGAAGTGAGGTTTTCTTTTTGAATTACTCATTATGTGAACCGGATCAATACCTCGAATACAACTTTTAAGAGGGAATTCATGGAAGCCTTTTCCCGTCCGATCTCGTTACACTATCTTCACAAACAAGAATGTTATATCATTTGGGATCGAATGTCAATAACTCTAAAATATATGTAGAAAGGCATACATGTTGATCAAGACCACATCTGCGACCGCGAGAGCGAAGAGGGCGGTTTGCTTCTCGAACTTGGTGTCATCCTTTCAAGAAGAGATGAATGACAAAATGATGTCAACCAGCATTTTTTCATTTAGGGGATAAATCGGATACCTCTCCGCGTTCACTCCCATCGGAGCCTTCGATATCCATGACAAGTGTGCCAGGAGTGAACTCCTTGTTGTATCCTAACCATATGCCATTGGTCGTCTTGGACCTGATAAGCACTTTGTTTACTCCGTATGTCATTTGGGTTAGTAATATAATGTAATGTAATGAGAAGAAGGTTCTTGCCTCCCCTCCATCGCATCCATTTCTTGGAAATTTGTATGGAACAGGTGATTCAACAGTGTGCTCTTCCCTGCAACACAAATGTTGCTGGTGACCGCCAAACAGACAGAGCGTAAAAAGCTTGCTACACAGGTAACGTACCACTACTTTGGGGACCTATGATCGCAACGATCTTATAGGAAACACCAAACTGCGCCAGGTTAATTTGCTTGCAGAGATTCTCAAAAGCAGCGTTCTCGTAAGCACCATCCTTATCTACAAGTTGAATCAATTCAGAACTATCCGAGCGTGAGGAGTTACCATGTGCAGAGCTCGACACAGCGCCAGCAATACATGGATCTGCACCCAAAAAAAAGGTGGGAAACACGTAATACCAAAACTCTAAAGCCCCTACGAGGAACAGATAAAAAGGTGATCACTTACCCATTGGCGAGAATGAAGATCTACAGAAGCTCAACTCAAAGTCCAGGTACAAAATGACTTCGTGATTGCTCCTCTAAATAATGCTAATTTTGGAGTGTGTGTGTGTGTGTGTGTGTAAACGAAGAAAAATTTTGGTACATGATTTGTCAATAACCAAACCTTGACCTTCACTCGGTTTACATAGTCTAGAACTATCCTATGCACGAAGCCGCCGTGACCGACATTGACTTTATTTGATAAATAGTCATCCTTTTACCTAAATTGAAAATTTTCATCCTCACAAAAATTTTTAAAAAATGGTCATATTTAATATTTTATTTTAAATTAATTAAATGCATTGAATGTGAAATATACTTATATTTCTATGTATTTAAGATATTTTATATTTTTTTTATTTATGCAGTATAATATTCATAATTATTGTTTTATTAATTTTTTAAGAAATAACGATAAACATTATATTATTTATGTTTAGATCATATAATATTAACAAATAATCTAATAAAATAAAATATGTTGTATTATTTGATTTAAAAAATACAAAATAAATATCTATACAAATATTTTTTAATTATTATAAATTCATAATAAATCAATATTAAAAAATATGTAAATATGCAATTTTTTTTTAATTTGCTATGTAGCACATGAAAAAATAGACGACAAGCGTGAAAAAAAAATCAAACATATCTTGATTAGCAAAATTCACCTAGAATAAAAATTTCAGAATAAATTATATGTTACAATGATGAGGGTAGTCATTAATAGGACAGTTGAGGACCACGTCCAGGACGGCTGCAAATCACGTCGTTGACCTTGACCTTAACTCTGGTTTACCATATTCTAGAACCATCACGTGTACGACATAGAAAAAAATCTTGTGGATGTGGCTACAAATTATTATCGGTTTTTGATGAACTGATTCTGATGAAATTGATCTAACCCTTCGAAAAAGAAAAAATCACATAGAGTGATTAACGGGAAGATGAAAATAGTGAATCTAAAATTATTATTATTATCATTGTTGTTATTATTGTTATTATTATTATTATTATTGTTTTATAGTTTCAAATAATTAATATTTAGTTATTAATTGATAATTGACACCTAAGAAATAGATGTTATTAATGTTTAAACATGTAAATAAGTACCAAGAGTGGAGTTATTCCAATAGAGTTGTCCCTTGTCGTCACTCCTTTTCCCTTGTCCTGTTTAAAATAATTTTTAAAACTAAGTCAATTGGCTCATTGAATAATTGTATAGATTATTAATCATCGAATTTAAACATACATTTAAAATTTACCAAATAGAGAAATTCTAATTTTAATGAATTTTGATAACTAATTTTATGTCAATTATATTTGTATTTTTTATAATTATATTATATTGATTTTATATCAATTTGATATTTTTGGAATAAAAATATATTTTATAATTTTTCAAAATTATTTCAATCTAAATTAAAAAAAAAAAATAGATTGGTATTGATGAATATATTTTTAAAGGGAATATATTTCTTATTGACTTACATTTTAATGTTTTTTTATTTTCATTCATGGAAAAAAAATAAAAATCTTGACACGCTGTTATTAGTGAGTACATATTATATCACTCTTCTAAAAAGTTGGCTACACAGTTGACGTACATTTTAATCGTTGGCACCGCATTCCTTGACTCCTTTTCCCACAACTTCGAATTTTCTTTTTGTGTGTGGTTCAAGAGGAAAGCCGCCATGGACCCACGTTACGACTCATTCCCTAAATATGATTTTTTATTTTAATTACTATTCACAAATTTTATTTTTCTCTTTTGTGGTTATCTTATAGTTTCAAATAAATAATATTTAGTTGAAAGTAGTACAGTATTAGAAAATGATAATCCGTGAACTTGAAAATATAAATTGCTGTCCAAATTCGAGAAAATAATTTATTAAACAATTTGTTCGGGGGAAGACCTGATTATTAAGTATAAAATAATTTTCAAAACTAAGTCAACTGGATCAGAGAATAATTTTATAGACAAGTAATTAAAATCTCAAAACGAATTGTATATACGTATAAGCAAATTGGATCATTGAATTTAAACAAAAAATTAAATTTTATCACGTAGTGGTATTATAATTTTAATGAATTTCATACTAAATGATATAACACATATTTTATAATCGATTTTGATTAGGAAAGACAATTTCTTCGTTGTTCCTGATTTTGCATTCTCTTCCATCGTCTTCTTCTACAAAATTTTATCTTCCTATTTACCAGAACTTAAGGTTTGCCCCCCCTACTTTCCTGCAGACTTTCTTTTCTCATTCTCTACCCTTTAAGGGCAGCTTACGTGCTCCAAAAAGAGTATGAGTCACTTGCACTCCAATTCCTTCATTAATGCTTTCCTTGAGATCATAAGTATAGCTGGTAATAATGTGTCCTGATTCTTGCAAATTGTTTCTTTCTGTAAGGTGTAAAAATTCTCCCAAGCACACTTGATACAACAACATGAGCAATCCACTCCACACAGAAGAGCTGCACACGTGCAGCAATCCAATCTGTAAAGACAAGCGTGATTTAAAATGAATCACCTATACCTATACCAATTCCGAAGAACAGAAGAACTGCTTTGATGACAAGGGGACCCATTAGAAATATTTTCTTGAAGATTTTACCCGCGCCTGATTTCTGTTGGAAGAAAAACAATGTGAAACAGATCATATATGTATTGTAGGATGTACTAAAGGAGAAGATAAATTGTAGTTAGGACAGGGAGTAGTAGTGGTTGCCTGTCTAAGAGAAAAGGATGTCTTCTCAATGAACGCCTTCCATAGTTGCAGACACTGACGAGGTGTCAATAAGACGTGCTCTGCAGCAACCTTCAAAGGAAACACAGGATGGAGATTAATGAGCAGCAGGAGGAATGACTGCTTGCAAAGTGTCTCTGCAGCACAAGTGGCAGTAGCACTCACCCCCGACCAATTTTCTAAGCTGTCAAGTTGTTCTCCATTTGAATAAGATCTAAGAAGACTGTTGTACAAAACTTCCACAAATGAACTGGAAACCCTCTCATCCAATCGGATCACCGCCAGAACCGAGAGTAGTTTCAAGCACTATTTGCAGACAGTGAAAAGGAAAATCTCAATATAGAAGGGCAAAAGTGAAGGGGCAGGTGGTTCAAAACGACTTGCAAGCACATACCTCCAAGCGGGATTCATTGGCGAGCTGATTGATGTCATCTTTAGATAACTTGGACATATCACGATCCTTGGAAAACTCGTCGAAAAACCTGTGGGGTTCAAGCAAATCAATAGGATGAATGATGCAGCGGTGGTTTAAGAAACATAGTTGAGATCCATTATTCTCACCTCTCCACCATATGATTCAAAGCATTTTCCGATTCTACTCTTGCATGTTCTTTTACCAGGCCTTCACCGAAGTCTTTCAGAAGCTTCACATTTAAGCCCAGCGTACTTTGATCCACCTTGTAACGAGAGAGGGCAAGACAGTATTCCTTAGTTACATCTCCGATCTTGTTTTCAGAGTATTCCCTTATTTGCTCCCATGCATCTCCTGCACTTTCTAGTAGCAAAGACTTCACATGGTCACCTAGCGCTTTTGTCATTTTCTCCTACACAAGTTTTGCATTCTTTAGAGTGCTAGCAATGGAATATATATATATGTATATTGACAATAGCATGCGTACCTTATATTCTTTCAAAATCCCAGGCAGTAGGGAATTTTGAAGATGAACAACACGATTATCGATGCCATTCTTGAGTTGATTCCTGATAGCAAGTGAGTTCCAGATTGCTTGCTGTGGTGTGGCATCTGTACAAAAGAAAGTTTATATATATTGTGTGACCCAGAACTAGCCAACTGTTTCTCTATTAACAGAAATGCAGTAGGAGATCAGACACAAGAATACCTGTAGATGCTTTATCCAGCTGCTTGAGTGCGCTTTCAGTCAAGTCATCTGCATCTTTAGCAAAATTTGCACTATATTTCAAGTTGACCGCATCCTTCTTGAATCGATTCCATATTTTATAACGTGTGTGAACCATCGAGGATGCGTACACCTCCCTTGCGCTCTTACAAAAAAAGAGAAAGAATATGCAGGGGTTGTGTGTGTATATGTAGAGGAAACTTCAAAGTACCTCAAGCAGCTGCTCTTCTAACTCCCTTTGTTTCACGGATCTCACATTTTCATCGAAATGAAGGGTGGCCTCATTGAACCTATCACAATTCGTTCATAAGTCAGTATAATTTTCACAATTGATTTTTCCCAAGTGTCATATACTCACCTGGATAAACATTCGTTAATGAAATCTCCCAAATTGGCCCCTAGTCCATCCACTGACCTTCTCTGGGCCTCCTTTCTCAGTTCGTCCCATTTCTGAGCGCAAGTTGACAGGGACAAATGAGTGGCAACAAGTATTTGGATGGCAACCTTTTGGCTAGTCCTGAGTAGTTTTATGTTTGTAAAAAGCATTCATGGGGATCATGGCCAGTACCTCATTTTCAAGGAATGGCTTCAGCTTCTTAGCACGAATCTCATCACACTTATGAGCGGCAAGAGTAAACTAGCGGAGAAACAAGAGTAAATTCTCCTTTTTGGAAAGAAAACGACAATGGAGAATACCTTGTGGGAGGGGACGTCAATGTCCTTGTTTTCTTTAATCTCTTCCCATATGCGTTTAAAGCTTTCTGGCATGTGTGAAGCAGGAACTTCATCCCCCTTTTTACTCATTGTCTCAGGACCACAGATCTGTTCTCTTAGTTGGGACACCTACATCAAACATGCTCCCGTGGCATACGACATTAGAAGCAAATCTCACGTTTGATGATCACCATTTACCTCGCGAATGAAGTCATTTCTAGCGTATCTGTAGTGTGATAGCCACAACTTCAACCTGAAATAGAAGACAAAATTTAAACCAACATATGATACCCAATCTAATTAACTATACAACAAGTATCATACATTGAAAAACTGACTTATGTCATATTTTCTTGTCTCTGATGATTTCATTGGAATGGAGTTCCATATCTGCACAAGTTGTTGATCAGGATAACTGAAATCCTTATTTAATGTTATCAACTGTACCTCACGAATAGTACTTCTTAATTTTAAATCCAACTGAGGGAGAGGAGTCTGCACACAATGAAACCATTAGAAATTATATTTGGTGATTTTCAAAACAAACACAAGGAGTCAAATAAAGAATCTTACTTCACTCTTATCACGGATGACAAAAAGTAGAGTGATTTTACGTGGGTTGTAGAGCTTACTCATAGCCTATTATTCATCACAGTAGAAAAAAAAAGTGAGATTCTTTTGAGTTTGATTATGTGAAAAGTATTAATACCTCGAATACAATCTTTAAGAGAGATTTCATGGAAGCCTTTTCACGTCCGACCTCATGACACCATCTTCAAAAGCAAGAGAGAAAGAGAAAAACAAGAATGTTATACAAGTCTACAACATTTGTGATCGAATGTTATAAGCAAGGGGAATAATAACCACTAACTCCTATATCCCTCATCTTTGAAGTGCTGAAATAATCTATGTAAGAATGCATACATGTTGATCAAGACCACATCTTCAATGTCCATGACAAGTGTGCAATGAGTAGACTCCTCGCTGTATCCTAACCATATGCCTTTGGTTGTCTGGGACCTGATAAGTACCTGTTTACTCTGTGTATCATTTAGGTTAATGTAATGAGAAGAAGGTTCTTGCCTTCCGTCCACTGCATTCATTTCTTGGAAATTTGTATGGAAGAGGTGATTCAGCAGCGTGCTCTTCCCTGCAGCCCAAATGTTGCTGGTGACCGCCAAACAGACAGAGAGTAAAGAATTTGCTGCACAGGTGACGTACCACTACTCTGGGGGCCTATGATCGCAATGATCTTATAGGAAACACCAACCCGCGCCAGGTTAACTTGGTCGCAGAGATTCTCAAAAGCAGCGTCCTCATAAGCACCATATTTATCAGCAAGTTGAATCGAATAAGAAGCATCCGAGCTCGAGAAGATAGCGCGTGCTTTGCTCCACAATGCACGCACTGCCGAGAATGAAGAGGTAAAGAAGCTCATCTCCAAGTTTGCAACTCAAACTCCACCTACAAAACGACTTAATGATCTGTCGTATATATACATACAATAATTTAGGTGTATGTGTCAAAGAAAACGAAGAATAGCTTTTTTTATGTAATAAAATAGGTTATGCAAAGTTTTACATTAATGATCATGAGCTAATACATTAATGTCGCAGTTGCGTGTCGCGTCCAATACAGTTGTCCCTTTCTCGGTTGACCTTGACTTGCGTCATTTCTACCTTCTTTTCAAGTGTGTGGTTACAGGAAGCCGCCATGGATCCACATTCCGCCTCGCATTCTGAATATGTTTTTTTATTCGTTTTTATCTTTTGTTGATATTTTATAGTTTCAAACAAATAATATTTAGTTGTCAATAATGATTGAATGTAATAAAATATTAGAAAACGGTAATCTAAAAATGTGAAAAATAGCATGGGGATAGTTAGATAAGGATGATTGAACGGTGCATTTTTTATGTTTTTATTACAAAAAATAAAGTGATCAATTTAATATCTATACCCAAAACTGTGATCAGATTGTGATTGAACCACAATTTGGTCAGATTCATTTTTTTATACTTTAGAGATGTTTGAATTTAATTTAATTTCTATTTCAAAAACAATTTAATCATGAGCTTTTAAGCACTTGTGTGGATTTTACATTCCATGAATATGTAAAAATTCACAAAGTGGAGTGCATATATTCATGATTTGAAAAATTATGAGTACGTTGAATTAGTTTCCATTTATAATATTTAATTTATATTATATTATTTTTTAAAAAAATACTAAAATCAAGTAATTTTATTAACAAACTAATGGAAACTTGAAAGATTGTCAAAATTATTAGAAAAATACAAAATCAAATAAAACAAAAAAGCATAAAGACACTAGAAATTAAAGTTCAAACTAAATAAATTAAATTATTTATCATCACTACATAATAATAAGCATTTCAGTTTAATACTGTGTTCTTAGAATCCAAGACAAGTTACCTGTCAAATTACAACCTTTAAATGAGGAAAACGTCTCAGTTAAATTCAAGTACTTTGAGATAGCTTATTTTATTTGATGTTTTGACTTATTGTTTAGAGTTTATTCGTTGCTTTATTATATTTAGAATTATAAAAAAATATTAGATGGCACTTATATTTATTAGAATTAAATAATCATTTAAGCTAAAATATAGAACACATAAAGAAACAATTAACAGACATGTTTTGAGAGCATGTGTTCAGAATAAGAATTTCATATATTTGGTTATTAGATGAGACAATTTTACTATAGATGCTCATATTCTAAAAAATGCTTTGTCTCGACCAAATGGTCTACAAGTTCTTAAAGTCAAGTTTTTTTTTTTGTTTTATCTTGCTATATACTAATCAAAATAACTAATCTACAAATGTGGATATGCTAAGTTAATATTACGTTTGATATTAATATATTAGTATGTTTAAGTATAATATAATTAAATATGTATATACTTAATTGTAGATAACGTTTGATATGTAAAAATATAAATTTAAGTATATGAGTGCTATACATATAAGTAGTCATCTCCTCTATTTGTATATATTATCTATATACTCAAAAAAATAAGTATATCAATAATATAATTATACAAGTTTAGTATATATATACTAATCAATCAAACAACGATATATATCTAAACTTAGATATAAATATTCTATACTATCTTATCAAACATCCCATTATCAATATGCTACACAAATGCCAATGGATTTTTAGCATCATACAGAGCAGTCCGTTACCACCTAAAGAAAAGTGTTGGGAGATTGCTAGCTTCACAAAATGCTCATGAATACTTCAATTCTACCAAATAAGATTATCTTGTGTATTATTGCCATGTGGTCAAATTCATTGTATCCTATAATTTTATAATGAACCACATAGCTTGCATTCAGAATATTAATTGGAAATAAAATCATCCTAAAAATAATCTTTCATAATAGCAAAATAAGTTTACCAGAGAATCCAGAAGATCAAATACTAGAAAATCCAAAATATGCAAAAGAAAGAGTAATTCAAATATTAAAACAAGTTTCCATAGTGCTTCATTTGCCCTTACAAATAGAGTCATTTTAGCTGGATTAGATATAGTTATCTCACTAATTTTGAAATAATCAGAATCTTCAATCTCCAATGGAAATTGAAACATGATATCAGCTAGTTGTTCTTCTTTCTCGATCTCCATCATTATGGCAGCATGATCAGGCCTATTTTGAAGCCTTTTGATTGGTTCATTGGTACTTTCAGTTAATTTTTTTCATATGTGAATCCAATACTCGATATCATGCTATGCTATATCCAACAAGCATATGCTCATTGTGTAAGTTTTGAGGCAAAAAATGGGGGATCATTTCCTAAGTAAACAAACATTAGAAACTATTTGATAAGAGCTTTTTTTCATTGATGAAATGAAACCCAATCTAATTAAAGTAGAATCTAAAATATTCTAGAAAATGATGGTGAACTTTATTGTATTAAAAATCTAGAAGAAGATTGAACAGTAAATAATAATCGAGAAATAACTAATTTAGAATTATCTATGTTATATATTGTTGTATAAATACAATAACAAGTATTTAAAAATTATGTAAAATTATAAATATCCCTTTTTGAAATTAATAAATTCGATTATTTATACTATTTTAAATCGTTGTTCTACAATTTATACTATTTTTGCATTTGTGAACTTTTCCGTGCACATAATTGCAACATATTCAAAACAATTGGGACCATCTTTGTAAATTTAAACAGTTTAGGGACTGGTAATGTACGTTTTCCAAAATTTATGACTAAAACTGCTGTCCAATTCTAAAACTATTCGTCCACCAAGCGCTGTGGTGAATCGTAGAACTTTGATGGAGCCCTAGTTTTTACACAGTGCATTAGCTTCTCCTCACAAAGTCACAAGCCCTAATTTTTTTTCCTGGCGTTTACGGCATACCGTGATCGCCGATGACTTCGGACCGGGGAGCGGCTTCGGGGCCGTTGGAAGGGGACCGGGATCAGCTGGTGGCGCGGAGACGGTCCATGCGAACGGAAATAGCAATGGAACGACCCAGACGGACGCTGCGCTGCCTCCGACGTGCGCAGCGCATAGACTAAGGCTGAACCCGAATTGTGATCACAAACCCGATAACTACGACGATTTGCAGCTGGATTTTAACCCGTTGATTTTCAGCTCACTGGAGAGGTATCTTCCGCCGAATTTACTCAATCAGGATCGCGATGTGAAGGTCGATTTCATGCGGAAAGTTCTTCTTCGCTACTTCCCTGAAAAAGAACGACTTCGAGTATGTGCCCTGAAACTTTCTGTTTTTATCAAGTTCTTTATTGGTTGGTTTTCCACGAGTTCTCAAAATTTAAAAGCTAATGAATTTTTATACTTTCCTGTAGTCTGTTATCTCTTTAGGTAATCTTTGGAGCCACATTTATGAGAACTTCAACTTTCTTTGGTAAAACAGTATCAGATACTACTGCAAAGAGTCTCCTCTTTATCAATTTTGTATTTTTAAATGCATGAAAATCCTTTTCGATGGAATCATACTTTCTGTATTTTTTGAGAAGTTATTGCCTTTGAAGAGGGCATTACTTCTAGAACAGCGTTCAAGTGTCATTTTGGCGTATCTTGACATCTTTTTGGGTTTCAGCTCGATCTATGATTGTTGAAATTTATGTTTACCGCATCTTCTGTTTTTTGCCCATGCCCGCTACTGGGTACCCGTCAGTTAATGTATGTTGGCAAGTCCTTTTTATGATGTTTTGTACAATCATTAATATTCAAGGTGTTTGTATACTACCCCTTTTAAACAGATTCAAAAACATCGAGAGTATAGGCAGAAGATTATATCGAACTATCAGGTTCTTCATCATTGTACCTTCTTCTATGTTATCAATTCAAAATACTCGAGAGAACATGAAGTCATCTTTTTCATTCTCAGCGTCTACACAGGGAGCTATACAGTATGCAAGCTGAAAACTTTTTTAAACCCTCATTCCTAAGAGCTATAAATGAGAACACTGAGCAAGGTTATAGGGATATCATGTCTGAACCTCATCCAGGTGTCTTCTCATTTGAATTCCTGCAGCCACAGTTCTGCGAATTGATGATTTCAGAAGTGAGTCCTTTGGTTGTCTGTATCATATCAACTTAAAATATCATTTTACTCACTGCCTGAAGTTTCTCACACACTTTCCTAGGTAGAGAACTTCGAAAAATGGGTGCATGAGACGAAGTTCCGGATTATGAGACCTAATACGCTGAATAAATACGGTGTTGTTCTTGATGATTTTGGTCTCGGGGCTATGCTTGATAAGCTCGTGGAATATTTTATACGCCCCATTGCAAAAAGTAAGGTTATATTTTTTTTTCAGTATTGTTAGCGTTGCTCCTTTCCTGCTCATTTGATTTTTTTTGGGATGGCAGTTTTCTTTGCTGACGTTGGTGGAGCAACACTTGATTCACATCATGGTTTTGTCCTTGAGTATGGTATTGACAGGGATGTTGATATGAGTAAGTTATTGTTCTTACCTTTATTTTTTCCGTGTTTAATGACTAAACAATTTCTTTGAAAGATTTGTACTAGAGGAACTTTACATCATTGTCTTAGTGCAAACAGGTTCATTGCCTTTTTGTTGTATTTTTTTATGTGCTATCGATGCAAGTAATCAATAATGCATCTGCTCGAACATTTTCTGCCTTGCACAAGAGCATAGTGTGCACAAAGCTCTCTTATTTGTTCAGTGAACTCTAAGTGATGTTTAAACACATGAAGTCTTTTCAATGACGAATCAAATTTTTGGGCAGGTTTTCACATGGATGACTCAGAAGTGAGTTTAAATGTTTGCTTGGGAACACAGTTTTCCGGGGGTGAACTCTTCTTTCGTGGTGTACGGTGTGAAAATCATGTAAATACAGATACGCAAATTGACGTGAGTGTGATCGTACAGGAGCTTTTCATTATTCCTCACGAAAGTAGAACTCTGTCCTGCATTTTAGGTCCGCATCATTACTTAGCTTGTGGGCCTCTCTCTACAGGAGATTTTCGACTACCAGCAGGTCCCTGGTTGTGCTGTTCTCCATCGCGGCTGCCACAGGCATGGTGCAAGAGCCACCACGTCTGGTACCAGGATCAATTTCGTGTTATGGTGTAGAAGGTACAAAACACTCTTCCCTTCATGCCATTTGCTTATCATGTGTGAAAGTTTTTAGATGTGTTTCATTTTGAGTGTCTCGAATCCTTGAAATATTCATTAACTAATCTCTGCTCTCATATCACTTGCTAACATTTTTCCCGATTGGAGAGCTGTGTAACAGACGTCTATTGCGAACCCATCATTCTAATAATCTTCCTTTTTCAACTCAGCTCTGTGTTCAGAGAGCTGAGGAAGTATCAAAGGGATTTCTCCGGTTGGTGCACCGAGTGCTTGAGAGAGAAGAGGGAAAGACAGCGTCAGTCTGTAGCTGCAACCAAGTTGGTATGCAATGCAGCGTGCAACCATGCGTTTGTCAATACTTTCTACCATCCATTTCTCAAGTATTCTAGTTTTTATCCAGGAGTTGCTTAGAAGAGAGTGCCAAAATTCCTCCTGAGCCTAGTCAATAAGCTAGCTACAAACGCCACCATATCATGTAAGAAGTTTACCCAGATTGTGCTTGCTCGCATTGTGTATGGTCCCCCGGCTCCCATTCCTCCATTCCTTTGGACATGAATGTCAACTTTTTCTGCAATGACAAGTCATGGGGTTCTGATGTGTCATGCAAGAAACACTCAAAACAGGAATCAAATTTTCTGGGGGTGAACCTAAGAGACCACTTGAAAAAGCGTTTGCTCACCTCAGCTGCTGCATGCATGTAAAACCCCTACTCTTTACACGGACACCAATATCTGACGTCTCTTTTAGTCAATATTCTGTTTACAATACCTTTTTATACGCTCTGAATTTACAAAAACAATACTTTTCATTTAAATTGTAGTCAATTTGTCATACAGTTTTGCGAACCTTTTCCTGCATTCTTCATTTCATTAGAAACATGTGTCCTTGCATGTCTGCAATCGTCTGCAGTACTTGGTGTTCTAAGTGGAACACTTCATCGGTGGAGCACAACACACCATCATGGACTACACTCTAGTTTATCCAACAAGATTTTCATTCTCATTTCTCTGGTTTTCCTCTTCTGATGTGTTGTTCTCTACATTTTCCTATTTTATCCCTTTCTGGGTCATTGTGATTAGGATATGTCTCAATAAACAACTTAGGTTGAAGTTCTTGTAATGTATGTTTTGTTGGAAAACGAAGCTATAACAAGCAATATCAAAGTGAGGCACACCCCAAGGAAGAATAGGAGCAAGTTTGGAGGAAGGTAATTAGGAATGGATGGAGAATAAACAACACATTTAGTACATGAGGGTAAAATAGACATTTTATTGTAATGCAAATTAATCTAATTATTTAAAAACACGGATTGCAATTTCAGAAGCCCAATTTTCGAAACCCAATTTTCGAAACCCAATTTTTGAAACCCAATTTTCGAAGCCCATTCAATTTCCTACGTTCTTTTCTTCTTTATTTCCCAAAAGGCCATTGTCTCCTCTCTTGGTGTGTTGATTTGCAGTGCGCGTCGCCAAGCTCGTCCATGGAGTCATTTAATCCCAACAAGAATATCAAAGAACAGTAGGATTATTTTCTTTTCCCATTGTAGGGCATTCAACTTTCACGGATGTTAGTGATTTTTTTTTAATCTTTTGAATGCAGATTCGTCAGCAATCTGACTGGTTCTTCGAAGCTGGAAATGTTTTTGTTCATAACGAATCTCTCGGTTGCAATCAATAACTTAACTCTTTGTACCACTCTTTCCTAATTATTATGGAAATTTTGTTCTTTTTTTTTTCAGGTATTGATTCTTGTAAGACGTTGTATTGGGTTCGGTTCTAGTAAGTTTATTGCCTCTATTTAATCATTTATCGTTGACGCTGCTCGTTCCTTTTAGGTCCTTATTCCATTTTTTTCTTCCTCCTGCAGTGCGTTCTGTTAAGAAAGATGGTTATGCTCCTGGAACTCGCAAGTCTCTGAAAGTGTATATGATGTGTTTATTTGTCGACTATCTCTGCGTTGGAGTACCTTACATTTTGTTTATGACGGTAAGGCTTGTAGTTAATGCAATAGGGTGTATGCTTTGCTAGCTCTGTTAACACAGAGACTGGATTTGGAGAGATACCACTGAAAAGGCTAAACTAAGTGAAATGTTAACTTAATGTTGTATGCTTTAGAGTTCCATCCATGCGGAAAATTCAGCACTTTTACTGCCTCAAAATAATCTCCGCAACAGGTTTGGATGTATTAATTATAGGTTATAGCAGAATGGACAATGTGGATCACTGTCTTGCTGATTTCACTTTTGATTTCTCTGCAACTGCCAAAGGGGTAAATGACATAAAGGATTTTTTTTTATGGTAAATGTTTTTTCTTAAAATGCTTACTTGAAATCTCCTTCATATTCAGAGCAGCAATCGAACATATCTCTTGCAGGAAGATGGTTCTAGCACTGTAAGAGCATGCGTTTCATCATATAGAGTGTCCATGGTATGTGTTTTTTATCACCCTCTTTGAAGATTAGAACTTAATTCTTCTGAAAATTAATGCAGATGCTTGCTACAAGTATTTCCATTTTGGCTGTTGATTTCAAGATATTTCCCAGAAGATATGCAAAAACTGAAACTTATGGCACTAGTTTGGTGAGAACAACTTTTGCAACTATCTATGGTTCGACACATCTATTCTCTCATGGGTTTTGGTTGCAACTGTTTCCCCATATTTGTAAAATTTAGGCTCTTTATTAGTGTGTTTGGAGGGTACTTGGCACGCGTAAAGCTCCACTGAATTCTAGGAAGTGCACCTTTGGAGTTGTTTTTTGCTAATAGATTGACTTGATGATTGAACTGGATCATTAATGGTTCTGTAGCATTTTTCTATTTCATCTCCGGCTGAATGCTCGTTATGGTTCTTTGAAATGACAGATGGATCTTGGGGTGGGTTCTTTTGTGCTAGCAAATGCACTGGTTTCACAGCAGGCTCGAGCGCTCTCAAACAAGTAAGTTCTCAAGGCCTTCATATATCCCAATTGCCTATAAATTAACTTCTTTTCATGCCTTTTTAGGTCTCTTGCAAATGCTCTCCTGTCAAGTAGTCCATTAATTCTTCTAGGCCTTGTTCGACTCATTTCCACATTGAGGGTTAATTATCAGGTGCAGTTTGGTTTGTTTAAATTTGGCACTTCATGCTGGATTTTGATTGAATTCTCTCCCAATCATTAGTTCGTTTCAATTCTTCATGCAGGTTCATGTTGGGGAGTATGGTGTTCATTGGAACTTCTTTTTCTCCCTTGCTGCTGTGGCTCTGCTCACATCAATTTTCAGTATTCATCCAAAGCATTGTTTTGTTAGTGGTTCTGTTATTCTCATTGGTATGCCATAGATTCTCTTGTTTTCTACGTACTTTTCACTGTCTTTTGTGACTGATTAGTTTCCTTTCTCTTGGATGGGAACTCGCTCACTCGTTCACATAAAAAACTGAACTTACAGGCCCTAAACCTCTCCCCTTGTGACTTATAGACTGTTTAGCTAATTTTTATGTTTTATCGGTAACAGGCTATCAAGCTTCTCTTTTTTGTGGATTGAATAAATATCTTCTATCTGACGAAAGGGGTGCTACCATCTTTAGTATGAACAAGGAAGGAATACTTAGCATATTTGGTGAGGATCAAGTGCTTCAATCCAAGATGAGATAGTTTGAGATGGAGCATTTAGCTAGCTCCAAACTTATTAAATTTTTCTTCCATCAGGATATTGGGGCTTGTATCTTCTTGGTGTCGGTATAGGACACTCCCTCTTCTTCAAGGGGACCGCAGGCACTGCCTCAAAATCTATGAATTTGAGAATACATATGTGGACACTCTGCTTCTTTTTCTGGTGAGGAATTGAACTCTTGGCCTTTTTTTACTTTTGCATACTTCTAAGGCACCCTCTTGTCGCACAGGGCAACAACCTTGATCTTTGACAGATATGTCGAAAGAATATCTCGCCGAATGGTAAGCTCAATTTCCTTGATTTGGAGACTCCTTTCTTATGGTGAAGAAACTGACTTTTATCAACCCACTGCAGTGCAACTTAGCATACGTTTCATTCACTCTGGCTGCCAACCTTCAAGTAACTACATAGTTTCTCCGCAATACCGATATCTTTCTTGACAGCCTATTACATAATCCCCTGATTCAAATGCAGGCATTGTCCATCATGATGCTCCCGATTTTCACATACTCAAGCAGAATCTCATCTCTCGAAGAAGCATTCAACCGTAATTTACTAGCATCTTTCCTACTGGTAAGACACAGGCTCCACCCCACGTAATCTCCAGACTTATTCCTCCAATGATTTTTCAAATACATGACTACAGGCAAATATCTTCACCGGGGTGGTCAACCTGTCCCTTGACACCCTCTCTGCATCTTCACCGGAAGCTCTAGGTATCCTTCTCGCCTACACCTTGGCCCTATCCCTCTCCATTGGATTTGCAGATTTCCTTGGAATAAAGTTGAAGTTTTGGTAGATAGTTTTGAATGGGAACTTCTGCTGTAACTGTATACGCTTTGTTATGCATGAATCAGGATCTGTTTTGTGCTAGAATTGTTCTACGTATGCTGCTTTTGCTGTGCAATAAGAAACGATATGCGACTGCTCTGGAGGCCACTAGCAGGTAAAGCTTGGAATAAATTCATTGCCCACTTCGCACTATTCAATACCATCATCATCATCATCATCATTTCATCGTTCATCGTTGGAAGCTGGACCACCGGAGCGGAATCTTGCAGTGACGTCAATGCCTGAAACTGCTGTAGTTTGTGCAACCGGGTCGGGTCAGAAAAGTGGTGATGAGAGTTTGCTTTGAAAGAAATGAAAATAAAAAAAAGAAAGAAATTGAAAAGCTGTGAGGCAAAATAAAATAAATGAATTATTTAATGGGTAGTATAAAAGAAATGATTTTCACAGCTGGACTATAATCTGCACGCATCCACCGGCGACTCGTTTTTCACTCTTTTGGAAGTCTCTTCTGCCATGGAGGCTACGCCGGCGCCGGCGATGCCGCAATCGGTGGCTGCGCCCATCGTCAACGCTGCCGTCACCGCTGGGGTGTACGCGGAGTCGATCGATTCCTCGCCGCGTTCTCGCCACACGGAGCAATTGGAAGCCGATCCTGTGTCGGCTGTGCCGCAGAAACTCCGGTTGATGTGCAGCTACGGAGGACACATAGTTCCTCGACCACATGATAAAACCCTCTGCTACGTGGGCGGCGACACGCGAATTATTGTAATTGACCGCCACACTTCGCTTTCGGACCTCCACAATCGTCTCTCTAAAACCCTCCTCCATAACCAATCCTTTTTGCTGAAATACCAACTGCCGAACGAGGACCTGGATTCTCTGATTTCTGTGGCGACGGATGAAGATCTCGAGAATATGGTGGAGGAGTACGACCGCCTTAGTAATGGCGGGGGGTCTCTGAAACAGGGGCGTCTTCGTCTCTTCTTGTTTCCGAAGTCGCAGTCAAATATTGAACATCTTCTTGTTGAAACTGGGTCCGCAAAGTCGGAGGACTGGTTCTTCAACGCCTTGAATGGAAAGGCAAGTACCGTATCTGGTGGCTGCGCAAGTGATCGTGGGTTTTCGGAGTCTTCTTCGATTAATAATCTTCTTGGTTTGGATGAAGATCCAGTTGCTAAAGGTGGGATCGGAGGAAAAGATGGTGAAGCTCAAGCAGAGGGGTCAAAAGTCTCCGGAACTGGATCGGGAAATAGCGCTGTTAATCATGATGTACACTCTATTCCGGGTTCTCCAATGCTCGACACCACATCGTCTTTTGGATCTACTAACAGTTCCCCGTCAATGGCAAATTTGCCGCGTATAAAAGTACATGTTGAGGAGAATCCGAAGGTGGGCATTATAGGACTTGAGGATCAGTTTCAGCAGATGCATGTTATTGAAGGTGGAAATGCTAATTTACCGCTGTCTCATAAACAAGAAGAATTGGGGGGTTTGTGGCACCGGTGGCGGTTGCCCCTGGTTTGCCGGTAGTTGTCGGTGGAGAATATGCCGCTGGCAGGGTGTTATCCGATGATGAGAGATCGGAACATGGTGGTCATACAAGAGTTCAACAAGTTCAGGTTCAAATTCAAGGTCATTCTCATTTGCCACAGCTTCCGGTTGCCCAAATTCCGCAGAAATCATCTGGTGTGACTGATTTGGCCTCACCTGATTCAGTATCAAGGTGCAGAATTGAAACCTCAGATAAGAATTCTCCATTTTGTCTCCTATTAATATGATTTTAACTGTTTGTATTCATGACTTATTGATGTAGTGAGGGAAGCGCCAGAAACACATTGTCTAAGCAGATGCAAGTCGTGTATCAAGAACCTATTGCACAAATACCATCTGGAAACAGCAGGGTCAGCCCTAGCCAGGCTGATATCAAGAATGGTGAGCCTGATAGCATCAAGTATCAAGTGCAACCACATGTTCAGGAACATGGGTATATATTATCCGGCCAGTTTGACCAAAACCATCATACCTTGCATCGTCCACAACAGTTTGTTCATGCTGGAAACCAGTACATACCTGCTGGAGCGGTACCGATTGCATCTTACTACCCTGTTTATGCACACCAGCAGCAGCAGAACTTACACCAACATCTGATTGACCAGCCATACCCATTCTACTTCATGCCGGCTCGACCTGCTCAAGCATACAGCTTGCAACCACAGCAGCCAGCTTATAATGAGCTGCCACATTCAGCTCCTTCTAGCCGCCCCCAAACGCCTCCTCCTGCTGGTGCAGCACATCAGGTAGCCTATACTTCCACAATTACCGGTCCTTCCTCCAAACCTGAACTTACTACTGGGGTGTATAGAACTGCTGCTGGGGTAGCTCAGCAATTGGTGCAGCTTCCCTCAGGCCAGCATCAAACGCAGTATGTGGGTTTCAGCCAAATTTCTCATCCTTCTCAGTCAATTAACCCCATACCCGGAGTCAATGCTCCTTTTACCTATGAGTTTGCTGATCCTTCACGCCCCCAAATGTATTACAGCCAGCCTCTGCCTCCTCAATCAGCTGCCCATTACCAAACATTGACACCCGCTACGGCTGCAGTGATACCGAATGCCTCTGCTCAGCTCCCCGTAGAGACTGTGAAGCATCCGGTCAAGACACCGCAACCATGATCAAAATTGTGAGTAGCCGTTGGATGTAACAATTTTGCAACAGTGGGTTTTGATTTGTTACTGCAATATCTGCATCCCGTTTATATATGTTACAGATAATAAGAAGCATTGTCTTGGTCTTTGTATTTCCGTGTCTGTGTGTGCCTCTGCGTCTAGAGAAACAGTGGATGTATGATCTCCTATAGTAATATTGCATCTAAAGTTACATGTCCAGTTAATATCTCTTTATGCCCCAGTGTTTTTTGCACTATTTTTATAATTCAGATACTCCCAGCCCCCGTTTATTTCATCATTCAACTAATTTCGAGGTGCTATGGAGTCGTATGCCGTGACCTCATGCCATGTTATTCTTGGTGACACAAGGACAGCATGCGCTATTACTTGATGTGTACTTCACCTACAAGTTGAGGCAAATTTTATTGGCCATCCTGTTGAATGTTTCACTAATTTCATACGTGCTTCTCTACCTTAAGTTGCATGATCTTTGTTTTTAGCCGAATCTTGATAGGACTGAGTTGGTATATAGGATTATCAATCATCTTGTGCAATGCCTTTATTTTTTCTTGTTCTTGCTGCCGTGTTGCCAAGGTAGGTCTTGCTTTATTCGAGGATCTTGCCTTATTTCATAAACCCTTTCGTCCTTTGTATGGATGAGAATATAGGATAACAAGCCTGCTATGGTTTACAGCTACACACTTGCTCAATGTGTTGTAGCGAATTTGAATATAGCTGATGAACAGTCTTTCACCTATTGTATATTGTTCCCCGTTGAGAAACCTGGTGCTTCCCATGTTACACTCCCTGACAAGCTTATGTGGTGCTCTGAGCTTTGAAGAGTCTGAGGGTGACTCATCTCCTTGTCAGTTTATCCTTTGCTCTCTTCTCTTGTCTGCACACATGATTCTTTTATTGCAGCACGCTGTACCATCCCATGGTATCAAGGGGCTCCATGTCTGTGACATGGTTGAAAAGAAACAGCAACCATAACATCACCATGACCACCATGTGGTTGCAACCGCAACAGCACATCTTCTCCTCATGTGTTGAACCAGTTCCAGCTTGACCCATGTTCTGAAGCTCCAACACTAATCCTTTCAGGTAAAAACTTGTTACTGCGGAGGAGCTTGGTCCATCTGGTTGAGTAAAAAGGGTAAATCTAAAAAGTGAATAATGATGTGCAATCTGTCCTGTGGATTTATGCTCATGTGGATTGTCTGTCGCAGTAACTTTTTCCTTGTGCGTGGGGTTGTGGTGTCGTCTGGTCAAAAATATGTGTTCACATCACATGGTGCCACCAGGTTCGCCCCTGTCTGCAAATTAGGGTTTTAATCTCTCATCACATTCTGAAATTCAAAAAAATGGCTGGAAAATCGAATGTGCAGCAGCATTATTGGAATATTATTTTAAAATAATACGCCATAATGAATTCCGTCTGAACCACACAGTCAATGCGGTGGGGTCCAGTAACATACGCTAAGAAGTATTATGCGGGTATTATATTTATCATCATCATTATTATTATATTATTATTCCATATGCCCAATCAATGTTCGCCACGAATATACCCAGGAGGAGCACGTAAAAAAATACTACATTACTCCAACTATAAATGTTATTGGATCGAGTTAGGTTGGGTTTTTCATTTATATTTTAGATTTTAAACATTAATAATCTCAAATGTAAATGATATTGTATTTCGTTAGTATATATATGATAAATTTATATTGTAAATTTTAAATGATGTCTATATTTATTCATAAAAATATAATATATTACATAATTAGTATTATAAAAACTATTTATATAAAAATAAAAATAATAATTGATTCATGTTCCTATAAACGATTCATTCGGATTCAAATAATTTATAATCAGTTATTATACTTTGTTATGACCATTTATTATTGATTCTTAAATGGTTTCACTTCTAATTGGTAATAATTTCCGATCCATGAACATTTATAACTCCAACCATACACGAGCTCTTGTAATATTCATGTAAGAATTTATACTCAGGATTAATTTTTTTATTATCTTGGAATGTGAAAAAAAAAAAAGTGATGGGATGGGTAAATGGCCCGGAAGAGCTGTGGGGTGGTCCTTATCAACTTGAAGCAAGTTGATTTTATGCCACCTACAAAGTTATCCTTTGTAACCTGGCAAGTGACATATTCGAACATTCGCGCGGATAGAATGAATATATGCAACCCAGCAGACCCATAGGAATAACTGCATCAAAGAATTCTTAGTGATGGTGAGGTTCCCTTCATTAGAACATGAATGCTGTTATCATCTCTTCTTAGTATAAATATGCATTTGGTTCTGGTAATCACTGTAAGCAGGCACTCATCTGGGGTGTACAGGAGGTAAGCGCCATGCTTTTCTTTTGCTTCACTAGAAGGGGATGGATATTTCAGTTGTCTCCAATCTGCTCTTCAGGAACTGGTTGGTTTCTGTACTGAAGATGGAAGGTGGAAGTTCACCTGGGAGTGGTCCTAAGTATGAATGCTTACTCTTTGATCTGGATGACACCCTCTACCCTTTGAGCTTGGGTATAAACATCGCATGCCGTAAAAACATCGAAGGTAAGGTGTATTATATATTTGTAGATCGATATTCGATGATCAAGAAGGTGATTCCCATCCATGGTGATAGATTATATGAGGCATCAGTTGCATATCCAAGAGAGTGAAGTGCCCAGGATGTGCTTGGACTTGTACAGGGAGTATGGAACCACAATGGCTGGCCTTAAGGTATGCAGAAAACTGCTATAGGATCTGATCAGTATGAGTTTGAGCTAACTGTCTTCTGTATGAACATGGATTTGCTTGCAGGCAATCGGCTACGAATTCGATAACGACGAGTTTCATGCTTATGCTCATGGTAGATTGCCTTATGATTTACTGCAACCTGATCCAGTGCTGAGGAACCTCCTCTTGTCCATGCCTCAGAGGAAAATAGTATGCATCTCTGTGTATTAAGTGCTGAAAATTTTGGTCATACTAACTGGAGACTGTTTCATTGCAGATCTTTACGAATTCGGACAAAGTCCATGCTGCTCAGGTGGTTCGCCGGTTGGGGTTAGAAAACTGCTTCCATGATGTTATATGCTTTGAAACTCTTAATCCTCCACCGGAACCTGCGAAAATCGAAGACGGGGTGGATGATGAGCATCTTGTTGATAAAGCTAAGAGAAGCAGTGAAGAGGATGCTGCTACCTTGAAGAAGAGAATTATCTGCAAGCCTGTAATCCAAGCATTTGAAGCTTCTATACTCATGATGAACATTGATCCAAAGAAAACAGTAAGACTGAATTGCTTTTCTGTACACAGAATCAAAAGTTAGCCAGAAAGCTGATGAATCCTTCTCTGCTTCTTGTCAGATCTTCTTTGATGACAGCATTCGTAATGTTGCAAGTGCAAAAGCAGTTGGGCTTCATACTGTAATTGTGAGTTCAATATTTCATTGTTCTTGAAGATAATGAGTTGGGGTGCATCACGAGAGAAAGTAAAATAAACACTGCAGGTTGGAAGATCAACTCTGGTGCCTGGTGCAGATTATGCTTTGAACAGTATACACAACATTAGGGAAGCCATACCTGAAATATGGGAGACTGAGGAGGATTATTCAGAGCACAGGATACAGTCCTCTGCTGTTGAAACTGCTGTTTTAGCATAAAGATCAATAGCATTAGCTTTTACAGCTTCTGCAATAAAATCTCTAAGTGATTGATTGCAAGAGCTCAGTTATTGTATGGTCCCAGCCTGCCATTAATATGACACTAATTGTCTATCATAATTGTTGGCAAGATTTTAATACAGAGAACTAACAGTTGATGAAAAGAAACAACACAAGTTAGCAGAGGTGAAACAAGAGCTGCTTAGGAAGATAACCATCTTTCGCCCAAAAGAGGGTATGAGGATACATGCAATCCCTCCTTTGTTTTAGTTTACATGCATTGTCCGGTTTGTAAGCATGGAGCCCTCAAACCAGAGGAAGAGGCAATCGTTCCAGAGCATCATACACATGCCTCATAGAAGGCCTTTTATCTGGTGAAGATTGAGTGCAGGCCATTGCAATCTTAAGAACTGCGATCATTTCTTCTTCTCTGTCACCATCCCCTGAAAGATTTGGATCCAAGACGTCCCAAACAGGTTTTCTCTCTTCGATACAGATTTGCATCCAGTGGACTAGGTCCATTTCTGAGCTGCCAACTTGAACAGAAGGTGATCTTCCTGTGATAATTTCAAGTAGAATCATTCCATAGGAGAAGACATCCCACTTTTGGGAAGGCTTCAGTGCTTTTAGTGCCTCCGGAGCTTGATAAAATTGGCTACATGACGATGTTGAGGAAAATGTTGCTGCCTCTGAAGCCGAAGCAATGCTCTGATGATGTGCTTGTACATTATCAGCAGTCATTCGACTTGAATGCAGAGTTGGGGATTCCCCAGCAATGTTGGCAAGGCGACCAAGGCCGAAATCAGAAATTCTTGGCTCCATGTCCAGTCCAAGCAGTACATTTGACGGCTTCAGGTCTCCATGGACATACTTCTTGGGACTGAACTCATGCAGAAAAACTAGTCCTCTCGCAATTCCTTTCATGATTTTCAGACGAATGGACCATGAAAGTGGAGTGAATGTCGCCATCCCTGGCTTCCCTGTGCAAACAAAACTCCAAGCAGTCAGTAAGGCAACACGACAAGAAAGAAACAAGGCGCTAAAGGGTGAGAAAATCAAGCAATAACAATCTTTTCCTAAAAAGAAAGGTGAGAGCTTACCATGAATCGCCTGACCAAGATTCCCATTTGGTATGAAATCATATATCAGCAACTTCTCATCAACAGACCAATAATAAGCTCTTAGTGTCACCACATTGGGATGCCTGAGCTTCCCAATGGCTTCCACTTCACTTTGGAACTCCTTAAACCTTTGAGATCCTCCTTCTCCCAATCTTCTCACAGCCAAAATCAACCCACCATCAAGCACAACCTTATAGACAATCCCATTCCCACTCTTGCCAAGAACAAAAGCAGATGCCTTCAAAAGCTCATCGAGATCGAATCCCACGGCTGCATCCAACGGTACTAGATCATACTGTTCGATATTCTCAGAGAAACCCTCGGATTCCTCCTTTCTGAAACATAAGCATTCCTGTTTTCTTTTGCCACCCTTCCCACCATTTTCATCTCTTCGATTCCCGCGTGAAAATTTAGAGTAACAGTATGAGAATAGCAGGCCTATTAAACAAATCCCAACTACATCTCCCACGATAATAGCAATCAAACCAGATTTACTCAGAGTTTGCCCACCAAGATCTCTTCTTCCATGGTTGTTGTTGGGCAAGTTTGGAAATGAATACGGGGAACCGCGATCGCCTTCAGAGGAACATAGATCCTTCAATGGAGGTCCACAAAGACCATGATTTCCGATGAAAGCAGTAGGTCCTCTGTTTATCAAAGCTCCATTTTGTGGAATGGGGCCGCTTAAATTGTTAAAGGTGAGATCAATGTAAACCTTTTCTGGAAGATTTCCAAGACTTGGAGGGATTGAACCATTAAACTTGTTATGAGACAAATCCATGGTTTCTCGCATGTTGGAAAGATAACCCAAGTCATCAGGGATGGAACCAACAAAACCATTAAAAGAAAGGTCAAGCTTTTCAAGTAAAGACAAGCTTTTACCAAAGCCATCAGGCAAAAAACCAGTGAAGTTGTTTTGACTAACATCCAAATTTCTTAGCCTCCTGCACTTAGTTAACGAAGCTGGTAATGACCCATTGAAAAAATTCTGTGACAAATCTAAAGTTTGAAGATACGGAAGGTTGCCAACCTCAACTGGCAGCGGCCCGGAGAAGGAATTCCCATAAATCACCAAACTTTGTAACCCCTGTGCCTTGAAGATCTCCGACGGTAATTCTCCATAAAGCTTATTGCTCCTCAAGTTCACATGCCTAAGCTGAGGGAGAGATCCAAGAGAAGAAAAAAGAATTCCGGCTAGTTTCTTCTTAGGAATGCTAATAGATACAACTCTCTGCTCTTTACATGTAATGCCATTCCAAGAACAAGGGGTGTCATCTGACTGATTCCAATTGTTGAGTGCACCCTCAGGGTCCTCTGCGAGAAACGCCTTGAAAGACAGCAGAGCGATCCCCTCCTCATTCAGAGAGGCTACACCACAAATGCCACAACCAGCAAACAAAATCAACACCAAAGAGGCAATCATCTCCCAGAAACAGAGAGAAACAACAGCCCAAAGCAACAGAACCGAGCTTGGGTTTATTCGCTTCCTCCAGAAGCCTAACAAAAAGCCAAGCAGATAGGGGAGAAACAAAAGCCTGCAAATGAAAATGGAAAATGGGGGGTAGTTTGCAGGCTAGAGAGAGAGAGTGACTATGAACAGACGTAAGTGTGAAAGCCTTGACAGCCTGGGAAAGAAGGCGTTGCTTTCAAATCAGAAGGACCAGGCAAACACACCTCTGAGAGAACACTATCAATTCTGTGGGGGAGCAGAAAGCTTCATGACGAAAATAAAAACGAAACGAAACTACCCACTGGACAAAATGTGAAGCTCCTCTTGCTCTCCTACAGAACCAGACAAGGGAATATGTTCTGCTCCGATTGTTTCATTAGGAGCCGGACGATTCCCTTCACTCCACTTGCAATCAAAACAAGATTTGGTTCATGAGATTAGAACATAAAGAATTAGTTTTTATATGACTTTGAGTTAGTAATTAAAAATTTAAAATTAAATAAAAGAATGAGGAGTGTAGATTTAGATAAATTCGACCTTATAATATTAAACAAAAATAATTCAATTTCAGATTTATGGATATAATTTATAATATTTATATTAAATACTCGTAGACTTTTATTGAGTCGAGTCATGTGAGACCTGAGGGAGCAGCAGATGTCATAAATATCTTATAGTAATATTATTATTAATAATATTATATAGGGAATAAATAATTGATTTTATTGATGTGGACCCGGGATGTGGTACTCCCTCTCCCCCCTCCCTTCAATGGTTTGGGGGTCACCTACTATCATCACTGTGCACCTCTTGTATATACCACCTAATCTTGAAATTAAATATTGATGTATATGATGAGCTATAATAAATATAAATTATATTAAAAAAATAAATTTAATTAATTATTAATGATTTATAATATTTTATATATTTAAATTTTCGATATAAGATTATTTGTTCTAATATCAAATCTTTAAAATGACTTCCCTAACCATTTAGGTATGCTTGATAGAAGATTTAGATGACTTTAATAAGTTTTTAGTTTTAATAAATCTTGTTTAACTAGAGATTTTATACAAAAGTATTTTTCAGAAAAATGATTTTAAATAAAGTTAATAGACAAGTGGTTTTATTTAAAGATATATATTTGATTTTAATTAAATACTACTTTTAAAAACACTTCCTCAACTGAAATGAAGACTTCCCCTCAACGGCTTAATTTCCCCGTGAGTGCCGGAAGGGTCTCCGCTTCTATTTCTATTCGCACCAGAGAATTTTTTTCAGAGCAAGTGGGCCCGCTCCCAACGGTCGCCCACCTTTCGAAATTTTCCTGAAATTTGGTTGTTTTCTCCCAAATTCAAACACTACTGAACTGTTTACTGATTTGGGTGGGGCCCGCTGTGTTTCCAATCCAGGTTTTCCTCCAAGCAGTTATGTGTGGGCTGGCATTGGGTTAGGCCCAACTCTTTCATTAAATACTGCCGGCCCATCAATACATTAATTGAAATCCTTTTTCTTTTTTTTTCCTAGGGCGAGGCAAACATTTATGACCAAAATCCCCACCCTTGGGGTTGTAGCCCGGCGGGGCGGGGCGGGGGCGCGACACTGGTCACGTGCAGGGCACGTGGTGCCCGACCACTTGAAACACTCCACATCCGTTACGATTATATTATTTAATATTCTTCATTAAATGACGTGGACAATTTGAAAATTACTTTTTTTTTTCGGTTGCAACCCCATCACGCCTTTTTCGTGCATCTTTAGTTCCCACCAGTCGGCACGTAGAAGAACACCAAGCCCATTAATGCCTTTTTTTTAACTATTTTGAAAATATTATTTTATTTGTGAAAATATTAAATCTGAATTGGAATTTCCGACGGCATTGGAATGTAGGCTGAAATTTAATCAGCCTGACCGTTCCAGGAGTTGGGGACCCCGGCGGAGCGGTCAACCATTTAACTCCGACCTTCGTTTCTCGCACGGCTGTTTTGTTCTCCGAGGGAGTCGCTCACGACGCACCGGAACCGAACCAGAAATGGTTTTGGTTTTCATCGAAATGTAAAATTTGTCTTCTCTCTTGAAGTGGATTAGTTGTTGTTTTGCTTTCTCCTGATGTTGATGCTTCTTCCCTTTTGTAACTACCGATTTCCTCATTTTCCGCGAAACTGGGTTTTGGAAACTCTACTATCTGTTCCTATTTTTCCTCTTCCACTGTTGCGGCGTCTTTATGGGAGATTTTGCAACGGTTTCAGGTGGCGGCGTTTCGTGAAAGATCCTGCGTTCTCTGCCGGAGGCTGATGCAATGAAAATAAAAGGTATGTTCGCTCCGGGTCTCATTTTGTGGGATCAGTAAAAAGCTGAAGAGTATGCAGTACAGTCTGTCCTTGGACAGAGAGACGTAGTGGTTCGCAGGGTGAGGTCAGAGTACCCTCTTCTGGTTAATTGGAGTCTACTTCTTGTCGGTTTGATGGGTAATCGGTTTTCGAAATCGTGGCTGGGTGTTAAAAAAATTTAGGGTCTTTGTCTAAAGGGGGTGGGGGTCCGATTTTCACGTGTGCCCGGCTTTTTGCTCAGTGGATCCCATGACTCAATACCGTTTCTTTGTGGTGAAGCATAGTTTGGTTCCTGTCAAAAATGCTGTCAATTCTGTGTTGCTGATAAACTGTCACAACAAATGGAGAAAGATGTTTTTCTGTCTGAAGTGTGTATTTGAGGCCTAGGATCAGGGATAGTGGTTTGTTTTCGTGGATTACAACCAAGCTGCCTGGTTGTTTATAACCTACTCTTGCTAAAATGTTTCCAGATACCAACATTTTGGGCGATGAAAATTGGCGGTGCTTTAGCAGTATTCGGATGGGGAACAAAGCTTTTCATTGTAACTTGGTGGAATAGATTGTGAAGAAATGGGAGAGGTGGGCGCGGAAGGCTTGATGGATTGGGGTAAGGTGCAAGGAGATGCTGAAGAAAGGATTCTGGTTCTGGTAAGGTTGAGGCCTTTAAGTGAGAAGGAGACCCTGCAGAATGAGGTTGCAGACTGGGAATGCATCAACACAATGACGATTTTGTACCGGAACAGCCTGCAAGAGCGATCAGGCCTTCCAAAAGCATATTCATTTGGTTAGTGGTAGTTGCTCCTATTCCATCTTTTCCTCTGATTGATCCTGCAAATATTGATGTCGGTCAAAGATATGGTGTTTCTGATCTCCATGTTATGCCTGTAGACAGAGTATTCAGAGGGGATAACACAACCCGTGAAGTTTACAATGAAGGAGTGAAGGACATAGCTCTCTCTGTTGTTGGTGGCATCAACTGTAAGTTCCTCCTGAATGATTTAGATTCAAATTTGTAGCCTTCCTTTCACCAATGAATTTCTTGACCTGCAACTGACTTACCGAACCTCGTCGGCCTAATGTATATCAGCAACTATTTTTGCGTATGGTCAAACAAGCAGTGGAAAGACATACACGATGAATGGCATCACTGAGTATACAGTTGCTGATATTTATGAGTATATGAAGAAGGTATGCGCTTGACTAACTCCAAACACGAATATCCCCAGATGTTTACGTTCTTGCAGATAATTTCCATTTTCCCATTTTTTGACTCTCTTTATGAACGTGCGCCATGAAATCCAGCATGAAGAAAGAGAATTCGTGTTGAAGTTCTCTGCAATAGAGATATATAACGAAGTTGTTAGAGATCTCCTCAATGCAGACAATACCGCATTGCGGTTACTTGATGATCCTGAAGTGAGCATTTCATAACCTGTTTCAGCATGTTTATAGATATTTTTTTATTAATTTACTTGGGTTCAACTTGTAGAAAGGGACCATAATAGAAAAACTTACAGAAGAGACCTTAAGGGATTGGAATCACCTTAAGAAGTTGATGTCCATATGTGAAAGTAAGAACATTTCATCTCTGTACTGGCCTTCATATGCTTCTTTTTCTGCTTCTCAAGTGTATTTTGCTGGTTCCAACTTAGCACAACGACAAATTGCGGAAACCCAACTGAATGAAGCAAGTTCTAGATCTCATCAGATTCTGAGATTGGTTAGTTCGCTCCTCCCAATGGCATCCTGTTTCATTCTTAAGTCTCCACCTCCAGTTCTGTTTTCTGGAGAAACGATAATTTTAAAAACCTTGTTTCCCCTTTCTTCATTGCAGACAATCGAAAGTTCCGCTCGAGAGTTCATGGGAAATAGCAACTCAACCACCCTTGCTGCTAGTGTGGTAGGACTATATTTTGTCAATTTTCTTGTATGCACTTGGTGTACCAACTTTGTGTGCATGTAGAATTTTGTCGATCTTGCTGGTAGTGAGCGAGCGTCTCAAGCTTTATCAATTGGGCAAAGACTTAAAGAAGGATGCCACATAAATCGTAGCTTGCTAACTCTGGGGACTGTCATTCGCAAACTCAGGTAGAGTGCTTCAAGTTCCACTTGCGATGTTTAATCTCTCTCATCCATAACTCCAGCAATTATACAAAATTTGACTGCAAGGACTGCACTCTAATGCAGCAAAGGGAGACATGGGCATGTGAACTACAGAGACTCAAAGCTCACACGTATACTGCAGCCTGCGTTGGGGGCAATGCAAGAACAGCGATCATTTGCACCTTGAGTCCTGCTAGAAGCCACGTTGAGCAATCAAGAAATACCCTTCTCTTTGCCACCTGTGCCAAGGAAGTATCAACAAATGCACAGGTCAATGTAGTGATGACTGATAAGGCTTTGGTTAAACACCTTCAGAAGGAGGTAGCTAGGCTGGAAAGTGAGTTGAGAATCTCAGGACCAACTTGCGATCATGCTGCATTGCTCAGAAAGAAAGATGTGCGGATCGAAAAGGTTCCAATAGTTTTCTTCGTCCCTGATTTTGAATGCATAGAGAGCAGACATGTATAACTTTTTCTATTTGATCTACAGTTGGAGGAGGAGAATAGGGAGCTGAAGAAGCAACTTGATATTGCTCGGTCTCGAAACAATGATCTATTTAATGCTATTGAAGATTATAAATCTGCACTCGAAGCTACTGGAGTGCAAAGCGTTGACAGAGCTTTTTTGAGCAATGGAGTTCCAGGCCCTCTCCCATCAGAGAACGAGCATGATAATTATTCGTCTGAAAGTGCTTCTTACCGTGGCCAAAGAATGGTTGACAGTCTGATAGGATATGGAGAAGATTCCGAAGAGATCTCTCCAGAAGCACACTGTGCTGATATGGATGAAAAGAACGGAGGTAAATCATATGAATCTTTTTCGCCAGCAACCAGCTGTAGTGAAGTATGCACTCCGAACCATGTGGTTAAATCATTTGCTTCAAGTAGACGTGCTGGTGGAAATGGTAATGACTCTGCTTGTGGTGAAATTGAGCACAGAGTACAAGGATTGCACAGCATGGATTCACTTGTCACGGATGCAAATTCTCCGAGTGTCCAATCAGATACAGCCGCCATGTGCTCGAATATTGGACGAAGCAGAAGCTGCAGGGCATATTTCATGATAACAGGATCACCCAACTCGGAGATGCCTGATCAAAACGAGGCCACACCTCCAACTATTTTGGAACAAGGCTTCACAGAAAGGACAATCGGTGCCTTTACCAGGAAGCAATGGAAACTTCCACCCGTGATATACGGTGCAGATGGCTCAAGAATAACAAGGAATGATTCTCTGTCTTCTGGCTACCGCAGTTTCGTAGATGCAACAGTAGATCATGAAAGCTCAGCAACTCATTGGGATGAGGAGATTCCTACGCTCGGATCATTTGTTGCAGGACTTAAACAGCTAGCAAGGACTGAATATGAAAACCAGAGTGAACCACAGGTCAGGCATCCATTCCTGAGCTATGAAAACCAGAATCCCTGATTGTAAACTTCCATTATATTTTCAGGTTCAAGTGAAAGAAACAATGGATGATGAAGAGAGCTCCAAAGACCTTGACTTGAACACTTGGCCTGCAAGATTCGACAAGCTACGGAGCCAGATCATTGAACTCTGGCAGAGTTGCAATGTTTCATTGGTGCACAGAACATATTTCTTCCTCCTGATCAAGAAGGAATTGACATACTCCATCTATGTGGAGGTTGAACACAGGAGACTTTCCTTCCTCAAGGAAACATTTTCTAGAGGTAATTCCGCTCAACAAGATGGCCGGGTTCTAACACAAGCATCAAGGTAACTGGAAAACGAACACCTGAATTGAAAATAAGAATGCATCTATCCTGTAATGTCAAGTGATTTATGATCAAGAAGTTGAATTATACTGAAATCATTTGCAGCAAGAAAGCTTTGCAGCGGGAAAGGGAGGTGCTGAGCCGGCTGATGTACAAGAGGTACACAGAACAGGAGAGGATCCAGCTATATGAGGAGTGGGGAATCGCGGTGAATTCCAAGAGGCGGCGGCTGCAGTTGGCACGGCGATTGTGGACTGATGCAGGGAGTTTGTATCATGTCGCAAAGAGTGCCGCCATCGTTGCAAAGCTCATCGGTTTCTTGGAGAACGGACGCACCGTGGAGGAGATGCTTGGTCTCAGGTTTTCTCCAGCAGCGACGATCAGCCGGAGGTCTTTCAGATGGAAAGACGGTGTGAGTTCCCTTCTTTGAAGTGATTGAAATTTCAGTGTGAGTGAGCTTGCTGATTTAGTTGCCGAGTGTTGAACTTGTATTTCTTTCCCACTCCACTACAAAAATCAGAAAAATCCTACCACAAGAGCGCGAAGGCTTTGCCCCTCACTTCCTCTTCTCTGATTCCTCTTCTTTCACGGCGAGTGGTAGCAAATTCGCAAGAGACAATGGCGAAGGACGAAGACATCGATCGTCTCCGCGAGTCGCCGAACAACGTATTCACCTACATTCTCTCCTTTCTACCAATTACTACTTCTGCTGTAGCTACCAGCGCCCTTGCTAAAAGATGGACGCTTCTCTGGACGAGTCTCCCAAATCTGGTTTTCGATGTCGCCAAGGCATTCCTCTTCCGGCGATATCTCGGAAATTATTAATCATCGGGAAGCACTCCGTTTCTGAGATTCGAATTTTCAGACACGATTTATCGTCTTCTCGGTGAGTAATCTGCCGTTACTTTTCGATACTTCTCGCCTCAATTATCGTCTTTCCGATTCGAGTGATTTCAAAATGGAGTAATACATCTGCAAAGCAGTTGATCGTGAGGTCAAAAACCTTGAGATACAATGTTTCTTCTCGTTTAAACGCTACTGTGAAAACAAGATATCTGTTTCTCTGTTTGCTTCCAGGTTTCTTGTTAGTCTGAGGGTTAGTGGTCCTTACATCTGCATCCCTTCTGATGAAACATTTAGCCTGTCGAACTTGAGGAATATGTATTTGGAACTTGGAAGTGGTCATGAGCGCGGTGACATGCGATCCGAGATCTGGCTCTGCTACAGATCCGTAGGCGAACCAGATCTCCTTGGATTCAGAGTGTGCGGCTACTATAACATGGGGTGCCATTTCGTCATCGTGAGTTTGTTTTCTTCATCTTGTTGCAGGATCCCGGATAACCTTGCTCTTATTCCATTCACATGTCGTCTTAACTATAACATTTGGGTTCTCGATCTGCATTTTACTCCCTCCCAAGTACATCTTCTAAAATATATCTTCCCTTGCACAGGTAGTGGTGCTATCTTGTCTTCCCAGTGCAGTCCGATCTGATAACCTTCAATTTGTCCTCCGGCGTCTTAAGGATCCAGGAAAACTTATGGATTCACGTCCAAGATGTCATCTTTGAGGAAACTCTGCGTAGCTTTCTAATCGTGATGTTCTTGTGAAGCTCCAAGAAAGTACTGGTAAACTGGCAAGGCTTGAGGCAAGTGTGGATGGAACCAGAAACACTATCTGAATGCAATAAGTACCATCTTGAATCTTTCAATATTCGAGGATTCAAGGGTTCGGAAAATGGTTTTCAGTTCATAGAGCATCAGTTAGATAAGGCTAGACCTTGAGCAACACTTCTATAACATGGAACCCAATCCCTCTGATAAGATGGAGAAGCTTGAAACCATGAAAAGAACTTATGGCTACCTGGAATTTGTCGCCTCGGCCGACAGGAGATGATCTCTGGAGCCCATGGGAACTCTTTGTACGGATACCCCGCATCGGTATGGTCATTCTCTAGTGTTCAGATGGTTCCTTGTGGCTTTGGTTTTTGACAAATCTGTTGGCTGTTGATTTTGGATGGTGTTCATCCGTGATAATAAAACGGAAAAAACTATCTGATTTTAGATTTCGGATTAGAATATTGGGTCAATAAGAGTAGGACACGTGTCCACTTCGTATTTGTGTGTTTTGGGTGGACCCAGGGTAAAAGTACATGCAGAGCAATAGGGATAGGCACAAACCTGATTTTGTGAAATACACGACATTTTGATATCACTCTCTCTTTGGCTGGAGGGTTGCTGTTGTGTATGATTTCTGCGATTTGGAAGCCTTGAATGTTGATTCCGTGAACCAGTGAGGGATACGCAGTTCTCTTTCGTACAGTTTGTCTACATCTCGGACCCGGAATTTTGTGTCGCCGTCCGATCCTACACTGCAGGTGAGACGGATTCGATTTGTTGAAAAATCCTTATTTGTATTTGTGAATATTGGAATTCAGTTAAGGTGAATTCATGCTCGCTACTGGAAACGTTAAAATTGGATTTCGAATCTCAAATTTTTTCTCCTTACAGTCGATTGAGCGCGAGGCGTACTTTTTTTAATGTGATTTTCAAGTGCTATGATGAATTCCCAACCCTTGCTGTGGATGAAGATTGGCTTTTTTTTGGATTTTTTTTTTTTTTTTTTTTTGAAAAACAAGGGATGGATGGCGAACCAACGGACTCTTCCAATGATGCAAGGAAGGTTCAGAAAGCTGGCCGTGAAAAGTTGAGGAGGGACCGCTTGAATGAGCAGTTCATGGAATTGGGGAAAGCCCTTGGTAAAAAAAAAAAAAAACCTTGAATAGTTTAATTTTGTTGCTTGTTGCTTTAACCGACTGCAGTTGGATATACTTGATTAGTTCTTAACTTGTGGAACATGCTGCGGGATGTTTGTTTGCGTAGCAGTATTTAAACAACGAATGCACAAGCTTGATGAATTTTGGATGGAAAACAGAAGAGCTCATCAGAAATTTCAATGGAGATGGCTATTCATATTGGTTGTGGTCTTTTCTTGCAGATCCGGATAGGCCAAAGAATGATAAGGCTTCTATTATCATTGATGCAATTCAAATGCTGAAGGATTTGACGGGTCAGGTTGGCAAATTAAAGTCCGAGTGTGCATCGCTCACCGAGGAATCTCGTGAGGTGATATTTCGAATGATTTGTTTACTGCAATGAGTCATTCTAGGTAAAGATTTCACCAGCTTTTCTTATTTGTACCAGCTAACTCAAGAGAAGAATGATCTCAGAGAAGAAAAGGCTTCTCTCAAGGCTGATATTGAAAACTTGAATGCGCAGTACGCACAAAGAGTTAGATCCATGCATCCATGGCCTGGGATGGATCACTCTATGTTAATGCATCCAACTTCTTATGGATTCACAGTTCCAGTTCCTATACCAACCGCCCCTATCCCTTGCACCCATCCGTACAGCCATACCCATTCTTTGTTAATCAAAATTCACCTGTAGTTGCTAGACCGGGCTCAACCTTTGTTCCTTACATGGCCCATAATCCTTCCATGGTTGAGCAGCAATCTACTCAGCATGCCTCTCAGTCTCAAGTTATTCAACATGACAGCAGATCCATCTCTTCCAGCAGACATGACCCTAGAGGCAAGTCTCTGGACATGGAAAGTAGAATAGAGAGAAGTGATGAATCAAATGATGTTACCACAGACTTAGAGCTGAAAACACCCGGATCAACTTCTGAACAGGTGAATCTCATCACTTAAACGCTCATTTTTAAGCATGTATGACAACGCTACAACTCCTTTTATTCATGGAACATTGCAGACTTCCTCTCCAGTGGCAAGAACACCGGAAAAACTGGTTAGAAAAGCAACCAGGCTTACAGGTGCAAGCACATCCAGTGGATGCTCGTCTTCCCGGAGCTCACGTTCCATCTCATCTGGCAGTAATGCGGATGGGGGACACACTTCATGACTTTGGAAGAGAATGGAAGCCTTCCTCGCCCTAAGGTGAAATACTTCTCATCCGGTTGATGATAAGCTTTCCAACCTTGGGCTTTAACTCCACCTCATGCTGACTATGTTGCAACGCCTACCGTGTAGGTAGGTGATCATGCTCCTTACTTGCAGCATGTGTGTATATCCAGAGCCTTGTAACAAAAGTGTGTATTCACTGTTCTTACGCCTGGCGCCGGGATGTGCGTTGGGTTCATTGTATTTTTTCAGGTAAAATTGTTTCTTTTTTTTAATGAAAAATAAGACATTTGTTAGAATTTTGGTCGATATTACTTCTCGTGGAACTGAATTCCGAAAGTAATCACAACAATAATTGTCAACTGAAAGTTTTCTGATCGGCGAGGTCGGTGATAAATTCCGGGGTTCGGAGTTCTGCGCCTGTCGCAAAGAACAACTAGTTACTTGGAGAAGAAGTTAAGAAACCGAATTTCCCAGTTTTGCTTGCATGCCAAGATGAGGAATCCTCTACGCGCGGCGTCGGTGTGGCTCCGCCGGCGAACGGGGAGAGTCAAGATTTCTCTGGCGGTGTTCGTCACCGTGGCGGCGGTTTTTCTAATTCGAGCTTTTGTTCGTAACCACGATAGCCTCTTTGTGATGGCGGAGACCGTACACTCCATCGGCATTTGTCTCCTGATTTACAAGTTGATGACGGAGCAAACTTGTGAAGGTAACGACTTTCTGTTTGCGTCTACTTTCTCTTTTTTCAATTTTACGATCAATTGGACTCGAGGACTTTGGTTTTTTCATGGAATTCTGTTGGTTTGGTTCTTGAAGATGGTTAAGTCCTCTTACCACAATGCTTTTCATGAAGTAATTGCAAGAGACTTGGCAACTGAGAATTTGTATTTCAAGGGTGATGTTACAATAGTTCTGATAACCGGTGTTTATGGCAGGCTTGTCACTCAAATCCCAGGAGCTTACAGCTATGTTTTTGGCCATTAGATTGTATTGTAGTTTTTTCATGGAATATGACATACACACTATACTGGATCTGGCTACTCTCGCTGCAACAATGTGGGCGATTTATATGATTCGGTTTAAGCTGAGTTCAAGTTACGAGGGGGAAGGGGACAAGGTGTTACACTATTACGTGGTTAGTTTTTTACTCGGTTTGTACTTGTGGCATATTGTTGGTGTAGAAGGAACTAGATGATGTTGCTCATACTCGATAGATCACAAGTGATAAGAAGTGAAATGAGTTTGTATTGATGCTGCCACGTTCAAGAGAGTACTATCTTTGCAGGTTGCTCCTTGCTCTGTTTTGGCTCTCCTCGTTCATCCATCTACATCGCATTTTCTGTTTAACAGGATTGCCTGGGCTTTTGCTGTTTACCTTGAATCTGTATCCGTGCTTCCACAGCTGCATTTCATGCAAAACCTGCAGGTAGGATTTAACTAATGATCCATTTTTTTCAGTTTCTTGAATTCGTTTGGGGTTTTCTCAGCGACCAATCTGCAAATATTTGATGTCTTTGTAACAGGTCGTGGAACCTTTTACAGCACACTATGTATTTGCTCTGGGAGTTGCCAGGTTCTTGAATTGTGCTCACTGGATTCTCCAGGTATTTCAACCCTGTAACCTTTTTTGTTGGTGGTTTTCCTAATTCTCAAGACGAGTATATTATGATGGAATGCCAAACCATGCTCTTGATTGTTCCACTCAGGTCGTGGACAATCGTGATCAGCTCCGTGCAGCATTTGGTCGAGGACTCTGGCCGCCAATGGTCCTTATATCCGAAATCGTTCAAACTCTCATCCTTGCAGACTTCTGCTATTTCTACATAAAAAGGTTTGCCGGCAAACATCTTATCCCTCACCCTTTTATCCCGATTCTCTTTTCACGGATATTTTACTCTACAGTGTTTTCGGGGCCAACTTCTTCATCGTCATCCTGCCGGAGTGAGTTAGTCACCAGTTGATATCTGCACTCCCTCCCCCTAAGTCCCAAGAACCTCCCTGGTAGGCTCAATTTCCACCTGGTTTACTATGTTTACAAGGAGATACAACTTGCTGCTGCACTCGCAGTATTCGATCAACAAGCACACAAAACACTTTCATTATTCCATTTTATTTCTCACAGAGAAAAGCCATCTCAATGACATTCAGACTCATTTCCTTGCAGACCAGCCTTTCTTCAAAGACGATGAGAAGATAACACAACATAAAACGTGGGCAGCACCTCCCCCCACCGCCGGCCACCTGTTTCCGCCACACACAGTTTTGCCCCTCAAGTGTACCCCGCCATGCAACCACTCAACATGAGGTGAGCCACCAACTGTGTTTCTTTAGAAAATTGAATGGATCGATATAAACGGAAGACGCCCATATGGCCACGTCCCTCCCATGGATTACAATAAAACAGCGTACACGTCTCATAATCTGTGTACAGTGGGAGCAACCTCGGTTTCATGAACATGGTGTTCGAGACATTCCGTATTGAAATTCCTGTGCCACCGTTGACTTTAGGCACCTTCGCCGTGGGGGATGTCGGAGGGGAATTGATGTTCCAGATCCCCCCATAAAGTCTGATGCGATATAGTATGCTTTTAGACTAAAACAAATGGATTTTAGTATTGGGAAAAGCAAGGTGAAACGGCATCATGATAAGGAATTTAAGATAATTAATCTCAATTATTTGAGGGGACTGGGGACCCATCTCCATCCCGAGGCAAGTAGCAAATTTTCTAACATTTCCTCCCAAAAAAACAAATATTTGTTTGAGTGTCTACTCACCTGTAGCCCAAACATTTGTACTGCATGATGTGTTGTCATGTAGTCTGTGGGCGTGAAGCATCGTGATGACGGCATCCATCACTGTGATTTTATGTGTTTCTGATCCCTGCTCTGAAATCATGCGTGAAAAGAGGTAATGAGCTACCCATCTGATCCTAAATTGTGAAATGATGCAGTAAATCAGTTTTTCTTTTTGCAGAACATGTTAGAAAAGGAGAAATGAAAATTTGAGACATACTTTTTATGGCTCTGGGGAGTAACGATGTGGGGAGTGAACAAGACAATTTGATCTCCCAAACTTGGCTCATGTATGGGTATAAATAGGAGGAGGAACATGTGAGGAATGGCAATGAAATTGAAGAAGGAAGCGATGAGTTCTACATCAAATGATCATCTTCTGTATGACGTTGAGAGCCAGAGCAAGACTCTAGCTACCAAATCAGGCTCCTTGTTAGGCCTACTTCCCCTACTTTGCTCTCTTGATTACATTATAGTCGTGGGTTTCTGATCCGTGATGTTTTGATTCTAACAGGGAGAGGATCCTCACTATTGATGCACAAGAGGAGAAGAGACTTCTGAGCCCTCCTACTGTTGGTGAGCTCCTTGGGGTGGATGAGATTTTCAGCTTGAATGTAAGCAATGCACCAACACCCATTCCTTCTGTTTTTAACCTAAAACTTGAAAGGGCCGACGGGAGGGGAAGATGGGGAGGGATCTTCAACCTCGAAGCAATAAAAGTATACTTTGAGAGTTGAATAGAACGAGTTCAGTATCCTTGGAAGTTTGAATGTTGCAGGTATGGCGAGCTGCGATCGGGGAAGTGATTGCCTCCGCCTTGTTCGTCTTCATGGTCGACACGATCGTCGTATCGACGATCACTTCCGGCGTCCAAATGCAAGCCCTGATACTCTCCATTCTCATTGGCATCACCGTGACCGTCGTTTTGTTAGCGGTGGCTCCTGTCTCCGGCGGTAACCTGAGCCCCATGTTGTCCATCTGCGCTGCCCTCATCGGCCTCATCTCCATCTCCCGCGCCGTCATCTATATAGTCGCACAGTGCATCGGCGCGGTGCTCGCGGTTTTAGCCTTCAGAGCTCTGATCACCGATGAGGTCGACCAGGCCATCCTCTCCGGTGGCTGCACGGTGTCCGTACTCGTGGAAGGGCCTAACGGCCCGTTATTGCAAGGAGTCTCGGTGGGGCAGGCCTTCTTAATGGAGTTCATGTGCTGCTTTTTCCTGCTGTTTGGGACCGTCTGGATGGCCTACGACTTCCGGCAGGCCAAGGAAATGGGGCGAATCAAAATCTTCACCTTCATCGGGATCCTCATTTCTATACTCTTGTTCGTGTCCATCTCCGTGACCGGACAAAAGGGGTACTCGGGGGCGTCCTTCAACCCCGCCAAGTGCATCGCCACCGCCGTCGTGAGAGGCGGCCACCTCTGGAAGGACGTCTGGGTTTTCTGCGCAGGGGATGCCGTCGCGGCCATCGCCTTCTACGTGTACACCAAGGTCATACCAAGAGAGCATCTTCAGGCCAAGGAGTATGACCACGACTTCATCAACCTGATCAAAGTGACGTTTGGTAAGCGCAGGCTCTAGCTATGGCAGATAAGGAGATGGATAATGAAATAAAGAAGAGCACGATCACACAGCCATTGTATAACTCAATAAACAATGGATTGATCATTGAAATTAATGATCTAATAGGTAGATCGTATTAGAAAATATTAAATCTAACAAATTATTGATAATCTACTATAATTTGTTATATATTTGATTATTTTATTTTTAAATTTCAATATGAAATTACTATATTCTAATACTTTTATGATGAATAATGTCACCTATTCCACATCAATCTCCTTTTGCAGTCGGACGATCGATCGGAAAATGATAATCAGAATGCATCAAAAGTATGGATGAATATAACTTAAGACCAGAATCCCATGATCCAAGTTTAGGGTTTCATGGATTCTCTTTGATGATGGGGTGGGGGGTTGGTAATTTCTTTATACTTGAAAGCAACTCTTTAGATATTTGCAAAGATGGTCAACATATTTTAAAAAATATCGATTTCGATATTAATTTTTTATCTTAATATATGAAATAAAAGCGATAAATAATAAAGAGAACACATGACATCAAAAGGAGCATGGAGCAGGTGAATTGCTTTCATGGAATGGTTGAGAGGTCAAACACACATAATTAGCACTTGCATATTATCTTTATTATTATAAACACAATTTATATACTATATAATAATATGTATAATAATCTCAACAATTATATTTATTGTACGAATTCTTGATTTTCTTAATTTTAGTTTTCATAGTAGTTAATATACATTTTTTAAATAAAAAGTTAGATATCTCTAACCATAATTATAAATTTTAAGAAAAAATATACTATATAATTTTTTAAAGCATAAAATAGTTTAGTTATCCATTCATACGAATTTAGCTCTCCAAAAATATTGATTTTTCGTACTCGTATCTATTGGTACTTCTTGTATACGTGAAAAAGTTAATAAATATTATTTGTATATATTAAGTCTTTTTTTTTTCACATACACAATATGTTTCACGTGAATAAAATACATGAGATTTTATTAATATATTTCCATGTATTTATTGATATCATTTTTTGATGTTAATAAATTAGTATTTTTGAATTTTATTTCAACATGATTGGTTTCCTTGTCAACGGTTATAAATGAGGCGCACGGCCAAGTACAACTCCCCCCGCCCAACCTAGTTTTCCGCAACGACGGCTCACTATAAATGTAAATGAAATGAAGTGAAATTTATGCGTGTTCTGAAAAATTTTTAGAGTCTATTTTTATTTTTCAAAAAATAAAAATAATTTTATTCTAAAATACTATTAATTATAAAAGTAATTCTACCAAAAGTAATTTTGAAATTATATTATAAAAATTACTTTTGAAAAAATAAGTAATAGTCTACTTTTACATTTATTTTTACTTTTGAATTATTTCTTTGATTTAAAAAGTAATTCTACATCTATTTTTACAATTTTTTAGAACACTTAAAATATTTTTCTATTTCCATCAACTATTTTTTTTACTTTTTAAAATTATTTTTTAAATTCTAGAGACAATCATGTGTTCATGGGCCAGCTTGGAGCAAAAGCCCAATATAATATACTGTAAAATATTCCAAGCCCAATATCAAGGCCCAGAGTGACCCCACGTCATCATCATCTTCTCCAATGCGCAGCGCAGTTGAGCGTCTGCGTTGACGTAGCTGTTGCACTTTAATAGAGAGAGGGCCGTATGGGGTCGTGTACGGTCTCCATCAGTCGAACGTAGGTCGAGTAGGAGACCCTTTTCCCTTCAACGCCCCTACTTTGAACATCCAAATTCTGATGCAAAAAGGAAGCTTCTTCGGCACACAGTTTCCAGAATTGCCGGTCCGAGCCCGGTTCGCGCCTCTACCCGACCCGCTTCGACCCAACCCCTTAATCAATTTCAGATATAAGGCATGTTTTCTAGACATAATTTATTGAATTGGTTCTATTTGATTTTTAAAAATTCTAATATTTAATCATTTTGTAGTGAAATAGAAAATTTCGATTTTATGATTCTATTTGATATAATCTGAATCATGTATTCAAAATATAAAACACGCCCAGATTTGACATGTGGTGGTTGTTTTAAAACAATGGGATTCAATCTATTTAAATAATAACTTTTTCCAAATATTTCAATACATAATTAAAAATTATTGAAATCTATTCGATCAAAAGATTAACTAATTTCCTAACTAAAACGAAGAATTTGTTCAAACATAACAGACCAAATTGTATTAAATTTGAAATGAAAAATGTATTTCCCAATATATAAATTAAAAAAATGGCATTTATGTTGAAAATTGGCGGTATTTGACTCCCGTGAAAACAACGGCTACAAAACAACGGCACCGGTCTATTTGTGGTGGGGGATGACCCCATCAGTCGCATAGCTACTAGTACAAGTTTCCGGGTCAACATGCTGCAATCTCTTGGACCCCAAGAATCAATTGGTATAAATCCCTTGTTAAATATAATGTTCAATTAGTATAATATTGTCTGCTTCGAATATTCAAAGTTTACGATTTCATGATTTCCATTTTTAGAAAAAAAATATCGTGTAAAATTAGATACGATATATTTATATAAACTATTGCTTATCTTAATTGTAATCTATGTGGTATTTAGTAAGATACTTCCAACTTTTCTTTGGACTCTAATTACCATATTTTATATTTTATTATAAAATATGAATATCTTTCTTTTTGTTTTTTATCAAATAATGGATTCTCAATGAAATCATGGTATTGGGAAGATGATAACACAAAATTATGTGCGCGTACGTTTAAATCAAATCAAAATTATGTGCGCGTAATTTTAAATCAAATCAAAATTATGTGCGCGTAATTTTAAATATGATTAGTAATTAGGGAGAAAGGACACGCGGAAAATAGACGACGGTCCGAATTGTACAGCTGGTTCCATGTATAAATATGCCTCCAAGCTCTTACTTTTCTTCAGGCTCAAAACCTGGCTTCTTCTACCAAAACCCTAGTCACCATGTGCTCTTCATCTCCAGAGATGGCGATCAAGAAGCCCAACAAGCTGCTCAAGGCGGCCTCCTTCAAGAAGATCATCGAAAGATGTTCCAGTCTCGGGAGGAATCATAACCGCTACGAGGGGGAGCAGCTCCGGCGGATGTACCCAGAGGGCACTTCGCGGTTTACGTGGGAGAGAATCGGAGGCGATACATCATCCCCATCTCCTTCCTCTCTCGCCCGGAGTTCCGCTTTCTTCTGAAGCAAGCGGAGGAGGAGTTCGGTTTCTATCATGCAATGGGGCTCACTCTCCCCTGTGATGAGATCGTGTTCCGAGCGTTAACTGCTAAGTAGGCTTCACCGGCTCAGCGACATGCATGACACATAGTATAGCAGCCCTTTTTCCTTCATAGGTTTTCCGGCGACGCCGGTTCTCCCATCTTTGCTCCAAAATCTACACATATAAACTGTTTGTGAACTGAGTGGTTTTTTTCTTTTAAGCTGCCAAGAATAGGTTCGGTTACCACACCCCAACTCATTTGTACTTGGGTGCTGAAAGATTTTGGTCCATGTCTTCTTCCATATGGGTAGCAAGTTGTATACTTGGAGTTCATTTGATGCATCGTGAATGGGGTTCTAGTTCTGAAATTCGAACTGGATTTTGATTGCAAGTTGTATGAAAAAGAGAGCAACAAGAATGCCAAGAATAAAAGAACGAGCACTGTTTTATCCTTTTGATGACATAAACACAATGCAGCCAAAGTCACAGAGAGACAGATTTCTGGAGAGATCGATTGCGTTCTTTTCCTGTTTATTCGGAGTTGCTTATGGGAACATCCAAACAGTACTTTTCTACTTGATGTTGGGAAATGGGAATGCTTCCGTACATGTGAGACTGAGATCAGAGTTTTCACTAGAAACTGATAATGAATTTAAAGTACAGATCTTCTTCCTGATGTCATGGATGCTGTAGTTGAAAACAGCGATTGCCGTGATCTTTTCTATTGATGTGCGATTTGGAAATAAGGGATATAATTAAAAACCTACAAGCTCCAACCAATTATTGGCTCCCATTTGATTCTCGAAGCTTGAAAGGAGAGCCGCAATCAATGCCCTACTGTCTGAAGTCAAGTTTGGATCACTATGCCTTGTTCTGCTTTTTCTTTTGTTGCATCAACATGCCACCTGACCCACTGCAAAGTTAAAATTTGATATCTAGTTAAGTATGATTTTGATCATGAGCTAACAAGGGGTTTTGAGTAGGGTGCCAACTCCTGTGGGAATAGGATGGTTCTTTATATCATGGCTTACAAGGGGGAGATGAAGGGAGATCCATGTGTAAGATCGTCTATCTACCTTAGGCATCGAGCATTAAGTCAGCTACAGGTCCGTCTGTGTTATTGTCAATATTGCATGCCTTGTTTGAAGAGATAAAAAGGTGCATTTTCCTCAGGGGGGATAAGTTCTTAGGTGAAAAATAGGTGATGAGGGTCCTTGAATTCCAAGTTTTTAGAAAAAGGAACAATACTGACACTTGCCGGAAAACAATTTCTCACAGTTTATTTTTGAGCACATTGCGAAAAGAGATTCTTCTCCTCTAGTGATGAACCTTTGTGTCAGCATGGTTACTGGGCTTAGACTTCATCTGTCAAACAAGAAGAAGGCAGGTCAATGGAAAATATATCATACGGGGTCGAGAGAGGGTTTGATGTCCAGTGCGCGAAAAGAGAGCTAGAGGACTAAATCCAATACAAAACATGAATGCCATTAAGGAACTTCAAAGATCCATAAGAATAAGGAGCAAGGGAGGATCTTGGGATTTCCCAGAAATGATCTTGTGATAATATGCGCGATCTGAGCCGTATCACAAGTCAGAGGCACGATTAAGGAAAACCAATGGGCATTTCACAGAAGCAATTATAATGTATCAATGAGGCTGCAAAACCACTTCACGGTCATTTTCAGCAGCTCCATCTTTATTGTGAACAGAATTCAAACTCTAAATCATACTAGAAATCTACACATTATGCTTAGTTTTGCAGCAATGCAGGGAATATCCTTCACTTCAGTCAGGAGTTATTCTGATAATGACCAATCACCCATTGCATGCATCCTAATCCAACAAACGTTCCACACCTGTACCTCAAAACAAACCTCCATACCCAGGCATACCGAAGCCGGTGTGCATCAGTTCAAATACCCGATCCAACTCATTGATTCGATCTCTCAGGTGGGAATAGCGATATCGAAATTTTCACCAAAAAATGCCATCAGTTATTTGAGGAAAAATACCTTGAGTATCTTAAGTTTGACACTTCCATAAACAATCCCAAATGTGAACGCAGAAGCCCTAGCAACCTGCAACCACCACCAAAAACCGTACAAAAAAACCCCAAATTTCATTGCTGGAAAGACATTCGATTGTTCGCATACAAATCAGATAAGGAAAATGAAGATACCAGCGCAAGAGAGCTCTTTCCGGAGTACGGTCCAGGCGGTATCCGCGGCGACATTCTTCTGCACAAGTAAAATCATTCAATTTCTCTATAGACTGTGAGCCTATAATTAAACTCAGAGAAGGGCTTCTATGTAATTTTTAAAAAGGTGGAGAGCTTTTCATTTTTTTTTATATACAATAGGACCCCTAAAACTCCGAAAATAAGAAATTAAAATCGTGTTACAAAATGAAGACTAAATAAATATTTTTTTCGATGAAAACGAATGTTTTAAAAATCTAATTATTCAATTTAATCATGAATTTTAATTGAACATTTTGTATAATGAGTCGAATCGAATGGTAATATATAAAAAATAAATCATCATAATATATTTTATAAAAATAAATTTAACTCATTTTTTGATTTACTTATAAATTTGAGCTGAATATTATTTAATTTCAAATTAAATTCATTATTTTAAAATAAATAATATTTCATACCCAACCAATTCAGCATTTTCTTTTTGTGATACAATATCTTTTCCTGATGCTTCGAGCTGCTCAGCCATAGCATTTGCATGATCAAAGTTGACTGCTGCAACACACTTAGTCATTTACAAGTCTGATCATCCTAATAATCTCTTACACACATTATGTTAAAAAAAATATACTAAGAATTATCAAATTTCTAGCATAGTAGTGAGAGAATGACCATATTTCTAATACACTCCAAAACACAGAACCATGCGAGTTCCTAGAGATATCAGACTGCGCCTCGCAGTACTTGAGTGCATTGCAGAGGAAAAAAGGTTGTCGAAAACCATGCTGTAACACCATGGATTGTCTCCTCAATCATAACCGGTGATTCTTGCTTTGACATTCAACTGCATGAGCACCAAGGCTCGGGGACCTGATCTGCTTGACCTCTGATGAACCTTTTGGCGTTTATGATTTGTCAGGGAAGCAAACCAAACAGTTCATGATAACAGATGGTAGGATGCACTTGACTTTTAGCTTATCCAAGTGAAGTGAAGCTTCCACGAATCGGCTGTCAGAAGCTTCCACACCCGCTGAAAAATGAACACATCAAAAGATTGAACTGTATACAAAGACTGCAAATGCCAACTAACAGAAGAATCAAGGATTCCTACGAAAGAAGGTGCCATGCAAACCGCCCATTCATCAAATGGTAAAAGATATGCTGTCATTCAACTTCATCTATCAAAAGAGTCTCTAGAATGCCAGTTTTGGATGCACTACATTTGGAACTTTTCTTCTGCCCAGTATGCAGCTGATCAGAAACGAACAAAGAGCTATCTACGTCTTCACAAGAAGAACTTGCCAACGATGCATCACGTAATAGAATTGACTTTGGATCAGAAAGATTTTTTATCACGAATTGATCCGAACAAAACTGATACAATGAAAAATCAGACATTGAACCCTAATTCTTGAAAATTCGGAACTCATCAAACAAATTGTGAATTGCGAACTTCAGAGAAAGAATGCGTCTGCACTGTTGAGCTGAAGCCCAACAATACAATTTACTAGGACAGAAAATTATGTTATTGGGCTTTGAATTGCCGCAGGCTCAAAATTCGTTCAATTGGGCCTCCTAAAATAGCAATCCTTGACAGCGACGTAATGTACCGTAACGTGGTCCCAGATGTAAATACAACACATTAAAAAAAGTAAAATCGAATGTACATTTTCATCATCACGTGCGAGGCTGTGCTTTCCAAATTGGAATTTCCATTCACGTCCTCCATTCTCCAATTCCATATATTTTGTCTTAATAATGTCTAAAAATTGTAATAACAATTTTGAATTCAATATCCAAAATTAATTATTAATGCGTTACGTTAATTTTTTTAAGAAAAACAAATTAATTTGTCGAGGAATCGACGATTTATTTGATCAAGACTTATGAATCACACATTATTCTTATTAAAACGTGATTAGAGATTGATAATTGGGTTTGGTAAATTGGTCATGAGTCATTTTCGGATTAAAGTGTTTTGATTAATGTGAAAACATTTGTTACAAGTGAATAAAATATATTATTTATAAATAGCAAGTGAGTTATTGTAATAAAATTTTAGGAATTATAAAGGTCGGTTACTCTGATTGTAAACGACAGAGGAAGAGGGGGAAGAGGTTTGGGAATCGTGATTGATTAGGGTTTGCGATACTGCGAAGGGGGGAGGATTGATTCAGGAACGTGGGTTTGGGAGGTTTTTTGGATTATGACGATGGTGGCATGAGGGCCGCCTGGGGATCCGTAGCGGCTGTCATCGCCGATTAGTCGGCGAGCTGATTTGTCGCATTTGAGGGGTATTGTATGGAAACTCGGAGCCGGAAGCGGGCCGAGGCATCAACCTCATCACCGATCTCAGGGCCAACTGCTCGTCCCAACAAACGCTCTCGTGTCTCTTTAACCGCCACAGTTAACGCTTCCGCCATCGCCACTCGCACTCGGACTCGCACGCGTGCTGCCGCAGCTCGATCTGCTACTATGGATCCGAATTCGGAACCTTCAAGCGCTTCTGGATCGACCCCCAGGGGACGCCGCGGTAAAAATTCTGGTTCTAAACAGAAGCATGATAAGGAAACGGGTAACTCTGACAAGGGAAAAGAGAAGGAGCCTGAAATCAGGCATAGGGAAACGGAAAGAAGCTCGGCTCTGAATTTTGAATCGCATGATGGAGGGGAAGATGATAATGACAGCGAGGGTGGAGGGGGGATTTTTCACCAGAACTTGACTTCCGCTAGTAGTGCTCTTCAGGGTTTACTGAGAAAATTGGGTGCCGGATTGGATGATTTGCTCCCGAGCTCGGCAACTGGTTCCGCTTCCTCTTCGCATCAAAATGGGCGACTGAAAAAGGTTTTGTCAGGTTTGAGGGCTGATGGGGAAGAGGGGAGGCAAGTGGAGGCCTTACTGCAGCTGTGTGATATTCTCTCAATTGGAACAGAGGAGTCTTTAAGTACTTTCTCAGTGGACTCTTTTGTTCCAGTCTTGGTGGGATTACTGAATCATGAGAGTAATCCAGACATCATGCTTTTTGCTGCGAGAGCTCTGACACATTTGGTTGATGTGCTGCCCTCATCCTGCGCGACAGTTGTGCATTACGGTGCTGTATCTTGTTTTGTATCACGACTGCTGACTATTGAATACATGGACTTAGCTGAACAGGTGAATGTATTAGTTTCTTCTCGCACTGGGGGGCGAAATATTAAGGCTTTTGTGTGCCTTTTCTAGTCCTTTTAGGGTTATTAACGTGATGTCTGTATGTTATCTGGATATAGGAATTTCATCACTGTCATTCTAATCTGTAATGATGGTAATTTTACAGTCCTTGCAAGCTTTGAAAAAGATATCCCAGGAACACCCGACTGATTGCCTGCAGGCAGGTGCACTCATGGCTGTGCTTTCTTATCTCGACTTCTTTTCCACTGGAGTCCAAGTAAGAATTTTTTTCGTTTGTTTTATATGGTTGATGTTATCCACGTGGTCATCTTCATTCATTGCTTGAGATTCTTTCTCATTAACATGTTTAAAACTCTTTTGTAGAGGGTGGCCTTGGCAACCGCTGCTAACATGTGCAAGAAGCTCCCATCTAATGCTGCTGATTTTGTGATGGCAGCAGTTCCACTGCTGACAAACTTGCTTCAGTATCATGATGCCAAGGTTAGATAGGTTATCACAGAGATCATAATAACCATCCCCGTCAATCCATATGCAAATTATCAGCCTTTTGTTGACTCTTCTTTTTTCAGGTTGTAGAATCTGCATCTATTTGCTTGACTCGAATTGCTGAGGCTTTTGCTTCATCACCCGAAAAACTTGATAAACTGTGCAACCATGGAGTAGTGACTCAAGCAGCAACTTTGATTTCCTCGAAAACTTCTGGTGGTGGTCAGACTTCCTTTAGCGCATCTACATATACAGTAAGAGAATACTATTTGGTAGTGCTTGTTTGTTCCCCCTTCTAACTCCTGCTTTTTATTTATGACTTTTATCAGGGATTGATTCAACTTCTTTCAACTTGTGCCCGTGGTTCTCCTCTAGGAGCAAAGTCATTACTCCTCCTTGGTATCAGTGGAATTCTTAAAGACATTTTGTCAGGTTCGGACGTGATGTCAAGCATGTCCTTTTCACCTGCTTTGAGTAGGCCACTGGAGCAGGTATCAGTAAACCTTCTAATATGAACGGTATTCATTTGAAACATTTTTATGGATATTAGATATCAGTCTTGATCTGCATTTATAATATTTCATTCCTCTCTGCGTCAGATTTTTGAGATCGTCAACCTGGCAAATGAGCTTCTTCCGCCACTCCCATTAGGAACTGTGTCTCTTCCAGTAAGCAGTTTCTTTCAAAGTAGAGACCCTCTGGGTAGGAAAAGCCACACAAGCAGCTCATACAAACAGGAGGGTTCCAGTGCGAATCCACAAGAGGCTTCAACACGCGTTAAAATCTTAACTGATCAGCCTGAATTTCTTGAACAATTTGGAGTGGATCTTCTTCCTGTTATGGTTCAGGCGAGTTGCTTTCTCAGCTCTGGTGTTGAGATAAGTTATTTGCTCAAGTGCTTATTTTGTGTTGGCAGATTTATGGTTCCAGCGTGAATAGTCGTGTACGCCACATGTGTCTTTCTGTTATAGGAAAGCTTATGTACTTCAGCCCTCCAGAAACAATAAAGTCTCTGCTAAATGTAACAAACATTTCGAGGTACATGCTTCTTTTCCATGACACTGCTTGTTGCGTACTTTGGATCCGTGTCTGTGAGTTGTGATTCATGCACTCGCTTTTTAGTTTCTTAGCAGGAGTTTTAGCTTGGAAAGACCCTCAAGTCCTGGTGCCTGCACTCCAGATATCTGGGATTTTGATGGAAAAGCTACCCGATACCTTTTCAGTGATGTTTGTAAGGGAAGGTGTTGTTCATGCTGTTGATGCATTGATCATGTCCGGATCGTCCAGCACTTGTCAATCATCTGGTGTTGACAAGGATAATGATTCCATTCCTGGGTCATCACCCCAGACTAGACGAAGTCGGCGTAGAGGCACCACTGGTAATCTTGATTCAGGTTCAGCTGAAAACCCTAAAAATCCAAGGGCAAACGCAGACGCACAATCAAATTCCGTTGAGGTTCTGCCATCCAGTGCTGGTATTCGTGCCACAGTTAGTGCATGTGCACAAGCCTTTAAAGAGAAATATTTCCCGTCAGATCGTGTGGCCGTTGAATCTGGTGCTTCAGATGATTTAGTTCGTTTAAAGAGTCTCTCTAATAAGCTGATTTCTAGTATTGAGGAACCCAAGGCCAAGTCAAAGGGGAAGTCCAAAGCATTTGGCTCTAAGCATTCTGATGTTTCTACTAGTAAAGAGGACAACTTGATTGAGGTCATAAGTGAGATTTTCAGGGAGATTAGCAAGGGAGAAGGGGTGTCAATTTTCGAGTTCATTGGTAGTGGTGTTGTTGATGCATTGCTCAACTACTTAACTTTTGGCTTATTCACTAAAGAAAAAATATCTGAGGCCAATCTACCGAAGTTGAGACAGCAAGCAGTCAGAAGATATCAATCTTTTATTTCAATTTCCCTTCCTTCCAGTGTTGATGAGGAGAATGCAGAAGTACCCATGAGTATTCTAGTGCAGAAACTCCAGAGTGCATTGTCCTCTCTGGAGCGGTTTCCTGTGCTTTTGAATCATGTTTCTCGATCTGGAGGGACTTCCAGTCTTTCTTCTGGTCTGAGTGGTGTTCCTCTACCAGTAAAAGTACGCCTTTGCCGATCTCAGGGTGAAAAATCCCTTCGTGATTACTCTTCAAACATTATTCTGATCGATCCATTAGCCAGTTTAGCTGCTGTTGAAGACTTTCTCTGGCCTAGGGTTCATCGTAGTGATTCTAGCCAAAAGCCTCCAGTATCTGCTGGAAATCCTGATACAGTGATCAGCCCTGCGAAGACTAGTGTTTCTTCACCATCGGCTTCAGCAACTGTTTGTGCTACTCGGCGTCATTCAGCACGATTAAGAGCATCTGTTAATGCAGATGATGCCAGCACGAAAGACTCACAAACTGAACAGCAGTTAAGCTCGTCAAAGGGCAAGGGAAAAGCAGTGATGAAGCCCAGTCAAGAAGAGCCAAGGGGTCCTCAAACTAGAAATACTGCAAGAAGAATAGCAGCTTTGGACAAAGAAAATGATGTGAAGGCAGAAGAAGAGGACACCAGTTCCGAGGTTTGTGTTGTACAGGCCACAGATTAATACCCATTATGCTTTAGGATCAATTCGTGTTTCCAGAAAGAATCAGTTTTTCTATTCACTTAGGCAGCTGAGCCTTCTTCTGTAGGAATTTGAATAAAAAATATTATATGCCTCAGACGATTTCTGTACAATCCTACCACCTTAGTTCCACCTTGCTCATTTTCTATTTCTTCGCATATGATCCTGGAATAGGAGTCTTTTTTGTCACCTTGAACGCTTAATGTTATTATTGTGCCAATCACAGGGGGATGAACTGGATATGTCACCAGTTGAAATTGATGAGGCTTTAGTAATTGAAGAAGATGATGACCTCTCAGATGAGGATGAGGATGAGGATGAAGATGATGAAGATGATGATGATGATGAAGTGGATGGAGAAGAGCATGATGAAGATGATGCTGATGATGTAAGTTAAAATTCTTGAGTAGATAGGTAAAATGATCTTCAGTGTTTTCAGTGTAAACTTTTCTATCCTTTTCCACCTTCAAATGTAGCTATAAGGAAAGCATAGAGTTTCTGCATGATATGGCGTTTGTCTCTGTGTGAATCTGCTAGCATGTCGGTTTTGCTGTTTGGTTTCATAAGAGCAGGATTGCAACAGAACACACCTTTTTGAAAAAAAAAAAATTAAGTATTTCAAAATTTCCAGTCGTGTTGCAAATTCTTTATTGTACAGCATGTATTTTCATACATTCATGTTCTTCTCTATTGCCTTGCAGAGTCCCGCATGCCCGTTTCTTCTATTCTTCTGAGTAGTTATTTGCCACTAAGTCGTTCTTGAGTTTATTATCATGTTCCTTAGCAGGTTTTGGGTGACTACACACGTTCCACTCACATGACAGACATTGTTCATGATGTTAAATTTGGGGACCACGTGGATGAAACTTCAGCAGTTGCCCCAGAAAATGGCCAGAGTATTGCAGCACATAGTTCCAGTGTCAGAGGTGCCACTGAGTTTCAAAGTGGCAGTCGATTTGGTTCAAGGGGTGCAATGTCCTTTGCTGCTGCAGCCATGGCTGGTCTTTCATTTGGCAATAACAGAGGTGTAAGAGGAGGCAGAGACTATCGAGGACGCCCCTTAATTGCCACTGATTCACCAAGGCTCATATTTACTGCTGGAGGCAGGCCACTTCACAGACATATGACTATTTATCAGGCAATTGAACGCCAGCTTGTTTTGAATGAGGATGATGATGATAGATGTATGGGCAGTGATTTTGTGTCCAGTGATGGAAGCAGGCTGTGGAGTGATGTTTATACTATAACATATCAAAGAGCGGATGGTCCTGCCGAGAGGCCATCACTTGGAGCTATAAGCTCGCCCACTTCTTCAAAGGGGCTAAAGGCATGTTCCCCTAGTTCTGCCTCTGATAAACCAGGGCAGCACATGTCACTGCTGGATAGCATTTTGCATGGTGAACTTCCTTGTGATCTGGATAGAAGCAATCCCATCTACAACATCCTAGCACTATTACGTGCATTAGAGGGGTTAAATCAGCTTGCACCACGATTGCGGGTATTGCAAACGGTTGATAATTTTGCCAAGAGCAAAGTTCCAAAGCTAGATATTCATGGTGTTGCTGGTGTTAGAGTTCCTCCAGGAGATTTCATTAATGGAAAACTTACTTCAAAATTGGTTCGGCAGATGCAGGATCCTCTTGCAGTGTGCAGTGGCTGTCTTCCATCCTGGTGTTACCAGTTGATGAAAGCCTGTCCTTTCTTGTTTCCCTTTGAAACCCGTCGCCAGTATTTCTATTCCACTGTCTTCAAGTTTTCTGGTGCTTTGAATCGGCTTCACCAGCAGCAAGTTGCTGGTGGACATGGATTGACGAGCGATAGGCATTTTAGAATTGGGAGAATGCAGCGTCAGAAAGTTCGTGTTTCCAGGAATAGAATATTAGAATCTGCAATGAAGGTTATGGAAATGTACGCTACTCAAAAAGCTGTGCTTGAAGTCGAATATTTTGGGGAGGTTGGTACAGGACTTGGACCAACTCTTGAGTTTTACACTCTTTTAAGTCATGAGCTTCAGAAAGTTGGATTATGCATGTGGAGGTTGACGTCACAAACAGTTGCACCTTCCATGGAAGTTGACGTAGATGGGCAACAGTCGGGCAGTGTTTCAGTGCCTGGGACTGATCAAGATATTATTCATGCACCTCTGGGTTTGTTTCCTCGCCCTTGGCCTCCAAATGCTGATACTTCTGATGGAAGTAAATTTTCAAAAGTTCTTGAGTATCACCGTCTGCTGGGTCGTGTTATGGCTAAAGCCCTGCAAGATGGTCGGCTCCTTGACCTGACATTGTCTACGGCCTTTTATAGGTTGATCCTTGGTCAAGTAAGTATTTTAGTTACTATTTGATTGAATAGAATATATTAGGTACCCATGCAGCAGATATTGATGGGGATTTGGCAGGAACTGGATTTTCATGATATAGCTTCCTTTGACTTGGAACTATGGACTGCCTTGCAAGAGATGCAGGCGCTTGTGCATCGAAAAGAATATTTGGTTTCCTCTGGAGGTTCTAATTTAGAGGAGTTGTGCTACCGGGGAACTGCAGTTGAAGACCTTTATTTAGATTTCTCGCTTCCAGGGTACCCTGATTACATTTTGAAGCCAGATAGTGAAAATGTATGCATTCTTTCTCATTTTTGTATCATGCAGTGAAACTGAGTTACTAATGTTCGCACTTGATCATGCTTGTAGGTTGATCTGAATAATCTGGGTGATTATGTTTCACGTGTTGTTGATGCGACAGTTGGGGCAGGCATTATGCGGCAAATAGAGGCATTTAGATCTGGTTTTAATCAGGTTTGAGTTTGTTGATTTTCCTTCGTTGGTGTAAATGGCCTTCATTGCTGCTGGTCTGTTAAACAAAGAAATAAATAATCCTAGGTTTTTGACATATCAAATCTGCAAATATTTTCGCCAACCGAGCTGGACTACCTGCTTTGTGGGCATAGAGAGCTTTGGAAGGTAATTAAATGATCTTTTCATATTGTGTTTAGAAGACGGATTTGTCCGAGCTAGGTTTTTTACCCTGATTACTTGACATATTTCCTAATTATAGGCTGATACGCTTGCTAATCATATAAAGTTTGACCATGGGTTCACTTCAAAGAGTCCTGCTATTATCAATGTGAGTGATCTTTCTCTTACATTTGGATATGCATAGTCCGTCAACTGAGTGAATGATTTTTCTTCTTTTAGCTTTTGGAGATTCTGGAAGAATTCACACCCGAGCAGCAACAAGCATTCTGCCAGTTTGTTACTGGAGCTCCTCGGCTTCCACCAGGTGGCCTGGCTATGTTGAATCCCAAGCTGACAATCGTTAGGAAGGTTTGTTTGTGGTATACTGTTTTTCAAATGCTCTGATCCACTCTCTTGAGTACTCCTATTATCACTGTCTTGCAACAGCATTCTTCAAGCACGGGAAGCACTGGCCACAACGGTTCTGCTGCACTGGAATCTGCTGATGAAGACTTACCTAGTGTTATGACATGCGCAAATTACTTAAAGCTCCCTCCATATTCAACTAAGGTGGTGTATATGCCAACAAACTGTACATGAGTCCCATGTTTGTGGCATACTGAATTGCGTTCTCTTTTCAGGAAATCATGTACAAGAAACTGCTTTATGCCATCCACGAAGGACAAGGTTCCTTTGATCTGTCATGAATCCTCCCTTCACTGCTTCATTTTCAACCCTTATCTGCAAATAAGGAGACTCCTACTTCGCTGCCTCACCAACATTAAATCGGGCCCTTGCTATTTTGCGGAAGATGGGTGCCGGTCACCAGCCCACGGCGCTTGCCATTCTCAAGCACTGGATGTATGCGTTGACTGGAATAAGAGAAATCAGATGCTTCTAGGTAACGTTGCCATCTCCATTTCTGTAGTCGGAGAGAGGAGTAGGAAGTTTTGCTTTCTGTGGAGCTGCTGGACTGTAAATAAAAGAAGTTTCTAGTCGTGCCTATACATTTATATCACTGGTACTTTCCTGTGCATATAAAAGCACTCATATTTTTCTGCAACTTTCCTCATGATTCATATTTTTGCTTTGCTATATGTTATTTTAGTAAATGATATGAGTTATGTGACTCATAAGCGTGTGAAGTTGGGAAATTTGCTAGAAGTTTTACACTGATTTTGTTAGAAGTTTACATAAATGGTGTTGATCATCGCACGTGAAAGGAATCAGGCCTGTCTGTAAAATGCCTTTCATCCACGGACAACTTGAATTGCAAGTGCTTTAGCATAGTGAAGGCAAAAGTCATCATCTTCTGCTGCAATTTGCTTCGTTCTGGCTATCTGAACTGTGCAGTGGTTCCTTCCCAGGCATTCCTCTTCCAAAACTTGATGTGCTTTCAGAGAACTGCATGGCCCTGTCTGAAAGCTTCCACATACGGCGGCTCCCTTTGCTCCGATGCTCACCACTTCCACATTGCTGATGGCTTTTTTTTCAGGACACCCCAAGTGTGATCAATGCCTTCACAGTGGCATTGATTGAGTTGTTCTTCCTCTCCCATGTCTTGACATCAGGCGAATGAACCTAAAATTATATGACTGCTTAATATAATTGGGGTGTTTAATAAAATAAAATCCAAAAAAAAAGCAGTTCATGGCAAATCAAACAACTCATGCCAAATCAAAGAGTGAAAAGTAGAGTTTACCATCATCAAATCACTCATCCCAAACTAAATTGGGAGTTTAGATGTATAAAAACAACAATTATAGCTTCGTATGATCCAAGATGCCCCTTTAATAGACATTACAAACTATACCCAATATGCTTAATGTTTCTCATAGTAAAAATTGGGGGTGCATAATGAACATGAAACGTATGTAGATGTGAGGCGATCAAAGTTAAAATGATTTGATGTGAAATGTAATTTTTCAAATTTGAGTATGGCAAATAAAAACAAGAAATATAATAATCATGATATGTAATTTTTTCAAAGAATTACAATTAACAGTTTTGAATCACGATTTTTCTTTTTCTTTTTTTTTTACTGTACAACATTTCACTACATAGTAGCAACTAAATGTAATTATGTTAAAATAAAATATTTTTGAAATTTCTTCAAAATTTATGTTTTTTTAATCAAGTCATAAATACGAATTTGTTTTCCAAAATTCGAATACTGGATAAAATACCATTATTATAAAAAAAAATATTTATGAATACCTAAAATTTATCTGTAAAATAACAATATTGTGGTCATGAGTTTTGAAGATAGTAGTGTAATTTTAGGTGAAAGTGCATTCTAACTGCCAATAAAAATAAAGAAACGGAAAATATGGCCCTCGGATCTGTATCCGATCAATGGCACCGCCGAACGACGAAAAGGCGGCTGAGGAATTCGGCGGCAGTTCGATTCTTGAACGCTCTATCTCCAAGATTCTGATATTGATCGGTACTCCAAATTCTTTCTTGAATTGAAAAGAAGAAAAATCGGATTGGCTGTGAGATCATTTTTTTTTTTGAATTGTATTGTTATGTGAATGCTTGATTCTCATGTTTTTCGAATTTGAAGCTGTATGTTTATTTGTTTATTATTGTTATTTCTATCTAGCTTTGGAAGCAGAGGCATTACCTCTAGTGGAGAGATTCCAGCTTTCTCGGGAGCATGACTTCGTGTATGATAAGTCGTACTCTATCGCATATTCATTCCATCTCTTCTCTGGATTGTGAGGGAGAATTCGCTTTGAACTAGGAGGAGTGTTGTATGGTCATACTTTTAGAAATGTTGCTAGAGTGTTACAGTTCTGAAATCGATCACATTGAGAAACTGAAGTGGTAATACCAGGTTTGTATGAGAGTGAGAATATAAGTAATTTGCTTTTTTCAACATTTTCTATGTCGTCTGCTATCAGAACTATAAGTTCATGGAAATCATAGTTGCTTGCTTTTGGTGGAATATGTCGAATATTATCTTTTTTTTTCCTATTCAACATCTGATGTACTGTTGAACTCATGACACAGGTTTCCACATGGTGTCCCTTGGGTTAGGTACCATGGAGGTTACAAGGATTTGAACATCAATATTGTTTGTCCAGGGAAAGACGGCAAATTAGGTTTTTACTCTCTAATTATTGCTCAATGGATAATTTTAATTTAGAACTTCTAATAGTGTGAGAGCGTGCTTCTCTGATGATAATAAAATTGTTTGCACTTCACTTGGTAAACAGTGGAAACGTGTATCATCTTCTCATTCTGTCATGGAGCTGCTCATTTAACGATAGGAATTTATAGAGAGTAACGTATTCCGGATTGCACATTGACTAAAATCTGATTTTCTTATCCATGTTTTCAAATTTGCTTGAAATTGCTGAGCCTTTTCTTAGAAAAATTTCTTATGAAACAAGCTCAATGTATTTCTAATATGAAGCTACAATCGCTAGTTATCGATTTTCAGGGGTCGACAGTGTTGGCACAGTGTCAGCAGCTCTTCTGACTTATGCTTCTATTCAAACATTTAAACCGGATATTATTATAAATGCTGGAACTGCTGGTGGATTCAAGGTTATTCAATAATTTACTCTTCATGAAACTTCTGCAACCCAAGTTTTTTTTTCTTTCGTGTGGCATCCAGTGACTACTTGAACCATCTATCTTTGCTATAATATTCCTGTTTATTTTGATTCAAACCTTTTATCTTTTCTTTCATGAAATATTCATGTTTACGATGTTGTCACGGCTATACTTCTTTTCTTCATGTTTGATGTGCTCTATAGCATTTTCTCTTTTATTTTTGTTTTCCACATCTCAGGCTAAAGATGCTTCAGTTGGCGATGTATTTCTTGTTTCAGATATTGCGTTCCATGATAGAAGAATACCTATTCCTGTGAGTACACACTATTATTTATAGCATGTACTTTGATTCCTATGATTACACTTTTATTGTTCATTGAATGTTGGATTTTCTGGATTGCATAGATCAATGCGGAAATCTATAAAAGAATCGGAATTCGACAAATGCTATAATGTGAAATGGTGCAAAGAAAAATCGTTGTCCTGAAATCTCTGCCTTTCTCATTATTTTTCCAATGTGATACGCAGTCCTCGTGTAACAATATCTTTGCTCTGAAAGTTGCATGTTTGTTTCTTTCCATTGGAAAACCTTAGTTTCTACATGATGCATAACAATATGTACACAGTCCAGCAAAAAAAAAAAGGGTAGTTACTATAGGCAGTAAATATTGTAAAGGCGAACTGTGCTCCTTTTATCCTCTTCTAGATTTTAGCCCCCATGGATGATTCACTTGCCATTTTATTTATTGCTATTAGGTATTCGACCTCTATGGTGTTGGGTTACGGAGAGCATTCTCCACACCTAACCTTGCGAAGGACTTGAATTTGAAGGTTGCATCTTGACCTCTTCATTCATCCTTGGACGGGCTGTGACCCAAAAGGTTCCTGGTTGTTTATGCAGGTAGGAAAACTGTCAACTGGTGATTCTTTGGACATGACTCCACAGGATGAAGCAGCAATTCTTACAAACGACGCAACAGTTAAAGACATGGAGGTATCCTCTAACCTTGATTCAGCTTCAAAGCTTGGTTCATAATATTCACTTCTGACATTTGAACATAGTTGAAACTGAATCACTTCCAAACTATGTCTTAATACATTCCCAGTATTCAAGCATGTCAACACTACGACATTCCTCCTTACCTTGTGGTCTCAGGGAGCTGCCATTGCATATGTAGCTGATCTCTTTGAAGTCCCCGCAATATTTCTGAAGGCGGTGACTGACATTGTTGATGGTGACAAACCTACGGCCGAGGAGTTTCTACAAAATCTCGCAGCTGTGGCTGCAGCGCTCGATCAGGTGGTAACGCAGGTCGTCGACTACATCAACGGGAAGAGCTGTGCTGAACTTTGATCACTTAACACAACCAGGAGACTGCAAGCTCCACATCTACTGTTCTCATTCTTCACACAGCCATCGGTATAAATCCTTTGCTGACAAATTGGCTATTAAACTGCATACAGGTTACTTCAAGTTTGTATGCGAACTGCCATGTCCAAATGCATGCTTTCCATTGAATACAGGATCCTTGTCTCACACAGCTTGTCTAATGCTCTTCTGATACAGATTTGCACACTTTTGGTGGCCTTATGCAGAAGCAGTTTAGAAAGTATTTGATGCTGATTTTGAAATTGAAAATGTGATTTTCTATTTAAAACAAAAATCTATTTTTTTAAAATGTGGATCAGTTATTAGTTAACATTTTAAAATCGAGTTTTATCTATTATTGTGTATTCATAGTTTTAAATTGAATTGCATTCAATTTATTATAAAAATATTTTAAAATACAAACAATTATTTAAATTTAATATTTTAACGTCAAATTATTAAATAAAAACTAATAAATCATAAATTTGAGTTGAATCATTGGGATTTTTAAACAATTATACTAGCTTTAGGTTTAGGGTTCTAAAATAATAGAAATCAAGCAAATAAAGAATAGTGTTTGGTGGGTGGAGACTAAAGTGGCCACGACGTGACCGTCCAATTGATCATGATGTGAAAGCCATGACATTACTAAAGCTGTTTATTACTAAATTATTAAAATCAAATAAATTGGAGAGTTGAATAATATATATATATTCGCTTTAAAGAAGATGGCTTTATCTGCTGAATTTTTGGAAATTGAGCAAGGTCCAATTTGACGGCCAAGCAATGGAGAGGCTCGTCTGCTCCAGCTCCAAGCCTATTCCCGGGAAACTTGGCCGGTATTCAACGCGTCTTCCTCCGCCGGCGTTCTCCCGCGGCGTCGAGCTTTTCTCCTTTTCTTCTTCCTCGCTGTCTTCTTGTTCTACGGCCGCGTTTCTTCACGCAAGGAGATTCAGCTCCCTTGTGCGCTCTGCCAATGGGCCTTCGTTTCTTCCCCGGAAAGCGCTGCAGGGATGGTCTCTTGATTCGGTTGATACTGGTGATGTGTCGGACCCAAAGCTCCATCGTGTGGACCGGGTTGTACAGAATTGGTGTCTGGCGAAGAAGGTACCAGTTTTGAGAGCCTTGCGTGTTATATTTGGGGATGTGATTGGATAAAAAACGATTAATTTTGCACAAAAGTCATCCTCGATCGATGAGACCAGGTGTTTGATTGATGGGAAGAGATCTAGTCTGTATTGTTTTATGGAGTGTGTATAAATTATGTATTCGGATTGGGGACTGGAACAGTGATGATATTCTTTTCTGTTCAAGATGGGAGTTCCTGGTATCATTGGATAATGGTGTCTAATGTGATTGACTCGTTCTTCCTTCCTGCATTTCAGGTGATCAATTGTGGGCTGGCGGCTACGTTTTTAACATTTGTTATAACGTGTCTCCACGGAGCCATTGCGTCTCCTTCTCTGGCTGCTTTTCAGGCCACGGCAAGTGGCGGAGGGCCGAGTGCGGAGGTAGTTGCAGTTGGTCAACGTTTCCTTAGGAGCAAGTTGGTGAGCAGTGCATGGACTGGCTTTTTTGCCGGGTGTTTGCACACGTTATCCGGCCCTGACCATCTTGCTGCATTGGCGCCACTCTCAATTGGCCGCACAAAATTAGAAAGTGCAGCAGTGGGAGCTCTGTGGGGCTGTGGCCATGATGCTGGCCAAGTTTTGTTTGGCTTAGTGTTTCTACTTCTCAAGGATCGACTGCACATCGAGGTGATTCGCACATGGGGCTCTGTCGTAGTTGGCTTGACCCTTCTGGCGATAGGCTTCTTGGGAATCAAGGAAGCTGTAGAATCATCTGAGGTCTCATTGTCACTTGAAACCGGAGTTGGATCACATGAACCAGCCCTAGCCATCCCTGCAAAAGAGAAGAAGAAGATAGGTTTCGCCACCTTTGCAACAGGTATAGTTCATGGATTGCAGCCAGATGCTTTGATGATGATCTTGCCGGCACTGGCATTGCCATCCCGTTTAGCTGGAGCAGCGTTTCTGATAATGTTTCTTGTGGGAACCGTCTTCTCCATGGGAAGTTACACGGTTTTTATTGGATCATGTAGTCAAGCTCTCAAGGAAAGGATACCTAGGATCACAGAGAAGCTCACTTGGGCAGCTTCAGCGGTGGCAATTGCATTAGGAGCTGCCATACTGGTAAGCCAGTATCTGGGGATCAGTTTGTACTGATCACATATTGAGATTCTTCTACACTATGCTTGTTCCAGTTGCGAGGGAAAGTATTTGTTATCATTTTTGGGGAAACTAAGACACTGTTTTTTACATGTTAATTCTATTTGGTTGGCCTTGTTCCATGCACTTTTCTCTTTGTTCCTTTCATGAACAATCACATAAAATACTCAGAATCAGCGAAATTGCTCACCCAAGAATATCCAAGCTGTTCTTTTACAAAACACAGTGAAGTGTACAAACTTGTCCTGGAATAACTGATTCCAGAGTACACGTTCCATTTCACAGAATGCCACAAAGGGTTGAACAACAGCAGATTCCATCAATCCGTTCAAGGAAAACAACATGCGTCTTCCCGAAACTATCAGAAAATCCTACAAATGAATAAGAGTAGTGTGTAGTATATAGTCACGGTGCCATGCCCCCCCCCACAAGCTTCCCTTCGCTAAAGGATCATGGTCCATATTTTTCATGGTTTATGTTGTGATCGTTCAAAGAATGATAGTGAAGATGATACCTCAGAACCCTTTTACAGTTCATGCTTCAGCCAGATGCTCAAATTCCTTGCAGTTGGCCCCAACTTGACTCAGAGCAGAGACCAGTTTGGGCAATAGTTTGGCCAGCATTAACTTAAAACCAATGGAATTTGAATTTGCGCTCCTGGATTCACCAACATGAGCATCCCTTGTAAGTGAACCGATCAGATGTCCCTTCATATATGCATTGCATGCCATAAGGATGTAAGGGCCACGCTTTCTGAAATGCTCTAGAATGAGCTCTTCGAAGCCCTGCATATATAACCATGGAATTATGTTCACCTTGAGGCGAGAAGCATACAAGAGGGCTGTGTCGGAGGAAGCTTGATTAGATTACCTTTGGAGGCTTCCGCATTAGGTACATCATTGTCTTCAAATTCAACAAAAATGTATTTTCATTGTACGATAATGAATTCTTTTCCCCTTCAGCAGTCCCAACTTGTTTATCATAACCAGCTTCATTAAAATATGGCTTGGAGTTTAGCACTAGCCCCTGAAGAGATACCAGTACTTGGAGAATGCTCGAGGTTGATGGATCCCAAACCTCATTTCCTCTACCCGTCCAAGTGTTCAATAAACTCAGGCAAACTTTTCCTTCTTCATATAAATTTGGGTTAATTCTCCATCCTCCAGAATGGTAATACACTGACTGCAAACAAAGAAAGAAGTATGGGTAATAATTTAGATGTTGTGTCAACTGTAAATCCTGAAGATTAATCTTTGTTTTCATTTAGAGATACTGTTGTTAATCATAACTGGCAACAGAAGACCAAAAGAAAATGGAAGACAAGGAGTAAACTTTGTGAAACAAATTTTATACGGAGAAGAGCCAGTGTGCAACGAAGATTAACTTATTGAGTAATGAAATTCGAATACAAGATTAAAAAAAAACCACTAAGTAGCACTGAATGAAGTTCCAAAAGTTTGCAGAAAGAGAAAGAAAATTGTAAACACTGACTTACTGGGGGAACATCTGGATATTCTGGGGATAAAGAAAAATCAAAGAAAAACAGACCATCCTGATACGGAGTCCCATAAGCACCGACTATAACAGTCCTTAAAAGGTCCATTCTATCCTCGTAGACACGGACGAATATACTACCTAAAAAAAGGCGAAAAATGTGACTAATTCGTTTTAATGATGCATCAAGGCATTGGGAGCAAAATGAGTATACCGGGTAGGTTGTTCTGAAGAATGTCCCAGTCTTTCTGAATCTTCTTGAGCCACTTTCTCGATGCAAAATCCTGCAAGTTTTGCACAAGGTCCTTCGATAATTGGAATGCAACAAAGTAATAAAATCCATTAATACAAACCTGGCTATGTGAACCAATAAAGTGATGATCTGATGGGTCTTTGATGATATCGAAACACTTGAAGGTTAAAACAGATTCATCAAGTGAAGAAGTGTATGAATCTGGTGGTTTTAGGTTACAAAGAGTTTTGGAGATTTCCAGCACATCAGATGGTTGAGAAGCGCCTTTAGATGCAGCACTTAGTTTAGAGAGTTCAGTTTCCATATCAAAGCCTTTAGTACCAGAACCATCAGAATAAGATGTGTTTAAGGGTGACTCATCAGGTTGAGAATCAACCTCGCTTTTGGCATCTGCATGTCCAGGATCTAAGCCACTTCGAGCTCTTGAAAATATTCCAGATGCTATTCTAGTCATAAAACCAATTGCAGCCATGGGAAATGCAAGAGCTATGTTCTTTCCAGAATTTCCGGTGACCAAATTATCTTCTGTATCAGACTTCTGGTCAACATCTTCTGTAACAACATTGGCCTGTCAAAACGTGCATCCGATAAATAAGAGAACAGATAATAGCAATTGCAGTTACAATCGCAAATGGCATTCATCATGCACCTCCTCATTATTGGCAGAGTCCATATCATCTTCAACCGTTTCCCAACTGGCGGCATCACTGGCATTACTTCCAGTTGCAATTGATTCATCTTCATCTCGACCAACAACATAAATCGCTTGAGGGCCAACCTACCATATGAAAAGAATATTAATTGTTTTTAGAAGTCAAATGAATAATCAGTATCTTTGCAGAGTTGGACATGACATATGATTACAACTGCACAATAGATCACCAACAGAAACTGAAAAAAGAATTACCAAGGATACCATGCCATCTGCCCAAGTAACCTCAATGTCACCACCTTTCAATCCTGTAATATTCCCAACCCATGACAAATCTGAAAACTCGTGAGTTTGTGCATCATCTTCATTTTCCACAGTATGGTGATCAGCCTCGCCATCTGTATGTTGATTTGAACTTCCTTGTAGCATAGTTTCAACAGATAAATTTGAATCAACAGTTGATGAAATAGGCGCCAACCGGACAACTACATCACCATAGCAATAATCATAGTCAGGATGCCCCTCTAGCTCATAAACACTGACAATCTCCTCTGTATCAAATTCTTTGGGGTCTTCTGCCTTAGCAACAGCCTTCAACCACCTGACACATGCAGTCTTATCTTTTGCATTGACACTTTGCACAACTCCAACACGTCTAGTCTCAATAGCATCATCACTATCAGAAGCTTTCTCCACCACATACTGTTCAGCCACAAATTCATGATCCCCTGGATTTTCAATAGGAGCTAAAGATGCAGAATCAAGTTCTCTTTCTGTTGTCCCATCTTGCCAGATAACATCAAGCTTTGTCTTTATATTGATAATTTGAAGTGCCCTTTCAAAATTCTCTCTTTTCTTCCTAGCCTTTTTATCCTTCCAAGCAACTGATTTACGGATTTTTTTTCTAGTAAATATTCCAATCTCACGAACATCCTTTTTTGATCCCGAATTGTTGTTGCTAGACAGTGTCACAGAGTCATCATTCTCTAATGTACTCGTACTCCCCTGGAAAGCTTCTGAAAAATGTTCCAAGGATTTGGAATTTTTGTATTTTTCCATTGACAGCAACACCTCTGAATCTGACTCGTCAACAGTTTCAATTGATTCAGGCTCCTCAACAGTAGAATTATGAGAGTCAGGTCTAGATGATCTCTTATTGAATGGAACAAACTCCTGAGAGAATGGTAATAAGCACCAATCACCCAATTGCCAATATGCAGGAGTGAAACAAGACAACAATTTTAAGTTTTTGGGACTTTGCTCTTCAAGTGGTGCTGTAGCACAATCAGGCCCATAACCGGCAGAAGCAATCCAATAAATCCACACTGATCCAACGGTAACTTTCATCACAGTGCCTTCTAGCCGGTTTGCTTTCCACAAACCAGATAACCACCGGGCATTCTTAAAGACTGAAGATGAGTTTGCTTTTACACGTTGACCAGGATAATATGGAAAATGTCCATCTTCAAGCTTGATCGTTCCAAGTGGCATAAGATGCAATGGGTCAGCTTTCATCACTTTGCAAACAGAGCCATCATCAAGCTGGACAGTGACATTATCAAAAACATCTTCAACTCTACCAAGCCAAGGCCCAAGAGCAACATAATCACCAATAATGAAATCCCTAATACGCCTCAAATCTCTAGATGGTATACCTTTAACGATAGAACCATCTTGTGTGGCCAAATCAACATCAATATGGACATCAACAACAATACCTATTTGCCCAGTTGGATCTGAAGCAGCTGTCACGTAATCCCCATGTAAAAACCCCTATCAACAACCTCCACATCATTCATGCATTCTGTAGTTTCAGATCCATCCATCCAAAGTACTCGGACCTGGTTAGAGTTGAGGAGCTTTGGGGAAGTCTCATCCTCACCATTGCTAGCAGTTTCACCAGCATTTACATCATGTTCCTCGGCATCCATATCCTTATGATCAACACCACTACCATTTCTATCCTCATCCTCATCCTCGTAGTCATCCTCATAATCATTGTCAGTGCTACTATCGGAATCAGAATCACCCGCCACCTCAATGACTAAACCAATATCATTCCCATTCTTTCTTCTCACAACATCTTGTCGATAGATGAAAGAGACGTTCTCCAAGTTGTTAAGAATCTTACCAGGTTGGCTTTCGAGACTCATATCCCCATCCTCCACATGGAATGTAGAATCCTCTCGCTTCAAAGTGGCATCATTATCAGCATTCATACCAATAGAAAGCTGCAGATACTGCAAACGTTAATCAAAACCGTACAATTCAGAAACGCACATTAACGGATTGCCAACGAACCAAACTCAAGAGCAACACGGGATACACAAATAACCTATTCATATCCGTCCAGTTACTTCTATTGAACGCCCAGCTGATGAGGATTAACACCCAAACCCAAAATTGCATCACACAAAAAAGAACTTTTACAATAAAAGCATTGCATAATCCCCACCCCAGCTATAACCCCCCACGCATCACTCAACAAAGTTTTAAAAATCGAAAAATAGAAACTAAGAATGCAGAAAACAATAAAAGTAATAGCATCGAATCACGAACAAAGCCGAATGAAAACCGAATGCGATTAATAGAAGAAAAACATACTGGGTAAAGAATGATACGGAATCACGACAGACACCCAGCTGAAATAGAAACAACGATTGCAAATAAAGAGCCAAAAGTATACTCTTTATGTTGATTGCAGTGGCGTTAGCATTCAACAGAGGAGGAAGAGAAGAAGAAGAAGAAGAAGAATATTTGCATTACACGCCGAGACGCCTTACGCCGCGCCGGTATACCCGTGAAACCAAGGGCAATCTCGTCAATTACTTGGCGTTGAAGCCATTTCAGATGCCCTTTTTTTATCAACGCCGATGCCCCTATTTTTTTAAAATATATAATACCAAATATATTTTCCAGAGGACATTGGGCTTATTGGGCCCCTTCCTCTTCTATTTGGGCTCTATCTGGCCAATATGATAACATGAATTTTATCCATTCCATTTTAAAGTATGTACACTTGCCTTAAAAAATATAATAATTTATTATTAAAAAATAAACAAGGGTTGGTAAAAATATCTAATTCTTTCTCTTTTTGATTTTTTTTAAAAATATACATCTTGTGTAGAGAGGAGGACAGAATTGCCTAAATAAAAGGGCTGTGGAGTTTGGACACATTATTGATAATTAATACCATGGGGCCCACTATGTTTGTGAATATATTTGGTATTTATTAATTAATAATATATCAAATCACTAATTATCACTCAATGCTTTCTCTTATCTTTATCATTAAAATAAAAAAAGCTGTCTATTGGCTTCCCATGAATTATTTGATGTGACAAGTGAAGGATATGGATTTTATTTTCAAAATCTATTATTTAATTTGAATGATTTAATTTATTCTGAGGGTTACAAATTAGTAACAATATTTTAAAATATTATTTATATAATGATAAATCATTATTTTATGTGACACATAAATAAAGCCCAACGATAGTTAAAAAATAATATAATATATTAATTCACCATTTTTAAAATAAAAATGTAATGAATTTTTCTGAAAAGGTGTGATAAAATATTCTAAAATTAATGCAGTATCAAAATCACGTATAAATACCCATTTTTTGTTCTTACGATGTGACTATTGATAACCACCTTTTTTTTTCCTAAAGAGAATATATTATTTTTTTATTCCGCACATTTTTTATTTGAAAACTGTGGGCCCTACCATGTAAATCCAATCCAATCAATGCGCCCCACACAACACTGCGGTGATAATTTAATTCATGCAATGTCCCCTAATAATTATTTACCTTCTATTAAAAAGAAATAAAAAAATTCATAAATATCAATGATGGTAGTGATAATGTTAAATAATTTTTTTATTAAATATCAGTAATTTTTAATCTAATAATTCAAAATTTTAAGAATTTGTAGACAATTCTATTCAAAGTAAACCATGAAAATTAACTAATTGAAACGAACAATATCATATAAATTAAAAACAAGTCATGATATTTGATATTAAAGTCAAATTCAGCTCGTATCAAGGTGGGATGAAAATGCACTTAACAAATATGATAAGTGTTTAAAAAGTAAAAAAATGTAAAATTAAAGATTTAGTTACGATATTTCATATTGATTATGCACATATTTAAATAAAAATAATTTTACATGACTCATTTTTCTCAATAAGAGAAAACATAAAACCGTCAATGTTTGGTATTCGAGATATATAATATCACTTGAGACGGCGAGTTCTAACATTTCATTTATTTAAATTGATTTTACACAACTAGCATAAAAAGTGACTAGTTTTGGGTAGAGGATTATTAAAAATTTATCGAAAAATAAAAAAGTCACGTCACCGTGACGTGCCACTGTGCTAGTGAACAACAGACAGGGGCATCTTTGTTACAAAAGCGATTACAAGATGGTTTTGGGTAGAGGATTATTAAAAAGATGAGAATTATTTTGTATTTGGAAAAATAATATTAATAAAATATTAAATCTAGTCGGTTCACGCAATGCGTTCAGGTTGTCCCAACGAATTTAAAGCGCGATCGGGTTCATTGAATCCTGCAGTCCACGTTATTAATTGTCCAAATGGATCTTTTTTTATTTTATTTTCCAAATAAATTATATTAATATTTTTGGGTTTGTACTTCCCAAGTAAGCAGATAGTGGGGAGCAACTGGCGTGTACAGAGTACATTTTCCTGCAGAGCCATTAAACAACACCACCACAGAATGGGTATCCATCAAGATTTGATCTGCATTTTTATTTTAAATGAATATTCATAAAATGCACCCTTTTATTATTTTCTGTATTCGGGAGTTATTTCCTTTTGTTTATTGAATGGAATGTGTGGTGGAAAGGCTTCCACATGATGTCGAATCCGAAGTAAGTTGAGCATGGCGTGTTGCGACATAAGCAACTGAATAAATAACCTGTCTAATCCTAAATAAACGTATAGGATGATGCCTATGTCGTCACCCACGATGCATCTAATGATGTGTTTGCAAGATTTAATGTTTATTTGATGCAACTCCTCTAAATAAGTGATTTTATAAACAATTCAGTGTTTTAACTCTACATAGTATTAAAATACATAATACAATAAAAGTGAAATAATTAAATATATAATAAATTGTAAATTACTAGTAATCAGTTCATAATATTTTTTTAATGTGATTCATATTTATTGTGTACTTGAATTTCATGTGTACACTGCCCTGACTCATCGAATTTCAACATATAGAACATAAGTATCACATGTTTTGTTGGAGAATTATTTCTAGAATTGATTTTATTGAAATTGAAATTGTACCAGATATAGACTTGGAAACATTTGAAAATTGATTTGTGTTTTAAAAAACCATAATATTTTTAAAAATAGTATTATTTTTTTTTTTTTCAAAACACCTAATCACATGAATCCCTATTTCAACGACTGACTTAACGCGGCCCGTGTCTAAGAAACAAATGGTGTCTGCGGGTTCCAAAACTGATTGCCCTTTTTTTTTTCTTTTGGTTAGAAATTTACAATTTAAATGACATTTTTTATGGTTAATTATAACGGGGGTATGTCTAATATTTTGACTATAGGAACATTGAAATAAACCACAAGTGGCTTCGTCTTGACTACGGGCGTAGAGGCAATCAATGGCAGGTCGCTCCAACTCTTCCCATTCGTCCACGTCGACGCCTGGCATGGTGACTCGGGTCGGGTCGGGTCGGGGGTTTGGATACTCTGAACTGGGATTGCGGATGGCAGCATGGGTGCTGTATCTATCCATCCATCTCATGGCCCCCCGATGTGTAGTGTAAGATGACAACCCCTCCCACGTACTCCTGAATTGACACTGCTTTTTTTTTGTACAAGGTGACGCGTGTATTAATTAAAAAGCCGATTTTTTTGGATGCGCCCCCCTTTGCATATGAAACATAAGTAGTGTTGTGTAAATTTTTTTAATTTTAGAAACGTAAAAAATACAAGTAACTTTTTTTGAAGAATTAGAAAAAAAATGATATGTTTTGAGAAAATTACATAAATAGATGAAAAAATATTTTCCTAATGCAAAAAATAGAAATAAGAAGTAGAATTAAATGTTTTCTTATTTATGTTTCTACGTCATATTTATCTATACCCAAAAATTACTTTTTCAAAAAGAAAAACAAAAATATTTAACTCTAATTCCCACTTGCTGTTTTTATTTTTATAAAAATGATTTTCACTATTTTAATTATCAATGTTTCAAAATAATGGTAAATTGCTCCATAATAATTTGGTATATACTACTTGGACATACATAATCCCCAATATTTACAATAATGGGCAATTATAGTCGATAATTCTTTAAAATTTCTGGCAAAATTAATCCCCAACTAATCTTGTCTAATTTATTGAATATTGATGATTAATTATGTTTATATGTTCAAATAGTGATGGATAAAAAGTGCTTAAAATATACAAATTTTAGAGATTAATTGCATGTGATGTATAAAATTTTAGAAATGTATTTTTATCAGCGACGATAAAATACACAATTTTTATGAAAAAGTAAAGATTAATTTTACCCAAATATTAAATATTTTAGGTTTTTTTTAAGTAATTTGATCTTTTTTAGGAAAATGAGAAGGGAACTGAGGATGTATGGGGTAGTTTGTGATAATGTGGAAAATTATGGGCTCCTACATAATTTAAAGAAATAATGAAGGGGAGGAACATTTCTGAACCCTATCTACTACCCTAATGCAAAAAGGCACCAATGTCATGTTTAGGTTTAATTGCATTTCAACCCCTACATTATTTCTATTGATCAACTACATAATCAAGCGCTGAAATGTAAATAAACTACAACAAGTGCTCGTTGTTGACTAGGATCAATACGCACTTAATGGCCAATGTGGAAGGATTAGAATCCACACCAATTTAGCTTCCTCAATCCTATATGTTTATGAACTACATTTTTCGATACCGTTGATTAATCTTTATACGAGTTAGGATATGTTTTACAGGTATATTATAAATTTGGCCAATTTTGATGATAAGTATGAAAAAATTAGTCATTCGTAGTTAAAATCTTTTGACTGAGTGTGTGAGAAAGAATAGGAGAGTGATCAATTTTGCAAATGATCCTATGTTTTACTAATCGACAACCAAAGGAAACTAACACATGAAATTGAAGTATTTTTGCCAAAACAATGGGCTAAAAAAGAAAAAAAGAAATCAAACATTTGGACGTTATACTAGTGGAAATTGCACTAGACCCCTGGAAAATAGCTTGTCAATGGAATAAATTCACCCCCAGAGGAAAAGATCAGGGGACAATTATACCCTCTAAATTTATCGAGTATTCCCTAATTGTTATATTATTTTTATTGACAATTTGCGAATAATAAATTATCAAAAAAACTTTTTTTTCTTAAATTAATTTACCCCTTTGAATTATTGACTAATCCCACTTGAAGTTATTATGTACACTGATGTAACATATCTTTTTTTTTATCGTAGAATTTTTATTATGTGTAATAAAATTTGAACATTCAACCATTATTACATCATCATTTTTTTAAAAAAATTGGAATTTACGATAATGCTTGAAATTTAGGGGTGGCCGAGGTGTGGAAATCTGATGAAAATTGAAAGAGAAAAGAGGGCCTGAGCGCAATCCCATTTTCCATTTAGTGATCCGATCGGCATCGATGTGATTCAAGGTGTGTATCGACCATGGTACTAATGACAAATGTGTGGCTACTGCAAGATCCATCCTTTTTTTGCTTTTACTTAATGGGCAGGCAAATCTACGGTGTGTTGACACGGGATCGTCTTCATTCCCTGTTTTCATTTCGTCAAACCAGAAGTTAAAGGCTCGTCAATTGTCTGTCCTTTTTTCTTCAATTTCCTGCTTTAAAGATCTAGTCTTGCTTCTCTGTAGCTTTGTAGTTTGAATAATTGGGGTGGTTGAGTCGTTTGGGATTCACTCCTTGTGTTTTTACCCATAGGAAGTGGAGCCCGGAACTGGTCCCTTGCTCGGCTGGCCTGAAGCGCTCTCTTGTTGGTTTTTAATGGGTTTTGTCTGCTGGAAATTCCAGAGTTCCAGCTGTGGGAATCCCATACATCTGTTTCTTCAGAGTAACAGTAATTCCCCCCTCATAAATCTTTCCTCTCTCCCTGAATTGACGCTCTTGTATTTCACCCTTTTGGCTTGTCTCTTTTTCTCTTTTGCAGTACTGAATCACTCTTATCGTCCGGTGCCCACCATCAACCAAGAGAAGTATTCATACAGAAAGACCCCACTTTAAAGCTTGTTTTTCCTTCCCTTTACTAAGTTAGTCTTGATTCTTATGGATCCACAGATCTAAAGGTACCCCTCTTCGGATTTCACTCTTTTCGTTTTTCTGGATTTTGATAATTGAGCTGCATCTCCTTGATGGGTTCCTTTGGATTTACTTGCTTCATTTATATTTCAAATTTAATCGTAGTTTTTCTGGGCGTGTAGATGTTGATCAAACAGTCGGAGTAATGAACTTTTTGACCATCATTCTTGTCATCGATTTCGTTGATTTTGAGTCACAGTCGTTGGCCTTCTTGGTCAAAGATGTGTTTCACATCCAAATCCCTTTTGTTTTCTTAGTCAATATATTCTTTGTCAATGAATAGGGTGTAAGTGTGTATTTCATTTTAATGATAGATCATGACACTTCTCTGTTCTTGTTGCTAGGCTCGGTTCACAGATAATCAAGCTGTCACCTGCATCTTCTGGGATTGCTCGCTGCGTTATTGTATACATAGTTGCTTCACTAGTGACCAAGTCGCTGGGAGGTCACTAGATGTGGATGCGTTTGAAGCTGCTTGGATGAACATTCTGAGGACTTGTTTCCGGCCGAGGGCTGATGGCTGTGCCCGAGTCGGGTCGGATGGTAGTCGTCAAGATGGACTCTTGTGGTATAAGGATTTGGGGTACCATTGCAGTGGAGAGTTTTCAATGGCTGTTGTCCAAGCAAATAATTTGCTGGAAGATCAGAGCCAAGTAGAGTCTGGTTCTCTTAGCACTGATGCTTCAGGGCCACACGGCACTTTTGTTGGGGTTTACGATGGACATGGAGGCCCTGAAACTTCCAGATTCATCAATGATCATCTCTTTCACCATCTAAAGAGTAAGTCCCCCATGGCTGGATCTCCCTTGTTGATAACAGTTGAGTTACATTAGCATAATTCTTGAAGCTGAACCTTTCCTGAGGTATCATGGATGCTTGTTATGGATGATTTCTTGTTGTCTGGGGGTTGCAGGGTTCGCGGCGGAGAATCAAGCAATGTCCGGCGATGTAATCCGGAAGGCGTTTCAAGCCACTGAAGATGGTTTCATGTCACATGTGAGAAGGGAGTGGTCCATGAAACCGCAGATTGCAGCAGTTGGCTCCTGCTGCCTGGTTGGGATCATCTGCAATGGCACTCTCTATGTTGCCAACCTCGGAGATTCTCGGGCCGTATTGGGACGCGCCGTCAAGGCGACCGGAGAGGTGATTGCACTTCAACTCTCAGATGAGCACAATGCCTGTGAGGAATCCGTCCGGCGAGAGCTGAAGTCCCAGCACCCTGACGACCCCCATGTCGTTGTCCTGAAGCACAATGTCTGGCGCGTAAAGGGTGTGATTCAGGTCTGTTTCCTGCTTCATCCTCTGCATATCGGTATCGATTCTGATCGTTTTCACTTGCAGATATCACGATCCATAGGCGATGTGTACTTGAAGAAAGCTGAATTCAACAGGGAGCCACTACACCACAAGTTCCGAATTTCTGAGCCTTTCAAGAAACCATTCTTGAGCTCAGAACCATCAATCACCCTGCATCAGCTTCTGCCTCATGATCAGTTCATCATATTCGCCTCCGACGGCCTGTGGGAGCATTTATCAAACCAAGAAGCCGTCGATCTCGTCAACAACCACCCGCCTAGTGTAAGACACCATTTTTATCCATCCTGCAGCTTAGCTTGCTGAAATGTTCCTACCTTGCAGGGCAGCGCAAGGAGACTAGTGAAAGCAGCACTGCAGGAGGCAGCCAGGAAAAGGGAGATGCGATACTCCGACCTCAAGAAAATCGACCGCGGCGTCCGTCGCCATTTCCACGACGACATAACCGTGATCGTCGTGTTCCTGGACTCGCATGCCACCAGCCGAGCCACCTCCGGCCCTGCAGTTTCCATCAAATGTGGCGGCATCAGCCTTCCTCCCAACACTCTGGCGCCCTGTTCCACTCCACCATAACCGGGTCTCAAGCTTGAAAACCCCTCCTCACTCTGGTAACCTGCATTGATTTGTTTGCTTTGGCACCAATCTGGAAGAGGGAAAAAAGAAAAAGCCAGCTTCAAGGGGGGTGTTGAATTGAGTTATTCGAGTTGATGGAGAAGGTAGCCAACTGGTAAAATGACACTTTAGGGTTCTATACCACCATGTTCCAAGAGAAGGAACGAGGGAATATGTAGACCAGCCAGCCGTTTGAAGAAGAATGCCAGACAAAACAATGATGAATGCTACGCTACATTTTTAGTTTTCACATCTTCCCCTTCCAATCCTGTTTGACAAATACTTCTTCTTTTATATTTTTAATTTTTCAGGTAATTTACAATTAAATTTATTTTTTAAAAATTTTACTACTAGAGAAGAGACTACAGATTTGTTTGGTGCAATTTCAATGTCAATAAAAATATTTCTAAAAGTGATTTTTGTACAAAACATGCATTGTTTTTGTTTCACATGAAATTAAAAAGTGAAGTTCTTCAATTTTTTTAGAAGTTGTGTATCCTTACTTTAATAAAAACTGAAATACTTCTAGAATCACTTATTTAAAATTATTTTTTGAAGTTGTACTAAATATATCTTAATTTAAGGTATATTAAATGACACCCTTTGAAACTTGTTTTTTTTTCACTTTTGTAGAATTTAATTTATTTATATGATTAATTATATACTCAACTTATATTTTTAAGATAAAGTATCAAGAAAATAAGAAAAAATATTTTTTTATCAGTAAAAAAATTAATTTCTAATAATATATAAATGATAGTTAAAATTTCACCTTCAGTGATTCAGAACAACCAAAAAATTTGGAAAATAATTTTAAAAAATGATTTGAAATAGTGAAGAAAAAAATAACATTATTGAAAAAAAATTTTAGAATGAGAATAAATATTCTAAATGAACAATATGATTTATTTATTATTTATAAAATTGAAAATAAAAAAATGAGAAATAAATATGCTATACAGAATTATTAATTTCTTATTTGAGAATGAAAATTAAAAATAAAAAATATATGCAAAACATAGCTTAAATATATTTTGGTGGAGTTTATTTTATTTTGCTATTATATAAAATATCGATTTAGGGAATAATAATTGAGACGGAGGCGGTAGAGCCAACCCCGGCAGCGTTCATTTCCCGGCATTCCACCAAATTGGTTTCCACTTCGCTGCAAAGTTGTACTATGCGCAATGACACTTGTACGTTGTTTCTCCAGTTTTCATTGACGAGTCTTCCTGCGCCACGCGGTGAGTCTTCCTTGTGCTTGTCCTTGGTTTCAGCACAATTTCTTCCTCTGAATTGGGACCGGTGGTGAGGTGCGTGAATTTCAGGATCCGGCGGTACTGCGTGTTCGAGTTCATTTGATTTTGTTGGATGAGTCAGTGATCATTGAATCTGCGTCACTCTGCTTGATTGGAAATTATCTTGGGCAGTTTATTCTTGCTTGAGCCGACATTGCGTTCACTTTTGTATTAGCGAGGGAAGCTCTACTCTCAAAGCTGAACTCTTGGTAGGTCATTTGCTTGGGTGACCTGAGTAAATGGCGTGACTACGAAATCAAAGCTAGTGGTAATTGTACGAGTGAAAAGAAAGCAAATAGTGAATATATCTTGCCATAGTAATGGTTATTCAAAAAGGTACGGTCTCCGAATGAGACTGAACACTAATGGATGTTTAACTGCTGAATGGTGGGTCACCAACAATTGGTGTTTGTAGTTTAGGTATCATATACACTCTGAAGCTACTGTTCCTTTTTTTAAAATCCGGATTCATTGATTGTTGGCTGAAAAGTTGAATTTCTAGGTGTAATGGGTATGGCAGAAAACAATGTTGATCTGGATGAGGGCACCCTGGAGATTGGATTTGGTAACTTAATCTTCTCTTGATGCAATTTGCATGTATTCATTCATGTCTCTCATGTGTATATTGGATATCTTGGATTCTGCATTATGCTATTGGGGTGATGCTCTTGAAATAATGCAGATTACAGAACGGTGGCCAGGCCACTGGTTATACTTCATAAAGTCAAGGTGGATTCTTTATGCACCTAAGGATACTTAATATGCTATCGAGAAAAGAGTAGGATATTAGAGCATTCGCCTAGGGGATGGAACAACTCGACGTGGGCAGGTTTTAGAGGTTGATGCAGAGAAAGCTGTGATTCAGGTGATTTTAACTAAATTTTCTAGTATAAGGCCTCTATTTATTTGTCTCCTTTGGGTACTCACTGTGAACTTGAGCAACAAACCAGTTTTTTCAATCAAGCATATCTGAAGAAGTTCCCTTTTTTTTTTATCGATCCATTGTTTAACTGAAGGCCTTATTTGTGGCACCTGTATAAATGATCTCCCCCTCCTGTAAGTTTCGCACTGCTTGTCCCTAACTCGGACATCTTTTTATTTCTTTCACTCAGGTTTTCGAGGGAACTTCTGGAATTGATAACAAACATACAACCGTCCAGTTTACTGGGGAGGTATTGCTGGTTCAGCTTGCTTTTTATTTTTCTCCAGCCTTTTAATCCATTTAATAGATACCATGTAATGGTCTGTAGGTTTCTTTGGTGTCGCATGCACATAATACTAGGATGTCAAGTATTTTTTGAAGAGCAATTGTGAAGAGACCATGATCTACAGAGTACCATGGTCTTCAGAGCTGATGCAATTTTTACAGATACTAAAAACACTAGTCTCCTTGGACATGCTTGGTCATATTTTTAATGGTTCCCTGAAGACGAAAGATAATGGCTCACCCATGCTTCCTGAGGCTTACTTGGACATTTCTGGCAAGTTTAGTGCATTGGAAATTGTTGCTCTGCATGCAGTGACGTTTTTACTGTGACATAACTGCTGTACTTGCGAATTCAGGCAGTGACGTTCTCTGCATTGGAAATTGTTTCTCTGCATCCAGAGGAAATGATACAGACTGGAATTTCAGCAATAGATGTGATGAATTCAACTGCTAAGGGACAAAAGATACCTCTCTTTTCTGCTGCTGGTTTTCCACATAATGAAAAGCTTACAGAAATCTGAGAATCTTCTTGAGGTGATTCACTTGGGTAGATTCTTGTTAGTGATAGAATGCATGTATTTCTTTTAGAAAATATTGGTGCCATCAAGATTGTGTTTCAATTTTTTTATTTATGCTTCACTTATTACCATGAAAATTTTATCTGAGACCAAAAACTTGTGTATGAAGCAATGAGGGCCCAGTACTTATGGATGGATATTTTGTTCATTTCTTGCTAGATCATCGGGCTCCTTTTTTAACTTCTGTGATTCATTTCTTAAACTCTGTGCGTTCATGGTTCATGATTTGGTTATTTTCTTGTGATATATTAATTTGGAGTGTGGTTGTTAATACCAAACCCTATGGATCTGTATTTTTTTCTATGCGTTCTTGGTTCATGATATGGTTATTTTCCTTGTGATGTATTGGTTTGGTCTGTGGTTGTTAATACCATACCCTATGGATCTGTATTTTTTTTTCTTTTGATACAACTTATTCATGGCATAATCCCTTGCGCAGGACCATGAAGAGGACAATTTTGCAATTGTCTTTGCTGCAATGGGGGTCAACATGGAAACTGCACAATTTTTTAAACGTGATTTCGAGGAAAATGGATCCATGGAGAGAGTGACCTTTTTCCTATATCTGGTAATTATGGTTTTAATAATTTGCTTCTCAAGATATCCACCGTATCTTTTGTTTCTAATATGATTTTTCTCTAGGCAAATGAGCCAACTATAGAACGCATTATCACCCTCGTAGACTTGCTGTATGAATGTGGGAAACATGTTCTTGTCATATTGACAGATATGAATTCTTATGCTGATGCCCTTCGTGAGGTTTTCTTGTGTATGTGTTTTCTCTCTTCTTTGAGATTTAGCCCCTATTTTAATAACGGCAGATGAATTGAATGGTCATAGTCTAGAGCTTATCTTCCTAGGCCTCTACTGCTTGATCTCTATCTTGTTTTGCCCCCTGTATGCCCTTGCTGACTTACAGTCTTTCCAGCTTTATGCAAACTATGCCACTGGCAAGGATGTCCAGGCCATGAAAGCTGTGGTCGGAGAAGAAGCTCTCTCCTCAGAGGATTTGGTTCGTATATCAAATTTATTAACCCAGATACATTTCTTCCCATCCGCAACATCTGATTCACAGATTCTCCTACACAGCTGTACCTCGAGTTTCATGACAAATTCAAAAGGAAGTTCGTCTCGCAGGGGGCCTACGACACCCGCAACATCTTCCAGTCACTCGATCCAGCAAGGACGTTGCTCGGAATCTTCCCCTGTGAACTCCTCCACCGCATTCCGGCCAAGACACTGGACCTGTTCTACAGCAGAGACACATCCAACGTACGAGTCAACTCCTTCGATGTGTTTCCTGTTGACAGACTGCACACATACTTGCCTGATTCCTTTGCCATTGAAATAGAATGAGCCCTCTGGAATCATCTTGTTGTTTGTCAAAACTGATGACTTGGATTTATCTTTTAATGCTAACCAGATAACCGTACCAGTTTGTTCACTCACACTGTATCTAGCTTCTTGATTGCTCCGTTTCTCACACGAAGCAGACAAACGGCACGAGCCTTTATCTCAGAACAAACAATACAGGGCAAAAACAAAACGGGGCACCAGAAGAGATGATGGATGGGGAGCTCGGGACCAAAAGCTGCGGGGCCGGGGGCACTAATGGCCAAGCTGTCACTGCACATGAGCTTTAGGTATGTGCCCTGTATATGTTACTACTTGCAGTTTACCGATTTGGGATGGGGAAAAGGCACGTTCACTATCAGAGTGAACTTTCACAGATACACAGAAGATTCCCTCTGTAAAGCTCTAGTCCACACACAACCATACACAGCCTGTAAAGGATAAAAACAAACCACGCCTCTTCTATTTAGCTGTAGCTGTAGTTGTAGTCGCAGAAGTACCAGCTTTACACCACATGCTCTGGTGTCACCTTTCTAGCGTGCGTAGAATCCTCTTCCTCTTCTCTGTGTGCTCCCACAATACATGCATGTGCTGTGCTACTTCCTAACTCCAAGCGCAGCAGCAACTGTCCCTGACCCCAGCATTTAGGCTTAATCCCCAACTGAGTTGTGGTTAGAGATGGGAAGTATGCAACGCATTCATTATTTGTGGGGTGAGAATTGATAAATAAGGCTTGTTTTGTTAGCACCTAGAAATGACTATGTGTAGAGTAGCATTGTGAACATGTCATATGGGGAAGCAAAGGGCCAAAAGAATCCTCATACACAGCTTCAAGTCAACAGCATAAACCATCAGAGTAGAGTTTCCCCATGACAATACATAGCAAGGAAATCATTTCAGCATCATACTCTCTTGCACATACTCCAAAATTTGGGATAAACACGAGAGAGAGGTCCTCGCTCTGGTGACAAGTAGGAACCCATGATGGCAAAATAAATGAAATGGGGGCATAAACCACAAGAAGCCGAAGCAAAAGCATGAACAGAAAGCAGCAACAAACTCAAGGATCAGATCTTGTTCTAAGCAGAATCGGAATCACAGCTTACTCTCTGGTTTTCTGCAGAGAATCATGTACATTGGAGTAAAGATTCCAGTTTCCCCACCACGAGTCAGATAATCCGCAGTGACGAACAGCATTTCATGAACATCAACAACTCCCTGAGGTGCAATCCCGAGCCAAGCGAGACAAGTAACGACAATGTGATTCCTCCAGTAGGCAATTCTCCCCATTTTCAAACGGCTCCACCAGGGCTGCGCCGGCGGACTCGCCAGATCCTTCTCAGAGATCACTTCAAAACCCACTTTCTTCGCTGTTTCAGCAATGTTTCTGCAGCTCCTCAGCCCCGGCAAAGCGTCACCCCGTTCGATTCCTTGTATTATCTCTACGTGATCTGCGCTTTCGGAGTTGTAAGATTCTGTGGTCACCCACTCATAGGAAACGTACAAAGAACCGGGCTTCAGAACCCTGTAGATCTCGCCGTAGACATCTTCAAGCTTCGGCGCGTGGCAAGTGGCCTCGATCGAGTACGCGCCGTCGAAACTGTTGTCTTCGAACGGCATCTGGAGAAAGTTTCCGCAGACGACCTCGCAGAGCTTATCAAGCCCAGCCTTTCTGTTGTGCATCCGTGCTCGCTTCACCTGATACTCGTTGATAGTGATTCCGACGACATTCGCCCCTGAATGTGCCGCAATTGCCCGCATCGGACCTCCAACGCCGCATCCGGCGTCAAGAATCTGTTTTCCCGGTCCCACATTAAGGAGGTCCACCGCCATCTCCTCGTGGAGGCGCGTGGCATCGCGATGGGACTTGCCGGGAATGGAAGGAGAGAAATGGAAGGATTGGCCCCAACCCCACTCATAGATATCAGTAACGAGATTGTAGAAGGTGTCGACAAAGGCCGGCACTTTCTCCGCCGTCTCGATTTCCTTGGGCCGGCGGAAGAATGTCCAGTACTGCTTGAATTTGTCCTGGACCTTCTCACGCGCAATCGACCCCCAGAAAGCTGTGTCGCCGCCTTCCCCTTCTGCTCCGCCGATCCCAAGATACAGACGAACCAGTACAACCCGCCGGCCAGAATTGAGGCGGTGGCGGTGCAAAAGAGAGTTAAAAAATCCATTCTCTTTCTAAGGACACCAGAAGTTTTAGGGTAGAAACGGCAGATACTGCCTTTATTGTGCTCCTTCCTTCCACTCCCTTCTTTTTCTTCAATTACTTTTTTTTCTTTTAATTTAAAAAAAAACGCGATATTTTATTTATTTATTTATCGTAGTTGAAAAATATACATATTTATTGCATCCTATATAATTTTATCAAGGAAAAATTCAAAAATTAAAAAAAAAAAGGTGAAGGCATATTTTGACTTCCGAAGCACGTGTTACCGATCCACCAATCACGGAGGGACACGATGACCACCTCCATTTTTGTATTATCGATGAACCGTAATTATTTCATTTTTTGGTATTTTTAAATACAATAATAAATTTCGGCACACTGTGGGCCCAGTCCAATCTGTTACCACCCAAAATATGACTGCTTTATTGAGTGGGCCAGAGAACTGCGGCCCATCTTGATTCTGTTCTCACGTGCCCACGTCCATTTAATCGCAGCAAAGAATGTGAATATGAATATGAAGGAACCTTCCATTCTATCTTTTTTTCTTCATTTTTTTAAATAGGTCATTTTTATAATAAATTTTAAATTATTTTTTAAAAATAAAATTTATTATTTAAAAAATTTGAATCTGATATATGACTTACTCATGCATTTGAGTTTAATCGAATTTAATCTCAATTTCAATCTATGATTTTAAAACGATATTTTTAAAATTACACAAATGACCCCTATTGATTTAATATTATCTCTATTATTTTAAAACAAAGACAAAATTGATCTCTAATATTGTTGAATATTAAATAATTAATATGCTCGATATTCAAATAATAGAAAATAAAAAAAACAAGTAAAATTTAAAAATTCAAAAATCAAATTCTAACAATATACCAAACTTTGGAAATTAATTACACATGATATACAAAACTTGGGAGATCGATTTTATTAATGAGGACGAATTATATAATATGCGTTAAAAATAAAAAAAATTGTGAAAATGCAGTAACAATAATTACAAAAAATAATAAACATGACAAACATTATTATTATTATTTTTCAATTCAACGTAATAACAATAATCACAAAAAAATAATAAAAAAATCAGGGTAATTGACAAACAACTGCAACGTTGGAGGTGGGAAAAATATGGGAGGAAGGGTGTCAACGATGCAGAGTCTCCGCGGACGGCGGGTTCCACGACGGCGGAATCCGGCCGGAATCGACCTGCGTGATGTGGACGTCGAGAGGATAAAGCCTGTACTCGATGTCCAGCTCCTTGAAGATGCTGACCATTTCCTCTACCAAAAGAGCTCTCCTCATCCACTTCTCCCCGATGTCCTGATGATTCATCCGGTGCCGGAGCCAGACCGATAACTTAAGGCTGTTTAAGCCTTGCAAGTCCATCAGAACCACCGCCGGGGAAGGGTACCAGTGCTCTGTCTTGTTCTCCACATAGCTTGTGATTCTTTGCTTCATGATGCCGATCTTTTCTGCTGGTGTAGCGATGTGAACCATGAAGTCGACGGCATCGCCCATGTCTGGGCTCCGGTAGTAGTTGCTGATCGGCCTTGTGGCGAGAGTTATATTGGGGAAGACAACCTTTTGATTGTCTGCTTTGAGGAAGACAGTAGTCAGGATGTTCATCTCTTCAACGACCATCTGCATGTTTGTGGACATTAGCTACAGAAAACAAGAGCTGCAACATGCATAGTAGCAGCCGGCATTTTTCTTTGTACCTGAACTCCATCGACCTCGCAGCGGTCTCCCACATCAAAAGGATGAATGACGAAGACGAATATGACAGCCTCGAATAAGGTTCTGCAGGAGTTCCCAAAAATGAATGCCGCCAAAACAATCTCAGAGCTGAGGAAGATCAAGGACTTGCTTGTGACTATGCCAAGGATCACTAGGCAGATCAAAAGTATTATGATGAACACTATGACATCCACCAGCTGATGAAGCTTATTGACTGCTGTTTTCGTGTCGTTGAGAGTCAATGCGAGAGCTTTTCTCTCCCTGAAAGAGTTTACCTGCACATGAGATCCCATAGATAACCTCAGAGAAATAGTGAATATAGGTTGACTGCATGAAGAAGCTGTCCTTACCACCCAATTTTTCAGTGACGCTTTGTTGATCTTTCCACTTTCCGCTGATCCCTCAATGATGTTCAAGGTTTTGAATGCCTCTTCTTCTTGCAAGAACCGCACCAAATCCTCAAGTTCGATAAACCTGTTCCAAAACATTAAAAAGACAGCCCATGTTAATCTCTGATTGATTGTTGATCTCTGATTGATTGTTGATCATCACATTCAAGTATAAACTAGAACATACTTAGCTCTAGGCTTGGCCACATTGCGAAAAATTTTCCGGGCAGCAGCCTTTGCCTCACATTCGCTACTGATCAGCGTTGTAGATTCATCGTCCTGGGAGCTATGGAATGCTTGCTCATCCACTGTAGAAAGCGCCCCATGTTTAACAATTTTTATCAACCTCTTCATGTTCCAAGCAGAAACATTCTTATTGTTCATCTTGTGCAGTGTGTTAATCGGTATTCCATGATCATCTTGGCCTTTCTGCTGTTGTTGGGAGAACATGGAGGCTGATACTTTCATAGCTTTTTCAGAACCAAGTGCTTTTCTACTCTTTTCATACAGCAAAAGCTGAGCAGATAGCTCTGGAGGCAGAGTGGCTCCTGCTTTCTGAAGCCTAGATACTTCAGCCATCGTCTTCTCTTCTTCCTCCTGAATGCTTCTGATCTCGATCAATGGTGGCCCAGAGAGCGTCTCGATCACGTATTGATTGAAAACAGACTCTTGGATACGATCAAAGAAAGTGCTCACATGAAATGAAGAAGCAAGAACTTTAACCATGAGTGTTTTGACGAGCCAAAGAAGAGTTCCCACCAATAAACAGAACATGATCTTGTTCATAAACCTCAAAAAGTTGCTCCTATCCACCTTCTTATCGAACATAGAAGTCCAGGCAACAAGAACCAAGCCTAACCAGATGCAATTCCTCACGGATTTCCGCACACCATACACGAAATACAGTATCCTTTTCCTCATAAAAAAGTTCCTTTCAATGAAAAATACAGAAATCCTTATTCCCCAGCCTGAAACCAATCTCCCACATATCAGAACAAGAACTAGAACCTCCCATTTCCACAAGCTTAATCCTCTGAACCTCGTTGCCTTTAAACTTGAAACAACAAGAGTACAAACTAGAGCAATGACAAGCACAAAAAGGCTGATGCATTCTAGAATAGTCAAGACATCAATCATCTCCTTGTTGTAATCATCAGGAAGATCCTCATCAAACAATGGATCATCTTCTTCTTCCTCTGATTTTTCTAGTCTCCCAGATTTCATCATCCCTGATCTTAATTGACCAGATTTCAACATCCCTGATCGTAACTGACCAGATTTCATCATCCCGGATCTCCTGTCTGTCATCTCTTGAGGATCCATCAACCTTGACTTGGTCTTCAATTTTCCTATCCCACTTGCTCTTCTCTGAAATGATGTGCATTTCAGGACTGAAACATTATCTGCAGGATCCTGAATACACATAGACTTTCTCCTATTACCAATCCTGGAACCGTTTTCCTTCTCATCAAGGCCTATATCAACCATGTCATCGTCCCTAAACTGGGGGTTTCTAAAGGAGACCTTTAGCTCCTTGGAAGGAGGTAAACCAACATTCGGAGGAAAATCGCTATAATTCCAATTTCTAAGCTCTTCCATTTCCAAATCCATATCAAGTAGCTTCTCTCCTCCATAGTCCCTCTGTTTATTCAAGAAATTCCGAATCAGTTTCGAAAACGCATCTTCTGACCCATTACTCGCATTAGAATCGGTTCTCCAAATACCCAAACTTGAAACACGCTGAAAATGACGCACCTTCTGCGATAACCGTACATCTCCATCATCGTCGATCCTGACGATCACCTCCTTCGACGGCGATGTATGAGATGCTTCCTTTGAGTCATCGGGCAACATGGGTCGTTTCTCATGCAGGGTGCCTTTCTCTGAGGCGGATTCCGAGGACAAGATTCCCCTGAATGAATTCTGGGACTTGAAGGTGCCCCTTCCCTTCACTGACGACGACGTATCCATGAAAACACGACATGGACAAAATGCAATGGTTCAAGAAGAGGAAAAGAGACAAGAGGGGAGGGCATTCGTTTTCCGCCATTGACGACAAATTCAAAATCTCCAATCCGCATGCGCGATTAATTTAAAATTTCCCACGTGCGTTTCCCTAAATTTTAGTGCGTTTTTTTAAAAAAATTAATTAGTTAAATATAAATAAAATTAGAAAAACAAAAAATCAAATTTAAATCAGCATAAAAAGTTTAATCCCAAAATTTCGAAATTATAAAAAAACATTTCAAATTATCAAAATTGTGTAAAGAAGACCTATGCAAATTTTAAAATTTTTAAAAAATAAATCAAACATGAAAACTTAAATATTTAACAAAAAACCTAAACATTAGGAGTTGAATATAAATATTGAAATATACAATAAAAATCCTAATAATTATTAAAAATATGTAATGAAATCCAAAAATGAGAGATTCACTATACAATTTCATAAATTTGAGAGTTGAGACAAACTGTTTTTTTAAAAAAATAAGTTAGATAACCTATAATATAATTTTAAAATTTAATAATTAAAATTTTTATACTAATTGTAATTTAAATTGACACAAACAAACTCCACCTGTTAAATATAATATAAATCAAAGGCCGTACAAATCAGTGTAGTTGTAAGCTGGTCAAGGACTACAGAGAGACTTCTTCTTCTTGAGATGACGGCAGTTCCCAGTTCAGTATGGTTGTATGGTATTTGTGTTCACCTATGTCCTCCTCCGCGTTTGAGAGCTGCGAACAGCCCACCTGATCGCTCCTTCTTCCCTTCGCCATCGTCCCCTACCTGCCATAAACGGAAGAAAGATAACCATCGCGCAAGCGAAACAGATGTGTATGTTTGAAGCTGCAACTGTGTGTGCATCGTGGGTGATTGAACTGCAAGCATGGATGGGTGTGGTTCATACCTCCTTGGAAAGCTTCTTCAAGGTTTCAGTAATCTCAGAAAAATCGGATCTCTGTGCTGGATTCTGCTGCCAGCATCTTACAAGTAGCTCAGCAAGCTTCGGGTGGGTTTCTTTGGGAATAGTCGGTCGCAGGCCCTGACAAATGTGTCTCGATGTCAGCCGGGTTCAGACCTTGAAACTTAAGAATGAAGAGGTTGAGGAAGCTTACGTCGTGGACGACGCCAACGGCAGCTTGCAGAGGGGTCAAGTAGTCGTAGGGGAGCTGAAAATTCAAAACCCACAAATGGGAAACCTTTAGAACGTTAAAGGTTTAGGGGCATCTCGTTTACAGAGCTCAAGCAAGATAAAAACATCACCTTTCCTGTCAGTAGTTCCCATAAGACAATCCCAAAACTGAAGACATCCGCTTTTTGATCGTAGGGTTTGTGTTCAATAACCTTGACAAATTGTAAGGTTACTTTGAAGTAAACTGCAAACATTCCAAAACTGAATGGAAGAAAGGGGAATGTACCTCAGGTGCCATCCATCTGTAAGTCCCGGTTTCAGCTGTCATCACACCGGTTTGTGCCCTCACTCGGGCGACTCCAAAATCACCCACTTTCACAACCTACGGAGAAGACAATGTAAAGTGGAATCCACGATGTAATGTAGTGTTTAAGTCCCCTTCCGTTTACATGAATTTGAGCATACCTCATGTTCATCCATCAAAAGATTTGCAGTCTTCAAGTCCCTGTGTATTATATTGATCTGATGCAAATAGTCCATTCCCTTTGATACGTCAATAGCCACTTTCAGCAAAGATGAAAGTCTGAAGTTGCTCCTTTTCTTGTGTAAGTAGTCGTATATACTTCCTCCAGACATATATTCTGTAGATGATAGACAGGCATTTCAACAATGGAAAGTTGATTCAGTAAGGATTCCCTGGTGCATCTTAACTAATAAAGTCTCTAACTTCAGGCCTGGACTTGGTAAACACAGTAATAATAGAACAAAACTGTTTATCTTACTGAAACGTACCAGTTACTATGCACAAGTTGGGGCGTCTGGTGCATGCTCCTATGAACTGAACCACGTTTTTATGTCGAATTTTTCTGCAAAAGTTCAAGGAAAACAAGAAAGATGATGTAGTCTTCATCACATTGAAGAAAGGGAAATTCTGAACAACTTTCCACGTATATGGACCTCATTATGTAAACTTCCTGAGCGAACTCCTTCTGGACGTCTTCATTCACACACTCTGCCTTGAGAATTTTAATGGCAACTTCTTGACCACGATAGGTTCCCTTGTATCTGGAAGAACAGAATGCAGCAGTTATATAAAAACAAAGGATGGCTGCTATGTTGATGATTGTCATGCAAAACTTACAAGTCGCCATAGGATCCTGAAGCGACTTTGGATTCAAATTCTAAAAGGTGTGGATCGATTTCCCAGACATCAGTGCCATCATTGGGAATTTGCAGATGATCGGATTTGAATACAGTGTCTGTTTTCTCTTGTTTGATAACTGGGGGTAACAGACTTCTACTGTAATCGGAGGAGTGTCGCTGCATTAACAAAAACTCTTTCAAAAACTAATGCTCCAAGTATGCATGAAGTTCACCAGAATTAATACTGGAAAAACAATGCTCAGGTGTAGTTTAAACAAAAGAGACGAAAGAACAGCACCTTGAAACTCAACACTTTATTCTTGAGCATAGACTGAAGCTTTTCCACTTCCTGAGGAGTTAAGGCACAACAGTCAGCCACAATGACAGCAGGTGGCTTAAGAAGTATTTCCTGAGGATGGGTATTAGTACCTCATCATGCCAACCATTAACAACAAAAACATCAAGGGAAAAGCCATCCTTAGTAGAAAAAGCATGTGCCTCCTGGATATTGAGGCCAAGCTCAGCTAACAGTGAGGTCAACTGCAATCAGCAAGTAAAACTTCTGGTAAAGAGATTGCAAAGTAAATCCTCCTAATGGCAAATGACACATAAAGCACCTGGCTGAGTAGCTTTGGTTTGTCTTCGCCTGAGAAAGTGATCTCATGCATTGGCCTGCATCAACATTGGATACAGACAGACAGGCAGAAACTCCAATGAGATATATACAGGATACTGAAAATGAGGCATGTCTAGATGATGAAGAGAAAACCAAGAAAGTGTGACGAATGGCATTTAACATTTTTCCAGAATGTATATTCCTGAGTCACCAGAACTGCTAATGTGTTGTACTGCAGTTGGAATGGAATGAGAATGCATGTGGAACGTAGATATGACAACATGTCAGATTAAATATACCCGAGTAATTCGATTCTAGCATTTGATCCATCATTCCCACCTTCACTTTCAAGAGCAAGCGCTTCAAGATTCGGAGAAGAACCGAAGGAAGGAGGCGGATGGGCACTGAAGAAATATTTGCAGAAACATATAACATGAAAACCATACGATACTGAAGTACATATGCTAAAGGAATGAGGTAAACCAAGTTTTTTCTTTTCTTAAACTTCAAGAATGTTAACTCAAATAATAGTCACACCTTCCCCTCACTCTTCTAGGATTAGATGGACTGTCTGAACCATCTGATTCCCCGTCAATGAAAGGAACAACCTGCAAGTAAGTTGTCAAAGAACAATATGACAAGTCTATCCACAATACTGCATTGACGTTAAACAACTTTTTGCAGGTTAAACACAAGCTATTGAAATGCTGCACCAGATGTTTGAAGAGCCAGAAATCCATCCCTTCCCCAACAATTTGTAATGCACACTCAAAACTAAGAATCCAAAATGTCGATATACTTCCGCTTCCAACTTAATACTAAAGCATTTCCCACATGAAACTCACAATGTACACCACCTGGAAAAATTTTTCACATGATGCATTTGCTGGTGTTCAAATCTCATTTTCATTGATTGTCAATACATTTGAATTCAGACAAAGGAAGTTCAGATTAATAAATCGTGCATTCGATTCAATTACAAGCATAAGATAATCCCCCTTCCAGGTTAGAGTAAAAAGAGTAGACAATACAAACCTGTACAAGACGAACATCCAAAGCCAGCCGATCATTGGAATCTCGAGCTAGTTGCAGCAGCCTCTTATGTGTAAGAACATCTTCTGCTCTCTCCAGATTCACATCCACCGCATACCTGGCAACAGGTAGCCATCATTTTATTTGTAAGGTGTAATGTAATCAAAGTACAACACCGACGAGCATCCTAAGGTTTTACAACAAGCATAAAACCAAGCACTCATCAACTCTTTTGGTTTATTGCTTTGCATGCAGACTACAGGTCACTTCTGTTTAGATCAGCCTTAGATCTTAAAAAATGTTAAGAGCCAGTAAAGCTACAAGAGATTTTGAGTAAGAATTCAAGAAAAAAAAATTTATCATAAGATCATAATGGAGGAATGGAATCCAGAAAACACAGATCGCACTCACAACCGAATAGAGAAAAAGAATGAAGAAAAGATATGGTTTTTACCTGGATGGAAGGCTGTTGAAATGGTCCCATAGTTGCTCAGAGAACGCCGGGTCTCGAGCTTCAGGATGGCCAGATTCAATCAGCCGCCTTAAAACCTCATTATAAACCTCAGATTTCTTGCTGTCATGGCGATTCAAAGAGGCCTGTGGTTTAGCCTCCGTGGTCGCGCAACTCCCGTCATCCTCAATCGCCATTTCCAAATTCCAAAACCCAGAAACAAAATCCACAGAAACACAGCTCCACCCAAAAGTCCACACCGGTTTCGCGTGGGTCCCTCGCGATCTGGGAAGCAAAAACACAACAAATAAAACCACTCTCCCACAAGAGAACCGTAAAAAAGATCAAATCTTGCGTTCAAGCATGATCTCAAATCATCCACACCTAGTCTCCCTTCTTCAAGCAGATCTCAAAACCCCAGCTTCGCACTCCTTTGCATGTCCCATCAGCGAAAACCAGCATCTTATAATACAAAAAAATAAGATTGAAGGTTTCAACTGCCTTCCTCGAAAATGGCCCAGAAAGCTCCTCGATAAAATAATTTATTTATAGTTTATGATACACATAGATAAGGATCGGGTAGAAGAAACGGGGGTGGTAGAAACTTTTACAGTGAAGGCATTTTATTTAAAGAATTCCCTGTTCCTGTCCATGGTACCGAGAAACGCGAAAAAAGGTCAAAGAAGAGGATAAAGCTTGCTGATTTGCTCGAGTATATCCATCCGCATCTTCGTTCTTCTCCCTCCAGCTACCGCTGGTTGACGCCAGCCCAGCCGCCCCTTGGCTATTCTAAGCCACCTGACCCGACCCGACCCATTTTTTCACCTCATATCTACTTGAGACCTGGTGAGTAAAACTGTAATCTTTTTTTCATTTCGACGGCAGGCGAACATTAAGAGGAGGCGGAGTCGGTGTAATGACGGCAGGAAGTTGACCTACCGCGGCGCATTGAACCCGTACTGGTTTGGACAGCGGCGAACCGAAGCCGCGTGTCTTGAAAGGAGCAAGAGTGGTTGCTGCCGGATTGGAAGCTTCCCCGAATATTCTATACCATTTTTGCCCAACTAGTTAAAATAATGATCGAAAATTGACAAATATTTTATAATAATTAATAATATATAAATCAATAATTTGTAACATTTATTCTTTTTTATAATAATCAATATCATTATAATTCTAACTTATCCTTCGTATTTCATCATAGTTTCAAGTTTCCATTTTCAATTTCACTCAAAGAATTAACTAATATTTCATTTACAAAATACTTTTCATTAAAAAAAGAGAGAAAAACACTCCAAAAATCTCTTATTATAAGCGAACTATATTGAATAAAAAAAATAACCAATGCCATTGATATGTTATTGGTGGATTAATATACAAAAATGAATATTAAAATAAACAAACTCAATTCAGTAAATCAAATAATTAAGTATATAATAAATTAATTATCAGTAATAATTATTTAGGTCTAATAATAATACTCGTCATACTCATCAGATCTTGATTTCAACAAATTATGAATTTAGATTAAATTACTTATGATTGGTTAAAATATATTCAATAATATTAAATTATTTTAAAAATATTGGGAAAATAAAATTATCACAATTTGAATTATTATACGATTTAGTCACGGATTTGTATTGAATCTGATCGAATTCCATGTCAAACATATGATTCTAAAACATTGATCAACCCTTGAATGTACCCATGAAATGTTTGGATAAATTATAGGCGTAAGTGAACGGGGGGTTATTACTTATTAGGATGCGATGGCGATGACTCACATCCACGTTAGGCCTCCCACCCCAAAAATTGAACCTTATCCAAACACGTGCACTCCACACACACTTTATAAAAAATAAATAAATTAAATTTGATTTAATTATTTCATTTTTATAATATATTTATAATGAAATAAATTCGATTCAACCCCTTATAAAAAAAAGTTTACTCCAAAATCGTACCCCATTTTGAAACACTGATTTACAGTATAATGTAATGGGATGATTTTATTTTGCTCACTATCTTACCACCCAGGTAAATTAATAAATTAATTTAAAATAAATAAATATTTGGTGGGTGGTCCCCGTCTACGCGCCCTTTGGCCCCTCCGAGGAGTCGCCTGAGTAATTAAATAGATAAAATATTCTGGTATAGACGAGGTACGGCACTGTTTGTTTTTGGGTAGGGTTTGGGATTTCATTAATACTGTCGCCGTATGAATTTTCATGCCCGCCCCCGCCGTAGGGTTGTTTGGGCGGGCGCGGGGAGGCGGTGAAATAAATTTGTATATAATTTTATTTTTCTTATTTTTCAAGTAATTAAATCTTGTATTTTCCCTAATTTCAATTTTCTAATAGCGATTTAAGTTGATTAATTCGGATTGGAATGTTAATTCAACAAAATACCAAGGAATACAAAAACTGGAAAAATCGGGTATGTTTTCAAGGGATGGCACCTAGTAAGAAAAAGTATTGTGAACTGGCTGACTTCCTTCAATGCACCTTTGGGCGGTTTCTTTTTTAAATAATATCAAATATTTTAAATGGTTTTCATTATTATAGTTAATATTTCACATTTTTTGAATATTCGTATTATTCAAATAAAAACACACAGCATGTCTAATTTTGAAGATTGCGGCGTGTAATAAACCTCGACGTCAACAACCCATGTACTAAGCTGAAATTCAACAAATAATGGTGTGATGTATCTGGACGCTTTTACGGTACAGGGAGGTGTAGTTGCCTTGTATCTGGACGGGTTGATCGTACACGGAGGTGATGTCGCCTTGTATCTGGACGGACACCCCTGCAATCAGAGAGGAGATTGATTTCGTGGCGTGGGTGGCCCGAGCCTCTAAACTCAGTCCGGGCTCCTACGTTGCCCGGTTCGTGGGCAATCACGCACGGATTCGCGGATTGCATGCAAGATGCGCAATTTTTAGTTGTTGTATTTGATAAATTAATTTTATTTATTTATAATTGTATTAATTTATATAATATGTGTATATTTTAAAATAATACATTCTTATGGCACTCTAAAAATCGGATTCATGAAATTAATGAATCTCGCGCCCATGCACCTCACTCCGAATCTCGCTACTCGCACCCATTTCGCGAGTGTTGAAGTACATTGGGCCGTAGAAAATACTATTGGCCCATTATAAAGTCCATTAGGCCCAATTATGAGTGGCTTCCAATAAAATAGAGCATCGACTCCAAAAATATTATCTAAAAGTATTTTACAAAAAATATTTTAATAAAATAAAAACTGATTATCAACTGTTTCTTATTAATTATAACAAATGCTTATGTATAGATATATTATGTTTTCTTTGATATAGAAATTATTTGTATTTCAAAATAAAACTATTTATTAAATCGATTTTTTAAATGAAGAAGTTGTTCCAAACAGATAATTAAATTTTGTTTGACATAATTTTTCAAAAAATATTCTTCGAAAATTGATTCTGATCAAATATAAAATGATATTTTATAGTTTTCAAAAGTTAAAAAAATATTTTTGGAGTATAAAATTAAAATAGTGTGAGATGGCCTATGGCAATTGGCAACTTCCCGGCTGATGTTGTAAGACTATTTTACCCCCAACGTGGCGGGTGTTTTTTTTGGAACGACTGACGGGAGAGATCGGGAACTAACTGGAGTCGCCGGGGCCTTCGCACGCGCTCCGTTTTCTTTTTTGCATTGGTGCTCTCGAATACCAGTTCATTTGTATCTTGAATGTTGTTCTTCTTGCATGTGTTTTTTTCTTCGTCTGTATCAATTTCTGTGGTGGTGAGAGAGGGTTTTTAATTGATTGGCGGGAGAGCGATGGGAGGTGGAGAAGGGGTGAGCGGGGGAGGGTTAGTGAATGTGAATGTTCGATCATCAAAGGGCTCTGTGTGTTTGGTAAAAACGAGCGTGGAATCGACGGTCTGGGAATTCAAATGTTTGATAGCACAGAATTGCGATGTGCCGGCTGAACAGCAGCGCTTGATTTACATGGGTCGGATCTTGGAAGACGAACAGACTTTACTCAGCTACGGTAATCGTATTTTTTTTTGTTCTCTAGACTTCCTTTTTTTTTCGAATAATGTGGTATTTGGAATTCAACTGTAGTTTTGTGAGTACTTTCTTGCTCCTTTCTTTGGAAAGCTACCAAGTTTTTGGGAGTTTTGTGATCTGTTGAAACGGTTGAAGCTGAGATTGAGAACGTAATTGTATGGAGATTCCTATCGGGAATGTGAAGTACAATGGGATACAGTAGATGCTTGTTCAAAGATGGAATTTAGTTTCTCGAGGAGAGTTCATAATAGTATACTGATTCGTATAGTTTCTTGGTAAACAGGTCTGCAAGCTGATCACACGGTTCATATGGTGCGTAGCTTTGCACCATCGTCGGCCACCGCGTCTAATCCTACACCAAGTGAAGGGAATACTATTGCTAATGTTCATGTTGCTTCGCAAGCTACTAATGCAGGTTTATCTGGTGGAGCTCTATATCTATTCCCAGGCCTCGATTTTGGTGCATTTGGTGGAGCTGGATGGTATGCATTCGTTGGAGCTGGACTTCCTGATTTCGAAGAGTTGGTACAACAGCTAATTGAGTATCTTGTGAGCAATCCTGAGATCATCCGCTGTTTAATTATGAATTACCCTCAGATACATGAGATCATTGACCGAATCCCTGAGCTTGCTCATGTCCTTAATGATCCTAGCATTCTTCAGCAAACACTAGAAGCTGCTAGTAACCCAGAAATAATCCGTGAGATGATCAGAAACACTGAGGGGCAATGAGTAATCTTGAGTCCTCTCCGGAGGGATTTAACATGTATAGATCCATGTATGAAAATGTCCAAGAACCTTTTCTGAATGCAACTACTATGGATGGCTTCACGACTACCAGTGGAACAGATCAGTTTGCTTCTGTATCGAGAGGTCAGTTGGGATCCCAAGCCAGAGATGGTTCTGATTCTATAGCTGCTGGACGTGAAAACAACCTATATGAAATTCTGACCCAATCCCCAACCCATGGAGTAGTAATGGTATACCTAAAAGTATCCCTGCAGTCTCATGTCCGAGTCATGTTTTTTTTTTTTTGATCTCTGCCTTTGATCCGTATTTATGGTACAAAAATTATTTGAGTTTAAATTTGCATGTGATTTTCCTAGTGAATTATTCTGTATGATCTGAATGCTCATCGGCCTGAACCTGTAGTATTGGTGAATTTCCAGTTAACATTCCATTATACTACTAGCTGTATGTTTCCGATATACTGCCTGCAATGGCTTTTTATTGGAGTGTAAATCTTTCATGCATTAACAGCTTGAATGTTTTTGGTATGTTTTTAGGGACTCCTCAATCACGCAATGCTACTAGAATCAGCTCAACCGACAACACAAGGCGTCACTCAGCTGCGGGAGTACAACCACTTGTTCTTCCTCAATTCGGCGCCAATGGAATGCTAGACACGGCTTCAGCTCGTCGGTTCTTACAAAATCCTGCTGTGTTACAGATCATGCAGACCTTGCTCCCCGGCACTGACTACATTGGTCAGGTAAGCTTCAGCTTTCGTGGATTTGGCATTTATTTTGAAGAAGGCCAATGATTACTTTATCTCAGGCTGTAGCCTGGAACCCTCAGATCCGGAATGTTCTGACACTGAACCCTCAATTAAGACATATTATGCAAAACCCTGAACTTCCGCACGGTTTCCCCTCCTCAGCCACTTTGGAGGTTGCATATCATATCCTTTTTTCTCAAAAGTCAAAAATAAATTTGACGCTCCGCTGGATGTTAATGTAAACCATGCTGTGCATTCATATACTTACACTTTTGTTGAATTTGTTGTCTCAGCAAGTACTAGCTTTTCAGGAAATGCTCTCTCAACTTCGCCAACCGCAGCCAAGCGTGTGAGTACAAATTGTTCTTATGTTTGTTCGAATTGCTGTTCCTTTTCTCTCTTATTTTGAATTTGAAGTTGAACCCAAATTTTGGGATCCAGTTCCAACTTTTCCCCAATGGCTTGCTTTATCAGTGATACATTCTATCACTAGCGCCACCCATGAGCACGATCAATGTTCCCACTTCCTATTCAGTTTGTATCCCACCCAATTCTAATCCCCAAAACTGCTCTTTTCAGGGGTGGAGCTCAGGCGGATCAAAATAGAGGTAAACCCACGCCACCCCAAGTCAAACGTGTTGTGCATGCAATCTCTCTTGATGCTCCTTCACTTTCTAAGGTACTCAAAACAGTTCTCCCAGTGTGGAGACTCTAGTGAACATGTTCGGTGCGCTTACCGCCGGTAGCCTGACCCCGCCTGATCCCAATGGTCTGCCCTGCCCTCCCTACTTCGCAATTTCATTCAGCCTTTTCCCTTGACATGATGATCAACTAACTCCACATCCTTGTTGCCTCGGTTCCCCCTGAAGAGCTCTATGCAACGCAGCTAGAACAGCTTCAGGAGATGGGATTCTCGGATATGCAAGAGAACATGAGAGCCCTGCGTGCTACCGCCGGAATCGTCCACGCCGCAGTCGATCTGCTCTTGGGGACCCCTCATCAACAGTAGCGCGGTGCCATCGGCAACATCTGCAACAGCTGATGCAAACCAACCAGGTTCTGCTGCTTCCCTCCCTGCAAATATATGAATCTTGTGCCACTAAAAGCCGTCCGTCTGTTTCACTGGGTGTTATGTTCATCTTCCAGCATTTAACGAAAATAGATAATAATGATAATAATAGTAGCCACTAATTTATTAAAGAGTATTCATTTCGGAGACTGTAACACTGCTCCTGACCAACTTATAACACGATTATAAACATCTTGTGATCTTGTCTAGGCGGCGCAGGTGGCGCACGCGCAGCCGGAGGCGCACCGGCAGGCCCCTTCCGCTTCCGCGCCCTTTTCACAGGTGCATGGGTTGCAGCTGCAGTGTTGGCCGCAGGAGCACACCATATGCTCCACCTCCACCGCGCCGCCTTCACCACCGCCCTTTGAGCACTGGCACGCGGCTCCGCCGGGGCACGGTGTGGGACAGCCGCACCGGTCATCGCAGACCTCCAGTCTCCCTTTCGGTTCCGCCATGGAAGCCTGAAAAGCTGAACATTCCCTGTCTGCGTACATATTTAACGGCCGTAGGCGAATCCACGGAAGATGACACGTGGCAGACGCGGCGTACACTTGTCATCTGCTCCACCTCTTCATGCATGGAGGCGGTGGATATCTATCTATCTATCTATCTATCAGTCTATCTGATAAAGTGCAAAAGGGGGGAAATAAAAATAATTAGGGATTTGTTTCCATCTAAAAACTGGCCACGTTTCATTTATCAGGATGGAGTGCGACGCATGACACCGAACCGTGGCTTTCGTTGCGGCAAAGAATTAAATCTGGAGAGTTACTTTTTTTCTTTCCTGGTAGGCGGTAAAAGAGAGAGAGAAAGTCAGTCACACTGCAGTTGTTGTTGTGGGTTGTGGGGCTGCCGGCGGCCATCTCCATTTAAGGGTATGAAGGCAGAGAGGGGGGTGCATGCACCCGACCTCAACGTGCACTCCAAATCAAATATTGAATGTGTGTTGGAGATATTTTGGATATTTGTGGGGCAGGAAACCAGAGAGTAATCAACGCTGGTCCCCCCCCCCCCCCCTCCGGGCTGCCCAGTTACGCCGTTTGCTGGAAAGGTGTCCGCCACTTCCATCATACTCCCTGTTTGGTGTTGAATCCAAGATTCCAAAATTATAAAAGAATATAGTCGAGTCCATGACTGTTAAATATGGTATGAACGGTTTTTTTTGAATTGTCGGTTTATGAATTGTGATTTACTGTTGATTTCAATTTAAAATCAGAATTTTAAACCTTAAACCGAACATGAACTGAAACTCTATAGTTTTTTAGGAATTAATTTTCAAATACCCACATGAAAATGCTTACAAAATGCATCATTTTTTTCAAAGATTTTTCTAGTTCTCGTAACAATTATTCATAATATCTAAAAATGATTATGAAAATAAAAAATATTTTTTAGATATTCGCATGAACCATTAAGAGTGTCTATAAAATGTATCATTATTTTAAATGTTTTTTCAAACCTTCATAATATCTATTAATGATATTTGGAACCATAAAAAATGAGTTCCGCATTGATAGGAACCACATATTTTTCAGTTTCAAATATCTCAAACCTTCATAATATCTCTTACTCACCTTCTATATATTATTCGAGATAAAAGAATTTAAAATAGTTTTTACTTTTGAAAATATTTTAAAATAGTAGCGGCTTATACGTTTTTAAAAAATAGATTTTTCAAAATATGGAGGGAGAAGGTTTTAAAAATGGATTATTTTACGTGAAAAAAATAGTAAGTAGGACGGGAAAAAAATGCATTTATGTAGAAAGAAAAATGGAGCGTCTCTTGGAGGTTCGTTCAGTCGAGGGAGTTGGGACCAGAGCAGGCTTTGATCAGGGGGTTCCAAACCCACTGGACCAGAAATTTCCGCCCTCTGCGGCCGTTCATATTGTACGTCCGCCCGCCTCCGTCTTTAATCACCTCACCGATGTATCCACCGCCGCCTCCGGTACCGTACAGTCCCTCGCAAAGATCTGCGATCTCCGTGGGAGCGGTGGGATCCTCGCCGGCGTACCAGGCGTTAACGAGTGGATTGGAGGACAGTTCCGCGAGTTCGTGTCCGATCACGCTTATCATCCCGTCGATTCCGACGTCGCCGTTAGGGGGCTTTAGCTTCCCAGGCCCGCCTCCGGTCATGTACTCCGGAACGGCGAAGGGATAGGCGCAGATCTCGGGGCATTGCTTCCCGGAGTTCCCAATCCAAGCGTACGGCAACGTGTACCCTACCATGGAGGGGAAAGTGAAGTAATGGAAGCCGCAAACGGCGCGGCAGAAGTCCTGTACCACGACGTCCGTGGAGGTGAGGACCAGGTAGATCCCCTTCTTGTGGTCGACCGCGAAGGGTTTAGATCTGACGGCGTTAGCGATGACCTGTTGAATCGAGAGGCGCGTGAGGCTCGCGCCTTGGGAGCATTCCCGATCTGAGTACTCGCCTGCGATTACCACAGAGCGTGAGATGTTCGCGCCGGTCTGATCCGTGTACAGCGACACCGTACGCCACCACTCCGCAACAGAAGGCGACGGCGCGACGCGGCGGCTAGAGGCGGAGATGGAGAGGATGAAATCCTTGATGACGAGTTGCTGCGTAGCCGTCCAGTTACCGTACCACACAATGTAGATATTCACCGGCGACGAGAGGACGGGTCCCATGTGGTACCGGAGATTGACGATGTCCGAGGAACCTTCGAATCTCTTCGACTCCAACAAACCGCCTGCAGAGCCTCGGACGGCGGCGAATCGGTGCGACCGAGGAGGAGCCGCGTGTACCAGCGCAGAACAGCAGAGAAACAGGAGAAAACTCTGAAGCCAAAACATGGCGGTTTGAAAATTGAAGGTGCGAATCCGAGAAGAAGAAGAAGAAGCGTAGGAAGGACGATTCTCTTTTTATACAAGGGAGCAATGGCCAAGTGTGCTGGCAACAGCTGCAATGCAACCGCTTATTATTTATATGGCCTCCAACCCCGCTTTTATTATTATTTATTATTCCGTGTAATGCTGAGGTAGTATATACATAAAACGACGTCGTACCCCTACCCAAATCAACACCTAGCGTACGGTACACCACCCCTACAGAATCATACACTGCTAGAATTTAGAAAATGGAATTTTTTATTTTTATTATTTATGATAATAAAAATTATTTCAGATACTATTTAAGAAAATTCTGATGCTCTGAAATGTCTGAATGACAGCAGTGGCTCATCATTTCTCGTATTAAATTTTATTCGGTTAATATTTTAATATTTTTATAATTAAAGAAATAAACATAATAATTCTGATGCTTTGATCCGTACCCTCGTGAATCCTCGCCATTTTTACAGGCAATCATGCAGAAGTGTCACGGCGGGGCGGGATTTCAGTTGATTTTTATCCTGAAAGTTTCCCATTTTCTGCCTTCTTCTTCGGCTGAATGCATCGGGTGGAAGGAATTTGCATGTAATTTATATGGCTCACACATGCGCGGATTCAGAAACACACATACTTGCGTACGTTTATACGCTCCACGGAGAGATCTGCTTGACTCAGTCGTGGGGTTAGTTTTGTTTGTAACTGTTTGTTTTTGGAGATAATTTGAAAGGTTTCGCTTTCACATTTCCTTAATTCTACTGCATTGGGGGCACCCTTTTCTTTAGCGGGTCTTTCATTTCTCGTTGACGAGATTTTTATGGGCTTTTCTTGTTTGTAGTTCTGGACTGGTTTTGGTTTTTTTTGTTTGTTTATGTGTTAATTAGGGGTGATTGTGTGTTTTTTTTATCTTTGATTCCAGAGTTGAGTGATGGTGATGAGGATATACGGGATGATGAAAGGTTTGTGACAATTGGGATACTGTGGGAGAAGCGAAGAGGGATCTTGTTGTTTCATGGGCAACACATGCCGCAGATTTGTACGAAGTAAGAGATTTGAAGGCTACGAGCAACCGCAGGATTTGAATCACAAAGATTCATCCACCATTTCCAAAACTTCTAGGAGTTCTGTGACCGTCACACCCAATTTCGATCAAAAAGTTTCCAAGTTTTTCACCAAGAAAGAAGGTACCATGAGCCGTAGCTCCACAAATCAGCCATACTTTCTATTGGGTCATAAAACTGCCAATTTCCGTGATCTGTACACTCTTGGCCGTAAATTGGGACAAGGGCAATTCGGCACGACTTTTTTGTGCACGGAGATTGCCACGGGGACTGACTATGCCTGTAAATCCATATTAAAGAGAAAGCTGATTTCGAAGGAGGATGTTGAGGATGTTAGGAGGGAGATTCAGATAATGCACCATCTAGCTGGTCAAAAGAATATAGTGACGATCAAGGGTGCATACGAGGATTCTCTCTACATTCACATCGTGATGGAACTATGTGCTGGGGTGAGCTGTTTGATAGGATCATACAAAGGGGACATTACAGTGAGAGGAAGGCAGCTGAATTGACTAAGATCATAGTAGGAGTTGTTCAAGCGTGCCACTCCCTTGGCGTGATGCATAGAGATCTTAAGCCAGAAAATTTCTTGTTGGTGAATAAAGCTGATGACTTCTCTTTGAAGGCTATTGATTTTGGACTCTCCGTTTTCTTTAAGCCAGGTAATTTGAATTTTTTATGCATCTTATTTTGGAATCCATTGCTTATGGACACTGATTTTGGAAACTGAGGGTGCATCGCTGAGGTTTAATTACGAAGAGTTCCAATTTAGGGAGAAAAAATGCTCTTTAATTCTCTATTTATCACTGCTTCTGTTTTTTTTTTTTGAAAGTCAGCCGGAATCTAGCATAAAAAAAAGCAGTCAATAGTTTTTGAAGATCACAGTAAAACATGAGCTGGTGGTTCTACAGGTCAAATTTTTACAGATGTGGTTGGAAGCCCGTATTATGTTGCACCAGAGGTACTTATGAAGCATTATGGTCCCGAAGCTGATGTATGGACTGCCGGGGTTATACTTTATATATTACTGAGCGGTGTGCCTCCCTTTTGGGCGGGTAATGTTTAGCTTTTCTTTAGATCACAAATTTGTTTTGTGATTCAATGAAGTAATCCCGGGCAGTGTTCAGAGACCCAGCAGGGAATTTTTGATGCTGTTTTGAAAGGATACATTGACTTTGATTCCGATCCATGGCCTTTGATATCTGAAAGTGCAAAAGATCTAATTCGTAAGATGCTCTGCATGCACCCTTCAGAGAGGTTGACGGCTCAGCAAGTCCTATGTATGTTCTTCCTCCCTATTCCTAGTTAGAATCCATATTGTATATAATTGGACCAGGACTCTTGAGGTCATTGAGTGGTTCAACAAAAAAAAAAAAAAAAAGAAACTGACTTCATGTTACATCTTAAGTATAACTTAATATGGTTTTCGTTTCCTTGCTGATCTAAAAGTGAGACTTCTTATTTTGAGAGGGGGAAACAGGTCATCCTTGGATCAGTGAGAATGGTGTTGCATCTGATAGGAGCCTGGATCCAGCTGTGCTTTGCCGTCTTAAACAGTTCTCTGCTATGAATAAGCTAAAGAAAATGGCACTACGTGTATGTATATATGGTATCATACATTTACCAATGATCAAAAACTTCCAATGAAACTGATGTTGCTCCCATTCTTCCTTCAGGTGATCGCTGAAAGTTTGTCTGAGGAAGAGATCGCTGGTTTGAGAGAGATGTTCAAGGCGATGGACACTGATAACAGTGGAGCAATCACCTTTGATGAACTAAAAGCTGGTTTGAGAAAATATGGTTCAACGTTGAAAGATACAGAGATACGTGACCTTATGGCTGCGGTATGGCATTTTTTGCCTTTTTCTTGTGCTTCTGTTGAATGCTTCAACTTCTTTTTGTTTATAGGACTTCTGTCATGTATACCACTTCCTTATGTTTTCCATGCTGGATTCCTACAAACAGAATGCATGCCATAGAAGTTATAGATTGATCAGATGCTTTTCGGATGTATATGTCATCCACAATTAGCCAACATGTTAATCTTCTTTTTTTTTGACATGGCTATTGTTTCTACTTATGCTGCACAGAACTTGGTTTGCTATCTGTGCTCTTTACTGCAACTGTGTGCATAGCAGCTGACAGATCACTTTCAGGCTGATGTGGACAACAGTGGAACCATAGACTACGGGGAGTTCATTGCTGCAACAATTCATTTGAATAAACTGGAACGCGAAGAGCATCTTGTGGCAGCTTTCCAGTACTTTGACAAGGATGCAAGTGGTTACATTACAGTTGATGAGCTTCAACAAGCATGCACAGAGCACAACATGCCGGATGTCTTCCTTGAGGATATCATCAAAGAGGTGGATCAAGATAATGTAAGTTACTTTCTTGGAGCTTTTTTCTTCTGTGGTTTACATTGCAGCTGGGAAACAAAGGGTTGATTATGAATGCTCCTGTACACTTCCAAAAGAACGCGTTGTTCTCCATAGTGTTCTCATTTATGTTCAGGATGGTAAAATCGATTACGGCGAGTTCGTTGCAATGATGACAAAGGGCAACGCCGGAGTTGGGCGGCGAACAATGCGAAACAGCATGAACATAAGCAAGAGAGGTTCTTCTGGAGCTGTTTAGTCACACTGAGAATGCACCAGGTAGACGGCAGACTCCCCTGCAGTGTTTCTTTCTTGTTCCTCTGGAAGCTCCCTGACCAGTTGCTTCTTGTAGTTTCATCCATGGAGTGAGTTATGAACTCACTGCACTTTTCTGGGATCTCAGAAATTTCCTTTGCAAGAAAGAAAAAAGGATGGAAGATTCAGGTTTATTACGATCAGCAGTTGCAGAGGGTGGAAGGTTTCATCTTTATGGTGCTTAGTTCATCTGGGGTTGTGCTTCCCCTCTTTTGAGAGGTTTTACTTTTAACTGTAGAAGCAGGCAGTAAAAAAAATTCCCAGAATGAGCATGACAAGTGTTTCACAGCAATCTTCACATACACGAATAGGTAGATGATGACGATCTTGTAACAGAGTTTCAACAAATATAAAAATGAAGAAATAATTTAATACTTTGTATGTATTCATGTTTGGTACGCGCTGATACCAGATCAGTGGATGTTGCGGCGCTGTTTCTGGCCGGAATCGGGGCAGAACGTGTGGGGAAGGACGAGATCGTCGGCGCCGAGGAGTTTCCGGCTGAGCTGTGAAGTGACCTTGTAGAGAATATGGCGCCAGCTGCCCTTATTGTGAGTACCTAGGGCGGCGGTTTCCTCCTCGTTCATTTCCAGATCCACGGCGAAGGAAGGCTTCCGGGAGAGGATCCAGCCCCATCCGAGGTCCCACCACTTCCTGAGAGAGTTCCCGGCGCACTCTCCAAAGGAGGAAAGCGAGGTGGAGCGGCGGAAGGCCCCAATGGCAGCGGCGGGATGAATGTTGAGATTGAGGTCGAGGGAGGAGAGGCGACGGCGTAGGCCGCCGGTGATCTCGGATTGGGAGTGTGAAAGCGGAAGCGAGTGGCTGCTCCGGCGGCGGAAGACGGATGCCATCGCCGTCGGTGGCGGTGAAAACGGAGGAGGAGAATGTGAAAGCGGAGTTGTGTCGTTCCCAGCTGCAAGACACCCTGTTCGATTTGTAGGCCACAACTGGAAGAAGTTTCACGTAGGCCCCACTGAGACACGTCACTCTCACTCAGTGGTTTGATCCACCGACATGATAACTAACCTTTCCCATAATATTCTTTATAATAAAATAAGAATATTTGTATTTTTTTAAAGAATAAATATTTTTGATAATAAAACTATTTTTTATCATATTTTTCAATTTACGGTAGTTAACAAAAGAGGAATTAATGATGAAGAACAAAACGAGCCACAAAATATGAAAAATCCGCCACCTCAATAATTATTTGATTGTAATAATTGAGGAGAAATGGAGTTGGGCCGGGTCATGCGAGAGCTATAATTGGGCCAACTTATGGGCCTGGATTTGTAACGGCGGGCGTTACCGGGGACCCCAGGATCCAGCCGTCCAACTCCAACGGCTCAGATCATTCCAAGTTCAAAATTCTTTTGAATGAAAGGAAATCTCTGTTGTGTGTTTCGACCGTTGGAAGTTTGAAACCATTCTTCTCAGTTTCTTCTCCTCTGAGTTCAAGAAACTATCGTTTCTCTTCTCAGCAGTCTAAGGCTCCATGGATGGTACTCCTTTTTAGACTCTCATAATCGTTTCAGGCCAGAATTGATCTCAACTTTCTTCGGAAAGGACAAGTGTAATTGATGGTTTTGTTTTGTTTTGTTTTTTTTTTTTTTTGTGGGTTCTTTCCAGACCTTGCTGTAGAAAGTCTTTGCTTGGATTTCGATCGATCGTTGACTATGTCTCCTGGAGATTGTGGTGAGTGTAAGTAAGATTAATTTTGCTTTCCTCAGACTTAATTGGGATGATTTTGCGCTACTAGATCTGAAGGTTGAACTACGTGTCATGAATCAAAGTATGGGTTCCTGGTAGATTTCGAAATCTTCAATGAGAAATACCGTGGAAGTTTGATTGCATTCAACGTTGCTGTAGGTGAGTTAATTGTTAGTTTGGGGCTTGTTTTCAGGGGCGTACGAGGAAAATAGTGGTTCGAACTCCAGTTCTCCTTCTGATTCTAGTCAAGAAACACGTGATGTTCAGGGTGAGATGCTTCCGGTCTTTTTCAAACTCGAAGACATCAGTAACAAAGTTAGGGTGAGTGGATGGTGTTGACGCACTTCTATTTGTGGACCATTTTTTCTGGTATTTTGAAGGTAACCTTCGTTTTCCTCCAGCTTCTTAGAAAGGAACATGAGAATTTATGCAGTGAAATCAAAGGTGTAACACTTGATTCTTTGATCGGTTCTGAATGCTCCACTGCCCTATATGATATTTGTGAGTAATCTCTATTAAAAAGATCTTTAATAGATGCATGGATTGTGTTTCAGTTTGTGATCGCTTCACTTTTGCTGTGTTCTAGCCAAGAAATACGTTGCGGATTCAGAGTTACTGAAGAAGAAGTTCCTTGAAGAATGCACAGAAAGAAAGAAACTCTACAACAAAGTGATTGAGCTCAGAGGGAATATTAGGGTCTTCTGTCGGTGTAGACCAATGAAAGAAGATGAGATTACCAATGGTTCCACGTCAGTCATCGACTTTGACGCATTCCAGGAAAATGAGCTGAACGTCATCTGTTCTGATTCTTCCCGAAAGCATTTTAAGTTTGATCATGTATTCAAGCCTGAGGACAGCCAAGGTAGAATGGGTGCAAATTCTTCAATTTTTTCTGTCATTTCATGTTTTTATTATTTGTGGCAATGCTAAATGATTTCACTATATTGTTTTCCAGATGATGTCTTTGGTCAAACTCTGCCGTTGGTGACCTCTGTCTTGGATGGCTATAATGTGTGCATATTTGCTTATGGGCAAACTGGTACTGGAAAAACTTACACAATGGAAGGAACACCAGAAAATAGGGGGTAAATTACCGCACTCTCGAAGCGCTCTTCAAAATATCTGAAGAGAGAAGCAAATTTGTGAGATATGAGCTGTTTGTCAGTATGCTAGAGGTCTACAATGAAAAGATTCGAGATCTTCTGGTAGACAGCTCCAAACATCCGGAAAAAAAGTAGGCTTCTATTTCTGATTGCCCTTTGTATCCTTTAAGTCGTTGTTGGTGAGCTATTTTTCTTATAAGAAAAATGTTGATGCCTCCTATAAAATGCAGGCTGGAGATAAAGCAGTCAGCTGAGGGTACCCAGGAAGTACCTGGACTTATTGAAGCACGAGCTTATACCACAAGTGATGTTTGGAGTTTACTACAATCAGGAAGTCACGCAAGATCTGTCGGTTCAACTAATGCAAATGAACTCAGCAGCCGCTCTCACTGGTGAGTGTGAGGATATTCTGCTGCCCAGATACTTTACTCAGGTTATTCAAGGTTACCTATCACTGTCGGTACTGTGTATAAAACTCCTTACTCCTCCCACCTGCAGCTTGTTAAGAGTGACTGTTGTTGGGGAAAATCTGCTTAATGGGCAAAGAACGAAAAGCCATTTGTGGTTGGTCGACTTGGCGGGAAGTGAGCGTGTAGGAAAGATTGAAGTTGAGGGTGAAAGGCTGAGGGAATCTCAGTTCATTAATAAGTCGTTATCAGCTCTTGGAGACGTGGTTTCTGCCCTTGCATCGAAATCATCTCATGTACCATACAGGAATTCCAAGCTTACTCATCTACTCCAAAGTTCGCTGGGTGAGTCCTGTGTCATTATTTATTCTCATTGTAGCTAGACAACAAAATGAGATGTAAAATGAAACTCGTTTGCAGGTGGTGACTGTAAGACTCTCATGTTTGTTCAAATCAGCCCCAGCTTAGCTGATCTTGGAGAAACTCTTTGCTCCTTGAATTTTGCAAGCCGCGTTCGAGGAGTTGAACATGGACCTGCTCGACGGCACCCAGATCAACATTCCGAACTCCTTAAATACAAGCAGTTGGTATGAAGCGAAATTCTCGTCGTTGTGAACCATTCATTCGCCTGCTGGATTTCATTCTTGAATGTCTTGATTGTAGGCTGAAAAAGCAAAACAAGAGGAGAAAGAAACGAAAAAGTTGCAAGAAAATGCTCAGTCTTTGCAGCTGAGACTTGCTGCTAGGGAACAAATTTGCAAAAACCTTCAAGAGAAGGTACTTCAGTGCGAATTAGTTAGTGAAATGATTTCAATTTCTTATACCCTCCTGTTCATCATCATTATTATTGTTATCTATCAGGTGCGTGATCTCGAAAACCAGTTGGAGAACGAAAGGAAAGCAAGAATGCATCAGGAGAACAGAGCTCTGGCCGCAATCTCTACTCAACCGAAATCCATACCAATGCCAAACATGTCAATGGACAAGAAGCCACCGCTAGGACCATCAAAAGCGAGGCTTCCCCTCAGAAGAATCTCAAACTTCATGTCACTTCCTTCTCCTGCTGCAGCAAAGAAAACCCGGATGCCGTTCCTCCCTTCTGTAAGTGAAGGGAAGGAGAACGCCTCATCAAGACCAAAGCTCACCATCACAGCAAGAAGAGGATCGATTGCAGTAAGGCCAGCTACGACAAAAACCTCTCAGGTGGCTATTCAGCCTAAAAGAAGAGCCTCCATTGCAACCCTGCAGCCAGGTTTAGCAACTCCACTTTACAGCTCAAGGCCTCAACGGAATGTAGGCAGGCAATCTTTTGTTTGGGATCCACAGAGAGTTTGGAGAACCTCCAGGTTATCTTCACCCAAGATGATCGAAGCAACCCCGCTTGGCGGCTCAATCAAGTTCAGAGAAAGCCCTCCTTCCAAGCGAGACAGTGCTGCCTCATGGAAGCTGAAGCATCCAACAGTCGTTGCATTGCAGAAGAAGAAACTGATTTGGAGTCCCTTCAAGTCAAAGGGCTTGAAGAAAACATAATATTTCCTATCTCTGATGTTGTCCCTCCTCCTCTTTCATTGGCATTACTTTCTCAACTCTGGGAACACACTTGAATTCAGTGCTAATGTTGTCTGCTATGATGGAGAAATGGATCTTCGCACTTTCTTGCAATCACCGGAGACTTTGAGCCGTACAGATTCCGATGATGAGGTGCGGGAGATGGATTCGGAAAGCACACCGACTTTCTTCTCCTACTTGCAGCTGAAGAATCTCCAAATTTGGACCAATTTTGTCAAATTCCAAACTCTACTCGAAACGCGTGTCACTCGGACAACTTTAGAAATTAACGAATTAAATAAAATCGGATTTAATTCATTTTCCATTTAATTATAACTTTGTTTATAATGGATCAAATCAGTTTCCACTTATTATTTTTACAATTAAAAATGATTCTAAAAAATACCAAGTTTCAATTTTGGACGGTCCCACACGTGTGTTGACCTCAGTATTCAAAGTTTTCGGTCATCTCGCCTAACTTTCTGGTTGTGTCTGTGTGTCGTTTCAGTTGTCGGGATTTTATTTACTTGGTCGTTGGTCTGAATCCAGTCTTGTCCTGGCATTTGATTCCTTGTTATCGAACAATGCCAATGCCAATGCCCCACAAAACATCAGCCATCACTTCATACCATACAGCTATCTTCTTGGAATATTTGCCCATCCACAGTGAAGTTTGCGCAAGCTGGGAGAGGATGCTGGCGTGTGTGTGTGAACTTTTTGGCAGCTGGAAGCAGCGAGGAGTAGGGACGGGTCGCGTCAACCCAGACTCAAGTGCTGTCGGTGTGACCACGAGACTTTAAAGCCAGGGCGCTAGGACTTGGAGAAGAATCCAAATAACGAAGAAAAGAAAAAACCCAAATACGGAGAGACAGAAAGCGAGAGAGAGAGACAGAAATATCATAATAATTATCAACGAATCAAAGCAAAGGTGTGACCGTTGCTGGTGTGAAGATAGAATTTCCAAGTATGTGTATTGTGTACATTGGCTCATTCCAGCCAGAAATAATGTGTTTGTTTGTGAACATCAATTACCCAGACTTCCAAGTACGTGTATTGTCATAGCAGCTGGTTGTAGTTTCTGGTTAGAGAGTGGGAAATAGAGGAACACTGGGGTTTCCTGGTTCACACATTTGACCATGTAAACTGCCATCTTCTTCATTTGGAACAGCAAAAAGACCAAGACCGAAGATCCTGTCTAATACCAAGACTCGTGCCTATAAAAACCCCTCTTGTTCATCCATTTTCATAGCATCAACTACAAAAAAAGAGTTTCCTTTTTTGCTGTGTAATCAGAAGAATGGATGGACCAAGGAGAAACGGCAGCAGCAGCAGCAGCAGTTCAGGGAGCAAAGGAAGCGTTTTTCCTAAAAAGCAGGACAAGGTGATCACAATGGTGGTCAAGAACATCGCCAAGGGGGCCTCCGATGCTTGTTCCAAACCAAAAAACAATGGCAGGGTGTCCAACCACCCGTAGCAGCGTCCTGCGGGAATGGATTGGTGTAGAAGACGTCTGCTGTGGTTGTTCATATGAGTTCTCATCAGGTTCTTTTCAGTATAGAAAACGTGTGATACTTGTAACCCTCTTCTTACTACTACTAAGGCTGCCTATGTGTGGTTTGTCCATTTAAATTTTCATGAGTTTAAATTATTTGGGTTTAGACAAATCCAAATATATAGATATACCTATATCATTACAATCCCTTGTGCATACATGAGAATATAATTATACTAAATAATCATTATAGTCGTATAATTAGTATAATTATAACTACATATCAAATAACGTAATTTATTAAATCTACTATAAACCAACCTTATAATTTCGTATTAAACAAGACTTAAGTTAAAAAGTTAAATTGTTGAATAGAATCTTGGCATCTGCTACAAACCCTAAATCTCATTAAATAAAAAACTCACTATAAAGGTTTTCAAAACACATCCAAGTCAACCTGTCGGGTTATATTTCTTGAAAATAGCTTTTCGATAATATTATTGAAAAGTAAAATTTTTTTTAATATTTTTATTATTTTAGCAAACAACAAAACCAATATATAATTGGATTTTCATTATTTTCGATTTCAAAGTTAGATATGGGGTGGAAGCACGTCATCAAGTCTTATCTTGAATGAGATCCCAAAACATAGAATAAGAAGGATTCAATGCCACAAAGCTCAAATAATAATATTATATTATTAAAAGAGAAGAATATTCCAAGTCAGCGTAGAGTCAAGATTCGTCAAAACTTTCGACTGTGAAGAATAAACCGACTTTGGACACGTATACAGAAAAAAAGAAAAAAAAGAAGAAATCGACTTCAATTTCTGATTTGAAAGAGAGTAGTGGGTACGTTATATAACTTTAATTTATTAAAATGATTTTATTATAAGGATTTCAAATTATATTTATTATTTAGTAAAATAAAAAATTCAAAATCTTAAATAAATATTGTATTGATTCCAAATTATATTATTTAATTTCTAAATATTTATTTTATTAATATAATCTTAAAATTGATTTTTTATTCATGATATAATACACATACATAAGGACAAGGATCTTCAAGGTTTTACATGTTGAAATTATTGCAATTTCTTATTGGATTTTTTTTTCATTTTCTTTGGTGAAATTGTTTCTTGGTAGTTTTTTATTATTATTATTATTTCGAGCCATTTATTGTTTTGGAAGTTGAATTGGTCTTAGTGTGGTTCTAGGGTATGAGACATAGTAAAATATACATGAATAGTACATGTAAATATAATAAATAATAGTAAAATATACAATTTATTAATATTTCTCTTTTTCCTATATATAAAAACACTCAATTAACCCTAATCTACTCTACCTCATACTATAAAACTCAATTTTTCAATAATATAATTTAGGAAAATTTTATTATATAATAAATAAATATTATTATTAAAAAATACGATACTTATCCTAAAATAGTATATTTTATAACTCGAGATAACCCGTATTCCATATCCACATATTAACGTGTTTTCATGTACTGTACTTGTACTCTTCCTTGGTGAAGGGCTGGAGAAGATGCTTGAGGATGAAGCTAAAGAAGAGCCAGCAATGCATTCATTATTTCCTGGTCTACTCCAAACAATGACTGACTTTGAACTTTGCGTGGGGGATCAGAGATATTCCTTCCTCGCCCTCCTCCTCACCTCCCACACACAGACCAGACTGCATGCTTCTTTGACCAGGGAATAAAAACACCCCCACCCACCGCTGCTCTGCAACGGAACCTTGGAACAGCAGCGGGATGTCTGAGTGAAGAAGAAGATTGTAGTGCTTGTTCCTCTTCCCTCTCCCTCCTATAAAAGGCTCTGCGCCTGCTCTCGCCTTCTCAGACCTGACAGACAGAAATGGAGGCACCACCCAGCAGCAGCAGCAGCAGCGCGGGGAGCAAGGGAAGCGTCTTCCCCAAGGAGAGGGAGAAGGTGATCACAATGGTGGTCAAGAACATCGCCAAGGGGGTCTCCGACGCCTACTCCGAGCACAAGAACAAGGGGAAGGTGACCCAGAACAGCCCTGATTCGGTTCGCCTTCTTCGCAAAATAACTTCATCTGGAGTGGAGCAGGCGACTGCCCCATTTAGCAGTGATCATAATGGTCCATGTTAGGAATTAGGATCTTCTCATCCAAACCCTTTTTGTTTCTAGGAAAACATTTAATAATCAAATTTATTACTAAATATGGACCATTTTTATTTTTAAGAAATTATAAAGTCTCATCTTTCAGAATTAATTCTTGAACATTGCTCTTTTAAGAAGATATATTAAACAAAACCCTAGATTTTTCGAAAAAGATTAAATGGAATAAACCATACATATGAGATATTTCTATATTACATTTTAGTTGCCTTATATCCCACAAAGTCTATCCAATCTGATAAAAAGAGGTGAATAACATGTTGCAGAATTTATATGATGGTAAAATGATCATTTAAAATTATATATATATGGTATCCATTTTTCTCATATGCTTAAAAAACAGTGTCTACTTTTATAATACAGCATACATCACCAATTTGCTCGTCCACAACAAAATGTAAGAGTGGAACGAAAACACAAATACTTAGTTGAAGTGACAAAGGGGTTCTTGCCACATACAGTTTGGGGAGGCAATATTAGCAGCGACATAGATTATCATACTGATGAATACAGTTTCAGAAGGTGAAGGCATGAGGGTGTTTGGTTACTTTTCCGGCGGATATTGAATGTTTTACTATCTCTGTTCGGTCGGAGCCACTGACGGCCCTCGCTCAACGATCACTCCTCCCTCAGTACGCTGTCGCAATTTTCCAATTTTGTTTGTAAAATGCGCGCTGCTTGAGTGGATAGAGAGATTAGGGTTCATTTGATGAACAATTTCTACTTATTCCTGGTAGGGGATGTATTTAAATAGATAAACCTCTTCAATTTAGTATGGGAACTTTTTATTGAAAGAAAAAAATATAAAATTATGAGGATTGAATGTTCGAAATAGACAATATAATGTAATGTGAACGTAAGGCGTGACATTTTTTATATTAGATCTAAATTCATACTTATGCCATGTGGAATAAGATGACATTGGGTGTTTAAAAAGGATAGACTATAAAGTTAAGTATGTTGTTATGATATATCACATTAGTTACGGATAGTGGAGAAGATGTAATTAAATAGAGAAGTTATTCTAACTTTACATGAAATTTTTTTCTAAAAAAAATGTAAAATTATAAGAATTGGATTGTTAGCTCATGACAACTTCTAGTTAGATTTCCCTACTTGGTTTCAAAAAACTGAAAAAAATGCCTTCTTTTTAAGGTTGCCATAGCAGCAGTAGGGAGTCCTGGGTGGGCTTGTTGTGTCGATCCAATTCTGTTGCTTTATCCAAAGATGTGAAAAGAACACAGACGTGGCTTGATATCAATGAAGGAACTTTGCATGGGTGCAACGTGTAACTACAGCCAGGGTCCTTTAAGAAGTTGCTCCCATGTTTCACTCTTACGCAGCTTAGCATCAAATGGAGTTCGCCGGAGCACGATCAGCCCTCGTTCTGGTTATCATCTTCCAGTTGTTGGCTCACCCCGTCGTCTCCGATGGTAAATTCTGTGTCTTTGAATCCTTGTCTTAGTGCCGTCAAATGAATGATTGCTTCCCTGTTGTAAACAGATGAAGAAGACCATCTGCTCCAAGGGCTCAACAGTTTCCGGCAATCGGCAAACGTCCCCGCCCTGTCGAAACACGCCAAGGCGAACTGCATTGCGGATGAAATCGCCGACGATTTCGAGGACCAAAGATGCAATTCTTCATCAGTCGGGGCGAGGACGGAGCCGCTGGCGAACCATCCCAACGCCCTTCGGAAGTGCAATGTCGACGCCAGCACCACTGGGGGCGCCGTCGTGCTCCCCGTCTGCGTTCTGGATCGGGTCGCCACCCTCGTCCTCACCAACTACACGCAGTCCGCAAACTCACGCTATTTGAATGACTCGAGGTTCACCGGAGCCGGAATAGGAACGGACGACGACTGGACCGTCCTCGTCTTGACGACGAGCACACCGGGTGGCAGCCTCGCCGGCTCCGGCGGCTCCACCATCGCCACGTCCGCCGGATTCACGGCCCTCTTGATGTTGATCGTGCTATGGAGCTTGATGTAAAATAAATTGTGTGGAACTTCAACGAAATAATAGAGTTCAAATTGTTAGAATCTCTTATTAATTAATTTTGTTAATATAATAATGAGGATCAATTATTGCATTTGACGTTGATTTTTAATTATATTTTGTTTAAGATTTGTGTTTTGTAATAGTTTGATGTAAAATAAATTAAAATTTATTGAAAGTATATAATATATTTTATATTAAATTATATATTTAAACCAAACTTTTCTTTTTTCTTCATTCACTTCAAATAATTATAAATTTAATAATTTAAAACCGTAATACAAATCATTTTTCATTATAAAATACAATATATTTAAATACCACTAACAAACATATTATACATGTAAAATTATGAACTACATTTTATCTTAAATCATATATTTAACATCTTAAATTACTTATAAAAAATCAGCTTAATATTTAAAAATATTAACTTCTTAAAAGAATCGATTGTATTTACAAATAAAACTACTAGTTTTTTTTTATCCTAAGTTTTAGAAACAAAACTGTTAAAATTATATTGAATATAAATATAAGTAAATTAATATTCACACTTAAAATTGTTGTTCATTCGCGAAATACAAATAAATCAAAATTCACTCATAAAAAACCGGTACAAACACATCCCGTTCTTGCGCTAGATACAAGTAAATCAAGATTCACACACAAAAAAACCCACTCAGAAAGTGTACATTGCGATAAATACAAGTAAATGGAGATTCAGACACAGTAAATTCACTCATTACCGTGTTCTCCTTGGGCCTGATCTCCATCCCCTGGATAACCAGGCCTCTTTTCCAGTTCCCTCCTTCCACCTCCTGAAACACCATCTCCAAGTCTCCATATTCATCATTTCCAACAAAGTGTTCTCCCAACTCAACCTCCATCCACCCGTCATCTCTCCTACGTGGTCTCTGAATCCTGGTGTTGTTCGGCCGCCGCCCCATTGGTGTCAAATAGAAGAGACGTTTGGGGGACTCCTGGCCGTTGACAAGCAGGTGGCCTTTGGTGGGGTTCCGACGGCCAAATCCGTCAGCGGAGGGGGATGTGGTAAAGACCAGGTAAACAGCGTAGTTTGTGGAAGGTGAGAGCATGGTGAGACTGATCCTCCCCTTTATTTCCAGCCAGCAAACATTCCGGAGCTCTGCTACCTCCGGGAACCTGAATCAAAATGATTGCCATAAGTACGGAAACCATGAACACTTGTTAGTTTGCCAAGAGGGTGGAATGACGAATACCTAGAGGCTGATGTTGAGTTCCATTGCCAGTATTGTGGAGTATCCCCCAGCAGATGTAGAGTTGATATCATAAAGCACTTCTTTCCACTTGCCTTCTCCAGGGAAAAGCTCTGTCCGCAAAAGGAAAACAGGACACGCCATGACAGAAAGGTGAGACTTTGCTCAATATCTACATCATGATCAACACATCAGTGCCACTTCAAAGCTAGAAGTCAAAATTCCAAAACCAAAGGAACTTTTACACGGAATGCTTTGCATAGTCCATAAAGTTCCTTTAGAAAGAATCTAGATGGTTCAAATCATTCGGGCCAACGTGGATCTTGATATTGAAATGATAACGAAAAATTCAATTAGGGAAAAAATTCAATTAGGGCTCCATACATTGCGTCCAGCGTCGAGGAGGACAGGGTGATCACATATATGAAGATAAAGATCCTTTTTCTTCCTCGACTCGAAACGTTCCATAAGCGACGCGTCGTCGGCGCGGGAAAGGATTCGACGATAATCCGGTGGGAGGAAGCGCTCCCAAACGCCGTCCGACTTGGCGGCGTCGCGGAACGTGGAGTCAACCGCCGATAAGCGGCACGCATCTTTGGGAGTCGTGAGCGGCAAGACTTCGGCCCACACGTCCTTCGGGAGCAGTTCGCCGGACGCCGTTGAGCTCGTATTGGAACCCATCTCTGAAGAGAACCATCTCCCCCGACGGGGCTAAAGAGATGGGACTCCCTTCGGTTTCTTGACCACTTCAAACCTTTCTAGCCAATCAAAAGAAAAGTCGCCCTTCCCATTCACCAGGAAGCTTCCTCATTTTTTTACATCCAAAATTTAAAAATTAATTATCTCCATGTCCAAATCATATTAAAAGTGATTAAAGAAATTGAATTAAATATAATACAAACACTACCTGGCCCAAATAAAATGGGCTGGATCATGGCTTCCCAGCCCACAGGCAGGCAAATAGACACCTACGAACAGTAGTAGTAGTTCATACCAATCAAAATTTACCACGAGGCTTCTCTGGTTCACGTCTTCTTCTCCTTGGGTCTGATCTCAATGCCCTCCACCACAAGGCCTCTTTTCCAGTTCCCTCCTTCCACCTCCTGCAACACCATCTCCAAGTCTCCATATTCATCATTTCCAACAAAGTGTTCTCCCAACTCAACTTCCATCCATCCGTCGTCCCTCTTCCTTGGTTTCCCAACGTTGTTCTCAGTGTCATCCTCTGTGTTGGGCTCAACGTGGCGCAGGTGGCGGAGGATGGGATGCCGGTACCTGTGAATCCTGCCGATGCTTGCCCTCCTCTCCTCAGGGTTCAGACACAAGAGGCGTTTCTCGCTGTCCTGGTTGTTGGCGAAGAGGTAGCCTTCGGCGGGGCGGAGGCCGAAGCCGTGGGCGTCGGAAGCGGTTTGGAAGATGAGGTATGCACCGTAGTTTGTGGAAGGTGACAGCATGCTGAGACTGATCTTTCCCTTTATTTCGAGCCAGCAGACGTCTAGAAGCTCTGCTACCTCAGAAAACCTGAATTAGAGGATGGGGATAAGCAATGGAATGGCATGGACTTTGTACTTGAGCAAGAGGGATGGAATCATTGCGTACCGAGACTCTGCACTTGAGTTCCATCGCCAGTATTGTGGAGTATCCCCCAGCAGATGTAGAGTTCTCTTGCTGATAACATGAAGCATTTTTTTCCACTTGTTTTCTCTAGGGAAAACGTCTGTTCACAAAAGAGGGCAGTCAAACTGAGATATTGTCAATAACGTGAGGATGAATAAGCCAAGTCCCCTCCCTCATCTAATAAAATGATTCTTCGCAGATGGAATGGTCAAGAAGCAGAATCATTTCCAACACAACTCTTTGCTTTTGGCTAACAAATCATATCACACATAAGACAACAACACTTCCCCAACGCAATGAAATGAACACTATGAAATCAGAATACCAAACATGTCAATGAATTTAATGGGGGTTTGTATCACTTTACAGATTAACTTTTTTTGCTTCTCGAAAGGAAAAATCAAAACCACTTTCCGGTTTTATTAGTGAGTTTTTTTTCCTAACCAGAACTAGGTTTAATCATATCATCATCAAAATCCATTTTGTGTTTAAAAAAAGTTGAAGAGTAAAGTGTAGGCGCAGCTTCAAACGAACGAAACTGAAAGCTAAGGGGAATCTAGAATCCATAAAGTACATTTAGGAAAAATCTAGATATTTCCGTCCATACACAAAATCCTAGGGGCAACTTAAATCGAGATAATTCAAATTAAGCAACACAATGAACAAGTTGCTGGAAAAAAAAATCGTACCATTCGTCCAGAATCGAGAAGAACAGAGTGGTCACAGAGATGAAGATAAAGATCCTTCCTCGACTGGAACCGTTCAACAAACGATCCGTCATCGGCCGCGCGTGATAGGATCTCGCGATAATCCCCTGGGAGGAACCGCTCCCAAACGCTGTCCGCTTGAGAGGCGTCGCGGAACGTGGAGGCCACCACGGATAATCGACAGGCGTCTTTGGGGCTCGTGAGCGACAGCGCGTTGGCCCAAACGCCCTCCGGCAACACGTCTCCATATTTCTCTACCGCCATTTCTTCTCCTGATGCTTCTCGAAACAAACACCGTACCCCTCCCCCTCCCGGCATTTATAAGTTGTTCATCCTTCCATTATTTTTAAATAATTAAAATAAACAAGTATTATATTTTCTTTTTTAAAAAGTATTATTTGCATACTTTTATTAAAATAAATAAATAAATAAATATATATCTAAATTTTAATTTTCCAAAAAAAAAAAACCTTTCCCCCTAAGAAATGAAACTCCCAATATTTTTAATGTGAAAAAGTCAACTTTTTAGCAAGCTGCTAGTCTCCCTACGAATCCAAGTGGCGAATCAAAATAAAGTGATTATTAATATTATTATTATTCAAACTTAGCCATGAAGGGTTGCCGAAATTCGCTTCTTTTTTGCGTATTTTATTTTATTTGCATCACGGCCCCCGGGGAGCAAATAATAAATACGAAAAGTTCATACTTTGGTCCCAGGTTGCAATTCGTAATATCTAAGAAACCCAACCTGCAAATATTTTTGCCTTTATGTAAAAGCAAAAGTGGAGGAGGTGAAAGTATCTCAGAGAGATGGAGATGCATGAGTTTTCATGTCTAATTCTCCCAGGAAGGATGTCGCCGCAGTAAGACAAGGCGAGGAGACAGACAAGAGGATGATGATGGAATATGAGATAGATGTATTTTCAAGATGGGGCAGTTTGCTGTGCTCAGAAAGGACAGGGATGGTAATAGCGCCATAATCCAATGGACATCATATGATAGAACATGTTATTGGGATAAAAGTAGGAGACATGGAAAGCATAAAGACGCACCCATTATTGAGTTCTTCAAGGCTAAGCTATGAGGAGCCGGTAAAGGAGATTTCCAGGCCTCTTCCACCGATTCCAGCGATGAAACATTTGAATCCAGTGGACTCCAGCTCTGCGATGACTTTATCCACCACTGTCCCTGATAGTACTTTCAGCATGTAGTCAAGGAATTGCATATCTCAGTTACTATAGCAGAGCAAGCATGGTTAAAAGAGGAGAACATCAAGTTTAGAAATGAAAATGTGGAGGATACATGTTGGCAGTAGTGTTAAGACGCAGCCGCCACCGCCTGCTCCTGTTAGTTTAGTTGGGAGCTTGTATTTGGAAGTAGTCCGTATCACGGTTTCGATTGAGGCATGGCTGACTCCCATACAGTTGAGTAATCCATGATTCATTTCCATGAGCTCTCCAAACTTGTCCTCTTTCTCTGTTATGGCAAGATCATCATGAATGGGAGACTGTATAATGTCAGCAAGCTCGTTGCTGATGGAATCAACCGCGTTGAACACAGAAGCCATGGTAGCTGGATGTCTCAGAGCCCGTTTAGAGACACTGGCTACCAAAGCTTTTGTATTTCGTCCAACGTTTGTGTTGGTGATCAGCATTTTGATGGGCATGTTGCTTTTGACATGTGTGAGCTCACCGGATCTGAATTTTATCATGTTCCCTGCCAACATAATCACAAAATCAACTGTTCTATATGCTGTGCGAACTCTTTTCCCTACCCAGAATCAAAGGATCATAGACAGTGTAGAAGTTTACTTACCGTAGGTGCTCACTGTGTTGTCAATGCCGGATGGCTTCCCATGGATTATCTTTTCACCTTCAAAGGCCCATTTGTTCACCAGATCCAGCTCACTGTTTCCTAACGTTTGCCAACCTTGATGACTGAAATCTAGTTGAACTGAATCCGATAGGGCAAGGAGGGCAGCAGAGAGTGCAACACAGAAGGCAGCAGATGAACCCAAGCCAGCACCTAATGGAAGCTCAGACGACACTGATGCAGTAGCTGGCTTATGACTGGTAAACAAGAAAACAATTTAGGCAGTTGCATCGAATATTTCCAAATGAGAAAGCACAAAACAGTTAAAATAACATACCCATGAATAGAAGTGTAAAGCCAAAGAAAAGCTGAGAGACCTGAAACAAGTCCACTCTTATTTTCAGGGATAGTTTTTTCCTCAACTAGAGAAGCAATTGCTTTCATTGCCTCTATTGAATATAATGGAATTTCAGTAGCACTGAATCCAAGTTCCGGCATGACTTCCTTGAGTTTTCCAACCGGCCAAGAGAACTCCAAGGCCATATCCTTGAGTTGGAGTTTGAGCTCATCATCATTGTCTATTACATGGATTTTCAAAGAACACAAAAGATTAAGAGTATCCATTTCTGTAGCATATTACATGGCATCAAGTTGTAAATATCTCTACCAGACAAGATCCAATTTCAGTACAACCAATCATAGCATTAAATGTGGTGAGGGCAATTTCATTAAACAACCGGTACTGAAAATCCGATATAGCATCAGACAATCAGTCTCAGATAAATCAACAAGAAACAGCTAAACTGTTCGCCATCAAGCCGTTCATACAAAAAACAACACTCATTTAGCCATCAGGAACAAAAACCCAACAACTAGAACAAAATTATGCATTTGATCAACCAATCGCAATCACATCATTCCAACGATTATCTAGAACAGCACCTTCAGGTGTCGGAAACCGAAGGGAAACGTAAGTGTAAAGATCCACAGCGGCTGCAACTGCTGCTGATCCGTGAACAACCGCGTGCTCGCCGGCTAATATGATCTTCCCAGGCGCTCGAGCTCTGACCTCCATCCTTCTCTAGGAGCCAAACGAGAATGCCAGTGATGCACAAGACTGATACGAACAGAGTCAATGAAATCCGCAGCAAAACCCCGTCAACGTTGTGGAATAGTATACCATATAATTGCCCGTGGCAACCTAACCAGCGTTTCTCCGGTTGAGTGGACAGCGGCAGTGGAACGTTAACGTTTCGTTGCCCGACTTGTACCCGAATCACCTGATCCACCTTTTATCAGCCCTGGGCCGGGCTTGCTGAACAGCTATGTCCAAGATAGATGCCCATCTGATGAACACGTTATTTTGAGATTTTAGTACTTGCAAAATTCAACCATGATCTTGTCGCTTCTTGTTAAATTCCTCCAGTGTCTCTTTTCTCTCTAAAGTCTTTGCAAGTGCTCATCTTTTTATATCATGGTTGAATCTAGCAACAAGAAGAGACAAAACAGAGAAGAAGGAACTCAAATGATCAATAGGTGAAATCCCTCAACAACAGCTTTCTAATCCCCACAAAAAGGCAAATCAAAGAACTCCAAGAAGTCATTGAACTCAAAGTCACCCCACAACATCTAAAGAACCAGATTTGACAAGAGGGGCACTGTTATTTCACTGTGAAATAGCAACAGAAACATCAACTCGCAGAGAAAGAACAAATAAACAATGTGAGCAGCGTCAATAGGTAATACTCAAGCAGCTCATCTTCTTCTCCTCCCATTCTTCTTCATCCCCTCAACACTCCATACAAGCTCCTTACTTAAAAGCAAACTCACCAAGCCTGCACAACAACAGAACCCTAATACCCAGTCCATGGATCTGCTTGTCCAGCTTCCCACACAAATTCCAAACAAAAAAAACACCAAATTTCCCAACAATCCATCATCAACATTCGAACCCAATGATTTTTTCATAACAAATATTAAAAAAACCGTAGAGATTATCAAAAAACCAATCACCCATGATTTCATTCTCATCCCTCTTCTACTCCCATCGGAATCACCCCTCCCAAACCCACCCCAAACCCCTTTACCGCCTCCATTTCCCCTCCAAGTATTCGAAATATTAGGTCCAATGGCTCTGGGAGAAGCTTCAATTTCGAAGCGAGGATGTAAGCGGATTCGATTATGATTTTCCCTGAACGCGCAGTGCCGATATTGCTCCGTTTCGCTCCACATAGAACACGTCTTCTCACGCATAATCCCCAAGGAGTAAGCCCTGGACTTCCAACGTGGATTAGCGAAGCCCTCATCATGCATTCCGAACAAAGAGCTCAAATTCAAGATTTGAAGTTGGGGAAAATTTCATCATTGCTGCGAGCCTGCAACTGTGCCGACCGTTACGATACATTAATGTTATTGGGCCTCAAAAGCATGATAGGCTTTTTCTGGTTAACTGGGCCGTGAAGAGGCCATTTCATTTACGGAGGGGGAGGAAACCATCTTATCGTCTTCCTCGCCAGACGTCGGAGTTGAGGAAATCTGTAGTTCTACAGTAAAAATGGCGTCCTTAGCGACTCTTCAGGGAAATTTGGCTTCTCTGAGTATTTCCTCAAGTTCTTTCCACGGCCAGACTTTCCTTCCTTCTTATCGACTTCCTTCGGTTTGTCCACTTCTCGTTTGTTTTGCTGAATCTGTCGATGTTTCGCAGCGTTATCTTGAATTGTTGTTCATTGGAGGGGTTTGGAACCGTTTTTGTATGTTGAGTGTGGCGGTTTCTGTTGCGTCGCCTTAAGATTAGGTTTTGTGTAGCAGACTGTGCTTACAGAATCTCGAGTTTAAAAACACCCTCATTGCGTCTTGAATATAGCAGTTTCTTCGCGAGTTGGCTCGATAAATGGAGCCTGTAAGATTGAAGGCGGATACGTGGAGATGATGACCTCTCCTCGAGCAATTCTTTGTTGAACTAGAACTTTTAATCTTTCTATGGAACTATGATTAGACCAGGAAGCTGTGGCATTAAGGATAGGTGCAATGCCCTTTTAATTTGGCAAATCTAGCTACTCGGGCTTCCAATCAAGGAAGCTTGGCTTTGTTTTCTGTGTCATGTTTGTAAATGACCGATTTCAAGTGCTGAAAACCTTGCTGAAATCAGCGTTTTTTTTATCAAGTTAGGTGTAATCTTTTTCTCTAAAAGCCATGGTGGTGTATGTGTATTGATATATCCTTCAACTGTAAGCAGGTTAAACCGAGAGAACCACCGAGTCACATTGTCTGCAAGGTAAAGAACTCTTGGAGCATTCACATTCACATTGTTTTCCTCTCAAAACTTATGAAATGCCATGCCCTGCAGGTTAAGCGATGGGAGAGGAAAGAGTGCAAGCCCAACAGCTTACCGGTGCTGCATAAAATGCATGTAAACGTTGGAGACACTGTGAAAGTCATTGCTGGAAAAGATAAGGGTAGAGTGGGGGAAGTCTCCAGGGTTATAAGGCACAGCAGTACGATCGTCGTCGACGACATCAATCTAAAGACTAAGCACGTAAAGAGCAAGGGAGAAGATGAACCAGGGCAGATCATCAAGATAGAAGCACCCATCCACAGTTCAAATGTGATGCTTTACTCCAAAGAGAAGGATGTTGTGAGCAGGGTCGGCCACAAAACTCTCGAAAACGGTAAGCGTGTTCGATACCTGCTGAAGACGGGAGAAATCATTGATGGCCCGGAGCAGTTTCAGAAGAGGAAGCTGAAAGAAAAGAAGAAGGAAGTGGAAGTGGTAGCTACTCCTGCTACCACTTCCTAGAAGAGTTGAGTATCCTTCGTGCTATCTGTTGTAAGTGTTGAAATGGTCGACCATGTTTTAATTAATTTATTTATAATTTTAAATAAATAAAATTATGATTTTAATATATAAATGAATAATAAATAGCAAGTTTTTGGAAAACGTAAGTCCCTCGGATCAGGTGTATCGGAGGCGCCGTCGAGGAGCAGTGCCCAGTTTCGGGTCGGCCGTATTGCATGTTTCCATGTTTCCTCAAAACTGGAAAGTACGCTGATAGCGTCGGCGCCGGAGCTCCGGTTAGTCTCGCTGATGTTTTCGAGTACCTTGCCGCTGAGGTAGCTTTGCGTTTCCGTGAAAATATCGCCTGCTTTTAAGTTCTGGTGTGAGTTTTCCTGGATACAGATCAATTCAATTTCATATTCTCTGATTCCACATTTGAGGTGCGTGCAGGTTCTTGAATTGGCTGGAAACGCCGCCCAAGACAACAAGAAAACAAGGATCATTCAGAGACTATCTGAATATGAGGCGATGTGCATCCTTTTTTTTTCGCAGGGAAAGGTCTGGTTTCAGTTTTCAGACTTCCGAAGCTTGGTTTGTACAGAGACGCTTTTAAGTATCTGAATCATCGTCGGAACTTGAATCATTCCTTCTCTGTTCGGCGAATGCTGGTATCAGCTTCTGCCGGATATCGTTGGGGACCTTCGGCGTAGGTACGGAACTTGTATCTATAGATTGATCCTTTTTCGGCATTGACCTAATTGGTGCATTCCTCACTTCTTTGCATGCTTTGTCCAGCATGATGAGGAAATCACGAACAATGCTGAATAGTCTCAGGCCTTCCTCTTTCCCGGCGTTGCCATGGAAGTAATCGGCCGTGTTCTTAACCAAGGCGGTTATTCGCTTCTCTTCGTCGAGCATCCGTTGAACATCATGTTCAGCGCTCTGCACAAAGCTCCTCAATGCTTGGTGAAAACCATTGTCTTCTGGGATGGTTGACATGTCGGAGTTTAGAAATTCTTTGGCTTTCCTTAAGCTGTGGTCAAGCCTGGCGACAATTCCAATCATGCCATCAGCGTCGATAGCTGCGGCCTTCCTGACGTTCTCGAGATCGATACTTAGGTTTGAGACAACCTGGAGACCAAGGCTTTTTATGTCTTCTTCGGATTCATGGGTAGAATCGAGGGAAAGGTCCTCGGACTTGAAGCTGGAAATGCTCCTCATTTCCTTGGCTGCCCTGGCTACTCGTAGCCCTTCTGTACGGATTACTTCTTGAACAACAAAGTGCAGAAGTGTTGTTTTTCCATCTACCCCCTTGACGTCTGCTAACTTTAGAAGTGTATCCAGCTTGAAAGCTTGCGCACCGCCACGGTATGTTCCATCATTCATCCTGTTTCCAGTCTTGAGAACAGCTTCAAGAAGTTTGAGAAACAACCTGCTTTTTCGTAATTCAGTGCAAGCAGCCTGCAAGTACAGTTTACTGCATGACAACCCGACATATCACAGAGCAGAAATGGCATTTAATGAGAACACATTTTGACTCGATTTCCGAAGACGACACTTTTGATGCACTAGGTAATAAAGAACTCATCTCATTTACCTCCAGTGTTCTAAATGACTCCTTCAGGACTGAGGTTTCCTCCTGTAGAGTGCACATGAGGAGCAGAGATTCTAGCCTCTTAAAAGAGAATGGAATCTCTACCAACTCTTTTAGAAAGCGGTCAGCTGAACCCAGAAGAGATAAGTTGCCATTGAAGAGTCTTAATTTTAATTCTTCATCTGTTGTTGGCGCCATTTTTATCAAATTCTGAATAAGTTCATGTGGTAGCTCGTTACCTGATTGATAAAAAAATGGTTAGAAGTATTTTCACATGACATCTCCATCTATGACATAGTTCATGCTTGAGAAGGAAAAAACCTTCTTCAAGGGCATCACGAACTTCTTCAGAGGTAACATTTAATGCCTTGAGTAGAATCGACAGATTCTGTGCCTTCTTGGGATGGATAATTTGAATAGCTTGATTTGAAGAATTCTTGGATGAAGATTCATTGGGGGTACCATTCTTGGTTTTCCCAGCAGCAGTATAGCCAAACAGGCTTTCAATCATCTCCTCACTGAACCTGTTTCACAAACGCAAAGCTATTCTAAATACAGTGATATATTCCTTGTTGAAAAATGCATGTTGCTAGAGGACTTACTGGAATGATCCACCTTTTATCTGTTGCCAGACCATCGCATCATCAGGTTCAGCTGAAACCTTATCCCAGAAGAAAGGTTTTAGCTTGGTTTTAGAAGCACCAGCATCACTGCCTTCTGATGCAGCAGATTCTGATGTGTTCTTCGTTCCTGACAATCTGGACCGGGGCCTTGAACCCATCGGGGGTGGTGGGTGTGGAGGAGGATCACCACGAAGTGGCGGTGGTCGTGGAGGAGGAACACCGCGGACCGGGAGCGGTGGGGGCGGTGGTCCAGGAGGACGAGGCGGCGGTGGCACACTGGGAGGTGGAGCCAAAGGTGCTAGAGGAGAAGCCACACTCGGAGGAGGAGGCACATGAACAACTCTTCCAGGAGGCGGCTTTAGTGGCGGAAGGCCATGTAAGGCAACAATCGGAGGTGGCATGCCAATGGAATCTTCAGCAGATTTTGGAGCAGCCTCAGCAATTTTTCCTTGAGAGATGACTATCTCTGAACTGCTAGGAGGATCTGAATCGACCGATGAGCTTCCACTGTAGTTCATTTTGCTTCTGAAAGACAGATTATCTTGCTTCTGTTTTTTCATTGAATTTTTTTGACTGGATGACTTCAATGAAGACCCTACAACACAAAAACACAGATTAAAGTAAACTCAAAAGAGTATCTACAACAATGCAAAACCTTTTTGCAATGAAGAAAACCATCTACAGGGTAAGAACTTCAAAATGACAGAAAAGAGAAGAAGGTACCTGCGGAGCTGTTGCTTAAGCTTAAGCTAAGAAGGGGATTGTCATCGTATTTTCCCTGTGGAGAGCCACGCCTACAGCAGCAACAACAGAGAATCACCAGAAGAACAACGGTAACTGATCCTGATACAACAATGGGAATAAACATTTTTGGCAACTGGTTCCACTTTTTCTGATGCTTCCCGCTGGATTTTTTTCCAGATTTCCGTTTAGCTGTTTCATACAATCTGTGAACTCTAGAATTGAAATGTTGGGGCAATGAATATCCCATGTATCTGTCATCCAACCCATCCAAATCCTCTTCGTCGTCTGCACTTGGAAGTCTGAGTTTCTTTCCCCCTGTACACTTGAGAAGAGTTTGCTTGACATCAGAGCAAAAAGAATTGAAACCACCGTCCATTTTCCTATGCAGAGAGCTTTCAGGCAAAGGTCCTTTGCAACAACTTCGCAGGTAGGAATGAAATTCTACGTCCTGCATAATATTCTTAGATTGCAGTAGCTGAAGCCGGCAGTCGGTCTTCACAAACTCGGCCTGCAGAAATACTTCTGATCAATCAAAAAGTGCAAATAAGGAGAAATTTTAAAACTTGAATACGCATTTACATAAACAGCAGCAACTTTTGAACATTGCTATATAACAATACAAAATTCTGAAGTTAATCAAAAGTCTTTTACCATCTTCTTATCGATGATTCCAGAATCAATCAAACAAGCAAGTAAAGATTCTTCCTCCTCTCCATTGCTTTCGAAGCTGATAACCGCCACGACCAAATGAACAAAAACAAGAGTCACGCAATGATAAGTCCCCTTCATAATTCTATTCATTCGAACCGTCGTCCCCCACATGCTTCCGCATCGCATCAGACCAAATGCAAGATATAATATGGAAATCAACTACGATACCAAAATTCATCCATTTATTCCAAGAACAGCTTCCGGAGCTTCGACAGCACACGCCAAACCACCAACCCGCGAAGCATTTCCCGAGACGATTGAAATTATTCCAATAAAAGGGGGACGTCTGCATGCACCCAAAATTCCTGCTCATGCATGAAATTCATAAATCCTTCGATGGCGAAGCCACTCAAGAGCACGATCCTGGATGGCGATTTCCATGCGTGCATAGGAATTTCGAAGGTAGAAGTTTTACCCAACGGCGGAATTCCGGCACCTTCATTCCCGAAGAGCAAATTCCTATTTTTTTATTATCAAAAATTGTTTTATAAAGGTACTTTAATTCAGCTGGTGCTATCGAAGAAGTATCATTATCATGGGGCCCACCACTGTGGGGTCCCTATCCGTGCCCGTGCGGAACCAGAGTTATGGTCCACGGGGACCAACACCTAACCCTGGTTAAGAGCAGGCTAACTCGTGTAATTTTGAGGGGAGCGCAGGGGCATAAATGCCCAGAGATTCACTACACTGGAATTTTCCAACTCCCAACGGAAACTTTTCAAAAAATTTCAAAACCCTCCTCCCCCCTCCTCTCTCTCTCTCCTTCGCAGTGGCCGCTCCCTTCTCTCCTCAATTGAATCTCTGTCAACGGTCGTTCTGAGTTTGGGGGTTGTGGATTTTCTTCATTCGTTTAACAGTTTTTTCGAATTCTTGAGGTCATAGACTGGTGGGAATCACAATTTTTTTTTTCCTTCAGCTTCATCGTCAGTGATTCATGTCGTCTTTGTGGATGCTGGGATTCAAGAATAATGGATACCTGTCTGTGTCTTATCTTCCTTTGCAATAAACGCTGGTCCCACCAGTAAACTTTTTCAAACTTTCATCTCTTTCGCTTCAGCAACTCTGTTACGCAAGACTTGCTTCGCTTCCATGGTTTCGAGGCAGACAACCAAGGCCGGTGTTCCTTGTGGGACTCAGGTGTGCGAGCTTTTATTTCTTTTGAAAGGGTGTGGTTTGGAGCATCTAGGCTTGTGCATTGAGCATTGTGGGCGTTTAGAGTTCGATTTTAAATTTTTTGGATACTTGACTTGCTGGTGGGTTAATGTCTTGCTTAGTTATTCGTGTAGATCTGTCGTAAAGGGAGTGATTATTCTTCTCTTTTACTTTTGATTACCGTGACTTATGTTTCGATTTGTCTGTTTATACAGAACAAGCTGGCTGCTAATGAGGTTCCGGGAGAAAAAAAGAGAAAAATTGGGAGCGGTAGAATGCCTCCGTTGCCTCCTATGAATGGTAGAAAAGCGCAAACGAGACAGGCATTATCAGTAGTTAATGCGGGCCAAGATGGGTCTGTGAGTAGCGGTGGTAATTCTGCTTCCGATTGTATTGCCATGGATTTCACGGCCGAGGACGTTGAGGCACTACTTAATGAGAAACTGAAAACAACCAAGTTTAACCATAAGGTGTGTGAGTAAAATTATGAATTTATAGGAAGCGCCTCGATTAGCTTTGAATATGTATCATGTTTTTTGAGCAACTAATTAATGTGATGCGAGTGTGGGATGTGGTTTTCCTTTTGCAGGAAAATAGTGAGCAAATGGCTGGATCCATACGACGTCTCAGGATCTGCATAAAGTGGTTTCAACAACGAGAAGGAAACTACATTTTGGAACAGGAGAAACTAAAGAATCTGTTAGAATTGGCAGAAAAGAAGTGTGACGATACTGGTAATTGTTACTTCCGGTTCATTGCATAATTATATTCTCTTCCAGAATGTTTCGCAAGCTGGGTAAGTTGGCAATGTTCATTCAGAGGTGGCATTGAAGGCCAAGGAGGATGAGCTGAATTCAATAATCAATGAGCTTAGAAAGAACTTGCAGACTTTGCAAGAGACCTTTAAAAAGGAGGAGCTAGATAAATTGGTATGTTCCAATGGGTATTTGTTTTATGATTTTCTTCTCTATTTATTTTTTGCACCAAAAAAATATTGTGAAAATAAAATTTCCAGGAAGCACTAGATTTGTTTGAGAAAGAGAAGGAATCCAGGCTTGCAGCGGAGAAACTGCAAGCGTCCATTTCAGATGAGCTCAGGCGAACTCAAGAAGAAGTGTCTAGTGCCAATCAAAAGGTAAGTGAGATTATCTATATGATTGCAAGCGGATACATGCATTTCACCAATTCCTTCCTATAAATGAATGTCGGAAGCCTCTTTTTCCATCCGCAGCTGAACTCCCTTAATGACATGAACAAGCGCTTGCATGAATACAACACAAGCTTACAGGAATATAATAGTAAGCTTCAGTTGGATTTGAATGCAAAAGATGAAACATTGCAGCGTGTTGAGAAAGAAAAGGCTTCTATTTTGGAAAGTTTATGCACTGCAAGGGGGGAAAAGAGATCCTTACAAGAGCAATTGGCTTCAGCACAAGTACACATTTTGCTGTTACTCTATTTTGCTACTCCACGCCACAGTGGATATAAGAATAGATTTGACTTAGCAGCATTGGTTGTTATCAGAACTTGATATCTGTACATTTTATGCATGTAAGGTCATGCGGGAAGAGGTTATTAGAGAGAAGGAAACACTTCGCAATGAAGTTGCGTCCATTAGAGGTGATATGCAACAAGTAAGGGATGACCGTGACCGCCAGCTTTTGCAAGTTCAACATTTGTCATCAGAAGTATCGAAATACAAGGAATGCTCGGAGAAAACAATGTCTGATTTAGATCGCATGACTGTCACATCAAATGAGCTGGAGGTTTGTTTCTCAGGGGCCCTTTCTTATCATGCAATCCAACTTACTTTATTGAATTTATTTTTCCTTTCATAGTCCAAGTGTGCATCTCAAGGCGATGTAATAAGAAGATTAACAGAACAACTTGCTGCTGCTGAGAGGAAATTGCAGGTTGGAGTTGGAATGCTCATTTAAAGTTTAGGGAAATACTGTCTGCTAATAGTGTTCTATCTGTCACAGTTGTCGGATGTGTCAGTGACTGAAACAAGATATCAGTTTGAAGAGCAGCATGCACTGGTCGTTGATTTAAGAAACCGCCTGGCTGAAGCAGATTCAAGAATTTTCGAGGGAGAGAAGCTTCGAAAGAAATTACATAACACAATCCTGGTAAAACTTAGATCTGATCTTCAAAATAGCCATCCAATCAAAGTTCCACTTTTTTTTCCGTTAAAGAAAAGTTGAATGTGGATTTCATTGGTTATCTGTGCAGGAGTTGAAGGGAAACATTAGAGTGTTTTGTAGGGTGAGACCCTTGTTGTCTGAAGACCGAGATGGAAATGACGCAAAAGTTGTTTCTTTCCCGAGTTCAACTGAATTACTTGGTCGAGGTATCGACTTGATTCAAAATGGTGAGTGTCCAATCACAGCTTAAAAATATTTTCCAACTGAATTTAGTTCTTTAAACATATGTTTCTGCCTGCTGACAAATAGTTTCTCTATTTAGGGCAAAAACACTCATTCACTTTTGACAAAGTTTTCGTGCCGGATGACTCTCAAGAGGGTGTTTTTGTGGAGATATCACAGCTTGTTCAGAGTGCTCTCGATGGATACAAGGTCATTCTTGACTATAAAGTCCAGTGCTATTTGAGATGATTATTGGCTTGGTTGTTTTCTTCGGAAATTTTTTAGAAATCGGTTCACCAGATCAAAAAGTTTTGTATTGCCCAACAACGTTTTTTTTTTTAAATTACCAAGCACACTGATATGACTAAAAATTCTATCAGGTTTCCATATTCGCTTATGGGCAAACAGGTTCTGGGAAGACGTACACAATGATGGGCAAACCAGTGCCATCAGATCAAAAAGGGTTGATTCCCAGGTCACTGGAACAGGTCTTTGAGTCAAAACAAATTCTAGAAGCCGAAGGATGGAAGTATGAAATGCAGGTATGGCTAAGTTTCCTGTTTCCCTACTCTGCACACTCCTCAATGTTACTTATGAATCATCATTTCCAGGTGTCAATGTTGGAGATCTACAATGAAACAATAAGAGACCTCTTAGTACCTAGCAAATCAAATGTTGATGGAAAGCAGTATTCTATAAAGCATGATGCCGGTGGGAACACTCATGTCTCTGATCTCACCATTTTGGACGTCCGGAGCAGCAAGGAGGTTTCGTATCTACTGGAGCGGGCAGCACAAAGCAGGTACCATTCTCTATCTTCTGCCGTCAATTTTCTGTTTGAATTCATCACTAACTTGGGTGATATTGTTTTCTCATCGCCTTCAAATGCTTTTGTGCAGGTCCGTTGGAAGGACCCAAATGAATGAGCAATCCTCAAGGAGCCATTTTGTTTTCACATTGAGGATCACAGGCGTTAACGAGGTATCGCTCCTTCAATGGAGATTATGATTCCACGTCTTGCAGTCAGCTGACATGCCTTGGCATATCATTCCAGAGCACCGACCAACAAGTTCAAGGTGTTTTGAACTTGATCGACCTGGCTGGCAGCGAGCGTCTCTCCAAAAGCGGGTCTACTGGAGATAGGCTAAAAGAAACTCAGGTATCCCCCCGAAGCCTTTTTTATTTCTTCAGGAAGCTATTCTATAAGCTCGCATTGCTCCTCTGTTCAGGCCATCAACAAAAGTCTATCCTCCTTAGCCGATGTCATCTTCGCTTTGGCTAAGAAAGATGAGCACGTCCCTTTCAGGAACTCAAAACTAACCTATCTTCTCCAGGTAAGAAGAAAATAATCACCCCCTTGGCGAACACCCGTATTCCACAACCCACATCGGAGCTCATTCTGTTTCTTGTTCCGCTTTCAGCCATGTTTAGGTGGCGACTCGAAAACGCTGATGTTTGTGAACATCTCGCCGGACCCTTCATCAGTTGGTGAATCACTGTGCTCACTGAGGTTTGCGGCGAGAGTAAACGCTTGCGAGATCGGCATACCACGGCGGCAAACCAGCCTGAGATCATTTGACAACTCCCGCCTGAGCATGGGATGATCGGAGCTCCTGAAATCAATCACTGCTTGTGGTAAATTACTCCCATTTCGATCAGCTGTGTGTTTTTCTTCAGGGGAAAAGAGTGTATTTGTTTGTACCACTCACTGACGCAGGAAGAGCATTTGGTTGTACTTCTGAGTTAGGTTCATATGAATTTGGATTTTCCTCTTTTGTGTTCGTTGTGACTAATTGGACAGGACAAAAAAAGAAGTCTTTTCAGACAATTTCTATTTCACAATTTAAGAAAAGGAGACATTTTTCAAAATTGCAATTTTTTATTTGAGAAAAATTTCCGATTGGCAATTACTCTGTCAAACGCGGCGTCTCCCGGATTCTCGGCTTGATTTCCGGCGGGAGGAGGAGTTTTCCGTTTGTTTTCGTTTTTTGCTGTTCCTGCTCGTTACTGGGAATGATTAATCTGGAAAATACAAGCGTCAATTGGCTGTACGATTACGGGGTCGAGGAGATTCCGGATTTTTCTGCTCAAAATTCTGGGTTTTTGTGGTCAACACAAACTTTGAATGCGCCATCAAGTGCAGGGTACACGTCTGATCTTGTTTAGTTGATCAGTGCTTCTATTGAATTGTTCCTTGTGATTCTTTTCGAAACCCCCCCGTTTTAGGGCTATGATGAATTGATAATGGATGTTCTGATGGCGTACGGAAATACATGCTGTTCTTGATATACGCAAAATCAACTGATCCTTAACTGTTATTTCCCTCATCTAATAGTGCCGAAACTGATGGAACATTTGGAGAATCAGATGCATCGAGAGAAACTGGGTCGAAAAAAAGGTATGTGTTCTTTATTTACTCTTGCAAGTTTGAAAATTTTCTGGTCGTTATGTATTGATGATGTATTCACAGAGCTAGAAATGATTCGCTTGCTTCCTCAAGCTCAAAAGCATGCAGGGAGAAGCAACGAAGAGATAGACTAAATGATCGGTAATGATTCTGTTGCTTTTACTATTGTATGTTGATGTTTTTGGTAGGTCTCTAGAGGCTTTTGACCTCTGCAGGTTTGTGGAGTTAGCTGCTATTCTTGAGCCTGGGAAGCCTCCAAAGACAGATAAAGGTTCTGTTTTGGTTGATGCAGTTCGGGTGATAACCCAGCTTAAGGATCAAATTCAGAAGCTGAAAGACTCAAAACTCAATCTCCAGGAGAAGATCAAGGAGCTGAAGGTAACAAAGATTCATCATATAGATTTCATGCTGACTGATGATACAATTTCCTCTGTTTTTTTTTTTCCTCTCCATTTTTGCAGACTGAAAAGAATGAGCTTAGAGAAGAGAAACAAAAATTGAAGGCTGAAAAGGAAAAGCTTGACCAGCAGCTAAAAACATTGAGCGCCCAGCAACCCCACATTGTACCAGCCCATAATCCCATTCCGGCTGCATATGCCAACCCAAGCCAGCCTTCTCACAACAAACTGGTGCCTGTTATCAGTTACCCCAGTGTCGCCATGTGGCAATTCATGCCACCTGCAGTAGTCGATACATCTGAAGATCATGTGCTTCGCCCACCTGTTGCCTAATTTGGCTGCTAATTCCTATGATTGCATGTTTGTAGGGTGTCCCTTGTCAGACTAGTTATTTTTACTTCACAAGGTTAGTCTTTATCTGAATGTTGTAACCTGATGTTTGATGGGTTATGGAGATTTCGTTGTTTTCCTGAGAGTCGAATTCATACTCTCTAGATTATGCTTGTTCGTAGCCTCGTAAATTGCTAGAGGTTTGTTTCACTATGGGTTTCATTTACTTGGATAGGAGGTCCTTGACTTCCAGAATTCCTGTACAAAAATGGGAACCTCAAATGCTGTGTGAACTATCCTAAACTAACTAGAAAGTTCATGAAGGTAAAGCATCTTAAATACAGGTTGGAATTTAATGACCCCCATGCTGGACCGGTACTAGTGTTTGAGGGCTACTTTGCATATTTTTGGGCATAGCAATTGTGATGATACAAAAGCTGTGTGGTGCATAGGTACACTGCACCTGCATAGCTAATGAGAAAGCATGCTCCTTATGCTGAAGATGAGGGAGGTTGTGATTGGAGTGATGTTTGAGGTGTATACTGATCATTTGCAGGCACAGATTCTGAAGCAACTTTTGATTCTTCCTAGGAAGATTTAATGTGGCAGCTCTGAATGAATCTATCAGAGAAATCCACATATTTTGTCCACAGAGGTTTAAGATGAGGGAAAGCTATATCTAGCCAAGGCTTTGCTCGGCCATTGAAATGAATCACACCTGCACCTTCAGCACTTGCAGCAGTTGAGTTCTCTTGGTAACCGAGTCCGAGCATGTGCCAAAATGGATCAATAATGTGGACATAGCCGTGGAATGCTATAAGCCCTGGTGGTAATGTTCCCAGCTGCCACAAACTCAGGTCTGATCTTAGATTCTACAGATACAATGAGAAAAGCTTCATTAGTAAACCATATACTTTTTTGCCTTGTTTTATTTTACAGCTTGTTTTCTTCTAGTTTTGTGTATTTGAGCAAAGGATGACTAGTGATCTGATAATCTGTAGAAGGGTTACCTCGTCAATCCAGTGATAATATGTCTGTGTTATATTAGATCTCTTCCAGGCTTCAAGATCGAAAATATTCATGCCGTAAGCCCATGCACATTCGTTAGGATCAAAGTTCTTTGATATCAGGGGATGTGAAAAGTTAAGGTAACTTTTTAGCTTCTTGGACATCACGAATTTATCCTGTCCTCTACATGTTTCAACTGCTCCATTCACTTTCCCATTCATTTGAATGTTCCAAAGAGGGGAAAGATCTGTTTGAACTACAATGTCATCATCCAAAAAAACCACTTTGTTAAGACTTGGAAACAGCTGCAAGAAGACAGTCGCAGGGTTGAATCAGTAACGGTGGATGGACATTTGTTAAAAAGATGTTATCAATGAAGCTGACCTCAGGCAAATGGATCCGAATGTGATTCATCAGAGAATTGTATTTGGGGCTCAGTGCTTGCAGGTTGGCTGCAATAATATGAGGCTTTTCGGTGTTTTTCGCGACTATATGGGATGAACCTCCCCTGTACACTGAACGAACTCGCTGGTCCTTCTCCATAGCCTCCAAGACAGGGACTTTCCCCTTTGTGAACCAGTCAAAATGGTGCAATGCTTTCACTTCTATGATTGCAGGTGCTGAAGGATGCAATGAGAACCATGCCTGCATCGATGAATAGGTCTTTCCATCTGTAATTACATGCAAAACAACCTTTTCAGGGCGCAATGAATTTTGAACAAGTGATGAGGCGACCACTGATGCTGCAAGGACATTATCAGATGCAAGGATGAAGTGAAAGAACGAGTTATCGACTAGTGCAGGGACCAGCTCTGCAGAAGGAAGCTGGTTGCGAGCATTTGCGTTGATCGTGTACTCATTTGCTAGCTTTAAAATGAGACAATGGAGCTGCTTCGGGATGCTGCTTGATGCCACATGGCGATACAGGTACTCCTGTATCTTAGCTGTTCTTGTTCTTTGCTCAAAAAGTGTAACCTGTAAAGCCAATTTGAAGCTATAGCTATTGCATGAACATTAGGAGAAAAATACATGTACCATTTCTTTGAGCTCAGTGGCAAAGGTTTTAGCATCAGGCCTTCTGTTTTTCATTTCAGCCACGAAATCCTCCAGTGTCTGAGGGATTTCCCGGTTCGGTTGCGGTGAAGTTTGATTCAGGGGCTCTTCAAGTACACGATATATCACATCTGGAACCTGTCACAAAACCAGGTATTACTTCTTTATATTAAACTGAAAGTATAATGCATTGGCTGGGTATGGGAAATGAGAAGAGGATGTCTCTTACAGTCATTTCTAGCCTTCTTTCTAAGAATCTTGGTCCTAGTTTCTTCCCTAAGCATCCTGCATTGAATCCAAATGACACTGTAAGTAGAAATCTACATGAAATTCTCCGAAGAGTGATTGATTCAGCATCCCATCTGCAGTGTTGTGAGTATTAACAAGAGGCAAAGACCTATCACAGAGCATTTCGTTAAACCATCAGATGTTTCAACTGCAGTCAACACAAACATGAACCGGAAGAGGAACATGAAGAACAGAAGAGAGTAAAACATTGCTCCATAGGACCATCTCCTTGAGCCAGATTTCACTTTCAGGAACTCCTGGAAGCTTTTCGCGTGCATCACGGTGATTCGTTGCAGTTTTGGAGATAAATGTAGCTGGTGCATCTTTGAATTTTCCCCAGGAAGAAGCAGCAGCAACTGCCTTTGGCTTGAAAGAGCAAGAAAGTGAACCCGGGAAACAATATGCTTTTGATGATGCCTGTGAGTTGCTATCCATCACCTAAACTTGCTTTGGATTAAGGCTACCAATGGAGCAAGAGCAGTTCTGTAGAGGGAACGTTGTTTCAAGGAAAATGACAGTCAGCTGAGGGGCGCTTCTCACATCAGTTGGCTTTCTAAGGATTAGGTGCTGGTGTTGCTTCACTTCTCCTCAACATCATGTTTGTCAAAAACTAAAAATTTTACCAATATCAAGATGCAAATTATCTTCATTTCATGCAAAATACCTCATGATCCAAACATCAAAATCAAAACCATCAAAGATTTAATGTTGGATTCTCTAAAGGTTGCGTCTTTTTTAAACAATATCAGAACATACAAGAAAACTCCACATATCACCAAATGTAACTGTAATGAATGGAATGGTTGAGGGGTTTATTTTAGGAGAAAATGAGAATAAATCAAGTTACTTGATTTACAAAGCACCAGAGAGTAAAACCCTCTCACGGCTGCACACACTAGAATAACCACTACCCCAAACCATAACTGTTTCCTGGTTCTCCAACCAGAAACCTGCGCTACGCCAATCAGCAACACCAGAAGGATTGCTCATTTCCAGAGATAACGAAGGGAAGGCAAGCATGTAGCAAGCTGCTTACAGTTTTCATGGCCGTGGATTGATGACTGTTCAGTGGAAATCATCATCCTCCCCAACTTATTTTTGATATCTGTACTACGTATATTATGTACAGTGGTCAGTGGACTGTCCATCCCGGCGTCCCCTCTAGTATTTACAGTCTGCATAACTGGGGTATCTTTAGTGCTATTTACATGGCTCCCCAGGCTTGGCCAGTTTTCATCAGTACTATTGTCCAATGCGCCGTTTAAACAACCATTGGAAGTGGAGCTGACTGAACTGGAACTGCTGCAGCCTTGGGAAAGCTTGTTGATTCCGGAGATGAAGCCTAGTCTGTTAGGCTGAAATTGTTCGTTGAGTTTGCTGTGTGTGACAGGGACCCTGAACACAAGAAAAACGGTTTAGCTTGGAACGCAGTTAGACACTAAACACATCCGATCATATCCACAGTACAGACAAAAATTGAGTAAACTTAATTTAAACGATGTAGATAGCCACTGTGGCTGCTGTCTTTGTGCATTCTTTAGTTCACATAAAACCAGCACAGGTTTCAAAAAAAAAAAAAAAAGTGAGAAGCATATTCAGAACAACGCCAATAAATCAAGTGTATGCATACGAGGAAAACACAACAATTTCTTTGCAGTTGTTGTTGTGAACATACCTCCCCTGCTGAAACTTTGATGTATGTAGACAATTGTAAACTGGAATCAATTCTTTTGACCTTGCTTCTAACGTACGGATGGGGAACTTTTCAATTTCAAGTTCTCCCCTGAATAAGCTTCTTCATCTTCATCAGAGCCACTAGTCAGCAACAACTGAAAGTATACCTACCAGGAACCCAACAAGCGTGAGATGCAAAATTCTTGGTGATAAGTAGAACTATTTCAATTTCCTAATCATAACGAAGTACCTCTGATCTTAACCAAAGGGGATTAGTGTTTTGATGCATTTGAAGTTCAGCTTCAGATATATGCATATTATATTTTTCTTCAGTGATGATCTTTTCTTCAGAAGTTAAATCAAAGTTGGAGGATGAGTGATTCTCATTTTCCTTGCTTGAAGAATATACTCTTCCGTTAACACAAATACCATCCTCTTCATACATGTCCAGGTTACCAACACCTTGATCCTTGCGTGTCTGCTTCTGGAAAATATTCCATTTTTGCAGTGCCTCTACCATCGATTTTCCATCACAACTGAGACTTGGCTCATTGTCAATATTAACTCCTGGAGAGATCATCTTACCATCACAAGAAGCAAAATGCAATACATATTGCATCAAACATCCAGGTGTCGAAAAAACAAGAAGATAGTAGTTCCTCTTCAAGGAATTAATGTCATTTTGCAACTCATTGCCTTTGCACTTGTGAAACACTGATGCAATTGCCCCAGAAAAAGAGTTTAAACGCCCTGCTGTAGCTGCAGCGGCGCTACTCACACTGCTTATCCATCCATCACTTCCATTTCTTATTCGGCTAACAGCTGGAAGGGTGATTGGTGAACTGGACTCACATAAATTTTGCGGGGTTAGCAACTGCAGCCCAGAATTCGATGGCCTGTGGATAGCAGGCTTTCCCACAGTGCAAGGTCCACTGCCTCTACAGTCAAGAGAATCATCAGCAAACTGAAAACTAGCCATTCCACCTGATGGACAAATGGCAAAAAGGTGGCTTGTTCCTCTGGAGGTACTCACCATAATCCATTGGCTATCACTACTAAAACTTATGTCTTGTATCACCTGTGGAAGCAATTTGAAAAATATCAGAATGAAACATTGTAAAAAATGCGAGTCAGTAAACAATAATCAGTAGCCTTACAGCATCTGTAAAACCCCGTTGTAGACTATAAAGATGGATATGAGACGGTCCTGAAGTTCCAGTGGAGTTAGACAGCCCTGGCATTATCCGGAAGACATTTATATTATGACCTTTAACTGAGGCTGTGACTAAAAGCATCCCGCTTGGATCAAAGCATAATGCTGAAATAGGACTTGAATGTGCTTTAAATTGTGCAACCACACTTTTGTTTATGATGTCCCTGACAATGACCTGAAAATCGAAGTAGAAACATCAGAGGGTCAATAAAACATGAAACCATCAAGACAAACCTAGCAGAGCGACAATCAGGAATACTAAGGATACCATGCACTTAGACAAGCTGCATACAAATATGTGATAATGATAAATATAGATACCATGCCCACATTGTCTGCATCTGCAGGATGCCCACTGGAGACTCCATTTATCTTAGTAACCGACGTTCCAGAAAGAACATCCTTGCCATCAGGCAAAAGACCAGAACAGTATCTCAAGAACTTCTTGCATCCCATATCACCTAAAGTAGCAATTCCAGCTGCTATCTGCTTGCTGGTCTCTTTTGCATAATGAGCAACAAGGCTACCATTTGACATTGAAGAAGGGAAACTGCATGAAGAGGTGGGGTGCTGCGGATTAACACGGCCTGAATTTGTCATAGCAACCAAACTTCCACTGTATGCCATCCAACGAGGTCCCACTGCAAGTGGCCCTAATCCCATATTCAAAGGTCCGTAACATCCAGGGGTTACAGTATTTGTAAGGATTGTATACTCTCTTTCCAGTGTAGCAGCATTCAGACAATGAATCTGTAAAGATTGCGTAAGGACAACAATAAATAATGAAACATACCATGAGAGTCATATTGTAAGTTTATAACTGAAATCAATCATACCTGTGTCGATTGCAAAACACAGACAATGCGGCTGCTAGAACGTACTAAATGTACAGCTGATCTAAATCTCAAAATATGTATGTAAGACTGGGACTTTAATGAATAAAACCAAACTACAGTCGGCACATGACTCCCGTTGATTGACAGATTATAGGGCCGCACGGAACCATTGTAAGGAGCAACAATCCCTTCCTGAGGACGATGAGTATCTTCAGAAACAGATACGTCTGCACAGATAATCAACAAAGGTCGACTATCTGCAAACTTGTCCTCAGATCTGGCAGAAGTCAAGGGTGCTGGTTGCATTTGCATGAAGGAAACAGCACAATCCTGCCTTGTGGCTAGCTTACAAACTTTGTCTGCTGCTTCGACATCCCAGACCTGAAACCCATGGCTGAACCCAAGCAAGAGAACCTGCCTTGTCACACCTTTTTCCAGTTCTAGTTTGTCGAACCCAGCCCACAAAACCTTCAAATTTGGAAATAGAGAACATAAAAATAGTAACTAGGAGGCACCAAATGCATGAAAATCTGCGTTTCATATCAAATTAACAGTAAAAGCATAAAGGCACTGATTAAATCCCGCGTCCCGTGACATTTGCTATCAGTTGCACAGTACATATTCAGTTTCAAAACTTTACAGAACACAAACAACTTAAGACTGGCACAAAATATTGCATACAATAATACAGGTGGATTCAAAATTAATAGAGACATTATTTTGCTATAGTAACTGAATAAAAAATACAGCAAACTAGAGGTGCAAATACGAAAAACAGGCTAGCTCAAAGTTACACAAGCAATGCATAATTATTCTTTCATTGTTTCACCTGATCATGATGAGTTTCCACATCTCTCTCCATAACAGCTGAAGCTGCAGATGCAGCAGACCGCATGGTAGAAGCAACGGATGACGCACCTGAGGAAACTATCCTCGAAAGTGTCTTGAAAGAGTGCGGAATAAGCCCCGTATTAATTCGGCTAGACCGAGCCACCAAAGCTCGGTCACCGCTTTTCTGGCCATCATTCCTCATTCCCATGGCCAAGGAAGGTGCAAATTATTCCGCACCAAAAGCGCACACTGCAACCGCTTCTTATCTCCTTCACCACATTAATTAACATAACATCCACCAAACTATTGTTTCTACGGTATCTACAATTCAATAACCCCAGCTAATCTGCCTCTGGTTCCATTTGTAATCATCCAAAGTTCAAACTTTAGCAAAGCAAACCTTCAAATTATGCACGTTCGCCACCGGTCAAGAAACCCATGAGCTCACGAAAGAATCCCAAACCGAAAGAAACAATACCCCTTCGGTGGGTTATCAAACGATAGGGAAAAAATTCCAGAAAAAAATAACCCCTTTTGTTTGTATATCACCTCGTGGGCTGAATCTCGATCAGCAGCCACCTCTACTTTATCAGCGAAACAACTGCTGACTAATCCAAGAAAAAGAATTTACCGAAGCTAATAATCATACATTAACAGGAGCATGTACAGATTGAATCAAGAATCGAAGGGTTAGAGATTTGGAGTTCTGAATGCTAGATAGTCAAACATGAGAAGCGCCTAATTGGGCTGAAAGAGAGAACGAAGAGAAGACGGAGAGGTAAGGCATATACCGGTGATTGCGGACGAAGAAATGTAGAACAAAAACATTACACCATCCCACTACCTCCCCTCGATCACGACTCTCCCCCCGAATTTTCTCCAGTCTTTCTCCTTTATGAAACCCCACGAGTCGTCCACTACCACACGTCTTCCTTTACGCCGCCGTCAAAACCCAGTTTTCACCGTGGCCGGTAACGGTGAAACATGAGCCAGCCAGAATCCCCAGTGGAGTTCTGTACACGTGGGCTGAGCGAAGAGGAACGCGAGTAGGTGGAGAATAGGAGAGATGTTTCGTATGGATTTGATCGTGCGGCGGGCAGTGGAGGAGCACGGGAGGATATGGACCCGAGAAGCACGTGATAACTTTTTGTCATCACCCTGGGGGTATCCGATGAGAATCTGCAGGGCATCTTCGCATTTCCCTTCGAATGTCTCGCCGATTGCAATGACAATGCAATCCCTTTTCCAGGTGGTATTGCGGAGTTTGCAGGCCCGGCCTCGGATCAGTGTTTCCGGTGCCATCGCCGGAGATTCCTTCGGAAATTGTTAAAACGAAGACTGCATAACGCAGCGACGCAAAATGGAAGGAGAAATTTGTTACCGCGACCCCGGTGGGCACGCACCTGTCTTCAACGCAATCTTCTTCGTCTTCTTCTTCGGTGTCCCACCGGAGGCTTCCACCGTGACATTTCCGCCGACCGCAACTCTACAGCGTTTGACGTGAAACGAAGCATCCGGAAAGGCTTGGCGGGCATTCAGTAGCCTGGAGCTGTTATCGAAGTAGAAGCAAGTGAGATTTGCGGCGGCGTAGTCGACGAGGCGGCGCTTGCTGCTGTTCCTTTGACCTGGAGATCGAAGACTGTGGAGTGGTTGCTTTTTTCGTTGAAGGATCGGAGTCAGTGAGGGCAGAGACGTCGAATTGATTGATTGAGAAATGGAGATCCGAAGTACGAAGGCTGAGGCCCAATATCTGGGCGATGAGGCCACTACGAAGTATGAGGAAGAAGCAGGACCTGCAACAGCAACCACAACCGGCGTCACCGCCCTCCGCCGCGTCATCACGAAAGGTATAGTTTGCGTGACTAGTGTTGCCTGTGCATTGTATTAACAAATATCAAAGTTCACATTTTGAATCAAACCCATGACTTGAAAATTTAGATGGCAGGTGGGTAAGTTCAGACCAACAAAGAAGTACCCGGGGCACTACAAATAGAGTACTCTGCCTAGGAAGAGCTTATAACGATGAGTAATAATCTCAAAGTATCACCATACGCGCCCTTAATGAGACAGGATGGTTACTCATCGTCTTTGTAGGGATACTCCTCCGGACTTGTTTCAGTAACTTCACCTGCAACTCGAATACATCGTCCCCTCTAAGCATGTCACGCAGCCATGTGACCTCCGTTTTCATGGAAACCTGATGTTCAAACACGAACTTGGATTAGAATGGTGGATTAAACTGGTTGAGGGAGGGATATGGAAGATGTCTCACCATTTCAAGTGCTCCTCTGATGACTCCACTTAGAATGTTGCAGTAATGAAGGCCTTGGCAAATATCAGGGAGCTCCACAAAATCTACAAGAGGATTGTCCTCCAGAATGAGGCTGCAGGTTGTGCCCTCAGCATCCCAGTTTGTCACAGATGCTGTCACTCCAAGGAACAACTTGAATCCCACCTAGCATTAACATGAGGATACTAGATTCAATTTTGATTCAAAAGATAAAGTGACTCGCAATATTATGATGAACTTGAGCATCATGATTCTGGGTCTAATTCATCAACAAAACAAAGCATACTCATAAAGATTGCATCCATGACCTGTGAGGATGGATTCATTTCTTTTCTGCAACCACTCTATAGGCGAGTAGATGAGATGATCGACACACACACTGAATGGAATTGTTTCTTTGATGCAATTTAATCCATACGCAAACGGCTAGAGTAACAGAGGGCAGAAGTTCATTTCTATGCAGGAACTTAGTTATTCATTTTCAGGGCTAATAGTGATCAGCATAACATTAAAATAGCAATTTACTGTGCAAAATTCAAACAAATAAATTCATTCAAGAGTAAAAGAAAAACACACTGATACAACGAGTAATAAATACCGTGTACATATACCTTGGCAATGACTTCAGCAGTTTCTCTAAAATCAACACATCTGGAGACATTAGATTTAGCTAGAAACTCGTCCACTAACCGGATACCGATATTATAACCCCTGAAACAAGACATTAATCAACGGATAAAAAAACCAACTTTACAAAACCAAAGAAAAACACCCAAAAGAGCAACTGAGTACATTTGGTCTAGCTGCTTATTAACCTCCTCCACCTCCTCTAGATCCGTCAGGAGCTGGCGTACCATTGCACCGTAGGTAAGTGTAAACAACTCCGCATTCTACGAAATCGAAACCAAATATTACACAATTACCCGACCAGATCCATCAAATCTTCAATAAAAATTGGGGAAAACGAAAAGAAAACAAATATATTAGCCGACTTTTAGTTCTATACACTACTTACCACGCGATCAACACTGGCGAAAATTGCATCCCCGGACTTAGGAGCTGCGGGAGCCATGGCTATGGAAAGGAGTGCGGGAATCGTCGGATTTGTGGAGCCGGCTACAGATGCAGAACCAAATCGGGAGAAAAACGGCCAATTTTGTTCAGATGAAGGCTTACAGTTTTTTTATATAATGTTTTATATTTTTAATTATAAATTTACATAACATCATTTTTAATTCAAAATATTTATACATAATATATTTTTTAAAAAATAAAATAATAAATGTTGAATAAATAAATGTGTAAATATGTTAAAGATACTTGAAAGTATAGTATTATTGAATATTTTTAAAAAATAGTTACTATAAATTAAATATTATATTTGAAAAAATAAAATAATAAATGTTGAATAAATAAATGTGTAAATATGTTAAAGATACTTGAAAGTATAGTATTATTGAATATTATTAAAAATAGTTACTATAAATTAAATATTATATTTGAATTTTTTAACGTGTAATCTCGGCCGTCGGATTTGAATGACTATGGTCGTTTATATGTAAATTATTTAAATAGGTACGTCGCCATTAATTTTAAATATATTAATGGTCACGTCAACTTGCACAAAACGACAAGTTACGTTGCGTTTCGTATTTGATTTCTTTATGCTACGTGGAAACGTTTCATTGGTTGAAGACATAGGCGATTTTTCCGCATTGTCGGTGCCCTTGGCCTATATGAGGGGAGCTCCTCGCCTAGAATCCTCATCCTGAAAATTCTAGTGCGTTTACGTTCGAAAAGGTATTTTCCTCTTCAATTCCTTTGCTGCCGTTGTTCTTGGGTGTATGGGCTTGTGATTTATGAGTTTCTCCTTTTCTTGTGAATCGATTTCTGTTTCCGAAGTTGATTTGAGCTACGACCTGGATTTCTTTTCGCTGGAAATCGGTTTCATTGATTGTTTCTTTCGAGATCTGGCGTAAAAATTTTGATCTTTTTGGGGTTTGTTTTGTTTCCGTGTTCTTGACCTACCGGTTGGTTTATTCCTCGTTCTGATGCGGAATGGAAAACAATCTTTTTTTTTGTTTCGTTTGAATCGGGTTTGTTTATAGATCTGTACGTGTTTGTAGTATTCAGTTCCAGGCCTTTTATTCACGGTTGAAGAATTCTTAGCCTTGTCGTTGCTGCTATTTTTTTCGGATTGCTAGAAGCTGTTTTATCCTGATTGTTTTTTTGTCAAGTGCAGATGCAGATCTTCGTGAAAACCCTTACCGGAAAGACCATCACCCTTGAGGTGGAGAGTTCCGATACCATTGATAACGTCAAGGCTAAGATCCAAGATAAGGAGGGAATTCCCCCAGATCAGCAAAGACTGATCTTTGCCGGCAAACAGCTCGAAGACGGCCGCACCCTCGCTGACTATAACATTCAGAAAGAGTCCACCCTTCATCTTGTCCTCCGTCTCCGTGGTGGAATGCAGATCTTTGTGAAAACCCTGACGGGCAAGACAATTACCCTCGAGGTTGAAAGCTCAGACACCATTGATAATGTCAAGGCTAAGATTCAAGATAAGGAAGGAATCCCCCCAGACCAGCAGAGGCTGATCTTTGCCGGAAAGCAGCTCGAGGACGGCCGCACCCTCGCTGACTACAACATCCAGAAGGAAAGCACCCTCCACTTGGTCCTCAGGCTGAGGGGTGGTATGCAGATCTTTGTGAAGACCCTCACGGGTAAGACCATCACCCTTGAGGTTGAAAGCTCGGACACTATCGATAACGTCAAAGCGAAGATCCAAGACAAAGAGGGCATCCCCCCAGACCAGCAGCGGCTCATCTTTGCCGGAAAGCAGCTCGAGGACGGCCGCACCCTCGCTGACTACAACATCCAGAAGGAGAGCACCCTCCACTTGGTCCTCAGGCTGAGGGGTGGTATGCAGATCTTTGTGAAGACCCTCACCGGGAAAACCATCACTCTAGAGGTCGAGAGCTCAGACACCATCGACAACGTGAAGGCGAAAATCCAGGATAAGGAGGGCATCCCCCCAGATCAGCAGAGATTGATCTTCGCCGGGAAGCAGCTCGAGGACGGGCGCACCCTGGCAGATTACAACATCCAGAAGGAGAGCACCCTCCACTTGGTCCTCAGGCTGAGGGGTGGAATGCAGATTTTCGTCAAGACCCTCACCGGAAAGACCATCACCCTGGAGGTGGAGAGCTCAGACACCATCGACAACGTGAAGGCGAAAATCCAGGACAAGGAGGGGATTCCTCCAGATCAGCAGAGGTTGATCTTTGCTGGGAAGCAGCTTGAGGATGGAAGGACCCTTGCTGATTACAACATCCAGAAGGAATCCACCCTCCACCTTGTCCTCCGCCTTCGCGGTGGTTGCTGAAACTCCTGATCTCTATCTTCTACATCTGTAATTCCCTTGCTCGCTCGTGTATGGATGGACAGGACAGGCCTCTTGCGCTTGTGTTGGGGCGTCTGTTCCCCTTTTAATAAATCTCTTTCAACGTATATTCATGAATTACTGACGGATAGCTCAAGGCTTGCCCATTCGATAATTCGTTATATAAAAATAAAAAAGTTAAAATTTAAATGACTATTTATATTTTTTTCATTTTATTTTTACAATCGATTAAATTCAATTTAATAATGTATTCTAAAAAATTTCAATTGAAAAATCATTAATAAATCAAAAAATAGTTTGAATTCAATTTTTCTAAATAAAAATACTAAAAAAATTATAAAATACAATAAAGTAAAAAGCCCAATGGAAATCCTCCGGCCATTAGACGTGAGGGATTCTCTGGTTTGAGACCGGCCGGCCGGCCACAAGGGGGTGTCGACGGTCGACTTGGTGCGGGACAGTTCTGTCTGATTGTCCTCGGTTTCTGCGTTAGGTGGATATGGGTTCAGAGATGGAGACCGTTGAACAGAGGCTTAAGTCCTTCGTTTCTCAGTTGCGGACGGAGTGTGGGATTTTTGAGAGACTCGTGTATAAGCACAAGAATCAACATAGGAGATCGTCCTACTTTCAGTATATTCTAAAGGTTTTGGTGGTTTTCGTGAAAGATTGAAGCTAATCTTACGTACCTGTTTGCAATAGTTTTGCTGCTTCACGCGCAGGTTAGAAGGGACCTAAAGCTTCTGAAATTGGCCAACTTGGGGGAGATTCTAGATTCCTGCTTTATCGTCATCAACGGGAACAAGCCAAGGCAGAAACTTATGACTTTGGAAACGTATTTTTCCTTCTTTTGCAGCATTACTTTACTCTGCAAGTATTTTTTATGCTTTGTGCATGTACCGCGTACTTATTCGCTGTGCATAGAGCAATATTTATCAAATTGATTTTGTAACTATTGAGGGAATTGAGTTCTGTAGTATGGCATTGAAAGAAATGACATCTTGGGAGATGACTTAAACCAAATGCACCATTATTGCAGGAGTTTCTTGCTTGATATCTTGGATCACTTGGAAATCGGCTATGTATCATGAAAGTAAAGAATATGTGATGCCAGTTTCTTGTCTGTGATGTTTTCATCTTAGTCATGAATGATTTTGGGTCATAGTTGATAATATTCACATGGATTAGATGGTTACATGCTTTGTATTCTGTGGTACTATATTCATTTGTTCATTTTTTGACAGTTTGAAAAGAAAACGATGTGGTCGCCTCAAATATAACTTTTTAGAGAGGCTTGTGGGAGTTATGCGGCTGTTGTCTGAGGTTGGATCATGTTACCTAACTTGAAACTGTTATGGGTTGAATGCATCTCATAGTGACTTAATTGCAGATGGTTGAACCTTTACTGAAGGCAGCTATGTATCCTTACTTTTGTTACTTTTCAGTGGTGCTGTTGATGATACGCAGTTCGAAAGTGTGTTATGTGAAGTTCTTGCGTTTTCTTGATTATTTTTGTGTGTGTGCATTTGAGTTTTGATAGTTCATGGTGTAAAATTTCTCTTTGACTCGGCAAAGGCAGATATCCACACTGTTTGCTCAGTCATTTTTCATGAAGTTTTCTGTAACAATTTTGGCTGTTCTTGGACGTATTAGAGTACTGATTCAGCAGGTAAGTTTCGCCTTCGGTAAACCATATTGATATCTTGGTTGCCACCGTTATTTTGTTTTTTGACGATTTCTTATGCCTGAGTGTTTTGCGTTTAGTGCTAAAATTTCACGTTTCTTCTACTTATAGATACTTCATGATGGTGTCCTTGTGTACAACACCGTGAGTTCACTTTCTCAAAAGCATCATGCAATTAAACTTAATCAAGATGGCATTGAGGTGGATTCTCCAGTTCTAGCTCTAGCATCAAATATCTCTTTAAGTATTGCTCATTTTCACTGAGTGGCTATCATTTTCATATAATGCAGGTATTCCGAGAATACTTCCCTAGCAAAGAAGCTAGTACTACAGTACTTGAATGTGTTTGGCAGACTGATAAATATGTGCTAGTTGAGAAATCACACGAGTCTGACTCTAACGACCAAAGCAAGAATGACCAAGATGTCATGCCATTAGAGGAGCCAAAAATACAGTATGACAGCATGGATGTTGTATTGGGAGGTACATTCTGATGCAGCAAATATTCACGTTTCCTAGTTTTGTTGGTGATGTAGAAGGTTTTGCAGGTTTTGAGTCAGAAAATGTCGGATTGGATGTTAAATTAGAAGATCCGGACCTCGCTCATGACAATAAGGTGGATGCTCAGTTGAAGATCAATGACACGCAAGTTGAAGACACCGGGAGTGGAGTTGAAACCTCATGCATGAAGACACCTTCCCCGAGTCATATTAGCACACCATTATTTGGTGCTAACGATGGGAAGAACATTGCAGATGCTTCGTACAGTTATGACAAGATTCCAGAGAAAACAAGCACTTCCATGCACAAGAACTTGACTGCCAGTTCAAGAGGCGTTACGCATTCAAAAAAGGAGAAGAATAAGGTAGCTTTCATAGCTGTTCAGCCACAGCCAACTCCATCAACCAGAAATGAACCCCTGTCCTCTTCCATTGAAGTTGAAAGGAAGGAGGGGGGTAATCAAGATACAGTTTTAGATCTTTTGGCGAGAGTTAGACCCTTGTAGAATGTGACTGAATCCAGGACCACAATAGATATTTATTTAAGTATCACATTTCTATTCGTTTTCAATTCCTCGTTTTCTCTTACTCGAAGCCAACATGATGAACATGGAAACGACAATTCCCACAGTTCATCTGTGTTTGCAACATGGTTAATTGTAAAGAAGTTTTCAAACAAAACCTGAATGCATAAACCACCATGAATCTCGGAGTAAATATAAGAAAGATGAGAGATTCACTCTGTTCCTATGGCTGCAGAAAGCAGACAAATTTCTCAAGTTAGGAGAGTTTTCATGGGATGGAACTAGACAGCACCTTCAGATAGTTTAGAGAATCCAAGCTTCTTCAGCTTGTTAGCTATGGGATTCACCCATGCCTTGTCAGGATGTCCGCATTTTATGTCAACAATCTCAACAACGCCGGACTTCTTCACAGGCTTACCTCGCCTCTGAGGAGTAGCATCCAGTGAAACATTATCACCTTTCAGCATTGGGATTTTGTTGCTACTTCTTGATTGTCGCCTGGTTCTCTTATGAGTCTCTTCCAGCACTTTTGGATTCTTACAACTGCTTTTGCTGCTGCTTGCTTCATCAGACGCGGGTCTGGTTTTCGTTTTTTCAAGCATTTCTGCCCCAGCAATTGAAGAGGAGGGGGGTTGTGGTGCACATGAAGACAATTCTCTGGACATGAGGGAACTGATCGTCCCTGTGGTTCCAACTTTAACAGATCCCCCACCACCCCTTATCTCTTCAAGTGACTGAGCCATTCTACACTATCAGTCCTAAAAAAGAAACTAATCTGGTAACAGATCCTGCAACAGGAAAGGAAAGCATCGCATCAGCTTCAAATTAAGAACATTGCTCCCCCACAGAGGATTCTAGCTAACATTTTTCACTTTCCTCCTTACTCCCAATATGAAATATTTCTTTCTCTATGGGTAGGAGTTCACTTATGTTTCCTAAACGCATACATGAATCTACACAACAAACAGAAGGAGCATCGGAAAGCCCAATGCTAGTTAAGTCCTAGGACCATCTCAAAACTATTTGGTGAAAAATTTGCCTACTCATTCTGTTAAAAAAACCAAGACCCCTCAAACAAGAATCCCACAAGGAAACGAGAACCGAGCACAAAAAATTGAGCGTTACCCACAAAACCCAAAAACTCCAGTTTCCGAGGAAAGACGTAAATCCAATCTTCAGAACCGAAACTTGAAGCCAATAACCAGAAATGAGGAAATGAGAAACGCCCAGACGCCAAGCAGAAAAAAAAATGTGAAAGAAAAAGCTTCCAATCCGCATTGCTACTTCAGGTAAGACTGATGAAATCTTGCACTAAAAACCAACCTTTTATGCGAAAACAACCAATTCAGCAACCACCCAAAAACGAGATCCGTCCGCGTTTGGTTCTCCGGTGTGTACTGTTGGGTGGTATTTTCTCTGTAGCCTCTTTCCAGTTTCCAATCAAAAAGCCTGGCTACCGTTCCCTATACGATGTCTTCAGGTTCACCTTTTTCAGCAGGAAAGCAGAAACATCAAATCCCAAATTACTATTTTATCCCCTCCAAAAAACCAGAAAAAGAAAGTCAAAGCCGGCACGTGACTCCCCAGCCAATAGGCCTCCTGACGCACTATACTTGTGGGCCAACTCGGGCCCACACAGTCCCAGTCGGCACAGGCCGGGATGGGTCAACTGTAAGTATCCGGCCCGCCCGAAACGTTTTTCCAAGCCGGGCCGAGTCACAGCACTTGGACCCAGGGCCGGGCCTGACACATGAACGGTGGGACCCGCGCCCTGCGGGCTAAATAACATTTTATTTCTTGCAATAAATATATATATTAATTATTCTCTTTTATCCCAGAGCTGTTTTCACATTCCTTCTCATCGCTGCAAACCTTTTGCCCTTGGCCCTGAAAGGTATTTGTAATAAAAACCGTACCACAGACTTCAGATAAAGAGTGATTAAGATTCAAAATACAAAATCTGATATACGAGAAACAGGGCCTAGTCTTACAAAATACCACAGATTAGCGTTTGAAGGGTAACAAAATCAGCTCTTTGGTCCACAGTTCAGGTGTTGGGGTGAGAGGCTGAAGTCCCCAATCCTTTGAAGTCTAGGTTGGAAGAGGATGGCATCTGGGGTTCAGAAATTTGCATTTGTTTGTCTTTGATGTCCTCCTGCACAGCCTGAAACAAAAGTATCCATGGTTCTACTCTTTGAAAGCACGGTCTTGGTAAGCAAATGCGTGGATGAGTATGGTGTTTTTCAAAATACCTGTAGGAGTTGTGTCATTCTCCCAGTTCCATAACTGAACAATGGATTTGAAGGAGAGTTTGATACAGGAGCATGTTCGGCCGGAAAGGCTACTCCAGAGTTGCTGGTATCTTCATTAGCTTCATTACCTGAATCATCATCGTCTCCAGAAGATTTAGACTCATCCTCCCATGTTTCTGAAGACATCAGATCATCAGCATCAGTAGATTCTGTTGATTCGGCCTTTTCTCCAACTACAGTGTTAGATGTGTCTTCATTGACATGCATGTTGGCATTTTGATGGCTTCCCTGGTGAACTTGGTTGCTAATAGGCCCAAGAAATCGTTGGCCAATGGCTTGATCTGGAGGAAAAACAGACAAAGGCTCGACATGGTGCACATCTTTGTCACCTTGAGGGGTCTGAGATGGATCTGGAAGCAGACTGGTTGAGCTCAGCACCTTGAAAGGAAAATCAACAGGTTGAAGCATGACAGGAAATATATTACCAAATGGATGAGCACACGCAGTTGGTTGTGGAGTTGCATTTCGGGGTTTCGTAATCCCGAGCTTTCGACGGCGAGACAGGCCTCGTTTTTCAGCTGGGAAATAGACATCATCCCTTCTGATCATTTCTAGGTGTGGAGCAATGTCATTTTCGGCAGTAACGGGAGAAAGATGTCCTGGCTTGAAAACAACACCCCTCAAACTTGTGGCTGAGTTGTCAATTCTAACGGCAAGCAAATAGCCATCATCAAAGGAGGCCTCTACAAAACCAGCTACAGTCCGGCCAACAACACACTCTGTTTCATCAATTCCTTTCAGGTTAGGATCTTTCCGTGGATGGCTCCGCCTACGCTTTTCAGGAGGAACTAGCGGATCACTTGAGCTCTCACCTTGAATGAATGGATTCATTTCAAGAGTACTAAAAGGAACCTGCTAGTCTCCAGGGAAACACCATGAAATTATTCACTTGTATCCCAGATCTTTATATTCCTGCCAAAGAAATTAGAAGTTATCCTACAACTGCAAGCACAAAGGGATAAATACCATGGAGGAGGACACAGGAGATCTCTTCCACATAGCTACTGAACCAAGTGTTCATAAAATTAGGAGATCAGACTCTCAGACAACATCCTTAGAACATTAACAGACAAAAAAGATCTTGGAAAATTCTAACAAACCAGCAAAGAAAATAACAGCGTCGTAGGTACTGAAGTATACAAATCAGCAATGCCTTAAAGAGGAATATGTGCAAAGAACAGCCAGAAAACAGCGGATTAGAAACCTTATGTTCATTTTTGCGAAGCAAATGGATAGTCCAATTAGACAGCAGCAATCAGAACTTTGCATAAAAACTGTATCCAGTCACTGCCCCTAAACCCAAAAGACTGATCTAGCTTCACAAAAATAAATAGAAACTTATTGCAAGAGCTCAAGGAAGCTTATCCTGAATACGATCTTCGTAGATATCTGGCATATGCATACAATTGCAACGTACCATGTTTATCATATGGTCAACACAAAAGCAAACTTTCAATTCAACAGAAACCAATAGCACACCTACAAAAAAATCCCAAGTACAATCATATGTTCATTTCACTGAAGGAAACCAAATTTATAAAGAATTTTCAGGAATTCAGCTCGTCAATATTTTCATTCTGGGTGCACACACTGATCGCAAAACCTCATATTTACAAGGCTTAGTGCAATAATCCAAACTATTAGCGAAGTTTCAAAAATTAGACAGATCTCTCAACACCGTCAACGATCCAGAAAATACGCCATATATTCCAAATCATATAACAACAAACTATTCCCATCAGTTGCACCCACCTAGAATACTCCACGACATCTAGAAATGACTGTGATCGGTATCCTTCCAAATCTTTCAACACAGCTAGGATTACAATAGCACTGAAATCACAAAGAGGGAAAACCAAATATTAACCCATTCCCCTTCAGCGCAAGTCAGGGAAAGGGAAAATTACCCAAGAAAACGCTGAAGCTCATTCATTCCCCCAACACATAGCTTAAACCCATAGCAAACCCAACACTACCCACACTCTAAACCTTAAATTCAAGCATCCACCCGTAGAAAACGAGAAAATAATCACACCCAAAACATTACAGTAAACGACAAAACGCCAAAGAACTTGCAATACCCAAGGCCGAGAATGCTTTGTCTGATGTAAGTAGCAACCGTGCAAACAACCCCATCACCTCCTCGACGTGTAGAAGTGAAGCATCTGAAAGAACAGAAATCCGGCTGCGGGAACAGAAATCAAGTCGCCTAAAATTTGGGGAAAACACTTGCTATAAATATTTTCCTCTCCTCATAGAAATGTAATAACGGTTAAAAAAAGTTGTCATAATTCATTTCATTAGTTGTAGGAGAACTTTTTCTAAAAAAAAATAATAATAATTATCTAAATTTATATATTTTTAAATTCTAAATTTTGTTTTTAAAAAAATTCTTGTACACCAACCCAAAAATCTTAGCTTCAATTTGAATGAATTCAACCCTGAATTTTAAAACAATGAGGGCGTAAAGAGCATGGATTGGATCCAACTTTATGATGATGCAAGCACCGAGCAGAGGCTCGTTTGAGCGCAGGAGCGCAGGAGCGCAGCCTTCTCCGCCGACATCACCGAGCATGTGGTTCCCCTAATCAACTACGTTTAGATCAGTGTTGTTACAAGGGTGAGGGGTTTCTACTACAGTATCATCATGTAATCATCAAATACTGGTTGGGGGTTTATGGGAAGCAACCGTCATCAACAGTGTAGAAAAAAAGTAGGAGACCTTTACCAAGGCCAACAAAGCTAAAACCCAACCCGATGCAGCAGCCTGTGCTTTATCCAGGATTCCAGGAGTTGATGCAGAGCTCTTGCAGCAACAGCCTTTCATCCCAGACTTCCTTCTTCCTGCGTGTGAGGTTGTCTATCATCTTTCACAAAATACATGTAAAAAGAACCAATGGGCAAGCCACTCAGCATTGGTGCACACAGAGAGAAGGGATTTTTTTTAAAGAATTGAACTAAAAAAAAAAAGAGCAAGGAAGACCAGTGTTGCTGTGTGGAAGGTGTGTTGATGAAACTACATTTCATCCACAGCCACAGCAAAATAAAAGGTTTTGGTGGCTTTCTAGTTGTCTCCCACAAAGAAGTTTTTGACTGAGCCACCGGCATCAAGATTCAAAAAGAAAATCACGACAAGGGTTAAGTTTTTGTTTCACTTGCATTAAGGCTATCCAAGACAACGGATTTTCAACCTACAAGCTGAAAATCTCTAGAATCCAAATCCTAGTCTCTCAAACTAGCAAACAATCATGATGTATATCCAAGGGTTTGACTCAACAGCATTTCTTGGCAATGGTATTCCACCTCATTCAACACAAGAACCAAAATACTGACTCATACGAACCGCAGATGAAGGTGTGTCAGCGGTAACGACTGATTCAAGATTCGCAACGCGAGTATCCAACGACCTGAACCTCTTATTCAGCTGCATCATCAAATCAACAAAAAAGGAGCATTATAGCGACATGTAATGGACGAAAACAGCATGTACGTGAGATCCAGAGTAGATTGTTACACTGGAAGCCATAGAATCGCGCTCGATCCATAGATCTTTGACGACGAATTGAGCAATTGCCGCAGAGGCGGAACCGAAACCTAAACTGAACCAGAATAACCTCGTTCGAATCAACATCGCCGTTCCCAATCTCCCTTCTCCCTCGGTATCCCAATTGTTCCCCCTGAGACCTCTTCATAAGGCTTATATTGCAGATTTTTTTAGTATTTTTCTAAAAAAGAAATTTATTTTACTATATAATAAGCAAAAACCAAAAAGAAAAAAAAAGAAAGAGAAAAAAAAGGTTTAATTTCCATTTGATTTTTTTTATTTGGTTTTGTAACGTTTAAACGTTTTGAAATGAACTAGAAGAGAAGAGCCCCCGCCTGCGCTACTCAAATCAAGCCCGTACTCAGCATCTTGGATCTCTCTTCGAAATCAAATTCATCGTGATCCGAGGTCGTGTATGCGATGCTTTTTGTTGTTATTTTGGATTCTCGCGTTCACTTGGAATTTGGTGGATTCTATTCAAAATTGTTGATGGCTCTTTTTTTGTTTTAATCTGCAACCGATGGGAGATTTTTGAAAATCTGATGATCATTTCTTTTGTTGTTAACTTCGGTTGAGTAGAAGTTAAGGCTATGGAAGGGGTACTCGTGATCTTGGATTGATTATTAATGCCGGCGTTTAGTGTGTTCTTCATATTTTCGGAGGACTTTGTTGCTGAAAACGGTTACATTGCTTGTTGTGCTGTGTTCGACAATCATTGAGATTTGATCTTATTTTAAATGGCAGGCTCCGCAGTTGCTATCCAGCCATAGAATCCGCTGCTTGATTTTATTTGGAAGTCCTAGTCATGAAGATTACCAAGCCGCTCAAGGAATTAAAGCTATCTGTTCCAAAACAAATTTCACCCATCTCAAGCTTTCTGTAAGCAAACCTTAAAAAGCAGCTATTTTTCCCAGTTGCAGTAGTGTGGGAGCTGATTCATATGTTTTTTTTCGTCTATTGTGTTGATAAAGGACTGCCAGCGGTACCTTTCAAGATGGAGATTTATTGCTGAATCAAAAGGGTCTCCGACTCATGTCACAGGAGAAAGAAACCACTGTAGGTTTTCCAAATGCCTTGTACACTTGCTCAAATCTAATTATTTTATATAGAGAATGGTTATCTAAATCAGTCAAGCAAGAGCTGTTCGGTTTCTGATACATCTCTTGTTTATGGTTTATTAGCAATCAGGGAAGCCTCTAGATATGCAGTTCTTGTTGGAAGATCTTGAGACCGTCAAAGTTATTGGGAAGGGAAGTGGTGGCATTGTACAACTCGTTCGCCATAAATGGGTTGGGACCCTGTTTGCCTTGAAGGTTAAACCGGAGAATCCTTGTAGAGTTTTCGTGTGCGTTTGTCTGTGTGTTGATGTCGACCTTTTTGCGTGCGCTTCCTTGTTGTACTTTTTTGAAAAAAATGTCACTTCCAGTTCAAGTTCCTCTGCAGGTTATTCAGATGAATATACAGGAGGATATCCGCAAGCAAATTGTTCAGGAGATAAAAATAAATCAAGCATCACAATGTCCACATGTTGTGGTTTGCTATCATTCCTTTTACCATAATGGAGCAATTTCTCTTCTCTTTGAATATATGGATCGTGGATCGTTGGTTGATGTTGTCAGACAAGTGCACACAATTCTAGAGCCTTATCTTTCTGTTGTCTGCAAGCAGGTTATTTAATATCTCTCGCTAAAATTCAGTATCTTTTTCCTATTTATCTCCATTCTAGCTTTCTGGTGCTTATTTTCAGGTTTTACAAGGTCTGGTGCACTTGCATCACGAAAGGCATGTGATTCATAGAGATATAAAACCTTCAAACTTGCTTGTGAACAGTGAGGGGGAAGTCAAAATTGCCGATTTTGGAGTGAGTACAATGATGGCTAGTTCCATGGGCCAGAGAGACACATTTGTTGGGACTTATAATTACATGGCCGTGAGTACTCTAAATTCTTTCTCTAATGGAGGTTCACCTTTTATAAATCTGTATCCTTAACAAGATCATGAATTACAACGCTCTTGTCCTTTTTCCTTGTGAAAAGCCTGAAAGAATAAGTGGGAAGACTTACGACTACAAAAGCGATATATGGAGTCTTGGCATGGTGATTCTTGAGTGTGCTGTTGGCCATTTTCCCTACAACAAATCTGAGGATCAACAAAGCAGCTTAAGCTTTTACGAGCTTCTGCATGCAATTGTTGGCGGTCCATCACCTTCTGCTCCACCAGATCAATTCTCTTCCGAATTCTGCTCATTTATCTCAGGGTGGTAAGGATATTTCCATTTTCTTTCATGGTACACTCGAAAGGCATCGTAAGATCGATGATCAATGACCCTAGAGGTGGTTCCATGTTAGGGTGAATGGCTTCACTCACCACTAGATTGCACCTTTGCATTGCAATATTACATTTTTTTGTCCTCCAGTCTTAAAAGTGTTTTCCAACAATGCAGCTTGCAGAAGGATCCTAAGGATAGATTGTCATCCTTGGAACTCCTGGTCAGATGTTTCTTTCGTTCAATGCACCCATACCCCTCGTTTCCTCAAATTGCATACATTCAACTAACAAACTGAAGCATTACCTGCAGAGCCATGCCTTCATCAAGAAGTTTGAAGATACAGACATCAATCTCAGGACCCTTGTCTGCAGCTTAGAAACACCAGTGAACTTTTCAAGATGATTACCCTTGTCTACATATCATCAACTTCAGGTTCAGGAAACTCTGCAAGTTGAACTCTATAAATCCTGAACTTTACGTGATCATGTTTTCTTACTCCCCTTGATCTCCTACTATCTTCTAACCCCTGTCAGTTACATTGGACTGGTTTTCACAGGGTATACAAGTCTGCGGGATACATTGTACTACCACCGAGTGTCTGCTTTATCTTACCTTCTTGCTTCAAGAAACTCAACAGATGTTACATTTTCCAGATGGGCATATCTGACTATCTCTTTTTGTGAGTTCTGTTGATAAATGTGTGCTGGTGGATTCCTGATGATGCAGTGAGTATTTCTGTAAGTTCTGTTTTCAATAATGAATTTTTTTAAAAATGAAAATAAAAATATTCAATAAAATGAATTAAAAATATTAAATAAAAATATGTTTTGTTGTAAAATAAGAAATTATTTTGTAGTACTTTGTAAATGAATTGAAATAGAAAAGTAAAAATGATATGATATAAAAAAATGATGAGAATAAAAATGAAAATTAATTCTCAAAATGATTTATTTTATATTAATATGTTATTTTCTAAAACAAGAGTTTATATTTTCATTCTGTGTTATCATTTCATGGTTTTTTATTATAATTATTTTTATTATTACTCAAATAATATTTGTTAAATAACATACAGAAAAAGTAAAAAAAAAAAAACTAAAAATAGCTTATGATGGAGGTGTAATAACTCATAAGGAAATTCACGTTCAGAACTATCGCAGTTTTTGACCGAGTTGTGTTCCTGGATCCTGGCTGCGATTCGCTTCCTTGGCAGTCATTCTTCAGAATCCCTGCGTCAAACCCCAGTTTAGGTTTTATTTCTGTTGAAGCTTCCTTCTTCAGCACACATCGTTTCATCAATGGCGGCGCCGGAGCTTGCACAGACGGAGCCGGAGGGAATTGAAGGTGTGCGGATGACGTGGTTCAACTGGCCGAAGACCAAGGTGGAAGCTTCCAAATGTGTGATCCCAATTGCGGCCTCAATTCAACCGATCCGCCCTCACGTCGATCTGCAAACCCTTCCTTATCATCCTCTCCGGTGCAAAACTTGCTCTGCTGTGTTGAATCCTTATTGCCGCGTTGATTTTACCTCCCTCATGTGGATCTGTCCTTTTTGCTTCCAAAGAAACCATTTTCCTCAGCATTATTCCTCGATGTCCCAGACGAATTTGCCTGCAGAATTGTATCCTAATTTTCCCTCGATCGAATATTTGATTCCCAATTACCAGAATGCTCAGAATTATAATAACCCTGTTCCCATTGCTTCTCCGATTTATTTATTTGTTTTGGACACCTGCATGATCGAGGAGGAATTGGAGTTTGCCAAATCGGCCTTGAAACGGGCTATTGGGATATTGCCTGAGACGGCATTGGTTGGGTTTATATCCTACGGTACACAGGTTCAGGTGCATGAGCTGGGGTTTTCTGATATGACCAAGGTTTATCTTTTTAGAGGATGGAAGGAAATCACGAAAGATCAGGTGTTGGAACAGTTGGGACTTGGTCCTTCTGGTAGGCGGGCTGGAACTGCCCTTCAGAAGGGTGGTGGTGGGGGTGGTGGTCCGAGCCCAATTGCAGGTGCCGGTCCTAATTTGGGTATTAGCAGGTTTCTGTTGCCGGCTTCTGAATGTGAATTTACCCTCAATTCGGTAAAAAGTTTATTTATTGTGCTCAAGTCATGCTCTAATTTCTATATTCTTTGAGCTCTAGCAATGTGTATGCTTAATTTTTTTTTTTTTTTTTTTTGAAACTTTGCTCGTCTTTTGTGCAGAAACGTTTGCATAGCTGTAGTTGAATGACCTTGAGCCCTTTTTGATATCCATCTTTATCTTGTTTCTTGCAGTTATTGGATGAGTTGGTAAGAGATCAGTGGCCAATTGCAGCCGGGAACAGAGCACTGCGATGTACTGGTGTGGCACTGAGCGTTGCTGCTGGACTGCTGGCAGCAGCTACTGCCGGAACTGGGGCTCGTATCATTACATTAGTCGGAGGTCCATGCACTGAAGGCCCTGGATCGGTAAGCATTTGTTTTTTCCTTGGTCAATTACGTGTTTCTCATATTGTTTATCCTCATGTGTTTTATATTCATTCTTGCGTATGTAATCTTCAAGAAAAGGTCAAAAGTTTTGTTAAATGCATGCTTACATTATCCTCCTTACACCATGTTTCTTTTGAATAAATTTGTTTACCAGCATTAAACCTCGTTGTTGTTTCTTTTTAGATTGTATCAAAAGATCTATCTGATCCAGTTCGCTCACATAAAGACCTCGACAAGGATGCAGCTCCTTTCTTCAAAAAAGCTGTTCATTTCTATGATGAACTTGGAAAGCAGTTAGCTAATCAGGGTCATGTGTTGGATGTCTTTGCTTCTGCACTTGATCAGGTGTGAGGTTATTTTTTTTTTATTGCTATTATGAATATAAGTCATCCTTGAACTGATATTTAAATGTATTGTGATCCAATGCATTGTCAAAAGATAAGCATTACTCATTTTGCAAGTGGCTGGAAAGCTATTAATATTCATGTGTACTGATGATTTGTGTTTATCTGGATTCGGGAAATTAAGACTTAATCCTAGCATAACTGCAATGATACTATAAGTTAGAACTTCATTGTTGCTTATACAAATTTCTTTATCTTTATTTAGCTGATAGGCTCTCTTTTAAAGTAAAGTGTGTCGTAAACTTGATTGGTTTACAAATTACTAACCTTTCTTTCATCATGTGTGTTGCAACCAAATGGTATGTTAAAGCAGTCACATGTGTTCCTCAGGTTGGGATTGCTGAGATGAAGGTTGCAATTGAAAAAACTGGTGGCCTTGTTGTTCTGTCTGAAAGTTTTGGCCACTCTGTCTTCAAGGATTCGTTCAGGCGAATTTTCGAGGACGGTGAACAATCTCTTGGGCTGTCTTGCTAGTGAGTTGCTTATCCACTTAATGCTCTGTTCTTTTTCCCCTGTTTGTTTTGTTCTTTCAGAGGACTTTTCCAATTATAGCTGTTAAGTTTTACCAATGCCCCATTTGGGCCTCCCTGTGCCTAGTATGATGATTATTGTGAAGTTTTACTGTTATAAATTACATTTTGTTAATAATAACTTTTATTTAATTAATGTATATATGACCATGCTGGGTGTCTCCCTTTCTCTTACAATAGAACTTAAAGCTGGGTGAAAATATAATTTCGCATCTTTCAGTGGCACGCTGGAGATAATATGCTCTAAGGATATAAAGGTTCAAGGTGTTATTGGTCCATGCACGTCCCTGGATAAGGTTTGTAGCCTAAGTTAGGACTACACATTTCCTCCCTGTATGTTACCTAGCGTTTATGCTAAGCCTTGGGGGTATTTTGCAGAAGGGTCCTGCTGTTGCTAGCACAGTTGTAGGTCAGGGAAATACCACGGCGTGGAAGATGTGTGGCCTTGATAAGAATACCTGCTTAACTGTCTTCTTTGATGTTTCATCTAGTGAAAAGTCTGATACATCCGGTCCAAATGCTCAGTTATATTTACAGTTTTTGACAAGGTATAACTTTGATAATATCTTCGTAGAAACTGTGCGAATACTGCCTGGACAAGTATTCATTGTTCTTAACCGTAATTACATTGAACATAGTTTCCAAAGTCCTGATGGGCAGACACGGCTGCGGGTCACAACAGTTACTCGAAGATGGGTAGATAGTACTTTAGGCAATGAGGTAAGAAGTCAGCATTCGTTCTTTGATCAACTTCATTGAACTGTGTGTGCATGCACATGTGTATTTTCTGGTTTCAGGAGTTAGTTCAAGGATTTGATCAAGAAGCTGCTGCTGTTGTACTAGCTAGACTAGCCTCCTATAAAATGGAGACAGAGGTATCATCAACTGATTCCCACCATGATTTTTTTTAAAAAAAAAATTCTATGCATACCTTGCACGTTTGCCTTTTTTGAATTTATGTTAGCTGATAGTCATAGCCATGGAAGGACATTGACCTTGAAATTTGTTTTTCTTCCGTCATTCTCAGTCTGTCTGAATTTTGAGGTTACATTCGAAATTTACTTCATGTATTTTCATCATCATCACTAGATATTTTCTTTATCAACATATTCGGACATCCAATTTTGAATAATTTTTTTATTTATCAAGTTATGACTTTTTCATTTCAGGAAGGTTTTGATGCCTCTCGGTGGTTGGATAGGACTCTGATACGCCTTTGCTCAAAATTTGGGGACTATCGCAAGGATGATCCTGCCTCATTCACATTGAATCCATGTTTTTCTCTGTTTCCCCAGTTCATGTTCAACCTCCGAAGATCACAATTTGTGCAAGTAATAATTACCTCTTGATTGCATTTTCAGCATTTACATTTATTTTTTTTTTTCTGATTTGATTTTTATTTGTCTGATTCATTATGTGATAGGTATTTAACAATAGTCCAGACGAGACTGCCTACTTCCGTATTTTGTTGAACCGGGAGAGCATAAGCAATGCTGCAGTCATGATTCAACCATCATTAATATCTTACGCATTTAATTCATTGCCTGCACCTGCTTTGCTCGATGTAACGTCCATTGCTGCTGACCGCATACTCTTGCTCGACTCATATTTCAGTATAGTTATATTTCATGGGACAACAATAGCACATTGGAGGAACCAAGGCTACCAGAATCAGCCAACTTATGAGGTTTGTTTGAATAAAAGTTTCCGGTTATCATGAGTGGTGGCTGCATTCATCTTACAGAAACTCTACGTTTGCCTCCCTTCTGAGTATCAGTTATCACTCTTAGATGACAGATAGCATGCACTTTTTTGTATATTAGAGCATGGTGTGCATTCGTTTCCTTTTGAAAATCAATTAGAATACAGATACCATGCACTTGAAATTTAAGTTCATCTGAGTTTCTTGTTGAGAAGTTCTCTCATGCGATAAAAATCATTATGTTTTTTTTTCTAGGCTCTTGCACTATTATTACAAGCTCCTCATGATGACGCCCAGTTAATAGTACGTGAACGTTTCCCAGTGCCAAGACTTGTGGTCTGTGATCAGCATGGCTCTCAGGTAAACCCCATAGACACCATCTTCCTCTTGCCCTCTGTATGTGCGTTTGTGTGTGTTAATCTTGTGATGTTTCTCTTGACTCGATGCTGTCACGTACGTGTCACAACCCCATACATGCTTTAGAATTCTTTTAAGCTTCTCATTTCTCTACATACCATGCCTACCTATAAAGTTATCTATTCCCAGGCAAGGTTTCTGTTGGCTAAGCTGAACCCATCAGCAACATACAATAATTTTGAGGCGATGAACCCTGGCTCAGATGTGATTTTCACTGATGATGTGAGTCTGCAAGTCTTCATCGACCACCTGCAGCGCCTCGCAGTTCAAGCTTCCTGAGTCTGAGTGGGGGCCGGTTCAGAGGTCTGGAGTTTTGGGGTTTTGGCCAGCAAGCTGATATGGAGATTCAAGGGGTTGGTTGATGTCTGTCTTTTGTAGCATACAAGAGTGGGAAGTGTACAGGCACAAAGGAGAAGACGGAAGAGTCTGTGTATCCCTGCTTTCTGTGTGGTGAGATTTTCCCACTTCTTGATCTTAGACAATAGACATATACTTGTGTTATGCAGAGAGACACGATTTAGATTCAAGACTTCAAATGAAAACTGGAGTGATCTCCGTTTTGTGTCCAGCATTTCTAGAACATGAGATGATCATCCCAAGTTCCAGTAACCTACTCAAACCATCTGTCATTGCACAGAGTTGAAGATCCATCAAAGTTTGTTTCTGTCTATTGAAAGAATCGCATCAAAATCCAGCAGTTAACGCAGGAGTGCATAGATTCAGTCAAGCCCTTCTGCAATCTAGCCGCATTGTATTCACGTATCTGAATGCACAGGCCGTCGACTCTCCTCTCCGGTGAATCCGTGGGTTGTCGTCACCCTCGAACACTCTCATAGAGGCTGTAGCATCAATCCCGTCAGTTACTGCCCAGAAAGTTGTGAAATGACCCAAGGAAATGCTCGTAACCGCAGATTCAGACCTATGCAACGAGGTCATCGGCTTTGTAGGCTGCATCCAGCATCTCCTAGGTTATCATTATAGTACCGGAGACTGCTCACCGTCGCGGAGGCTGGTATCGAATATGCAGACGTATTTGGGATCCGAAATGTACTCCAACCGAGTGACGGTGCAGCGCGTGCCGGGAATCCGGCGGCCGTGGGTTAATCGGCGAGCGCCCGCAAGCGATGGATGACGGCGGCCGTGACGGTAGAAGTCACGTCTTTGACATTCCGAGTTCTTTTCGACCCAGGGGCGGATATTACAGCTCAAATTAGGGAGACACAAATTAAAATATATATATATATATATATATATATATTTATTTATTTAAAATATTACATTTTATAAATTCGTTTTAAGTTTTCAATAACATCATCATCATAATTATATTTTTTATGTAATTTCATTTTTAACATAAATTATTTATTGCCAATTATTTTCTATTTTATTATATAATTTTGTCTTAATACTCTTCAAAACTAAAAATGCACGTTGAACGTTAAAGCATAAAATGTTTTAAATGAAATTCAAATTCAAAAATCTGTTGACTAATAAAATCTTATTAATTATATTTCTGTATCATTAGAGCAACTTTAGTGATTTCCGGAAATACTAACATGGATTTTAAGAAATCACTTTTATTTTTACGAAAATAATTTATTTGAATAAATTTTATGTCTCGTAAATCACTTTTATAAAACTCTATTTCCTTATGAAAACTCAATAAAGAAAATCATGTCATCATTTGCGGAAATCAGTAAAAATGTTTTTATTCCATATTTCAACTATATAAAATGACTTAAAACAATTCTTGAAAATCGATATAATCATAAGAATTAATAAATTCATCATATTTTCATTGAATCTAAGTTTTAATTCATACAACAATGTATCACTCGTAACTAAAAATATATCAATTCGATAATATATTTCGTTTGTAAAATGATAGGGAGGCTATTGCTCCCATTCTATTTACACACTTACGAACCGCCCCTGGTTCGCCCAGCCGTCACTAGTTAATGGTTTGAGAGTTGGATGAGCTCAAAGACTGATTAGTCGAACAGATCTGAGATTTCCACATAACAAACAATCCCCCATCTTCGCTTCTCTTTGACTCTCTGTGAATAAATACTCGGGGTTTTGAGGAGTTTTCTCATCTTCATCCAGAAAAAGGTTGCCTTCCTGCTGATCGTAAAGATGGCAGGTTCCAATTCCAGTCTCATCGTATCTTTCGGCGAGATGCTCATCGATTTCGTGCCCACCGTATCTGGAGTTTCTCTTGCGGAGGCGCCGGGATTCCTCAAGGCGCCTGGCGGTGCACCGGCGAACGTGGCCATCGCCGTCGCTAGATTAGGAGGAAAAGCGGCATTCCTCGGAAAGCTCGGTGATGATGAGTTCGGCCATATGCTGGCGGGGATCCTTAAGGAGAATGGCGTCTCGGCAGCGGGAGTCAACTTTGATAAAGGCGCGAGAACGGCGCTGGCGTTCGTGACTCTACGCCACGATGGAGAGCGGGAGTTTATGTTTTACCGGAATCCTAGCGCAGACATGTTGCTCACTCCCGAGGAACTCAACGTGGATCTCATCAGATCTGTGAGTGACCTAACCTGAATTCTCTATCGGATTTGAATTCTCGATCTCCATTTCGATTTCTCGGTTTGCGTCGATTGACGAGTTGATTGAATCGTTTGAAAATGTGCGGCGTCTGAATCTATCCGCCGTTCGTTTGGAGAAAATTCTGCGACTGATTGTGCATTGTATTGTAGGCAAAAGTCTTCCACTACGGATCTATAAGTCTGATTGTCGAGCCCTGCCGATCAGCGCACCTAAAAGCGATGGAGGTTGCGAAATCTGCCGGCGCTCTCTTGTCCTACGATCCCAATCTGCGGCTCCCTCTGTGGCCCTCAGCTGAATACGCCAAGGAGCAGATTCTCAGCATATGGAACAAAGCGGATCTGATCAAGGTCAGTGACAACGAGCTTGAATTCCTCACTGGCTCCAACAAAATCGACGACGAATCTGCAATGTCCTTGTGGCACGACAATTTGAAGCTCCTCCTCGTCACTCTCGGCGAGAATGGCTGTCGTTACTATACAAAGGTAGAATACCCCACCACTCATCGGCCTTCTCTTTTACAGATTTTTACCATTTTCACATAACCCTGCATGAAATCCCAACAACAATAGACGGTCCAATGTAGCTAAGAGATTCCTCCATTATGACCTGGAATCTAAGCAAGTTTTAGGCATATGTAGGTAAAAAAACATTCCTGATTTTCATTGCATTCTTGCACCGATGCTTTTTTGCTAGAGTCAGCTATCATCTGCATCATTGTAGATGTTTGATTGAGATAATAAGCATGTGGGTAGGTAGCAGATTTACTTTTGGTTGTTGGGGTGAATGAATCGGCATAAATGAGGGAACTTGATGCAGACTTTCCGTGGATCAGTCCCTGGGTTCAAAGTTGAAACTGTGGACACAACCGGTGCTGGCGATTCTTTCGTAGGGGCCCTCCTCGCCAAGATTGTTGACGACCACGCCATTATCCAGGTATCTGAAACCATACTATACGATCCATGTTTTTCAGTCAAAATATCACTATTTCGGTCGCCATACAATCGCCTTCACCATGGTTTAGATGTTTATCCGCATAATGGTTTCTGAATGCTGTTTGTTACGCTTTGAAACATGATGCTTAGCAGGTGTTTTTGGCTATGCAAAGTTCCATAGTTAGCCTTTTTTAGAAGTTATGCAGTAGCTACGCTTGGGACGAGGCGCGGGTGCTCAAGTACTAATGAAAATTCTGTTCTGTGGATGGTTGGTCAGGACGAGGCCCGGCTGAAGGAGGTCCTTAAATATGCTTGCGCCTGCGGTGCCGTCACGACGACGAAGAAAGGGGCGATCCCGGCGCTGCCCACTCCTTCTCAGGCAGATGCCATCATCAAGGGAGCATCCAAATGAGCTTTTTAACCCTGTGGCTCGCTCACTCGGTTAACCTTCGTGTCTCCCCCATGCGGTTCCCTTTCCTTTGGTTCCCAATAAGCGAAGCTGAAGCAGCTACAACGAAGTCCTTTTTCATGGAGGCGTGTGCTCATTGTTTCTTAACATCATTTAGGGAACCTTCTTCTCTAGCTTTTCGAACCAAAATGTTCCACATTAAGGAATTGGAAGACTTGAGCTTAAAAACACCACACTGAAAGTTCCCAATTGCCTGATCACCTTGTGGTGTGTGGTTCGTCTCAGCCAAGATCAGGAACTGTGAACATGTCTTCTTCATCATCTAGAATCTCGATTCTGGGCTTCTTGTGGACTGGATGATGATGATGATACTTGGCCTGTTTGTTACAGTTTGTGCTTTGAGGCTGATACGCTCTCAGCTCCGGTACTTCAGCAGCAGCTCCGGACTTCTGAGACACTTGTTCTCCGAAGAAATCAATATCCTTCAGCCATTCCAGCTCGTTCAGTTCCAACCCCCCCTGTAAATATCAGCATCCCATTAAGTTATATCCTTGTTTTGAAGCTATCTGCATGCATCAAATTGCTACCTTTCCGGTGGAACCATGCTCTGGAAGCTGCGGCAAGTCGTCCACAGCCCACGACGCAGGCGCAAAGGAAGGCACTTGTTGCAGCGATGCTTTCGGGGGGTCCGGTTGCTGGTAGTGTTTACCAGTGTCGTCGCAGCCGCCGCCGCTGCTGGAGGCTACTCTTATTCCGGTAGCTAAAAACCTCTGATGCCCGGCTGCTCGCTTGTTGGCAGAGTGAATGGGCTCATCGCAGTCCTCGCAAAACAGCGCCCTGTCTTCTACACAGAAGATGAACGCAGACTTTTCCTGCAGTCACATACGACAACGATCATCATCAAGGAATTCGATACAATCACCAACTTATTGCTACTCATTCAGATCAGGAAAAAAAGGAGTCCGTCCTCCTCGAGCAGAATCGCCATAGAAACTAAGTTTTGGGAAGTGGGTAAGATTCAAGTACTTGGCAAATGTCGCAGCGTGGGAGGACATTCGAGAGGCTCTGGAGCAGCAGCCTCTGATGCTTACTAGCGAGCATGTTCGCCGCGTGGACTTCCACATCGCATGCGCCGCACAATGCGGCCTCGTCGGCACAGCAGATCACCGTCGCCGGCGCCTTCTCACACACATCGCACTGAATCTTCATCTCCCAGAAACCAAACACCAAATCCTCACAACCAAAAACCCCAAACCGATGCAAAAACAGCAGGACCCAATAAAGAATCTAAAGCAGAACTTTAGTTTCGGTGGGCTAGAAATGAGTGGAGGAGGAGAAGTAATAGAAAAGGAAGCACTGGAATTGGAGATTCCGATAATGATATGGATTTCACGAATCAAATACCAGAACACGAATGAGACACCGAGGTGGTGGGTGGTGACAATTGATTGTATGGCTGAGGATTGACCAAGGAACCGGCGGCCGGCGTGTCCGTACCTTCTCCATCGCGTGGTGCAGACTTCAAACCGGAACTTTCTCTCGGTTAAATTCGGGCCGTCGGATTTTCGCGATGACATCAACGCCAAATGGTTGCAAGTCGTCACTTGGGGCCCACATGTTTCTTCTCCCCACATAGAAACTAATTTTCTATTTAGTTCCTTCATTAATTATATTATTGTTAAAAATTATATAAAAAGGTTATGGTATGGGCCGGCCTGCAAGCTCAAACCTGCCTTGACTTCTGGGCCTGAGTTTGATCGACTATGGGCTTTTCTTGAGCCTACACAGGCCCAATCAGGCTGTATCAGGAAGTATGGTGTGATTGGCATTTGGCAAAATCTGTATCTGCTCGAGTCGAGAGAGGCGTACCTTCGAGGCGGGAAGGCTTCTGTCCAGTTTTCTCCGGCGGCGGAAACAGTGACAAGGAGGAGACGATGAACGCCCCCGATCGCTACGAGCGATTTGTTGTTCCGGAGGGAGTTTCCAAGTACTCACTCTTTACTTACCTCCGCACTAATTTCCGATTTAGATTAGTTTGATTATGTGGAAGACGCGTGCCGTCCTTCGTTAGCATCCCTTCGCAGGAGCTCGAGCTTCGCGATGCGAATTTTTCTGATATGCGAACACTGACCCTGGAAGAATGGTATTTTCTGAGCAGGGTATCGTACGAGAGGGACACGAAAATCATCAACGCGGCGTCGTTTACCATCGAGCGCGAGGATCACACCATCGGCAACATTCTCCGCATGTGCGCCTTCCATCTATACTTGATTTTCCATCTTTCCGCGTTTCTAGGGTTTGAGTCCAGCACTGATTAAAAGCCCCGATCTGTCGAAACAGGCAACTGCACAGAGACGATAATGTGCTGTTCGCCGGTTACAAGCTGCCTCATCCTCTTCAGTATAAAATCATCCTAAGGGTTGGTACTCCTGCCCTTTGATTTCCCTCTAGCTATTCGTATCTTCTCCCCAGTAATCTTTTACGCATGCTTTATATGATGCCTTCTTGCTTTTGCTTGTTGGTCTGCTTCTGATAGTAGGAGCTGCATAGTGGATGACTATGCTCTCAACGCTATTTTGCTTCCAAGAGTCTTACGCATGTTGAAGCAACCTGCCTAACGAACTCTTTATGGTGATGAAATGTCCAGGTCCACACGACGAGCCAGTCTTCGCCAATGCAGGCGTACAATCAGGCCATCAACGATCTGGACAAGGAGCTGGATCACCTCAAGAACGAATTTGAGGTATCACTGACTGCTTCAACGTGCATTATAATAGGTTTCAGATTGAATCTTCCTCTGCTAAACCCACCTCGCAGATGGAGTTGGCAAAACATGCGGGAAAGGCATAGCCGGTGCACCATGAAAGAAGGCACACTTGCCCAATATCACTTGCTGCAAAATGGAGGACCGGATTTGTTGCTTGTAGTAGGGAAGTGTGGTTAGAACCAGCTGAATTCTCTTTTGCTGTAGTAGTTGCTGTCACTTTGTTTTAAGTCCTAGAGAAAAAAACCAAACATCATGGCATTTGGTCCTGGTCCTGGTCCTGCTCTGGGCGAGATCGGATCATCTCCAGACAGGCCAATCACCAACATTCATCTGGGGCACCATACGGGCATGCAGAGAAGGAATGAGACTAACACAAGCAACTTGGTAATCAATATTATGCCCAAAAGAAATAGCCATGGAATGTTGATCAACAATAGTGGAGCTAAGACTACCTACCGGAGGAGCAGCATTGCCTTGTAGTTTTTACCTAAGCAGGCTAGTCGACGTAACTGATGCGCGAGGGTAGGAAAATTGCCGCCGATGGTGGATATGGCTCAACGGCTTTTTGATTTGCTCGTCTTCAGGTCTACTCTTTTTGTTAAGCATCAGGTGCGAGGTCTTTGTGAGAGGATGAGGGCATGGTGTTTCTGAGCTTTCCATCTCCAACCTGCTGCAGCTGCAGCTCTTGACGCTGTAATGATAACTGAGGGAGCTGCTGCTGTTGCTGAAACGGGTGGAGCTGATGCGGCTGAAACTGCTGCGGCTTCTTCTGAGGGTGAATCTGGAGTTGCTGTAGTTGTTGGGCCGTCAGCAGCGTGTGCATGGCATGATTGTTGCCGAAATATTGCTGGTTAGCGCCGAAGGATGCGGATAGATTCATCACGTTTCCACCATTCGCAATTGTTTGGCCTGTCAACACTTTCAGATGATGGATCTCTTCCTTCAATGCATCGTTCAATGCTGCATTCCAAGAATAAAGCATCAGATGGCATCGCATTGCTTCCTAGATTTTCCAGAATTTACAAAACCTACCATCTTGCAAGTGCACTTGCTGTTCCATTGTTTGCAGACGTAGCTTGAGTTCACTATTTTCAGCGGTGAGTCCACTAGTATCTCTCTGTTGAAGAAAAAAATAATTAACAGACAGTTGTCAAGAAGTGAGTGGAGAAAGCTAACAATTTGTCCCAAGTTGTTATGGGGTGTGTGTTCCCAACAGAAGCCACTAAAAATCAAAGTTAAAAACGTTGGAGAAAAAATAGTCGGATAACCTGCAGCAAGGTCAGTTGAGCAGATAGGGAAGTAGCTTCTGTTTGCAATGTCTGCACTTTCCTTTCAAGCTCTGCTATGTACCTCATCTTCCTTTCCTTGGACCGAGCGGCTGACTGCCTATTTGCCCATATCCTGCAACAAGAGAAGTGAGGGACATCCACCACAACACCAAATGCATTGAAAAGGAAAGGGGTTGTGGTGCTGATGAGTTCGATTTCCTATATGATCGGCTATGGTGTGAAAATGATACCTCTTAGCACGCTTTGGATCAATGAGAGCAAGCTCGGCAAGCTTGGCAGCAGAAACGGCTTTCTTTGTGTCAGCAGGAGATATATCCTCGGAACCTGACATCAGCATCTCTGGTTTGATACTAGTTGATCCATCCATTGATTGACTATGCTGATGCCTAATTCTGGGTTTTTCGCTTAATCCAGAAGCTACATTGTCCAGAGACTGGCCGGATATTGGAATAGTAGGAGTAGATGCATTGCCCAGTTCTGCAGCAGAAGACGAAGATTCACCTATGTGGAGTGCAGAAGTTGCAGATGCAGAATTCAGCTTATCCATATCCAGAAACATAGAAAACATATCTTCATCTGTTTCATCAGAAAAAGACGGTCCTTCAAATCCACCAACAACACCAAGATCACTGTCAAAGCTAATATCATCTGGCAGGGTGATAATCTCTGAATGTGCACGTCGATGCCCCATTTTCTTGGGTGGATTATCAGGCATCTGGCTGATGTCATGACTGAAATGGCTAGAAACTGAATTCATGCCATGGCCAAAATGACCCTGATCAGAGGAGCTGCCTGGTCCCAACGGTGGAAGATTGGATTGTCCCAACTGCTCAGACTTCACACCGTAACTACTGCCAGGCGGTGAGAAAACAGAGTATCTCCCCAATGGTGGCAACAAGCTATTGCTCCCGTGATGAGATTTGTCCTTCTCCATTAATCAAAATCTCCAAAAACCTAACAATTTCGAATCACTCGATGACTTAAATTCTGCTGTCAACCCAACGTACACAAAAGGCATCTGCATTGCAACATGAAACACAGCAAGAAACATCAACGGAAAATCAACACAAATGGAAAAGTTATAAAACGAACAGCCACGCAAAGTAGGAAGAGCCCCAATTTCTATTTCCACTAGATTAACCAGTACAACAGCGTCATATACAAAAAGTTGCGATTCAAAACCCTACGAAAAACGCCAAGGAATTAAAGAAATCAACAGTAGATCAAATAGCAACAAAGAAACAAATACAGAAATCCAGAAAAAAAATCACGACACTCAACGAGACAGACTCCATCGAACACCAAATAAGAGAAGAAAGCGGTAGTGCACGAAACTTGAGAAGCATATGACACCACGTTCAACGTCCATCTACCGACCACGTCTCGGATTTCAGATCTCCGATGAGAATTAACTAAGATCAGATTACTCAACTTCACCAAACAGTAAGACAGCTCCACGAACAATTACAAAAAGAAAAGAGGAAAGAAATGACATCGCAGAATCCATAAAAAAGGCACTTACAGAGCATAAGTTGGCGAATGAACTGCGAATCGGATTTCAGATCTCGGAATAGAATCGGATGGATGGAGACCTGACACAACAGTCACAGAATCCGAATGGCGATCCACACAAGAAACGGAGAGGAAGCCGGAAGAGGAGAAGAACACCGCAGCAGCAGGAGCAGCAGCAGCGGCAACAAACCCCAGAGCGAGTGATGGAGATTTGATTTGATGTGCACACGCAACAATTACAATAAGGAGCCGAAAAATGAAATGAATGGATTGAAGTAGCCATCCGATGATTATATTAATTAATATTTAATAATAGCCATCCCCCACTCCATTTATGCGCCTAATTTGACATTACAATAATAATAATTATTATTATTAAATCTCTCAATTCTAAATTATTATTTCGCACTGTTTTAATAATAATTAAAACGAATATACATTGGCTAAAAAAAACTCCACAAAAAAACAATCAAATCCGAAGCATCGTACCACCGCACATGCTACAACCCTACAACTCGACGCAGCTACCTGCAACGCTAACCGCCAAATTGCCTGCCGGAGAACGCAACCGCCGTTGCGTCTTCTGCGAAACGCAAAGCTCTCAGCATCATCGCAACTGCTGAACACAGAGAGAATCAGGAGGAGGAGCAAGTGAAGCACGCCGATCAAATGCATTGGAAACTGGAAGCTAGAATTGGGTGATGGAATGGGGAGAGGGCAATCGGAAGTAGGGTATAAAAATGGGTAAAGAAACCTGCTTTTTTATAACGAGTCAACACCTGTACTGCTGATCATTACGAGGCACGATACGGAGATGAAAGCAACAGTCTCTAGCAGAAATGGCCACCCAGACAAGGAGCAAGGATGAGTTGGAGAACGGGAAAAAAGAAGAAATTTTGGAAATGCCAGTAACTGGCTGCATGGATCAGCTCTCTATACATTCCTGATTTCAACACTATCAAAATGCCATCACTTTCTTGCTCAATGGATGACTCTAATTACTCATGAGGTGGATGGTCTAGAAAACAATAAAGGTATTCACACAGTTTAAATGTCCTAACCGGAAGGAGAAGAGGAAAGGATCATCACGTTGGCAAATAGTTGAACGCAAATGAGAGTATTTTTGATGGGTGGTTTTGGAAAGAATGAAGAGTGCTGTATCCACACATCCCCTCCACGAAGCATGCATGTCTATGTAAGGAAAAAATTCACAGAAGGAAGAAGCAGGAATTACCTAGATCATACTCCATGATCAGCTGCTTGCACCCTGGCCTGGTTGATTACTAGAAGGTTGCTGTATTTTGGATAGGAGATTAGCAGCAAGCAGAAGTGTCGACTTGTAACGTTCATTTTTATCTGCTTCAGATTCAGCACCCTCCTGTGCCACAAGTGGAGAGGTCTGGTTTGATTTTGTAATGTTTTCAGAGTACAGCGGGGTATACTGCTGTGGCAATGAAATGCCTCCACTAACAGGAGCTTGATTTGACAATCCCATAGGATACGCAGGCTGTTGAGTATAGGATGAGTTATACAATATTTGAGCATCCGTTCGATCATCTTGAGCTGCAGGGACAGAACCAATATGTAATGGATTTGAAGCTGGCTGAGAAATAGACGATGCTACGCTATGCGTCAAGGCCGTGGAGCGCTCATCAATTTGGTTATATGAATACATAGGCATGTTGAGCTGGTTGGCAGAACTTGAAACCGCAGGAGCCTGGGCAACTTGCAGATGTTGAAACTGCGAGCCAAACTGCTGTTCATGATGCCAATGGCCTGTATTAGGCTCAACTCCAGAGGCAGCATTTGGTGTTGCAACAGGCACTGAGGAATTATGCTGCAAACTGGAAGTGTTTTTAACTGGCAGCAAGGAAGATAATGTGGCAATGAGCTCAGGCGTCAGTGATATGCCAACTTGGGATCCTGCTGTAGTTGTGGAGACTGGTTGTGCAGGTAACAATCCAGAGACAGGAAGAGGAGCCCTTGGAGGGACTGTGGCCTCCTCTACCGGAGCCTGAATAGAATTGAAGGATACAGGCCTTTCTTCAGAAGGAAAATTGGCATAACCCCTTTGCAGCTTTGTCATGTTACGTGGATCAGACTGTGAAAGACGGAAAGGTTGCGGGTTTACGGACATAACATCAGGCACCGCCGGAGGGAACTTTAAAACAACCCCATACAGGCGTTCAGGGCCAGAAACCTTGAGCACCTTCGACAGAAAAGTAGATGGAGGTACCAAGAAAAGTGTGGTGCCATCATCAAACTTAGCAACTCCAGCCCGATCATTTGAGCCAAGATATCTCAGGAACTCTGTATATGAGGCGAAGTCGTCCTCACTGTCAGGCAGGAAGAAAACAACGTCGAATCCTATTGCATCCTCATAATGCTTGGCGAGTAGATCCAAACCAGTTCGTGCAGAGCAGTTAACCATCTTTGGACTGAAATACAAAAGAGGTTCATAGGTCATACGAGCATACACAATAAAATATTGAGGCGGGACAGGTTAAAGGAAGCTTTTTCTGTGGGGGCAGATACCATCTGCTATAAAAGAAAATCGTGTGGTGTGCCGGGGCTTGGGGAAGAGTTGAGAAAACTGCATAACCATGTGATAAGCCCAACTACGGATAACTAGACATCTTCTCTGACAAGTTTTGCTTGCCAGAAAGGGAAAAAAAAGAGTAAATAAAGTATAAAGACAGCAGCTGTAGTACTTACATATCAGAATCCAGCCCTTCTCCAATGGCAACACATCTAGCATGGCAAACAGGTGTACCACCCTTCGCAATTAGACCACGCCATATGCAATCACCATCAGAGTGGCGTCTTCTAGGTGCAACCATAGAACTTAGAGATTCGATATTATTTGGTGGATAAGAGCCATATTCCCCATCCACAGCTCCAGGAGAGGCAGCTTCAACCCTAACCCTTTTAGGATCCCTGCTGAGCAGGTTAGCCTCATGGACATCCCATAACCAGATGCAGGTCTTTTTGACACGTTAAACCCGAGTTTTGCAGAGCCAGCTATTCCATTAGTGGGAGAAGCTCTCCAGTTTGCTTCCCCCATTAGCAACTGGGGCCCACCGTTTTGCAATTTATGAGCAGCTGCTAAATCGAGAAATTCCTGACCATGAAGGGGAGGTTTAAAGGCCCCTGGGACATCAAAGTTGACTGCACATACACATCAGGCTCATGGATCCCAAGGGGTAGAAGACCAGGGTTGTTTCCCTGGGGAATAATTCGATTGAGAGCAAAAAGATCAACCTGGCCTGGTTGAATTGGATATTCACTAATTGGACCCCTTGCAAAAGGCTGCTCAGGAGCAAAAAAATCAATTGAAATCTGAGGATCACTAAAGGGCTTTTTTGCTTGCAAGCCTTCTTTTGCACGCCTGGCTTCCTCAGCGCTTCTGAACTCAACAAGCGCACAATTTCTGTCACTAAATATTCTTATATTCTCAATTTCCCCAAACAAAATCATAGCATTGTGAAGCATATCTTCTGTAAAGACAACAGATGGAGGATGCTGGATCAACAACACATTGCTAACAGATAAATATCCTTGTTGTGGCCCGACAGGGAGTAATGGCAGCTGAGGACAAGGAAGATTATGAACATATGAGCAAGAACTTATCATAGAAAATTTGAAACGTTATAAACCATCATAAAAAACTCATTATCTTACTTTGATGAAAGGATTACTCTCCGCACACTAGATATGAAATAGTTTAGCCAAGAAATGAAATGAGCCAAACAAAAATTAGAGCACATTAATCAGAAACCACCATTATTTAACCCAAGCTTATAAACCGCTGTATGCATGAATGGCACACTTAGCTCAATTGTGGTTATAGCTTCAGAATAACTACACTTACTCTTTTAGCAGATTGAGATCTAAGATAATCGACACGAAACTGCGAGTTACCAAATCTCTTTCCATTCAAATTCTTTAGTGCCTCTATCGCATCTTCCAGTTGAACATAATCAACAAAAGCAGTGGTGCCATCTTTGAGGAACCTAAATTCCTGGATTCTTCCGTGTTTTAGGAAAATTTTCTCCAACTCATCCCTTGGGTCTGAAGGGCTGATACCACTTACCCATAAACTTTTACATGGTTTAGTCTGCAAGTAAAACTTAAAGCATTTCAGGTTGGGAACAGTAAATGAAAGAAGAAGGCATTACTAAATTTGCAATGATCCTTCTCACTCAACAATTTTTTCAGTTTGAGGCATGCAAAAATAAGATGCCAATTGAAGTTGGCATACGAAGGTATGCCGAACGCCCAAAAAGAGTTGATCGAGCACAGATATCAAAATTGTCATATAACATACACAAATTTTGGACGTGTTGAAGAGCTAATAGTCATCTTAATATGCCATATGCCTATCAATCTAACCAAGACATGCTGATGTACGAGCAAAATAACAGAGATAAAAATGATGATACGAACATGAAGATCCAAATCATTAAATAAGTGAAGCACAAATGGTTCTTGCATAACTCATGCACGGAAACCTCAAATTGGAAATACTGATTACCAAAGCAAAATGTTCATGCTGCTGATTTAGAAAATACACACATTTTAATATAAAGCGCTTGTACTCATAAGTCATAACGATAACCACATAAAACTGTCAATTATTGTTGAAGGGCGCCCATTCCTTGGTGGTATCAGTAACTCTGAAGATGTTAATCGCATCTAGAGTTTCCAGTCCACACAAACTGACCCCAAAACATAAAACATATAAACTCGGGTTTGAAAAATAGCATGATCACCACAACCCATTTATCCACCTGTTTAACACCGCAGAATGAGAAAAGGAAAAAAGATTGGAAAGGTTTCGTGCTGTTTAACAAGCACCAACACCCGAATTCTACGCATCACGGAATGCAACTTGTCAATTCTTTCCACATCGTGAGGTAGGTTAACGTCAGCAATCTTATGGCAAAACTCAGGACCCTCAAATCGCGCATGATTAGGATCAAAAAAAATCGATCAGGACCCGATATCCCTGACGTTACAGGCAACTGTCTATACGTCGATCCAAGAACGATTAGCTATTGCACGAAACTGATGTTTCAAGACGCACGAAAATAACCATAGGAGTCGCTTGAAATGGATTTCGGGGCTTCACTTTGGAGCTTTTGTTTCACTTTACTCTTGAGATCTATCGCATACAGAACCTAGAGACTTTCACACAAAAAAAAAGATGGGTTGGGAGAAAGACCATCGAAAATCCCGTTTCACGTCACAAGGGAAAAGAAACTCAGCAAATCATTCAAATTAAGCAAGAGCAAGAGAGTCGAAGGTAAGAAAAAGACAAAATGCATGAGAAAAAGGGAAGTTTCATAAACCGGTCTCGCAAATTCGATTTTCAAATGTTTCCCACGGAGTGCGAATCCCTGGAGCCCCTCCTTCGCAGATTTCGCATCCTCAACTTTGGTAAAGTACACGAATGCGTAGTTCCGCGACGCATGTGCGCTGACGCTTTCAACCTCGCCGTACTTCTCTAACAGCGCTTTCAATTCCGCTTCACTCACTTCCGGCGACAGATTCCCAATCCATAAGTTTACAGAAGGCGGATTCCCTCCGACGATACCCTCCGCCGCCATAGAAGACGAGATTTCCTATCCGCAAGCAGCACAAATTGGATGAATGCCGATCCCCCACGGAAACACCAATTAGGGCGGACAAATTCCGGGTACCGCTGTATAAATATATTCAATTCCACTGTCGTAACGGGTCGGGTTTAACATCCGCACCGAACTCGTGAAAGTACTACAAAACAATGCCCGCACTCCTCCCATATCCAAATTTCAAAATGAAAAAATTAGCAGTGCAAGGGGAATACTATTTGCATTTGAATGAAAGTTCAAATGATTTAACACTTCATGGGTGAAATAAAATATAGATTATTAAAATAATTTAATTTAAATTTATATAATATTAATAATTAAGTATAATTAATCATTCCATCATTCTTGAAGCATGGGATGACGATGAGGAGGTTCTAAGACAGTTCGGCATGAACGTGGCATGGGAGCCGTGGATAGGAATGAGCAGACTCTGCGAAGGCTATAAAAGGCCTTCTCTGCCTTGGGGAAGGCCGAGTCACTAAGTTTTGTTCACTTGCAGATTCATGGCTGCTGCTTAAGCCTTAAGGTGTGGATATCTATGGAATGTATGGCTCCGCATGCAGTTTTTGCCTTCTGTGTCAACTAACTGGCGGTGGAGTCCGGTCGCAAAATCTTCTTGATTTCCTGTACATGATCGGGGCGTCTCTCCAGTATATGTACATAGAAGAAGAAAACCTTTCAAGGCCCCGGTGGGTCAATGTTTCACCAACATTGCATCTGATCTTCTCTTCCTGGCAGCATGCTTTAGTTTCTCCATGGCAACGAGCCCAACTTGCCTGACCCTCTCCCTTGATAAACCCATCCTAAAAACACAGATAGAGAATTGACTCTAGTGAATTTTGTGCTTGTTTAAGGTGTGCGGTGCCTACCGTCTGCTGATATCTTCCCATGTGAGGCATTCATGGTCAATGCCATAGTACAGACGGATGATCTCCCTTTCCCGCTCTCTTAGTGTGGACGTGATGAGTTTATCCACTTCATCCTGTAAAAGGAAAAAGCAGAAAACATCAATAAGTGGATACACCAAACACGCCATGGGAAGACTGATAATTTGCTTATATTTAAATACCTTGAGTGCCCAGTTATCAAATCCGTGCCAAGGATTGTTGTTCATTTGGGTATCCGCAATATACTGACAACATGAAAGGAGATAGGATTAGAGGTGGCTTATTGAAGGGGTAGGTCATTCGAGTACTAGTACTCCTTTATTCACTCACACTGTGATGAGTTTCTCCTGGAAGGCCATTCTGCGAGGGAACGCTTCCGGTCGAGAGAGAAAACTTTGTTGATCGCCTGAAGACATGGCAGTCACAGATTAGGTATCTGTGTCTAAAATATGACCGATTTTGATCCATCTCCTACATGAATCTTAAAATATAATTACCTCTGTTGCATTCCTGATCTTCTTTTCTGTCATTTTTAGGCATTCTGCAATTTTCTGAAGTATCATATGGGTTAGACCCTATAAATTACAAAGGTCTACATAGCATGAAATGAAGAAAAGGAAGCCAAGCTTTACCGGAATGGTCGGAGATATTCCTTTTTCTGCTAGTCTCGCTTTTGCACTTCTAATCAAACTTAGTCTCTCGTGCACATGAGTCGGTAACCTTAAGGTTTTAGAATTCTCCATCAAAGATCTTGAAACACCCTGGAAGGCAGTTACCTCAGTCATCATTTACACAGAAAGGAAGAGAGCTTGTATTCAAGGCTGTGCATTTTTTATGATCTGATCTCTCACCTGGCGAATCCACCAATAAACATATGTTGATATCTTGAAGCCCTTCGAGGAATCAAACTTCTCAATTCCTCGGAGTAACCCAATCAAACCACCCTGCAGAATTGTCAACGATCAATCTCTCATTGTTATCGGAACCGGAGTATCAACTCGTTACCTGAACCAGATCTGCCATTTCAACGCCCATATGATCATATTTCTGGGCTATTGACATTACTAAACGAACATTGCTCCTAGCAAGCTTCTCTATCGCCAGCGTACTCTCGGTCAGTTTCGTGTATAAATCAGCTCTGCTGATTCTCAACGAACAAGCTAGCTGTTCGTCTGAAGGATCACATCCGAGTCTCTCCTTCAGCCTGTAAATTTACATCTTTAGTATAAGCAAAGTGCCAGAGCCGATACCATTGAAGCAAAGCCCGTGACTTTTCCCATACCTAGACCTGTGTTTTTCAATCATGAGCCCCGTCTTTATAGTGTGAGAAAGATGAACGACTTGAGAATGAGTGAGTAGCTGTTCACTCACGACCCCCTTCATGTATCCTCCTCGCGGACGATTGTAAAGCAAGCCTGGATTTATGCCCAATCTCCCTTGTTTTCTCACCTTTACTTGGGAACTTGGAATGCTTCTGCCCACTTGCCGTTTCATCGAATCCAATCTCCGCCGACGGGCCGACGTTCTGGAGCCGGTGACTACTGCTTTAGACTGATCCACCTCATTAGTGGTGTTCCATCTCGTCTCCATAGACAGATTCCACTGCTTCTCGAGCAAAGATTTCTGCAAAAGAAGTATAGAATCTACGGAACAGTCCGATTCTGATTCAGCTGTAAATTGATCCATCCACGATTCCGATGTACACGTCTTAGTCGGACTAGCTTCCACATGTTCTCGCAAAGCCGTAGCCAACTGCGGTCGTCGCCGCCTCCTTCCTCGATTCGCTCCTACCTCCGACGATTTGGAGCAGACGGAATGGAAGGCCGGCGGATCAACCGAGGAAACAAATTTATCCACTGAATCGGAGTAGAATAAAACGGAACCGAAGAAGAGGCGCTTGCTGGTACTCAGGCCGAGCACGGCGGTGGCAGCCATGATCATGAGCTCGGAAACAACACTCGAAATGCCGCGAATTGGTTGCAGGGACAAGCGTTTGAAACCATTGATGAAGTCTGGAAGATCTCCAAATGATCCTGAATGATCCTCGTGGCGCGGGGATTATCGATAACCATTGGACGGTGTAGATATCGTGATGGGCCCCGGCTATCCAACTCCACACGATATGCCACCTCGGAATTTTATCAAAAAAAAAAATCAATAGAAATTATTTTGAAGCTGTCGTCCAGTGGACGTGAACGCACGGAATAAACCCCCGGACGAAGCCATAGCCTCTTCATCTCCAAGCCCCATATTGCCGAAGCAAGTACAAGAATCGAATACAAGAGCTTGCACAAGAGAATGGAGAGAAAGGAGCATCCGTACGAAGCACAAGAATCTGACTATGGAACACAGGGGGGCAGTCTGGAAGCTTCCACAGTAGTCTAGAAATCCTTTGTACAGAGAAGGAACATTCACATGAAAGCAGCCACTCCAATTATACTGCATACTTAGGAGATGAATGCTTTCACCAAATCAGAGTAGTTGCAAATGAAACCAGTTCTTGGGCATGTAATCGTTCCGTTATTTTGTTTCGACATTTCGTCGAGTGCCTGCAGATTAAAAAGAGTGAGGATTACTAAGAAGCTGGATTTTGAACCAGTGGCGTGGGAGGCTGTGGTACCTTGGTGCTATACACGTAGCCATTTGGCAGAACAAGAGGGGGTTCTCGGTGTCCATCACTTGCTTGCTGATGTAGCAGACGAGCTTGGAGTGATGCTGCTTTGAATAAGGAAGTGGTGCAGCTAGTTGCCGGAAGCCCTCCTGCGATAGAGGATCCTCTTTTGTGCATTCTCCTTCATAACAGAAGCTAAGTTATGTCAAGGGAAAACTGGGAGGGTAAGGATGTATGCTGTAAAAATTGCTGAGAGGAGAGCATCCGGTGACTCTCTAAACACACAAGATGATGAACAGAGTTATCAATGCTAGCACTACGTGAAGTTAAGGATACGGTGTTTTTAGTGCCGATAAGCCTGCTTGCAGAAAAATATTCAACAATGGCTCAACAGTCATCCCATACAATCTGCAGAACTCTTGCTTAAATTGGTCAACAACGAAATCCCATTGCTTCACATCAAACAAAACCTGCACGATAAATCACAATTGGGTTGCATATTTATAAAAGCTTTGTACCGTGAATAAAAGCTTAGAGAAACTTGATGGAATGAAAAGAAGATGACTTCAGACCTTGTAAGTTGGACATTCGGAGTTACTTCTAAAAGCAACTGTTGCAAAGACACGCTGAAATTCTTTCATGTGGGTAGCTGCCCAAGGTGCAAGATGCCTTCGAGCATAAAGTATAGCTCCCATGCTGTCTTCAGCTCTTACCAACTCAATGTATTCTTGCAATCTTAAATGGAACTCGAGTTTGCTCTGCACCAGTTTACAACATCAGCAAAGCTTGACAGTCGCTTAAAAAATTTAGCAATGAAATTCGTGGATCCATAATAATAAAGACAGGAAAAGTAGCCAGTTATTAACAGAGAGACTATGGTTCAAAGGTTTAAAAGATATGCAAACATGGCAGCGCATATCAACTTATCTAAAAAGGTTTTCAAATGCTTTCAGTGTAACTAAACAATAACATAAAACAAACAGATATCTTCCATCACAAACAGATACAACGCACAAAGCATAAAAATGAAGCTGGAAAGGGTATAAAATGTATTTGCCTTGGACTTCTTTAATTTGGATTTATTATCGGCGCACCACAATAGAGCAGGGGCCAATTCCTTCTTTTGAAGAGCATCAATCACTTTTTTAGCTTCTTGAAACACTTCTATATCAACAAGATCCTGCCAAGACAAATGACATGAAATGTGGATCACAGCACGCACAAACAAGAACAAAATTTTTCCTGCCATAGCAAATGCAAAAATGAATTGAAGAAAGAGAAAACCTTTGACATAAAATGGACAGGAAAACACTTCGCAAGTTAGAATGATAGAGAAATCTTTTAATAACCTCAATGCCACTGCTCTCTGCGAGCTTGGAAGCAGAGTTATAATAAGACATCCTTAGCATGTAATCAACAAGTATCCTATTCAAGCGTTTGGTGTTCCACATGAACAAATTGTCAACTTCTGCAGATTCTAAGTGGGCCAGCCTCGTTCGACACTTTGTTGCTTGCAAATGCTCTACTCGATTCCCCGCTTCCAACTGAAACGAATAAACGCAAAGCTTAATCTTTCAAGAAAAATAACCCCTGAAAGCTTTGTATTTGAACTGATCCTATAAGTTAACAAGAGCAAAAATACAACCCTCCAAAGAAGAGGTATCTTCACTGAACAAATGATGGGCATTCAAGAAGCCACCAAGGGTCAAATCATAAACTCTCGATGAAAAATTTACGTAGTGATAACATCTTTGACAATAAAAAGCCCAATCGGGCCAGTGACAAGAAAATTGTGTAGAATTCCATTCGAAATATACCACCGCAAATCCCTATCCCAGAACACTAAAAGAAACTGTCCATCATGACAAAAAATCGGAGGCAAGGCATGGATACCAAGGGAACGAACTAAATTTCCAATTCCGATAAGAATCATCAAGAAACATAAACATCGCCACAAACCTTTCTCTTGAGACCCTGCAGTCGGAAGACGAGGGAATTGAGCTTTTGAACAGCTTCATCGCGTGATATTTGCGAATTAGACACCTCTGAAACTCCAGAAATGATAGCGGACGCTTCCTTCTCGACCGTACGGTGATTTGCGCGGATGATCTTCTTGTAGTTCTCGAAGGGGACGCGAACCAGCTGGTGCTCTAATTTCAGGCACTCCGCTAGACTCCCCAATTTAGAAGGAGTTGCCGTTGCCGCGGAGACCGCGGGCGCCGGCGGTTCGCCGTTCAGGTGTTCGGCGTCCATTTCCATTGGAGCCGACATTTTTCACCTCTGCCTCGCTGGAACGAAAAAAACTGTTAGAGAAAATCGGCATCGACAATTTGTATTTATAGAATATAAAATCTTACTTAAAAAATATCTTAATTCCCATCGTGCAAAAAGTAAAAATAAGAGGTAACTTTGGGGCTGAAATCATATTTTCTAAATATGATGGTTGAAATACAGTAAGCAGTCAAACTAGAGGATTTTCCCTTCTTTGTGTTCTAGTTCGTATGCGTATTTTTTTTTTTTTTTAGATGTTAGGGATGGATGCATCAAAAGTGGAACTGGTTTTGATGGCTTTAGACGCTGCTTTATCCCAAATCAAATGGAGGCTGAAGCCTTCATCGAAAAGGCGTCTTCAAATAGGTGATTATCCTACTTTAGTTGTCCTTGTTCTGAATTTCCTTCATATGGGCAAAATATTTAAATGGTGTCATTCTTTATCTGTTATCCTAGTTTTGTTATTTGGGAGTTGAGAAATATTGGAGTTTTAGTCACTGGTTGTTGATTTCTTTTCACAGATATATTGGCTCTATGTTCTAGAATGAGGCCTTGTGTCATGGTGGATTATGGTGGGAAGATGCCTGAATTGCAGGATCGTCTCTGTGCACTTATTAGCTGTTGCCAGAAGGTTAGTATAGGGACGCCAGTTTTGCGGGTTTTCGAAAGAATGGTCTGAATTGAACATGCTTTCAATGTGAAGACAATGAATTTGTTCGGTTGCTCTAATGAATTTGTTTGGTTGCTATAAATGAATTTGTTTAGTTGCTTTTTTCAATCACTTATCCAGTATCCTCATTAGCTGCACATGCCACCTAATCTTCCCTCAGGAGTCCCCAGTTTTTGGGCTTTTAAATGTGATGATCATAGGCGATATGGTTTACCTCATTCATGTCCAAGAGCTGAGAGATTTTGTCACACTGAGTTTAGAAATGGAAACTTCTGTGCTGCTTGCGGATTTGGAACATGATCCCCCGAAGGTTCACACAGCATTTTTTTTTTTCATCCTCAAGATATCCTTCGGCATGTTTTGACCGGATTCCCTTGATTAGTGTGGTAATCTGCATTTCTTACAGTACTTTCATTATTCCAGATGATTACACCTGCTGAGAAGAACCATGCTGCTGAGCAACTTTTATCAGCACAGAAGTTGTTTATCTCTTTTTTTCAGCGAGATGGGGCGAACCATGATTACGTCATCACAACCCAATCTTTAAAGTTCATTGATCTTAGTTGCTTCCTTGAGGAAAGTCAGGTCACGATCCCAACCCTCAACGGGTAAATCAACGTCTCTCATGTCATGTTGTTCCTGGAAGAGACTGACGTTTAGGCTAGAACCAGTACGTCTCTCGTTGCATTTTCATTTCAAGCATCCATTCTTTGTTTCTTTAACCTGACGCGATCTGAAACCTTCGCGTGTGTATTCCTTCCTCCCATAGACGAGATTAGTAAAAAAAAAAGAACCTTTATTGCCTCGTAAGTTAGATGCAACCTTAGCTGGGTGTATGCTGTTTCTCTTATTGGATACATTTGATGTGGGTGTTTCATAATCGCATAGGTGGCTTCTCGGTTACCCCATCATTTACTTGTTCTCAAAGGATCACATTGATGATGCTGTATATAACCTTTCGACCAAGTCTCTTCACATCTACCAGATTTTTGTTTCCAGGTTAGTTCGGACATTATGCTGCTATGTTTCGAAATGGATCATAGCAGACAAATAGTTTCACCCGTTTTGTCTATCATGGCATAGGGTGAATGCATCAGGGAAAGGATATGTGAAGGAAGAATTACTGAGGTAAGAATTTACACATTTTCCGTTCACTTTCACCAGTAAATGCTAACTGCCTCCTCTTGAACACTTAAAATCAACACCGTTGATCTTCTTTGGAATGCAGTGCCGACTATGAACATCTGAAGTCTTTCAGTTTTGTTTGACTCGATTCATCTTTTGTGTGATAGCTTTACTGTGCCCCATGAGTTGAGCAAGGGAGGAGCAGATGAAGCATGGGCTAAGTCATTTTTGAAGAATATAAAAGTGAAGTGGGAGAGGTGCAATGAGGTATGGGGTTCCTTGGATATGGAGGTCACCTATTGTAATCCACAGGCTATTGCTCTTTGACAAGCGCACATTTATGATGCATAGGCTGTGACATTTAAATCTCTCATACTTGAAATAAAACAAAGTCATCAAATTTGTTCCTTAAGTATGCTCTCTAGTTTCCACCAAGGATCATCAGTTTGCATGTTCTAAAGATTATTCTCAAAGTAGCCTCTATATGTTGGTCTCATAATAGATAAGATGGAACCATGAGCATCCATGGGCCATCCAACTTCTCCAACGGAATTTATACAGTCACACGAGAGAGAAGAGTCTGTACATATAACCTGCTCAGTAGCGACGCCCACCTGCGGTCGAAAGCAAGATTCTAGTTGTCTTTTTCCCTTTTTTCACTGCATCATTTGTCCTGGGAGCGTCCACCACTTGATCCTGCTTTGCATTAGAAGATATTATGCTGGCAAAGGAGGATGCGGATGCCGTACCTCTGCTGCTGGACCCTGAAACTGATCAACAAAAAATCTAGCTTCCATTCATTTCAAGAGGTTCAGAAGAAGTGGTTAAAAACCAGTAAAACCGTGAGAAGGATTACTCTTTGCACCAGTTTGGCTTTCTTCATTCTTCAGGGCAGGAGAATCACATGCTGCTGCAAAACCAAGCCTCGTCACGGCTGAAAATGACTGACACTGCCCAGTCATAGGAGGTGGCCTTGGGGTGCATCTATGGAGCTTCCCAATGCTTATGATCATAACAAAATTCGTCAGCTCAAAGCAGTTTTATAGTGAGACAAATCTACCCATAGAATCAAGATTCTATCGACTACTTTAACATTTAATTACAAAGTATGACACTCGAATATGCACTGAAAGGTGGTTTTAAGTGACATTTGAGGTTCCAATGACAAGCAGCAGCCTATTGTTTTTTATTAGCATGGGTGGCATAATATTAATGCTATGTTCTTGTATAGTCATAATCCTTATTTCTTCATGAAACAATGGAGGAGGGTAGACACACCTTCAAAGTCGTCCATGGAAAAGCTAGGAGTCTCATATGAATAATGTGGTTCTGCAAAAAACTGGCTGGCTGCAGCTTCAGCCTTAATTTTCTCCTTCATTTCCTTAAATGAGAAACATATGGCTGTTAAGAATCATGAATCCCTACTGCATTATTAGCCATATCTTGCAACTTGTAAAACTCAAAATTTGAAGTATAATGGTTAACCTTCCTAGCAAGTCGTTTTCTCTGCTTCTCTCTATCCTTAATTTCACCCATAAATGGAGAAAGTGCTTCGGCAGGTAACAAATCAGCAAGATTGATTTCACAGAGCTGTTAAAGAACATACCAGTCATGAAATTGAATGATGCAGTTCAAACGATTGACAAGTAAACAGCATCTACCGATTGAGTTCACCTGAAATGTTGTAGTCAGTGGCAAATGGCTCAAAAAGCGGTAACGCCGCCTCATAACCTCTGATTGAGATACTGTCTCCAAATCCACGATATTTCCTGTGATTCTGAAACAAATAATTCCATAAAATAATTTTGAAGGTGAAATTATGCTTTCATTAATGATTCCGGAGACAATGGAATATGATCGCACAAAACTAAGTTTCAGCCATTTCTTACTTTGTATTCATGCATTTCTTGGTCAGTAAAAAAATGAACATGAAAACAAATACCTATCAGGAAGCTGATCAGAGCTTCCAAAATGTTGCAGAAGGCATTTCATATTAAATGGAGTAAGTATAATATGCTGACCATCAACCGCCTGGAATACCCAGTTGACATAATTAGAACATCTTCTTATGCATAAAGCAGTCCTAAGAAAATAAATGGACTCAACTTGAACATTTTTAATTTGTTTCAGACACTGACCTGATAGAAATTGTATGACATCTTCTCATTTATGTAAGAGGAATTTGGCCAAAAACCTTTATTACCCTCATATGATGAAGATGGAGATTTCTCCTGAATCTCAGATAAATGACTTGATCCTTCAGCTGGGGACGAGGAGAGTTGTCCAACCTCCTTTTCTTGGGAAGACTTTCCTGACCTATCTGACTTAGTATTCATAGAAGAAGCACTTAAACTAGGATTAGCAGGTGATATCAGGGGCGGTGATAGTGAAATTTCACTTTCATCGGCAGCATTGAGAGAATGCCGCTTGTCCCAATAGATTTTCCTTTTTTCTAACTGTTCCACTGCAGCACACACATATGGAAGCATTTCAATGTCATCAACAAGCCCTGATTGGGCTTTTGCTATCCAACTATCCAGGTCTGCCATAGCTTCTCGCACAGAAAGATCAACATCTGAAGTCAAAATAAACTTTGAAAATGAATTTATCATCTCATCTTCCACATTAGTGGTCTCACAGTTCCTTACAGAGGAACTAAATGATCCCTTCTGGCGGGTTAATAACACAAAATCTATTTTGTCACCAATGTGGTATTGCTTCACTATCTCTAGTTGAACAGTGTAGAGATCTTTTGAAGATATCATGGTGAAACACATGGGGCATTTCTTCCAGCAATCCTCTTTGGTGCCATCTTTGTCTATGTAAAAGTAACGCAATATGCATGGGAAACAGAAGATGTGGCCACATGATGTTATTTGAGGACACAAAGGATCATCCAAACATATGGGACATAGGACTGGAACTGGAGTGGAGTGCTTTAAGCAAATTATATCCTCCCACGAGAGCATACTATCCGGATCCAGTGAGTGAACTGAATAGTTTCCGGTGTCCAGAATGACAAACCTGTAGTTAGCTTGAAAAAACAGGTCCTTGTTGTAGTGCTTTTGGGTTTTTTGTCTCCTTGAAGGCACCCTTGGCTGTGGACGGGAAGCAGGAATAGGCTCATACTGAAAATTCAACAAGCCATTACCACTCACCGTTCGGGCTTTTCTTCCAACCACATGCCTAGAACCTGGGAGACCAGCAGAAGGTGCAGCACCCTCTTGACCTCTAGGGGAAACAAAACTTCCACGAGGTTTTTCCTGCTCCGCTGATGATCCATCCACCAAACTGGCAACACCTTCCAGATGCAAGATGGCATCAGGATGCTGCGAAATTGAATTTACAGATTGATTTTGCTGCCCACTTTTTATCTAGAGAAGACAAATAAAAAAAATGTTCCATTATAATGGAAAAGATGCGATCACTCAACTAAACCAGAACGGAAAAGGCCCTCCGCTGGTCACCAAACTGATAATTATGTCTGCATCTTTAGTTACAATGTCTAAATTTGATATTCATCATTTAAAACTCAAATGCATATCTACAGCTTTTCAGCCATCGGGAATACAGATTAAGAATCTAGAAGATCATTCTGGCAAAAAAATGGATTATGAAGCCACCAACAAGAAAAAAATACCTCTACGGAAGCTTCTCCGGAATTGAGAGCAGCAGAAACCACCTCTCCTGAAATCACAGTCCATTGAAAAGCAACAAACTTTAAGAAACCCAGAACAAAATAAAAGAAACCCACAACAGATTACACTAACAAAAACAGAAGACATACCAGAGAGCGGCGGCGACGGGGAACTAGAGTCTCCGGTACCCCCAAGAGGGTCATTCGAAGGGGGGCGAAAACTTTTTCCATTATCAAGGGAGGACGATTGAGTTGTATGTCCAGTAAGAGAGGAAGATGACGCAGAAACTTGACTTCTGTTCGGCGAGATGGACATCAAATTTGGCTCCAAGCTTCGGTAGATCGCCGGGCGAGTTAACTTCGACCTCCTCCTCCCCCAATTTTCTTCATATAATTTTAAGACACGATTTTTATGAATTTATTTATTTACCTATTTTTCTAAATACATTTTCACCAAATCCCAGATTTGCTTAGAGTATGACGGACGCGTATTTTGACCGAGGCTGGACCGGAATCTGCGGTTGGCTGCCTAAACCGCTAAGAAACCGGTTCAATTCGTTTCATGAAAAAAGCTAACTTTCCCGTTTGTTGCCTTGGTTCTTACACTGAAGGGCATAGCGTTGGCAACCACTTCATGATCTTGTAATAGCAAGAGCAAGAGCAAGAGCTAAAGAGCAGCCAGTGCATTAAACAGCAGCAAGCAGATGGATAGAAAAATGCAACATGGAATCAATCTCTCTTGGGCAACAACTCATCCACCATACATACATCCACTCATTTCTACTCCCATGAGCAGGTACCATTATCGAGTTTCGAACCTCCAACGGCCTGAATTGAGCTAAGAACATATCTTTATCAAGACCAATGGACTGGTAACATTGAGGAGATAATGAAACTATGGGGCGTAGGCTCATTATGCAGAATCTTTGCTTCGTATTGACAGACACTAATTTCAAGATTTTGGTAAAAAATGCAAGAACTTTGATGATTCAAGGATTGGAAACAAGTCAAGAGTTAACTGCACATTACTACTTCTATCCAAGGTCAAGTATTGTTGTAACATACTGATTTCACAAATCAAGCTTGAGCTCCCCTTAACTACATATAAATCACATACATCATCTCCAAGAATTATGGAAACTTTGAACGCTCAGCGCTAAGGAAACCTGAGTTGGGAGCAAAAATACCTCCTAAGATTGAGACAAAGGCCACTAGGCCTGAGTGCCAGTAATGGTCTTCAGCTGAATGTGGCTTGAATCCAGCGTGTTGGGCAAGAATTCATAAGATCCAAACCTGCTTCGGACACCCACAAACTTGGCAACGACATAGTACACTATGAAGAAGATCAGCAGCGCGAAAAGGACATACAGAACAAAGAGCAGATCAAGAAGTGCACCAGCCCTGAGCTTGAAGTCATCTAGTTCACACTTGGTTGAACCCTCGACGCCGCTCACTACGCCCAAAAGCCTGTGGCAACCTGCAGGAACAAATGCGTCTACATAGAGAGTGAGCCCCGTTTGCAAAGCCCAAAATCCCTGCAAGCAGAAAGAAATCCCAAGGGCGGCATCCGCTATGAATAGCCGTGGCTGAAAGGCGAGGACCAAACACATTGATGAAGAGAGAGCGGCGATGCGGCCCGAGATGGAATCCAATGCCGACTGGAGATCTGATATCTGGGTAACTGAGGAGGAGGAGGAAGAATATTGGAGAAAGAAAAGGGCAGACGCTACCCCGAAGAAAAGATCCGCAGGCACGGGGAGGAAGGAGGTGGCGTCCGATAGAAGAAGGGTGATAGCCAGAACAAGAAAGGAAAAAACAACGGCGGCATTCTGAAGAGAGTTGAAGCGATGAACGGTAGCGTGACCCGCGAGGGGATCGGAGTACGAGGCGATGGTAAGCTGATACACTAAGGCAGCGAAGAGACAGAGAATGGCGATGTACAGCTGCAAACGGCGAAAGCGGGCGCCGATGGGGTGGAAGGGCTTAGCTGAGTAATCACGGGGGATTTTAATTGATTTTTCGTGGCGCAAATCAGGTGGAAGAGCCCCTGCGAAAAAAGCGCCGATGAGGAGAATAACTGGTAAACCAAGGCTGCCATGCTTTTCCGATGGAATCGCCGGTGATTCGATTAGACTCCGGCCGCGCCGTGAGCAACGAACCCTTTGCCCTGAATCTCAGAAATGAATTTCAACGTGAAATGAGATGCCAATTATTAGAATTTTTTTAAGAAAATAATGAAAATAATGTGGCGATAGTTTGACCGGACTACCAGTAAATATTAAAAGGCCCATATAAATAATTCCTATTTAAAAAAGATATATATAATTATGGATGAAATTTATTTAAAAAACTAAAAAGATTAATTAGATATGATTGCAACCGTAACCTCAAACCCTAAATATTCCTCTTTCCTTGTACACGCCGCCGCGTATAGCCTAAAAGTAGAAAGAATTCCCCAACTGCAGGGCCGGAGCTCGGAGGCGGTGACTCTCCGGCCTCAAAGTTGCCTCCTTGAGAGCTATGGATATAACATTACGGCTTTTCGCTGCAAAGACTCCGTCTCTGTGTTCTCCGAAAAGAGGTATCTTCATTCAATCGTGGAAACAACAGAGTGCTCATTTCGCAGCGTCGGCTTCGGGTGCATGTCGAAGGAGGCGGCTTGAGGTAGCTCATCGAGTCGGATATGTGAACTGTAAGATTGATGTTGTTGAGAGGAATGATGCCAGATCCGAAAATGTTAGCCCAATGCAAGATAATTTTACTTGCGTGATGAAATTTGGTGGTTCGTCTGTTGCTTCTGCATCGCGAATTAGAGAAGTTGCTGACCTCATTCTTAGCTTTCCTGAGGAAAGGCCCATTATTGTTCTATCTGCTATGGGGAAGACAACTAACCATCTTCTTCTGGTATTATCCTTACAGCTTTGTTCTTCCATTTCAACTGTTCTGTTTCGTTTTTCTGTCCGTAATCGTAACGAGGGTCTGATGTGGGATCCCTGCTTTTTAACCAGGCTGGAGAGAAAGCGGTGAGTTGTGGCGTTTCAAACGTATCTGATATTAGGGAATTGGATCTTATCAAGGATTTGCATTCAAGGTTGCTACTTTCTCGTTTTTATTATTTTCTTAATTGGTTTTATATTTATTTTGGAAAGTACGTTATTCTTAGGACCGAAGCTGAGCTTGGATTGGAAAGTTCAGTTGTATCAAGTAAGTTGCACTACTTCATAGAAAATTGTTTTTCTTGATGTATATATGTACTAAATATATAAATAATGTATTCAACATCTTAGGATTTCCTTTCAAAAAAAAATTTCTGAGTTGTGATTCTACAGAGCACCTCTCTGAGCTGGAACAACTTCTGAATGGAATAGCCATGATGAAGGAGATGACTCCAAGGACGAAGGATTACCTAGTTTCTTTCGGGGAATGCATGTCTACAAGGATTTTTGCCGCATATTTGAATAAGATTGGTGTAAAAGCTCGTCAGGTAGTTTAAAGCCCAATCATCAATCTTTCAAGTCCTAGAATTTTTTGCAGAGTATTGTAGAAAATAACAAATAGTGTGACTTTGCTGATTTGTTTTGCTGTTAATGTTGCTGTGACTGCTCCTGTGTTAATATTTCTATCACAATAGAGACAACATTAGATTTTATGACAATTTTTTATATCTTTTGCAGTATGATGCTTTTGATTTAGGTTTTATAACCACAGATGATTTTACTAATGCTGATATCCTGGAAGCAACATATCCAGCAGTTGCTAAGAGATTGCACGGAGATTGGAATAGTGATCCTGCAATTCCTGTCGTGACTGGCTTCCTTGGGAAGGTTGTAACTTTTCTTACATGGAATACTCGTATTCTTTATTGATGAACTCCACTTAAACTGATGATCCTTACAAATCTTCTCTTATAGGGTTGCAAAAGTTGTGCGGTTACTACGCTCGGGAGAGGTGGCAGTGACTTGACAGCAACGGCGATTGGTAAAGCTTTAGGATTGAGAGAAATCCAGGTGGGACTAACTTTATAACTATCCATCAGTGGTTGATGCACATCCAAAAATCCGTTTCTGTTTTATCTGATATTCTTGGAGTTTCATCTTCTTATATGCATATTTTTCAGGATATTCTATCTAATTTGGATGCATATGATTGTTCGTTGATGATTGCTGCCTTTGCATTGCAGGTGTGGAAAGATGTGGACGGTGTTTTAACCTGTGACCCGAATATCTGCCCTACTGCAACACCGGTGCCTGTTCTAACCTTTGAAGAGGCAGCTGAACTGGCTTATTTTGGCAGCCAGGTATCGACTCGATTTTGATTCAGGTTCCATTTTTTTATGTGGCTTAATAATGAAGGAATTCTAGTTTTAGGCCAGAACAGTTCAAGACAAGCTAGACGAATCTACTTAGTTGGATTTTCTTCCTTATTTTGATATATCAAAGTTAACTGTATTCCTTGGCTTTGCCAGGTTCTCCATCCTCAATCCATGAGACCTGCCAGGGAGGGTGATGTTCCAGTTCGAGTGAAAAATTCTTACAATCCTAAAGCTCCGGGAACTCTAATCATCAGAGAAAGGGACATTAGTGAGGTAAGCTGTTGTCATAGGCTCTGAAAGACGCCTTGGTCACACATAGTGAGCACGCCTTGTTCTTCTCTCTGCTTCCCAGGCTGTACTTACTAGCATAGTGCTCAAAAGAAACGTGACAATGCTGGACATAGTGAGTACTAGAATGCTCGGTCAAGTTGGATTCCTAGCCAAGGTGAGGAGCCTAGTTAAATATGCGTTGAACTTCCAGCCTCCTAATGAAGCTATTCATTCAATGGACTCTTGTATTGGATCAGGTGTTCTCAATCTTCGAGGATCTCGGCATCTCTGTTGATGTTGTTGCCACAAGTGAAGTGAGCATATCCTTGACGCTGGATCCTTCCAAGCTTTGGAGTCGAGAGCTGATTCAACAGGCAAGTGTACTACAACAGAAAACCACAGCCCCAGTGTCTTCATCCCTTCCACAGGATCTCTCTCTTCTTGCAGTCACACCCTCCTTAGCTTTTCTCAGTTCAACCCTTTTGATCAGGAACTGGATCATGTGAAGGAGGAGCTAAAAAAGGTTGCTGATGTGAAACTCAAGCAGCAGATGTCCATCATCTCACTTATTGGAAACGTTGATAGATCTTCGCTCATACTAGAAAAGGTGCGAGCTTTTCTCATTTCCATCAACTGCTTTGTGATTGATATTCTCCGGTTTTGTCGACGAGCAGGCGTTTCATGTCTTCCGGATGATCGGAGTCAATGTTCAGATGATCTCCCAGGGCGCCTCCAAGGTGAACATTTCCCTGATAGTGGAGGATAAAGAAGCAGAAAACTGTGTTAGAGCATTGCATTCAGCCTTCTTTGAGAGCACTCTTCCAGAGCTTGTGGAGTCACTGGGAAACCGCAATGGCTCCTTGAGCTAAGCAAAATGCACACCAGAAGTCCCATTTGTCGAGCTCAAATGCCGTACAGAGTTTTCATTCACTAATCCTTTCCTGGTTCATCAGTTCAATGAAGATTCTTGGAATGCAGTCAAGTCTCATGAAACTTCTGTTGTGGGATGTAGTGTTTTGAATAAATTTTTTTGGGGTTGATTTTAATAATTTTTAAAAACATTTTAAAGTATTAAATTAATATAAATATTTTGTTTTGGAATTGAAACATTGTAATCTGACTAATTAATTCACTAATTACGATTACGTAATGATTAGAGAATTAGTTATGTTTTAAACCAAACAATTTGGGAAAATTACAAAAAAGCTTTATGGGTTGTGTGTCGACACGTGTCGGTTCGCGCAAATAATTGGAGATACCATGACCAGGTGTGACGCTCACCTGCCAGTCAACTAACCCTACCCCTTTAAACGTTAATTCCCAACGCAGCATTCCCTTGGGTTTGTTACAAGTTCCGTATCTGATGGCGATCGCCGCCGGAATCCGGGCAGCCGTCGCCGACGGGATCCTCACATTCTTGTGGATTTTCTGTGCGTCTTCTCTAGGCGCCTTGACCTTCATCATCTCCACGGCTCTAGGCGTTGCTCCGGGACTCCCTACGCTCTTCGTCACCACATTTCTCGTTTTCTCGCTTTTGTTCATATTTGGTTACATCGGCGATCTTTTAGGCGGAGCAACCTTCAATCCTACAGCTACCGCAGCCTTCTACGCCGCAGGAATTGGTGGCGCCCATTCCCTCTTTGAGGCCGCACTCCGATTTCCCGCTCAGGTTTCCGATTGTGACATTTGTGGTTGAATTTCCACTGGTATCCGCGTAAGAGCTGCTTAAGTTCGTTTCAACAGGCTGCTGGCGCGGTGGGTGGCGTGCTTGCGATAAAGGAGGTTATGCCAATCCAGTATAAGCACTTACTTGGAGGTCCATATCTGAAGGTTGATCCCCACACTGGCGCCGTCGCGGAGGGGCTTCTGACTTTCATCATCACCTTTGCTGTTCTTCTCATCGTCATCAAGGGCCCCCGTAACCCGGTTATAAAGAACTGGCTGCTCGCCATGTCGACTGTCACGCTGATCGTTTCTGGTTCCAAGTATACTGGGCCTTCCATGAATCCTGCAAACGTAAGCCATATATCCCTTTTCTTTTTTAGGCTTCCACTTTTTCTTTGCCTTGCTCCTCCTGATATACTTTCTGGTTGCCTTTATTCTCTTTTCGATTTGGTTAGAAAGGAACCCTGCGTTCTCTGTACCAATGCATATTTTGATGAATCTGAAACGGCACAAGGGTGCATTTTCAACTCGTTAGTATGCTACTTGAGTTAACTTCTTTGAAAGAAGAATCAACCTTTGTTGGGATTTCCAGTAAGGTTGTCATTTGAAACTGGGAATTTGATTCCTCCTCGGATTCTTTCTCAAACATTCTTGCTGTTGACACTTGCTTCTTGTTGCCCAACACCGAATCTTCTCCTCTGGAGCTGTTTTTCAGTCTGTAACTTTGAGTCTTCTCTGGTTCTGTGTGTTCCACCAGAGTAGTATGAATGAAAAGCCACTTGATTTTAGCAGAAAAGTTGCTTCTGAAAGTGCTCTTTCCCTTTAGCCTTAACATACATTCAAATGTGCGCATGCAGGCGTTCGGCTGGGCATACATCAACAACGCCCACGCTTCATGGGACCATTTCTATGTGTACTGGATTTGCCCCTTCATCGGAGCAGTGCTTGCTGCCTGGGTCTTCCGATTCCTATTCCCTCCACAACCAAAGAAACAGAAGAAGGCCTAAGAGTCCGATGCAACTTCGAAACTGCACAATAAAGCACATTTGGTCTTGGATCTCCAATTGGGTACTTGTTGTACGTCTCATCCGCGATTCATTATGCACAATCTTTCATAGTAGTTCGCATTCCTCTGTAGAACAATGAAGAATTCCACAAGCGAAATGTCAACCAGAATGGTGCATGCTGTATGATAAAATTTTAACAGGAAGTAGGCAAGTCCTCAAGCTCTCCCATCCTGAACCTTGAGCTCCTCCCTGATTGCAAACGCCCTAAGCAGTTCATTTTACAGAAGCGCATTAGCAATGATGGCATTGTGTTATAAGAAGTTGAGATCATGTTTACCTTAGTGCGAGATCAATGGATTGGTTGTCCAAGAGGCCAACTACCTTGCCCCTATTGTCGCCAGTCTCCAAGGCAACAGGAAGGTGGCTTAAACTCTGCCTTTTCATCATATTCATTGCTGTAAGGAGGCTTGCTTCTGGACTCACAGCAGAGCAAACTCCACGAGCTTTTCCATTTTGTGAACACACGTCGGAAACTGTGAGCTCCTGTGGGACATGAAATCAAATGCACGTTGCATGACTGGAATGAAACATGCTGGGGAACAATGTGAAGTGTGGAGGGAGATACCTGAGGTTTTGTCTTCTGTGACATGGAAAAGTTTAAGAATTGCTGAATTTCTTGAAGGGTTACTTGGCCACAAAAACGATGATTATCATCGACTATCACAGCACAAGACTGCTTCTCCTCCAACATGAGCACTACAACATCGAATAAAGAACTTGTCATCACTGTTGTGACGTATCTTGTTCTCATAGCCTGTGAAACTAGAATTTCACTCGCCAACAAGATGTCTGCATCATCATCCGAACCATCATCTAGACAAAGTGAACCCTCAATTTCACAAATGCTATTTCCATTTAATTCCTTGACACTGGCAGAAGTCGCACCACTGTAATTGTAAGAACGACTATTTTGTGAATCTTCATCGTTTCTAGATTTTGATGGTCTCAAATTATCTGCCCTAGTCCCTTTGTTCCTTTCTCTGTAAGATGCGACCCATGAAGAGAGCCCAACAGCTCCGAGAAGCGGTAGAACTATTCTATAATCCTGAGTCAGTTCAAAAAGAAGCAAAACCGCAGTAAGGGTACCTCGCACACCCCTGCAAGTGTAGCTGCCATACCAACCTGTGATCATACTCACAAATTTATATATTTCCTTCGAAAAAATGAGAATTCCCATACAGCTTCTACAGAACTGAATCTTGAGGTTCACTGCTACATAACAATAAATAGCAACTTTAGGAACTCTGCAAGTATTTAGCAAATAGAATTACCAGTCCGTATGCCTGAGGTGAAGCCACTTCCAAGAATGATGTTTGCAATATGGGGTCAGATATGTGACTCAGAGAACTGACTATTTTTCCATAAGCCATTCCTGTAGCCGCGCCAATGAATAAAGAAGGGGCATAGTAGCCACCAACTAGTCCAGAAGCCCTGCATAAAGAACTTGCTACAATTTTTGCGGCCACCAGCTGAAGCAACAAACTAGGAGAAAGACTGTTTGCAGTAAGTCGTGATTCAAGCAAAGTATCAACATTCTCGAATCCCCAGTATAGAATCTCAGGATATGCTAACGCTATAAGGCCAACAGCAACGCCACCGGCAATAGGGAATGCAGATTTTGGTATGCCAAAACTCCTTTGAACAGTAGCACAGCCAATCAGCATAAGAGATGTGAACTTAGAAAAGACCAGGGAAATCAGTCCACAAAGTATGCCGAGCAAAAGATAGAGAGGCAGTTCTGAACTGACAGGCATAAAGATTCCAAATTAAAACATGAAACAACAACAGAGAAAAACTCATTAACAGGAGACAGGTACATTGTTAAATGCCTGGAACTCAGCTCTTTAAAGTCATATAACGGTGACAAAAACAGGAGGAGAATTCAAAGAATTACCACTAGGAGAAAGGAACTCATATATCGGAACCGAAAATGTTGGCTCCGAACCTAAACCAACTTCTGATACAACAGATGCAATTACGGCACTCAGGATGACCATTGATGTTGCATTGGTAAGAGATACGGAAGACTCTGATGGTGACGGCCATAAGACTGATTCCACGGCAAAGAAACAACCAGCAACAGAAGCACCGAATCCTACAAATCACTCAAAAGGTTTATTGATCATGGTTTATATGTAAAATTTGCTGACTTGATGAAAGAATAGTAGATGCAATATGAAAAATGGCTGACCAGAAGACAGTCCAGCTGCTGACCCTGCAGCCCTAAGAGCTAGCTTCTTTGGAAGGCCCTTATTAAAAAATGTGCCTATCCCTTTGGCTACAGAGTTGCCAATTTCAACACTTGGCCCCTCTGGTCCCAATGAGTTCCCTGTTCCTAAAGTGACACAAGCCGCCACGGTTTTTAGAATTGGTTTCAGCGTCAACATGATTCTTGAATCAGCACCATCTTTTGAATCCTCCATTGCAGCACGAACCGCATTCAACAAACTTACTAGAAAACCTCCAGAAGCAGGGATCAATATCACACGTGTCCATTTCAATTCAAATGGCTCCGCTCTCAACCAAGACGCGCCTCTATCTGGAATTTCTCCCCAGCAAAAATCACGTATTTCATGTACCTACTATGCAAGTTTTGTAAAGCAAAAATGACGTGCTAGACATTTTGTCGAACAGTTGCAATCAGAAGACGAGAAAATTACCCCATAATTGAAGAGGACAACAGCAAGGCCAGTTAGGAGACCAACCGCACAAGCGGATAGAATAGCAGAATCTTCGGACTGCAGCAGCTTCCGCGGTTGATCATCAGGGGTAACGGTAACTAAAACTTCCTCTTCCTCGACAACACGAAGGATAAAAGAATCGAGTAACATAACATCTCTAGGGTCTGTAGGAGTGCCCAGAAACCGATGGTGCTTACTGTCAACACTATCACATAAATACCTGCGGAAAAATCTCCGACGCCGGAAAATTCTAGATGCAGACGAATGAATCGAAGCTCTTATTGCATGAACAGACGAAACTCCAATCACACGCCGACAGTTCCTAATACATGAAGAAGCCTCGAACAATGCATTAGCAGTATCGAGTACTGTAGCTGCAAAATGCATTGTAACCGCCTACTTCCTCGCCCATAAACCTGAGAATTTTCAGTTTATATCCTGCAGTGCCACACTTCGGTCGGTGTCGACAGCGACGTGATGGTGCAAATGACCGGAAAACGGCGAGCTCCTTTGCTACAAGGGAAACTTGTGGAGAAGGAAAGGCGCGTAGTCCATACCTACCTTATCAGTTTTTTTTTTTTTCTAAACGTATTTCTAATCTAAAAAAAAAACAATTAAAGGAAAAAATATAATTATCTTTTAATATAAATAAAATATTTTATAAATTATCAAGAAAATATATTTCATCTCAAACATTTTCTAATACATTTAAATTTCACAAGAAAATACGTCCATTGCACCAACAACGACATATGTCAGAAATGAAGGGTTTTAATTAACCTGGTACTGCAATACAAATGAATGTGTAAAGAAACTCGCAAGCATTCAAATGATTCAGGGCAAAAAGACTTTATATGGTTATGATATGTTTGCATTTGCCAGAGATTCAGATACTATGAGGCCACCTGAAGTTCGCATTGGATGCGTACCGAGAGCAGCAACACACGATTCATCGGTCTTGAGATGGGGTTGAACAGATTCCCAAATCTTTTTCTTTTGAACCTGCAACGCATGCAAATATGAAAATGGTAAGGCCCCAAGGCTGCAAGTGAAGGTTGATTCATATGTAGATAACAGGCTCGATTATATGTGGAGGTTTTCCATTTTGATCTATTGTAACTGAGAGATTTTTGGTTTACTGCCCTGAGAGTAACAAACAAGGGAGCCATTAGTAGAACAGGGTAGTCTCTTCAAGGGAGTTTAAGCTAGAGCTCATGGTCTAAGACTATTCATTATACTGAATGAGTGGGAAAAAGAAACGCATCAGCATAGCAGTGATTAACCTGGTTTGGTGTTGCAACTTCAGGTAGGCTGTCTTTCTCATCGGCAGAACCGAACCACACTCTTTCTCCAGGGACAGCACCTTCCGGTGGTGCAAGGAGCTCAACATTCTCATGTGAGGCATCTGAAGCTGCCATTAGCATCCCAGAGGATTTTACACCACGCATATTTCTTGGCTTTAGATTTGCAAGGACAATTACGTTCCGATCCTGCAATGAACTGGTTCAGAACCTCAAATAGCATGTTCTATCATTCCTGATCAGCTTTTCCCTTATCGGGAATAAACATAATTCCGATAGGCTGTGTACTGATGCATGCCATCTCAGTTGCAGTAAAGGGCACATGCGAAGAGCAAACAGTAAACTTGGTAACAGACAAGTTGCCATGCGTTAAATTTCACAGACTGTACACATTTAGCGCAGAAATCAGTTTCCTTTCAGGTCCCACAGTAAGATGCTCGCAATTATGCTGAGAAGTAAACCTGGAGAAGGTGAAGAGGAGCATATTTGACAAGGCCGCTGCAAATAATTCTCGGCTCAGGTTCACCAACGTCCACCTCCTCCACGTACAGCGATTCCGCCTCTTCATGCCTCCACGCCTTGAGAATTCTCCCGACTCTGATGTCCAGACTATTGGCTGCCTCCTTTACGCTGTTCTCTCCCGATTCCAAGCTCGTCGGCGCAGGCGCAGCCGTACTCTGGGTGCAATAACAAGGAAAGTTTCTTCCCAATCTACTCCCGCATTGAGCACTTTTCTCCGAAAAAACGGCTAATCGCCGGTGATATTTTACCGCATTTGAAGCAAGCAAAACGCAGCGATCGGGAAAAGAAGTGAGTGATGTGCCGCGGCGGAAGAAACGAGTTGTCGAAGAACAAGCGGTTAGGGCGTTGGCAGCAGACGCCATCTGCAACACCATATCAAAGAATCTGTTATCCCCGCTATTTTGCTGTTATACATAAGCACCTCACTACTTTTCAATATTTCACTTTTAATCCATCATATTTGAATATTTTCATAATTCGAGGGGTAAATGGTAAAACATTAAAATTTTCGAGGTAGAAATGAAGAATTTTGAAACAATTGACGGGAGATTTGCAAAAAGACCACAGTTTTGTTAAGGGAGCAATTGAGTTCACTGTGGAGCGTCTGCCTTCCCGCTCATTGTGTTGTTTTAGCTCTCCGCTCTTTTAAGCAAGGACGCCGTGGAGAGGAGGGTGATAAAGGTAAGGGTTTTCTGAGCACCGTGGTTGCCTGACAACCTGAATTTGGTGGAAATAGAACTAGGATGTTTCCTTATTCAATTTCTGTAGCAACGTGGAGAGTTGTGTTCGTTTCTTCTTGGTCTGCTAGTCGACGCGTGAACCGAAATTCACGAAATAAGAGGCTGGAATCCTACAAAACCGACAAGTGAATATTGCTCCAAGTATTTGATGCAATGGGTGTGTGATTTGATGAATGAGTCATCCAAAAATTTTCTTTGGAGCTGAAATCGAAACATGTTGTTGGTTTCACTATTCCCATATCATTCGATCCAGAATGATCGTTTGAGTATGGTAAAAGTAGAAAGAAGAGGAGAAAATTGTACAATTACGTGGAAATAACTCCTTGTTTAGTTCTGAGGTCGAATGTGTTTTCTATTTTAATGAATTTTTAAAGTAATATCAAGTGTATAAGTTGTGGCATGATAATCTAAATGCACTTCTAAACTCTGGTTGAGATAGGGCGGAATTGCAAACTTGGCTTCCTGCATTCAAGATTGAAGCTTCCATATTGTCCAACTGTATTCAGTTGCATCGGTTATGGAGGCAGTTGTGGTGGACACTGGATCTAAGATACTTAAAGCTGGATTTGCTGTGCCTGATCAGCCTCCTTCTCTGGTATGGGGTTAAAATCTCTTTTAATTGGACAACAGTTTTTACGTTCTGTTTCCACCAAAATTTAGCTTGCAGTTACATCTTTTGTAGTGTGTGCAGTTGGATTGGCCTTATTTTTGGCTTGGTTATCTAGGATCTCGTATACTCATTGTAGGGATTCTTTTAGCAGCTGCGGTTATCCTCTATGTTCTTTTTGTAAATGATGTTATTAGTAGTGCTATCCTTATAGTAAATGCATTGATACGTGCTCCACATAATTTCAGAAACACTCTTACAAAGATGAACGGTTTAACTATCATTGCCTGCCCTATTTAAGAAAAATTCTGTTTTGGCTTCCCTACTTTTCTTTTTGTTCTTCGAATTCGTTCTCCTATTCATCTGTCTCTTGTGTCAAAACTGCTACTATTAGATCCAGAGATGGAACCAACTGTAGTTTGCGCTGGTTCTAGAGTTCTTAAATTTAATTATGCCCTTCCAGAATTTGGTCCTATGGTAATCTATTTTATCTTGCAAACTTCACAGACTGATTGGTGTTTTGGAAGGATCATTAAAAACCATTTTGAGAAGCTTTTAATATGAAATTCAGTTTAATCAATTGGTTTGTAAGCGTTCGATTTGACCTTTAATGAAGTTATTTCGACTCTTTGAAGCCATAACTTCAGCTGCATTAGTTTTGTTTAATCAATTGGTTTTGTGTCCAGAATATTTCAATGATTTCATGGAGTTAGTCAAGAGATAGTAAATTGCTTTTATTTTACGGGATTTATTTGAAAGATCCAAGTTTACGTTCTGATGCTTACCTTTTTTCCATTCAAAATTTTTTTTTTTGGCATATAATTCTGATTTTTTCTCCAGGGGCAAATGATAATCTATGAATTACTTCATATGTCTTAATGGTCCTTCCGTTATTATTCTGCTTTTTGTTTGCCCATCGAGATTCTCAAATTTTCAGGTCTTGTGTTCTAGGTTATACCTTCACAGATGAAACGAGTTCCAGAAGATGATTCTTTAACAGATACTTCTTTGCAAGAGGATGTGTTCGTTGATCCAGTTCTTAGAGGATTTATCACCGACTGGGATGCTATGGAAGATCTTCTGAATCATGTGTTATACACTGGTTTGGGTTGGGAGATTGGAAATGAAGGCCAGATTTTATTTACAGATCCACTTGCAACTCCCAAGGTTGTCACTATGATGCTTCTCAGAGCTTGATATTTGATTTACTTAAGCATTTCCCATGTCATATTCCATGTGGCTATGTCTTGTTAAACTTCAAGCTTTGTTAGCCATTTCTCATATGAGTGACCTTCCTGTGAATCATTCTAGAATCTAATGATCTAAAATTGTGTGACAGGCTATTAGAGAGCGTTTGGTGCAATTGATGTTCGAAAACTTCAATGTCTCAGGTTTTTTTGCGTGTGAGCAAGCAGTGCTATCGCTTTATGCCGTAGGTCGTATCTCAGGTTGCACCATTGACATTGGCCATGGCAAGATGGGTATGCTCATCTGGATTCACTCTAAGCTGTAATGTTGATTTTCAGATTGTATGTAGACATTTGTTCACGTAAAAAGCTGCTCTGATGAACCATTTCAGCATTGTTTTTACAAGCCTTGATATTGTATGCAATTCATTTCCTACATAAGATGCGGAGCATCTATTTGAAACATTTCCCTTTATCTTCAGATATTGCAGCTGTGATTGAAGGAGCTGTTCAACATATATCTTCAAGAAGACTTGAAATAGGGGGTTTTGATTTAACCAACCTGCTTGCTCGAGAACTCTTAAGATCCAATAAGCATGTAAATCTTAACTTATCTGATGTCGAAAAATTGAAGGAGCAATATGCATGTTGTGCTGAGAGTGATACAGTTTACCAAAAATTCCAGCAAGAATGTCCTGAAGAACAACATACTCTACCCGATGGACAGGTGTGGTTGCTATCCGTATCATTCTATATTACGTATGTTTTAAGACTTGCTTTGTTTATCCCTTGGGATCTTGTATTGTGGAGCTTTTTTGCATCCCTTTCAGGTTATCAGAATTGGAAGGGAAAGGTACACTGTTGGCGAAGCCTTATTTCAACCATCCATCTTAGGTTTAGAGATGCATGGAATAGTTGAGCAACTTGTTCGGTGCATTTCAACTGTTTCAACTGAGAATCATCGCCAGCTTCTCGAAAATACTGTACTTTGTGGTGGAACTGCTTCTATGAGTGGTAATATTTAAATTGGTTCAGCAGTTGCAACATTGTGATCTCCAGCAATACTTCTCCTGCGCTAGAATCACTCAGTATCTATGGCTTTTTATGCAGGCTTTGAGGATAGGTTTCAGAAAGAAGCTGGCCTTTCATCCTCAGCAATCCGTCCTTGTTTAGTGAAGGTAATATACCATGATAAGCTGCCATTATTTATTTACCTGTTTTATTCTGTTTAATCATCTGCGCTATATACATGTGGACTGTGCACATGTAATGCAAACGAGCATTCTATCCTTTTTGATGCAGCCTCCAGAATACATGCCGGATAACTTGGGGAAGTTCTCAGCATGGACTGGAGGTGCCATCCTAGCCAAAGGGGTGTTTCCTCAGAATCAGCATGTTACCAAGGCTGAATATGATGAAACTGGACCTTCAATTGTTCATCGTAAATGCTTCTGAGAAGACGAATCTATCCCTTTTCTTGCGTTCGTTCCTCAAGGTTAGTTCAAGACTACAATAGCAGTGTTATAAGTTGATATAAATCTTGGCCTGAGAAACATTCGAGAGATTCAGTTAAATCCTGCTTCTGAATGGTTGTTGTGTCAGTAGGTAGGTAGTTTAGGGATACTTTGCACCAGTCCACTAATCTCCTTATTTGCAATTTGAACTGGCGGGCACCATATTTGCAACAAAGTCTCTCGCTGTATTGCAAAAATTGTTTGGTACTTTTATCCAAAACCAACCTCAATGTAAATTCAAAACCAGAACCCACAGTTGATTTCCAGACCACACAATAGCCATTTTACTTGGTTTTTGGATGCTTTAAATCTTCCAACTTCTCTTCTACAAGTTCGATACAGCGATACAGGACTAACTCAACAGGGTTGAAGGCACATACTACACCTAATGAAAGCTCATCCAGACTCATCCGATGTTGCGCCATCATTCCGGTCACCAATGTCCGCAATGGCAGTAGCCACTCTCTGTAGGCTTTTTCCAGCACCTCCCTGCGGAGTATCTCAGTGAAGTTTGTGTTCCCTGGTTCACATAGCACATTTTTGAGATAAAATAACAGACAGAATTGCCCTGCAACTATAGATGGGGTTGGTCCTATTTAAAAGTGAAGCAGGCACTTATGAATTTCTTTCACCTGTTGATTCTGTGATGAGTATAAATCTGAAGAGATTAAGTGCTGACAAGACCTGCAGATCACAACAAAAGGGTGCACAAATGACTTCTTTTTGCGGAGTTTTACAACAAGCACCAAGTTCCATATCAGGTAATGCATTATGTGATGATGATAACAGAAAAGAGGCAAATAACCACATTGTGCAGTCTTTCAAGGTGTGTTGGTGTATTACTGTGTCTAGACATGTTTCTGTGTGTGCCAAGGTAAAGATTTACGCGCATTCTTGAAAGTTGGAGATACTTACGGCATCGCTGTATTCAGGAAGAGATGGTGGTCTACCATCAGGTCTGAGAACTAGTTCCACAAATTGAAGCACAGATGGTTTCCAGAGTGTTACTACATCCTGATCAGGTGAACCACCTTTGATTCGGTTCTTGTGCATCTCCGCTTTGACACAATCAAGATGAATTGCGATCTACAGTACGGAGGTTCCAAACGTCTGCCACAAGGTTTAAACATCTTATCAGAATCCAAAAGATCTTACCATGGGAGAAACGCCACTATTCATCAGCAAAGCCTTCAAGACATCAAATCTCACAAAAGTTGGAATGTCACCAAGAAGCTACATATCAAATATGGCTTATCAGCAAAAGGTGTTCCATCGAATAAATGACAATGTTGAAAGAGCTAAACGATTACTGTTGTTTAGTTGCTATGGGAATGAATGGAAAGCTTTCAAGATAGAAAACAACAAAACTTACACCTTTTTGAATGCACTGAATGCTTGCTTTCGTAAGTCGGATTCAGAACTCATGATGACTTTTTCAATGGCCTAAGCATAAAAAACATGCATTTGATTTGGGAGCATGCTGCATTGAAGATATTTAGAGGTAGCAACCCATTACATTCAAACTTGAGTATAAATTCGATATATCCATGCCAGCATCCACATATTGATCATCCAACTGTGATAGTTTGCCATCCATGATGCAAAGAAGAAAGCTCATGCTTTTCTTCTTCAATTCCAACGATAAACCAGAAGATGAAAAGATGTACTTCAGCATGCCTATTGCTTCCCATCTTGCAGTCCAATTCCCTGTAAGTTCCTCTATGACACCAGCAAAATCATCTTCACTAGCATTATAATGCCAAATCACTGGACCAAGCCAACATTAAAAACGTGATTTGTAAATAATTGAGTGACATAGCAAACCAAAAAAGCAGCACAATGTTCAAGTAGAAACCTGCGATTGCTGCCCCAAGCTTGACATCAGAAAAGCAATTGGAACACTCATCACTGTTATCTGTGTAGACACACAGGCAATCATTTAAAATATTAATAACAATAATACGCAGTCTCCTGTAAATAATGATGAAAGTAAATCCATCCCTCATCACAAAAGGTAGCGACCCAATAGAACTGGAAACTTGGGTTTCAAAGATTACCATCAACAACTAGATTGTATATCAAATCAACTTCACATCCCGTGCTCAAACCAATATACGACAGTTGACAGTGTTGGAGGAAGTCAGAATAATCTGATACATTTGGAGTCATTGTATATGCAGAAAGAGCCTGCATAGGGAAGGTGTTTTTCATGATGAATAACAGCATCGACATAGTTTAAAATATAGTTGGACAAGCATCCTTGAAAATTTCACATTGAAAAGAAGTCCACCGTGATTTCCAAGACAAAAAGACCTAATAATGCCTGCAGCTTCCTCTTGGCCTCACCCTCCTAATATATGATGAAATTGCAACACAGATTAAGATCAGCTATTTTAAAAATATACTAAGAGAGAGAAGACTGACCGATTTTGCACTAGCTGCTCTTATAGAACGAGCAATCTGAAATGCAGTAAGGACTAAGTTCTCATAAATGTCATCCGCAATATCTGAATTGAATTGAAAATCCCTTAAAATATTGATACTGGGATGAACAATGGACTTCATATTCTCATAGGGTCGCCTTTTTATCAAAAGGAGTACTGCAACCAGAAAATAAAATACTGAATATCAACGACAGTAAGACTTTGATGATAACCAGATTCTGCCATTTTATGCTAAACAAGCATTTAACACATCAATAAAATGTAAGCTAATACCTTTCGCCAGCGCACCCAAAAGAGGCATAAAATAGCCAGGAACCGCATACGGCAAGCCAGTCACTGAGATTGCCTGAGACATTTCGAAGTTCATGTACAGTTCAAACAAAAACCCAGTCCACAACACATAAAGTAATGACAGGACTCTATGTTATGTTCATTGCTTATTTTTAAAAGAGACAACTAACCTCCATACTTTTGCAAGATATAGGGGAAAACACACAATTTACTAATTTTCAACCCACCAACCTTGCGACTGGTTCTTGTTTTTATTCCGAACTTTTCTTATCTTTTTACCTCAGATAGAATGGAAAGCATCTCGTTCGCACTGCATCTCCGTATAAACAGATCGAGTACATTTTCAACAACCTTCAAACATCGTTCTGAGACACAAGAAAACTTTGCCACAGCCTTTGGCAACTCAAATGCCATCATATCACTGATATCCTGAAAAGAAGTTAGAAAACGAATGAAAATCCATTTCTTTAAAAGAAAGAAGAAGAATGCAATCTCCACTTACCTGATCTAGAGTTGGCGAGCACAAGTATTCATGAATCCGATTGAGGATTTCAAAAGAAACCACTTCGGAATTCAGAAGCCCCTGTTCTTCATTGGTTAGAAGAGAAGACATTGAATCGAGAAACTTAACAAGTTCTGCTAAATCTTTCTCCGTCTTTCCAAAATCTCCTGATTTCATCGACTTTTTTAGGTCGGAACACGAAAGAAAAACAGGGCATCAGCAACCTGTTTATCTATATGAATTCGCCATTACTTTCGCAAGCAATACCTCAGAGCAGGAATCTAGGTATCGATTGAGAATCACGAGCTCAGCATTCCCATCCGCGGACATGTTGAAACCTTTTGCCAACAAGCAATTCCGCCAACTTCACTCATTCATTCCCAGTTCACAGCCTGCTTCCGCGCCGTTCTTCAAGGAAAAAGAAAAATCCTGTACGGGTTTATCGGATTCGGGTTTCCCCGAACACCGGATCCGACCCTTTGACCTTCATATAAGCTTAATTTTCTATAGAAGATTCGGAAATGATGACTCTTGAAAGAAGTCAGAACCGCCATGCTTCGATTTTCCCCCTTTCATTTGCTCACTTCAACTAACCTCCCGATTCTCGCAGTTCGTAGTCAATCACTGCGTTTCCAAAGGATGGAGACCCAAAATCCCGATCGGCCATGCAAGCACCCCTATTATCAAAATCCGAAGGTTAACGAATTTCAGAAAGTAATGCGCTCAGAATCCATTGGTGAGTCGGAATGCTATTCGGGGGTCTGGAAATGTGGGTTTTCTTTGTCCATTGCAAGGAAGTGAATTTTGCGGTTGGAGTGCAGATGGTTGGGACAAGTGCTGGGAACAAGGGGTCACGCCTTGGGATTTGGGAGGCCCGACGCCAGTGCTTGTTCACCTTCACAACGTAGGATCACTTCCCACAGGCGCAGCCCTTATCCCTGGGTGTGGAAGTGTGAGTTTACGTCAATTCGCTACAGTGACTTATGCTCCAAAGCAACAGCTTCCGTGTTCTTTGTTTGATTTTTCTGATTGTTCTTCCACTGGACTAGTCTTTTTTTTTTTTTTTTTTGTCATCCTAATCATTATGTAAATTTTTTTCAAATTGATAATCTCCACCTTTGAACACACCATTCGTTGCTGCAGGGGTATGATGTTGCGGCAATTGCATGTGCTGAGCGCCATGTTATAGGTTTAGAAATTTCAGAGAATGCTTTGCAAAAGGCTTCAGAAGTAAGAGAATAGTTTCCCCTCCAGTTTATATAGCTGAAGTTATACCTGGTTCTCTCTTTTGTTCATATCTATCCGGATTGTGTTTGGGAAATAAATTTGGTGATCTTTGATATGTAGTTGCACTCTAGGTCTCCAAAGGCCAAGAATTTCTCGTTCATGAAGGCAGATTTCTTCACTTGGGATTCAGCTGAATTGTTTGACCTTATTTTTGACTACACGTAAGTTTTCCACACAAACTCCAAAATCAGCTTCCTGAATTGTCATCAGCATGCAAGATTACAGTAGAGATCCGCAGGTTTTTCTGTGCTATCGAACCAGAGCTAAGATCACTATGGGCAGCAAAAATGCGTGATCTTCTAAAGCCAAATGGAGAACTCATTACATTAATGTTTCCGGTTCAGCAAGACTTATATATAATTGTGTCTCTAACATGCGATTTTGTATCTTTGGGTTACCTTATGCTCATGTTCTTTTCTTGCAGATAGATGATCATGAGGGCGGGCCCCCATACAAAGTATCTGTTGCCGAGTAATGTCTACGTTTGCCTCAGTGCATTCATCTTTTAAAGATCTTACCTTTTTTTTCACATATTTGTGGAACTGCTAAATGTTTACTCCCTTCATGCGTAGTTATGAAGAAGTGTTACATCCCCTGGGTTTTAAAGCAACCCTTATTGCAGATAACGAGTTGGCTGTTGCTCCTCGACTGGTTAGCTCCTTAGTGCTATAAATTTGGCATATTCATGAAGTCCCTCAGAGAACTTGTTATGAACCAGACCCATGAATGGACCTTTTTTTATCAATGAAACAGGGCAAAGAGAAGTTGGGACGATGGAGACGAGACTTTGTCCAGTCTTTGATGTGATCAGTGATCAATACTGTGGTGAGATCAACACTTCAAGGATAGAACTTGTTGTGAACCAAATAAATCGTGGGAACAAGTGAAACACTTGAATGCTCATTGCCCGATGCCTAAAAGATAAGAGTGCATTCGAATAACTTGTTTTTGTAATACCACATTTTCTGGAATACATAAGCGTTCCAAATTAAAGGATGGAGAATAGTGATCTCCACATAAGCACAAAATCACGCTTGAAAGCTGAAAAGGCATCACATGAATCTATTGGTAAGATGGTGTTGTAGCCTTTGTCATCGGCAGTGATAGGAAGGAATCAAAGCTCATATCTCCAACTGATTTCCGGTGCAGAAGCTTCTCTGGCCTCCTGTTTTGTGTTTCTCGAAAAGAGAATCTGTTCTTCTCCATATCAGCCTCCTCATTATGACCATTCTCTCTTGCTTTAGCCCGAGATGAGGCCGTATGTATCATGTAACTCGGTGTTAAAGACACTGGACAACTTGAGAAACTCTCATCATCTCTCAATGAGGGATTGTTCCTCGCACTGCCAATCGTGCTTCTTCTGTGCTGTGAGGTATCTTGATTAGGTGTCTTCCTTGAGATCAGTGACTCATTTTGTGGACAGTTTTTTGGAAAACTTGATGATACATTTCTTGTTATCGTGGCAGCAGATGAAGGTAAATGTGACTCGAGCCAATTCCACCACTTGGGATATCCATTAGATTTAAGCTTCTGATGACCTCGTATACATGCTTGATTAGCCTGGACATGGATAGCTAGTTGCTCTAAATTTTCGGGTTTATGAGTTTAAATCCCCGAGCTAATTCTGAGGCACGGCTCAGTTGAGGAACATGGAAGTTTCAAGAGATGAGCTTACCTTGTGGGATTGTGAATATGCAATGGCTCTTTCTCTTTTCACTGTGGCCTCCTTTTTTCTCCATGATCTCAGTTCTTTTTCTTCTTTGGACAACAGGCTATCATCCCAGTCCCCCTGCTGGTCATAATTTGAAGGAAATATTTAGTTAGGAATACGTTTTCTTGCACTCAAAAGGAAATGCAGAAGACTTACCAGTCTCCTTAAGCTCCATCTGCCGAGTTTACTACAACTCTCAACTTCCTTGTCATTGTGACTTGGAGGTCGATGACCTTTCTGCTTCCGAACCCTCATCGAATAAATTTGTAGTTGTATCCGAATCAAGGTCTGCATTTGCTTCATTGCACTAGCAGCTTGCACCCCAACATTCTGCCCTCTAACAACCCTCTGTAACCTCATCACGGCTCTCATAGATCTGGTATTCTTCCTCACCTGCAGCACTGGCATTTTAGTTGTAATCTGCTTAAGGCTTTACTGAACTCCCTGGAAGCTTTCACTTTGTTATGATCTTACCCTGTAGCCTCTGAACGCAGCCTGGATGTTAGTGGCACAGATGAATCTGGTTCTTGAGCTTGGATCTGTTCCATCAAAAGATGCAGCAGTTTTCACCGGAGAACAAGTTGATGAAGGAGCATAGACTCCTTGAGTCGAAAAAGCAGATTCATCTAATGACTCCAGCAGAGAGTCTTTCCTTCTGTTCTTTTCATAAGATTTGGGAGGCCATATCGACAGCTTATCTGCTTCACCGAATATTTCCTCTATGCCACTCTGCTCTACAGATCCAGGGATCAGTGATCTGGAATTCCCAAAGCCCCTGATCCCACGGCTGCCTTTCTGGCATGATCCCTGAAGTGAAAAAGATGAACAAAGAATGAACTGAAAGATGTGCATGAGATTTGAAGCACACGTACATCAGATGTCTTGTTCCTTGAGCCGAAAATGGCACTCCTGAGAGCAGAAAACCACCCTTTTCTTCTTCCCATTCCTTCAGCATTGAGGCTCAGAAAAAGCAGCAACTGCAGTCCACTCACTCCATCCCTGCTTCATCACACCAACCAGACCTCATAATAAGCCTGTAACACAGCAGCTTCATGGTGAATATGAACGCGAAGGCACCCCGAGATTGAGAAATGCTCCCCCCGTTCAACCAGAACATGAAGCCAGGCATTATTATAGCTCCCTTGCCAATGAAATGGATGAACCTTGGGAGTGCAGATTCGCAGGCCATGATGGCTGCTTGCTTCCTACTTCACTGCCAACTTCACATCCTGTTCATTGAGCTAATCCCATTTTGATACACTGTCACCATTTGCGTCTCTTTTTGTATATATTGTTGGTTTCATACATTCATTTTATGTTTATCCATCTTTGATCAGGAGACTCCCAAATGATCATCCATTCCGAAATTACCCCAAATCATGTTCGATAAAAAGATTTCGTATAAGATTTGCAAAATCATTTTATTTAATCTCATACTTTCCCCTATCTATAATTGATATGGGATTCGCTTAAATTTGTTTGTCATCCTTCCTTGGATGAGGCCTGACATACACCACTCAATGTATCTTGATCTTGAATCCTGAAGTTTCAACAGTCGGCAGTTGAAAAACGACGTTGCTCTCATGAAATACTATCTTAGAAGCCACTCTCTGCTTATTCAAGATTGATGACGTGAAAAGGTGATGGATAAGCCTTTCTTCTTCACGTAGAAATTTAAATAAATGAGTATTTTAGTATAGAAAAAATTAAATTTAAGTTAAATTATCAATTTCATTTATGCAAATGACCTCCGTGTAATGGACCGGCCGACCGGAGAATGGGGAAGCTTGGAAGCACCACCGCGGCGGTGCTGGCTTCCGCCCACGCAACCGGATGAGGAGGTTGTTGGGTCCGTACTACTTATGAACAAACAAACGCAACGAAAGAAAGACGATAATGCAATTGAAAAACTCATGTTTTTGCAGCTTGTCTTAATGACAAAATCTTACGCTTGTATCTAGCGTTTCCAGATCATGGTGTGTGCATTCGCACCAGCGCCGGCGGCGTTTCTCGGCCACCTCCTCATTCTCCCCACATACCTGAGAACTCATCAACCTGAAGAGGATTCGCGAGTTCATGCATCTTCCTCCTTGTTTTGGCCTTGACTTTCTTCACATATTTTCCAGCCTTCTTCCTTTTATTCATTGCACGAATCTGTCAAGGAATGAAGTTAGAGGCCGACTCGCGACAGAATACACATCAGGAGGAAACAAGAGCGCTACTGAACCTGGTTGGGAGACACAAAGAACGGATTCTCGTACAGCGTAGGGCCTCCAAAGCTTCCACCGAGTATCTTGATGGGGTTCAAACAGAATCTTGGCCCAACCTACAGGAGCCATAAAGAAGACATGGATGCATTGCCTCATTCGTGTAGTTGTGGGGGATGGTGCACGAAGTGTAGGACAACAAACCTCAACAAGTGTCATCTTCTCCAAATCCATGCGGTCTAGTTTTTGGTCTCCACTAGTAGGGCAGGATATCTGTTTCACAGAAATCAGAGTTTCAATGCGTTGAATCTATCTGAGTAAGCGGTGTCGTAAAAACTATCTTTCACCTGGTAGTTTCGAAACCATATGTGATCATCAGCAATCGAAAAGACAAATACGTGATCATGGTAAGGCTTAGACTTCCTGTGTTCCTTTGGGGTGCCGAAGATCTACACGGTGATAACTTTCAGCAATGAGAATATGAAAAAAAAAAAAGAATTTAAGGAATGTTCAGTTGATACTCGAAAAGGATTCCTGGAAAACCTGCGTAATCATTTCCTTTAGAACTTGCCAGTGAGGTTTCTGGTCAAAAGTGGACGAGAAGGTAAGGATCGGACGAGAACCCTTCAGGTGATTCCCAGTAAGTTTCAGTTCTTCCATGGTGTGAACTACGACCAAAGAACATCATCCAGTGAGCAGAGTATGGCAGATAGAAAATGAATGAGAAAGCATAATAGAATGAAAAGGAGTACCCGCATTAACCAAAAACTTGACCGAGGGGCCACCTGGATTCTTCACCATCCATAAATAGAGATCCTTACCCTTCCTACACTGTTGAATGATAACATTGGTCACTTAAAGATATCATCCATAAGACTAACATGAAAAGAAAACTTGGGAAAGATCTTAGGCACTGACCTCAAAAAATAAACATGAAGATGCACCACTAAGCTCCACAAGTTCATTTAAAGCAGCGCCTTTACTCTCCTTTGATTCAACCTTGTTGTCCTTCTTACAGTGAGGAATAAGGCTGATCATATTCAACATCAAATGCCGGTACCTACATGCATTTGAAGGAAACAGAACATGATGAAAACTGGGCACATGTAAAAGCTATTATACAAGGCATCTCAAAGTCAAAATTACACCTAATTAAAAGCAACTATTAGCACAAGAAGGTCGAACCTGAAAGATATGCGTCGGGAACAAGTGATCAAGACTTTCTCCTTGTTCCGAAACCCAGATGGCGATGCAACTTGCTGTTCAGAATTTTCATCGTCCTTTTTGAATCCAAGTAAAGTCCTCTTGGGTCTCTCTGGAGCATTATCCTCCTTATTCACAGTAGCAGCAGCAGGCACCACTTCACTGTGCTTTCTCTTTTTACCCATCCTAGCAACTACATCGGAAACTAAAATTCAAAACAGCAGAAAGGAAAACAACAAAAAAACAAGACAAGACCCCGATCAGTTGGGTTATGAGAGAAGCCATGTAAACAGGCATCCCAGATACCAAATTCCGATGACTTTATTTCCCCCCGGAACAACAAATAATCCAAAACATAAAGCATCACCATGTGCAAAACTCGTAAGGAAAAAAGAAGCTTCAAATGCTTGAAAATATTTTGAAGTCAAAACATCCATGACCATTATCACGAATAATTTACGCATATTCCATTGTTTTGAATCGAGGCAAGTACCCAGCATATCTTCTGTTTACCAATTCCTCGAAAAAAAACAAGAAAAGAAAAACATTTGACGAAAGTTCTTACTTCTATTCCTGGGATTCCGGGATCCGACTGAAAGACCTAAACTCAATCGAGAGTTCCTCCTTTCAAAACCCTTCCTACTTCCGACAGCGCGACATAAACCCAAAGGAGATAGATGTCCTCCCTCCAAAACCCTAATCCCAATCTATTTTATACCTTTGTACAATTTACACATCTACCCTACATTTGTTGTAATATTCGATTTTGGACCCCAACTGTTTGTAACCCTTACTTCCAAGTTCCACCCCCATCCGCCATATCGAAATCCATTATCTACTATTTTTATGATATTCTAGATTCATTAAATAAAAAATATTTTTTATCCTCATTTTACTAGATTGAATATTACGAAAAGATTATCCTAACACATAGTTGTTACATCGAATGAGTAAATATAAATAGCTATATTCATCTTCGTTTATTTAAATTTATAAACCAGTAAATTTATTCGTATTTGAATAAAAATTTGTCCAAATTTTATTATGAGTGATTTATAGATTTATTTATTTGATCGAATTTATTTATGTTCATTTTATTTATATTATTTAAATAAAATAAATGATTTTAATCGGGCAACGGTCGTCCGCGTCGGGACAAAAGATGTTGCCAATGGGCTGAGCCCAAATAGTTTCAAAAGCGTACATCTCATTTCCACATTGGCGGAACGCAATGGCCCACAATCGGCTGTTGTGTCTTATTCGCACGTTGCCAGAACACAATGGTTCGCAATCGGGTGGTTCTGAATAGAACACGTGTACGGCCATCTTGAAGCCCATTTTGTTGTGTGTCCGTTGAGCGTCGTCTATAAGAAGAGAATCGTAGAATGAACACGCAGCAATCAGGAAGACCGGAGGTTCAATAATGGAGGCAACGCCTCACGTATTCGCCGTCCCTTTTCCTCTGCAAGGCCACCTGAACCCCATGATTCACCTCTGCCGACTGCTAGTTTCCCGGGGAATCCGTGTAACTCTCCTCGTAACCAGCCTCGTGAAGGTGCCATCGGAAGGAGTTGTCAATCAGATCGAAATCGAAACCATCCCTGACGTCGAATTGACACCGGATGAAGATTCAGATCCGCTCGAGATGTTCTTCAAGTCCTACGAGGCTTCAATTAGAAGAAGCTTTCCGAGAATCCTCGATAAGTACAGAGACACCGGTGTGAAGGCGGTTATCTACGATTCGGTGAGTTCGTGGGTCCTGGAATTGGGTCATGATGAAGGAATTAAAGGTGCGATACTCTTTACTCAGCCGTGTGCAGTTTGCGCTGTATACTACCATGCCTTACACCGGAATTTGGAGACTCCGGTGGATGGCGCCGCAGTGGTTAGGTTACCCTCGCTGCCGGAACTACGAGGCTCGGAGTTGCCGTCGTTCGTGTACGATACGACGACGTATCCGATTCTCTTCAAGTGTCTCGTGGAACAATTTTCCAACTATGAGAAGGCGGACTGGCGCCTGTTCAACACTTTTGATGAGTTCGAGCAAGAGGTGAGTTCTTCTTCAATACCACTGTTAAGTTAGAACGGCCTTTGACTGTATTCTGCTTGTCGTCTGTCGCAGATATTACAGTGGCTGTCTACCAAAGGGCGCATCCACGCCGTCGGCCCGACGGTTCCGTGTCTCTACGAAGACAAGCCATCACAGTGGAAGAGTGACCACGGCCTGACCCTTGCTTTCATCCCCTCTTCCGATGACTCCTGCATCAAATGGCTCGACCAACAGCAGGATAACTCGGTCGTCTATGTCTCCTTCGGAAGCTTGTCGCAAGTATCGGAAAAACAGATCCAGGAAGTTGCTCAAGGGCTTGCCATGTCCGGTGTCACTTTCTTGTGGGCGGTAAGGGACAGCGAGCAAGGAAAGCTCCCTCCTGATTTCAGACCGGATAACGATCGCGGTCTCATCGTGAACTGGTGTCCGCAAGCCAGAGTACTTGCGCACCGCGCGGTGGCTTGCTTTGTTACCCACGGTGGATGGAATTCGATTCTCGAGGCGGTTTCTGTTGCGGTGCCGATGGTGGTACTTCCGCAATGGGCCGATCAGACGATGAACGGGAAACTGATCGCGGATGTTTGGGGGTTGGAGTTCGCGGCAATGGTGATATGAACAGTGTTACTGATGCAGAGGAGGTGGCTGCTCTGATCGGAGATGTTCTGCACGGGATAGAGCAGCAGAGATGCGAAAGAATGCCCATAGATGGAAGAAGGCTGCATCGGAAGCGGTTGCTCCCGGAGGGAGCTCCGAGTTGAACCTGACTCACTTCGTTAATGGCCTCCGAACCTCATGATCCACATTCCATCGACACTCTTAGCTACCATTCATCATAATTTATGGATCGCTATGATTCTAAGAGATCCATCAAAAATACAATATCAATATTTAAAAGTCAATTATGTTGATATATGAACATCTAATCTTAATGTCATAGGTTCGATCTGCTCACATGTGAGCAACTAGAACCTTTGGGGATTCGATTTGCATCTTTCGAATATTCAATTCGATATAATAAATTATACAATATATGTATTCATATTTCAATTAGTATCATTTCATATAAACTAATTAAAATAGATTTCATCTATTATTCCACATCTCTTATACAACACTAAATTTCCAACAATTCATCACTACCGTAATAACAACAAATCTTTTATTTCATCAATGGCGTTGGCGTGGCACAGAATCGAACAAGTGTCTGTAGAGCGAGCACTCTAGCATCGGAGATTCGTTCCCGGGTCGACTTGAAGGTAATTGCAGTACTGCGTGTAATACTCCACTCGGGAAGTCACGGTGGCCGGATTAGCGCCGTCGCACTCCAGCTGGCCGTTAATCGCCCGGATCGTAGCTCCGAAGCCTCGCCCGGAGACGATTGGCTGATGGCAGTTGTTCATCCAGTACCACAACGCCGTTCGGAAAGAGACGACGTTGTTGGTAGCCACGGTCTCCGGCTCGTTGAGCCCATCGAACCCGATGCTCTGCCCCGCCGGCCCGTAGTTGAAGTTCCACGACAACTGTATCGGCCCCCTCCCGTAGTACCCCTTGCCGGGGTTGCAGGGGTACTGCGTGTTCGTCTCGTCGCAGTAGTCGCGTGATGGCCCATTGATCTCCTCTATGTAGCAGAAATCTGCCCCAATAAATGCAAATCATCAGCAAAAATAGAGACAATAATATATTTTGTGCTTGAAGGGTGAAGGAACTCACGTCCAGTCTCGTGGGTGACCTGCGCGAAGAAGGCGGCGATCTCGCGCCTCGAGTCGTCCGCCGATCCAACGGTTCCGAACTGCGGATAATAGTTAACCGCCTGAAGAAACGCCTCTCGGGTGTAAAACCCCCGCCCGACGCAGCTCTGATCCGCCTGGTTCAGAATACTGTTGAAGAAATCGTTGGTGACGATGTCCGCCACGACGACGCCGTTGGACGCGGGCGGCGCATTGCAGGGACCGCTCTGGCATCCTTGGCCGCAGTACTCGTCGGTGGTTCCGCAGTAGCCCCAGCGGCTGCAGCACGCGTCGGAGGAGCAGCCGCAGTTCTGGGCGACGGCAGCGAGCAGTAGCGCGGAGAAGACGAGCACGAGGAAGGCTGGAACCTGCGCAGCCGCCATTTGAATCCTGAGGAACCGGAAGACGAAAACACGGCATCATTTATAGGTACCCACTGAGAATAGAATAGTCAACGACGGTAGATGAAAAGTAGAAGCGCGTATTAGTCGCCGTCCGCCGTGTGCAACCCGTTCTCCTCCAACTTTCTCTCCTCCACAGGAGCAGTTGAACTTCTTTTTCTTTGCATTCATGGAGCAATTACCGGATATGCCCATCAAACATGCGACACTTGTACGCCCTACCAAGAGAATTAATTTAATGCGTTCCAATCTGCCCCTGTGATTAAATATTTTGACCAGGTAAAGTCAAAGTATAATTGAATGGGTTTGAGATGTATATTTTAGTATATGTTTTATAGTATAATATAATTAATAATGTATTTAAATTATTATATTTATATACACGTATTCTGTAGTCAAGTTTAAAGTTAGTATAATACACATATTTTAAACATATGTGTTTAAAATAATATTATATTTTATAAATTTATTTAAAATAAATACTTTATAAATTAGGTTGTTTAACAAAACGTATCTAGAAGATAGTTTTGAAATACCTAGTTTCAAATATTTTACAATACTTTTGTAAAACTCTCGCATATTGATAAATTAGTCTACCAAACATATATTATTATTAATATATGAATATTTAAATAATTAAATCAATTTACAAAATATCCCCTTAATTGATTCAAATCAAGTTTGTACTAGTATGTGTTCGTAAAAGTTTTCATAAATAATTTTGTTGTCAAATGCTAGTAACTTTAATTTCAAAAATTCAAAAAAATAGAATTATTTTTTTTTAATAAACTATGTAATTCTAATTTCTGCTTTATTAAAATCACCTTTTAATAAAAAAAAAACTCATCTTAAACTATATAATTCTAATTTCTACTTTATTAAAGATTAAAAATATAAACAAGAAGATGTTTATCAAGCAACTAGAAATTGAATTGAGTAAAAATTAGAGTTCGAAGTGGGGATCAATTTTACATGATGAAAATTGACTTTATTCAATTTTTTAAAAAAATAGAGATAAATTATGCATAATTTTCAAATAATAAATATAAAATTAATTGTTTTTGAAAACTAATTATACTAAACACAAAAACAACACATAGATAGTATTCCATTGATGATCATTAAAAGGAAGGTTACATGTGAAGCGCAAATGCGAATTATTGAAACCAGGGAGCTTGCACTACAATCAGACCCTGCAAGTTTAGCATCGGAGATTGGTTCCGGGATCCACTCCCAACTGCCTGCAGTACTTCAGGTAGTTGTTCACCCTCACCGTCACTGCGTTGCTGTTCCCGCCGTTGCACTCACCGCCGTTGATCGCCCTGATCGTGGAACCGAAGCCCCGGCCGGAGGTTATGCGAGCATGGCAGTTCCCCATCCAGAACCAAAGGGCAGCCTTCCACGCAACCACGTTGTCTTGGGCGACTCTTTCGGGATTGCCGAGTCCGTTGAATCCGATGCTCCGACCTGCCGCGCCGTAGTTGTAGTTCCATGTCAGCTGAAGCGGGCCGCGACCGTAGTAGCGTTTGCCGGCGACGCATGGCCACTGCTTGTTGGTGGCGTCGCAGTATCTCCGTGTTGCCCCCACGATCTCCTCTACGTAGCACAGAGCTGCAATGCATGGAATTAACACTATTGACCAAGATGATCAATCTATTTTACCATCTTTGTTGATGTGTGTTTGGAATAAGACTTACAGCCAGTTTCACGAGTGACATGAGCGAAGAAGGCTGCAATCTCGCGCTTGGCATCGGCGACTGACCCCGTTGCCCCGAAAGCAGGGTAGGAGCTCGCAGCATTCAGAAAAGAAGCCCTGGTGTAGAATCTCCGGCCCGCGCAGGACGTCGAGGCCCGACTTAGGATGCTATTGAAGAACGCATCAGTCACACTATCCGAGACACGAACGCTGACCGATGATGCCTGGTGGAAGGATAATAAAGGCGTTGAAATTTAGGATTGGATGAATGGAAGGATTATATGTTATATAAGTACGCAATAAACGCAAACTTCAATTCTTAACACCTCTAGAGATGATGAAGAGGTTGACGACTCCTCATTGCAGGGACCGGCTCCGCAGCTATTCTCGCCGGAAACCACCGCGAGCATGAACAAGAGAGACGACAGCAATAGCACAGACTTGCCCATTGATGCAGAAGGATTCCTTAAAACTTGCACACAAGTGATTCTTCAGCACAAGGCCAACTAAAGTAGTTGTATGTCCGAAACCAAGTGCATTAGACAAAGAAAGAAACTCAACTCAGTAGCTGAAGTAGATGAAGACCCAACTGTTATTGCTCAAATTCCTTCCAATTGCGAAAAACCGCCGCCGCTCCACCATGTCTCCCTTTTTGACCTAAGTCTCCAAAATGGGCTACATGGCAGCATTTGGGCCGCTTACTTGGAATGGGTCATAAGCCCATTAATCACAACCCAATCACCTATTCTGTTGGCAATGAACCCCTTCCTGGATATTGCATTCTATTTATAGGACGAAAGTGGTTAAATACGACATTCCCATTAAAATAACCTTGAAAATCCAAGTTGGTTTACTTTCCAAATTGAAATATTTTTTGATAAAATAGAAGCTAAAATTATCAACTTATTAAAAATAATAAGTACTTTTAAAATTCTATACAAAATATGATCTTAACTTTTTATTTCTATTATTAGAAAAAAAGGCTAAAAACGGGAAATGCACGTGTGTTTCTTTAATTTGGTAAGTCAAATGTGTCCACAAATGTAGATAAAATGTACACGTTTTTAAGACGTTTCCAGAAAGAAACGGGTCTTTCTCATTTACGTTTTCTGATAAAAGTATAAACAAGTTTACTTATTTTCAGAAAACTTACCTTATTTCAAGAAATGCAACATTTCCGAAAATGAATAAAGATGCTCTTAGTATTGACATAGAAAAGGAATCTAATCCTCTTGATCCTAATACTCCATTGAATTCCATCTCTTGAACTAGCTTTGATAGCAATTTGTTGTGCAGTGTCAGGATCACTGGAAATCACCACACGCGTGAACCCAACAGAGAACGCCATCAAACCACCTCCAAATGTCTTGGACATCCTTCCCAGCACCCGATGCGCTGCCGCGTCAGCCAATACCAACGCGGAACCCAGAACCGGAATTGAAGTTTGAAAATTTCAACATATTTTACACTGCATGAATGAAAATGAAGAAGGGAGTAGACAATTTGCAAACTGCTGACTTTCATTCATCTAAATGTCTCAACTTTTCAGACATACAAACCATATATTTATTCAAGCAATTATCATATTACTAAAACATGAAATGACATAATGCTTAATGTTCTTCAGCCAAAAAAGCTTCCTCCACTCAGTAGTAGTGTTCTTCACTTTAACCATCACCAAGCTTTTCAGATCATCCTCTAATAGATGGGGCTTTCTAAGTGCAGTGGAGACAAAAGAATAAGCAGCAAAGACTTTTTTGAATCAAAGCGAAATTGAAATGGGAATTTTTAATACCTTAGGTGGTGGTGGTGGTGGAGATTTCTGATAATAGAGACCAGGAAACCATAATAAGAGAGGATTAGAAAAGATTAGTACATATTTTGGTATGAAAAGTGTGTGATACTTTATTAGATAACATAGAAATAAATTAAAATTATTAATGGACTTCTAATAATGGAGATCAAAGGCCAATAAAAAAGAGAGGATTAGCCAAGAGTAATTCACATTATGGAAAGGAAAGTGCACTTATTTTTAGAGTATGGTAGACATAAATATAAGAATTATTAATACCTTTTGTGGAGATGACTTCTAACAATGAGAAGAAAATACCCCCAAGAAGAGAAGATTAGCAAAGACTTGTCCATGTTTTGGATTGAAATAAAATTTAGATTATATTTCTTGATACCTTTGGCGGTGGTGGTGACTTTTGATAGCATGCAAATAAGATGAAATATAGAAAGAATTAGTAAATACTTCAAATTACACCCTCAATTTGGATGGAGAGTATGCTTTTTTTTTTTTGAATAAATGAAAAAATATAAGTTGAAATTTTTAATACCTTTGGTGAAGGTGACTTCTAAGAGTAGAAGCAAATACCCAAAAAGAAAAGATTAGCAAATATATGTCTATGTTTTGGATTGAAAGTAAATTTAGAATAACATACATTTAGTGTTGGTATTGTCTTTCGATAACATACAAATAAGATCACAAATACAGAAGATTAGTAAAAAGTTCAAATAACATCCATATTTTTAAATAAATGAAAAATATAAATTGAAATTTTTAATACCTTAGGGGGTGATGGCCGCTGTGAATCCTAAAAATGAGTATAAAACACCAAATGAAGAGGGAATTTGCTTTCAAAATGTAGATTGTATCATATTTCATAATATGAAACAAGATTTAGATGAAAATTTCATAATACCTTTTTTGTTAAAGATGGTGGCCTTGGTGGAGGTGACTTCCAAAAATAGAAAACAAGTACCCCAAGAATAGAAACATCAGCAAATATTTGTCCATGTTTTGGATTGAATGCAAATTTAGAATGCATTTCTTGATACCTTTAGTATTGGTGTCGACTATTGATAACATGCAAATAAGATCACAAATACAGTAGATTAACAAACAATTCAAATAACACCCATATTTTTGAATAAATGAAAAAATATAAATTGAAATTTTTAATACCTTAGGGGGTGATGGCCGCAGTGAAACCTAAAAATGAGCATAAAACACCATATGAAGAGGGGATTAACGGATATTTATTCAGATTTTAGTATGGAAAGTGCATGATATTTCACAATATGAAATAAGAATACCTTTTTAGGTGATGGTGGTGGTCGGGGTGAATGCGACTTCTAATAATAGGAAGAAAATACTCCAAGAAGAGAAGATTAGTACAGATTTATCAATGTTTTGGATTGAAAAGAAATTTAAATTGAATTTCTTGATACCTTTGGCCGTGGTGGTGACTTTTGATAGCATGCAAATAAGATGAAAAATAGAAAGAATTAGTAAATACTTCAAATCTCACCATATTTTGGATGGAGATTATGTATTTTTTGAATAAATGAAAAAATATAAGTTGAAATTTTTAGTACCTTTAGTGGAGGCGACTTCTATTGATAGCAAGCAATACCCCAAGAAGAGAAGATTAGCGAAGACTTGTCCATGTTTTGGATTGAAAGAAAATTTAGATTGCATTTTTTGATACCTTTGGTGGTGGTGGAGACTTTTGATAACACGCAAACAAGTTCACAAAATAAAGAAAGAATTAGTATAGACTTCAAATGCGGAATATTCTATATTTTTGAATAAATGAAAAAATATAAATTGAAATTTCTAATACCTTTGGCGGTGATGGCCGTGGCGAACCCTAAAAATGAGCATGAAACACCACATGAAGAGAGGATTATTTTATATTTATTTAGATTTTATGGAAAGTGAACGATATTTTAGTACCTTTTCCGATGGCGGTGGCGGTCGTGGTGATGACTTCTAACATGAGAAATCGAATATGTCGAACAAATGGATATCAATATTTTGAAATTAAGGAAACGAAAACCGCACCTCCAGAGATGATGAAGACGACTTCCGGTAGCAGGGACCGGCTTGGCAGCCATCACCGCAGTAGTCGTTTCCGGCGCCGCATTCGCCCCACTTGCAGCACAAGTCCGGCGGACAGTCGCAGTCCTGGCCGGAAACCACCGCGAGCATGAACAAGAGAGACGACAGCAATAGCACGGACTTGCCCATTCTATTGGTAATGAATGAGCCCCTCCCTCGATATTGCATTATATTTATTGGACGAAAGAGAGCTTTCCATTAAAATAATCTTGAGAATCTAAAACTATGTTTGTACACAGTAGATGTATAGAAAAAAATGTTCAAATTAATTTTATTATGAAATACGATCGAATTTTATTTTAAAAATACCAGAATTTTAAAATCATTTATTATTTTTAATAAACTAACTTCTATTTTATTAGAAATATTTATCGAAATATTTTTTGATAATTAGAAACTAGACTCTTTAGTTTAGTTTGACATTTTCTTAATATATTATTTGGTATGTCAAAGGTGTCTGGTTAATGCAGATCAAATGAGCAAGTACAATAATACAAAGTTGTCCAATCTCCTTATGCATAAGGCTGTTCACCCATTATGCATTTTTAATTTTAATTAAAATTTAAATAAATATTCTCAAAAAATTACAAGAATTAATAATCATCGACCAAATTTAACAAAAGGAAGAAGAGAAACCCTTTGTAAATTAGACATTAACTTCCCTAACACACACAAAAAAAAGCAGATGCAGACGCCATTAAGGTGACAGTATACTGACAAGGAAAATACATTATTAGATTAGGCAGCGGAAATTGTTAAGTCAAGGTTTTTATCCATTGCACCATTTAGAGGAGTGGACATGGTGTGTTAGAAAAATGATTATTTTTATTGTTAAATTTTGTGTAAGAAAAGAGAAATGATGCATGATGAATTTTGTTAAAGATGCTTTATTCATTACATAGATTTTTTTTTTGCGTGGTGTTGAAATTGAGGATTATATAAATCGAACACATGTGAAGTATTGGTGGTTTTAAAATAATGAATTCAATTGAGGTTAGATCATTCAGCCCAAACTCGTAACTAAATCGAAATCATTTCAAATGCATGAGAGCTGAAATTAATATTTTGACGGATTGAGCAAGTACATGTAAAATTCAAGTATATAATAAATGTAAATTATGTTAAAAATTATATCTAATTAATTACTAATGACTTGCAATTTATGTTATTAGTTTACATTTATGAACATTTTTACCAAAAATTCATTTGTTTTAATCCCAAATAATTAATTATAAATCATTTATCAAACGATGGATCACAAATAAAATAAATAATTATTTTACAATATAATAATTGTAACCCCTCTAACGAAAAGGTGTTATTCGTGACCCATTTGAATTGCTTTCCGGGGTCATGCAAAGCAGAAAGCAAGAGGATGCAAAGACTAACTTATTGAAAGCAGGAGGATGACACGACGGAGGAACGAGCAAATACCATTTGCCTAGCAACGCAGGTTGGTCCACGGATCCACTCCGAACTGGCTGCAGTAGTTCAGGTAGTTGTTCACCCTCGACGTCACCGCCGCGGTATTGCCGCCGCCGCACTCCATGCCGTTGATCGCCCTAATCGTTGCGCCGAACCCTTGCCCGGAGATTATAAGATTGTGGCACTTCCCCATCCAGAACCAGAGCGCGGTTTTCCATGCAACCTGGTTGTCTTGGGCGACTCGTTCGGGATTATTGAGTCCATTGAACCCGATGCTCTGACCCGCCGGACCGTAGTTGTAGTTCCATGATATCTGAAGCGGGCCGCGGCCGTAGTACCCTTTCCCGGGGACGCACGGCCACTGCGTGTTGGAAGCGTTACAGTAGTTTCTCGTCGCTCCGTTGATCTCCTCTATGTAGCATAGAGCTGCAAATTACAAAAATCGGTCACGCATTTAGCAAATCTTCAAAACCCTAGCTAGAGAGGCGACACTCACACCCAGTTTCGTGAGTGACATGAGCGAAGAAGGCAGCGATCTCCCGCTTATCAGCAACAGTCCCTGTAGTGCCGAAGGCAGGATATGCAGTAGCAGCAAGAAGAAAGGATGCCCTGGTGTAAAATCCCCGGCCCGGGCACCCGCTCCCGGCCTGGTTTACAATGCTATTGAAGAACGCATCAGACACAATATCCGCCACAGTTCCGCCGCCGGAGCTCTGCGCGTAAGCCGCCAGAAGGATGGACAAGAATGAAGAAAGGATCACCGGAGACATGCCCATCCTTCCTGGCACAGAAACCCGATCCTGTCGAGTGAGTGCGCAATCTTTATACAATAAAAGTCAAACTCAAAGATGCTTTGATTGCCTCTTCGTTACACTGCAGAGCCATTTTCTAACATTCAAAAAAGGAAAGATTACTGTCCAGATTAATTGCGTTTATTCAACGAGAAATGGACAAGCAGTGGCTTTGTGCATTTAATGCGAATACGTCAGATGTTTATGGACTTCGCCTTGTACGAAAGGTCACCTATTAGGTTAATTTAGATAAAAGAAGCCAATAAAATAAATGAAAGACTATATTTATTTATTTATTTAGTTTTGCTTTGTTATAAGCAAAAGTTTTTTTTGTGATTATTTATAAAAAATATTGTAGAATTTAAAGCTATATGATTTTTTTTTTTGGTGAAATTGTAAAATAATTACATTTATATAATTTATCTTTTAAAATTCTAAAGTACCCATATAATAATAATAATAATAATAATATGAGTTCTTTTTTAAATTACAGTTTGTATACAGAGTAGATTTCTACAGGGCCTTATGTATTAAAAGTTTGAATTGAATAAGATATATATATATTATTAAAACATAAGCATAAAAATTTAGATGAATTCGGTATTTTAAAGGATCGTTTGCACAAAAAATTTACATTTCAATTAAAATTTTAAAAAATGCAAAGAAATATATATATTTGTTCTTTTAAAAATTTTAATAGAAGTAAGATAAAACAGGAACCAAATTTTAAAGTTAGGGTATTTACCCTATTTTTTCCCACAGTTGCTCCACTTGGTGCAACAAGACCCGCACCACAGCCGCAGTTCTGTGCGTAAGCCACCAGGAGAGTTGATAAGAATGAAGACAAGATCACTAGAGAAAATGCCCATTTTTCCTGGTGCGGAGATCCTGCGTGCGCGCGATATTTATAGCGCAAAAGTCAAAACACAAATACTATTAGATTGACTGTTTTCGTGCACTGCTTAGTCCTATTCGGACAATAAAAAAGGGAAGATTAATGTTCGGATTCGATGCTAAGACAGCGGAGGTAATTGCGTTTATTTAACGAGAAATGGTCATGTGATGGCTTTGTGCATGCATTTGTTTTTGAAATTCAGGATTTTATGAGTCAAATAAGTATATATAAAGATTAAATACATAAAAAACGTGAATCATATTTAAAAAGATTAAATCCAAAAAAGTACTAATTATCTATAATTTTTTATATACGTGATTATTTTATTTTCAAATATTGATATTGAATTGTTTGTTTTAATATTTGATAAATTTGTATTACTTTTTTTTATAAATTTTTGTTTCTAAACATTACTAAATAATTGTAAACCATTTAACGAACGTACGATCAAGAACAAAACATTATTTCATAGTTTATATAAAATGATAATTTAAATTCTGATCTGCCTAACAAAGGATTTGTCAGGCGTTATTGGTATTAAGGAAACACGTTTGCATGGCTTTTCGGGGCCATGCAAAGCATAAAAGCAAGTAGAGTGGACACCATGGCTAACTTATTGAAAGCAGGAGGATGACACGACGGAGGAACGAGGAAATATCGTGCAAGCGTCTGTCTAGCAACGCTGGTTCGTCCCCGGATCGACTCCGAACTGGTTGCAGTAGTTCAGGTAGTTGTTCACCCTCGATGTCACCGCCGCGGAATTGCCGCCGTTGCATTCCATGCCGTTGATCGCCCTAATCGTTGCGCCGAACCCTTGCCCGGAGATTATAAGATTGTGGCAGTTCCCCATCCAGAACCAGAACGCGGTTTTCCATGCAACCTGGTTGTCCTGGGCGACTCGTTCGGGATTATTGAGTCCGTTGAAGCCGATGCTCTGACCCGCCGGGCCGTAGTTGTAGTTCCAGGAAATCTGAAGCGGGCCGCGGCCGTAGTACCCTTTCCCGGGGACGCACGGCCACTGCGTGTTGGAAGCGTCACAGTAGTTTCTTGTTGCCCCGTTGATCTCCTCTATGTAGCATAGAGCTGCAAATTTCAAAATTCAGTCCTGCATTTTGCTAATCTTCAAAACCCTAGCTAGAGAGGCGACACTCACACCCAGTTTCGTGAGTGACATGAGCGAAGAAGGCAGCGATCTCGCGCTTCTTATCGGCGACAGTCCCTGTAGTGCCGAAGGCAGGGTATGCAGTAGCAGCAAGAAGGAAGGATGCCCTGGTGTAAAATCCACGGCCTGGGCACCCGCTCCCTGCCTGGTTTACAATGCTATTGAAGAACGCATCAGTCACAATATCCCCAACACCACCGCCGCCGGACGGCGGCGTGTTGTAGCAGGGACCGGCTTGGCAGCCGTCACCGCAATAATCTGCTCCCGTGCCACAGTATCCCCACTTGCTGCAGCACTGGCCCGAAGGACAGTTGCAGCTCTGTCACAAAAACAACAAATCGTATGAGACAAGAGACTTATTATCAGGTACTTATGATGCAGGATCTGCAAATAAAAATTTAGATTAGATTTCTGAATACCGCCGATGGTGGCGGCGGCGAGCTATAGCAGGGGCCGGATTTGCAGCCATCTCCACAATAGTCTTGCCCAGTGCCACAGTAGCCCCACTTGCTGCAGCACATTCCCGAAGGACAGTTGCAGCTCTGTCAAGAAAACCACAAATCGCATCAGACGAGAGACTCACCATCTGGAAATAAAATTTAGATTAGATTTCTGAATACCGTCGACGGTGGCGGCGGCGAGCTATAGCAGGGGCCGCCTTTGCAGCCGTCACCGCAATAATCTGCTCCCGTGCCACAGTATCCCCACTTGCTGCAGCACAGGTTCGCACTACAGCCGCAGTTCTGCGCGTACGCCACTAGAAGAATGGATAAGAATGAAGACAGGATCATCAGAAACTTTCCCATGTTTGCTGGTCTGGAAATACTACCTCGTAAGTGCACGATATTTATAACACACAAAGTCAAACTAAAATACGCTTTTCTTACCACCACAATAAAAAAGGACGATTAATGTTCAGATTCGATGGTAACACAGTAGAGGTTATTGTTTTTTATTGGACAGGAAATGGTCAAGTGTTGGCTTTGTGCATGCACTTTGAATACGTCAAATGCTCATGCACTTCGCCTTGTGCCTAAGGGCGCTTACCCATTCAACCGCGCACTAGAAAATATTTATTCGAGATCGCATTTGTGATACTATTAATGATTAATTAAGAGTTTGATAAATATTGATATTATAAGATATGTTTTATCCAAACAAAACATTTCACATTTGAATAAATATTAAAACCTTCTTTTATTAAAAATTTCTTTTTTCTTATAATTAAAACTAATTATGTAATTTAAAGATATATTTTTTCGGAAATTGCGTAATTTGCAAAAACAAATTACGGATTTTCGGTGAAATTTAAATCTTTTAGGATTCTAAAGTCATATAATATTTGTACAGGGAGTTGATTTCTAAATAACCTTATTTATTAACAGTTTGACTTTCATGTGTATATATATTAAAGTCAATATTTATTTTAAATAATATGGGTACTTTATTAAAGTTTATTTATTTTAAAGCCATTTAAATATATATACATATATATTGTTAAAAGATAATAAAACGAAAAGATGAATGTAGTATTTTAAATGTCCAAAAATATCATGAATCACTTGCACTATGATAAATGGTTTGGATGATTCGATAATTGTTCAAATCATGATTAAATCATTCGTTTATTTAAACTTTTTTGATGTTTTACTTATAAAAAACAAGATTGTGATTGAATTGTGATTGCGTCACAATTCTTTTTTTCCTCTATTCTAGAAAAGTTTAAATTTAACTCATTCTTTATCATAAGCGATTTGTGGTCCAAAACAATTTAATCCTGATTTTTTTAAATATTGAGAATTTTTTATGTGAATTTTAATAAAATGATTGTTCTAGTAATTTTTTATTATTTATTTATTCATTTGTTAAGAAAAATAAAAAAAAGAAATTAGAAAATAACCTAGGATGAATATTTAAATCAGGAGCTGATTTTATTGAGTATTAGATCTCATTTCACACATCTCATGCGTTTTCAAGCATCCGAGGTTTCTAGCAACGCTGATTGCTCCCCGGATCGACGCCGAACTGGCTGCAGTAGTTCACATAGTTATTCACTCTGGACGTCACCGTCGCAGCGTTGGCGCCGTTGCATTCCAATTGCCCGTTGATCGCCCTAATCGTCGCGCCGAATCCCTGGCCGGAAGTTATCGGACTATGGCAGTTCGCCATCCAAAACCAGAGGGCTGTCCGCCACGCGATCACACTGTTCCGGGCCACCGTGTCGGGATTATTGAGTCCGTCGAAACCGATGCTCCGACCCGCGGGGCCGTAATTGTAGTTCCACGATAGCTGAAGGGGGCCGCGGCCGTAGTAGCCTCTGCCGGAGGCGCATGGCCACTGCGTGTTGGTAGCATCGCAGTAGTTCCTCGTTGCCCCATTGATCTCTTCTATGTAGCACAGAGCTGCACATTTTCACCCATTTTCAACAAATAAGATAATTTCAAGCTCTTCATGTTAAGAAGTGAACAAAAAAAGGAAAACCCACATCCAGTTTCATGGGTGACATGAGCGAAGAACGCCGCGATCTCGCGCCTGGAATCAGCAGCCGACCCGGTGGCTCCAAACGCAGGGTAGTAGCTAGCCGCCTGCAGAAACGAAGCCCGGGTGTAAAATCCCCGACCCGCGCAGCTCGCCGGAGCCCGGTTTACAATGCTATTGAAGAATGCATCGGTGACAATATCGGAAACCCGGACTCCATTAGACGGCGGCTGAGTACAGGGGCCTGATTGGCAGCCATTCCCGCAGTAATCCACCCCAGTTCCACAGTATCCCCACCGGCTGCAGCACAAGTCTGATGCACAGCCGCAGTTCTGCGCCGAAACCGCCAGGAGAACGGATAAGAGTGAAGAGACGAATAGCAGCACAGAATTGCCCATGCTTCGGTGTGGAATCATTAACTAGGGAACGCTTGGTACTTATAAGCAGGCAAAAATAGTATACCATTATACAGGAAACCATCTTTTCTTACTGCAGATCTCGTCGGTACGGACACGGGAAGCTGGCCCCCAATGTGGACTGGCGACTCGGTCGTCGTTGCGGTCAACACAGACTTGTTCAATTCCAAACCCCTGTTTGAAAAACTGACAAATACCTACTGATTTACAGTGTAAAAGGAAGAATATGTGATGCCATTGATTTTGAAACATGGTATATCTTTAAAAAATTTCATATTTTATTAAAATGATGTATTTAATCTCTATTATTTTTCTAAAATGATATTTTAAATCTTTATATTATTTATATTAGAACAACATTATCATATTAAAATAATCAAATATATAAAAAATTATAAATTACTAATAATTTATTTAATTTAATTTTTTTAATATGATTCAATTTTTTTTATGTATTTTAGGTTCATATGAAATCATTCGATTTATCGAATCATGAATTTCAATAATGAAAAAGTATATTTAATATTTAAAAATTGAAATTATTTAGTTCTCACTGTCACTAGTCCCCCAGTGTTTTGTGAAAGCAGAAATTATTTTAAATATATATTCAAATATTGATTTTTATTGCATTTATTTTATTCCTATTACATCGCATGCACCAGAGCGCCTCTAGCAACGCTGATTGTTGCCGGGAGCAACCCCGATTTGACGGCATAAGGTTATAAAGATGTTCACTCTCGCCGTCACGATGGAAGGGTTGGCGCCGTCGCATTCGAGTCGGCCGTTGATCGCTCTGATCGTGGCCCCGAAGCCCTGCCCTGAAGTAATAGGGCCGTGGCAACTCTGCATCCAGAACCAAAGAGCAGTTCTCCAGGAGATCACACTGTTCTGGGCCACTATGTTGGGGTTGTCGAGACCGTTGAATCCGATGCTACGGCCGGCGGCGCCGTAGTTGCGGTTCCCGGTGAGCTGAAGAGGGCCGCGCCCGTAGTAGCTTCTGTTGGGCGAGCATGGAAATTCCCTGTCCGCCGGGTCGCAGTAGGAGTTCCCTCTGCTGTTCTCCTCGATGAAGCACAGATCTGCAACCCGTCAAATTGGAGTAAATTGGTGAATCTTTTTAACCCATAACCTCTAGAATTCGCACACGCCATGAACAATCATCTGGAAGCGCTTGGAATCCAATTCTAAGTAACTGAGAAGGTATAAAATTGTGGGGTTTAACGAGAGTAGTCTGTGTTTTTGAACTTACATCCAGTTTCATGAGTTACGTGAGCGAAGAAGGCAGCAATCTCGCGCCTGGAATCATCACCAGACCCCTGGTGCCAAACTCAGGGTAAAAGCTGAGAGCCTGGAGAAACGAATCCCTGGTATAAAATCCCCGTCCGGCGCACCCCGCGGGAGCTTGGTTCCTTATACCATCAAGAAACGCATCGGTCACAATATCCGCAACCCGCACACCGCTTCCCGGCAACCCGCAATAGTCCGGTCCGGTGCCGCAGAAGCCGAAGCGGCTGCAGCACAAGCCGGGAGCGCAGTTGCAGTTCTGGCCACAGACTGCGAGGAAACCCGATAGAAGGGAGAAAGCAAGAAGCAGACACGTGTTCATCTTTGCAATAGATCACAGAAGCCGGGGAATGATGGGTGTCTATAAAGAACCATCGCCCTCGGAGAAGGTCCAAAACATGGTGGAATAAACGAAAAAGCAATTGCATTTTTCCAAAGGAACCTGCATTTTGGCTTACTAGTTGACTTGACCGACTTCGCGACTATTCGTTCCACATGACTCATGTGATTCAATAAACAGAAATTTAGTGTATTAAACATATAACCTAACGTTTGAAAATCAGAATCAATTAATCTTTCTAACATATATAAAATTCTATTTTACGAAAATTAAACAACAAATTATTTCTATTAGAATATGTAAATTTTTTATTAGAAAAGATTTTCGATAATTATTTTTAAAATTAAAATTACAGTTATATCAGTTTTATAAATAATTTAATTATCTTAATTCTTAAATTATTTCTAATGTAAATATATTTTAGTAAATAATAATTTAAATTATAATTAAAAATTAAATAATATTTTTATAATATAAATATATACAAAATATTTTTAAATTATAAATTTTTAAATTAAAATTATTAATAAATATGGATAAATATGTTATTAAGTTATTAAAATCAATTATTAATTTTTATATTACAAACATAAATTATTTTATATATTGTATCATTTTATGAAAATTTTCAATTATGTAAAATCAATTTTGAAGTGATTTTTTGAAATGTAACTATAATATCATACAATAGAATAATAAATCATAACAAAGAATCAAATTGGGAATTAATTATTTTTAAATAGGAACATTCCTATATTATTTCTTAAATACTTAATTAAAATTATTTTGTATGAAATAATTTAAAATATAATGTACACTAAAAAATTGACCAATTTCAATATAATTTTTTCATCGAGATAAAATTTATAAATGACCTCACAAATATGTTTCAATTTATCATAGTTTTTAAATTAAAAAAACCAATGACTAATAATACTATTATTAAGACACGTGTTGTAACGCGGCACTGGTCAAGTTTTTGCCTTTTCTTAGGGCCCATATTTTCATATTTTTTTTCTAATACTTTAAGAATTTTAATAATTATATTATACCAAACTTCTTGGGGCATTTGTTCTCTTGTGTCTTGCTAAAGGAAAAAAAGGTACGCAAATGTGAGTATTTTTTAAAATATTTTACTATGGAAAATAAAAATAAGAAAAAAAGAAACGCAATAGAAACTCTATTTTAATATTTAAATGTTTTTGTTCATTTAATTTTTGAATAATTACATGTCGAATGTATAAATATATTTAATTATTTAATTAATAGGAATAAATGAATGTATATTCAATGATTTATATAATTATATGAATAAATATTATTAAATTTTTGTAGGTATTTCTATTGTGAAAAATTTTAAAAATATATTCTTGAATGGAAAAAAAACGTTTTTTGTTGCATTGAAAAAAGAATGGAAAAAATAAATTTTCTTTGTGGTCAAATGGATAAAGGAGGTGAGGTTGAATGTTTGACCTGAAAAGTCGTAGGGCGGCGTGTACGAACTGCATTTGGCCACAGTGATCTTCTGCAATCCAATTCGCTAAATTCAAGAGCTGATCTCGCGTTTGCTCACCAGTGCGCCGGCGAATCATGATCGACTATGAGCGTAAACCGATCGAGCTGCGGGCTACTGAGGCCTTGGGCCAGGGATTTGATCTTGCGAGCGATTTCAAGCTCGATTACGTTAAGAGATGCCCTATCGGAACGCGGTTAGTTGTTCTGGACAAGACGAAGAACAGAGATGTGATTGTGCCTGGAGTGGGAACTATCAAGGATGTGCCTGAATGCATTCGTATTGACAAGGGAGATCATACTCGGTTTAGTTCCGATATCCTCCTGTTCAACCAGGTATTCTTGATTTTTTTTCTTGTTTTTCCTGGTTTTTGGGAGCATTGCATAATTGTGATATTTGGCTATCCTATTCGTGGGTACAATTTTTGTTTTCTGGGAGAATATTGGTCTTAATTATTGGGGTTGATATGAATAATTGATTAGATTCAGAAAAAACTCATACTATATGTGTAAAAGGTGGTTTTTTAGCGCAATTTTCTGGGAGAAAAAAATCTTGTGACGTAACAAGTTCATTATTAGGAACTAAACTTACTGTTGTACCCTGGCATCATGGTTTGCAAATTGAGAATTTATGCATAATCTAAAATGAAAGCAGGCGAATGACACATTCTTCACTCTTTCCGTATTTTGCTATCGCTGCTGGTTGCCTCCTTACCTATTTGACCGCATGTATTCATATCTGCATCAAGTAGAGAATGATCATAAGAGTTGAACTAATGAAAGGTTCAATTTTCAGATGTCAGAGTTGATTAATCAAAGATCATCAGTGCAAGGGAAAGTTCCATCCGGGTACCTTAATACCGTTTTTGATTTAAGTGGCTTTTGGTTGAAGGATGCTGAAGAGGCGAAGTATTTAGCATTCGACGGCTCTTTTGTTTCACTTTATTATCTGCACTTGACCACTTCACCTGTGGTGCTTAGTGACCATGTAAAGAAGGCGGTGCCTCGCCTATGGGATCCTGCTTCACTTTCCAGGTAATCTGTTCCACCTTGTTCTTACTGTCATTACAGCATGTCAATGTGACATTTTTAGGTTTTTAAATATTTTGCTCGGTGCCCTGAGATTGGGATGCTCTGATTACTTTCACTTTTGTACTATTTTAGGTGTTTCATGTAATCTATCTGCTGAGTGATAATTGCAAACTCTGATTTATTTCTTATCAATTGAACCTCTTTTTTCATGATATTAACCCAGATTCATCAAGACTTTTGGAACACACATAGTAACGGGAATGGCAATTGGAGGACATCATTTAATTTGTGCTAAACAGAGATCTTCTTCTCCAATCTCACCTGCTGAACTTAAGGGATATCTGGAGGAAGTTGGCGATCGCTTGTTTTCTGATGCTGCTAGTCACATATTCGATAGTACAGCCAAATACAATGATAAAAGAGTAGGGCTTTTGTTACATCTTATTGCTAACTGTATGAATAATTTAAACTGCTGTCGTGATCATACTCCATTCTTTTTGCAGCTTCCGAATGTACTTAGTGATGTTCTTCAGCCACGCCACTCGGAGTTAATCAGCAAGACAGTAAGTTATCCTTATGATCTATTTTGGAAGATGAGGTGTTTTCTCGGATTTATTAGTGTACTTTTGACTGTAATAAGATGAGGTCTTGTAAGGCGTCCCCTGTTGATACATGTGCAACTTTGCAGGGTCTTACGGTTTTTTGTTCAAAGAGAGGAGGTGATGTTTTTGCACAAAATCACTCCAGTTGGCTGCAGTCGGTGCCAGCCAATCCAGAGGCTATACTTTTTAAGTTTGTTCCAATAACCTCTCTTCTAAACGGGATTCCAGGAAGTGGGTTCCTTAGCCATGCGATTAATCTCTATCTCAGATGTGGGTTTCTACTTTCTGCCTCGTAAGCTCTCCCACTTTTTTCTGTTGTACAATTATATATAATCAATCCTTTTTGCGGACTTTCTTCAGATAAACCATCATTGGAGGATTTGCCCTACTTCCTAGAATTCCAAGTTCCTCTACAGTGGGCTCCTTTATTTTGCGAGTTGCCTCTAAGACATCAGAGAAGGAAAACTGCAGTTCCTCATTTGCAGTTTCGCTTCCTAGCTCCTAAAATTTTTGTCAGTCTTTCCCAGGTGTGTGCTCGGATTTCAACCCTGTTGTGGGGATAGTTTTTGAAGTTTCATACGTATTGGCACATTCTGCATGGTCACCATTTGGAAAAGCCTGTATTCACGTGATTGATCCTCATTTCTTGGATTGATTGTGTTTTCCTTGTCTAAATTTATCATCATGATGTAGGTCAGCAGCGATGCGAAACCGGTCACTGGTTTGCGTCTGTTTCTTGAAGGAAAGAGAAGCAATCGCCTGGCAATACACGTCCAGCATCTGTCGAATCTACCACATATCATGACTTCTTCCAAATCAACAATACAACCCAGATGGCGAGGCTCTAATGATTACGAGTCACACAACCAGTTCCTGGAACCAGTGGGTTGGAAGAGATACGCAAATGTTTGCGCTTCTGTCGTCCAGCATGATCCTCAATGGCTGCAAGAATCATCTGCATCTCCTGGTGTTTTCATAGTAACTGGTGCCCAACTAGTCATCCAGGGAAGATGGCCGACCAAGGTTCTTCACCTCCGTTTGTGTTTTACCCACATTCCAGACTGCAGCATCCGGAAGACAGAATGGGCATCTACCCCTGAAGCCTCTGGAAAATCAAGCTTCTTCACAAATCTAAGCACCACTTTCACATTCTCCCAGAGAGGAGCACCCGCAGCCGGTGACAATAAGAAGCAACCCAAGACCCTCAACTCTGGGGTGTTTCCAGACGGCCCACCAGTCCCTGTTCGGTCCACGAAGCTGCTGAAGTACATAGATGCCAATGAGATCACCCGTGGCCCTTACGATGCCCCTGGTCACTGGCTGGTCACAGCTGCTAAACTGGTAACAGAAAGTGGCAAAATTGGCTTGCAAGTTGAATTCGCTTTATTGGATTATTCTCAGGAATGAGAGCAGCAGACTGTCTCTTGCATGTACAGCTTCATGCTGTTGCTAGATCTTGTAGAGCAAAATAGAGTAAGCATCTTTCTAGCTATCCCAATATGCAACAGCATTCATAGAGAAAGGGGAAACATAATGTAGCCTGTGACCATATTCTTTCATAAAAAGATGATGTTTTGAATCTGGTATTGTACTATACAAAAGGAATTCTATCCTTGAAATGAATCAGGTATCATATGCTTGCCTTATTGAGTAGCTTGCGGTGCGTGTCGAGCCACGAAAGCTGCGACTAAAGGGTTCACTAGATGGGGGCTTCATCCTGAGGATTAGAATGCAGATTCATTGCAACTTAAAACTCAAGATCCTTAAAGGTGAAAACTTTATGCGTACCTGTGGGCAGTGACCAACGTTAGGTAGCACAACAAAATCTTCGACAGAGTCGAACTTTGCATACTCCTTTCCGAGTTCGATTGGTTCCCACGGGTCTTTGTCACCCCAAGCCACCAGTACAGGGCACTAAAAGCAAAAAAAATAAAACATATCAGCTGCCTAGGCAAGATCATGCCAACTTAAAGCATAAAACTTATTGTTGGGGAATTTAGAGATTTTTTTTGGCACTTGAAAATTTTTGTTACACACATGGAGAAACATGGAGTGAACACAATTTGTAAAGAGCACCTTGACTTGAGGTAATAATTCCTCCGGAAGAGGCCCTTCAGAGTAGCATATAAACTCAAGAAAAACATTTGCAGCACCAGGATCAAGTCCAGGGTCTAGAATTATCTTGACTAGTTCATCGGTGACCTGGGATGTGTCGTAGTAGCACTGGTGTACAACACATTTGTAAATCCATAAATAGAAGTAAGAACTTGAGAACCAGTAGGGAAAGCTTAAACAGCATGTTATGCTAGATGGACATGGGCATGTGGCTATTTACCTGACAAAGAATGCTTTTAACAGTTTCCGGTGTGGCAACAGCCGTAAAAAACCATTTCCCAACTGCTGTATTCCTGCAATGATGCATTACCAACCAACTGTTAATCAGCTTTCATATGTGAGAAAACAATGCCGGCCAGCTCTTACCTTAAAATACTCTGGAATGACTTGATAAAAGGCCTGCCATACCAAGGCTGCTTCGTTATATGCAACATTCGTAGGGATATATTTAGGAGAACTAATCCCTTGCAAATTTCACTTTTCATAACTGCAGCCTGTAACCCAACAAGTCCTACAAAGTAGCACTGATCACATCTTCATCACAAATATTGATGAAGTTGATGAAGGCATTACCTCCTATGGAATTGCAGATAAAGAAGGCCTTATCCTTCACAATTTCCAAACAGAAGTCATTGAGCTGGCTTGCCCATGTCTCAAATGTGTAGAATTCCTTAACTTCAAGCTCCCGTGGATTTGGCTTGTCAGAGAACCCATAACCAATAAGATCAATGGCATAGACTCTGTGTGTCTGACCAAGAACTGGCAAATTCTTTCTCCAATGCTCACTGAATAAACCGAATTTTACAGATTGAAACACAGACATGAAAAAGATTCTATTCCTTGCAGTTTCATTATCAATGACGCAATTGGTGGCACGGCACGGAAATGAGAAACAAGGTAAGGCTGTAAGGCATCTGCTCTGATAGAGTAGATACCTATATAGACATAAGCACTATAGACCTGTTTGCTCCAAAACCATGAACCAAGACAAGGGCCGGCCCACTGGTTCCTGAATACTGGTAACGAATGGAATAACCTCTCCATCTCCATATACTGCAACAAAACAAACACTTGGAATAAACATGGCCATCAAAAGATGAACTGCCACAGAAACATGCAACATGAGAAATGCAACACAGAAAAGTTATGCACAGCATGTCGCACACTCTACCTAATTGAGTAAGAAAAAGGCCTGAATTTGGTCGTTTTCCTTGAAACAGCAGTTCATAAAAACAAGAAGCGAAATGGGAAGATAATAGAAATCTCGCAGAGCAGTTGAATTAAATTGGCCACAAAAATATCCAAACGTGTCCAATGCAAGTCCATATATAACAGTATTATTACCTAGTTCCAACTGTTTGTAGGCAAGCATTCCCATCATCGGCAGAGATGATATCCACCGACGCACACTTGAATACTGGCAAAACAGGGTGATTACAGCAATCACCAAACTTTTTAATCCTGCAACCGCTGCCGGGATTAACAGAAGAAGAAGCCGGAATCCTGTGTATTTCCGGACCACTGTAACATAAACTCGGAGTGAAGACTCTGGCGAACCAAGCAGCATTCGCCATAGCCATGATCTCCACCAGTCCCCGCTGGAGAAATCGGAACCACTCCCCCATACCACCGAGCCTTAAAATATCAAGTAAATAAAATTCACATAGAAAATATTAAATAATCAAACTAATTCTATGGGCAGCCCGCCTCCTAATAAAAATAGTAAATGATTTTAATTCTGGCAAGTTTATATATAAAATAAGGAATAAAATATTACCAACCAAACCCGTCGACGTCGGCACGGCATCTACCACATGCCTTACTGACATCCATCCACGTGCTTGCTGTCATAAAAAGGAAAAATAATTCATAAACACGAAATAAAGATAATATTATTATTATTTCTTTTTACACCAAGTGCTTGTATTACGCAATAAATCGAATTTAATGATTTTTAAAAAATTAACCAGCGCTCGCGCACCCAATTTTTGCACTTTTAGGGAGTGTTCTGGACCTTGTTTTTACTTTTGAAAAAAATAAAAAATAAAAAAAGAATTTTTTTGAATAAAGTAAAAACATAAATGACGTGTTCAACAATTATAAAAACAGAAATATTTTCAGAAATATGATGAAATGAGAAGTAAAAATAGGTGTTTTTTTTATTTCTATTTCTACCTTATTTTTAATTATATTATATTTTATTTTTTCAAAATAAAAATATAAATATGAAACGTTTTGTATAAAACTATTTTTAATAAAAACATAAGTAAAAATAATTTCTAAAAATTTTTAATTGGTAAATTTTTACTCATCAGTTTTCACGGGGGACCGCCGGTGCAGCCACTCCGGCCCCCGAGGAGTGACTTATCGGTACGGTGGGTAGAGGATAAGATTTGCGTATCGATGGGCATTGGGCTCCTATAAATACCTCCCCTCCGGTGCATGAGAGCAACCAGAGCGGGGATAGGGCATGGCGAGGAGGTTGATTCTGCTGGCTGCGGCATTCTTCTTCTTCTTCCTCACTGGGGCTCTCCTGGTCTCCGCCAGGGACCTCGCAAGCTCCAAGGATGCATGTAAGCCTTTCGATACCGTCTGCAGGTTAACCGGCGGTAAGAGTCTCACTCACGGTCTTTTTTGTCTCTGTCTGTCTGCGCAGCCAAGCTCCCGGAGGAGGAGGTGAAGCTGAACGACCAAGGCGGGGAGGCGGTGGAGCCCGACCAATGGGGTGGCGGCGGGCCTGGGTATGGGTATGGACGTGGGCCTGGGTATGGGTATGGTCCGGGGTACGGACGTGGGCCGGGGTATGGACGTGGGCCTGGGTATGGATACGGGCCGGGGTACGGGCGCGGGTGCCGCCGGTGCTGTGGTCGGTATAGGTGCGGGTGCTGTTGAACCGCGGCGCGTGTTCTCCAACTTCGTTCAATAAAATCGCCGTCGTGGTGTGTAGTGTGTGAAAAACTACGGTTGAATTGCAGTTCAATCGTTTTGGATTGTGAATCAGAAATGAATTAAATTCCAGACGTCCTATTGCTTTTAAAATTGATTTTAACAGAATTGAAAATTTGATAAAATGAAAATATACTAAGATATGATATTATTTTTTAACGACATGATAAATAATTAATTATACTTATTTTGATAATTTATCTATAAATTAATTTATTAAATAGCAATTACTATAAATTGAGAGGGGAGGGGACGGTGCCGTTTTGATGACACGCGTTCTAGGAATAAAATATCTGTAGCCTTGGAGATGACGTCCTCCGGAACGTGGTTAAGGTTAATGATGGTGTTGGATGCATTTGCGGAAGGGCTGGTAAAGGGGAGCTCTGACGTTAGGGCCGCGGCCAAATGGAGTCCACGTAGGCCAATCGCAGATGGAAATGGCGGTCTCGTTCTCCGCTACTTGAGGGCCTCTTGTTTGTATTTCGGTATTATGTATCTTTTTTTATTTTTGTGGAGTGGCTGTTCGCTTGTAGACGGAGTTGAATGTCGGAGATTCCTTTCATCTCCTGATGAGGAGGCTGCTGCTGCTATTGGGTTTTGAATGATTCCTTGTTAGTGTTGGGTAGGGGATGGGATCTTCTTGCTTTTTGTGCGGTGGCGTTTCTCCTTCATTGTTAAAGCCGCCGGGCGTCCGCTGCCGGCCTATTTACTCTTTTCCTATCTGCCGCCGCCAAAATGTGCGGTATGTGGGTTCGCGCTTCTCCGGTGGTGGTTATTACGTTTGCGCAGGTGGTGGAAACCTGGGTAGTGGGGGTGCTGTTACTAGGAGACGAATCCGGAGGAACAGAGCGGGTACTGATGTGATCCGCACTGCGGAGAAGAAGTTTGCATTACCGGAAGAAGATGGAAAGTTGAAGCTCGGGGTGATTGATCGCGAAAACGGGCCGTTGTTGAGTTTGCGGGCGTTGCCTCAGAACGGCAATCCGTTGGGGCGAAGGGATTTGGGGAAGGCGGTGGTGAAATGGCTTTCTCAGGGGATGAAAGCGATGGCTATGGATTTCGTGAGGGCCGAGACGCAGGGTGATTTTGCTGAACTGAAGCAGCGTATGGGTCCGGGCTTGACGTTCGTTATTGAAGCTCAGCCGTACTTGAATTCGATTCCTATGCCTCTGGGTCTTGAAGCCATTTGCCTGAAGACATGTACCCATTATCCTACGCTCTTTGACCATTTCCAGAGAGAGCTTAGGGATGTGCTCCAGGATCTCCAGCTCAACACTCTGGTTCCTAACTGGCGTGAAACGGATTCATGGAAGTTGCTTAAGGAGCTCGCTTGTTCAGGTTTTTGTGCGGTTTGTTAGTTTTTTGCCTTCGGTTGCTTTGATTGAAATCGTATCCACTTAATTCATCTGCAGCTCAGCATAGAGCGATTGCAAGGAAACCCTCCTTGCCCAAGTCTGCACAGGGGGTGTTGGGATTGGATCTTGATAAGGTCAAAGGTATTCAGTGCAGAATTGATGAGTTTACCAGGCGCATGTCTGATGTACTTCGCATGGAAAGGGATTCTGAATTGGAGTTTACCCAGGAGGAGCTGAATGCAGTCCCAACACCTGATGAGCATTCGGATTCTTCGAAGCCGACTGAGTTTTTGGTCAGTCATGGTCAGGCTGAGCAAGAACTTTGTGATACCATATGCAATTTGAATGCCATCAGCTCATCTACAGGTTTATCCATTATATGGCTTGCTCTCTAGCAAATCCAGTCAAATGGATTTACTGGCTTCTGTTTCTTGGATGAATTATCTGCTTGATGCGTAAGGCTTGAATCTTTTTCCTGCAGGATTGGGTGGAATGAATTTGGTTTTGTTTAGAGTTGAAGGAAATCATAGATTACCACCCACCAATCTTTCTCCAGGAGACATGGTTTGTGTAAGAATTTGTGATAGTAGGGGCGCTGGTGCAATATCCTGCATGCAGGGTTTTGTAGATAATCTTGGGGATGATGGATGTAGCATCAGTATTGCCCTTGAGTCTCGTCCTGGTGATCCTACATTTTCAAAACTTTTTGGAAAGAACATCCGCATCGATCGGATACAAGGACTGGCTGATGCATTGACATACGAGGTATTAAACGTCCCCATGCCTACCTTTCATTGACAAGTAGAAAGTTACTCCTTTTTTATTACTACTTGCAGCGCAATTGTGAAGCTTTGATGATGCTTCAGAAGAAAGGTTTGCAGAAAAAGAATCCTTCAATAACTGTTGTGGCTACAATATTCGGCGATAAGGAAGATGTTGGGTGGTTGAAAGAGAATAATGTGATTGATTGGAGCGAAGAAGAGTCAGATGAGTTGCTAGAGGCAGAATCTTTTGACCCTTCTCAACGCAGAGCTATTCAACTAGGTCTAAACAAGAAACGTCCGGTGATGGTAATTCAAGGTCCTCCCGGAACTGGAAAGACAGGTGTGCTGAAGAAACTGATCACACTTGCTGTGAACCGGGGAGAAAGGGTCCTTGTTACCGCACCGACTAATGCAGCTGTGGACAACATGGTTGAGAAACTGTCAGAGATTGGTAGTAATATCGTGCGGGTTGGAAATCCAGCAAGGGTTTCAACCTCTGTTTCTTCATATTCATTGGTTGAAATTGTGAACAATAAGCTTGCAGACTTCAGATCAGAGTTTGAAAGGAAGAAATCTGATTTAAGGAAGGACTTACGTTACTGCTTAAAAGATGATTCTTTAGCTGCAGGCATACGCCAACTCCTAAAACAGTTGGGAAAGTCCATGAAGAAGAAGGAAAGGGAAACAGTGAAGGAAGTTCTTTCAAGTGCAAAAGTCGTGCTGGCTACTAATATTGGGGCCGCTGACCCTATGATCAGATGGCTCGATGCATTTGACCTAGTGATCATAGATGAAGCAGGCCAAGCAATAGAACCTTCTTGTTGGATCCCTATTCTTCTTGGCAAACGTTGCATAATTGCGGGAGATCAGTGCCAACTTGCTCCCGTGATCTTGTCGAGAAAAGCTTTAGAAGCTGGTTTAGGAGTATCTTTGTTAGAAAGAGCGTCAACGTTGCATGATGGGATTCTGGCCACAAAGCTAACGACCCAATATAGGATGAATGATGCAATAGCCGGTTGGGCTTCAAAGGAAATGTATGGTGGACTATTGAGTTCCTCTCCATCAGTTGCTTCACACATCCTTTCAGATTCACCCTTTGTCAAGGTACTTCGACCTTTGACTATTACTGAAGTTAACAACTGAAACCTTGTTTTTCTGCTTCTTATGTTGTTGGGTGATTGTGAAGGTGGTTTTGTAGTCATTCTTGTGTTTTCAGTCCTTGAGTTGAATGTTGCTTTCCTTGTAACTGATGAAAAATGCTGAACTTTTTTTTTTCCTATTGCAGCCAACATGGATAACACAATGCCCACTGCTGCTGCTGGACACCAGAATGCCTTACGGAAGTTTGTCTGTTGGCTGTGAAGAACAATTAGATCCTGCAGGCACTGGCTCTTTTTTCAATGAAGGGGAAGCAGAAATTGTTGCCCAGCATGTTTTCGACCTTATTTATGCCGGTATTGCTTTCTTGTGATAACCAAACTTCTGCAAAAGCAATCAGTCACTTGCTATGAGTCGTCTTGAAGGATCAAAGTTTAGATACATTTAACTTGAGAGTCTGCTGAAGCCTTGAAGTTAATTGTTCCTCACCATATGCAGGTGTTAACCCAACAAGCATAGTTGTCCAATCTCCTTACTTTGCGCAAGTGCAGCTGCTGAGGGAGAGGCTGGACGAGTTCCCCTTCTCAAATGGCGTTGAGATAGCAACTATTGATAGTTTCCAAGGGCGTGAAGCGGATGCTGTGATCATATCAATGGTTAGCTTCAAATATTATATTACCCCTTGTAACAGTAGGAATTGTAGCCATGAAGTAGTGCAGTATGCAAGCATAGTTCACAGCAAAGACCATGAGTTGTTTCTGTTCACCATAGTTTGCGTTCTCTGTTGTTTCAGGTGCGCTCCAATAACTTGGGAGCAGTGGGGTTTCTAGGAGACAGCAGACGGATGAACGTCGCCATAACAAGAGCGCGAAAACACGTAGCCATTGTCTGTGATAGCTCAACCATATGCCACAACACTTTCCTAGCAAGGCTGTTGAGGCACATCCGATACTTCGGCCGGGTGAAGCATGCGGAGCCTGGCGAATCCGGTGGACCGGGGATCAGCACCAATCCGATATTACCCTCTATTGGTTAAGGCGTTCCACACCACACAACTCGAGTTCCAGCTATAACTCCTCCCTTTCATCAGCATCCTTTGTGATGCATGGAGTTTCTGCAATGTGGCTTCCATGGAAGAAGAAGAAGAAAAGCTTGACTATTTATTTGCAGGCTGTGCACTGGCTGGCGCCTGGACAACAGCAGCAGGGCGATTCTTAAGACCAAGAAATGCACTTTATACAGTAAAGACAATTTCCTGTTCTGTAGTTTCACTTTGGGCCTATTAGTTTATTGTGGCTCAGTGAAGTAAATGGGAATCATATCATCTGAAATTGGGCCTTTTAGTTTCTTGTCTTGGAAGCTGAGCCTATAAACACAAACGGATCAAAACGTGTGCCCAGCTCCCCTGCACCTTGGCGCGACGGCATGAAAAGCTTCGAATCTGGAGACTGGAGCAATGTGGAAGATGATTTGCGGTTTGGTTTTGTGCTATATAGCGAAGTTGATCTTCGACGCACCCGATATCGATATTGATTTGGATTCTTCCCAGTATGACGTCTTATTCGCCGTTGCCAAGAGGTAGTTCGAACGCATCATCTTTAGCTAAGTTGGTTTCGATCGTTCACTTTCGCAGGTTCTTTTATGCGGATATCTCGGCGCTTGTTTATCTCTAGGGTTTGATGTTCGCAGGTTGGAGAAGCTTTACTTGGGGTGCAAGGTATTCGTGGGTCTCCAGATCCCTGACCCTGATTCGGGTTCTCGTCAGAGTGTCGATATTGTTCTCGTAACTGATCGGTGACTATATCTTCTTATTCCTTCATTTTTGCTTTACCTGCGGGATGGAACATGTTTCAAGTTTTCTTTTTATGCAGGGAAGTGTCATTGATATCCGTACAAAATGTGTCAGGAATAGTGTTCGCGAACAAGGAGGGATGTTGGGTTTCTTCGGATCCTAACAGCGAGACAACCAGGATTCTTTCGGACCCTGTAAGCTCTGTCAAGTGATCGATTTGTTTTTTTTTTTTTTTCACCGTACTGAAATTTTCCCTTCTGATCCTTGAGTGGTGATATGCTTTTGAGATTCTCCATTGGCACTTTTCAGATAATCGTTCTTGAATGACTGCCTACTTTTTTCTGTAGTAGCATGCCATCAGAGGTTTGTTTCTGATATCAGGTGGCTGAAACCAAAAGATTGGTTCTTATCCTTGAAGAGTATCTTGAGCGTAGGGGTGTTATTCTTCCAGATGGATACTTGTCATTTAAAATAATTTGTCCAAACCCAAATTTCAGGTTACCCTTTGTTTCTTTTTTTCCTTCTCCTAGTCGCATATTTCGAAACAGAATATGAACTTGCTCAGTTCTGTTTCTAAGGATAGCATTTGACTCTCCAGAAAAAAAGGATCATGATGCAATAGAATCATGGCTCTATTTTGCTTTGTTTTGCAGTGATCTTCCCTCTAGACCTTTTCCTCCTGGTGTAATCACATACAATCAGTGGGCGCAACTAAAGCCTGTCCGACCTAACTCATACTCTGGGTGGTTCACAGAAACGGTTTTACGTGGAAAGAATAAAATGCAAGAGCCATTTTTAGAGAAGCTTTGCTCAGTTCTTTGCACTGCCCCAATTTGGGATAGGTCAGTTGCATTTTCAACTCAATTCTTATTCATCTGCGATGAGATCAGTTCACCTATACGCGTGACTGAAGCTAATATGAAATTCATGATGCTCCATCATTTCCAAATCCTGCATGTTCATTACAGTGAAGTCCTTGTTTATGAATCACCACAATTCCTCGGGTACCAACCCCTCTTTCCTATCCTTTGAAAACAATCTATTCTTGGTCCAGGTTGGGATTCCAAGGAGACAAACATATCCTTGGAGAGTTCCTCGGGTTCAGAGGCAAACAAGAAGACCTTCAGCTGTTGGCAAAGATAAAGAGATCGAAAGTTGGCCATGTCAGAGTTCAGAAGACCAGTATTTTCAATATCGGTAACCACACTGCCCCTTCTTAAATGCCCACTTTGCTCAATACAAAACTGGTGCTTGTAAACAACAGGGGTGCCGGTTACTTGATGTTTTCTGTTCTCTTTTTGCAGTCCATTCTAAGCTCCATGTTTTATACACTCCCCGAGATTATCGACACCAAGGAGCTTCCTCCTCACCTTCGGAGTTTGAGCAGGTTACCGTGAGTTCAAGCACAGAGGTAGTTTTCCAACCCAGAAGCTCTCCGCGGCAAAAGAAGTGCAAGCTTTCATCTCTAGTGTACATGTCACTGAGTGTCTAAGTTTCTGCAAGTGCGTGTTTGGTCATCTTTAGGTCAACATTACTATTTTTATTAAAAAATTGTTAATTAAAGTATTTTAGGCGCAAATCTTTTTGGAAGATATTTAAAAATAGAAAAGTTTTTGGGTAAATCAACGCGGTTAAGTGACTATTATTATATATTAGTTTTAACGCGTGTCGCCAGGTGACTCGACAACAAAAAGGCTTTGCCTTCTCACCGCCTCCTCCACTGCGTCCAGGTACTTGATATCGCCTTCTTTCTCCATCGACGATTTCACACTTCTTTAGCCGCCGATGGAAACCGGCGGAGGTGGTCTGGGAGTCGGGGTCGTTTCTACGGGGACCGCCTCGTCGTTGTCGTGGGCGCCTTTTCTTGGTAAGACTTACGACATGGTAGATGATCCGGCGACCGATGGCGTGGTATCATGGAGCAAGGGTAACGATAGCTTCGTCGTCTGGAGCGTTCCTGAGTTTTCGAGGGATCTTCTGCCTAAATATTTCAAGCATAGCAATTTTTCCAGCTTCGTTCGCCAGTTGAACACTTACGTTAGTTTCTAAACTCGTTTACTTGTCGAGTTTTATCTCCGCAATGCTTTAGCTTTTCTCGATCGTCTGTTGCTTTTGTTCTGAAATTCAAGAATGTTTTTCGATTGCATTTGGTGTGATGTGATTATTTTTCTCTTTGATGGGAATATCGAGTCCCTAGTGATTTTGTTATTTCATTTTGTCAATCAGGGGTTTAGGAAAATTGATCCTGATAGGCAGGAGTTTGCAAATGAATGGTTTATTAGGGGTCAGAAGCATTTGCTCAAGAGCATTTACAGGCGCAAAGCCTCCCAAGTTCAGAATCCATCTGTTTCATTAGGCATTGAAGATGGAACATTTGGGATGGATGAAGAGGTTGAAATGTTGAAGAAAGACAAGAACATACTGATGCAAGAGCTTATCAGGTTGAGGCAGCAGCAGCAATCAACAGACAACCAACTGCAGAATGTTGGTCAGCGTGTTCATCTGATGGAGAACCGCCAAAAACACATGATGTCGTTTCTGTCAAAAGCTATGCAGAAACCTGGCTTCGTAGCACAGTTGATGCAACAGCAGAATGACACGAACCTACATATTTCTGGCGGAAATAAGAAAAGGAGAATTCCTAGCCAGAATGAAGAAATTCTATCTAAGAATTTGAGTGTTGCATCACTTGATGGACAGATTGTGAAATACAAGCCGCTCATGAATGAAGCTGCAATGGCAATGTCAACTCAGATCCTGAATATGAGTTCATCTAGTCGACTTGAGTCAAAATATATCAACGCTAATGGTTTCTTGATTGGTAATGGATCCCCTCATAGTGTGTCAGATGCTGGCAGCTCTTCTGATAGAATGTCCTTAGTGGCTCTTTCAGAGGTTAATTCAAACTCTCTTCGAACAGAACCCTGTTCTTCTACAGGATTTTTGAATCAAGAGCTGGTCGGCATGCTCTTTCCCGAAACAAAGGCACAGGATTCTACTCATGTACGAGCCGTCAACTTACAGAAGAACATTGAGGGAGTGGAGGCTGCATATTTAGAGCACGGGAACATAGTTGATGGTTTTGTTGATGCCCCTGTTCCCGTTGCATCAGGTGATTTGCTGGTGGATGCAATGATTGATGATGTTCCTACACTACCGGGCATACATGATGTATTCTGGGAACAGTTTCTTCCAGGCAATGTGCAGCCGGATGAGCAAGACATGGAGCATCAAGAACTTGAATGGGGAAAACTGAAAAGCTTAAATACTCTTGCTGAACAGATGAGGCTTCTTGCATCAGTCTCCAACAGTGGCTGAGAGATACTAAATGGATCATTAACTAGCCTCAGATGAGAAGTTGAGCTTCCTCTGTTCTACATATTATCTAGCATCGTCCCTTCATGACAGAACATTCAACTTAGCTTCCCAGTTACTTTTCAATTCTGGAATGTCCCCGTGTTAATATTTTTGTTGGTGACTGTTTCTTCAGATCTGATTTTAGCGTGTTTGATGCATGAAACATAACTAGCTACATTGCGATGCAGTCCTTCAGTATCTTTTGGGAGTTGGAACTCCCCCATTGATTTTGTCTCCCTAAATTCATACTTTGTTTACATATGGATGTATGACTGAATGATTCGAAGTTAATTATACATGAGCTCCTTGCATTCTCATGTCTGGTGCAGGATTTGCTTCGTTGCTAGCGTTCTCCTCCTGGCTCCTCCTTCATTCTCTAAGTACCTATCTGAGCTCCTCAGCCATACTATACAATGTCTTCCTATAACGAATAAGAACGTGAAGGGTGCTGTTGCCCTTTCTCCTCTGGTTCTTGAATATGGTTTCTGCTAACTTAGCAACCGCATCTGAACATCTCACGACACGAATCAAGGCTAGTGTTGCAATATTCTTTCCCACTCCATGTCCGCATAGGCTTCGAAGCGATGATCTGCAGTGACTGTAGCGCCGGAAACTGAACATTCTCCATCCTCCATCGATGACCAAGTTTGCATGAATCCAAAACCAGTCTACTGAGGTTGGGCAGTGCGGTTCCCATCAGTTTCGTGAGTCCCAAGTCAATGGAGCAACCGGTGATTACTTTTAGTGAGGAAAGTGGGAACAAGGTGATGCTTTTTGTGGTGCTGTCCAAATCCTCATGAAATATGGAAAGCTCCTCTTCTTCCCCTTGGCCTTCTTCAACTCCTTCATCCTGCTCATCCTCTTCATACTGGAGCACTTTGAGAATGGGGAATTTGTCATAGCAGGTCATATCGACATGAAGGCTGTCGTTTGCCATTCTCCTTTGGTTTCTAAGTAGTCGCTTTCCGGATTCCACGGCCCTATCACAGCGCCCGTCGATGCGTACACCTGCCAGTGTTGCGGTATTCCCCATGTCTAGAGGAATCTTCTCCAGGTTAGTGTCATGCTTGATTACTAGAGTTGTGAGGCTAGAGAAGTTTGATGAAAGTAATTTACACAGACCAATCTTCAGATACACCTCCCATCGTCCATTGATGGCCTGGATCGCAGCCATACAGAATCTGCTTCTTCAGACCGATCAAGGTTGCGAACAGCTCTGTATGCTAAGAGTAAAGAGAGCCCTATTTGAGCGACTGTGGGTACCTGGTGCCCGTGTTATCAAGCTCCACACTGCGTATATGCACCTCCTCCAGTTGATGCCAGCATTCGATGTTCTCAAGACAGTAACTTGAAAGCTCTTCATTGCAGAGATCGTATGAAATGCCAAGGAACTTCAAGTTTGGAATTCGTTCTATCCTGGCATTGAAGCACTGAAACATCTTACCATGGAGCTTCCACAGTTTCAGGTATCATCGGCTTTCGCTGAGTATGAGCATGGAGAAGTGGTCCATCGTGCATGGAGGAATAATATGTTTGAAAAGTTGGGGCATAACCCAGTTCGCATACTGGGATTCGGATTCAGGACTCGCCAACTCTGGCCCTGAGCTTGAACTTTTATAAATATTACTATATGCTGAAATAGAGAGTCATGAACTATGCAGGTATTCGCACAACGGATCCTCCCACTTTGAGATCACTGAGGAGTGTCACTTCCCGCATCTTCATACGGTCAAGAAGCTCTTCTGCCTCTGCATTTCTACCTGCTGATGCGTACAAATGAACAGCAGCACTTGAGACGAACCTGTCCTCCTCCATGTAAGTCCGACATTCACTTTCAATGAACCCTATTCCTGCATCCACCAGCCCACATTCCATATACCCTCTCACCATGATATGAGCCGTTTCACGGCTGGGGTCCCGAATCTGTCTGTATATCCGATCTGCTTCTGCCATCAACCCCATCTTGGCATATGCTGAGAGCAATGGCTTGAAGTGAGCGCAGGAAACTGAGAGGCCTTTGTGTTGCATCAACTGAATGGTTTCTTCGGCTTCAGAGCATTTCTGCTGATGTGTGTAGGCCTTGATGATTGCAAGGTAGGTTTGGGAGTCCGGTGAGCAACCTCTGTCGTGCATATGGTGTAGGAGTCTTCTGGCTTCTTCGCACATTCCTTTGGAAGCGTAAAGGTTCATGATGATATTGCAGCCCACCTGAACAGCATCATGATCTGATCAAGGAATGTGAAAACTGTCAAAAGCTGCAAGAGAGTTCGGTGGAGGTAACACTTACTTGCCCAAGAGTAATCCCTTCCTGTTGCATTTTTCTGAATAGCTTTAATGCTTCATCAGCTTTGCCTGAAGAAAGGAGACCCATGAGAACACGAAGCACAGGATGGATTCAATGATGGAGAATACATAACAGGCATAGAAACAGGTCAGAGACCAGCTTTTCCATAGTGGAAAATCATGTTAGTGTATATCTTCTCATCTAATGCATTCCCTGAGCTACGGGCCAGGTTGAACATCTCAATGGCTTTGTCGAGCTTTCGGCTACGTCCGTAGACACTGCAAAATCATGAAAACAAACCCCATATGAATAAAACCTCCCAGTGTTCATGAATCTCATGTTAACAGACTACCTTATCATTGTATTGTAGGTCTGGATTGTTGGAGTATTGCCGAAGGAGCACATGCGCTCAAAAATGCTGACAGCAAACCGAAGCTTACCTGAATCACTAAAATGCAGTTTCACCTCTCCAGAGAAAACACAATGGAAACAGATATAGACACTGAATCATGATCCTGTAAGAGATCTACCTGCTTCCAGCATTGCATTTATGCAAGTGTTGTATGCCACTGTATCCAGCTCCATGTTCTCTGTGAAACAACCTTGAATTACCTCACGTGCATCAGAATGCTTACCTGCCAAATAATATAAAAAAAAACCATGAACTGATGTGCATTTCAGTGAAAACTAGAGTTACCATTCATAAAGAAATGGATGGGCTACTGAAAAAAGAGCAAAGCATCATGCAGAACAAATATGCATGTCATACCAGATGTAATCAAAGCTTTCACCAGCATGCTAATGGAAACTGGGCCTAACTTTTGGCCTCTCGTGATCTGTTCCCTAAAAAATGCATATGCTCGATCTTCCATTTTACATGCCACATACATGGAAATCATTGAGGCGCATGGAGCCTCCTGATCTGTGGCAGAATCGCCCACTGTAGCAAACACTTCCTCAGCTTGCTTCCACATCTTTTCTTTCCCATACAAGTTGATCATCATTGCCTTTGTAGTATTGTTTATTGCACATCCAGATAGTGTCATCAGTTCATAAAGAAGTTCCATCCTTGGTACATTTCCTGCAAATGAAGTTTTCATCAAACCATCAGAAGGAGTACAGGATCACTACCCCATAAAATTGAACAAACCAGTTTTCTCCAGAAATAGAGGCAGGTATAAAAACCAAGGCATCCAGAAAGAAGACTATTACCTTCTTTTGCAAATTTGACAAGAACTCTATTTGCAGGGAGCTGTCCAAAATGGGTTTTAAGTAGAGACTGCAACTTCAGTTTTTCTTTTTCTTCACTTTGGCAAACCAAGAAGAGGGTGATGATTAGTTCAACCGCAAATGTACAAGACTGATCGCATGGCTCAGACAAGTATTCAGATTGTGCTAATCTGCTAATCTGACCATCCATAGCAAGAAGGAAAACATGAAAGCTTGGGACAACTTCAAGATTTTTGTCAGCTCTTAATTCGTTCATCATACTTTCCACTTCTCTAAGCATGCCTTCATTGCAGTAAACTGTAATGACCCTCATGAAAAGATCCTCATCAAATATAATTTTATCTTTCCTGATCTGCGTGATAAATGCCTTTGCCTTTTCATACAAACCATGCTTTATATATAAACCAAGCAGATCTTTAGAAGCAGTAGAATCATGATTCCCACTCGTCGACAGAGCTGCATACACAGCTTCTGCGGATGCAAGGTCCCCTTTCAAACTATAGCATTGGAACAATAAATGGTATGAAAATCTAGAGCATGAAATGTTTTTACACTTCATCTTCCCCATCACTTCAAGAGCCTTATCGACATTCCCATGATTCAAATGAACTTCTGCCATTGTGGTATATGTCTTTTCATCACTAAGTTGACCTGATCTCGAAATTTCTGCAAAAGTCTTCTCTGCTTCCCCATACAGTCCAAGTTTCCCATATATTCGAATAAGTAAACCATATATGACTTCATCTGCAGTAATACCATACTTCTCCATTTCACAGAAAAGAGAATGGGCTAGGGTATACTCAGCAGTTCTGCAATATAATGCTAGCAGTGAGGCACATGTAAAGTTGCTGGGCACTATTCCATGAGATCTCATATCCTCATAGAGACGAAGAGCCTCATCTCTGTCTCCATTTTTAGACCTCAAGTTGATCATAAGGCTATAGGTTGCCTCTTCGGGAACAAATCCAACATTTTTCATCTCATTAAATAACTCTATGGCTTCATCATCCATCCCACCTTTAACCAGAGAACCAATAACAACTGTATAAGTAAAATGATTAGGGGTTACCTTTTTATCTATCATCTTCTGCCATACATATAACACATCACGGTGAAGTGATTTCTTTTGCAGAGAAGACAGCATAAAGTTAAATACAGCAGGTGACAACACTATTCCCCTATCTTCCACAGCAGAATAGAATGATAGCATGGCCTTGTGGCGTCCCCATCTAGCATACGAACACAACATTGTCCCACAAGCAACCTCATCGGGTTGGCACCCTACTTCAAGCATCTCCAAAAAAGTCTCTTCAGCAAGCTTAATCTTGCCTATTTGTCCATATGCTCTTAGGAGAATGGTGTACACAATAACGCTGGGTCGATAGCTTAGCTGTTATGAGAGAAATCTACATTACAAAAATGATTGAATACACCATCAGAACATAAAACCAGGAAACCAATAAAGGACAAAAAAACCTGCAATTTCATCCACGCAAAAAAGTTCCTAACTTGGCGCCAACTTTTCTGCTCTTTCAAGACTACGCACATCTCTCTAAAGCTAAGCTTCGCAACAAACGAAGCCATCACTTCCCTCATATCATACTCCCCATTACGCAACTCCGACGTACTTCTCACTTTCTTAATCGCCGCCACCACATGACGCCCATACAGATTCCCATTTCTATCGTCTTCAAGATACTGCACCATCTGTTCAGGCGTACGTTTGATCCATTTGGGTGTCTGTACACGCGAGCCTTGGTTCCGCCTCAAAACACTCAAATACTTCGATTTTGCTTTGATTATACGGCGAGCGTTATCGTCGGAGAGCGGATTCTTAGCGTGCTTCGATCTGGGCTTCGGCTTGTTGAGGTTTTCCGGGTTCCCTGAGCTCAGCGTCCATGGGTCGGGTCTAAGGCAGCAGAAAATAGTAGAAGATGGTCGCTTCTTCAGTGGTTTCTGTGGAGCGATTGCCGGTGGCAGCTGCAGGAATGAGGATTTCAAGGACTCCATTCCATGAAGGCGTGAATGGCGCGCTACCCGCAGAGCAATGTGAAGAAATCAGAGAAGACACGAGCATGACGAATGGATATTTTTCTAGTGAAAGTCCGTGGAGTTCAACGGGCCTGGTCAAGATACAGGGCCCAAAATACTAAATAAACTTGAAACAAGTGTAACTGCATCCTCTGCACTCTGTGAACGATGGCCTCTTCGAGTTCGAACCTCGCGCAGGCCCCTAAAATCTTGCTAGCAAAGCCTGGGGTAGCGAATCGAGCCGGCGCCGGCATCGCGGACGACGACGCGGCGGCACTGCGTGCAAACTTCCAGTCACTTGGTTCCCTAAACCTCTTGTCTGATTCGTGCGAGTTCCAGATAGATCGATTTTTGCCGGTCCGTTGTTTGGAATTCTAAGGTTTGGTTCTGTGGTTAACAGCTTAATCAGTTTTCATGTATGCAGTTTTTGACGGATAATACAGAGTTTACGGTAGTGGGCGTAATTGGCCCAACAGGCGTCGGGAAATCCACCATTTTGAATGAAGTTTATGGGTTTGATTCATCTTCACCAGGTATGCATGCTCAGGGAGCTCTCTGCGTTAACCCTAGGCATTCATTCGCATTACGTATGCTCGTACATGATGCTTCTTGTGCATGTACGTCAGGGATGCTGCCTCCGTTTGGTTTACAATCAGAAGAAACGAGAGCATTGGCTAGGCATTTTACCACAGGGATCGAACCTCGGGTTTCCTCTGAAAGGATCATTCTACTGGACACTCAGGTTCTGTGAAATTGCCTATCCGCTACTTTTTGAGTACTATGATGGGGATGGAGAAGAGTAACATTATCTTGTTTTGGTGAAATATTTGCAGCCAGTATTCAGCCCTTCACTTCTAGCAGAAATGATCAGACCTGATGGGTCATACGCGGTGTCATTGATCAGTGGAGAATCACTATCTGCGGAATTGGTGCATGAAATGATGAGCATAATGGTAAACGTCAGGATCCAATTGTCTGCTATTTCTGATTCTGCCTCTTGATGCTTAGTACCAGCAAGCTGACATCATTGTGTCTGCTGCAAGGGATGACTGTAGCTTGGTGTGCTTCTTGTCTCTATTTGTCATGTAATTATCGTGGTATCGGAGGGAGCTTCAGACAATAGCATGTGGCGCCTAATGAAAACGGTCAGCCATTCCAACTCCTGAATCATTAGGCTAGTGAGCTCTTGTTTTATCATGCAATTTCAAATGCATTTACCATTTCATTGCGCTTAAGCAGGTTGATTTACTGAAGCATGGCATACCTGATCCATCTTCAGCAACACTTTCTCATCCACAGAACAAAGAAAGAGCTATTAAACCACTTGAGGTTCACGATGAGTACATTGCTACCCCAATCTTCGTGCATAACAGGTGAGTTTGGGAGATTTTTCTTGTTATGTGCTGCGCGGAGTAACAGCATCCTGCTCTACAGGATCCGTGACCAAGACAGCGCACCAAGCAACGTTCTTCACATGAAGAAAATGCTTCAACAATATTTTGGCTCCTCTTCGTATGCAAAAATTAAGTTTCAAGATGGTTCTAAGGATCCTCCCAAGAGTTCAGATGACAGTCTGAAGTTGTTTGTCATTCCATCGAAGCGTACCACCGATAGTATGAGACTGCAGCATCAAAGCTTCAACTGTGCAATATGGAAACTAAGGGACCAGGTTATCCATTATCTTTGTATCTGCAGAAGGCCATTTCATATCTAGACTAAAAGGATTATTGGTTGTCTGATCTTTCTGAAGGTTCTATCTATGCCCACTCCTGCTTTCTCAAGGACTGTTTCAGAGCGAGAGTGGTTGAAGAATTCTGCTAAGATATGGGAACTTATAAGAGCCTCCCCCATTGTTGCTGATTACTGCAGAATGCTGCAAAGTTTGGGACTATACAGGAAATAGTTCTATGTCACGAATAATCTATTCGCATTTTTCTATGTGACCCTGCCTGTAAAAAGTCCATTTGAACTGCATTATTCTAGAACACATTCAAAAAAAAGGATAGAATTGATCCTCCGCTAAGTTGATGCAGATGGCTGATAGTTTCACTCAATGGTGACAAGGCTTTAGAACACAAACTAGACATACCAATGTTGCAGATTGCTAGTGACCATATGGTGTTCATGAAAATTGCACCGATCAAACAACCACAATCTGATCAGAATGTTATAAAATGTGATGAAGTGCATGCTTTTATTTGGGGTGGACAGATGGATTCACATTCCCACTATGAAAACGAGCCATCTTACTGCTTCTTGGGGTGCCAGGGCTCGTATCTTGTCCAGTCCCTTTGACCAGGGTTAAGGGCATGTCCTTTGGAATGATAGATGAATTCCTCTCCCTCACCAGAGAAGTTCTCTTTGTGCTCGACTCCGTATCGTTTTGGCTTCAAGAGAAGCAGCTATGGACAACCCGAAACATTACATTCAGCAATACATTACACAGTTGCCCACGTCGTAGTTTGATTAGGATGTAATCAAACCTCATCTCCTGTGTGATCTGTAATATGGTGAAGCCAGCCATGCCATTCTGGTGGAACTTGTGAAGCATTATACCGATCCTTGGAAGCATATTCCACCCACCTGTGCCTTCCTGATTTTTTAGCGACATTGATGGAGTAAAGATGATTAGATGTCTCCAGAATGTGATAACAGCTTCTCATCAAGGTTGCATGAGCAGGATTAAAAATTTGATAAACGCTAGACAGGAAACTTGCAAACATTCAACAGCAGGATGACGAATTGAGAATGCTTGAATTATACACGTACGAACGCGGGCTTACCATGTTGAGTATCTCCAAGGCTCTGATAATACTTGTTACCAAACTTATCAACACCCACAACTGTTGCTCCTATGTTGTGAATCTTTGTTTGCCTAACATTGGTTAAAGGAGATGAGAGACGAATTGTTAATGATGATCCTGAATTAAAAAATCCATATCAGCATGTGCCTCGACCAAAAAGAAAAGAACCATGTTCAGACGAATGCACTAGTTCTGAACTACAAACCACAGCGGATAAAGAAAAGCAAAAGAAAATAAAATGCCCTAACCAGCTAAGTTGAATTTCTTTTTCTGATGATCTGTACACGATTTTAAGGAAAAACAACCGTACTTACATGAGATTTCCATCCAGAAGAGCGCTCCTGCACATTCGAGAAAGAAAACAAATCACACCAAAATATCAGATTTCACAAATTTTTCTGACATTGAATCCTAACATAGCGAGAGAGAAATTGGCTTCAATTCCACAATTTTTTTTCAGAAATCACACACGCCGCGATCCGTTTCTCGACAGGAGATCTTAATAAAAAAGCGAAAAAGACGAGTACGCCTAAAAATAAAATGCGCAAAATTCAGTGAAACCGAAAATGGAGACAAACAGGTATCCTTCATCACGAAGCTCCCTAAAGAAGCCTCCAACGCCCTTCTCCTTGATCAATTTCACCGCGGCCCTAACCACCGACGCCATCGGATGTCTAATCTCGCTATTCCCTCTCCACTGCCTGTTGCCAAGCTCAAGCAAACGACGACAAACCTGCGGGAAAACGCTTGGGCTTTAGTGGGCTTGGGCCGAATGTATATCATTATAAAAAGCCTCAATACCTCAGCCCGTCGCCTGCTCCGCGAATCCCTGTTTTTTATTTTTAAATATATTCGACTTATTTCTGAAAATAAAAAGAGACAGGGGAATATTCCCGAATCTGAGTCTCAACTCTCAAAACATCGTAGATGAAGGAAACCAGAACAGAATCTGAGTGTCAACTCTCATGGAGAGCTTCTTATATGATCCATAGATAATTCCTCTATCATAAATCAACATGAAACGGGACCAGCATTTTCTTGCTGAAACAAGGATCACCTAATCCTGTACATGCAATCGTATAAAATCTACAGTATGTGTTACCTGTTGTTGGCACCTCGTGCTACTGCTGCTTTTCCCTCCATGGAGGCTATCTTCAGGAATGAGGGGGGTTTACGTGGTGGGTGAGGTTAAATAGTTATTCATCTCCTAGAGCTTACATGCAGCTGGTAGATTTTATAAGGGATGTCAGTCAGCCAGCCCTTCATGTAGTCTACTGAAAACCAAGTTGACAGGAATGCAAGAGACTGCAGTAGGCAGATTTCCAGTTTTGATCAGGCCATTTTCATTCCGATGTCTGTCTTCTGCAGGGATGGAGGAAAGGGATCTGATCTTCAGGTTGGTAGCTGCACTAAGTTTTGGAGGCATCACCAAAACTTTCCTGTCCAAGAGAGACTGAGTGTAACTATTCTGAGACACAGATGGTTTCTGGTGAATATTTCCAGGATCTGATGGAAACGGCCGCTGGGCATCATGATTCATAGGTGGAACACTTTCATGGCTCTGTCCATTGAGCCTTGGTGACAAAAATGGCCGTGGAACTCGAAAATTCGCAGTCCGGCGGCCAGTCCTCCACACAGAAGTAAGTGTAGGACTATCCAGAGGTTCAGAGGATGAGTAGCCAGTGGTAGAGAGATAGTTTGGCACGCTACCATTTTCAAGAGTCTCCACTTGAACAGGATGGCCTATTATCGCATGCCCATTTAGCTTACTTGTCAATGAGATAATGGGAACATTCCTTCTGTAGCTGTTTCCATTAACCTGCAAGTCGACATCTACTAGCATGAACCTGCCTCCAACAGAGTGTTTACCACCAAAAGATGAGAAGTACTCCTGTGAGCCATCATATGCCCTTGTTGCAGAATGGTTGTTCCACAACTGGGACTCAAAATCGGTGATGACATAGGGACTAGGTGTACCCTTTGATGAATACTTGGAGATATGGGATATTTTATCCGTCGAGTCAACTTTGGTGTCACTCCTACCACTGGAGTTTCCCATATTTAGATACCTCCTAGGTGTTTCTGAGCTGACATCCAGAGCTTTTTTCCATGAGTTCTGTTTTTTCCTTTTCCCTGCAAACCGCCGCTTTGAAACCTCTGAACCTGATGACACATGGTCATGTAGAAGACGGTGAGCTGGTCCATTAGTGTCAAGATTCCCATCGACATCGTCAGTACTGCTAATGCTTCCATGGTCTTCATGGACATCAATTCTCCCAGGGTATTTAGGATGCAATTCTATGGAAGCGGAGCCATCTACAAAATCAGATCAGATAGATGAACAAAATTTTTGGAGAAATAGTACAGGTTCTGATTCAGATAGTTGGATTACAAAAGCAGCACGAATCATTAAAAATGCATACATCACCACCCATGGTTACCACACAATAGCAGCAACCACAGCCATAAATCAGAAACTAATGATGGACTTCAGGATAAATGAACTAACAACCAAAAATTATCCTCAGAGAGTCAAACGCAGTTACTACAAGTAGTCTGGTAGGAGACCACGAGTTAGGGTCATAAAACAAGGACAGCTTGCACAGGCGCATACCAGCTTAACTTTCTATGCACATTCTCAAGCATCAATGGAAACACCCAATTCAGATTACACACCCAAAAAGCCAGGGAACGCTGAGAAATGACCCTAACTTGAGCAGGATGACTATTCATAAAATAAAATAAAAAAATTGTAAAACTTCAACCAGCAGATATGGCAATTACATTGTCTTACCAGAAAGTTGAGTAAGGTCATCATCTGAATCTGATCCTAGCGAATCTGTCCCTGAACAATCAGTTTCAGTATCCTCTGTAGATCCAGATAATTGATCTTCACCAAGATCACCAGGATAGACAGTTTCTTCAACTTTTGATACATGCACATCAATTGGAGATTGAATATGGTTATCATCAGTGTGGCCTGATGAACCATATTGCACATGTGAATATTTACTCCTCTTAGCACGGGGTGCAACTCTTGAAAGCTCCTCACCTTATTTATATAGCAACAGAAAAATTAAGATGGGTTAAGATGCGGTTTGTGCCATAAAGCAAAACATTAAAAAGAGCAAAGTGATTCTAGCGTGCATGTAGCTTAAAATTTTTAGATGTGGCTCAAAACACTTGACGACTCTGATTCCAAGTTAGAACTAACAAAATGAGATTCTAGAGAAAGATCATCATGAACAAGTTACTGAGAAATCAGAAGGCAATAAGATTGTCCTACCAATTGATGCAGCAGCACGCAGACCGACGTCTTGCAAACCTCTCATTCTAGGAGGCAAACCTGCACCATCATCTTCCACATGAAATTGATTTCCATCCCTTAATTTCTCCTTGTGTAGGGGCACATCGGCCTCATTCTTCTCACATACAGAAGAACCAAGATTCTCACTCCCAGGATTAGATAAATGACCGCCCTTATTTCCAACTCCATTTCCAATGTAATTTGACGAAGTAGCCCCATCTGGTGACACTTTGCTCCCAGCCCACGAAGCGTAATCTGAATTCCCGTGTTTTTTCTCCACCAACTGCCTCTCCAATTCAAGTGCATGCATAATAGCATCCTCCCGGCGTGCATATTTCTCTCTTTTCTTAGGAGGCATGCCTTGAGCTGCTTCAGCCCTTTCTATGCAGTCATCAAATTCACCACAACGAAATGCCTTAACACGTTTTGACTTTTCCAAATTGTACCAATCCCTGATGATAAAGATTTTGCCAAAAAAACTAGACCACTTAGTGAAAACCAGGGCAAAAAGTACATAACATTTCTGTGATATCAGACGTTCATTAACATACATGAAAGACACTAGCTCAGCTTATGAGATTATCAAGTGAAAGCTATAAACATTTGTCACGACTTGGTATATGCTCGATGTGAGATAAAAACTAATTCACTGACGTGCATGTTACATATCATTAAGCTTCGATCACGACCACAACATCAACTGATCAATAAGTTATCCAAAGTGACCAGCGTGCATGCTATAATTAGAACTTGCAACCATACAGAAAAACGGCAGCAAGCCAATGCAAATTTTTAAGCTTTCTGGACTTACACACTCGCATCTTCCCTCCCTAGAAGCTTGACTGGAGTGCCAGATCGAGGAGATGTTATATGCGAAGAAGAAAGCTCTTCAGGGCCCAGAATTTTTCCAGGCCACCATGATCCATTCCGTCTCCTAACCCATACAATACTTCCCACGCTGCAATCCACCACCCCTCCACCTGTATCTGAGCTACCCATCCTTCCAACCTCTATACACAAAATGTACGTTTTCTTTTCTTTCCTTTTCCAAGAAAACGAATTATTATCAAAAGAAACGATCTTTCAAAACTTCAGAACATCCACTGCGTACTTTCAGCTCATATGCTTCACTTCCCTTTGAGTCGATCTAAACCAACCTGATTAATCGTCACCCTTTGAGTCAAATTGCAACCATTGACTAAGAGAAAAACGAACCAAGAGAACAAGCTAGATGCCCGACCTGACGATCAGGCTAACCTATTGGGGGGAATCAATTGACTATCCACTTGAAACAAATCTTGAGCGGCAGAGATCGGCGAAGCCCCGGTACCGAGCAAAAAACCTCGGGAATTGTCGCAATAGGGGACGATTAGGGTTAGGGTTAGGGCTTCAATAGACCAGTTTTAGGGAAAAATTTCATCTTTTGGGGGGGAAATCTTGTCTAGTCACAGGATTGCTTGGAAATTGGGGTTTCATGAATTTCAAGCAGTGGCTGACTCCGATCGAAACGACGAACACGTTTGTCGTTGCGGTTTGCCTCGTGGCTGATGGAACCTTCACACAACCGATTTATTTCTTTTTAAAAAAATGAGTTTGAAAATTAGGAGATGATCCCAATTCATATTTTTTTGAGTTCAATTTAATAATTTTTTTATAAAAAATTAAAAATTAAAAATATCATTAAATCTAAAAAAGAATTTAATTCGATTTTAAAATATTAATTAAAATAAATAAATAGGTTCGTTTTCTTCTATAAATAATTAATTAATTAAACAACGTTAACCAATGCATTGCAGGGGGCGAGTCTAAAGAGGGCGTTCGAAAAAACAAAAACCGATAATAAAATTTAAATTTTGAATTCTATGCGCCAACCGTTGCCTTGAGCTCCTATAAATATCTCATCATTTCCATTGATTAGGGCATTCAGAAAGCAGTCTTAGATTCTGAGTTCTTCTTCTCAATCGGTATGGATTTTCACACGCTCACGAGAAGAGAGTTGCAGACTCTATGCAAAAGGAACAAGATCCCTGCCAATATGACCAATGTCGCGATGGCGGAGGCCTTAGAAGCTTTGGAGATGGTAAGGTTTTGTGCTTTGAATGGTTGGTGTTGAATTTGCGGCCGACATTTTTTCGGTTCGTGGTTGGGTTTACAAGAAATGATGTTCGATTGGGAGCTGCTGAGGATCTTGATATCAATCCTTTTTTTTTTTTTTACTCAATGAGTAGAGTATGTTGATCGAGTAGAAATGATCTCGAGGGTAATTGTGAACTGGTGATTCGCAGGTTGATGGGCTTGAGGAGATTGGAAATGTATCGCCGGGGAGATCAGCTCTGAAGTCTCCGTATGTGCCGACCGGTGGGGGAGTACCGGAGGAAGAATCCTGTTCAAAAAGAACCAGCAACCCAGAAGACGAATCGTAGTACTCGGAAATCTAGCCAAAAGGATCTGGGTAGTGAAGGAATCCAAACTCCAGTATCAAAAGCAGGAAAAAAGAAAGACCATATTGGTTCCGGTCGCCGGAAAATTTATTCACGGATGGAGGATATCAAAGATGAGGAAGAGGTTATTCAGGCCACGCCTGCAAACCTGGACGTCACTGGCCGGAGAGGAAGAGTGAAGAAAGTGGATTCCACAGTCAAGAGCGTGTGTAGCTTACGACGATCAGCAAGGTTGGCACAGAAAAGTGGGAAAGTGGATCTTGAGAGAAATGAAAGTTCAGAACTTCCTAAAATGGATTTTGCACCAGTGGAATATAATCAAAGTGTGAATGTAAAAGAAAGCCTCCGCGAAGCCGAAGATACATCTAGCATCACTGGTATGTTTCAATTCATATCAAACATTGAATGTGCCAAAAATTATCCACATATGCGATGCTTAGTATTTTCATGTATTTTATTTCAGCAGTAGATAAGACCAAAACAGAGGGAAAATATGATGCTGAAGGCGAACCTGAAGTCAGTTCAGTGCAGAAAGAAGAATTCTCAACTGCAACAGAAACGAAGGAAATTACCATCGAAAATATTAAACCCCATGTTACAAAACCAGCTGAATGTGATGCAGAGGATGAACAAGTTGTTTCAGTACGGAAGCAAAACTCGTCCACGAAAAATAATGCAATGACTGTCCAGAATATTGATGCTGATGATATGATATCAGCTGAGTTGGAAAAACGTAACGCAGATAGTAATGAAGAAGTTGTTTCAGCGCAGAAGCAAGAATTGTCAGTTGAAAATAAAGCAATGACTGTCGAAAATGTTGAAGCCGGTGATGCAGAAATCGAAAAGGTTGTTTCGGTGCAGGGGCAAGAATTGTCAGTTGAATGCAAGGAAATGACAGCCGAAAATATTGAAGCTGCTGATGAAGAAATTGAAAAAGCCTTTTCAGTGCAGGAGCAAGAATCGTCCGTTGAATGTAAGGCAATGACTGTGGAAAATGTTGAACCTGGTGATGCAGAAATCAAAAAGGTTGTTTCGGTTCAGGAGCAAGAATTGTCAGTTGAATATAAGGAAATGACTGCCGAAAATATTGAAGCTGGTGATGAAGAAATCGAAAAAGTTGTTTCGGTACAGGAGCAAGAATTGTCAGTTGAATGCAAGGCAATGCCTGTTGAAAATGTTGAAGCTGCTGATGAAGAAATCGAAAAGGTTGTTTCGGTGCAGGAGCAAGAATCATCAGTTTGTAAGGCAATGACTGTCGAAAATGTTGAAACCGGTGACACAGAAACAGCCGAGGAGGATAAACGTGATGCAGAAATCGAAGACGTTGTTTTCGTGCAGGAGGAAAAACTGTCAATTGATAATAAGGCAATCATTGCTGAAAATGGTGAAGCTGATGATACAGAATCAGCCCAGGAGGATAAACATGATGCAGAAATCCAGGAAGTTGTTTTAGTGCAGGGGGGAGAATTGTCAGTTGATGGTAAGGCAATAACTGTCGAAAATGTTGAAGCTGATGACACAGAAACAGTCGAGGAGGATAAACGTGATGCAGAAATCGAGGAAGTTTTTTCAGTGCAGGAGGAAGAAGTATCAGTTGATAGTAAGGCAATCACTGTTGAAAATGCTGAAGCTGATGATACAAAATCAGCTGTGGAGATCACCAATGAAGCTGAGCATGAACTGCCGGAACAGGATGAGAAAAAGGAAGCGCTTCATCAGTTTGAGATAAATGGGTCGTATAATGATCTGCCTAATTCAGATATTGGAACCATCGAAGAATCTCTCACCAATATCAGCAGCGACACTGAATATGAAATTGAAGCCCAAGCTTCTGTCCAGTTGCATGCCAAAAGTGGAGGTATTTTTTTTTTTTTTCTGGAACTTGTTAGTTTTTTGGGCATCATGTCATCGTATGTCTACTCACTTTGTCAACTGTTCCGGAGCAGATCTTCCTGCAAATGCTGGTAAGTTTTTCGATGGACAAATTACTACAAATTCAGGAGAGAATGGTAGTCTGGAGGAGGGGGAAATCCTGCAAACCTACAGTAAGACTGCCTGTTTCAGGATGCTGTTCAGACATCTTACGTGCATTTTGTTGATTGAATGAAGTTTTTTGTGTCATGATCTTGCAGACGAAGTGCACACTGGTCTTCTTGAGGAGGAGCAAATAACAACCGAATCCCTTATTCACCTTTCCGCTTTCGATGGAAGCACTAGAAGGAAGGTTTCCAGCTTCGCATTGGAAATTCTAGATTACATACAGACGACGGGGGATCCTCCCACCGACGAAACCACACAATATCTTCTGGAGACAGACGAAGTGTTTTCTCCTACTGGTGAAACCAGTCAAATTTCTTCGGAGACACATGAAGAGTTTGAAGGATTAGAAGCCGGCGTTGAAACACCAACCATCCCCAGCAAGCAAGTAAACACTCCTGTGAAGGAAGGAGAAACCAGCTCCCTCACCTCCAAGGAAATGACTTTCAAAATTCTGAATCAGGCTCCATCCAACTCTGGACCTCAGAATCCAGGTACGCCCAAGAGAGAATCCACACCAAAGAAACAGCTTAGTGTGGTGGTTGCATCAGACAACAAAGAGAACATCTGCAGTGAAGGCGGGACTGAAATCAAACGAAAGAAGGTTGCAAAAAGCACTGGTGCAAACCTAAACTTGATGTCTCTGAGGATGGAGCAGCTAAAAAAGCGCCTGAAAAACAGAGAAGCTTTGAAGAAGTGTCGTCGTCCCCTGGACTGATTCCCACCTCCAAGGAACCGGTTACTCTCCCCCTCTCTCTTCTGAAGTCCATGTATGGGACAGTTTCCTTGTCCTTGTAATAAACTTCTACATTACCCACTGGTAATGAGAGTTTTTTTTGCTTTTACAGTGGGATTGTGTGCAGAGTTCACAGCAAAAGAGATTTGACTTTTCAATATTATTTCCAACATTTTTTTTATTATTCATCATTTTCATTATATACTTTAAATTTTTTTATATATTAATTTAGAGATTACCCATGAAAAAAACTGTGGAATGTAGCCAACCCTTCACCCCTTAACTCCCAAGTGTTTGAAAACTATTTTCAATTTATTTTTTTATTTATTCATAATTTTTTATCAAGTCCCATTTTTAACTCATTATAAAAATGTTACAAAACATTTAATATTTTAAAAATTTAGAATTTTTATGTTTTTTATAAAAATTATTGGATCAAATTAAAAAAATCATGAATTAAGATCAAATCAAATTCAATCTTGAATTTTAAAATAATGAATTCAATACTATTATTTATATTATATGAATATCCAATCCGCAAGGATCCAGTGGGCTTTACTGGCCATACAGGCCTATTGATCTCACCCATAAAACATAGCCCATGCAACCTAAGGAACGAGGAGTTGTCGGGGGAGGGGAGATCAGGCATCAAATTGGAAGAGGAGTTGTGCGTTTGTCGCACCTGAGCGCGCCGTGTATTTATGTTAAGGTATGGAGATTCGTTTTGGAGTTCTTAATGAACTATGAAACGATGAATTCACATGAAATTTGCATGTTCCTTCGTTGAGCGGCGAGGTGTTTGAGAAAATGTCTGATTGGGTGTTTCCGGTTTCTTTTATTGTTTATGAAGGTGGGTTGGCGATTATTATGGTGGCATTTAAGAACAGATACATGGTGATGGAGGTTTTCTTGGATCCTGACAAGGGCTCTTTGCTGAATGAACCCATTATAATTACCCAATTCAATGTATCTAAAGCAATCAAAGATAGCATTCAGTTGAATTTTGGAGAATGTGGCTTGGCTTTGTCCCTCAATTCATTTCAAGGTGCGATTTTTACATCATGGGATATTGTGGGTTGTTGGTATAAGGACCGTTTGAATGTCTCTTCTCTTGATGTTTGCAGTTAAGTATGTGAATCCGATAACGAAAGTCTGCATCTTTCGGACTTCAAGGGAGGAGTATCAACAAGTTTGGACTGCAATAACGATGGTTAGGAGTATAGGGAACTGTCCTGTGGTTTTCAATCTTCTTGACATCAGTGGTAAGTATCCAACAACGGCCCCTGCTTCGATGGCAAGGCAAACTCTTATCCTTGCTCTTGATTCTAATGCAGGAAGTCTAGAAGCTTGCAAAAAAGCAGCACTGAAGTGTGATGAGTTTAAGTTCGAGCAGTACAAGTTATATGCAGGGGATTCCCATTCACCTGACACTCAGCAACGAATGCAAAACCTTCTAGAAAAGATCAAAACCTTGGAACACTGACACTACTTGGAATTTGTTCTGTACCGGAGGGAGATAGATATTAGATTTGCATTCAGACTGGAATTCATTTCCCAGTTATCCGTCTCAAAATCTGTGGCATTAAAGAAATTTTCATGTGGATGATGAGTGCCTGCGACACTCAGCGCATAGAATTCGAGCCTGTTCATGAGAAGTTCAAATCAGTAGAAATAAATTTTAAATCATGAGGAAGTGAACAATTACATGGTCTATCAGTGAATGGCACTATAATTGGTAGACAGGCACTCGAATTTTAACACCAGAAAGAGCTCCCATGCCAAATTTGTAATGAAAATTGGAGCTGAACCAGACGATCTCTCCAACTTCAGAGTCTCTGAATTTCTTCAGAAGCAGGAAGGAGCACACAAGAGAAGCCAACTTTGTGAAAACGCTATACTAGACACAACTCTATGGTACAATTCCAGCGCACCCTCCCAACTATAATGGTTTACACAAACATTCTCTCAGGTGCTGCTTCATGGGCATATTTCTACAACCAAAACAAGTGTTATTCTCGAGGGCGAGCAAGCCAAAGGGAGCTGAGAGCTCGGAGTCGTGAGAAGTAGTCACTCATGGCGAGAAGGGCCCGAGCGGATTGCCGTGTGGTTAGTATACGGTGCATCTGCTGCAATGTCTGCTGCCTCAAATTATCCGCCTGACAAAGATAAATAGCATACTTTATAAGGTAACTGAAGAATGTTGTTTACTTGCCAAACTGAATCCCCCATGCAAACTTTCACTATTGAACCTGGCGAATGAAGCCCTCAAGAGTTCCCAACTGACCCATGGCCATAGCCATTTGTCCCATGTAGTTTGCAACATTAGCCGAGGAACCTGAAGGACTGAGAGAGCCAGCTAAAGTTTCCCCTAATGACTGCTGCAAAGCTTCCAGTCCCTGAGACAAAGCATCTTCAGCCTGTTGAGATGACTGCTGTAAGCTATTGATCGCCAAAAGCTGCTGTTCGGTCAATGGCTCTAAATGATTCATAAGAAGCTGCCACAAGAATCAAGGTATTACATTTCATCATTAACAAGAGATACATATCCAAACGAACGAATCACTCTAATCCTAGAAGAGGTGGGGTTTCATTCACCTTAAGAAGTTCAGATGATCGAAACCCACCGAGCCAAAGGAAGCATCTTTCAGCAGGCGTTTTCCACATGCCAGAAAGAATATGAAAGACATCAGCCTTAGCAGCATCCCCTTTTATCCTGAAAACCTCATCATAATGTGCTAAAATGCCTTCCACAATTATCCGAAGCTCAGCATCACCGGCATGTGAATTGACGGCTCCCCTTAGTTCATTTATCCGACGGTTGTGATCCTCCAGCCACCGAGCGTATTCAACATCAAATGGCAGGGCACCTGGAAATGGGAACAGCAGTGGTCATTTTCATGACGATCTGATCCACTGACAAATCACTTCTAGTGAAATTAATCTCGAACATAAAAGCACGATATTTAAGCTAAGTCATCAAATTCATCATAAAAATAGGATTTCTCGCCATTACAGTCCCTCCCTCTCTCTCTCAAACAAAATATATCAGACTTGGCATAACGATGGATGGAAACAGAAGGCACATCAAAATGAAAATATTACCATTTCCACCGTTTGCTTGAGACTGGTCTCCCGAGCTTGAAATATATACCCCTAAGTCGACCCACAAAAAAAAAAAAAAAACATTTAGAGCACATCAGGAAACAAAGGCCACGTGACCTGCATACAGGAAGTTGCATGTCAAGGAAAGAGAGCAGAACCTGCTGCCTAGCTCGCTGGAGCTCTTGCTCAAGCTGTGTCAGCTTCATTCTGCTGCTTTCTAGTTGTTGAACGTAGGCCTGGACCCCAATTCAAGAGAAGGAACAAGGTAAGACTACAAATTTGAAAGGCAGATTATATTGTTATTCTACGGCTATTGATCCAGACAACTCCATAATCAGAATAAGGCTTGAATTTTGATCCTTAATTTGCTACCAAGAATTACTATACTCGCCCTAGAAATGTTAACCAGCAGAAAGAACTTGGTTGTTAGTCAAACACAGAGCTTTGGCTACTAAACATTCACATTGATTCCAGTGAAACAAAGAAGTTTGAAGTACTATCCAGCAATCACGCACAAAAATCAGGGAAACTGGCCAAACAGCAACAAAGCACAATCAGTAGTTTTCATAAGTCACATATGAAATCATACATCATAGTGTAACTATACTGGGTATCTATGAAAATAATAATTGACAATGAAATGGGTAAGGACAAGTTGAAACACGAGACACATTCGAAACATGAGACACATTCTTGAAAAATTGGAACTCTGAAAGTTTCTGAGCTTGCCTTCTTCCTCAAGCGACTTTTTCGTGCAGCTTCACGATTTTGGGCAAGCCTACGGAGAACCTGCAGAAGGTGAGTTGGGGGATGAGATCATGCATATCGTACAAATCAAAAGAATATTATCATGCAGCACAATAATAACCAAAACCTTTTGATCTCTTGACTTATCACTGCCATCAGAAGCAACTGAAGCCTGCAGTTGATTGCTTTTGAACTACACATAAACCAAATGGCCATAACATAGAGATTGGTCAACCCACCATTTCCAAATGTGAAAAGAGGACACGCAAAACAATGATATTTTAAAACTAAACATCTATAATTCTTCATAAAAGATGAAACACAAAATTAAAGAAATTTAACTCTTTTAAAGCTAATTACCCTCAAGCTCTTATCTTGAGTATCAGCATCGGTTGAAGTGTCAGTCCTAGGACTGGATGTCATTTTGAATCTTTTCTGACTTCAAAACTAGTATACCAAAAAAGAAATGACTGCATGAATGACCTCAGAGTTGATCCACCTCCGAGGAAAACGTGGCCAGACTGCTGGAAATACTCTCAAAACTGAGAAACAAAAAAGGATATAAGCAAAGCAACCCATTGAAGCCGACAGCAGAAAGCCCACATAAACCATTTATAGGCTAGAAATTGGAAAGTAAAGGGTTCTTCCAGTTCCACAGTATTAAGGCTACACATTTATGTTTCATTGCTATCCAGTGGTTGTTCCACAAGCAGGTTATATTATACCTTGTACCTAATCTTTGGGATTTAGGACCCAAACTTGAGACTCGGGGTAGAACTTAAGTGCTAACACAACATAAATCGAAAAGAGCCGCCATATAAAATATAGGCAAGCATCATGCCCCTAGAAATCTGGCTACCTGAACGATCATTACATCTTCGCTAATCAAAACAAAAGAAGCAAAACTCAGCAAAATTAAGAAACAAAAGGCATGTGATACCTTGAACATTTACAGTACCCACCGGCTCCAAAAGTGGAAACTTTAATTACTGCATTTCACTAGTAAGAATTAATTGAAAACCTAAAATGATCAATCCGCATATGTCAATCAACAAACGTATATTCATGTCCGGCCAGAGAAAAATAAGTAAAAGACCCCAACACAATAAATCCATCTACCGGATCTCACCCAGCAACAACCCATCACACCCCTGGTCTCAAAAGCAAAGGACTTCCATCCTTAAGCAACATAAAATCCAAACCCCAGAAAGCATCTCCGTAAACAAGAAAACCCACAGCACCCAGAGACATAAAATACCTGTATAAGCTCGAAAGGCGCCGCCAAGTACAGGCCTTTTGTGAGAACTTTTTCTTCTTCAATCGGAAGAGTGAAAAAAGATAAGAAGTGGCCGGGGGAAACCACTCACCACTAACGAGACTTGACTTTCGCTGGTCTGATTTCTTCTTTCTGGATTAAGTTCGAAGTTTCGCATATGGTTCCCATGTCTTTCTTCCCAATAAAAAACTATTTATAATTACTCCAGCGCAGACCCACACAGACAGACAAACCAGGCGCTGAGAAAGAGATGAGTGGAGCAGTACACGCTACAATCTACATCTCGATGCAGCCAGCGGTGAGCTGGATTGGATTGGATGTGCGTCGACTTCCTTTCCGTGCTGAATCAGTTCAATTTTCATCAAAAAAAGGAAAACTGAACTGACAATCAATCGATTCTGTTGATTCGTCAAAATTTCACGCCCAGGTTAAAATGCATAGAATTTCACTTCTTCTTTTTACCTCTTGTGTCCATGTTCGCGCACATGCGCCTCGACTGCTACCTTTTTCTTTTTTCCATTATTTTTTGTTTACAAATAATATTGGGATTTTGACTTCACATTGACAGAACAAAACAATCTCATGCACTTTCGTTTGTTGGTATCTGTGAGCCGCCTCCCTGCAACATGCTAGCCACCAGCTTCTCAGAAGCTTCAATAGATTACCATCCAAAAGTGACTAAAAGAACCATCTTCCAGAAAAATTTGCTCAAGAGAATGTGTTGTTTACCTGCGATGATGACATCTTTGATCATCAGGCCTGTGCTCTATATCTTATGCTCCTTCCTACCTTTTCAAGGAGTTTTGAGGAATGATTGGTCTGTAATGTGCCTCCGGTTGGAGCCCAGAGCTTTCCACTGAATGGTACTTGAGTAAGAAAATCACCAACCGGGGCTGCATACTCACTTTTATGTCCATCATCATGATGCTGCTGCATCCTGCCAGAAGTGGGAGCCCAAGGTGTTCTCGACTGAGTGGATTTTGACAAGACAAGGAGCTTCTTGTATGACTCATTGCCGCTCTATTGTTTTTCCGTGCAACACTGCAACTGAATGACATTTGACAAGCACAGCACCATGGAGAAAGCCAACTAGCGGTGCTTTATCTCATACTAATGATGCAACAGCTTGGCATATCGCACATGTTGCTTAAATAATCTAGCCTCTTCGGGCGAGTTCATAGCATATCTGAGACCCCAATCAATAGCTCTTGTGGCTGTTCTCAGGTACCTGACCTTCTCGCCAGATTTGATCCATGACACAAGATGATGAGATGCCAAATAGTAATTCCCGTACCTGCAAAGGTTGTGCACCATGATACAGTAGGTAAAGCAATCCTTCATATCCATCGACTCAAAAACCTGAAGTGCACGATCTAAATGACCATCCTTACACAAGCCATCAAGATAGCAATTATAAGCAACCAAACAGCTGTGACCCCCTGCTTTCATGCTGTTAAGGATCTTTTCAGCCTCATCGATATGCCCTGCCTTGCAGAGTCCGTTTACAATGATTGTATGCGTGTATGTATCAGGCTTCAGTCCCCTATCCTCTGCAACTGTCAACAAGTTGCTGGCATCTTCCTGCTTTCCCTGCTTGAAGTGTTTGTGAATTAGGGTATTATATGATGCAATATCAAGGTCAAACCCAATCTTAATCAGATTCACAATGCAAAGGTCGGCATCCCGCCATCTGTGTGACTTCACCAAAGCTGCAATAACTGTACAGTACGAGAATATATCGTAAGCATATCCATTCCATTTCATCTCCCTGAAAATCTGAAGCCCTTCTTCTAAATGTTCCGACTTGAAGCAGCCTTTCATCACAGACGTATACGTTAAGGCATTGGGGCTGTGAACCGACTTCTTAAGTTCATTGAAAAGCATCATCATTTTTTTCCACATCCCAAATCTGCCCAGGCCACCGATAAGAATATTGTACGTTACCAGATCGGGGCATGCCCTTCTCTCTGCAGAAATCTGAACAACCGGAGAGCATTAGTGATGCATCCATTACTGCACAGACCAGAGATCATGATGTTGAATGTTTCTTGCGGAATTGAAATATTCTTTGAACGAATCTCACGGAAAACCTTGAAGGCTTCCTCAGGCTTACCCATTCTGTAAAAACAAAACATCAATGTATTATAACTCCAATTGTCTGGCACAACTCCCACCTCAAGCATTTCATCCACCACATCAACACAGACAGCATACAATTGCTGCCTGATGGCACCCGCCATCAAGGAATTGTATGTAACGACATCTGGAGCTAACCCAGCTTCTCTCATTCGAAGAAATACAGAACGCCCAGCTTCAAAACTAACCGTTTGGGCATACCCATGTATCAGAGTATTGTACGTCACAACATCCGGTGGCACCCCCAACCTAATTGCATCCCTTATGGCAGATTCCGCCTTCTCCAACCTGTTTGCTCTACAAAAAGAAGCTACAGATATGTTCAGCAACTTGGTTGAGAGTTTAAGGAACATCCTGTAATCTCCGTAACATAATTCCCAAGCTGACAAAAATGCATCCTCTTTCACTTCCAAAACAACAAAATCGTACAACAAAGCCACAGCATCCCAAATGCAGCAGCAACCTGCGATTACAAAAAACGCAGCCCCGCGTCAAAACATCAAATCAAGCGAGACAAAACATCAAATTCATCTGTTTCCCCGCGTCAAAAGAGGAAATTATACAACAAAAAAAGTGCTTCCTTCCATCCATCCCCAGATTACATCCCCCCTCAAACGACACAGGGCAAGAATTTCATCCCTCCCAAGTCCAAATGGAGAACCCCGATTTGGGAGAGGTGGATCTCCTCGATTCAGCCTGCGCCAGCCAAAAGAGAAATTGCATCGTTTTTTCTAATTTGGGCCACAGGCCCAATAAGATATCTATCATCCACACCAATTTAGGCCTGGGGGAGGGATTCTAATTCTAAGGCCCATAACAAAGTGCCCAATTATACACCACACCATTTTATGGATAATACAATATAAGAAATAGAAAATGTAATAATTAGTGTATGTGGGGCCCACGTCCAACAAAAGGCACTCATTTGTCACTGTGCTCGCTCAATCAGCACACGGGGAATGGGATCCAAATTCTCACTATATTCAACCCACAGAATGAATGAAACCATTTTCGCACACCAAATCCAACAAACACATGACAGAATCTTGACACCATGAATCCTATCACACCCACTAACCCTCAAATTATTCCACAAATCAACTTTTATTTAAGAATATATCCAATTTTATATTCAAGTTAGGATACAAATTCAATATTCTAATATTCAATTCGTTCCAAATATCAATATATAAATTTATATCTATCAAGAAGTTTATAAAAAAATTATATATATATATATATATATATATTTGCAAATACAATAATATTTTGGAACTTTTAAAAATCTTACAATTTATTTCATTTATTTTACACAGTAAGAATATGTTGTGATTGAAAATCGATATTAGGACAGAGATCGATTTTTGGGTTATGAATACGGCCAAGTGCATCGTACTCGATTAAGGTTCAAGTGTTCTATGTGGTGCGGTGCGGTTAACATAAATAAAGAAATATAGGGATTTTAACATAGAAACTATCGAAGAACGAAAAAACCACAGAACTATCGAAGTTCGCCGAAAAATGATTTTCACTAGATGGAGATGGAGAAAATATACAAGTTAGAGAGCTTGATGTTCAACCTTTTCTTCTTCAGGATTTCTTATATTTATAGACGATGGTGATCTGACCGAATTCTGAATTCTGTAAATGTCGACTACTTTCTATACCTGTTGTACGTATTGTGGTCCGGTTTTTCGATAACTGCTGACTGTTCTGTAATTGTTGTAATTTGGATGTTTTTCAGATTGTCCAAAACGGTCGTTGTTGACAACTCTGACACTTATTAATCTGTCGGTCTGCGTCAGACTATTAAGACACCTTTTTGCTCATTTTCAGTAACCGAGTTCCTCAATCCAATTTACACCCTATCAGAATATTTTTTTATCATTTAGGATGATCAAATTTTTCACATGATGAAAAGAAGATCAGATTTCTAAATACCCCGAATATTCTAGATGCATGCCATGGAAGATATGGTTGGTGTTTGAATATGATACGGTCATACTTTAAAATAAATACAATTTACAATGTTATGTTTGAATTAGGTGGAGGTGGCACAATCTAGAAAGAAATCAACAACATACTTTTAATCTAAACTTTAGGCGTAGAATCTATGTATCTACTATCTGGGCGCCCACCGCAACACACACACAATGTTGGAGTGGAGACGTGGCGGGCGGGATTTGGGTGGCTCCCTTCGTTTCTGGGTACCAAGCAGACCAGGCCCGCTTTTGCGCAGAAGTCGCCATGTCACACTATAAAGTCAAGAGCTTTCTAATTTAAAACAATAAAGACCACACACCACTTGTGATTCCGATCATGCCACAGATAGATAGATAGATAGATAGGTAGATAGAGATGAGAAGGGAGGATATGGGGATGGTTTGATAGGATATTTTTAATTTTTGGTTTAAAAATTATGAATATGTTTTATAGAAATATTATTTAACATAAAATTAATTATCATATATTTGGTAAGAAAATTATAATTAGATTTATATATAATATTATTAAAATGTGGTAATTTGATGAAAAACTTGTTTGAATAATAATATTGTGTGTTATTATTATAAAATTAAATAAATTTATCAAAATTTATGTTTCATCATAAATATAGATTAAATAAAAAAGAATTACAATGAACCATACCATAAGTGCTATTTTTCAATGACACGAAGTGTATTAATATAAGAGTTAAATCCCGATGCGTGCTAATGGTAAAATAAGGAGATAGAAGCAGTGAAGTGTATAAGATAAAAAGAATATAAAATCAAAATATCACAGTATATCATATTATTTATAAATAAAAGATTGAATATATTTAAATAAAAATATATTTTTAATTATGTATTAGATTTTTTTAAAGTGAAAAACATAAAATCATAATAATTAAATGTTCGAAATGAATAATATTCATACAATATAATAGCGGTTGCATATTCGAAGTAAAGTGAACGTTTGCTAAAGAATACAAAACATCGGGGAACGAACGGGGTGGTGATAACCGTCGCCGACGTGGGTACACACCGTTTTAAGGCGACAGTGCCGACAGTGGAAATGAAAAACAGCGGCCGAGGCGGTCTGGGTGTCGGAGATTTTATTTAATTTCCCATACTTCAAAAAAAAAAAAAGATTTATTTGAGCGTGAAATCCAGGTGGATTTATTTATACCCATCCGCAAAGGGCCTTGTTCACTGGGTTAAATCAAAACACAAGGCAAGGCGCACAAAAATACCGCCATACGTCTCTGTTTCCTTTCATTTTTGTCTCTTCCAATGCCTATCACGCGATTTGTTCTTCTGCAATCCTTTCGAAATCTCAACTTCTTCTAATCCTGTCAATACCTGTATCCAGAGAAAATCTGTTTTTGATATTGAAGGGGAGAACCTGCTCTTGTGGTACCGTTCCTGAGGTTGGGGAAGAAAGGCCGACGTTTCTCAGGCTCCTACTGTTATTTGTCTTTGTAATTATAAGTTGGAGGATTTGTTTGGCTTCTGTATCAATGGGGAAAAACAGCAGGAAAATACGTAAATTGAGGGTGTCGAGGATCGGGAGTTACGCGATTGCTTCGTCCATTAAGGATCCAACTTGCATTTCCTGCACCACTTTCAATATTCTGGCGCCTATTTACAAAAGGCTTAATCATGAGGTATGCATCTCAGGCAATGGGATTCTGGGTTTTCGGTTATTTTTTGGGATATTTTAGTATCTTTATGCAAGGAATGGATTTCTGCCCAGACTGCCTCGTTGATGTTTTTGTTTTTCTATTCATTCGTTGACTTTTGATGATTTTTGTTTTTTGGTGGGTTTGTTGCGAAGTGTTGAAGTTTTGGGTTTGGTTGCAGGATCCCAACTGCCGCGAAAGTGATGTCAAGCGATATTGGTTGGATAGGAACCAAAAGATACTGGATTGGTTATTGTGTGAACGGTCTTCAATAATCTGTCTTCAAGAGTTCTGGGTTGGGAACGAGGAGCTGGTTAATATATACGATAAGAGGCTTGGTGATGCTGGTTATATGAATTTCAAGCTTGCTCGGACGAATAATCGTGGTGACGGTATGCCCCTTCATCTATTTTTGCAACAATTGCGTATAGATTGTGCTTTGCTTTGCCATAGTACCTTGTTCATTTGAATGCTCAATTTGATCACAACAAACAGTGAATGAATCTCTTTTTGTATGCATTTGGAGCTTCTGCCTGGTTTCTATAAGTGTGAGATAGGAGTTTTTAGCTGCTAGATTGAAGGAGAGCCTGCTTGAACATTTTCCCTTCACAAATATTTTCAGGTCTGCTGACTGCTGTGCATAAGGACCATTTTAAGATCATCAACCATCGAGAGTTGCTGTTTAATGATTTTGGGGACAGGGTAGCACAGCTATTGCACGTGGAGTTACAATCGCCATTGTCAAAAAATCAAGCGGACAATGTTCGCCAAGAAATGCTCATAGTTAATACCCACCTTTTATTTCCGCACAACAACGGCTTGTGCCTTGAGCGGCTTCGTCAGGTACATATACCTGTTGTTTCTATGGATGCTGAGTAGTAGTATAAGGACTGCATTTGATATGCATATTTTCACGCAACAGGTGTACAAAATATTGCAGTATGTGGAACAATATCAGAATGATAACAATCTCAATCCTTTACCTATCTTGCTCTGCGGGTATGCCCACCTTCTTCATTCTTTTCTTGATCTGAGTTCTTGCCGAGCAAGCACATAACCCTTCTTTGATTCTTTCAGTGATTGGAACGGGAGTAAGAGGGGTCATGTTTACAAGTTTCTTCGATCTCAGGGATTTGTGTCATCATATGACACTGCTCATCACTACACCGATGCAGATGCTCACAAGGTAATCACTAATTGGTTCCACTTTAGGCTTGATCTCTTCTTTTTTTTCCCTGCCCGCTTTCTGATGGTTTGCAGTCTGTTGTCCAGTGGGTGAGCCACCGCAACCATCGGGGAAACATATGCGGAGTTGATTTTATATGGCTTCTTAATCCCAATAGATACAGAAAGCTGCTGAAAACCAGTTGGGGTGAAGCAGTTTTTGGAATGTTCAAGGTGAGAAATCCGTTCATAAACATTCCCGCAGCATATATCTTGTAACGACTTAAGCTTGAGGTTATATCACATTTGTTTCACAGTACCAATTGAGGCGAGCATTGTTGACAGAGGATGATGCTTTTGCTTTTCTCAGAGATGATTGTCAGGGCGACTATGTCACGTTCTCAGGCTTCTGTGAAGCACTTAGAAATGTAGGTAGCACAACGCCAAGTAATCTTCCCTTTTCAAATCGCTGAAATGCTTGCTTATATATCTTCCCCTTCAGCTTAATTTGATCGGCCACTGCAATGGGCTGAGCGCTGAAGAGATCAAGGAATTGTGGTGTCAGGCGGACATCGACGGCAACGGTGTCGTTGACTACAAAGAATTCAAGGTATGGGTACAACTCAATTCTTGCTCTCTTTCTTCCAAATGAGAGATCAAGTGCAACAGCATCACCCCCTGATATGAATTGCAGCACCGAATTTGGAACGCATCGTTATTATGGGAGCAAGAAGTGGAAGAGGAAAGGGATGAGAGCTGGGAAACTGGCGCTGTCGACAACGGGACAGAGCAGACCATCGGCTTCAGTGTCAAGAATGCAGTTCTCTTCCCTACTGAAGTGGAAAAAGGGCTGTGGCCGGAGGATTACTCCCTCTCCGACCACGCCCGTCTCACCGTCGTCTTCTCCCCGCTGTGGATGCCCTGCTCCCGAATGGTCTTATAACATCCTCACACATCATGGGAGAGGTCCCTGGAGATCATCAAGTGTTGTAATGAAGTGGGAGTAAACTGGTTTGCTGGTTGGTTTGTTATTGGTGGGCCAACCACCCCTCTTCTCATGTGAATAACTGAAGGCCTAAACGACGTCGTATGACGTGATCGGAGGGAGGAGCTACCTCTCATTTTTGTGTGTATATACTATACTGCAACTGGTTAGGGTTTCTTTCTTCAACACCATGGATACTAAATAATAATAATAATGATAAAATAGATAAAAAAAATTAAAAAAAAAAAAAGAAAAAGACTGGGCCGTTGTTTTTAATACCTGTCTTGTTGGATGATTGGTTTGTCTGTTGAAAGAAATGCTGTGCCGAAAGTCCCAAAGCATTTATTTAAGAGTGGGCCCAACATATCGCGCGCCGCCTGCATCCACTTTGCCTCTTCACTGCAGATCAATTTTATGCACACGTGGCTAATTATTATTGGAAAGGACACTCGACACGCGCTCCCCTTTTAACTTCCTTCTTACGCTTTAGCGAATGCCCGATATACCCCCGCTTCGCCTCCACCGACCTGCTTTCCTTGCACTGGTGACTAAAAAATTGCCGTTTCTTCCGACAAGGTATAAAATATTACAAAAGAGGGAGAAAACAAGGTACAAGCAGCTGTATTATAAAAAAGGGTAGTTTCGGTATTTGATCGAACACGGTATATGCTCGTTGCTCAGGGCGGAGACGAATCCTTTCAGTCTATTCACAATTTCCAGTGACGCACTGAGAATTTTCGCACGAATCCTCGTTTCTCTTCGCCAGGGTTTCTTGATCCCTTGATTTGGGGAATCTGCTTTTTTCACGGTTCCAGGATTTTCGTTTTTTTGGCTTTTGGTTTGAGGAATCTGGTCGATGGCTGTGCTTCCTGCTAAGGGTTATCCCGTGGGTTACCGCTTTCGGCCTACGGATGAGGAGCTGGTTAATCATTACTTGCGGCTCAAGATCCGTGGCCATGAGAAAGAAGTGAGCGCTATACGTGAAATCGATGTTTGTAAACAGGAGCCCTGGGATCTTCCGGGTAAGTAACTGTGATGTTGTAACTTTTCGAATTTTTCAACGTTTTTATCATGGAAAAATGGTGGGCTTCAGTTTGATTGTGTGCTTGCAGCTTTGTCCGTGCTAGAGTCCACCGACAACGAATGGTTTTTCTTCTGCCCGAAGGATCGTAAGTATCAAAATGGTCAGAGATTGAACAGAGCAACGGAAAGGGGTTATTGGAAGGCTACTGGTAAAGATAGGAATATTGTATCTAAGAAGGGGTTGAAGATTGGGATGAAAAAGACTCTTGTTTTCTACACTGGCCGTGCACCGGACGGCAAGAGAACTAACTGGGTCATACATGAGTATCGCGCTACTGATAAGTCCCTTGATGGCTCACAACCTGGTCAGGTTCGTATACCAATAATTGGGCCAATGATTCTTCTTCTTCTTATTGAGTATTGCTTATTTGCTGGTTGTATTGCTCTACGCTTATGTGCGCTGGGAAGTATCGTACTAAAAGCTTTTTTTTTTTCTTCTAGGGTGCTTTCGTGCTATGCCGTTTGTTCAAGAAGACTGAGCTAAAACAAGATGACACCACGGAGATTACGAATTTAACTGAAGGTGAAGAGATTGCCTCTTCTCCTGTAGCTGTTAAATATTCTGCTGAAGAGGAACATTCCGACTCCGTTACCCACATTACCGGTGCTCCAGCAGCAGCACGTCCTCATGGCGTAGAGAGTGATCATCATTCAAGCTGCGATAAATCTATGTATGATGATGTAGCCACTGATTTACAGAGCAACAGCTGCAACACGGATGAAGTGGAGGGGTGTGCCACAGTCGCATTGTCTGGTCCATTAATTGAACAAGTAACTACTCCGATCATTTGTAATGCATTCTGGGTCCTGAATGGCTTCATCTTATCTTATTTCTTTTTGCCATGTTTTTCAGCCATACAAAGATTTGGATTCTATTCTGGGAGACTGGAAAATTTTGTCTCCCTTGCATTCTCAGATGCAGTCAGAGCTGGGAAGTTCATTCCATTATGGAAGTTTTACTGGAGATGTTTCAAATGTTCAATACACAAATGATGTTGACCTCACTGACTTCATGAACTCCGTGTTCACTGATCCTGAGCCTGTGAGTTTCGATGGAGTGTGCTTCCCTTCTGTCGCTGGTCCTAACAACATGAATATGCTGCCGTTGGTGAAGGACAGTAATTCATGCTGTGAATCAGACAGTGAGGTGTCGCAAAAACAGGTAAAAATGAAGCCAACAAACTTCTCAAGATTCAATGAATCACAGAGTAAAAGCTTGATCATGCATGTTTGATTGAACAGAGGCATTTTGACATGGTTGCTGAGAACATCAAGCATGAGTCATCTTTCCAGAGTGAGTTTACCTCTCAAATGGCGCACTATGGGCAAAGTGCCGCAACGTTGCATGTCAGCAATGGCTATGATCCCAGGAACCTGCATTTTGGTAATAACTACCACCAAATGGCACCCCAAATGCCAGTTCCAAATAAATTTGAAGCAGAAGGACCGGCCTCCAGATCAGGGATCAAGATACGGCCTCGAACAAGCTTTAATCAGTCCTTTCCAGGGAACCCTCCCATGCAAGGAACTGCTCCTAGAAGAATTCGCCTGGAGAAGAAGCTTCAGGTTGGACCACTGGAATGCCCCCTTCCTAAGAAACTGATCGATAATGAAGTAAGCCATGAAACAGCGGGTTCACCTGAGGTTAGACTACTTTCTCTTAATCTCACCATCCTCATTCAACGCTTATCAGACAGCAAGCTCACAGTTTTCGTCTCTGCAGGAGCTCAAACCACCAGCACCATCCGAACCAGTGGCATCATTACCTTCTGATGAAACTGAAATACAGAAACACCATTCACATTCCAACATGGCTGTCAGGAAACAGGGAGAAGCTCGACCCCCCATCATCACTCCATACGCAGCAAAGCCTCCCATTTTCTCAGCCCCCACGAGGCGAAGGGTGGTCGTGGCTCTCAGTCTCACCCTCGTGCTTGTTGCAACCGTATGTGCAGCCCTTCTAGTGTAAGCGAAGCTGTACGCCCGCCCGCACTCCCTCCCTCTCGTGTACAGAAGAGTTGAGTGTTAGGTATGGTGCTGACTCGCCTGATCTGATCTACCTTAGGATATGTATAGTATGAATGAATGTATTCCGGGAACGTCGTTTCTGTAGACTCCCCTGTGGTTCAAGAGATGTATCTGTACACCCATCTCTTTCTCTTTTCTCCTTTCCCACCCCAGCATTATATTAACTAGCTGACTACCAACACATGCCTTTGTTTCTCTGTGGAGTCGATGGAGCGACATTGGATAGGAAAAATGAATAAATAGAATAATTAAGCAAAATCTCATACAATATTTTTTCCCAATCATGGCAAAGCTTGATACGAATTTCAAAGTTAGATATATTTTAGTGAAATTAGTTTTATGATAACCGACCATTTTAGAAGTTTACAATATAAGATATGAAAAACGTAAAATTGAATATCTAAAACGAATAATATTTAAAAAAAGATATTTAAATTGTGACAATATGAAATATCGTAAGAAGATAAATGATTCTAAATGTATGATTGATTGGTAGAACCAAGATCTATAATCTCTATTTCTTATTGTTCCACACGAGTAATTTTCATTTTCTACTAGATTTTATTGTTGATCAACGCATTTTATTAGTTTTTTTTTAAATTATTGGTCTTTTAAAAAATAAAACAATCAATTTATATGGAAATAATCTTTATTTAGTAATTATATTATTTCTATATATTTGAAAAATTAGGATCAATTAGAATAATTGTTAATGTTTAAAATAAAAGTATAAATATATACTGAAGATTAGATAGAGAATACTTAAGATCGACTAGAATCGGAAACAGATATTTTAAAAGATTCCGCTTGAAGGGTAAAAATGCGATTATGCGTAACCGTGAGGACTACAAAGCAATTAAGCTGGAGAGGAATCACTTGGTTGGAGACTGAAAACTCGGGAAGAGACCAAAGGAGAGCCGTGTGCGTTTCTGGTTTTCATCTCTTGTGTTTCTCGCTCAGGTATGAACTTTTGAATTTTTTGGTTCGTTTTAGTTCATCGCGCTCGTTAATCTTGTTATGTTTGTCTAAATTGCTTTTGGTTTCCAAAATCATCGTCTTTCGTTTTCGATCATCTCGTCGTGGTGAAAAGGATCCACTAGGTTTTATTCATCGTGGTTCAGTTTGATTTTCCAGGCGATTGGTGGTTTCCGGTTTTATTCTTGCGAGGGAATGGGGGTTCCAGTGATTTCGTATATGGTGGACAGAATTCAGGAAGGCTTTCTTCGGCTTCTAATCTGTCAGCCTCTGCGCCTCCTTTTACTGTTGGCAGATCGAGTGGGAAGTCTTTTTCGGACATTCGATTATCTATCCCGGATTCTTATTACGGCGTCGAACCCTTCAGTGAGGGATGGCAGTATCCACAGCCTTCGGCTCCTGTATGTGAACCAGTGATGGATTCCACTGGAATAGCTAGCCACATATCTTTGCCTCATGAATATCAATTTTCGGATTCTGCTTACGTTGATACTACTGCTGTCTGGTCTCATGTGATCCCTGCAGCTGATGCTTCAGGCATTGCACATGGCTATGGTAGGAATAAAGCACCTAGCTATTCTCCTTCTATTCCCATATTTTATGGAGATCATGATATGAAACCTGAGGGTGAAGCCTCCCGGACAACAAAGTTTCCTTATGCGCCAAGTCCTTTTGACTTGGGGCGTGGCCTTCAAGGGGTGGATGGACTTGGTTTTCATGTTGGAAAGCATGCTAAAATAGTGGAACCTGGTGGGGATTTCTCTTCAGTTAAGGAAAATGATTGTGGCTTGAGAGGTTACAGTAATCAGCTAAATCAAGGTAAGTAATTTTATTAACATGTTTTCTCTAGGAGCATGTTTACAACCTAGCATAGTGTTTGCCTGAATTTGTCGTATTGGAGGGGCTTCATAATGCTACGTGGATTGCTTTTAAGATGTGAGTGATTCGGAACATGTGGAAATATGTGCAAGAATTCAGATTTCAAACACTGCTTTTAAGCCTTAATTTTTTCTGTTGATATTGTTAGGTGCCCCTACAGTGTACAAGCTCAACGAAGATTGTTGGCAAAGTCCTGCCATTCAAAAACATAAATACCAGCATACTGAAAGCTCCAACCTCTCATACCAGCAATCTGATGGTTTTTCTGGCGGAGAAGTGAGTAATACATCTTGCAGTATTCCTGGTGAAAAGCCAAAGGGTTTCCCCTACTATTTTACTACATCACGAACTCCTGATACCAGTTCAACCTATATCCACGTTGGATCTTCAAAGCCAGAGGGTTTCAGTGAAGATTTTTCCTCTTGGAATGTAAATACATGTTTCGCAGATGCAAACAGTGTTCGGTCTCTTCTTAAGTCCCCTTCTGGTCCGGTATCTACTGTAAGACCCTCCCCTAGCGTGATCATCAGGCCACCGCCTGCTGTCTTGACTGAAAAAACAGCCAAAAGCACCCCCTGCTTTGCTGTGGATTCATATCAGTCAAATATATCTAAACAACAGGATTTGGGCGGAAAACCCAGTTCAGAAACCCAAACAGTGTCTTTTGGAACAAGTGGTTCCAATTTTTGGGGGAAGGGAGGTGGCTCCATTTCATCTGCTCCACGAGAAATTCCAGATCGATTTCTGCAAGCTGACATTTTGGGTTCGACTACAATATCAAAAGTTTGTTCTCAGGTTTCAGAATTAGATTCCGCAAATGGATCTTTGATTTTCTGTAACAAGTATGAAGCTGTAAAGTCATGCAAGGACTCATCAGACATTGCAAACAATCATAACCTAGAAGTGGATTCACCCTGTTGGAAAGGAGCACCATCTTCACACATTTCATTTTTGAATTTTGATAACAGCAGTTGTAACTTGGTCAAAAAGGCTTTGCATGAATGTGATGCACAGGAGTATGGGAAGCACCATGCCGTTGAGTACTCACTGGTGGAGCCTAGATGTATCACATTTGAAAAGACTCCGGAAAACATCAATGACAACAAAGATGAATGCGCTGATGGTACTGGAATTGACAATCTCTATTTTAGGCGAGAGAAGCATCTTATGGAAGCTACTCAATCTAAAGTTGATATCTCAACTGTTGAGGGCAGTGCGCTTGAAACTAGCGACAAGCCTAATTTGGGAATTGATGGGATGAATGGTTTTGAGGTGAAAATACCTGAGCTAATGGATACTACTGAAGAAGAGGCTTCTGGGTTGGTGGTTAATGATGCCTGTGAAGGTGAATCTACCGCAGTTCATGTGGCTGAGGAAGCCCTTTCTTCTCCAGTTTCTGCAGCTGAACATATTAAGCTCCCAGGTTCAAGGCTGGATGTGGCCACAATGATTAAGGCGCTTCATAATATCTCGGAACTGCTCCTGGTTCATTTTTTCAGTGAAGATGGCTGTATGGAGGTTGAAAACATAGAGGATGTCAAGAAAGTAATATCAAACCTCAATTTATGTCTGAGCAAAGAACCTAGGGCAACTGACGAGCCTGAGCGAAGCACTTTTGAGGGACATGTGCCAAGGGAGACCCTTGATTTGGTATTCCTCATTTTTTACTTTTCTTAGATTCTAATTTATGTTATTTCATAGTTAGGGGCCTACAGCTTTTGAAACAGTTGGAAAAACTCCGATGTTGGTGGTGCAGCAGTTAAAAAAAAAAGTGTACCGAAAAAAAAGTACAATAAGCCCTTTCTTTTGCGTAATTGTTCTTTTTTCTCGCTAATTTATGATTGAATATTTACTTCCTCAGAATAAAGCTCCAGGGACCCCTATCGTGGTGGAGGAATCCAGAGATCTCCAAAATGAGCCTATTATTCATCACAGGCCTTCTGGCAGCAGGAACTGCGGTATGCATTGTGAAAGGGATAAGAAGTGTTCGTATATATCTGTTAAGGATACTGATTCAGCACTAATTGCAGATGATGATGTAGCAAAGGTATAGAATTTGTCTCAAGTGCTGTTAAATGAAGGTTTGCCTGCTCTTCATTTTTAATTATTCCAGCGCCGTTCACCGTTGCTAACTTGCAGGGTATAAAGAAGGTCCTTGAGGAGAGTTTTGACTTCAATGAAGAAATGCAGCCGCAATCTTCTCTTTTCAAGAACCTGTGGCTTGAGGCTGAAGCCAGGCTTTGTTCAATGAGTTTTAGAGCCAACTGCAATAGGATGAGGATTCAAATGGATGAAATGCAACTGAGCACATCATCAGGTCTGTTTTCATTTCGCTCTTTGCAGGACTGATGTTTCCTTTTCAAATAGTATGATGATGGAAATCTATAAATGTCCCCAGAAATCGAGGACAGTGCAGGGGAGAAATTTAAAGATTCATCCAATCCCATCATCTCACCCGCTGAGCTTGAAACTCCGAAAGATGATGTTGGTCGGCTTGGGTCTAATACTCAGAACATATCTATCGTAAGCACAAGTATGCCTGATGATGACATTGAGTCTTCCATTATGGCTCGTTTCAATATCCTGAAATCACGCAAGGAAACAGTCGGTATGGAAGAGGAACAGAAGACTGAAGCAGTTGGTGACTGCCCTGCAGATTCTGTCATGCCCAGCCTCAGTCCTCTAAAATCACCTGGAGCCCGTGTAATTTCTATCGGCAAGGAAAAAGGATTGGGATCAAACAGTTTTAATGGCAAATCCGATTATCAGAAGTATTTTGAACTTGGCTTTCAACCTGAAGATGAAACCATGATACACAATGAGGAACAATGTAAATTCCATCTCCATGAGTATGCTGGATCCAGAGAGGGGAATGATTCCTATCCATATTTTGTAGGTCATCCCAAACGTCAGTCCTACAAGTGTGAAGACTTGGGATCCAGGAAAAACACCAGATTGGATGATTCTTTCTCGTTGGACTGGGAGCATGTCCCCAAGGATGAGTGTCTGTGGAGGAACTATTGACGTCAAACCCATGTCTTCCGGGAAAATCATCATCTCTCCTCCAGTTGCTGCTTCTGCTGCACAGTTAGGAAAAGCACTGAGAACGCGATGCTACTATTGGAGCCTATGAATATTCATCCCTACTTTACCCCTATGAATATTTACCCCCCCAGTACTCGTTTGAAACACAGACTTGCCATGGTGTGTTTTTAGCTTGTTCACATCTTGTGAAAATACTCTCTTCTATCTGGCCATTCGTTTCTCCACTTCACCCCTTCTGGAAAAAAACTTAGTAGCTCTACAGCAAGAGTATTGTTTGGAAAAGCTAATAACTCTATAAGAGCTAAATATGCATTCACCTAATTCCCAAGATTTTCAGGTGCAGGGGACATGATCTGCCTGATGCAGGTAAAGATTGTGTTTGAAAACATGCATGCTTTGTTCTGCCTCCCGGGTCCTTACTTGGTTAATGCCTTTCCACATGGCATTTGGATAAAAGAGTGAAGTTAGTGCTTCCTAGCAAGTTTCTCCAAGTCAGGTTGCTATGCGCGACCATCTGGTTACTGTCTAATAATGCACGTAAAGCTGCAGTAGGGGGCAGCCCATGCTCTTTTCGCAAGGCGCGGGATTCTTCTTCAGTCGCCATCTAAAATAATGCTGTGAAGCTATCAATCTAACCACTGGTTTTTGTATTCTTGTGTGCCCCCAAGGCCAGTATGAAGTTGACTGCCCATCCATGTCTTTCCTCCGAATCAATCCACTCTGTGGTTTACAGCCTGTGTGTTTCTTTTCATGTTGCTGTTATCTCTGTTGCAAGTACCCATGCCCATGCCAACGTTGAAATCTACATCAGGCTTGAGTTTATTACTGTCTGCATGTTTTGTTTTTCTTGCATAATCATACTTATATTCCAACTGTTTACTTTTTTAGTAGGAATAGTATGAATACGCGTTCTATGGTTGCATAACCCATGTTACTCAATTACAACAAGATGTCTGGAGAACATGCATATGGTTGGTTAGGTATCTGTCCGTGTCACCCTTCTTGATGATAAAAAAAGGTTTAGAGCTAATGTGCTTTTAAGTGTATATGGGCTGTGCTCTGTTTTCTTCCATCTGCAGAATGAGATCAAAGCTTTCACTTTGGATTTCAGTGATTTCCGTCGCTTTCGTGTGCTCGGATGCTCAGCTCTCTGTTGGGTTTTATGAAAGTTCATGTCCTCCAGCCGAAGCCATCGTCAAAGAAGAAGTCAGGGATGCTTACTTCAGGAACCCCGGATTTGCTGCTGCACTGGTCAGGCTGCATTTCCACGACTGCTTCGTCAGGGTACACTCTTAACACAGGCTCATGTAAATGTAACCCAGAGCGCGGCTCTAGAATCACAAGGCTCTCCTATGGTTGCAGGGGTGTGATGGCTCCCTGCTGATCGACTCAACACAGACGAACAAAGCGGAGAAAGACGCAGCGCCGAATGCGCAGGTCCTTCCTGTGTATGAAGTCATCGACAATGCAAAAGCAAGGATTGAAGACATTTGCAGAGGCGTGGTTTCTTGTGCTGATATCGTAGCTTTTGCTGCAAGGGATAGCATCGAAATCGTAAGATATTAGCAAATATAACTTAGCCAAGGTTTCTTAATGCTGCTGCATTTCATGTGGGGACTTCCTTCTTTTGTGCCTAGACCGGAGGCCAGTCATATGATGTTCCCGCCGGACGAAGAGACGGGAGGGTGTCCTTAGCATCAGAACCGGCACGGAACCTGCCTTCTCCGGCTTTCAACCTGAATCAACTCACTCAGGCTTTTGCAAATAAGGGACTAACACAAGAAGAGATGGTTACACTTTCCGGTAAAAAAATAATAATCCATTTTTTATCTTTGAAATTAGCTATTTCATTAGTATGTAGAAGTTCCAGAGCATGCAAAAAGATGCATACCTTCTTATGAATTGAAATATTTGAGTGCAGGAGCTCACACACTGGGCAGATCGCACTGCACATCCTTCACCAACAGGCTGTACTCCTTCAGCACAACCGAAAGGCAGGACCCTTCTCTGGATCCACTGTATGCAGAGCAACTGAAGCAGCAGTGCCCACAGAACGCAAATGCCAACCTCTTGGTGCCGATGGACCCTTTCACACCGGAGGTGACAGATGTTGCCTACTACAAGCAAGTCCTTGACAACCGGGGCCTGTTTACATCAGACCAGGCCTTGCTGACAAGCTCGTATACGAGGGATCAGGTCATTGAAAATGCTCAAGACCCGTTTCTTTGGAGTTCTAAGTTCGCTGAAGCAATGGTGAGAATGGGCAGCATTGGAGTGCTGACAGGTGCTGCTGGTGAGATCAGAGAAAACTGCAGAGTCGTCAACGTATGAGGAAGCAGAATGCGGCAACATCTGTCAAGGCAAGGCAAGTGATTCAGATAGCAACAGGGTTGCATCTGGAATGTTAGATTCGTACAAGTCTTGCACATAAGAAACAATTTAACTTCAAAATTGAATCCTAAGTCCGTGTTTGATAGTTATACCGATATATATTATGTCAGTATAAATTTATCCATGATATTAGAATAAATTTAAAAAAAGATGTTATATGGAATAAATGTATATTTGTAGTAAGATAAATAAATATATCAAAAAAAAATTATACCAATTATCAAACACGCATTATATATCCCAATACCAAGTATATCTCTGCATATACTTGCTTATACCAATTACCAAACACAACTTAAAATCATCTCCCAGTATACCTTTCAATCATGTCAGGCTAATGGTAATAACACACAAACACACACACACGTGTAATCTGAAGGAGAAATCTGACAGCATAAAGTAAGCATGATGAGTTCAGGGAGAGTTTAGTTGGTGAGCTACAGGATGGTAACGACAATGCCTCCATTGTAAGACTTGAGAGCCTTAGCAGCCATGGCCATGGAGAGCCTCATCGAGCCCATCTCAGAGGCCTGCAGCTGGGAGCTTAAATCCTCAACCTTGGCCTCCCCTCATCATCATGCTCCTCATTCCCCTCTCAAAAACTTCCCCCTAAACCCACTGTAAAGAAAAAAAAAAAAAACCAGTAAATCATCATATCGAAAGCAGACAAAAAAAAAGAACCTCCGGAGCATTCATGATTCACCTGAGGGTTATTCTCAGCCAGATTCTTCTTAATAACCGCACCCCGCATCGTGAAAACTTCAAAAGAAGGTAGAAGATCACTTCCCGTATCGTCGTTACTTCTAGGGCTCCGGTTAATATTTCGGCCCGTGGAGCCAGGACGTTCTTCTCCTAGCTCGAATGTTGTTTACACATCTATATGCTCTATTTATTAAAAACATATTACGATTAGCGAAACGTCTCATTTGAGTTCTGACTGGAAATCAAGATGGACCATATCGAAATAAAAATGGAGACGAATGCTATAAAACGTTAAGTAAGAGTAGCACCCAACCAACAGGGAAGCATAACATGGTGAGCAAAAAGGTTATCCAGACCCTCGGACAACATTGGCACCTTTATGTTCCTTGGTTTCATAGTAGAATGCGGTCGTTGATGGTGGAACCTCTTGGAGGGTCTGAAAGAGAACACAGCAAGAGGGATAGAAGAGAGGGCTGGCTCTTGGAAAAAACATATCAAAGAGCACATAAGATTGAATAAAGTGTAGTGTAGCTATTTCCCATCACTTCACAACCATATGAATGCTATCCATTGCAAAAATTTGACTGTCAGTAGCTAACGTGTCTGGATGGAGCAGGGTACCTCGTTTTTTCATCCGATTCCATGCTTCATTATCGAATGCATCGCAGTGGAATGCACTCTCCCATTCCAAGCATGGGGCCAATGTATCGCATACATAACAATAGCACTGCAACCAAGATTACCAGTTACAAGAAAGGACAATGGTTGTTCACTAAAGTTGAAACGTTGGTGGATACCATTTCACAGTGCGTTTTATGAGGGGTTCTAGCAAATGAGAATTTCGCACATGCATTCCTCGGATGAGGATAGTCCCTGCAAGCCACCTACAATGGAATCGATACTGCTTACTAAGGCATAATAAACACCCAAAAACATATGAATCACAAAGGGGAGACGGTAGTGTACTCCAGTCGACTTAGAAAGAGATGATCCTCATTCTTCCCCTCCCCCGACAAATTGCAATTGCAAGACATACTAACCAACATGACTTTAAATTTAAGTTAAAAAATGAAATCTTTAGAGCACAGACAGAGGATCAACGAAGTAGAGCATGAAATGAACACAAAAATATAACTTCGTTTTTCACCTTCCCACTTTGAGAAATCACTTGAATATCGGGATCCACTGCATCAGAGTCGTCAGTAGAGCAACAGTTAATCGTGCTCACCAGTTCATATGCATATGGATCAAACCCAAGAATGAAACAGTCTTCCTTCTTATCATATTCATCGATCATGCTCCTGTCCTTGAGGCAGGTAATCGGACTCCTAATGCGATCGGAATCACGGAAATCGTCGGAATCACTAACTGCAATAATAGCGTTTTCATCCATTGACAAACCCTTCTTATCCACACCCTCCTTTACAATTCGTCTGCGTTTCGTCTTACGCTTCATTATTTATCACGACGTCTCCCCTCTCAACCCTAAGCCGAGGAGTCGCATGCCTCGAGGTGCTGAAGAAGCTCAAGGGATTTCAAATCTGGGATTCGCGAGGCAAAATGTGTCTGAAGAAACGACGACGTTTCCGGTCCCTTCTCATGAGCCTCGCCTCTTTCTACGGCCCAGCCTAAATATCTAGGCCATCTTAGGTGGGCCAATGGGACCGGCCCATACAGTTCTTCACGTTCACCTAACATTCAAGTATTCAACGCCGTTCGGCACAGATGGTCTGATTAGTGAATTCGTCTTCTCTGAATCTTCAATCTTGAGACTTTCCTGCTTGATTCAATGGAGAATTCCGCCTCGCCTGAATCCCAGGATCGCCCTGAAAACGTTGTGGTGGCTTACGATGCCGCCTACCCCATCTACGCCATGGCCATCTCGGCGGCCGACCGCGGCCGCATCGCTGTCGGAAGCTTCATTGAGGAACACAGCAACCGGGTCGATTTTCTCTCCTTTTCCGAGGATTATTCCTCGCTGAAACCCATTCCCTCTCTGTTCTTCGATCACCCTTACCCACCCACGAAATTGATGTTTCATCCATCATCTTCTCCGCCTTCCAACCTCATTGCCTCCTCCGGCGACTTCCTCCGCCTCTGGGAAATCAACGATTCCTCGATTGAACCCGTTTCCACCCTGAACAACGTCAAGGGGAGTGAATACTCCGCACCCCTCACTTCCTTCGACTGGAACGAAGCTGAGCCGCGTCGGATTGGGACCTCAAGCATCGATACAACTTGCACGATTTGGGATCTTGAAAAGGGTGTCGTGGAAACCCAATTGATCGCTCATGATAAGGAAGTCTACGATATCGCTTGGGGTGAAGCGGGTGTGTTCGCTTCGGTATCAGCTGATGCTTCCGTCAGAATGTTCGATTTGAGAGACAAGGAGCATTCCACCATCATCTACGAAAGCCCCAATCCAGACACACCCCTGCTGAGATTAGCTTGGAACAAGCAGGATCTAAGATACATGGCCACAATCCTAATGGACAGCAACAAGGTTGTCATCCTGGACATCAGGTCTCCAGCCATGCCGGTTGCCGAATTGGAGCGACATCACGCCGGCGTGAACGCAGTCAGCTGGGCGCCGCAGAGCTGCCGACATCTCTGCTCCGGCGGTGACGACGGTCTAGCTCTGCTCTGGGAGCTGCCCACCATTGCTGGCCCCAATGGGATTGATCCATTGTCCATGTACTCTGCTGGCTCTGAGATCAATCAGCTGCAGTGGTCTGCCGCTCAGCCTGATTGGATCGCCATAGCTTTCGGGAACAAGATTCAAATGCTCAAGGTATGAGGATGATCGTGGCTGCTCCTGGTGATTCCTTCTGTCATCGATCATTTCCATATGTTTCCCCTGTTTGGAGATGAGTAGAAGATGATCCTAAGCTAAGTATCTGCGTGCATTCGGACGCCATGGATGATGTGCACTGTGACTCCATCACAGGCCATGTGCTAATGTAATTGAAGCAACCATATTCTAGAATCTCCTTATCGGCATCAGTTCCAAGTCTGACTGTTGGATGATTAGTTTGGTTGATGATAGTATCTTTAATATAATTGAATTTAAATAAAGATAATATACAAAAATTCGTAGATAATATTTAATTAATAAAACATATGGTTAAATATATATATATATATTAATTCTAAGTTTATTTAAATATAAATAAGATATAATTTATATATACCTAAATTCAATTAATTTTATCAATGTTATTTCAAATTAATATATCAACGGATAAATTAAAAATTTGATCATGTAAGATATTATGTGAGAAAATTGATGATCTATAATATAAATTTTTTAACTTAATATTATGAAAGAATGTACGAATGACCATTTTTCTAAATGATTATATCTAACCGCCTATCTACCTAATTTTCTTGTGGAAGCAAGTAGAGCACTTGAGTGACAATATAAGGATTTGGGATTGGTTATTTAGTAAAATTGACACTATCAATTTATCTTACATACATTAAAATAAAAATATTACACATTGAATGTTCATTTTTCTGAAATAATTTTTAATGAATGACTACTTTCTAATACTATATTCTTCTTATTTATATAAGTTCTATGCTTAAGGTAAACACTTTGAAAATAGTGATGGAATCTAACAATCACTATCTTTTTTAAGTTTAAAGCGTTACCACTCTATTTTGTCCTAAATAATATTCTAATCGACTTGTGTCATTTCACATTTGATGGTAAATGTATTTTATGGCATATAGAATTTAAAAAAGGGAGCAGATGAGTAGGTGCATTATAAAAGTGAATATTGTATTTTGAGGAGTTCATTTGGAAAATACCTATTGTAATTTAACTATATGATAAAAATATCCATCTTGTATTGAAAAAAATAACCTTAGTATATAAGAAAGATTGATACAGTGAGTACTTTAATAAAAGACCCATATTTTGAGTGTGTGAGAAAAATAATTATTATATATATATAATTTTGATCATAGTTTGTGACATAAAGTTCCAATGTACACTTTTGTAAATATCTAGGAGATGAGCATCATAGGTTTATGCACATGGTTTTGGGCACACGAATTTGTGATCTGGTTGAGTGTTCCAAATTGTATTCGAATTCTGAGTGTAGTTGAAGATTGTGGATAATGGGTGTACCTTAAAATATTTTTTTAAGAAAAAGGAAAAATGAAACTGAGTTTTAATTTTATTTCAATTTTGCCCCATTTTCCTCCAAACCTTACCCTAATTGTATTTCCGTTTGGCCCCTGAAATCTCAAACGTCTGATCCTGAATGCGCCGTTGATTTCCACCTCAATATCTAGATTTCACCAAAACTCGGACCATCATCATCTGATGCTCTCGCCTGCGCAGCCACGCATCGGCACAGCCGCTACCAGTTGATATGCCGCCGCCGCCGCCGCCGCACCAGCCTTCAAGCAACGCCCATCTCCTCAAAACTCCGGGATCTCTGCCTGACGCTATCTTCACGGCCTTATCGCTATTCGTTCTATTCTCAACTTCCCCTAAACCCGCCTCCCTTTTTTTCCTCCCCAACAACATCAAGTTCTCTCTGCCCCTAAACCTTCGGAAGTTCCCTAAAATGTCTCTTCCGTTAAACAGAAGCATCGACCCTAGAAACTCCGAGCGTCTCGCCCCTGCCTTCGCCACCCCGCAGTCGCTATCCGATTGGCTGAAGCCTCGGATGTGCGCCGATTTGTTTGGTACTTGGGGTGTGAGACCGGGGACGAAAAATGTTCACAATCTTTGGTTAGAGATTGCCGAGGGAGAAACCCTTTTGGCGGATTCCACTCCTCCGATTCGTAACCTTGAAGTTGTCATCGTTAGAATCATACGAAACGATGGAAAGGTTCTTATAGAATCTCACCAGGAGCTCTCCGATGGTGCGATCAGAAAACGATGTCGCCCATTATCTGAGAAAATGAAGCCCGGTGAATCAGTTGAGGCTGCTGTGATTCGGGCTTTGAGGGAAGAGTTAGGAGCTTTGGTCAAAATTGAGGATTCCAAAACTGGGTCTGATCACCATTGCAGAGACATGTCTGGGGTTCATGGAAACATCAGAATTTTGCCAGGATCATACGTGAAGAGGGTGGAAGAAAGGGTGTCATCATCATACCCAGGTCTGCCTGCTTGTTATGTTCTTCATATCGTTGATACTGAAATAGAAGGCTTGCCTAGCTCGGATTTTTGCACTGAAGAAACCGAAGATTATGGGAATTTGGATGAGGCAAACGCTGCAGTTTCTTGTAAAAAGCATTACTGGAGGTGGGTTGATTCCGATTAAATGTAACTTTTTTGTCGCTGGGACGATTTGGGTTCCCTTTTGGGACTGAATTTTGGTGATTTTTAATGATAAGTGAAGCCTGCTACTGCCGGCTGTTTTACCCGATGTATCGAAAACCTGCAAGAACTGATTTTTACGCGAAGAATATATAGCAAGCATTGAGCTGTAAAGCTTTCTCCTTCATGAGTGTTTTGTTGAACAAGTTCTTATGGAATCTAGGTTGATAGTCCAAAAACCTCGTTTAAAACGTGGGTGCTGAAAACGAGAACCTTTAGCCAATACATACTTTTCCTAGGTTGCAAGTTCACTAAGGCGCAGATGCCAAGATGCGTTTGTTGGAACATCAGAAAGGAAGCCAAAGGGAAGAAAAACACAAAGAGCACCGAAAAAGCCAGCCCCTCAAACAAGAGAGTAAGACAGCAAGGCACGGAACCCCGAGTGCACTTCAATCTCCATTCAACAAGAATCCACTCATTTATATGTAAAGTCATCGAATCCTTGGTATATATATTGATGGGTATACTTGCTGCACTTTCACTACAGTAGAATTCTGAAAGGCATTTACTTGGTATTTACCCCGCTTAATCTAACATTTACAAGAAGCTAAATATCTGAAACTAGCACATCAAGCTACTTCTTTCAGGCAAAATGTGTTCATTTCGAGGTTTCAGTGGGAATAGCTAACCAGCTGATGAGTTCCCAGGTTGCGGATCATTAGGCATTTGACGAACGAATTGCCCTTTAACGCGGGGTCTTTGCTCAGCTAGCTTCTTCCTGCTTTCGTATCGAACCTGCAAAAACATTTGATGTTAGTCATTTAGATGTTCTGATGGCATCTTGGACAAAAGGTGTAACCTTTGTCGTACCTTCTTCTCAAAACACCTCTCCTTCCTTTTCAGCCGGAACTTTGTAAGAGCTGCTTCTCTGTGCATCGAGCGATGCAGGAGTCCATCCTGGGCATGGTAGATGGCTTCATTACCACCTTCGGATGTAGGAATAATGATTGTGGGAGCACTTGTATTCGAATCGCAGAAACTTGCATGAGCATTCTGATTCTTTTCAGGTGAAGAAAGGTTCCCATTCCCCATGCTGTCTGATTTCTTGCTCTGTTTGCTGTCAATATGATGGATCGAAACACTGTTCCGTTGATCCAAAAGGCCATGAACTTGCACTGAGCATGAGGCCTGGTCCGTTGGAAGGGACTGTTCTTTCTGTGTCTGTGCAAGATGAGGGACCGCAGAATCACATCCGTTAACAGGATTCTCATATCTTACACCTCTAACCGGAACTGGATGAGGCATCTCCCTACTTGGAGAATACGATAATGGGGTTTCACCCTTTCCTGATTGGAATTTCGACCCAATATGCTTCTGAGGGACCATTGATAGATCTTGCGTCGTTGTATCACACACTGCAAGGTTATTAAAAGTTCGGTTCTCCAGAATCGTTTCATGATCCTGTAATTCATCACCCGGCAGAGTAGAGCTTCCCGGCTTGTGTATGTATCTGAAAGAGGATCAAGATGCATCTAAATTAGGCTTGAAACTTCATGAGCATGCTTAGCAAGTAATCATAAACAGTCACTGAGCATAATAGGAAAACCCAATACTTGATTTCAAGGATTCTGGCTTGACAGCTTACTCACCTTGAAAATGGTGAGGCTTCTGAGTGATTCAGTCTTGGTCTTCGAAGTGATAAATCCAACTGCGAGGCAGTATCTAACTTTTTGGAGCAAACCATTGCAGCAGAGCTTTCAACAGCTACATTGAGATGATTATCGAAGGAGTTGATCAAATCGATTGCCTCCATCGAAGAATCCCTGAAGGTTTTATCATTTTGGGAGTTATTTTCTTCCTGACTTCTGCATTCTGAAATAAGTTCACTGCTTCTTGGCCGTGAGAGTCCAGGGTAATCTTGCACATTTTCATCTCCATCATTCCCAGAGTCAGGCTTTGTGCACGAGCTCTATAGGAAAAGGGAAAACATGTGAGACATGAAAATCAGAATTGGAATCATGTACAAGACAACACAGAACTCTAGTTCCCAGACGTGGTGCATAAAAAATCTGCATGCCGGATTCTCAAGCATGGATTTATCGAGCTTGATGCATAGTACCTGAGCTTCGCTAGCTTTATCAGTGGATTCCCTGGATCGACGAGCGCACGCTAGACAACGACTTGAAGTGTTATCACTAGCAGCATTGTTCTCAGCTGACGCTTCATCCTTCTTTTGACCTATACTCTCATCAGGTGGTTCAAGGCCAGCAGTCGCAGCATTACTTGACTGAGATAAGCACAGGAAAGAATACAAACGATGTTATCAAATGAAGGGACATCCAAACTAAGCAAGGACAAACAGAAAACTATAAACTCCAAATTTCGGGGCAGGGTAGACATGGTAAGACAGGCCTAATTGGTAACGGTAATAAGGACTGAGGTTGAGATTGACAGTGCATTTCCTATGAACATAAGGGTCATCAAAAAAAAGAAAAAAAAAATTCTATGTGACACAGCATAGACCGAGGATGTCCTAGTTGGTAAGAATATCGAAGTTGAGGTTCAGACATCAAACTGCTCTTCAAATTTAGGGAGTAAAATAAAATTCACTTTGTTTTTGCGGAAAAAGCCAATCAAGAGAACATACAGCCTGCCTCCTCCAAATATGCTGCCACAAGTTGCTCAGCTCATTTTTCCTAACAGGCTTCACAAGGAAGTCAGTAGCACCTTTCAGCATACACTTGTAGACAGTATTCACTGAGTCATGTGAAGACATCACTGCAATGCATATCAAACATGGGACTCCGAATAAATAGTTTGCGAGAAAAAAGCAGGGATTTTATGTAAAACGAGATGAAATTTGCATCATACTTATTACTGGGATATGTTTGCAGACTTCATGCTCCATTACTAAAGAAAGAAGAGCATATCCAGATATCAAAGGCAGATCAACTTCTGTCAAAATGAGATCTATGTTACACGGCCGCTCTCTCAATACTTCCCACGCTTTTAAACCATCCGCAACTGCAGCAACTGAAACATTTGAAAAGCAAAGCACATGATTTACGTGAAAAGTTCATACGCTGGAAGAAACCCCTCTGAAAATAATGAAACACAAACACAATTTAAACTTGAAAACCTACCCACAGCAGTAAACAGACCTCGCGCATTGGAAACACGAAATCCAGAACTTTTTTCAAATACGCGATAGGTGTAATACAATCCCAGATCAACGTCCGATCAAAAAAACCCAGAACAAAATAGCAACAACCCACCTCTGTAACTGCATTTCCTCAGTAACGCCGCAATAATCTGCCTAGTTGAATCATCAGCTTCCACAAGAAGCACCCTGACCACCATTTTCGGAAGAAACCTCTCCCACATCACAACCGAAGACGACGTACTCGCCACCGGCGCAAGCCCTTCCCTAAACGCTTTATCCTCGGTCGTCCCACCACCGGTGTAGATCACAGCCTCCCCCATCCTCCCAAATCCTCTTGTTCCCTTATACCACAAAAAAATCGTCTTCAGCAAAGAAGCAAAACAGATGCAATCCTGGAAGTCGCTCCACGGGTTATTCTCCTCCGGAAAACGGAACCTTGCTCAAACCTTTGAAAACCATGGCGTGTCTCACCCAAAAATATCTGGAAACAGAGACCATATATTTTCCTTAGGTTTTGATGAATTTTTTTTTATGGCATTTTACTCTACACTATTTTTAACCGCCACACACCCAACCCCATGGCTCACATTATTTATTAGCACCCTTGGACTTGCCAGTATTTTCGTGGACCACTCTATAAATGTGCATATTTACATTTTAATCCCACCACATGTCTTCTGATGTTGATGTAATCATGTTGTATAAAATCATTAATTTCTAATTTTAAAAATTAAAAATAGCAAATACAAATTTTGTTGAACACAGCTTTAGTGTTTAAACATTTTTTTTTTGAAATTAACATTCAAAAAGTATTTTTATTACGAATAATTCTATTTTACTTTTTTGAATGTTTTCAAAAAAATCATATAATGTTGGATGCATAATATAGTCCACATCTAGATGCATTGCCTGTGTGGTCATTTAGAAAAGTGGTCATAAGGCATTTCTTCTTCATACACTAAAAAAACAGTGGTCAAATTTATAATATATCCATTGCATGTGTCCCTTTACTAATTTATTCTGGGAATAAGATAAAATGGAAAATAGGAGGAGAATAGGGACTGGGGTGCAAATATGGGCGGAACAAATAAATATCTGGAACAAGACTCACAACGAGTGGCCCAGAACCGCCAATCCGGTAAAAAGGGCTGCGCCCGTGGAAAATAATAATGAGAATAAATAAATCATTTCTGTGATTGACAAGTGGACTCCGGAAATAAATATCGGGACGAGTGGGCCCCACGGGGCGATATTTTAAACCAACTGTGGCCAGGATCCCGACACGTGGCATTCGCTGTGAGGGGTGGTACCTCGGATTTGTGGCGTCGGAGGCGCCCACGTCTCTGATACCAACCTTCCAGTTTTCCAGCATTAAATAAAAAAAAAAAAATTGACCCAATTGTTCTATAATTTAAAATCATAAAATAATAGGGAAAAAAAGGACCAAACTGAAAGGGAGTTTGCTGAGGGAGATCCAACAACCACATGCAAAATGAGAAACGGGAGTTCCTCCATCCGGAATGGATGATGAGTAGTCAATTTTTCTCTTTTTTTTTCTCCTCCTTTTTTTTCCTATTTATGCATTTATTTAGGTAGTCAATTTTTTTCCTATTTATGCATTTATTTTATGTAGTTAGGTATTTTAAAACCGAATTTCAATCTATTTTTCGTTTTATTCATGACTGGACATTTAATGATAGGTGAATTTAATTCAATCTATTGAAAAATAAAATAATGATTTAAATTTTAAATTTATTGATTTTTTTTACTTTTTATATAAATTTATTAAATTAAACCCTAAAAATCATGAATTTGGATTGAATTGGATCTTAAAATTATAGGAAGCTCCATGCCTTATGAATGGGCCTCTTAATGAGTCCCATATGTTGGGCTTTGACTGCTAAAACCCCAAGTGGTGGTGTGAGTTAAGGCCCATATTGTAGCCCACTATTAACTAACCAGGGGAATAGATAAATATATGCTTTTTCGTTGTTGGACAAACGAGTCTTAGGTCAGTCGGAGGAGGGCCGCGGCTTCATGGCAGAAAGTGGGGCTACCGCAGACGCTGCCATCCGAATGAGAGATCAGAGTCGTCTGAAGTACGCCAGAAGGAGACGACGCCGTTGTCGCTGCAGCGTTGATCGATTCAGGGGGCGTCCCTGCTGGAGGTCCCAGCTGAAGCGCCTCCGCCAGCGGCCCCCCTCCGATCAGAAGCTCCAATGGCAACGGCCTCATCCATCCGGATTCCTTCCTACCTTCTTCCTCCTTCCCACCCTGCCTGCCTACCGGAAGGTTCGGAAATGGTGAAATATCTGGAGGTTGTTCTTGGTTGAGGAGACGTGCGTACCCCTGGTCCAAGTGATGGTGATCCTCAGCCATGATCGGCTCCATTGCCCTTCAGTTTCAGACCACGGGTCAAGTTAAACGAATGAGTAGAAATCTGGGTGCATGCGCCAGTAAAGTCTGTCTATGAGATAAACCTGTTTGCAGCGTCTCTAGAATCAGAATGCCAGCCGAGAAGAGGAGGATGACGATCATTTATTGTAAGAAGATCCTGTGAAGAAGCAGCAGCACAGCAGGTTTTGTGGGTAGTTCTCATTTTCTTACAGTCGCTCTTCTGGGTCGCCTTGTCGTCCGGTGGCTTTCTTGAACGCGGACGCGCTCTATGGAGATGACGCTCGCAGTACTTCTGATGCGGCGCCACTTCTCTCGCACACCTCCATTTTTTACCATCTGTTCTCTTACATCTCCCTGGCTCCAAATTTGAGCTCCTCAGACGCATCCCTGAAACACAGTTTGATCCCATTTCCGGTTCAAATACGATTGCCACAAACTGGATGTAATGGTAACGAAAATATATTTACAGGAAGAAGAGGACGAGGAACCAGCTTCCACGGATTGAGATCCCAAGTTTCTGAAAAGTGGGTAGAGAAGTTCAGGAGGCACAGGTAAACAAGAAACCATGTATTTGTAAATAGCAGCTTGTCTTTCGAGCTCCTTCCATTGAGCAAATGTGAAAGGGAACCCAATTCCAGCAGCCATGGCTGCAAAATTGCGACGTAGAAGAGCAGAAAGAAATGAATGGCGTAGCTGGTGAATCAAAAGCCCATACTATCAAAATCTCTGATTTCTCACCCCCACAATGGCATAAACCATTAAATGTACCTGGGGATTTGTAAGAAAAATCGTCAAAAAGCTGTTGGTTTACATGAGTGTTGGCACCACCACCCCCACCGCTCGTCAAATTTCCCGCACGGTGGCATAAATCACTCAACCCCTTCCCCTCACCGGCTCCACCGCCAAAAAACTGCAGTTCTCAGAGTCACCCTTCTCGGACAAAATCATGAACCTTGTCAACAAATGGGAAGATTTGGGTTTATTCTTTTCAGAAAGGCAGAGCCCAGTGGCATTCGGGCCGTCATTTTCCATTTTCCTGAAGCGAGGAAGCAAGCGTTTCAAGACACGTTTCCGAGGAAGTCATAAATGGAGACGAAGAAGAAGACGAAGGTACTTACCGTGTGAATGCTTGTTATGGGGTAAGCACAGCACGTGGGTGTGGGTGAGAGGGAAGCGGACGTAAGACGGCAATAGAATGAATATAAATTTGAGGGTGTGGACGTGAGGCTGATGAGGGTTTGGATTTAGCAATGATTTGTCGTTGCCGCCATTATCGACCTCTGCTCTGCTCTGCTTCCCTTCTTCCAACATTCCGCACCGCACCGTTGGACCGAACAATCCTCCAATTAAACGAAAGAAATACATGTGATATACCACGTTTGCCCTTACCTTCTCTTCCATCGAACCGAGACAAACGTTGGTTCACTGGAAACGGGGACGGGGCCAATGCTGTAATTTCCCATCACAAAGATACATATACTAACCAAATATATCTCTTTACGGGTATTTTTTTTTTACAAAAAAATACCCCATACAATTGTACCGGTATAGGGTTACAAAGAATTATTTTTTTTTATTTATTCATTTGGGCTTCGGAATTATTTTGTTTAGGGGCCCAAAGGCCCACTAGCCACATGCCTCAGCAGTCAACACGCCTCACTCTTATGCATACAGGAGTCATTAGTGAAGGTGACTGAACAAACCAAACGTGTTCGTGGTTTGAACCAGTTATCGAATGCTGTTCTAACATAAAATTTTGTTCGAAATCCTTATTAAACCAACACAAACACTTCACAATTGAAAAACATTTTTTTTTAGAAAGTGTGACTATTTGGTGATGTAACAATCCATGTTTAATTTATAAGATATTATTCGTTTTAAACATTTAATTTTTACGATTTCATATTTTTTTCATCTTTTACCTATGTTTCCAAAAGATCACACATGCTCACTTTACTTCAAGTCAAATACATTTAACTTTATAAATTCTTTTAAAGATCATATTTCATACTGGATAACCTTTTCACCCTTACTCAAGTCAAATACGTTTGACTTTATAAATTCTACTAAAGATCATATTTCAAATACGTAGTCATTCTACTCAATTTCATCTTATTCCCCATCTATAATGATGCGTCATTCACCTAAAACCCTTTCACCTTCACTCAATATGCGGCATCAAAGGGTGAGCAAGTACAAGATGACAAAGCCATTTGTGCCACGTGCACCGGGGGGGCCGCGCACAGTGACAAAACTCACGTTCCAAACCTATTTATATGATAATTTTGAGCGTATAATCTTTTCATAATAGCAGTAAATAATAAATATAAATAATGGGTTGTCGAAGTATTTTATGTATTGAAAATTCAGGGAGTAGTATGCTACATTATCAAGTTATGTTATTCTATATGTCATTAAAGTCCGGTCATTTTGAAAAATTGATATACTAAAATAAAAAATTAACATTTAAAATGATATAATCTTGAACCCCATATTGTTTCAATGGTGGTTCCAAGATCACTACCCCATTTTCAACACGTTGTAGTGCACGAGTGAAGCAATTGATGGATACCCCAAGGCTACATAAACCCTGAAATCAGACAAAGAACAACATCACATCCATGAGAAGTAGTGGCAAGTGATTTCCCTAAAACGACACGGCACCCTGTCGGGGGTTGTACCTTAAGTGCAGCTGGTAAGCTTGCTTTTTCTTAAACATGAAAGACTTTTAGTAGTTGCTAGAAAGAAAAAGACGTTGAAGCAACAGCCAGAATTGCACTCAGTGCAGAAGATGTCGAGCTTTCTTTCTTGAAAAGATGATGAGAGAGGTGGTATCAGAGATATAACGCATCTTGCTTCCTGGTCATCGTTCCAGCAGACATGAGCAGCATCTGCTACTGGACTCCAGGCTACTGAGTTTACCGTGGGCTCGGCCCATAGGAAGATGAATGCTGGGAATCAGCAGCAAACCCTCCTGTTGTCTGTTTTCTAATCCCACTGGGTTATCAGATCCAGGAAGGATCACATCATTCTAACACGGAGGAGGGCCGGAGTGAGCCTCAGCCACTCCCTTCAAGTTGTGTAGAAGATAAACAAGGTCCAGTTGCATTCTACGGAGCATATTGCTTTGGCCTACGCGGCCGACAAGCCACCTGACTACAGGGTTGGAAAGGACACGCTCATTAAAACCCTTAATCAGGCAGTCGTCGAACCCCGAAGCTCCGCTACCGTTGTTCAAGGCACAGAGAAGCTTCTGAGAAGGAAAAACCAGTAAGCAGAGACAAACCGGCTTTTGAACCGGGTAGATGCGAAACTCCTCTTTCCTTTTTAAAATATATTCCACGCCCCAACGTGCTTAAAAGCAAGTTGGGGAAAAGGGACAAGATATCTCCACTTGCTCCTTCTGTGTGGCGAACAATGATATGAAATTCATAGTTAGGTATTCAAGTTCCAGCCTTGAGTAGGTGACGTTGCGACAAAGGTATTAAATTGAGGCGCTGTTAGTTCACTAAACCCTAAACTTACTGTAATAATAATATACAATCTGTTAACTTATTATTTTTCAAATGAGTGCAGGGAACTTAAATGTGTCTGAAATCATCACCCCTCCAACTGCAGCCTGTGATGTCAATTTGTGCAGGCTTTGTTTACTCATCGGCGGTAGAATCGAACCAGCCGGACCCCGCCAATTGCCTACCGGAGACTGATCAGATCAAATCAAGGCTTTAATGCCGGACTGATAACTCACTTCCCTTCACCTTGCTGCTTCTTCGAATGGGTAAATTTAAGACGGGGGTGCACAGGAAGACAAAATAACTCGATGGCTGTCTCCTCACAAATAGCGCAGATAATTCATCCTGAAATCCCGAGTTGATGCTCCCCGTTGTACTGACGATTTACCGGTCCGGCGTTGGAAAACGAAAACCCCCTCTCTGAAACTCTCGGAAGATATTGAGCTGTTGCGGAAACGGTATCTAGCGGAACTAATAACACAGATTCTTCTGTTCTTCCCAGACTCTTCCTTCTTGGGTTCGATAAAGATCGGAATGCTTCGAGTCTTGGTGCTTGGCTGGCCTCTTTCGGAACGCATTGGCTAATCTTTCTCAAAAATATCACGGAATGCGGCAAATACCCCCCAATTTTGTTTATTTCATTTGTAATTTAACCTAAATTATCAAAAAAAAGTTAGATATTCTTTACATTTTACCTCAGTTTTATGATTTTCGTATTTATATTATTAACAAATTTTTTAGATGTATTTTTAATATATTAATATTATTAATTTATTTTGGATTTAAAATTTAAAAATTTCAATTTCTAATAGGATTTGATGTCTAGGGTTTCATTTTTTGGGGGGTTTTGCATTTAAATTATTTTATAAATTAATACTTGAGATATTTTGTAAATGATACTTACACAAAAGTTATTTTGCAAACAAAAATTAAAAGTAGAGTATTTGACAAAGAAATAAAATGGGATAGTTTTATGGTAACCATCATTACTTGAAGGTTAAAAACATTAGAACAAATAATCACACATTAAAAAATTAAAAATTTATAGTCAAATATATAATAGATTGAATATCATTAGTCATTAATTGAAAGAAATTCATATATATTGTATACTTGAAATTTACATATGTGCACTCAGATATATTAAACCATTAATTTCAACATACTTTTAGAGTATTTGACTTACTGAAATAACTTGAATAGTTTAGATGAATTTCATACTAGTTTGAGTTTCAGCTAAAAAAAAAAAAGAAATACACTAAATTTGACACAAATTAGATTAATTTATGATTCGAGCAATTTTTATAATTAGACCAAGAATTCAACACAACATGGGTATTAAACCAAATAATTTACATTGAAAAAATAAATTAACATGGTCAAGTACATAAAATGTTCTAGATCACTAGTAATTAAATGAATTATATTTCCAATGTAATCTACGTTCTGGGAATATGCGACACATTCTGTTACATCCACAGTTTGTAAAAAAATGCAAGCATCTTGTATTGTCCTCGCCCCTCGCCCCCTCGCCCCCTCGCCCCCACCAACGTACCATAACTGCAAGTGTCTCATATATAAATATTTCCGCAATATTAAAAAAATGATGCATGTGAGCTGTCTTTCTTACCGACATGCACTTTCACAAATAAATACACAAACCTACAAATCTGGCTAATTATTAACATGGGTTCACCCTTCAAGACTTACTGCGTTTTATCTATATTAATTATATTTTAATTTAATTTTTGTAACGTTTTGCTTTTTTTAATAATTTCTGATATTATTCGCATGCATGAAAATTAGTATCGCACGCACACGTGCATTGAATATAAATAGTAGTTGATTTATGGAAAAATCAGTCATTATAAAATAAGGGCAAAAAATTCCATTTTGAGAAACAAATGTGGTATTTTTTTCATTTTTCCTTTTTTAATTGCACATTAATTCACTATAGAAAAATACATTGGGAAGGATTTTCAAACATAGTTGACAAGCTATATTTAAAATTCGTTATATAATTTATTTGAAAATAATTAATACCTCGGAATTATATAATTTCAATAAATTGCTCGACAAGCTTTCATTTTTCCATGTCTGAACAACCACCTGACCTTGATACTTCTTCTAAGATGTCATGTCCATAATTTCACATATTTGGTTTTCCTTTTTTTCTCAAAAAAAAAAAAGAATAGTGAAAATTACATCTGTCGAAAAAAATTATTTCGTACAATTGAAGGGGTGGGGTGAATACTTTAATAATTCATTAATTTTTTTTAATCAGTAAAACCTTTTTTTATTTTTTAAAGAAAAAAATTTAAGACAAATCATTATTATAAATTCAAATATATTAAAACTAAAATCATTTTCTGTTAGGTTATGCATTCCCATCTAATAAAAAAATAGCCAACTGCTTTCTGTATAACAAATGGGCAAGAAATGGGGAATCTTGTTTGAGCATTTTATGGTATTGAAAGTGATTTTATGTGTGGTATCGCTCTTCGTCATGGATTACGTGAGCAATTTTACAATTTTCAATAATCTTGGGCACATACAAGAAATGGAAGATGGAACATGGATCAGACAGAATTGGAATGGAGGTTGGAGTTAAGGTTCTCATGGAAGGTCAATGGGATATTCGAATGGGGATCCAGAGCTCACCTCGGATACTCTCCAGATGTACCGCAGGTAAGAATCCCAGTCGCTGTAACTGGGCGAGTCGTTGGGTAACTCCGGCAAATCGAAAATTGGGTCATCGTCTCCGCCGTCAACTGACCCGAAGCGGCTTGAGGATTCCTGGGTACTGCCGGATTCGACTGGATGTGGGATTACAATTGGCTCAGGGGCTTCACAGAAAGCGGCGGCCTTCATTGCGGCGGCCTGGATGTCCTTATGGGACTTGGAAGCTGGCCGTGGGAGCAACTCGGCTAATTCCGGGAAATTGAGGTGGGCGCTCCGACCCTTGATGGCTAATGCGGCGACATCGTGGGCTCGGGCCGCCATCTCCGCCGTGGCGTATGTTCCAAGCCATATCCTCGTAGGCTTCTTGGGTTCTCGAATCTCGGTCACGTATTTCCCCAAGCCCGCTTCCGAACGCCACGGTACTTCTTCTCGCCAGAGTCTTCTTCGGCGCCGTGCACCGGAGCAAAGGCGATTGCTCTCTCATGATTTTCCATGAAACAGATGAAACCCTATACTTTTTTTTGGAGCAACATGGTTTAATTCTAATTTATAAAACCGTGTTTGCAAGCAGTGTGGCCTATGAACGTGATATGCCACCCATATCACTTCTGAATGGACCCATTTGGCATTGCCTCCAAGATCCCATTTTTACTCATTTGAAAACATTGGCCCCTCGGTTACTACCCTTGAAATTAAAGGATCATAGATGAAATGAACATAAGTGAAATCCAAATACACAATAAACATAAATCACATTAAAAATACTATTAGTTATATATAATTTGTTATATTTCACTTTTATTTCTATTGTTTATTCTAATAACTTCTAGTTCATCTGGTTTCCAATGATTCCTACTGTTCAACAGAAGCAGCTATGGAAGAAACCCAGATACCAGTGTCCTTCAATAAGGTAAATAAGCGGCATCGCGGGGGGGGGGGGGGGGGGGGGGCTGGTGACCTATCTATCTATCTATCTATCCATCGTAGGCAAGGCACCCCAATAATTGAGAATTAAGCATGTGTGTGGCAACTGTCTTCTTTGCCGCTTGGCCCATTGCGTTTGGGCCATTTCTGTGTTGATGCAGCAGCCAGATCTTGCGGTTCTTCTGGTGAAAAGGGCGTCTGTAATGGCTCTGAAGCGAGCTATAATGACGGGATTCAATTCTGGCATGTGGGCGAATTGTTTAATAGCTTTATACGCGGGGATGTGAATCACGTGTTGGTGCAACATGGCCCAGTTGCTCCTGCGCAGCATTGCACCGTAAGTTCAAATCCACTGTCTGAACGCTTCTCAACTGCTGCGCCCCTACGCACTGCGCCTCTAACCACAGCTCGGCGCGAAAGACAAAATAGGATCCACAGTGGGTTCGAATGCATGCATCCCAACAAGCATTTCATTGTTTTGAAGGGTGCGATTTAAATTTTTTTCAATGTGATATTATTTGTTCTAAAAATCATTAAGTGAATTTCTTATTGATCTGATTAAAATTTGTTTTCTTATCCGAACTTTTAACCAGTATTAAAGCCATTTTTATTACTCATATTGTATCATAAGTTCAATACTATAATAATTATTAAAATTAATGATTTGATAGATTAGACGAACATGCATAAAAAGTATAAATACATAAAAAACATGAATTACATTCAAAAAAAATTAGATTCATGTCATTAATAATAATTCATAATATTTTATATAATTGATGATATCATATGATATTGATTTGTGTGGTAATATGACTCCTACCTCTTCTTTTTGCTTCCCTATTAAAGTACAGCTTCTGGGGTCAGTCGTTTGCGACATGTCTCAGCCTAGGGCTGTGTGAACACCATGACAAGACAATGAACAGTAAGAACCAAATTCTATTCCTTCTCAAACGAGAAGAAGTGGATGTTCACAATATGAAGCAGTTTAAGTTTGATATCTTACCAATCGGCCATCATCACAACAGGGGTTTCTGGTACACATTCCCTCTTATATACAAGAACCCTCAACCTGCATAGACCACGGACCTAAAACTTGCCACCCCTTTTCAAATTAGCCACTCCCCGATCGAATTATCTTCATCACAAACAAGCATGAAGGGTCCAGATTGTACCTTGCAGTTTCATTATTAGTGAGTGTTTGATTCAAATAGTATTAAGTTTGGTACAATTACACGGATGTTTAAACAATAAAACCCGGATTTCTAAAGCTCCCATACACATTCGCATTTCCCGATGTTACCGAAAAGAATAAACCCTAATCTGTCGAGGATGGGTGTCCACTGGCTTGTTTAATTCAAAAGCTGATGCTGAGGTCGTCGCCCTCTGAGATCCCCTTTTTAAAATTTATTTTATAATACAAATCTCCACGTGCTTTTTCGAAGCAATTTGACGCAAATAGGAACAATGTCTTTCCTCCAAGTTGCTTTTTTGTGTCAGCCTCGAGCCGATAAGGGAGCCCCGGAATTAATGATGATGCATTGATGGAAGTTTGAGCCTTCGGTAGGTGAATTGCAATAAGTGAATCAAATAAAAAAAATAATCGTATCAAGAAATATTCTTAAAAAAAATTAGAGATGATGCGCATAGCCGCCTAATGCAAAAATTTACATTAGGATAAAAAATTTATATTGAGTTCTTTATATACATATCATTGGGCGATCAAATTTCTAAATATTGACCCTTGAAACTGTATTTTTCAAAAAATTTCTGCTATTTGAGTTTTCTTAATCATGCGATTTTGCTTTTAATCATATATTTATAAACATATTGACATCTTATTGAGTTTTCTGGAGACAGAGTTGCATTAAGGTGACTGAATCTTGCAACTACATCATCTTGACATCTTTTTTAAGGAGGAAGCCACTGCAATCTAATTGGATGTTAAAAAAGAGAGAAAACATATGTTAAAAAAGGGGAGGGATAGGTTATGGGATTGGGAATTCAATGCCTCTTACGCATTTCAATGCTTCTGAAGTCTTCACCTTCACCTCCTCCTAACCCTAGCTGTGCAGACTTCTGGGTTTCGATTTGTGCACATTTTGTCGTTTATGGGTTTCGCTTTCAGGTTATGTCCGTCCATCTGGAAAGCAAAACCTACAACTCTTTCCAACGTGAATCCCATATCCATCCAAGACCCTAAAGAGCCCATCGTTTTCGGCTACCAGAATTCGTGGGAAAAAGGTAAATGTTCTGCTTTCTTCTGGTTGCACGATCCCATTTTCATAGCAAAACTCAATCTTTTGCATGTAGTGCGAAATCCTGGTTAACAGTGTGCGGGATTACGCACTACCCACGACAAACTCACGCTTTTTTGTCCCCAATTTTCTCTGACTCGTCGCTAGGGTTTTCAACTTTTCCGGCATCATGGGTCACGCTGCCCACCGGCGGCGGCCACAGCGAAAATTTCTTTGCCTCCGATGACTTTGTGTCTAGGCCAAAACAAAATGTGCTTTTTTGCTGGTCTTTCTTCCCTGGAGTGCAATTGTACCAAGAAAAACTGCCAAACTTGTTGAATTTTTACAGCAACGAATCAATTCTTATTGGTCCCCAAACCCAAGCACTGCCTGAATGCTGATAATTGGTTCCCAGTTTCCAATTTCTTGAAAAAAAACCCAATAATCGACTGGCCACACACATTTAATGTTTAATATTATTACATACGTGATTAACGTGATTTGATGTCCGATCAATTCACATCTAACATCAATCCTTTTCCATTAGGTCACCTATCAATTATCATCATCTAGATGTTGGAGAAACGTGAGCCATGTTACTCCGTTGTGGGTAAGAAGTTGCACGGTTCGGTAATGAACTTTGATTTCACCCCATACTCATTGACCTTTCATTGTCTTCTGCTACTTATCAAAATGATGCATTTAGTTGCTACATGTTTGCCTAAATACCATAATTAGTGGAAGGGCTTGGGTTTCAATCGCTGATCTCTTCCTCCTTAGTAAAAGCCCATCTTCATCAGGCTACAGTGCAAAGCTTTGTGTTTGTATTGAGTGGATTTCAGTTTTCATATCCTCACACGGGGACGATAAACAGTGCCAAAAGGAGCATCAATCAGAGAGAAACATAGCAGAAGTGTCACAGGGAAGGTGAACTGGATACAGAAATGGGGCTCTAGAGCTCACCTCAGACACTCTCTGTGTACAACGCATGCAACATTCCCAATCCCTCTGAACTGTTGAACCTTTTGCAAGGCGTACCGCTGACCCCCCACTGAATGGGACTTTTGGAAACTGCAAAAGATGAAATCTTTCATAAACTTCAAGTTAACAGTTTCGTTGAAGGCTTTTTCCAAGGTAAAACTATGATAGTGGAGCATGCAACGCAGAAGTAGAGTATGATTTGTTACATTTTATCTTGAACTTTGAGGATATGCCACATTAATTATGAATCGAGGAAGTAAAATGCTTAAATAGAAGGTTTTTGTTAATATTGTATGAGGTATTTTTCATGAAAATAAAAAATATAAAAATATAAAAATTAGATATTTAAAACGAATAATATCATATAAAATAAGAATAAATCGTTAAATTTAATATCAAATCCAAAAATGACACATACATTAAATTAGAAGATTCTATTTATTTAAGTACATCTCTTCCATGATGGTAATCAATGTGGTACATCAAATTAGAAGATTCTATTTGATAATGTGAGATTTTATAATAAAAATATATTTAATAAATAAGTTTTTATCAAATAATTTTGTTATACATTAAATGTAAAATATATTTCATGATCTTATAAATAACTATTTATTTTTTAAAACATATAATATTATTAATTATATGGCTTATTTAAGTCATATGCATAAGAGTTCTAAACTCACATCGTTACGTGTGTATTATAAAGTGTATGATAACCCATGTTCTTATTTAATTAATCATACATAATTGTTAAAAGTTATAGTTTAAAATAAATTTTTTATCAAATAAAAATACTTGTATTTATATATTATATTTATGAAATACTATTTTTATGTATTAAATTAAATAAATATTGAATAAAAATATTTATTTTAATAAAAACAGGGCTATTTTACGAAAAATTACAAAAGAGAGCTATTTGGCAAACATTTATTTTGCACCGGGCTATATACCCAACGCACCCCGTGACATACCACCTATATCGCTCCATTTGGAAAACCATGCAAAAAACAAGCAAATTTTGGATGATTCTCGTTTGGGTTTTCCTCATGCTTCTTAGTTCCCGTGAAGCAGAAAATAAGACAACGTATTACTATGAAAGAAGGCTCCTAATTGCCTTAGGAGCACTCATTGCATGTTGTACTAATGCTAATTGATGAAATTAAGGATGTAATGTATTGAATGAATATGTATATAAAGGTCATGTTTGAAAAAATTAAGTTTAATTGATTATGAGTTTTTTTTTTATAATTGTTTATATACTTGATTTCATAACTTTAATTTTTTAATATATTATTTTTTGTCCTAATATATACTCTTATGTCAAACTGATCTTGATTCAATTAATACATGTTTTTTTGTGAAATAGTTAATATTAGAATTATAAATCGATCTAATATTTATCCTCTAATTTTAATGATTCTACTTATTTTTTTTATCACCTAAATCATGACGTAAGTCAAGTACTTTAATACCATATTGAAATTAAGACTTCGATGAGTTATACGAACATATGTATTACATCCAAATACGTAATAAATGTAAATTACATTACAAAGAATTAGACTAAATCGATTATTAGCAATATTTGATTTTTTATATGTTTGATCATATAGTATTATTCAATCATTATAATATTAATGTTCTATTGCGCCCTTGGACTTTTAGTGTCGGCTACTGTCCCAAGAGGTCATCGGTGACCATTCGGGTACTCATTGGTCGTGTGACCTGTTCCGGCATCCCATCTCCTATCACTATCTGATCGATCGCCCTTAGTCTCTTCATGTTGCATACCATGGAATGCCACTGTAGAGAGGTCTCCAGGGATAAGTTTGGATTGGTTTGAATGGATAGGGATATCTGTATTTTATGTTACTTGGTGCAAGAGATTGTCCTTGTAGAAGAGAGAAGACAAGGTGGCTAGAAATTTTCCTTTTTTTTTCAAACAAATTCCTACATAATAAAACTAAATCCTTTCATTCCTTTCCCTTCAGCCAAAGGTGGCCTAAGGAATATCTTTTTTCTTGACCAGGAGACATTTGCCTAAGCACTTTGTGCTTGGATTCTCATGTATTATTAATATAGTTGCTTTACTTATCAAAATAAATAATATTACATCGAAAAATGAAAGTGAAATAATTAAATATATAATTAGTTGAGTTTAATTTTTTTTAATATGATTCATTTTATTTGTTTCTTAAACTTCACATGTACACATTCGAATCATTGAATCTTTAATTTGAATATCATGGCTCCATGCTTGAGGGCTTTCTCACCTGAGCTTAGTTCTACCCAACACTTTCTTTTTACGGATTTCTTCCCCAACACTTGGTATTCCGTCTGTCTTCGTCCAGACGTGCTTATTCGAATACGATTTTGCATCGCCCCGGCAGGATCGGTAAATTGTCTATTACAGGCATTATGTATGAATATCTTTTCTACTCGTGTTCATTAAATAAATATATTTTGTTTGGTGAGGCATTTCTTTTTACGGCATTTTGTAGGGGAGCCATGAGACAAGGGACCTGGTCGCGAAGATAGCAGCGAGCGGCTCGTAAGATGCATCATCAGTCAGTCTTTCTGCAACGACACATGGCTGCTGCTGATGCTTCTGCGGCACAGGTTGAATGATAGAACTGAAATGAGCTGTCCTGCTTGCCGTTTTGGTCCATGGCATCTGGACCATTTCCTTGTATAAATAACATATCCTTGAAAGATAAGTTAAAGAATTCTGTAGAAAGAAGCATTTTGAGGTGTGGAATAGCTTGTCGCGCAGCTAGCCTTATTTCTTCTTATCTGGGCTTCAACTTGAAAGTGAATCACCCAACATGTCTCCGTTGCTGGTCATCCTGTCTGTGACTGCTATTATAACAAAACAATACCAAATTGATAAATGAAATTAAAATAAATACATATAAAGTTATAGATTACTATTAATAGATTATATCTAATCTTTTCTAATATGATTTATGTTTTTTATATATTTAGGTTTGGATTTTATGTGTGTTTATTAGAATTATTGGATCTTTATTTTCAGTATGATATCAAATCATTTGTTTCACGATACAATTTGGATAACTAACATTGTTTTCGTATTAGTTCAAGTGTTAATCGGATCACTAATAATCGATTATATAAAATCTTTTTTAATATTATTTATATTTATTATATATTTAAGTTTTACTTGTATTTATTCGATATATCGAATCCTTAATTCCAATAACTTGTGAATGGGTTCGCCCCCAACCCCAGTCGGCAGAGAGAGAGAGAGATATGATCAGCCATGGTCAAATGCATGTATCTTGGATCCATTTCTACCTGAAGAACAGACACAAGTACCAAACAGGTAAGGGGATGGGGCTGTACGATCGATCTCTTGTAATGATATCCATTATCCATCTACCTCATCCTCATGCCATGTCTTGTCTCTCTATTCATTACTCAGGAGCAGTAGTTCCGACCCCTCGATCTCTCAAAGGTCAATACGCCTGAACTCAGACAACATGTGAGACCCACTTCAAGGGCCAGAGCACGAGCACGAGCACGAGCACGTGATGTAAATCTCCAAGTCCACGTAAATAGGACTTTTTAAATGTATTATAGAAAAAATGATATAATGAAAGTGAAATAATCAAGTATATAAAAAATTACAAATAACAAATAATCGATTGAACCTAATCTTTTATTCATGTTTCTTGTATAATTGGACTTTACGTGTGCCCCGATCCTGAATTTCAACAAAAACAAGCAATCAAACCATGATACCAAAAACTTCAATTTTCGTCTTCTTCCAGAAGACTGTTCAGTCTGAGACTGTTCAAATAAATGTCAACTGTCGTGACAAAAAAATTTCTGTAGAGATTGCAAGATGAACGAATGGTAATCATATATTCCAATGGAAAGGTTACGATTGTATGTATATCATGACTCATATGGAATGTACCATTACAATTCTAATGGAATAGATTGAAGTAAAATACAAATTCATACATGGCTTGGAAATTCATTATTAAATTTCTATCTTTCAATCTCAGAGGCGCGTGAATATTGCATGTTAATCATTTGAAAATAATTTTTCTTTAGGAAAAATTCGGCGACAAATGGTGCTCGTATGAAGCCAGCCACTCCCACAAATACATTTTCTTACACTATAAATATAAATATAAATTACTGAAAACGAAACCATTTTCTTGTGGTTGCTTTGAAGCCTGCAGGGAAACACCATGACTGATGCGGGTGGGCATTTGGGCCCTTGATGGCGGCCCAAAGTGTGGGCTCGGGCCGCCAGCCCACTGGTGTAGCTTGGGAGAATATAGATTGTTATATAACTTAATATGAGAATATAAGTATAGTTTTTAGTCGTGTAGAAATTAAATAATATTATTTTTTAATTAATCTGTTATTTAGTTAAAGAATTCAATAGTTTTTAGGTTAATCTCATAATTAAATAATATAACATATGTAAATTCCAAGTATATATCGTAATATTGTTCCATAACATCTTTCCTTATTAATTTTGTACAAATAGTAACAGCATGGCTCAGTTAATATTAATCTGCATATGCTTATGAATGAGGAGATTTCAGCTTCATTTTCTGAAAAATATTATGCATTTGTGGGCTGGATTTGTTGGAAAGGGATTCTTGATCATTCAAGTTCCACCCTCAAGCAGATTTCAAGAGAAGAGTCAACAGTCTGGTCATCAGCCCAATAAGCACACTGAAGGCTCACATCAGTATCTGTTACCTTTTGTGAAAAGTTCTGCAGGCTGTGGCTGCTGGAGAAATGAGTGTGAAGACAAAGATTTCACTGCAGTCAGTGCCCCAAAAGCTTTTAACTGCAGTGGAGGTAGATGCACATAAATAGGGTTTCAACAACGCACTTGGACCACTTGATCTAACCAGCGATCATCAACTCCTGTAAGTTGAGCTTCTGGGTTGTCTTGGAAATGCTTGCAGAGATGCGCGATCATCAGCGGCGATACGACTGGTTCTGAGTATCTTTTTGTCGATTAGGGGATAAACGCATCTCTCGTTTTGTGCTAAAAGAACTCTACCTAGACTCTGGTGTAGCCTGATACTTACATAAATGAGTGTTAATGGTGAATCGGGAGGGTGACTTTTTGTTTATATCTGTTGAGACTCTGCTCACGCACCTTCATCCACATCAACTCCTCCATTAAAAACAACCCTACAAAGAAGCATCTTACCAACAGACATGGGCATTTCACGTCAGTGTTATGAGATCGAACATGGGAATGGAGGATTTGGGGATGGAACAAGAATGAAGTGTTCCAAGAACATAAAGTTGAAACCTTGGACTTAACAAAAAGAAGTACTAAGAGTAGAACAAAGTAGCATAGGGGGTTTGCATTGCAATATTCAGCCTCCCCCACTGTGAGGCTAGGGGGTCCCCTCCCCTAACCATGCCCTCGAACGAGACGAGTGCCCACGGAGCTCCGGCAATGGAGCTCATTGATTACAGTCAACATTAGCTCTCTTAATGGCATACTCACCACTGTGAAGCTAAAAGTGATGACAATCCATTTGAACCAAAGAGAATTGCATGTATGAGTAAACTTTTTTAGTATTTGTAGTAGGGAGTCGAAACAAAAAAAATGTGAAATTTTGCCTGTCAACTGTCGACATTCCAACGGCTCGGGGATCAACGGCGCATATTCCCACTCACTGAAATCAATGGCTCTAAGATCTTCTCTTCTCTGCCATTCCAGTTGACAGTTATAGCGCGGTTTCAGAATCAGACCTACCGACAGAACCGGAGGCATCACAATCGTCCACGTGTCATGATCGAATTATAGTAATGAATTTGCCTACGTCGTGCACATAATAAGTAGCTGATTCTCTCATCAGACCGCCATTGTTTCCGGCGAGACAGAAATATGGGGATTTTCTACTACTTGGTGTTCGGGATTCTGGCCGCGGTGGTGGCGGCATTGGAGCTCGGAAAGAGCAACAAGGATCGGATCAACACGCCCTCAGCTTTCAATTCGTTCAAGAACAATTACCTGGTGGTGTACTCGCTAATGATGGGTGAGCGCATTCATTCCCAATCGAAATCTCCAGATCCGGTGTCTTTTTTTTTTTTTTTTGCCTTCTGGGTTTTCATTTTTCTTTGTTTTTGTGTTTGGCGATGCGATTGAAAGCTCCTGGTTCTGATACCCAAGTAATTTGTGGGAGAAGAGAAGAAGCTCATTTGAGCATGTATTTCTTCTTGTGATGAATGGTTGATGTTTTGCTTTGATGGTGGAAACAGCTGGTGACTGGCTGCAAGGTCCATATGTTTACTACCTCTACCAAACATATGGTTTCGGGAAAGGAGAAATTGGGCAGCTTTTCATTGCTGGATTCGGGTCATCCATGTTGTTTGGAACCATCGTTGGATCTCTAGCTGATAAGCAGTGAGTTCAGTTTGCTACATCAAACTCTTTAGGTACTGATTCTCGCTAAAATCTACCTCCCTTTTCACTTCTGGCTCGAAATCGCAGGGGGAGGAAACGAGCTTCTATCACTTACTGCATAACTTATATATTGAGCTGCATGACCAAGCATTCTTCCCAGTACAGAGTCTTGATGGTGGGGCGCATTTTGGGTGGCATTGCAACATCTCTTTTGTTCTCTGCATTCGAGTCATGGCTGGTGGCAGAGCACTTCAAGGTCAGCTTGTGACTGGTTCTGTTCTTCCAGCTACGATCTTGTGCATCAAAAGTTGAACCTTTTTATCTGCAGAGAAATTTTGATCCTCAGTGGCTGTCATTGACCTTCTCGAAGGCGATATTCCTGGGGAATGGGCTGGTTGCAATCCTGTCTGGTCTTTTTGGAAACCTGCTGGTAGATGCTCTGAATCTGGGACCTGTTTCACCCTTTGATGCTGCCTCTGTGTTTCTAGCTATTGGACTGGCAATTATCATTGCATCATGGACGGAGAACTATGGAGACCCTTCGGAAAGCAAAGACCTTCTGACTCAATTCAAGGGTGCAGCTGTAGCCATTGCTTCAGGTATTTGTAATATGTTGAACAGATGGCAGATAGGTTCTTCTCAGGAGAACAAACTCAGAGATGTGACAACCGTTTACTTTCAGATGAGAGAATTGCTCTACTTGGTGCTATACAGTCTCTCTTTGAAGGCTCCATGTATACATTTGTGTTCCTCTGGACACCTGCTCTGAGCCCCAATGGTGAAGAGATTCCCCATGGCTTCATTTTTGCCACTTTCATGCTGGCTTCGATGTTGGGCAGCTCAATTGCAGCTAGACTGCTGGCCCGGAACTTCATTAGAGTGGAGAACTACATGCAGATAGTGTTTCTTATTTCCTCTGCCTCCCTACTGCTGCCCATTGTGACTAACGTATGGTTTCATTTTCTACCAAATTTTTCCCCTCTTCTTGCTTGACTAGCTTCATCTAACTTCTGGCTTCTCACTTCTAGTTCTTCCTGCCCACAGTCAAGACAGCAGGGGTCAGCATTCCCCTCAGTAGCTCGCTTCAACTTCTTGGATTTTGTACATTTGAAGCCTGTGTAGGGATTTTCTGGCCCTCTATTATGAAGATGAGATCTCAGTACATTCCTGAAGAGTCTCGGAGCACCATCATGAACTTCTTCCGCATACCACTGAATATATTTGTTTGCATCGTGCTATACAACGTACGTCTCCCCCCTCTGAGCCTTCTACACCTGTCTTCCCATGGTTTTCTGAATGCAGTTTCTGGTGTCTGTAGGTTGATGCTTTTCCCATAACTGTCATGTTCGGCATGTGCTCGATTTTCCTCTTCATGGCCTCCATACTACAGAGACGCCTCGCAGCCATCGGAGAGAAACCAAGTGAGTACCACGGGCTATGACCAGTTCCGGTAGGACTGGTATGAAAAACAGATGATGAGTGCTGCTGAACCGTTTCTTCTCTTTTATTGTTTTGACCTACACAGAGAGTGAAGAGTTGAGCATGATGGCTAAAAACGATGAAGCCGAGCCACTAAATCATGCCTAGTTCACAAGTTTTAGCCATAAATCTTCATTCTTCCACGAAGATAAGATTTGGAAGATCAGCTTCAGAAAGAAAACTTTGGGGCTGACAGAGAGACAGGATGAGTCGCACTCTAAATGTAATAGCGCAAAGGAATGTAGCCATTTTTTTTTCTTCAGAAGAAAGTGGGAGTTTTCTTTCCTTTTTTTAGACACGCTACCAAGGTTTCTCCTGTAGGCTACAACACATGTGCTCGGAAAATTTTCCCAATGCAGAGCTGAGTCATCTGATATGAATCATGAAGAATGAATTCTATAATCCACCACTGAGTGTATACAAAAAGAATGAAGTCCAGGGAAATTCTATCTGCATAACATTAGTTTCTTCATCTAAATTCAGTTGGTAACAAAGCGAGCGCTGATTGAATCAGCTTTTCCAGCTTACCAACCAAACTGGAAACAGTATTCTGCAAAGGTTCAAAGGACTTTGCGGCAGCTTCCCAAGACTCATTTGCCTTCACTTGTTGCAACACCGTTGACAAATACTTCCGCAGGTTCGCATCGCCCGTATTCATCAAGCTCAATGATGGATTCGTATGCATGAATCTGGTCACCATGAAGCTTCCAAGAATGTGCTGATCTGCCTTCACAATCTCAGCTATGAAGCACGGGAAAAGAATAGCGGCGAAGAGAAAATCCAAATCTTTTTTTTCCTCAGATTCTTGTTCAGTAGTAGCAGTTGACTGTGCCTTCTTAAACCGATGGAGGAGGTTGCCGGCCATGAAATTCAGGTAGGAAAATGTGTTTCCATGAGAAGCTTCTGATGCTATGGTCGATAAAATTCCAGATGACAGTATGAGAAGGAACAAGACAACATCCTGGGAAATGTCGTCAGAAATGCCTCCTTCGGTTAGCTTCTTTTCCACAGCATCTAAGCATTGCAGATGCAGTGTTCTAAATGGAAGCAACAATGCTATCTTTAAAGCTAAAAAACAATCCAGCTCTATGACTGCTTGAATTAGATGGCATCCACCGTTTTCATCAAGGACAGTATCACGATTTTTGGCTGATTTTTGGTCCAGCAATTTTATCATCCATTCATGATTGGACAGTGTGAGAAGTTTCTCCAGAATTATACCCCAACAAAGATGCAGAGGATGAACAGATGGTTCCCTGCTTCCTAAAGCTTCTTCCTTGCTATATTCATCTTGAAAGCTCTCCCACCCTTCATCCCAGTCGTCATTGCCGAAGACATCTGAAGCATCATTCACATCGGTAGAATCACTAGGCAATTTTCCATTCACAAAAAGACTCTCCCACTCAGCCAATATATCAATTAGATATTGAACATGCGAATCACAGGTGGCCATATCTGCCATTTTTCTGAAGCAAGAAACTGCAGAATCGACAGAACGTAAGTTGTCTGGTGTAATCTCCAGAGCAGGGGAGATAGATGAAGCCAGCTGTGATGATTTCAAGGCCACAAATCTACAAGATACATCTCTTGCAGGGGGCTCATCGGATGAGTTCTCAAGATTCCCACTTCTCTCCTCGACATCATCCCACCCTTCCCACAGCAAAACAGATGTCTGACCATTTGAAGATAAACCATGGAAGTCTTTCTTACGGCCAGAGATAATCTGCATGAGCTCCAATGCACGCACTCTAAGATGGCTTGGCAGCTGCATGTCATCACAGAACAATGTCATCCTGTCCCAGATGGCGATCCTTGTTCTCTTTAAATCCTCCAAGTTTCCTTCAAGTCTACTCATAGACGAGAGTAACAACAGCAAGCTATTGAATCCAAGGGATTCACAAGCTATTTCATGCAAAGTATTTTCTAGTATCCTCAGATACAGGTTTGGAAGATCTCGGATGCCAACAGATAATTCTGTGATGCTAGTAATCGACAACAATCCAGGTGGAGACTGTGCCAAAATTTCATTAACGACACAACCTATAGCTTCAAATTTGCATCCTCCAAAAACCATTGCTATGCAAAAATTATATGCTTCAACAGCATCGTTTGATTTAAGACCATAGAGCACATAATTGACAAGAGTACACCAACCCTGACTAGCTGAGACTGTATCCTTGACAATCAAATCTAGAAAAACACTCAGGCACAAACGCAAACAACCTGGATAGAACCTTTCCACTAAAATATTTTCTGACATCAGCACCTCCCAATGATTCATCAATCTTATCAAGATACGTATGAGTTTTACAGGGCATTCCTTGTCAATGCTCTCAGAATTCATGATCTTCAAATTCTCGTCAAGGAGTATGATCAAGTGGAAAATTCGCTGCCCTATGTGCGATGAATCTGGATATCCAATGACACCCATATATTTTTCATATATATCATACACCAATTCAATCTCATCTATGAAAGAACACACATTTTCTGTTCTTTGTATTATCTCATCCCCTTCAGCTTTACCCTCTAAAGTTACCAACAAGCTTAACAGATAGTGGGCGTACACAGATTTCCATGGTAAAAGATCCTCAGGTACTGCACTGGCATACATATACCAAAAGTTCTGAACCATTCTGGCCAAGGCTTCCACCGTATTTTCATCTATATGGGAATAGACTTCAGTCTTTAAGCAGCTAAAATTTAGATCATTCAAACAGGCAACATTCTTGAAATCCAGACGTTTAATAAATGAAACCTTGATGCATTCTTCCGCAACTGTTTTGCAGAATAGAGAAAGCTGGACAGCACTTGTTTGTACTAATTGCTGATCTGCTGGACCTGGAGGCCCGCCAAGATCTTCTCTTCGCATGTAACATTCAGCGAGTAATCCATAGACAAATGCAAGCCTCTCCTTATCACACCCATCGATGAAAATGTACACAGACGAAAGGGATCCAATGACTTCTCCAGCAGAACGGAGTATATCTTCCTTAAAACCTGAAACTTCTGCCGCAATGTCTCCCACAGTCCATGCCTCAGAAACAAGTACGCTTTTCAGATAATGTAGAAGGACCTTTAAAAAAAAGCAAATCACGAACAAGAAAAATCCGTCAACACACCAAATTAGCCAAAACTAAGAGAGAGAATTCAGAGGAAATATCGCACCTTCCTGTGATCCAAGCCATAGTTTTGAGCCAGCATAAGAGCATCATTCAAGACATTCTTTTTCTCCACTTTAACCGCATCAATGAAAGAAAAGATAACACTCTGTATGTAGTCAGCATCTGCAGAAAGAAATCTAGTGGCCTCCACTCCAGGAATTAGATCTTGTAATTCCCGTGATCTATCAGCTATGTTCTTTTGTTGCTCTAGCTTGATTTTCCACTCTTTCCAAAATGATGATCGTGTTCCACTTCCTTCAGTTAACTCTGCATAAGAACATTAAATGAAATTGCCTCAACTATATTTGAATGCAAACAATAGTCGAGGGCTATATAAAAATCACCTGAAGTGATAGCATTCTGATTTCTTTGAGACCAATTCATCAGACGATCCCTCTTCTCAGCAGGGCTTTTGCAGTCACTGCTGTAACTATTTAACAAACCATATATCATACCCATGTTCATGAGATTAGAAAATCCATGGTAATCTTCAACATTACTAAGCTGCTTTTCAATTATTTTAGCACCACGAAATGCATCAAGAAGATTCAAGAAAATAGAACAAGCACAAACATCAACCCCGTCAGAGAAAGGGAGCTCCATAGTTGATTTTGCTAAAGAGGCAATCAAGTCATCCCTTGGAGTAAAACTATTCCATGCCAGCCATGACAGAATTGTCATCAATGCTCTAATCCTAATACTAAAAGGATAAATCACAGAGGTCGAATCCGAAATTAGTTTTTTACCAACTTTGGCTTCAGTCAGTTTGAGTAACCACGGGATCCTTGTCAAAACAAAATATCTCACTTTCCCATTCCTCTTGATGAGGGAGTCCCAGTCACAATCAGGATCAGAGGATGATTGAGCGACTAGGGAGAGCAATTCTATGCATGTTTTACTAAGTTCCTGATCTCCAAAATTGACATCAATTATTTTAGGGAGCTCCTCGGCATCTGATATATTTAATTCAGCTATCTCTGCAGAATCTTCTCCAGTGACTGAAATTAGAGTTTCAAGGTTTTCCTGTATGTCAAGATCTCTCCATTCTTGAAGAAGTTCACCAATTGATTCTTCATCACAATGACTTAGAGCAAAGCCTAAGAGAAATTTTTGAGATTTTGAATTTCCAGTCTCAAGGGATTTGCTCCTGGCAAGAGCAGCACACAAGTCCCAAGCAGAACCATGACCCTTCTTGGCTAAAACAACGCACAGATCAAAAGCCAGCTGCATATCACCAGCAAAAGCAGCTTCTCTTGCAATAGCTTCTTGAACTCTAGAAATTTCATCCTGTGAGCCCAATCCAAGAAGTCTAGCTATTTCAATCAGTTCCTCGACATTCATGTAAGCTCCACTTTGGTTTGTGATAGCCAATTTAATTATTTCCATTCGGTCTTTTATTTGCCTAAATTCCATTGGAAGAAGGTTGACTCCAAAGTTTGGAAGTTTAAGAATAAGTGCATCAATGATGTCGGCCTCTTCCCTTATGTTCCTGTTGTTAGGTAAAATATTTAAGCATTCCTTAGCCTTCCAAATCTGTAAAAAAGCTCAGGTCACTGAATAAAAACTCTGAAAAACGTCTTATAAATGCAGAAAACACTATGTGTCAAATAGTACAGTAGAATTATGCCCTAAACTGAATTCTCGCAAAAAAAAAAAAAAAAATGAAGGCTAAGGAAAATAGGCAAGGATAACTACATTATTTGGAAAAAAACAAAAAGTCTACCATGGTGACCAGAAAAATACAATTTTACAGTAAGTGTTTTTTCTTTTTCCTTTTTTTTTTTGTAGTAACGAACAGCACAAGGACTGAAAATGCAGAATAACCTCTGGAGAGGTGAGAGTCGCTGCAGAAAAGAAATACTCCCGTGAAGCTTGAATAACAAGACTTTCGGCTTTATCTGTTGGCAGGATGACAGAATTAATTCCTTTCAAATAGTTCCTAGCCAAATGAAATCTTCCAGCTTTAAGCAATCCCCTGCAAAACTCCGTCAGCAAATACTCTGAATCTAGAAAAGAAAATGACTTTTCTTGAAGAGACTGCAGGTCGCGCCACATGCTTGTCCAGTCATGATCTGTACGGGATGGTTGCCAACGAATGAACTTCGAAATTAAAAGGCGAATTAATTGTTTCACACCCTTTTCATCCTTTTGCACATCACAAAAGAAGTTCAGTGGTCTTGGAACCTGAGGCAAAACAATGCTGAATGAACTTCAAACTCGTGAATCAATCTCAGCAATGGGTTAGAGCATTCACAAAGTTAATGATGCATCAGATGTATGAAGCTGAATGCACAGACTCAACTGCCTACTTTTAACTAATGGCTTCAGCATTCAAGCAGCTACATTAAATATATTAACATTGATCTAAAATACTTATGAAAGAAGAAAAGTAAAGCTGTACCATATTAGGAACCGCATCATGAGAATCTACACCCTAAAAATCACTACACAAGCAAAGAGAATGTACACCTTAAACAGTGCGAAGAGTAAATCAATGCAAGAGCAGATTAACCTGATAATATGCCAACAAACGCCCTGCTTCAACATGATCTTCGACGCTTTTCAGCCTCCTCCTAAGGTCCTCAGCTTCAGTGCCTGAAAAGACTAAATTTGAACAGTTCAGCATCATGTTTGCGGGTTTTCTTTTTTTTTTTTGCATGGAGTACATAAAGAGGTCGACGAATTAGAAGGAAGAAATCATAAATAATCTTTCCAAGTCCATACATTCTAAGGGTTTTCATGTGCCAAAAACTGCCTGCATTTTATGTAGCCATTGCACCACCCCCCCCCCCCCCAAAAAAAAAAAAGTTACTTCAAGGCAATTGTAAAAATGTAATAGCAAAGAACCAGCCAGAAAAAATGAAAATGCAATGTAAAAGCATACCAAATCACTTCAATTCTTTATGAGAAACTTACACTTCATTTCTGAGAGCTTAGCCAGAATAGCTGCCATTGCGTTCCACTGATTTGTGTCAGAGCATGCATACACACACCTAAGTGAACAGTCAAACAGCTCCACCTCATCTTTAAAAAGTATTGCGTTAGCTACATCCCTGCATCCTTGGTCAATTATTATCAAGCATGTATCTAACTTGTTCTGTAATGCAGTCTCAAACAGCCATCTAACAAGAAATGAGCCATCTTGGTTCGATGCTTGCAATTTTTGCTGCATAAATGGAACTGCTGTTTTGTACAAGCGTTCAATCACTTCACCACTCTCCACACCCATCATTAACATCTTGAACTTTTCATAATCTGGTAACTGAGCCCAGTTGGATAGGCTAACCGAGAACTTCACCACATCATCATATTCAGCAGAGTATATGAAGTCACTCAAACATGAAATGTCTACAAGGAAAGGCTGTAACTCAGATATTCCTTTACGAATTGCCATGTCAACTAAGGCCACACATTTATCAAGCTGGCCACTTAAAGAGTCGATAGCTATACATCTCTTTGTGTACCAAGATGAGAGTTCAGAAATTGATGGCCACCGAATTGGCATGAGTTTCATTAGTATTGGTTCAGTCAAAAGTTCGATGCCAAGCTCATGACTTTTTTGAAGTTGTCTAATATAGTTCACCATAGTTTCAGATTCTACCCAATCTTCATGTCTGAGAATAACAGTGGAAGGAGCAGAAACTGCTGGAAGTAAATTCCCATAGGATTCAATTGAAACTGTCTCTGGGATAGCATCTAAAACTTCAAATATTGAAGGGAGCAAAGAAAATGAGTGGCGCTTCAAAAGAAGGTTTAAAGCCTCAATTTTTCCATGCTCTGCAAGTCCAATGGCGACCTTGCTGATTGGAAGACCACGGAATTTTCTGTACTCCTTGGCTGAGTACCTGCAAACCAAGGCATACAGCTGAATTTCAGGGAAGAAGACGTGTGCAGGTGGCCAACAAATAAAAACAGTGCAGCTGCATTTGAAAAAGCTCCATATCATACTTTAAAAATGCCAAAAGGCTTCCGAAAAAGCAATGCTGGGAATTCTTCCGCCCTTTAAAAAAGGCAGTTACTACAAAGAGATAAATGTGCTTGTTTGAAGTGTGTAACATTATAAAGGATAACGAGACTACAGAAGCACATAACAAAAAGTAAGCATCAATGACAAAACTATGCTGAAACAAGATATTTGAGAAGGAAAGCTGGTTGACATCTCATGGCCATAGAAAGAGGAATATCTGCAAAGAATTTACTTATGTAGAGCAGTGACCTCGCATTATCACCTGCCCATATTTATCACAACAAATGTCTCAAGCCTGTCTCCAAACTGTAATAATTGGAGTCTTTTTAAACGAAAATCCCAGATCTGGTCATCCTTCTCATTTTCTAGCTCAGACATACAATAAGAATCTGTTAACTGGAGACCCAAAGAAAGCAAAGACCTCATTGCTGCTTCATTCGTTCCCACTACGGTCACACACTCGGTCAGCACAAAAACAACATCCTTGATATTGGACAGCACATTAATTACATGTTGTACTACTTTTTCAGAAGATATCCACTGAGATTTCAGAACTTCATCTTTGTCAAGCCCATGATGCTCAGCGAAGCGCATAGCAGCTTCATGTTGATGACTAGCAATTAGTTTGTCATAAACCTGAACGGATGATATGCACGTGAATGATAATAAACTCCATTCCAGCTTTGCAAACTCGAGATTTTCAGACATCAATTGTGTAAGATTCCTTATTTCTTCAAATGATCCATGTTGGTCATCAGATAAGGTATTCTCTAATAGAAAAACCATCCCTGGTGAGTGTTGTGGTCTCTCTAGAAGGGGCATTGAGCATACAAGGTCAGACTTTGAGACAGTCTCATAATCATAACAGTCAATCATTGTGATGGAACCATTCCTTTTTGCTAATACAAGTACATCATTCGACCACCAATTGAAATCAATGACATCAGGGATAACTTCAGGACCACTTTTTGAGGCATCAAAACCCACTCGGGCATTTCTACTACAAAAAGTTCTAAATAGGCTGCACTTATCTTCATCCAACTGAAAAGTAAATAGGCAACTATTCACATCCAAAGAAGCAACAGTCTTTCCATTTGGAGAAAACAAAACTTTCCCATATGCCAGTGAAGGATATCCTTTCCTAGGGGTGTATGAACCTTCATATCCAGCATAAGTAACCAGTTCCATCTGTGTGTCTCTTTTTCTCCACACAGAAAGAATGGAGGATCCTACAGGAAAATAATGAAATATTAAGTATAATACACTCCATACCCATCCTTATTTGAAAGAGAAAAATAAGATATTGAATCAAATTAACAAATCGAACACGGGGAAAATGTGTCCTAGCAATATAGTAAGGCATGATGACATGTTTTCTTTGACCTTGAATGTTCCTGGATGAGATATGCGTCCAGGCTTTCCTATTGTTAAGTATGAAAATGCCACGTGAAAAACAAAAAAAAAGGAGGCTGGGATTTCTTCTATTACGAAAATTATGCCTGTCAATATACACTCAATCATAAATTTTCAGGTGAAGGTATAACTGAATTTAGTTTCATGTGATGGTAAATATACCTGGGAATAAAAACGAATCATGATAACTGTAACAGCGAAAAAGCATATTAATGAATTAGAGAGTCAATAAAGTACCACCGTTTCCAAATAATGCTGATTGATTATCACCAGCACTACTGATAAAAACAAATAAAGAATTTTTTGGTTGATAGTCCCAGCATACTATTTTCAGGGGAAACTCTCTTAGCATCAGCGAACTGCTCAATGACTGCCTTGAGAAAATAGAGGTGCACGGATCCTTTGAGAACTCAATATCATGAAATGAACCATCAGAAACAACAACGGTAAACATATACCTGAAAAAGTTTGATAATAGTTTTAGGAAAAAGTTCAAGCATAGGCTGGAAAATCTTCCACCAAAAAACTCACAAGTTAGCAGCAGAAGCATTATCCTGGACAATCAGGCCAACAATATGTGCAGAAGCTGCTAGATTCTTCTTTAGAATTCTGGTCATTTCTTCACCATTTGGTTTGACCAAGTGGAGAGTATCATTATCATCAACAACACCAAGCAATTCATGGCACTCCGACCAGGCTCCACAAGTGAATTTGACTCCACTCCCACCTTCATCCACCAAAGTGAGAGAGTAAATTTTCGATCCATATAGAAAAATTTGATATTTTCGTTATAAAAAGAAAAAAACATAGAGCAATAATGTTATAGATGACTGAAAAGAATCAACTAACACCAGCAACTTCTCACAATAGAAACAAGTTAAATAACTCATGCGATGATTTCAAATTCAGCACTAACTACAATAAACCTTACATGTGAAAAATCCTACTGGTTCCTGGTAGTCATTATCCTTCTGAAGGATGGTTATTTGATTGCCACAGGCAACAGCAACATAATCAGCCCTCGGAGAAACATACAAGGACAAGGGTCTTCCAAATCTTTGTTGTTGACCCCATTTCTCTTTCAATCGAGTAATTCCTTCAATGTGAAAACATCATTTACAGATGTGGCTAGTTAGCGATGACCAAAATTATCAAGTATCACCTACTGCAATAAAACTATGTTCGGACCCCTCTTGCTCATGAATTGAACCGGAACTTCATTTTCAGGATAGAATTATTTTTCAAAGACGAAAAATTCAACTTTGATGAAACAGCCTCCGGCACAACACTTGATCATGATAATGAATTATCATAATACAATTCTGAAAATTAGCTAAATCGCCACACCAATAGCACAAGGGCGTTACGATTGGCACCTGACAATGACAAATAAGAGCGTAGTCCCCCTCCATCTTCTCCTTTTAGCTGAAATAATCAAATTACAATGATAATCGCATAAGGTCAATATAATGAAAAATTAAATATAGAAGACACACCTGCTGTGAAGGTTGTTTGCCTGAAGAACAACGCTTCGATGCATGCCGACGAGTCTCAAAGTAAACTTCACGCGCCGCCTCCTCCATGACACAACCATGAAAGCAACAGAAAAAGCGCTTTTACAGCAACCAATACAAGCTTAGCTGGCCTTTCTCACGGCGATCGGAAAATCCCTGAACCTCCGAACGACGCGGAATTGACAGTGATCTGAGATCCTCAACATTTTTTCTAGAATTATTTTTTTCTGGGCCTTAGCCCAGTATTATGTATTGGGCCAGTACTCTACTGTAATCTGTTCATCATCAGTGCACATCAGTTTGCTTTTTCTGTGATTCGAGGAGTTTTCTCGCTTCACGTTTTTAGCTACTCGATTTCCTTTATCAATTTCCAAGCTTTCCCGGGTGCGCAATTAGCGTATCCTCTACTATTTGTATATTGATTTGGGATACATTTGATTCAGAAGTTGAAGAATCTCGCCGTTTGTGTTTTGGTTTTTCACTTTCTTTGTAAGTTACGAATAGTATATTGATGGGGTTCTCGCCATGGATGATTGTTAATTTGCGATATTTTCTCGGTTTCAGCAAATATTGCTGGCCTCCCTGCTGCAGCTTGGAGCGAAGGGCCAATAGTACAGTATCTTCGTCTATGTGTACATTGGTCTTTGATCTTTTTCTTCACTGTTTTCAAACTAGATTTATTGTGTAGGTGGGGGCTTTCTGATCTGTAATGAGTGAATTCGTCGGCCCTCGTCTGTACTGCTGCTGCAAGTGCCGGAATTATGTTTGCCGTCATGATGATATAATCTCCAAGGCGTTTCAGGTGCATGTTCTTTTTTTATGGCAATAACTTTAAGCGTTGATCCATGGTAAAAAGAGAAACTTTCAATCGAAGGACATGTGCTCCTATTTTCAACTAGCTATCATGCATTTCTTCCCTTGCATAAGTACAGCACAAAGTGTGCATTAAAGTCTTGGCAAACTATTTGGCTACGTTTTGAGGTAGTGCTTCAAGTTATGTTATAGGATGCTGCTAGAATCTTGATCACAGGCAGTACCTTGAGGACAAGTACTATGAACATCTCCCTCTTAGAACTTAGTAAAAGTTACTCTCCAAACACTTCTTCAATATAAACATATCATTACCTGGATGTTGTTCTATGTGCTTGCTGAGGTTGAACGAGTCTCTTTCTTTCTGGAACAATGTAGAGCTACCTCACTTCTACTGATTCTCTAAACTACTATTGCCATCTTAAACAAGCATGTGCCATTTGTTTCAGGGAAGGCATGGCCGAGCTTTTCTATTCTCCCACGCCATGAATGTGGACTGTGGAGCAAAGGAGGATAGGCGTCTAGTCACTGGTCTCCACACAGTGCGCGACATTCATTGCCACGACTGCAACCAGGTTCTGGGGTGGAAATATGTCCACGCCCATGAACCATCCCAGAAGTACAAAGAAGGTAAATTCATATTTGAGAAGTCCAAAATCGTCAAGGGGGATGACTGGTAGGCCATCTTCATCCTCCATGGGGGTTAACGGTGCTTTCCATGTAAAATGTGTTATTCCATGGTATGCTTGCTATTTTGTACAGAAACTGCATAAGCTCATGTGGGGTGGGGTTCTGTGAATATGTGTCCATTTGGATGTCCATTTGTATCTCCTGGCGTAATCGCCTGAACCATGATTCAAAAGTCCTTAATCTGGTTTAGCCATGATTTAATGGACGAATGAGTGGTGTCAGATGAACAAGTTTCAGACCTTGTAAATTAAATTTTTATTGAAAAGGAGTAGGTGCCAGATTGATTAAAGAACTTTATAGAATAAATTTTTTTGAAGTTGGGGAATATCAGAACCTACGTAGGTTCTCATGAAAGGGCTGTGCTGCAAAAACTATTCAAAAATAAACATGCGCCGGAAGCACCCTACAAAACAATACTCATCTACAGTTCATCGTGATCTTCATCATCGCCCTCAGACTGGCCACCCGGTGCACCACCGGATCTCTGGTAAACGGCGGTGATAATTGGGTTGCAAACGGCTTCAACTTCCTTCAGTTTCTCCTCGTAGTCTTCCTTCTCGGCGGACTGGTTGTCGTCGAGCCACTCGAGAGCCTCCTTTGTTGCCGTCTCGATCTTCTCCTTCTCATCGGAATCCAATTTGTCTGCGAGCTTGTCCTTGTCGTTGATTTGGTTCCTCATGTTGTAGACATACGTTTCGAGGCTGTTACGGGCGTCAATCCTTTCTTTTACCTTCTTGTCTTCTTCGGCGAATTCCTCGGCCTCCCTCACCATGCGCTCGATCTCTTCTTGGCTCAGACGGCCCTTGTCGTTGGTGATGGTGATCTTCTCCGACTTGCCGGAGGCCTTGTCTTCAGCTTTCACGTTGAGGATACCGTTCGCATCCACTTCAAACGTGACTTCAATCTGAGGGGTGCCTCTGATGAAAACAAAATGCCAGTGTAAGACGTTACGTTTCAGGTGTCAAAGTGACAAAGGCCATTATTTTGAGATGGACCTTGGTGCGGGGGCGATTCCAGTAAGATCGAACTTCCCAAGCAATCTACAGTCCTTGGTAAGACTTCTTTCACCCTCGAAGACCTGCCGTGAGACAAGGGTAATGTCATTTGAAGCCGCCAGAGGAGGATCAAGATGACCATGAGCTAACCCAAGTACCTGAATGGTGACCGTAGTCTGTTGATCCTGGTAAGTGGTGAACACTTGCGATTTTTTGGTGGGAATAACTGTGTTTCTTGGAATCAATTTGGTCATAACTCCTCCAACAGTTTCAATTCCAAGAGTCAATGGAGCCACATCCAAAAGAAGGATATCTAATCAGGTAGAAGATTGTTCAGTTAGCAATCAGTTCACCAAGGGAACGATAAAGAGACGGAGACGAGAAAATACCTTTAGTTTCGTCGCCTCCTTCACCGCTGAGAATGCCACCCTGGACAGCAGCACCATAGGCAACCGCTTCATCTGGGTTGACGCCCTTGTTTGGCTCCTTCCCATCGAAGTAGTCCTTCAGAAGCTGCTGGATTTTAGGAATCCTAGTACTACCGCCAACAAGCACAATCTCATCGATCTGGTTCTTCTCCAAACCAGCATCTTCCATGGCCTTTTTAACAGGTCCCATGGTTTTTCTGAAAAGATCATTGTTTAGCTCTTCGAAACGAGCTCTCGTGAGGGGCTCAGAGAAATCAACCCCATCGAAAAGAGACTCAATCTCTACTCGGACTTGGTGCTGGCTGCTCAAAGATCTCTTAGCGCGTTCACTTTCCCTTCTTAACTTTCCAAGGGCCCTGTTGTCTTTGCTTATATCCTTTCCATGCTTCTTCTTGATCAATTTGATGAAGTATTCCATAATCCTCTGATCGAAGTCCTCCCTGGAGATCAAATCATCATCGATTATCCCAAATGGTAAAACACTTCGAACCCAGAGTAGACGTGCTTTGAGAAATGAACTTACCGCCCAAGTGAGTATCGCCATTAGTAGCAAGAACCTCGAAAACTCCATTATCAATAGTTAAGATACTGACATCGAATGTCCCACCACCAAGGTCAAATACAAGAATATTCTTTTCACCGCCTTTCTTATCTAAGCCATAAGCAATTGCAGCAGCTGTTGGTTCATTGATGATTCTAACAACATTGAGCCCTGCAATAACACCGGCATCCTTCGTGGCCTGCCTCTGGGCGTCATTAAAGTATGCTGCAAAACGGAAAGAGAAAATCCAGGTAATGTCACCAATAATAGGCTAAAAGATGTAGGCAGAACAAAATAATAACATGACTCCTACCAGGTACAGTGACAACAGCATCCTTGATTTTCTTCCCAAGATATGCCTCAGCCGTCTCCTTCATCTTCGTCAACACCATGGCGCTGATCTCCTCAGGGCTGAAAACCTTGGACTCACCATCCTTGATCTTAACTTCAATGTACGGCTTTCCATCTTTGTTAACAATCTTGTACGGGACGAGCTTCATATCCTTTTGAACTTCTTTGTCCTCAAACCTACACCGAGCAACGAAGAATTACTGACTAATTTCCACACGAGATTTAAGTCCAAGTGTTGTATGCGAGATATAAGTTACTTTCTCCCGATAAGCCTCTTGACATCGAAGATGGTTCTCTCTGGATTAACAGCTGCCTGATTTTTAGCAGCTTCTCCGATCAATCTTTCAGTGTCTGTGAACCCAACCCATGAAGGAGTGATACGGTTCCCCTGGTCATTCGCTATAATCTCAACATGACCATTTTTGTATACACCAACACAAGAGTAAGTTGTGCCCAGATCTATGCCAATAACTGTTCCAAGTTTTGGAGCCTCTTCTTTAGCAATGACCGATGCTATGAAGCAACCTGTTAAAGTAGATGAATTTTATAATTTAGCAAACCGATACCCGAAGATCAAGAACAACACCGCTGCAAGCTTCATGTCCGGACAAAAAAAAAATCCATCTATAAATAATCTAACAAAAAACAACTGAACCACGGCGCACATTCCCTCTCAGCACCTAAATAGTACAGATCGCTGAGGGCATCAAACTGGAACGAACCGCCAATGGAATTAAACGAATGTATACAGAAACAGCCGATAACTAAATCATAATCTACGAAATACAAATGCAATGCATACCGATTAGAACGAATCCGAGGACGATTGAAGACGACCTCATCTTCAAAACAGCCGCGATTCAACCAGAGCCTCTGAGATCTACGCTTAGGTCGCTTGGTTCTACTTTCTACGTTGCGAACTGGGCTTCTAGAGTGCTTCAGAGCCCGGAGGGGGCCTTATATAGACAACCTCTGTGCATCATTCCCTCGTCACTCGTGATGATGTGGACCAATGAAATATTTGTCTTGAGCCTCTGGTGATTTGTTATTCGAGCATTGCTGCGTGGACACCGGTGCATAGAAAGACCACGAACACGGGATTATTGTGTCACAAGTGCTGACGTGGTCCAATCACATCAAGAGAGATAAGCCAGAGCCAATAGAAATTTTCCGCCAACTTGGCGATCTCTCTGCCGTCGATCTGGCCATCCTACGATCTGTGAATTCTCATTTTTTATAAATTCCTCCGCGTAGTATGGACTTTGCTCAGGTGGCTTGTCAAATTATTATTGACAAAGTATTCCAGAAATCTCATTATTTATTAGCTAATGCATTGTTTAAGAAACCATGATTGAATTTACAGTTTTGAAAGATAAATCGTTTATGATTGATATTTAATTAAATTTAAATTAATATAAAATAGACAAAATCAATCATAATTCAATAATATTTATGCTTTGATTTAATCAAGAAAAATATCATTTTTTAAACAAATAATGAAGAATTCAATCACATTTTGAATTGCAATTAAATCATTCAAATTATAATTGATAATATAAACGATTTTACATTTTTAAAACATAATAATTGGACGTAATTAATAACAAAAAGATTGTCATTACCGCGGGTCAAGGTGGACTCATCAAGACAAAACAATCAACGCCCCAAAAACGAAGGTAGTTACCCCAATTTTAGATCATGCCTAAAAACGTTCGTTGGAGCATACGATGAGTACGAGGAGGGACATCGATCGGACGCATCCTCCTCCCACCACGTGTCCGGTGGCGGTCTTACTGAAAACGCCGATGGGCACCAATAAAACCCCAACCCGAACACAATCCAAATAACCGTCTAAAGAAGATGAGCCAACAAAAGCTGTTTAGGACCGCCGAGGCCCATGAATCCTTGGAGCAAGTGAAACACCTCCCTCGAGGAGAAATAACCATCGGAGAAGCACTTGAGGCGACCGCCCTTACGGCCGGACACCGGCCCGTGGATTATAGAGATGCCGCCGCGATTCAGGCGGCCGAGGTCAGAGCCACCGGAAGAACCAATATCATCCCAGGCGGTGTTGCGGCTGCGGCTCAATCCGCGGCCACTCGCAATGCCAGGCTCCCTCGTGATGAGGATAAGACTAAGCTCGCGGAGATTCTCACGGTTGTATCCCTCTCCCCAAATGAGTTTGAGATCATCCATTTTTACGTTGTTGTGGTTGCAGGACGCAAGTTCAAAGCTTCCGTCGGATAAGCCGGTGACACGAAGAGACGCGGAGGGGGTGATCGGAGCAGAACTGAGGAACGACCCGAATCTGTGCACTCGCCCCGGCGGAGTTGCGGCCTCTCTTGCCGCCGCCGCAAGGCTTAACCAGTCAAACTATTCTCCCACCAGCCCCAACGGCAACAAGCACTTCTAAACCATCTTCGTAGTCAGATCCCAGGGCTTTTCTTGGAATAAAGTGGGGCAGATGAACCACCTCGGACAAGACAAGTTATTACATCACCGTGTTGAACACCAAACCGTCTTTTGAAACTGCTTTTTTTGTACTGAATTTCGTGCACACGAGTGCCATTGTAAGTACGTGCTCTGGCTGTTTCTTTATAACAACGAATTTACAATAATTGATCATGCGTTGACCCGGTCATAATGGACTGCGCGCGTCTCTCCACGCTCGTTCCAATCGTTGACTTTATGTATCCGTCCTTCCATCTATTATCGTTCTTTTTTAACGCATAGTAAAAAAGGGCGCCAAAATTGACCTAAATGGTTGAATAATTGGAACGTCAACCGCCAATAGATTGGATGTACGAAAATAATTTACTATTTGGAATAGCTTCTTATTTAAAATAATTTTATTATCAAGAGATTCTTATTTTTAAAGAAGAAAAATATTAAATAATTTTTATTTTTAAAATATTGTAGATGTGACATCATACTCCATGGCTGCGTGCACTTTCGATATAATTGATGCTGGGGGCACATTTGACCTTGGGAAGAGGGCGTAAGGTAACGATAAGTAATTATTAAGATATTAATTTGATTACTATAAATATTTTGATTAATGAGAATCTAATAAGTTGGTTTACGGAGAAGTGATAGACTAATTACTGATATTTGGGGGGAGGAAGGGACGTGGCAATTGCTAGGGAAGTCCTGGGCAGGGTACGAAGATAAAGATGTTATACATAAATACGTTCACATTTTGAATCGGATGCATCACATCTATATATATCTGGAACGGAGGGGCGTTCTCGTCTCCTCCATGTTAGTTCATTTTGCTGCTTCGGAAACAGTCGACCCGCATAAGGCGCACGCGCCTCCCTCACTCTCCATTTTCATCTCTTTCCAGATCTTCCCGCGAAGATGCCTCTCTGCGATGTGCGTCAGACGAGAAGAGGCGGCGACGCGGCGATCGCCGGGGAAGGGATCGGAATCTTCTACCAAACGTACGGCGGAGGACCGGTGAAAGTGCTCCTGATCGTCGGTAACGATATTCGATTTCCTTTCTCTGATTTTCCAGGCGAATGGATGAGCCATAGATCGGGGTACGGATTCTTGTTTTTGTTGATTGTGAACTGAAATTCGAGACCGAATGTCTCAGGATTTGCTGGAACGCACGACTGTTGGCGGCCGCAAATTAGATGCCTTGCGGGACGGACAGGCCTAACGATGAGGACGGCGGCGAATCTGAGATCGGCGGCGGGAGCGGCGTGGAGGTTTGCGCTTTCGATAACAGAGGAATGGGACGCAGCTCAATCCCCAACAAGAAATCGCAATACACGTGAGTTATCAAAACTAATCATCTCGTTAATCCAATTCCTAATTTGATTTTTCAACAAACAATCATCGCCTTGAATTTTTTCCCAAATTTGTTCTTTACAATTTTGGTAGAGTTTGAAAAATTGAACCTGTGTTTCTCTTCTTGTGGGAAGTGGAAGAAGTCCAAACATAGACTGGTAGGGGACTGGATTCCTAATCCTCAGAATCAACGGACACGATTTCGTTGACCGGAAAATTAGTCATTTCCAAGTTTGAATGATTTGGTAGTAATGGGGGATTTGTGTAGTAATTAATGATTGTTTAGTCGTTCAATAATTCCGTTTGAAGAGTCTAAATTTGGGCTCACATTTGGATAGGACAAGCAAGATGGCGAAAGACGCAATCGCGCTGATGGATCATTTGGGCTGGGAGCAAGCCCATGTCTTCGGCCACTCAATGGGTGAGCAACCCACGAGTGTGGCGCACCCCTTATTTTTCTCTCGTCTAAAATTTACAATATTTAAAACCTAGTTTTGTTTCTTTTTTATTTTTCTCTTTTTCCAGAATTATTTTCAGTAAATTCTCCCTATTTTTTAAATAATAAATATTTTTAGATTTTTTAATATAAATAATTATGTTTTATGATAAAATTATTTTAGAACATTTTTTAAAAGTACAAGTTGTTTTAATTAGATACGTAAACAAATTATTAGTTTTGTTTCAACACGATTGACACATTCTACCATACGATATACTCGAAATTGAATATTTAATATAATATTTAAATAAAATTATCATATAGAACGTGGAATTAAAATTTATATTTAGAACAGTTTATATTTTTACAGAAATATTCAACAAATAGTTTTTTTCTATCAAATAGAGGCATTTCTCATACAACTTAAATTTTTACTTTTTCAAAAGTAATTTATATCAAAGAGAGCCATAGTGACCCGAGGCTAGAATGAAAGGATTGTTTTTTTCCGTGTTCTTTGTATAGTTATAAAATAAATAAATAGGATAGTTTATTATTATTGTACCTTTTATATTAAAAAAAATAGTCTTTTGATAGTTCGTATAAATTCTTGTGCTGCAAATTTGTTATAATGGGAGACTTCTTGAAGCAATTTTTTGGGGCATTTGCAGGGGCATGATCGCCTGTAAGATGGCGGCTATGGTACCACAAAGAGTTTCTTCATTGGCTCTGCTGAACGTAACTGGTGGAGGTTATGAATGCATCCCGAAGGTAAAGTAAAGGTTTCGATTCGATCTCCGGGGCGCTGCGCTTGTGTATCATGAGATTGAACCACTGGTCTGCGTGATAGATCGGACGTGTAACCGTGTCCCTGGCAATGCGCTTCTTGAGGGCAACAACTCCAGAGATGAGAGCAGCTGTTGATCTAGAAACACACTATTCAATGGTTAGCACAGTTGGTTACCTTCTCCTTTTTTTTCTCATCGGTGTTGATAGAACTTGGATTTTATACGGCCTTCTTCCTGCAGAAATACCTGGAAGAGAAGATCGAAAACACGACAAGAAGATCGCTTTTATTCAATGTAAGATGGATGCTCCTTGGGATGTATCAGAGTTCTGGAGGGTTTCTATCACTGTAGTCACATTTTATCTGATTCTGCCGAGCAGGAGTACGTAAAGAATATAAAAGCATCGGGAATGCAATCAAGACATGGATTCGAAGGGCAGCTACATGCCTGCTGGACTCATGTGGTGACCAGAGCCGAGATCGAGTCAATCCGGGCTGCAGCATTCCCTGTTTCGGTCATCCATGGCAGGTAAATTGAGTTGCATTGCACCACTCTATCTAAGAATTCCTGAGTAATCACTATCAATTTGCTCCGAGAGTGACGGTCATTCAATGATGCAGAGACGACATTATCGCTCAGTCGAGGCATGCCAAGCGGCTTGCGGAGAAGTTATATCCATCTGCAAGAATGATTGAAGTGAGTGGCGGCCATCAGCTGATGCACGAGAGACCCGAAGAGGTACACTTGGCCAAGTTTGCTTAATGGGAATCCCCACGAAACTCGGAGATCTAACTACAAGTTTCCTTTACAAATCATATCTTCAGGTGAATAAATCTCTGATTGAGTTGATAAAGGCATCCAAATGCATTACAAATCTACATGAGTGGACGAACATTTCGAACAGAAGCAGCAGCGGTAACTTTGGATTATGTGCATCTTTCTTCATAAAATAATAGCTCATTGCAATTCTCTTCTACGTTTTCAGGATCGGAAGCTTCTGCAATCACGTTGTGGACGACAAAAAGTTCATTGTTCGTTAGCTGCACACTCGACAAACTTTGTGTTTTCCTAATATACATGCTAAGCATCTTCGCATTGGCTTTCAGCCACCTTCGAAGAGGCGTGAAAAGAATTAAGCCTATAAGAGTTGGACCTGCTCTCACTTAAACCGGATCAAGATTTCAGAAGAGAAGGTGACCGTAAGGACAGTCGTGGAGATAGAAACTACTCGCCGGCTCCGTCCCCCCTTCTCATTTTGTTCCACTCTGATCAAATGGGAAGCTGCGTTCTTTACTTTCTCCTTCAGCTTTGTGAAGGGAAAGTGCAGCAGCTTCATGAACGCAATTTTACTCTGTAACTCAGGGAGTTTGATTATATGTGCAATGATTATTCTGCCCGGGGAGTAGAGTTTTTATAAGGCTATTGTTATTTCCAGGAAGATCGTCGCCGTCCTTCCAACTACTCCACATCAATGATGCATTCAATTTAAAATGGTTGGTTGGCAGGGTAACATTTTTTTTGTCTGAAGTTTGCAGTTGGAAATCTTTCGGAAAAAAAAACTGCAATTTCGATCTCCAAATACAAAATTTCGTCTGCCGCCATTCGTGCGACAAAATTGTCATATATTTATTCTGTGTGCGGGAATCTGCGGCAGAAGATCCGCAGTATCATCATCTTCTTCATTTAAGATGCATTACAGAGGGTAGTCGGAAGGGAGGCGATTGGCTGGACTTCACTCTTACTTACTTTACTAGTGTTGCCGTTTATATTGATTATTCTTTTTCAGGGCAGAATTCGAGGAAAATTTTTGGCGGGTTGGTTTTACTTCAAAAGGAGAAAAGAATATATTTTTCTTTTATGGAGAGAGCGGTGGCTATGGCGGCAGCCGGTGATGGTGGGGGTGAGGATTTGAGATGCAGCAAACTTTCGGCTGGTGGGTTGTGGAAGTGTGATCTAATGGCTGTACCCGGAGGATTGCTCTGCGAAAAGCATGCTACGTGGGTTCATGGAAATGGTGAGGCAGAGCAAACTGGTAGTGAAGAGATTGAGGGTGGGGTTCTGGTGGGTATTGTGGAGTTGAGGTTAGAATGCTTGATTTTAGTTTGAAAAGTTCAGATACTGATATTGGAAAAGCTATAATCCTTCATGGGGTGTGAAGAAGAGAGGGAGACCCAAGGGGTCGAAGAATAAGGTTAAGAAAAAGGATGCGGTGGTTGCTGATGATCCTGCAATCACTGGCCGTAAACGTGGGAGGCCGAGGGGTCGAAGAATAAGATCAAGAAGAAAGATCTTACTGTTGAAAATGATGGTGGAATCACCATGAAGGATGTTTTTGTTGGGAATGACACTGCAATCACTGTTCGTAAACGTGGGAGGCCGAAGGGGTCGAAGAATAAGATCAAAAAGAAAGATGTTATGGTTGAAAATGATGCTGGAATCACGATGAAGGATGTTTTTGTTGGGAATGACGCTGCAGTCACTGTTCGTAAACGTGGGAGGCCGAAGGGGTCGAAGAAAAAGATCATAAAGAAAGATCAGATTGTTGAACATGATGCTGGAATCACCATGAAGGATGTTTTTGTTGGGAGTGACGCTGCAATCACTGTTCGTAAACGTGGGAGGCCGAAGGGGTCGAAGAAAAAGATCATAAAGAAAGATCTGATTGTTGAAAATGCTGGAATCATCAAGAATGATGTTTTTGTTGGAAATGATTCCAGAGATAACGTTCGTAAGCGTGGGAGGCCAAAGGGCTCCAAGAATAAGGTTAAAAAGTTCTGTGATGACCATGATTTTGGTAGTGCCTGTACGAAGTGCCGTCAGGTAAAGGATTTGAATGTGGAAGTAAAGAAAGCCGCAGGTGCTGAAGGTGAATATGGACTTGCTGTTGTTGCCCGCAAGAGAGGAAGGCCGAAAGGATCAACTAAAAAGGCGAATAAGATCTGTGATGATCATGATTTCGGAATTGCCCCTAAGTGCAGTGTGGTGGAGGATTTGAATGTCCAAGTTAAAAAGGATTTTCGTGATGAAAATGGAGTTATCATTCATAAGAGGGAAAGTCCGAAAGGTTCAAAAGATCAGAAGAAATCTGGAGAAGAAACCGAATTATGCTGTGGTCCGATATCTGTAAGTGAAGCTCCTTTGAAGAAGAAGACTAAACAACTCAAAGAAATAATGACAATGGAGAGTAGTACACTTGGTGCAGTGGAGAGTTTGAAGACAGGTGATTTTCCTGCAAAAGCTCATTTCTGTAAAGGAGGGCATCAAGTTCTGGTTTCAGTAGTTAGATCGTAAAAGTAGTTAAGATGAAGGCATTTGCTGTGGAATACGATGAACCAAGTTATTTTTTGCTCATCAGGTGTTGGAAGAGAACAGACTCTTGCACATTTCCGGACTACAGTGAAGGATCCTGGGAAGAAGAACAAAAAATCGGTAGGGCAGTTACTTTTCTAGTTGTTTGAATTAATTTGGATACACATCTCATTAAGAAGAGATAACCCTGGTACTCATGACTGGAATCTAGTTCAGCGTTCAACAGTCATAGATTTTTTCTCTATGGCCGCTGTCATGGTCAGGAGGTTTATGTGTAATACGAAAAGCCTTGTGGGTGTAACTGTCATTGTTTGGCTCTATTTTGTATTGCAGGATGCACCTATGAAGAAGAAACGTAAACGCCTTATGTGCCATCAATGCTGTAAAAACAGTATGTCTGAATTAATTATCTGCTCCAAATGCAAGACGAGGCAGTACTGCTCTGATTGCATCTCAGAATGGTAAACAAAATTGCCTAAAACATGTATGACATAAACAAACTGTGACCAGCTAGGAATGCTTACCTTTACATCTTAATTTGTTTTCTAAATTTTTCGTTTGCGTTGTTGTTGTTGCAAGTCTCAACAGGAAAAAGTGGATTATATTGGCTTCATGTCTTCAACTTTTCACATCTTCAAATGTAGGTACCATGGGAGAACCAAAGAAATTGAGCAGTCATGTCCATTCTGCCGCGGCAATTGCAATTGTGAGGCTTGTCTTCAAACTCAAGTAATCTCGAAGGTATTATAGCTCATCTAGAATTGCGATGGTTGATTCATTCATGCATATCAGTACCCATTTACCAACAAGATGTGACCTTGATTCTTGGGAATCTGCCAGGTGGAAATTGATTACTGTAACAGAAACGAGCAATATATGTGCATGCTAAAGTACATTCTGCCCCACTTGATAAAAATACAACAAGAGCAGCAGGCAGAGCTAGATGTTGAATCTAGAATCCGAGGTACTTAAGTTTTAGGTGTACTATCTTCTCCTCCTCCTCTCCCTCTTTTGGCCTATTTTATTGCTCCTTCTGTTACATCAGGCATTGAAATTACTGAGGAAGATGTCCCAGAAGCGCATTGTGAAGATCACGAAAGAGCTTACTGGTGATGTCCTCCATCAACAATAATTTTTCTTGTTTCAGTAGTCAAAAGTTTCGAATTGGCGAAAATGTGACTCTCTTGTTTGCTTGTTCTTCAGTAATAATTGCAGGACTTCTATTTTCAACTTGCACAGGAGCTGTCCTAACAGTCAATGTGGTTATGATATCTGTCTCGACTGCTGTAATGAGCTGAGAAAAGGTTTTCAGCCAAAGCAATGGGATGCTCCCTCGAGAAAGGTGAACTGGGGAGCCAATGAAGATGGAAGCATACCATGCCCTTCTGAGAGTCTTGGTGGCTGCGGATCAAGGAATTTAGAACTGAAACGCCTTCAGCATGCTGCAGGGGTGAACCTGTTAATAAAAAAGGCAGAAAATATCACTCGCAACTACCAGTTGCCATATGCAGATTTTTCTCGAGGATGTTCATCGTGCAATGCTTTTCTCATACCTGCTGGTGCTGGTGCTGGCTTTTCAGAAGTGAGACAAGCAGCTAGCAGGGATTGCAGTGAAGACAACTTCCTGTACAGCCCGGATGTTGGTGATGCCGACTTTGCACATTTCCAAATGCATTGGAGGAAGGGTGAACCTGTTATCGTCAGAAATGCGATTGCAACAGCTTATGGACTTAGTTGGGAGCCAAATGTTATGCTGAAGGCTTTCAAGGCTGTTGCCAGTAAACTGATGAACAGCCCCTTCACAGTGAAAGCCATTGATTGCCGGGATTGGTGTGAGGTAACCTCCTCGCCATCGGTCTACGTTGTGTGTTGAGCGTTGTAGTTTTCCTTAACATTGAACTGCACCACAGCTTGAGATCAGCGTAGATGAGTTCTTCAAAGGCTATTCAGAAGAAAATGGGCATCAAAATGGAGTGCCCCGTATTTTGAAATTAAGAGACTGGCCTCCGGCAAACAGTTTCGAGGAATGCTTGCCTAGGTACTGTGCAGAGTTTCTGGCTATGCTTCCCTTCCCTGATTGCACTCATCCCAAATTTGGGTCGCTAAATCTTGCGACAAAGCTTCCCGAAGGTGCTGCGAAGCCTGACCTGGGTCCTAAAATTTACATAGCTTATGGCCATCCCGAAGATCCGGGTCAGGGTGAGTCGGTCACGAAACTGCATTGTGATGTCTCGGATGCGGTATGCCTGCAAAATTGTGCTCAATTTTTGTGTTCATGCATTCATTCTTAAAGCATCTGCGGTACACTTGAACCACCATCACTTCTCATGCATCAGATGAAGTAAATTTGCATGCTTTTTGCTAACCTGAGCTTCGCAATGAACAAGCCTTAGTTCATTCCACCATCTGGACATGTTTCAATCCGAGAATGTGATTCAGGTGAACATACTGACGCATGCTGCTAAGGAGAGTACTGGAAGCAGTGGAAACGGAGCTGCCATATGGAACATTTTTCGCCGCCAAGACATCGCCAAGTTAACTGAGTATTTGCTGAAGCACCAGAAAGAGTTCCACCATTTCAACAACTTGCCACTGAGCCGTGTAAGCTGCTCCATTCTGTGTGATCCAAAGGTTGCCGATACGCTAATTTCCTCCTGTATATTCTCTTTAGGTCCTGCATGCCATTCATGATCAGACTTTTTATCTCGATGATGTTCACAAAAGACAGTTGAAGGAGGAGTTCGGTAAGAGCTTCTCCCATGCGACTGACTGACTTCCTGAGTTGATGGCAATGTGAACGAGTAGTGGACTGGTAACATCTTCATTTCATCAGATGTAGAGCCGTGGACCTTCGAACAGCACCTCGGGAGGCTGTCTTCATCCCTGCTGGATGCCCTCATCAGGTCAAAAACATCCAGGTAAAGGAGCTGAAATCATCATTCTTTCCCCCAAACAAACTCACCCCCTTACATTTTATGAATCATTTTCCGACCAGTCGTGCACAAAGGTTGCCGTCGACTTCGTGTCTCCTGAGAGTATCCAAGAATGCCTCCGACTCACTCAAGAATTCCGACTTCTTCCTCATGGTCATAGATCAAAGCAGGACATACTCGAGGCGCGTGTGAAGAAGCACCATCCCTTCCTTCATCTTCCTTCCCATCTGCAACTTCTCTGGCTGCATTTTGATGTTTTGAAAACTCCCGCAGGTGAAGCGGCTGGCGGTCTGTGCTGCTAGGTTTGCCGTTGCTGAAATCGGAGAATCGCCGGCCTACAAGAAATAAGGTTTCTGGATGTATTTTGATTTTAGGGTTTTTTTTGCCCCGACCCCCTTTTACACGAGTCGGTTCAGTAGTATATATCTCTACTCAGGAAATTTTCAATTAATGAGAAATTGTTAAATATAATAAAAATAATCATTTTAATTTAATCAAAGCATGTGTAGGACGAAATCTGCCACAAAAATACATTTAAATATTCGAAATAAAATAACTACATAAAATATATTTTAAAAAAAAAAGAAAAAGAAAAAGGCAAACCTCAGCGTCCGTGGGAACTGGTAATCGACGACAATCCAACCAACTTGATGTCTCCAGACGGAAACGAGGAGGAAGAAGAGGGAGGGGAAAGGGAGCAAGATGTGATTTTGATGCCTCGTGCTGCTTTGGCCTTCTCCATTATTCTGTTTGTTTCGTTTCGTTGTTGAAACCTTTTTTTTTCTTGTTCCCTCGATTCTGCCTCCAAGCACAAAGTCTAAGGAAGAGGGATCTGGATCACACGGAAGTTGGGTGGATTCTGACACTTTCTTTTGAGTAGGGAATCTGATAATTTGTGAAGAGGGCAAGGAATATTTCTGGGATTAATTTCAGCCAAAACCTGGAGTTTTCCAATTGGGTTTACATTTCGCATGCCCTTGATTGGGAACTTTTAATCTGGAAGTTGAAAAATGGCAGCTATTGACATAGAAAGTGTGGATTGTGCATCCTCAATAGATGGGGTTGATGATGAAGAGTTTCAAAGTCAGATTCAACGTCGTTCTTCGAGACTTCAAAACAGATTGGCTGCTGTGGCTGGGCTACCTCCTTTTAGCGTCCATGAATTGCTAGAATGCCCTGTTTGCACTAATTGCATGTACCCACCAATTCATCAGGTATGTTTCCACTGGAATCCAGCCTCTGCTTTGATGTTGCGATATCTGAAGGTCTGAGGCATGTTCCATGAAATTTGTGCGATGATCTATTGCATGTAGAAGATAGTGGCAGCTCTGATATTTTTTCACATTGTTTGGCTTCTCAGTTTATTCTCAAATACTTTGTTTGTTTAATGCCCTGTATTGATCATCTTAAGTATCCAGCATAACTGCAAAACCTTTAGTGCAAGCAGGCAATGCCCCATGAAATTCGATGATCCCCTCCCTGTATGCATTGGATTTGATAATACATTGTTGATCACTGGATACATTATGTATGATTCGTCACATCCTCCTTGCTCAAGCATTTTGTTTACAGTGTCACAATGGGCATACTCTCTGCTCAACCTGCAAAACGAGAGTGCATAATAGATGCCCAACTTGCAGACAAGAGCTGGGGGATATCAGGTGTTTGGCCCTGGAGAAAGTTGCTGAGTCGCTGGATCTACCTTGCAGGTTCTACACCTTGGGCTGCACTGAAATATTTCCCTACTACACCAAGCTTAAACATGAAGCGTTATGCAACTTCCGGCCATATAATTGCCCCTATGCTGGATCCGAATGCATTGTGACCGGAGACATCCCCTACCTGGCTGCACACCTCAGAGATGATCACAAAGTGGATATGCACAGCGGATGCACCTTTAACCACCGCTATGTCAAGTCAAATCCTCGCGAAGTTGAAAATGCTACATGGATGTTGACGGTCAATCCAGTGATTTCATACACTTGGTTCTGTAATTGTTTCACCATTAGTTCAGTCTCTCAAGAGTGGTTTTTCCTTGCTTCATCAGGTATTCCATTGTTTCGGGCGATACTTCTGTCTCCACTTCGAAGCATTCCAGCTCGGAACATCCCCTGTTTACATGGCTTTCCTTCGTTTCATGGGAGATGAAGTTGAAGCCCGCAACTACAACTACAGTCTAGAGGTAGGAGCAAATGGGAGGAAGCTGATTTGGGAAGGTACACCGAGAAGCATCCGTGACGGTCACCGGAAGGTTCGGGATAGCCATGACGGCCTCATAATCCAACGAAACATGGCGCTTTTCTTCTCCGGTGGAGACAGAAAAGAGCTTAAGATTCGGGTAACGGGGAAGATTTGGAAAGAACAGCAGCCTCCCGCAGCCATCCCAAATTCAGCGCAGCAGAGTTCTTCTGATCTTTAGAGTTGCCTTGGCGGCTACGCTGCTGCTGCTTCAGCTGTGATAGATACTGTTAAAACAGACTCACTAACAAAAACCAGGCAAGTGTGGGCCCAGACACGTCTGTTTACAGTGGGCCCACAACATCCTTTTAATCTCGAAAAATTAATTAAAAAACGTGAAATATGTTTTTTATAATAATGAAATACATTTTTTATCATTAAAAACTCTTCTTTAGTCTGTTTTAGAAAAATAAAAATTACATTTAATTCCCCTTTCATATTCTCCAAATTTAGTAATTAAATACTATTTAGCATCTTGTTATGTCAATTTCAATGTTACTAGGTAATCGTTTATACTATATTTAAAAAAAAAACAAGTAATATATTGTATTTGATAAAGTATAGATAATGAAAAAGGAAAACTCAATATTTTCAACAAATTTTCTACGTGTATGAAATGAACGAATTGGTCGTTCGAACTTTTGGTCGTTTCGAGCAAAATCAACTTATGGAGAAGAAAGTCAAAATTACAAGGAAAATGAGTACTTCATATTGTGGAAATTTCATAAAAAAATACTAAAATATTCATAAATTCCAAGACATATTTATTGACTTAGAAATACCTTTATCTTGTTAAAAAGTTTGACTAATTCTCAAGATATATAATTTTTTAAAAATTCTTAGTAGTAATTTATAAATTATATGTTTTTTTATTAATTTTAATGATTAATATGCAACTTATTTAATCCGAGTATCAATATTATAGTCGTGTTTGCATCCGTATCCGAATATTAATATTTATTTACTAAAAAAATCTGATTTTTTTAATACAAAATGCAACAACCCCACTATTGATATTTTGTCCATCTGACCTTCGTATCCTAATCAAGAAATGTGCTTCTTACAACGCCTACATGCAAATTGCGCACGTGGATTCAGCGTCTAATCACACTCCTTGTCTTTTCATTCTTGCCAAACTCCCCACATATTAAAATAGAATGGATAACCACCCAATCAATAATATAATATATTTATTAAACATGATAAATATTTCTAATATTTTTTTGATTTTTAATTAAATAAAATTGCAATTTAATGCGTAATTAAAGAAGTATGACACGACACATACCAGAAGAGTTGAAATAATATCGTTGGATAAAAAAACATGGGGTCAAAGTCGTACTCCTCCGATAAGATAATTATAATAAAGTATTCCCTCGTTCTTTCACTACAATGTTTTAAAATTATATATTCTAATTCTATTTTTTTTAAATCGCATAATGGGTTTATTCTTTAAAAATTACTTTTTAAATTTAAAAATTAATGAGCCCACGATTAATCATTTTTATTGTACATAATCTTGGGGGGGGGGAGGGGGGATTGTAAGGTCACATGACTTATGACATCATCTTATATTGGTTACGGATGAAATAAAAGATGAAATTGAGTAGAATGATCATATAAATTTTGTACGATTCATTTTGATCATACGAGGGAAGATCGTTGACAATAATTCTAAAGTTAAGTATATTTGGTTTGGAGTAAAGTAGAAATGGATAATCTCTTAGAAAAGTAAATCAAATGTAAGAAAATCATAAAATCGTGAGAGTTGAATGTTGAAAGTGTATAATATCATGTCATATGGTTCTTTACACGGATTAGGATGACAAGGGTAAATGATGAAGATTAGATTAGGTGTGGTGGTGGTCATTATTGTAATTCTCCTTTTTCGTGGACACATTAAATGGTTGAATAAATGTGGAACACATAATTTGAAATTATGGGTGCGGATGGATAATCGCCATGACCATCGCATCTTCTTCTTCCTGCTGCCTTCTTGACGAATTCCTGCTGTGCTGACTGAGGGCCGCAACGCCCGCCTTTCTGTGAAGTAACTGACTCACATCCTGCTTCTGTCTACTTCATCTCTTCTGCTTGCTGCTGTTTTCAGCAACACCGTGTCAAGGTGTGGCCGCGCCGGAGTCTTATTTCTTCCCTGTGGGTCGTCGGCGGGGTGGAGTTACCCGTTCCCGGTAACCAGATACCTCCCCGTACGACGCCGCGCTGGTCCCAATTCCCGAGGCGGCTGCATACCTGGTTTTGGGCAACTTGTGCAAATAAATAACAGCAGGGCGTGCATTTTTCTATTCTGAACAGTTTGCCCGCACTGGTGAATTGCATTGCGGTTGCATATTCACCACATACGCCCATGGAAACACATCGGAAACAATGAGCTCACCAGAAAACAAAAAGAAAAATTCTTCTCTCATAATCACCCCCTCCTGTTAAATACAGGAACTTTCACTCTCCTTCTTTGTCCGCCTTCACCCAGGTTGCTTTTTATTCAAATCGCACACTTACTGCATTCCCTCACACTCTACAGGTTTCCTTATTCCGCGATGAACCCCGCTTTTGTTCACAGACAAGTTTCTTCCTTTCTGGTTTACTCTACGCTTCTTACTACTTCCCACTGGGGTAGAGAAGAAAAAGAGGAGAGGAAGCAGCAGTATATTTTAATATTATAAACGACAACCCTTCTGGTTAAAACAAAAACCCAAAAGAAAGAAACAAAGAAACAAGGAAAGAAACCAAAACTGGTGAATGGGGGAATGCCGATGACTCAAATGTGTCAGCACACATATGATTTCACGCCCGGTGACCTGACCAACAACGAAAACATGGGCCCCGCATCCCCGAACCTGACACCAACCCTGATAGATACTGTAGTATTTGACATGGATTTACAAATATAACTATTTTTATTTTCACATTTATCCTCAAGTGACCAAATTTCTAAATACCCTATAATCGAATCGGGTGATTCCAAAGTATGGAATACGTTTCCGGATTACAATATATGATCAGATTTGTAAATGATTCTAATTTTTTAGTATTTTTTTAAATGTGTGATTCCCGAATATTGGGATTTCATTTCGAACGTTTTTGAGTTACTTTGGCGTTGACTTGGAATTTCAAATTCTGTGGTATGATGAGTAAATGCGAGATGAAGGTCCAAATTCACATTAAATTTACAATGAAATGAGGTGTGGAGAACACGAAATGTATTTATTTATTTGGATGTAATGAGTGTCTGATTTGCAGACCAACGGTACTGAAATGTGGTTATCGACTTCCGAGGCTGGTGTGGAACCCCAACCTGACACCGAGGCTGGGTGTTTCTTGGCGTTTGATATTTCAAAATTGAATTTGCAAATTTAGGCGTTTTTAGGAAATAAATAAAGCAGTAAAAGTATGCATCGGATCTGCGTGTTTTCAAGCTATAAGACGACTACTCCCTACTGGAGTGCCTCCCTGCGTCTTGTCCCTCTCTTTCTCTCTCTCTCTCTCTCTCTTCCGCCTTCGAACACTTGCTCTTCTTGTCACTCTGGGGTTGAAAAAAATCTGCTTTTTCTTCTGGGTTTTGGTTTTTCTACTGGTTTCTCTTGGGGTTTGATTCTGTTGAGGGGTTTTTGTCTGTGTTTTTGTGATATGGGTGATCAGTTGGTTTGGCCGGTGAAGTATACGGAGCATAAAAATGTCACCAGCGCGCTTTTGAAGAGGAAAAAGGGAGATCGGGATCGGGGGTGTGCTCCAAGAACTGTTAAATTCTCTGTGACTGATCCGGATGCGACGGATTCCTCCGGCGATGATGAAGTGGAAATTCTGCCACGGCGGAGGATTAAGAAATTCGTCAACGAGGTGAGATTCCAAGTGGATTCTGCCGATGCTGCTGTCTCCCCCAAATTGAAGAAGATAAAGGGGAAAGTGAAAACAGAGGAGGAGCCTCTGGATCGGGAAATCCGCAGGAAATTTAGAGGTGTACGGCAACGGCCGTGGGGGAAATGGGCCGCGGAGATACGTGACCCTTCTCGGCGGGTTAGATTGTGGTTGGGTACCTACGATACGGCGGAAGAAGCGGCGATGGTGTACGACACCGCCGCGATTAAGCTTCGTGGGCCTGACGCTTTGACCAACTTTGTACCACCGCGGGTCAAGGCTACTGTCGCGGACAGCAACGACGCTTCGGTTTCCAGCTACGACTCCGCCGGAGAGTTGAATACTTTCTCTTCCCCTACCTCTGTCTTCCGGTACGCGAGCGATCAAGACAGTGAACCCAGCGCCGCGATCAAGACACGCGAGCCCGCCGCGCCCCTGCCGAATGACGACGACCCCAACTCCCTCATCCCCCCCATGGCGGCGGCTGACTACTCCGGCGTGCTCACCGCCGCAGAGAACAACTACTACAACTTCCCGGTGGAGGAGGAGCCATTCTTCAACGAGATGTGCAATTACTTGGATCATAGACTCCCAGATAGCAGCACCGCCATTGAAGATGTGAAATATTCGGTACAAGAACTTAGTAGTTGGCTCCAAATCGATGATTATTTCCATGAAGCCCCCAGTGTCGGATGTCTGATGCGCTGTTAGCCCCCCACACAAAAATCAACACCCTTGCTTCCCAAAATTATTTTATTTGAATTTTCTCTCGTGTAATATTCATTAAAAAAAGAAACCCACTTTTTTTTATTCATGAAAAAATACATTATCCTCTAAAACACCCTATTATTATTATTATTTAATTCGTAAAAAAAAAGGACCAATAGAAATTAAATGGGGTGCCGAAATCAGGGCCAATAATTGGGGGGGCGTCCAGGGCGAAATAATTTAGTCAATTATGCCGCGCTGCGTAGAGATGAATCACCCAACGCTTGACAGGCGCATTTGAACTCTTGCTGCTTCCAGTGCCTGCATTCTGGAGCTGGGTTCCTTCCTTTCTTTTCTATGGGGATGAGAACGAACTCGCAGGGCGTGATTAAGGCACGTCAGTGCGGTTATTGTTGCTGTTTTTTTATCGAATTTAGGACAAGTACCATAAATTTGTCTGTCGCAACATTTACTGCACACGCACATAATGTGGGGAGGGGTGGTTGCTATGCCTACGCCCCATAAATTTCAAAATAATGCTTGTTTGTACCCTTCGCAACTCCCCTCAGGGATAGAGCTTGAAGGACCCGATGCTGAGGATATTTTGGAAGGGGGGTGGTGGGAATTGACTCCGGCGGGGAATTGCTCGTCGGGAAATGGGGATTAACGGCTACTGTATAGCGAGTTAGCTTAAAAGCTGGCGGTGTATAGAGGGGGAGGGAGGTGAGAATAAGTGTAGGCAGGGACCGGAAATTATTTCTTTTTTACATGGAGGGGGGCCGGTGGGCGCGCGCAAATATTCCCAACAGCAATGCCAGGTGTTAGAGGATGCCCTTTCTGCTACTTTCTTACTCTCTTCTCATGTCTTGCGTATACTTCAATCCACTCGCCCCGTTTGACCAGTGATCATCTTCACCTTGACTTGTGCGTGCAGTCGCCGGAGTCATCTGATCTTGAACTTCAGATTAATGGAGATGGAGATTTCTCATGCATTCCGGCAACCCCACGAGTTCCGAGGATCGATTGATTGATTCAGAGTGGTGAGACGCAGCAAACAGTTGCAGTAAGAGTGGGAGTGGGAGTCCCCCGGAGGGCTCCGTTGCGTTTAGAGTTAGATGTCGGAGGGGGGTTATTCCTTTTGTTTGCATGAGTTATTCGTAAGTGTTAGGACCACACGTGTGCCTCTTTGTTTTTGGGATGCTCCTTGGACCACTTATTCCTCGCTTTTCTCTTTTCTTTTCTGGGTTTCCGTTTGGGTTTCAAAATTAGGAGCATCTGCTTTTCTCTGCAATCCATGCTACAGCAGATGAGATGAATTCACCCTCTTCCTTCCCTCCTCGTGATTGTTGGCATGGCAACAGGCAACAGCAGCACCGTGTCTCCTCATTGGAAGCCTTTTCGAAGGCGGAGCGGGCTGTCGGCCGCGTGGAGCGCTGCCAGCGCTTCCTGGGGAAGAAGGAATAGATGCCGCAATTCATTCCCTAACAACCGTTATTTATCAGTAAACCATCCCGGCTGCGGGGTTCAGTGTACGGACTCCGTTTGTCTGTCTGTTTTTTTTTTTTTTCCTCTTTCTCTCTCCTGATGTCGGGGTGAGGTGTGAGGGGGCAGCAGGGTAATGATGCCCACGTGGTATTTTCTTTTCTATTTTCAGCCTTAAGAAAGCTGAACTGCGAGTGGGCCGGCCCAACTAATCGGGGCTCCCAAATGGCCGACATCCACTCGCTGGCCCTTTTCGTTTTGCAGCAAAATAACTTTCCACTTTTATAATCGTACACTTCAGATTCTCCTTGGTAGATAGTTTTGAGTTCATTTTGAAGATTGCTGCTTTTTAATGGTTCAACACGACCAATTCACAACAAGCTTAAAAACGGTATGGTATGCAGTACAAAATGTAACGATTATACCGTTTCGAAACTCGTTCCGAACAGATTGTATTGATTGGATAATTTAGTAGAAGCCTTTTGTATGGTAAGAAGTTTTAAATTAAATAAATAGTTTAATTTGAAATTAATTCCAGACAAATTTAAATATTCTCGACATATGTTTATTAAAAACGATATGTCGAGTTTAAATCAATTCTTAGTATTTTTTAATCTAATGCGAGTTAAGTACAATTTTTCAAATTTAAATTAATTATTATATGATAATCTAATGTGTTATTTATATTGGAGAGGGGAGAATGGGGCAAGCAGACAGGCCCTGTCTGTGAACCTGGGACTGGGAGTCCTCTTCCCATCATAGAAACAGAGAAGCGGAGACTTGGCTTCTACGAATCGGACACACTCTGTCGAAGTCATCTCAATGGCTTAGAAAGAAAGAGAATGCGCGACAGAATCATGCGTCTTTAAGGTAGAAAGAAGAAGAACCACGTGTGTGTTTTCATCAAAACAACGAACTGGGCTGCAGCCTGCAGGCGTCGGATTGGGTGGGTTTGCTCGGTGCCATTTGGGCCTCCGGCGATTTTGAAGGTGGTGCCTGGTTGATGTAAGTGGACAACTGAACAAGGCCGAAATGGCTCTTTCAGTGTCCCTCCTTTTCGGGACAACGAGGGGCACCAATCGCTAGCACTCTGTTACATTTGGTTTTTTAGGTTTGTTTGCTTCTGTTACGTGTTATTGCTTGCTGCCTTATAAAGTTGCTTTGCTTTTTATGTGAGTGTCTGCTTTTCTTGGGACGACGATCATGTTTTGGCTTTTGGGATTGTTGAGGACTTGCCAATAATTGTTTTTACGCGGCGCTGGCTTAATGTGGATTAGGTGTTTGTATAATTTTCTGAGAGAGCCTTTTGTGATCTGATCATGATTGTGTCCTTTTGATCTAATCCTCCTTTTAACTGATTGCCGAATGTGCCTTATTCAGACCTGCGGTTTGAATCAAGAAAAAAATATCAGATGGCTTTCGGGACGAAAAGGTGGTTGTTTTGGGGTCGCAATCTTGCTCGGTTTCCTGCTACTAACTACCACTTGCAAAAGGTTGTGGTTTCTGAGCCACAGTCTCCCTCCCTTCAATTATGAAGCCCCATTTATCTGAAGAGAGCCACACCACAACACAGGAGGTTTCAGCGTTATGAAACGTAGTGGGGTTCTCTACTTCAGGAGCACTGAGTAACTCACTACCCCTGCTGTGAGCACTCTTGCTTCCCGCCATGGAATCCACTCTGCTATCTCCTCCTGAGGGCTTCTCCAATCGTTGTTGGAGTGATGACTCATTTGATGATGACTGTGCTTACTCATACATAGAAATGGATCCAAGATCGCCTCCCTCGAAGCGGTTCATCCATGTCTCATCCGACTCCTGGTTCAGCTTTCCGCTATCTGGTCATATCAATCCTGATCGGATGCTCCGGGATGGTCTAATCATACCCACTTTGTCGAGGACAAAGAGGCTGATCACCCTGATGCCTTAAACCACTTCATCTCCTTTCCCTCTTCCACAGCACCACTACTGAGTCAGGTCTGCTGCGTGTCGATGAAGAGGATATGGAGGTTTTCCATACGAATCATGCACAGGTTTATGATGAATATGAACTGTGCAAGTATGACTGTGATCCAGGATAAGAAGCGGTACCGGAATGCAACCCCGGAGGTCACCGGCATCCGCTGCGAGGCGGCGGTGTCCGACTCCGAGAGCTCCATCAATGAAGCAGTTCTCCATTGCAAAAGAACTGGGAGTAGTATGATTTCAATGTATTGAGATTCGTTCATTCTGTGCTCATGATCTCATTGAATGCCATTTCTGATGTAATGGGTGAACACCAGAGAGTGTAGCCCAGCACTGTAAACGTTGTTTACGTCGACCCAGTATAAAAACGGTGTCGTTCTATACTACTCTAGGACTCTTCACAGTCGAAAGTACACTACTGCAAAAACCTTGACAAAACCCTCTCAGGGCTCGAGAGATATCTTCATCAAGCTCACGGCGATGGCTTCTCGGCTTCTGTCGGCGCCGAATCGGCGGTTCCGTTGCGCGAAATCTTGTTCGTCATAGGGGATTGGAAAATTTTCAGGTGCTGCTCCATGTTGGTGGGGATTCTTTCGGAGTTGTTCCACCAATTCGATTTCGGTTTCCTGTCATTGGAGACGGTTAGGATGTCCGTGTCGTTGGGGAACAGGTCGCGGAAGACGAAGGCGTGGATGATCGTCGTAATTAGAATCGTCGCAACGCTGAACATCGCTGCCGCGCAGAGAATGAGCGTTAGGACTCTGGTTTCGGTGGTCGGCGCCGCCTCGTAGTATTTGATTGTAGCCACGGCGGCGCTTGCCGTCGGGACCGTGTACGCCCACCACGCAAGCGAAAACCTGTAAGCATTTGGGAAAAGATGATTGTTAGTGCTATTGTTGATTAAAGCTGGTACTGTGTTTATCTCAGATCTGTTGATTACGTACTTGAATCCTCGGAAGAAATCAACGCGAACCGCCTGAAAAGAGACAGCAAAGAAGTTGGGCTTTGTGAGGTTCAGTTTCATGGTTTCTATGAATCATTGCGCTATGAAATTGGATCACTGACCAGTGATAGATAGAGGAACAGAGCAGTGAAGTATGCGATTCTTGACCCATTCCCGAAGGAACCTTCAATTTCCGCCCATGCTATTGCTGCTAAGCTCGGAGCGGCAACCAAGAGAAAGAAGACGGGGTGAAGCTCCTTCCTAAGAGTCTCGTTTGTTGGAAGTCTCTGATAAAGAGTGACGAATACCACTATGTAATGAACCATCCCAACAGCGAAGAAGAAGATTGGAGCCTCTTTGAGCCCCATTGATGCCCCTAGCCAGGATCCAACGAAGTTTCCCACAACCGCTAGAAGATTTGATGGGTTCCCTGTTTTCGAAAGCCGTCGTTCGCCACGCGACATCCATTGCCCGTATAACTTGAGCTCGAGGCCGAGAAGTGGAACCATGAGCAAGTACCAAAGCCAGTGAGGCAGAGACTCCGACATCGAGGGAGGAAGCCCGAGGCACAAGAAGAGAAGGGATATCCATGGAGCGAAGAAGAAGTTGACACGAATTGGGTGGCAATATTCTTGGCGTACAGCCTCGAAGTACTTGATGCTTTTGCAAATGTAGGTTGCGGAGACGATCGAGATCAATAAAACCTCCAGGGCCCAGAAAATGAAACTGATTTCCAAGCGGCCATGGATGAAGTTAGCAGTGTGTGATGATGCAAGTGACTTCCACATAATGGCTTGCATCCCAACTCCAAGACAGATATCAAACGATGTGATCGGAAATCGTAGCAGAAAAGGCCATGTCTCGTCTCCCTGAAGAGCTGCTTTCCCCAAAGCCTGCATTCACAGAGGAAACATCAACACAATATGGTTAGTTCATTTCCCTTCGAAGCATACATAGATTCTTGCATGTATTTGCTGTAGATGCACACACAACTTACCGTTGTCCGACGAGCGGCGGCGATTTTAGCCTCTGCAGCGCCAACAGCAGCCGCAGCAGTGTCATCTATCACGAGTATGATCTTGTCCATACCAACTCACAACCTAGCGATCGTGGAACGAGCTTAGGAAGTGACTGGCTTTTGTTGTGATGCGATGAGTTGACAAGAAACCCATTCCACCATTTTATAGCATTACCAGATCCCCGCATTAAATTGGACAGAAGTCATCCTCAAATCAGAGAACACTCTCTGGCAAGCCTACTTGGGTATGTTTGCTGTCAGCCGCTGACTTTGCATGTGTCGCTCATTTATTTATTTTCGATTTCACACATTTTTTTTAATTTCCTTTCCGTCTAATATGTGATCTTAATTTAAAAGCAACGTGCAGGGAAGTACAACATCCACATGGTTGAATTCAAAGGGTAAAAATCTTTATGTTCAGGTTCAGTCTCCAATATCCCATGTCTTTTACTAGATGCCATCTACATTTCATCGTTTCCCATTGCATTACTCCAACTATTCAAAATGAGAATTGAGTTATGGAATCTTCTTTCTTAGTGGTTGCTCCCATGTGTTCATTTAAATACACCAGAAAGGAATGAAGCATGTGCATTTTCCCATCTATGAAAATGAAATGAAATATTTCAAACTAACAGGGAAATGGAAGAATGGAAGAAGGCCAGACGAGGGTATTGAACTCTGCACCGGCGCTTTTTCCGACGTGGGATGGCGCGGCGTAGGCATGAAGCGTGGCAAAGCAGTGGAGACGCACACCAGCACAGGTATAATTACTGGTTATTCGGCAATCGCAACGGGAGTAACTCAACAATGATTAGAAGTGCATTGAAGGGAGTTACCCACGTGGCACCCGGTGTCGCCGCGAGAGTCGGACACGGATGCGCACGGTATCTGGTGCCAGATTTTCCTCCCTGGACATAGATTTTGCCGTATCCCTCGGTCACACCAACCCCATAGTACTTTACTGAGACGGTTTATGATTTTGAATTATCACACACTCAAGATTTAATATCAGTGACCAATTTTATTACACACGTGTCAGACAATTGTTAGGAAAAGTAATTGAATGCGATGCTAATAACATTTTTATATGTAAAATAAATTGATTCCATTTCTAAATAGGGCCCACACGGGAGATGGCTGTTTCCTCCACGTGGCTATTTTGGGTGGGAGTAGCAGCACATTTGTGGCTCGATGCGTGTCGTCGTTGTTGCAGAGGGATTAGGACATGAACACACGATGAATATGTAAAAAGAGGTAATAATTTGATACATAAAATGGTGAAAAATTGATAAAATAGTCACTGATACACTCTTTAAGTTAAAAAATTTATACTATGATCATTTGATTTTCTAACATAATGTTTAAGACATGATCAGATTTCTAATTCATTCGAAAAATTATGGTCAATGATCATCCCCAAATTATATGGTGCAGTTTCGAAGTCCTATTAAGCACGCGGATGCATTGTTATTGTTATTGTAGTTGAATTTCATTTAGGGTTCAGTGCGTTGTGGATGTGCATATCAAGTTTAATTTATTGGTTCAGTACCAGTGTTTTAAATAGTAAAGAAAACTATGAATTGATAATAGAAATAATTAACGATTTGATCGTTATTAAAATCGTGATTGAATTGCTAAAAAAGCATAAAACATGATTAAACTATCATAACCAAATCGTGATAATTTAATTCAATTAGTATCATCAATAATTTTGAATGATTCTTGATTCAATTTTGATTTTTAAAATACTATTTGGGTGTATGTGGATTTTGTGTACATAGATTATTTTTGGCCCGCCAGGGATCTCTGAGCATGAAAAGTGTCTTCTTTTCCACATAGGCTGGAGGCAACAACCCCTTTGTCCGAATTCGGGTCTACTTCGATGCGTGTGACGACCTTTTCCGCCGGCGGGTCGGAGAATTTGAGATACTGCTCGATGATGATATCCGCATTTCTCGTTAGCTTGCGAGCCCATCGCCTGGGCCTCTTGTTGCTGATGGCTATGGCGACGTCGTTGGGGAAAAGTCGCCGGAGGACAAAGGCGTGGATGACGGTCGTCACGAGCAATCCGGCGACGGTGAGTGTCGCCACCGAGCACAGGATCAGCGTCAGCGCCTTCGTCACAAGACTGGGTGCGACGTCTGTGTACGTCATTGTGGCGATGGCGGCGCCGGTCATCGGGAATGTGTAAGCCCACCATGCTAATGAGAACCTGTAAAACAGGGGAGAAGTTTGGTGGTTAGCATCGAAGTGGAAGGGAATGCTAATGAGACGCCGGCGTGTGTTTCAGCTTACTTGAAGCCCCTGAAGAAGTTGACACGGACAACCTGATGCAATGGAAGAGAACAATGGAGTTAGTTCCATGGATGATTCGTTCAAGAAAATGAAGCTCAGGGGAAGACTAACCAGTGCGAAATAGAGGAACATGGCGATGAAGTAAGGGATCTGGGAAGCATAGCCGAAGGATCGAGTGATCTCAGCCCAGGCCATGGACGCCACGCTCGGCGCCGCGACGAAGAGGAAGAAGACGGGGTGAAGCTCCCTGGGCAGAGTCTGGGTTGTGGGAAGCCGTTGATACAGAGTGACAAACAGGACGGTGTAGTGAGCTAACCCGACGGCGAAAAAGAAGATGGGTCCTTCCCGGAGTTGCATTGATGCTCCAAGCAACGCTCCGACGAAGTTCCCGACAATGGCAAGATGGTTGGAGGGGTTGGCGATCTTGGAAAGCCGGCGATCCCCACCGGACATCCAGTCTCCATAGATCTTAAGCTCGAGGCATAGGAAGGGGGCCATGAGCAGGTACCAGATGAAGGGAGGCAGAGCTTTGGAGATCAATGGTGGATGTCCAAGGCATAGGAAGAGAAGGGCGATCCATGGGGCGAAGAAGAAATTGACTCGAACTGGGTGGTGATATTCACGGCGGACGGCTTCGAAATAGAAGACCATCTTGAGAATGTATGTGGAGGACACAATCAAGACCAGAACAACGGCGGCGAGCCAGATTATGAGGTTGATCAGAGGACTGACATGGAGGTATTGTGTGGAGGGCGAGGATGCGAGGCTTTTCCACATGATGGCTTGGCTTCCAACTCCGAGACAAATACCAAAGGATGAGATGGGGAAACGCAGAAGAAACGGCCATTTCTTGTCCTTTGGGAGGACTGTTTCCTCTGCAGGCTGCAGTGGAAAAAAAAAACCAATGGTTATTATCAAATTCTAGTGCACCCCACTGAAATCGCAGGGTATATGATTATACCTTGAGGGTTTCAAGCTCAGGTCCTTCCAAGGCATCCAAATATCGTTTTACGGGTAAAGTTTCAGGGGCCGGAAACTGAACTTGGTGCTCGATCTCCGATGGGTTGCCACGGAAATTGGATAACTGTCTATGAAACGTTCCGGGGTGGGTTCTGAAAGGTTCATAACTCTTCATCTCATCAAGCGTTGACTGAGGATCAGCTTCGGGTGGAGGTGGTGGCATGCTGATGGAAACAAATGGTTCTCCCTGTGCCGCGGATGCATTCTTCTCCTTTTCCACCTGAGATCAATCAAACTGTAAGGAAACTACTATGTTCAGTTGTTCAACTACAAAAATGGTAACTTCTTACAATTGGGATTCTTGCAGCCTCATCAGTGACAACGCTCACCGAAACCAGCTCCCCAAGAACGGAATCCTGGATGTTCTCCATGGGAAATCGGCTGGTCAAATCCAGTAACTGCAAATGGAAATCACTTAGAGGGCAGAATCTTCAAGCTCCTGAAAGATTCCGTTGTTGTGCTGGGAATGGGACATAAGCCAATATTTATAGCAAGCAGATAGCGTGCATTAGCTACATTCAACAGAAAGTTAAAGCATATTAGAATAAAACGGATGCAGGGAGGGGCCACTTTTGTTTACGTGACGCTTGCACAGAGCTATCATTACTAGTCTCAAAGCAGTCATCCACTGAGAAACATTTGGTCTCTCTAGTATCGCCTTCCACATATATTTCTAGCTATCCTTCGTACGGCTTTCCTTTAGGTGAAAAAGAAAACCGCACACAAAGTTGCTCGTCACTCCACTTCCAGAAAAATACACGTAACTAACTGATGACCAAAGTTGAATCGACTGTTCCCTTGAGGGGTGGTCTAAAGAGGAGGCTAATATCATGTACTTGCCCTTGACGAGAATATGAATTGCAAAAAGCTTACGGAAAATTCATGGCAATTTTGGAAAGCATCCACTAAGTTGTGCAATAGAAAAGGGAAGGTTCAAGAATCCGTAGTTGCGAGGAACGATCTGGCAAGCATAAGCTATTCCTCCCTGAGAGAATGCAGGCGAAAGGCTCAAGAAATGAACTTACAACTTTGGGGAATATCCACTGAGTTGCAATGTTTGAGAAAGTGGGAAAGCTGGGGAAAGGAGAAAGAAGGTTCGTGAATTCAAAGAGCAATTCAATTCAACTTCAATACAAGCATCACTTATAGAAAGAAATCAATGGACTCCACATTGTTACATAGATCTTATGGATTTTGGTGCATGAGTCCTGTAAACTAGTAAGCAAAGACCAAGCTGAAACTATCAAACCGTCACTGACACTCATTAGAAAGTCAAATTGCTGAAAAAAATAACAAAGAACAGGGTTTCCTCAAGGGGGAAACTATGAAAAAGCAGTCATAATCAGAGAAGCAGTCACTGATGATGGATGCAGAAACTTTGCAAGACCGCCACCTCTCGTAACGTTTAAGCAAATTTCTTATCTTTCAGTGGTCCTTTTGGGATTTTACTCAGGACCTTGGCGTCGAACACAGCATACTGTTTCTTGAGTTCTGCCTCGGCCTTCTCAGCGAAGGCATCAACCTGGTCCTCATACTTCTCGTACAACACGGGAACGGAGTGCAGCAGTACAAAACCTGAAGAGAATCCAGGCGAAGCCAGTCACTAATTTCTTCTTCTTGAAGAATTAAAGTGATGTGTGCGATACTGATAACTGTCAGGAGCTATTACTTACAGATGTAAAACAGGGTGAGGAAGTTGAAGTGGCCACCTAGAATTGAAAGGAGCCAAAGGCCAGCTACCACCTGAAATTCCACAACAAAATTAACAAAGAAGTGAATTCTTTGTGCCAATACTCGATAATGCTATATGAACAACTCAAAGAATTAGACACGAAAAGGAAAATGGACATACAGCCAGGAACTTCTTAGGATCCTTTCCAGATGCTATAGCTCGAAGCTCAGCAGAAACAGCGTTCACTTCAGTTCTAATGGCTGAAGCAACAGCAAGGACAGTATCCTCTGGAATAACTATTTCAGGGATCCGTGGTGGGGCTCTGTGAAACATAAGCATAAAATAAGAATCTTGGAGAAAGCAAAGATTTGAAGGTCTTGAGTCAAGAAGAGTACTTGTTGATAAATTTTGATGCGTTAGACCACAAGAAAAGAAGCGCCAAAGCAACAATTAGAATGTGACAAACTAATGTCAGCAGGTGATACTCAATCAGTTCAAAAAGCACCCAGAGTACGCTGACCGATCCCAACACACTTGCAGTAACTTTCTTGTCTCTCCACAAGAAAATATCAGCCGCTGCAAAAAGAGACCGTCTTTGTCAAAAAAAAAAAAAAAAGCAAGCCTTTTCATCAAGAAATGTACACCATTTTGAACAAGGACCACACTGATTCAAAAATTCAGCCTAAAATTTAGTTTGATACACGCGCACAAAGTGATATAGCGCCTTAGAAACCCTATCCCTTGAAAAAATCTAAAAGCAACGACAAATGGTGGTCCTGAAACAAAATTATAAGTTTTTCATCAGGCACTGCAATTGCAACTGAGGTCGTACATAGAGACAAGCAGCAAAAAGAAGGATGATAGCTAAGTAAGACAGCTGTAAACTCTACTTGCAGCGATGAAGAAACCTGGCGCTTCACATCACTCAAATAAATTGCCTAAGAACGAAACTAGAAAGCACGTACATTTTATTTTCCCGAGAATGACAACAACAAGGCGCTCCAAAAAAGAAGGAAAAAAAGTAAAGAACTTGCAAGAGAATAGAAAAGCGTAAACAAAGAAAAAAAAAGTCTGAAAAGCATAAAAAAGAATCGAAAACCCTCAACAAACACCGCGCCATACGTTTTCCGCCGCCTAAAACCTTGTGAACCGGTTTCTCCCGACCAAAGAGGCGGTAGATCTTGGCCTTGGAGGCGGATGCCGCCGCCTTGATACCGTGTTCGTCGTCAGAAGAGTCTGAAGACGAGGAATCGCCACCGCCTAATTTTTCAGTGATCTTATCAAGCACGGATTCGTGCGTCTCCTTCTCGGCTTCTTTATCGGCCATCACTCTAAGAATTTTTCCGAGCACAATCGGAGCCGGCGACGGAATCTAAGAATTAGAATCTTTCCTCCGGAGTGAAATTGAATGCGATAGAGAGAAACGGAAATGCGACTGTTTAAAAAAAAAAAAAGCAGGCTAGGTTCGGGTTCGAAGCCTCCGGTTCGGACCAACCCGAACCTGATCTTTTTCTTCGTAACGTGAATAAATCCAGAGAAGAGATTCCAAATCCCCTTGATTCGTTCGAGCCCGCCGTTAAATCTAACGGAAAATTCTAACTTTTTAGCAACGTCACATAAGAGAAAAAGAAATATAACGATGGGTTTTAACGGCGTTATCGCAAAAGGTAGCAAGAAGCGGACATGTGTGCCCTCATGGAATGTTCGGAGTGGGCCATATGTTTTTATTTATTGGGCCCTGCCTTTTGAGCCCAAATTGTATGGACTATTAGGGAACTCAATGGGCTGGATGAAGTTGGGCCTGGACCGTCAGCTCAAATTGGTACAAGGATTGGGCTGACTGGGTTTCAAGACGCCCTAATTCTTTCGTTTTGGTGTACTGTATATAATAAGCTCCTGCTTTGATTTTCTGAGAAGGATTTACCGCCGTCCCGAACCGAGATCGGAGCCCATGGCGAAAAATCGCGCTCGAGAACCGGATCTTGAACCTACTTCCGATGAAGAGGAATCTGGATCTGAGTCCGAGTCCGAGTCCGAGTCCGAGGTGGAGTCGGAGAGAACTCCAGAAGCGGCGCCTGCGCCCAGCGTGCAGCAGTCGCTGCCGCGGGATCACGTACAGTCGGAGGGCAGCGACGCGGGACCTGAATCCGAAGAATCTAGTGACGAGGAGGCGCCATCGCCACCTGAGCCCGCTGCCATTGTGGAGAACGCTACTTCGAAGAAGAAGGGTAATGCTATCGTTCCCTCTCAGTCAAGTATATCATCCGAGCCTTCAACTCCGTCCTCAAAACTGATTGGAAGCAAACGTGCGGCTGACTCGAAGGACGTGAGTCATAAGGATTCTAAGAAGGTAAGGAGGAAACTCGACACAGCACCCGAGTCTGAAAAGAGAAACGGATCCAAAAAGCCATCTTTTCAGAGGGTTTGGAACGGTGATGATGAGGAGGTGGTTTTGAGAGGGATTCTAGAGTACAGTGATACAAAGAAGTTAGACCCTTATACAGATATTGCGTCTTTCCATGAGTTTATCAAGGAAAAATTGCAAGCAAATGTGAACAAGGATCAGCTGAGGACCAAGATCAGAAGATTGAAGGACAAGTTTACGTTGAACAAGAACAAAGAAGTAGATGGTGAAGATCGCGTCTTTTCCAAGCCACATGAACAAACGGCGTATGAGTTATCCAAACAGATATGGGGAAAAACGAACATGGAAACTGCAGTGCGCAGTTCTATTTCCAAATTGCCAAAGCAGACGAAACCAATCAAGGAAAATGGCTTCCTTGAGCACAGCAATGGTGTGATACCAGAAAATGGGAATGTTGCTGTTAAGACTGGTGCAGATGATGGCCCAGTGCGGAAGAATATTCCGAATTTGAGCAACGATTCTGGAAGATCAGCTGCAGACATGGAAGGTATGGTTCAGAGGATTGGAGAGTGGATTTTCGAGGGAGAGAAGGTGGTGGAGGGTAGTAAACAGTGGAAGAATCTCAAGCTACGGGAGATGGAGGCTTACTATCAGACTCTGCAGGTAAAGTTTGCGAGGACTAAGCTGGTAATTGATACCTTGAAGTCTTCGAATGCTTGAGTTAGCAGCTGGGTGCGGTTCGTACTTTCCCCAAGTTTCCTTCATGGTTTTGCTCGCTGATTTTGACAACAGCACGTTCACGTTTGCCCTTTAAATTTCAACTATTGTTCAGCGAAGGAGACGGGCTCCATTGTAGGATGGATGGAGTCAATTTTTGTGCCTTTTTGTCTCATCCAATTATAAGTACGCATCTTTTGATCATGCAAATTTCATCCGCATGCGGACCTGTAAAATGCCCTCCAAAAGCAAAAAAGAATCTTTGATTGTGGATCTGTAACATCATTGATTGGAAAACCAGAATCAGCATCTAAACAGAAGGATGAGTTGAATAGACGCACCACAGACACTCACATTGAGAAGAGAAGATTTCTTTTTCAATGGCGAAGTGGAGAAGAGAAGATACGAACAGGTTCACCAAACAATGCCGCTTGCAAGGAGGGACATGGATTTCAGCTTGTCACACATTCGTTTGCCCATCTTTCAGATCTCCCACTTCCTCAGCTCCATGCCATCAGGGGGGCTCCCTTCCACTTTCTTGGCACCGACCTCTTTCCAGTTTGTGGATAGCACAGTTCCATTGGACTCGTACTTTCCAGGTTACGGACAGGACATGAATGCTATGAGAAAAACACAAATCCAGAAAGTATAGGTGCATGCTCAAGGACGGCGGGTCTTACAAGAGATTTCTTCATGGCCCTCCTTGCGTCTTCATCAGCATCGGCGTAGAGTTCTCGGAAAAATTTGTTCACACCTGCATCACCGTCCAGTTTCTCTTCTTTTTCCTGAAATAAGAGTTTATATCATGTTTAAAGCGCGTTAAGAAAGAAGGCCAATAACAACATGCCTCTTTTTTCACTTGGGCTTCCAATTTATCCCAATCTGCCGTTTTTGATTTAGAGGACGGATATGGCAGCCTTTGAGTTGCTGAACAACGGAAGTACAGACAGCATCAGTGTGAATGTCGACAGGTAAGGATGACAAGTGCATTGCATGCTAAGTTCCAGAAAAAGTTAACCTGCTGGTGCATTGGTTGTTCGAAACACAACGTCCTTCCTATATTCAAGGGATGCCCAGTTCAAATTGTCCGCTTTATGAAGCCTAATCTCCACTTTTGTAGACATAACATCATATCTGCATTTCTCAGGGACTATCTGTAGGTAAAAGAATTCATATTAGCACGTGAGGAAACAGCAGGATATGCAATCCTATGTAACATCATACGTCTGTACGAAGAACACACAAAAAAAAAAGGAAAAGCAGCATGCCATTCATAAAGAATTGGGAAGGCTATTTATCCTCTTCCATCCATGGAAAACACAAGAACGGAATAAAAGTGCAAAGTCAGACAACTTGGATCACCTTTCCAAATAATCGAGGCTGGAAATGATATGCATCTTCCCCAGGCACATCTATTTTCACGGAGAGCTAGAGACAAAAAAAGGGACGGGTGAATGCTAGCTTGGAATTCTCAAGGGATAGGTGACGAAAAACTGGAGCAGTGACTTACAATCTGTTCACCAAAGTCAATGTGCACATTACTGGCTGGTATTCCTTTTGCAAATACCGTAACCACAACGTCTTCCAATTTTTGGTAAAATTCATGTCTGTTATTTTACAAAAGGGGCATGGCATAAATCGAGTGAGGAAGCAAAGAGAAACCACCAATCCATACACTTTAGCTGTTTTTCTGTATGCAGATTAATCAGGATTGTTCAATGAAGATAACATCAACAGCCAATAAGAAATTAGATATTAACCTGTATTTGGGTTTGGGTGCCACTGCTGAGGTTTCTGGAATGGTTAAACTAACATTCGGATGCAAATTATTGGCGGTCGCGACCTGGGGAGGACCCAATTCTACAGCATGTTTGGGAAGTTCCAAATTTTCCGCTAAAGAAAAAAGCAAAATAACATGAGAAGATATGGAAAAAAGCAACAACGTTTCAACTAAGATTTTACTATGATTGAACTGAGCAAATAGCATGCTTGCATACACCAACAAAATTACACTGTTCTTAGAGGTTAGACGGGTGATAGCCACATTACCAGCTATCAGCTCATTGCATTCTTCAATCCGCTTTTTGAATCTGGAATCACTTGGCGCCAAAGAAGCCCCGTTCTCTAGTGCTGTTTTCGCAGTTGGGTACTCTTCAAGCTTCATGCATGCCACACTGAACAGGGGAAAATCACAATGTAAGAAAATTATCACCCAAAGTGCCAAAGAGAACCCCCCATTACAAACAAGCACATGGAAAACCACACAAAATCTTTTCGTATCCATCTCACTAAAATCTACAGAAAAATTCACCCTTTACGAAAATAGGCCTTAGCATTGACCGGATCCAACTCGATTGCTTTATTTGCATCAGCCACCGCCTCTGCGCGTCAAAACAACCATCGTAATGCGGCAGAATCACAAGCCTCGTGATAATCAAATAACAAAAATCTAGAAACCCGGACAAATTGATCTCCTGAAACCATGATCGTGAGCAAAGGCAAAAATAAACTCCTGAAAGATAAGTGGATATAGGAAGTCAACTACAGGAAATCTATACAGAATCCGCAAATCCTAGACTGGAAAGATACTCACTCTTTACAAACATACAAGACAAAGATAAGACTCTTCCTTCATCAACGAGAAACACTTAACAATAGCGGAAATCTATACAGAATCCAGACCGTTTCCGCACAACTAACACTGGCAACCGACAAAATAGATGGCAATGCACCTCGGAGGGGCATAAGGAATCCACGCACAACGCACACTGATCCCGCTACTGCAAGAAATCACTAAAGAAGCAATACCGAGGTGTTCTCCCTACCCGTGAAGTTTTTTAGCTTGATATTGGCTTGGGCACGATCCGCGAAGAGCCCGGAATCGTCAGGCACCAGAGAAATCGCCTGCGTGAAGAGGTCAACTGCAAGTTCAAAGTTGTCGTCAAAGAAAGCTTCCTTCGCCTTCCGCTCGAGCTCCGCGGACGCCATGGATAGATTGCGTGATTGGATCCGAATTCGACTTGATCTTCTTGAATGCAAGTGATGGAACACTCTAGAATCAAATTGTCTTTCAACGTTAGAAAAATCAAAATCCTAAATTATTAAAATTCATAAACAACAAATGGGGCTGGATTTAATGTGTGCGTCTTGTCACAGCTCCACCACAGTTCTGTGGATAAGAAGATACTTGGGGAATACAGCAGCAGCAAGAAGCATCCCTCCAGGCTCCATAGCCACTTTCTTCTTCGTGAGCTCGGCACAAGATCCAATGAGAACTCTCACCATCCTACAGCCACTCACACCTGTGAATCGACATCCATGGCCGGGGAAACCCCGATTCCTGAACACGCGACCCCAATTGGTCGCCCGAGCACCACGGCAGTTCCGCGGCGGGGCGAAGGGGTTCGGCGGATCAAGAGACGCCGGAGCCAATGAGGCTGAAGAAGCCAAGTCAACAAGAAAGGAGGCGAAATACGGGAACGATGCGGATGATGAGATATCCGAAGAGGTGCGCAACAAGATCATCTCGAGGATCTTGATCTTCGTCGGGGTTCCATTGGGAATTGGGTTGGCGATTCTTCAGGTTTTGAGCGTGTTGAGTGACCAGGGATTGTGGGTGGTGCCCAAATGGGTGCCATTTTTGACAACTTTCTTCACCTTCGGAGCTTCTGTGCTTGGCATTGCTTACGGCACACTCTCTACCAGCCTCAACCCTGAGGAAGAAGGTACGTTTCTTGGGCTTGAGCAGCTAGAGAGAAATTGGAACGAGATGTGGAAAGAAGACAACGAGGGGTAGATTAGCCACCCAATTTTACTCTCGGGGTTGTTTCGTGATAACTGGAGAGATTGTATACATTCGAAAACGCCATAGAAGTGATGTTCATTCAGTTCACACAGAGACATAGCAGCGAACAAACAGACGGTGAGACTTCACAGTTAGCAGAGAAGAGTAAAAGTTTCGTTCCCTCAATCAACTTCCTCCATTTTGCTTTCTTCATTGTTTGCATCCTCCAAAGCAGGTATTTCCTCGTCCTCGGGAGTTTCTTCCTCATCGATGCTCAATCCCAGCTTCAGCATTCTGTGGATTCTGGATGCAAACGTGTTGGGATCATCCAAGCTGAACCCAGAAGTAAGCAGGGCGGTTTCGAAGAGAAGCAGGACCAGATCTTTCACGGATTTATCGTTCTTATCAGCCTCAGCTCTCTTCCTCAGCTCCTCCATGATTCCGTTGTCTGGGTTGATTTCCATTGTCTTCTTGCTCGACATGTACGAGCTCATGCTAGAATCTCTGAGAGCTTGAGCTTTCATGATCCGTTCCATGTTCGCAGTCCAACCATACTCCCCAGTCACCAAGCAGCAGGGAGAGTCCACGATTCTGTCAGAGATCACGACCTTCTCTACTTTCTCGCCAAGGATGTCTTTGATCACCTTGCAGAGACTCTCGAAGGACTTCTTCTTCTCCTCCTTCTTTTTCTTTTCCTCATCAGTTTCCTCATCCAATTTCAAGCCTTCTTTGGTAGCGGATACAAGCTTCTTTCCATCGTATTCCTTCAGCTGTCCAACGGCATATTCATCGATCGCGTCCACCATGAACAGCACCTCGTATCCCTTCTTCTTGAGGCGTTCCAGGAAGGGAGAGTTCTCCACTGCTTTCTTGCTCTCACCAGTTATGTAGTAGATATCCTTCTGGCCGTCCTTCATCCTCGTCACGTAGTCTTTCAAACTGGTCAACTCGTCGCCGCTTTTGGTGGAATGGTATCTGAGCAAATCGGCCAACTTTGATCTGTTCTGGCTGTCTTCGTGGATGCCCAGCTTCAGGTTCTTGGAAAAGGCTTCGTAGAATTTGTTGTAGTCTTCTTTGTTCTCAGCAATTTCAGAGAACATTTCGATGCACTTCTTCACGAGATTCTTTCTGATCACCTTGAGAATCTTGTTCTGCTGCAGCATTTCACGGGAAATGTTGAGAGGCAAATCATCAGAATCCACAACACCTTTGACAAATCCGAGGTACTCGGGGATCAGTTCCTCGCAGTTATCCATAATGAAGACTCTCCTGACGTAGAGCTTGATGTTGTTCATCTTCTTTCGAGTGTCGAAAAGATCAAAAGGAGCCCGTTTAGGAACAAAGAGGATCGCTTTGAACTCCAGTTGGCCTTCAACAGAGAAATGCTTCACAGCAAGATGATCCTCCCAATCATTGGTCAAGCTTTTGTAGAACGAGGCATACTCGTCCTTGGTGATCTCTTCTGGCTTCCTCAACCAAATCGGCTTCTGCTTGTTGATGAGTGACCATTCGTGAGAAACTTCCTTGATCTTCTTTTTCTTTCCCTTCTCCTTTTCCTTGTCCTCATCAATCTCCTCAATTTCACCTTCCTTGTCCTTAGTAGGCTCATCGTCCTCATCATCGCTGATCTCTTTCTCAGTCGTCTTCTCCGTCCATAAATTGACAGGGTAGCTTATGAATTCAGAGTGTTTCTTCACCAGATCCTTAATTTTCCTCTCCTCGAGGTATTCCAACTGCAAATGCAGCAACATTTAGCAACGAAGATTTCATAGCACAAGAGCACACAGTGCAGATACTGTGGATTACCTGATCTTCCTTCAAGTATAGAGTGATCTTTGTACCCCTACCAAGCTGCTCTCCATCGACATCCCTTGTGACCGTGAATGAACCTCCGGCTTGAGATTCCCAAATGTACTGCTCATCGTCGTTGTGCTTGGTGGTAACAATCACCTTCTCAGCCACCAAATAGGCGGAATAGAAGCCAACCCCAAACTGGCCAATCATACTCACATCCGCACCAGCTTGCAAGGCCTCCGTAAATTCCTTCGTTCCAGACCTCGCAATAGTCCCCAAATTGTTCACCAAATCTGCCAATCCCTCAAAACGAACCACAAAATCAACATACCATTCAAAACATAATGAAAGAAACAGGCATACACAACAAAACCACTTTCTCGCGTTTCGACATAGTTACCTGCTTTGGTCATTCCAATTCCACTATCGATGATCGAGAGCGTCTTGTTCACCTTATCAGGAACAAGACGAATGAAAAGCTCCGGCTGCGCATCGAGCTTGCTCTTATCAGTCAAACTCTCAAACCGAATTTTGTCCAGCGCATCAGACGCGTTGCTGATCAGCTCACGAAGGAAAATCTCCTTGTTGCTGTAGAATGTGTTGATGATCAGACTCAACAGCTGGTTGATTTCCGCCTGAAAAGCAAACGTTTCCGCCTCCGCCATCACAGTGCAGCACTGAATCGAGGAACGGCCTGAATGCTATTTTCGAAACTCTCTCTGATTGCCACGATACGAAGCGAGAAGCGCTTAATATATCTGCGGGAAGAGTTCTAGGAGGTTCCATCGATAATGCTTCGCGGTAGAAGGTTTGAGAAAAGTTCCAGGAGGTTCCAGTTGCTCCGGAACCTTCTAGGATTTATCGTCGGACAGTCGGAGAGTTCCATGGGCCGTTAAACATTCATTCGGGCCATGATTCTCGGGCCCATTAGGCCCTGTTTGTTTCAGGCTGCTTTTTTTATTTTTTTATTTTTTTTTATCTTGGTTCTGTTCAAGCTGTAAGTAACTGATTTTCCAAAGCCACTAACCGGCAGCTACCCAGATTCTTAGGATGACCAGGTCTTGGGACCGGCACCGGTGCTGATGTTCGATGCGTACGCGGGGGCTGAAAAGAGGGCTGAGAAAGAGCTCTTCCGATTCAAAGGCGCGTGATCTCGTCAATAGTGATATGGTGCTTGGTTCGCCGTGGCTGCATTCCACTCGGGCGATTGTTCCTTTGATGATTTCGGGTGGTTTGCTTCTGTGCCTTGTATTTTTTGTGAAGATTTCTTTCAGCAAGGAGAGCGCGGTTGCTTCGGAGTCGATTACGGGTCAAATTCATGGCGTCCAAGTTGTGAATGAATTTCCTCATGATCCTCGTGCCTTTACCCAGGTTTTATTTTCTTTGAATCCGATTGCGTTTCTACCCACTCGGGGAATCAGATGAAATTCATAATTTCTTGATTATCTTTCAAGTAAAAAGAATGGTGGGTGCAGGGCCTGCTGTATGGTGGAAAGGATACCTTGTACGAATCTACTGGGCTGAATGGGCGTGTGAGTTTGCTTCTGTCTTTGTAATATTTTGACTCTAGTAAAATGATTTTCGAAAAGCATATGATTTGTTCTGCATTTGCAACTTGTATTCTTGTATGTGGTGTACCAGATGTATTTTCACACTGATGGTTAAATTGGTCTAAATTCAAGTTGAAAATGAACATTCATCTGACTCCTGTAAATTTTTCATATCTGAGATTGCAGTCATCTGTTCGAAGAGTTGCTCTTCAAACAGGGAAGGTACAGATTCTTCCACTTTTTCTGATTTTTATGGAAGCATCAACTTGAAGCTGAAGTATTGTTACTAAATGTATAACAGAAAGCTTGGTCTAGGGTAATGAGTGTGGAAAACTTGTTTTCTTTGCAAACAGGTTCTCGACATTCATGAAATGCCCAACAAATACTTTGGCGAGGGTTTGGCACTTCTAAATGGCAGGTGCTTCTGCAAGTTGATGTTTTGCATAACTAGTGGAGTATCTAGTAATTTGGTGCACGTACTTTCTTTGTAGGTTGTTTCAGGTCACATGGTTGTCAAAAACTGGCTTTATATATGATCGCAGCAATTTGAGCGATGTTTGTGCTACATCTTTAGCCATCACTTTCTTGTTATTTTTCGTCTCATGATGTTTCCTCTGTTTGAGTTGCTACCGGAATGCATTATTCTGTATATATTTGTAGAATAGTCACTCACTAGCAAAGACTTGAATTGAAATTACACGCATATATGCAGATCAGAACATTCCCTAACGAAATGCAAGATGGATGGGGTTTAGCAACTGATGGAAAGATTTTGTTTGGAAGTGATGGGACTTCAACCTTGTACCACATTGACCCCGAGTCCTTCAAAGGTTTTACTATTTAAAATGTGTTTGCTGGGCTGTTTCTCCAATCAGTGTGTCAACCAAGTATTTGAATTGATATGAAAACCACTGTTATCCTATCTTATTCTATGTTGTGTTTTTTATGCAGTATTGAAAAAGCACACTGTCATGTACAATGGGCATCAAGTATACAATTTAAACGAACTTGAATATGTCAATGGTGAAGTTTGGGCAAATATATGGATGGTATGTACCAACTTCCACTCCCCATTTTCACGATCTGCAACCATGTATTTAGCACTAAAATTCTTTCCCATCCCAACTCTGTGTGACTCATTGAGGAGTCAGTGTAGGTTCTTCATGGATCACATATAGTTGATACAAAATTCATGACATCATGATCTGTGCACGTTTATCTCCAGACAGATTGCATTGCAAGAATATCGTACAAGGATGGACTTGTCCTGGGTTGGATACACTTGCCAGAACTGAGGTCTAGCCTTCCTTCTCCTCATGCCCTGTAACATCTAAAATTTTTCAGCAGCTAAATCTATTGCAATCCATCAACAGGGAACGTTTGGTAGCAACTGGGAACACGGTACCATCTCCCACCTTCCGGGACATTAACTTTCATAGAATGTCACCTTACATTACTGCTGGATTTTTCAGGGGATTGATGTATTGAACGGCATAGCATGGGATCAAAAAAGGAACCGTATATTTGGTAATTAGATCTTGAGGATCTTTCCCAGCTTCTTTCATACTTGTTCATCATTGTGATAGTAAGAGCTCTGTACTTCACTGCAGTCACGGGAAAGCTTTGGCCAAAACTATATGAAATCAAACTGCAACCACTGAAGAAGCCTCCCAGGAGCCAGGATATCCAGAAGCTCTGCATGCCCCCGCCCTTCGATTTCCAAAGACCGTAGCCAAGTTTCAGATGCACTGCACTGTTGTACTTCATGATCGGCTCTGTTACCGATGACCATGTATGTATCTACTTCACAAAATTCATCTCCATTTCAATGCAAATTTTGTTCAGGGAATCGAGAGCCTATTGGAGGCAAAGCTAATTGAAGTGACCCGGACGGGTTGAGCACATCGACCCGGATCCGTATTCACCAGATTTACAGAATGTATTCTTGATTCGGTGGGTTCCATCCATAACTTTACCTCAATATTCACAAATAGGTCCTCAATAATTTTTATAAATTATTGAAAGAAGCCATCCTTGCCCCTTGGAACGTGGATAATAGAGGTATCTTCAATTAGCTTTGTCCCCACAAATTATATGTATTTTCATTTTGGGCCCCAAGTAAATGGATTCCCGATTCTACCCTTCCGTCGTCAACTGAAATTGGTCTCTTCACGCCGCCCGCAATGTCATGTGAGTTCAGTTATTGTTCTTCTCTTGCCCACGGGACATTAATAGCCTCGACTCAATCAAGCATCTTGCACTCTTTTTTTTTTTTCCGGTTGTAGGTGGAGGTTGGCGATCCACGGTAGGTTTGATCGGAACTTTGTTGTGCGGCTGTTTCTTGTGTGGGTACTGGGTAGAATTCGAGATTTTTGGATCGGGTGTTTCGGGATTGGATTCTGTTTTTTTTCTGTCTAATTTTGTGGGGGAATCTGAAAATTGACATCTATATCTAGAGTTCAATTGCTCACCGTGGAAATTCAAAGTCCGGAGCGTTCAGATCTGCTGTCTCCTTTGTTTCTGATTTGTTTTAGGGGACGGAGTGCTTAAAGTGTGTAGCTTTTGCCCATTTTTTGATATGACGAAAGTGGAGCTGATTTACCCACATAATGGAACAACAATTGTTCATGCTCCTCTCTCTTGAAAATGTAGTTCGTATATTTCTTCATTCTACTTCATGTGATAACATTTTGACTTATTCTTGCACAGAGTTGTATCCATAAAGGCAGGAAGACCCTAATAATGATGGACGAAAGATCTATGTTTGGGTATCATTTGTCGCTTTTCTTATCTCCCATTATCTCTGTATGGGAATGGAGTGTCCGGAAAATGAGTTATTCCTGTGTACCTGAGTGGGTGGGTGTAAGATAGTTTGTGGCAGTTTTCAGCGTTTGGTCCGCATTTTTATTGATATAACATGTATAAGGGAATGGAACCATCTGGATATTTTAGGTAGTGTATACTGTGCCATAATATTCCTAGGCTAGATAGGAAATATAGGAAAGAGATTGTGGAAAGTGGACAAGATTACATGGAAGAAGGGGTCAAGGTAGCAACTGTGATTAAGAAAACAAAGAAAAAGAAGGTGAAACATGATTTTGATCGGATTAAACAAGCAGAGAAAAAGAAGAGGCGTTTAGAGAAAGCTTTGGCTACATCAGCTGCAATTTGTTCTGAACTTGAAAAAAAGAAGCTGAAAAAGAAGGAACAAGAGAGATTAGATAAGGAAGGAGCTGCAGTTGCTGAAGCGGTTGCATTGCATGTGCTGGTTGGTGAGGACTCGGACGGTGATTCATATAACATCGTGGCGAAGAATGGATCACCCCCTGGTAATTTTGCTAGCAGCAACATTGGGATCATTGCTCGGGGGCATCTTCCTCCGGTTCCATCCCCAGATCAGCCAACCTATCTCCATGAGAATCTTCGATGGCCATCTGATCCTTACACTTCCTTGGTTTTGTCTCAACCTTTCGCTAGGTACTTCTGCCATCAGCTTCTGGGTGAGGGAGAATGTTGGGGATCCATTGGCATGTCTCCTGATCATCTTGTTGCTCAGGCTATTTCATCCCTTCAAATAGCTGATGATGCATCAGTGGATGCATGCGCATTCAACCAGTTTTTGGGATGAGAAGTAATCATTATTCATTGTCTTGTTCAGGGTGCACAACTGCGCTTCTAGACTGTATGTTGGTTGTTCCATCTTAATTTGTATTCTGTTGTATGTTCATCGTCACTGTTCACTTTCAGAAATGGAATTCGCACCGTGAAACCACTGCTTCCTGACTACTGATATACGCATCGTCAAAAAGAAATCTCACCCACAGGAAACAATGCTAAGAGTTGAGAACGATACCAGGAAAAGAAAATATAATACTGCAGCGGGTTTTAGACAAGGCCATAGATTCAGTTTACTGGGTGACGCACAAGGGGTTGCCTGATGCAGTGAACATCACGAAGAGGATTAGGAAGAAGCAAGCATAAACTTCTGTATACTTAAATTGGGGCATTCTCAGACTAGTAAAGAAAGCACCAATGGCGAATATCTTGGTACTAAAAACACAGAAGTCACCCGCAACTACACTTAAAAAAAATGTTCTGAAATGAGGCGCAATAGTGAGGTCAGACATCCAGCCAGAAGATTCAGAGCTTTCATGTTTATGCTGCTGCCTTCTGCTTCTTTGGCATGCGATACCCGCCAACAACACAGGCATGATCCCTCTCAAATGGTTCGAGGGTAACCTGCTCAGATGGCTTGAACTGATCTGCCTGCAACTTTTTCACTTCCTGAGCAAACACGGCCTCGGCAGGTACCGTGGAGTCAATGCAGTTGGCCTGTGGATTTCAATAGGGATAACATGAACACAATGAATTCAAGCATCATTAAAGGGAAACGCGGTAAAGTTGATTCCAGTTTATTTAGCTTTAGATGGCAGCCACTGGAATGTGTAAAAAAAAAAAGGAATAAGCTCCTCTGCAGACCTTAATTGATATAACAAAGTGGCCTCCAGCTTTCAAGAAGTAGGAGGCGTTCAGCGCTAGGATTCTTGCCTGAAAATGCACAAGAGTTAAGAAGCCAAAAAGAATTAAGATAAATGGTAAAAAAACAACAATGCAGTTAACTTCAGCACATTTGCGGGAACATAAAAAAAATATGGGATTTGCGTGAATAACCCCAACAAAAAAATGGAAGAGTGCATCAGAAACTCGGTGTTGCATCACCCATTATGTCTAGAAGGGGAATCCGAGTAACTCATCGCCTGCGCATCCATATGAACACAACATCTGAAGCCATTACAGATTAGGCAAAAAAAGATTCACCCCTTCAAGCAAACTAGCGAAGGGATGATAAAACCAATGAGAAGTAAAAAAAAAAAATTGAGTGCATCAGAAACTCGGGGTTGCATCACCCATGGCGTCTAGAAGGGGAATCCGAGCAAATCATCATCTGCTGCTTAATATCGAGAGAATGTGTGCAAAGATAGCAGAAAACAAGAAAATAAGAGCACGATTTGTAAAAAGAATCTGAGTGGTAAAAAAGGGCAAAGATTTGTTTACACCAAATACGAGGATATCTGAAACATTGAAGGAATGGAAAATGTAGGTATTAAAGCAATACGAAAGGAAAAAACGCCAACTATGTAACAACTTGCAGCAGCATACGTCAAAGAGGGAATCACACCTGATCGGGCTGAGCAACATCAGAGAATATAACATCTACCATCCCAACAAGCATTCTGTATTTTCCAGGATGTCTAGCATCTTCAATGATTGGAATTACATTAGTTCGCTTCTTTGCCATGTTAACTAAGTCTCTACCGCTTCTATGCGAGAATTCAACTGCGTAGACCACTCCCTCCTGAAAGCATTAACCAATAAATTTGAATAAACAAGTTAAACAGCGTAAGAATTAACTCCATACAAGAACATATGCAGACTTACAGGGCCAACAACATCAGATACATGTGAAACTGTGGTTCCCGATGCAGCACCAAGGTAGAGAACTTTCGCTCCAGGTTTCTAAACCAAATTATGATAAATGCATGGTAGGAGTTGGAATCCAGGTAAAAGAAAATTTGATGACACGTGACAAAGCGAGAAAAGGGTGCACTTACAATCCACACATTATCAACTCCACCAAGGATTGCGGCAGCCAGCTTCGAACGGAAAGGATTCCATACACGATACTCTGTTTTGGTCCCGTCTTCGTTCTAGGAAGACCCAAAAACAAGCAGCATTCAGTACTAACAGAAAAAGCACATAACTTTCAGTAAATCATAAAACTAACCTGAACAGAAATTCTCTTTTCGTTATAGACTGCTTCTCCGGGAACAAGGTTTTTGGTACATAAAGCATCCTCCTTTCCCTTTGCGATAAACACGCCCTCATGTCTATGCGGTTCTACCACCACCTTACTTCCACCCTTCATTCCACCACCCCTTCCACCTCTCCCACCTCTTCCAGCTCCTCTTCCGCCTCCTCTTCCACCTCCTCTTCCACCACCTCTCTTCATATCACTCCCTCCAAAGCCTCCGCTTCTACCACCAAATCCTCTTCCACCGCTTCTCCCCCGCTTCTACCCCCTCCATCTCCTCTCCCCCCTCTAAACCCGCCGCCGCCACCACGACCTACAAAATGAAAAAAAAAAAAAAAACATGTTATAGAAGCCATACGACACTGAAAAGACTTCCTTCTTATTCTAAAAACAAACTAAACTCCAGACCTCTGGTTGGTGTTCTTGCAACCATCTCTGCAGACCTGAGAAAGAACACCGGAGAGTACGCGAGAGTGAACAAAACTCCCGGCGGGCGGCTGGAATCCCTAGGGCTTCTACCTCTTACCACGCCTAGGGCTTTAAATAAACTTCCTTACCCCATTTTCATCAAAGGCCCATTAGTCCCCATACTCCATTTTCTCAATCAACCCAATTTCAAAACCCTAATAAGCCCATCAAGGCCCAAATACCCCGTCCAATTCCAAAGCCCAGTCTCATTTTAGCAGCGCTTCTGCTACAAACCTCTTCTTCTTTTGGCAGCGTATGCAACTGATTCTTTGTCGGATTGCATTTTAAGCAGCACACTAGAAAAAAATCGAATTCAGACCATAAATTTTGTTCCTTTCTTGCACACACTACACGTGAACCCAATTTCATAACACCCCTTAACCGCATCAGAACCTAAATGCATTTGGTAAATAGATACAGATTTGGAACAACACACAGGAATCCAGTGGAATGCAGCTGGACAAGGTAACGTGGATTCATGGTAGTTCATGTAATAAAAGTGGCTACTTTTCTCGCAGTCTCCTAACATAAATGGGTTGTCGGGTTAGTAATTGAGGGAACTCAGCAGCCATCAGTTATCGTGTTGTTCCTGGCCGCAAAGTTAGATCCCCAACCAGCTTTCAGGCATCTAACGTCCAATTGATTGAAGTTCTGGTAAGAGTTGAACAGGAGTTTGTGGTCACTCTCTTCAGAGCTTCTTACGCTGCCGGAATCACAGACAAGGAGAACCACCGGCAAAGAGGAGAGGAGCAGCCAGATGGATGGGTACGTGGGCTTGAACGTAACTTGGAACGGTTAGAAATTATGTTATTAGAATGTATTTGGTACATGAATAAATTATAATAGATATAAGATGATATATATAAAAATGAGATATATAACAGTATAATTTTATTCAAATCTCTATTATTATTTTTTTATATTCATAGAATAAATTATTGTAAATATAATTTATTAAATCTATCAAAATTATATTTTTTTTCCATTTAATATCATATTTATACTTTTTACCAAACATAATCTTAGAGAATATGTGTGGAATCCGTATTATTAGTTAAAATTCATTTCAATTAGTTTATATAGAATGTATTACATAAATTTTGATGACATTAAGAATAAACTTTTGAGTTTACCAAGAGACTCACAAATCCAGAAGGCTACGCAATAGATGTGCAGATTCGATACCAAAATATTCTGACGCTCGTGTGTATGCTGCTCAATATAACGTTTTTTTATCTCAATCCGATTAAGATTAGACATATATATACATATATATTCAAAGTGTTCAACTTATTTCTACAGATCAAGATCGTGTTATTAATCAAACTCTTTCAATCCTGGGGGATCTAGAAGTTATTTAGAACAACATGTATGTATAGTTGAGTTTTTGATCGTTTTCTAAGTTTTGTATTCAATTTACAACAAGAACATGATTGTATGATGGTTTGGGGTTAGTTTTCTGGGTAAAAGAATCCCGTGTTGTCAACTCCCATCCAACTCAACCCATCCCTACGGTTAATGCAACACGATAGTCATAAATGATCCACAACCACACTCGCGTAACGCATAAATGCAGAGGCATCGCACCCATTCTATAAAGTCACTCTTCTCTTCTCTACTGCTCAATGCACATCATATACTGCACTCACCATTCGTCTTCTTCAATACACATTCGGTACTCTTCCCATGGCGGGTGGTGACCTCGAGACCAACGCGCCGGCGGCCGTGAAAACCCTCACGACAACCAATGTGAAGCCCAAGAAACCAGTCGGGTCAAAGGAGTGCCAATTAGTCACCTTCGATCTCCCCTATCTGGGCTTCTTTTACAACCAGAAGCTTCTGATTTACAAGGGCTGCGACAACTTCGATGAAATCTTTCAGGGTCTCAAGGACGGGCTCGCAGTTGTCCTGCAGGAGTTTTATCAGCTCGCTGGGAAGTTGGATAAGGATGAAGATGGGATTTTCAAGGTGGTGTATGATGATGAAATGGAGGGTGTCGAGATCGTCTCCGCCGCCGCCCCTCAGCTGGAGGTGGCGGAGCTGACGGCGGAGGAAGGCACTTCCAAGTTCAAGGAATTGTTGCCTTACAACGGCGTTTTGAACCTGGAAGGGATTCACCGGCCGTTGCTGGCGGTGCAGGTAAATGCTCTTTCTTCTTCGGTGTGTATTTATTGCATGTCACCAACCCCTCCCTTTTGACCTTTTTTTTTTCTTTTTTTTGTTACTAATATAATTAATTATTAGAATATTTTGTTGGGAATTATTTATTATTTCTGTCGGTGGTTCTTATCGCCTGTGAAGTTTGTGTTATATGCATCATTAGAACATCAATGCATTTGTGGGGCTTTGGGGAGACATTTTTTTTAAAAAAATTATAATACATTTAATTGCATTAATTTATCAATTTTATTATATGAACAATAATTATGTTATTTTATTTTATTTTATTGCATTATTTGGCATTTACTCTCTGCTGCAACGCCAGCTCACGAAGCTGAAGGACGGTCTGGCGATGGGCTGCGCGTTCAACCACGCGATCCTCGATGGGACGTCTACGTGGCACTTCATGAGTTCATGGGCCGAAGTATGCAACGGTGCGGATGCAATCTCTGGCCCACCGTTCCTGGAGCGCACCAAGGTGCGTAACACCAGAGTGAAGCTGAATCTCTCCAAGCCTTCCGACGCGCCGGAGCACGCCAACGCCGTGGCGAACGGCGGCGACGCGGAAGTAAAATCGAAGCCCACTCTCCGAGAGAAGGTATTCAAGTTTCCCGGGACCGCAATTGAGAAGATCAAGGCCAAAGCCAACGCTGCGGCACCGGAAAAGCCCTTCTCCACATTCCAATCCTTGTCGGCACATATCTGGCAAGCCGTCACCCGCGCCCGCGGCCTCGTCCCGGAGGACTACACCGTTTTCACCGTGTTCGCCGATTGCCGGAAAAGGGTATCCCCTCCGATGCCGGATGCTTATTTTGGAAACCTGATCCAGGCAATTTTCACCGTGACTGCCGCGGGCCTCATCATCGCCCCCCCCGGAATTCGGCGCCGGTCTGATCCGTACAGCCATCGAAGCCCACGACTCCGCAGCCATCGAGAAGAGGAACACAGAGTGGGAGAGCCAGCCGATCATCTTCCAGTACAAGGATGCCGGAGTGAACTGCGTCGCCGTGGGAAGCTCACCCCGGTTCAAGGTTTACGATGTAGACTTCGGGTTCGGGCGACCGGAGTCTGTCCGGAGCGGGCTAAACAACCGATTTGATGGGATGGTGTACCTGTATCCAGGGAAATCCGGGGAACGAGCATCGATGTGGAGATAAGCTTGGAAGCTTCGGCCATGGAGAAACTGGAGCAGGACAAGGAGTTCTTGATGGAAGCATGAAGAGACTATTCAGTCACCCTCCTCGTTCTTGCATTTCCAATTCCTGCGTCGTGTAGTTGCAGTTTCATGCCCTTGTGTTGTGTGCTGCTACCTGAGATAACTTTTCCGATCGACAACTTGTGGATTGTTGTGGTCGTCGCCCCAACTCCCAACATCAGAAGCTCTCACTCTCCTCAGTTTCGGAAAACGACCAAGTCCTGTCTGCGCAGGAGCCTACCCGATGGACACCAGGAATCGACGTCCAACCACCCGCCAACTCCCGAAACCCCTAGGCGCCCGTCATCAATCACCCCATCCCAATTGAAAAAGAATCAGGAAAAGCGCTAATGGGAGTTCGGCCCATCATGGTCTGGGTCTGGGTCACTGTAAACCGCCACCGGTCAACCTACCTACCATGTCCAATCCAGCGAAAACTATCATCTCTTGGTCTATGAACGTAGACACAAGTCTCACTAGTAACCTCCTAGCTCAATGAAGTTGAGATTAGGCTACATGAGTCAAAACGTATTGCATAATGTAACGATTCACATCTAAATTGTTGGTTTCGAAACCAAATTCTCATTATTTTACGTTTTTTTCATCTTTGATCTATTTTTCTAAAATGTTACTCATTCTCACTTTAAACCAAGATCAACATGCTTAACTTTTTAATTCCTATCAAGTAGCTTCCCTCGTGCTTAGGAAAAAGATTCATACAAAACTTGTATAGGTATTCTCCTCAATCTCATCATCTCATCTATTCGTAATTAATGTGGTATTCATATAAGACTATTTCTCGAGTGGGGCAACAGAGAATAAGCCCTTCCTCCGGTGGAGGCATCATAGGATAAGACGATGAATGAGATCTCTCAAACATAGATCTATAATATTTTGAATATGTTAAAATATTATATTTTGTAAATTTATGACAATTCACTTATGTTCCCAAATTTGAGCAGATGTTTCTATTGTGAAACTTTTTAGAAAAAATAGTGAACTTCATTTATATTTTCACACTATTTTATTTTACGATTTTGTTTTTGATCACTTGATATATTGATTTATTCAATTCTAGCGAAATCAATTACCTCTTGTATTAAGCAACTTCGATTTTTTTTTTTCCAATTATCAAATTTTTTATTTTATTTTTATTACAACATCATAATACCTCGGGGGTGGGCATGGAGTTTGGTCTCGTCATGGGCAGCCAGAAAAGTGCCAAGTGTGTTGCGTAATGGAACTTTCCTCTTGATTAGAGCACCGGAAATTGAAGCCATATCTTGACAGGAGCAACGTGCTCTCGCCAGGGACACGGTGGCCAACTGGACGGCTGCGAATGAACGCAGCACCCACAAGCGCAGAAGCCTCCCCAGGGACTCGCCTCCACTGGAAGCACCAATCAAATTCACTTTTGCCTTCCTCCCTTCCACCCACGCTGCCCCCATTTTTCAAACGCAGTCAAAAAGTATCTAAACGACCAGCCAAAATGTTTGGATACCCGAATTCCAGAACTCAACACAAATGTACGCATCACACTGAAGCGTTTTTGACAACGCGCTATGCACGTGAAGGGGGAGATATCAACCGTTCATAATATTATTGTTTTTGTTGAAATTAATTATTTAATAAATAGTACAATCACGTGTGAAATTTAATTATACAATAAGTATACATGGAATTAAAAAAATAGATATAATCATAAAATTTATTATATAATTAAGTATTTATTTTAATTTTTCGATGTATGATTATTTATTTTAATACTCATTCTTAAGTCAAATGGGTTTTTTATTCTATTAAAACCTATTTTTTTGTGATTTTAGATATTATTTGAATCATAATTCATCTCTTAAATTATTTTGTCACCTAGATCTAATTCATCTTTTTTTTTAACCAAAATTCAGATCATTATTAAACACACCTTGGCTACTCAAATCATGACATGAGACAAACCTGCTATTGAAATTGCGTATAATGAATTAGATGAATACATGTGAAATCTAAATATACAGTAAACATATATTATATTTTAAAAAAATTAAACTTAATTAATTATTATTAATTTATAATTTATTATATAATTGAACTTTTTAATTTAATTTCTCGATATTGAATGGTTTGCTATAATAATTTTAACGTCACAATTTTCAGAATAAGAAATAAATTTGTGGGGTAGTTTGGTAAAATAACAACAGAGCCATGCGGACGACACGTTCTACTTCTATATATATACATTAGGCAAGGACGTTCTGGCTCGCTTGCTTCACCTCTAGAAGGGCTGTAGAAATTTCTGTGGAAGAAAAAGCTGCGATGGCGATCTGCACTCTCACTGGCTTGCTGAGCCACGTTTCCCAAACCTTTGGTTCACGGAGAGCGATCTCCGTTTCGGGGAGATTCGATGTAACGCATTCGCGGTTACGCCAGCTCGTCGATGGCGCGGCGGCGCAGCTCCTGGAAGCAGGCGTCAGGCCTGGGGATGTTGTCGCGATCACCTTTCCTAATACGGTTGAGGTATGATCTCGTCGGATTTACGTTAATTCTGGATCGGATTTTTAAAATTTTGCTAGTTGGTTCCTCACTTTTTGTGGATCGTTAGGTATGAAGTTGGCGGGATTTTTTTACATGACGGAAATGTGATTTTTGTTTGTCGTTAGGAGTTTTAATTGGGAAATGGATGGAAATTGCAATTTCGAGTGCAACAATTCTGTGTTGTGTATTGAATCGTGGATTATTTTCGCAGTTTGTTGTGATATTTTTAGCAGTGGTTCGGCTCCGGGCAACGGCAGCGCCGCTGAACGCTGCCTACACTGCCGACGAATTCGAGTTTTATCTCTCCGATTCCGAGTCAAAATTTCTTATAACATCAAAAGAAGGGAACTCGGAAGCGGAATTTGCCGCCGTGAAGATCAATATTCCTCATCTCTCTGCATCGCTACCTCATGCCGACTCGGAGGTAGTTCTTTCTCCCGCAGTATCCGAAGTTGGCACCGCTGCCATCGAAAGAATCATCAATGATCCATCAGATGTGGTTCTCTTTCTCCATACTTCCGGGACCACGAGCCGGCCTAAGGGGGTACCTCTTACTCAACACAACTTATTTTCATCGGTGCAGAACATAAAATCTGTCTACAAATTGACGGAGGTAGACTCCACAGTGATTGTATTGCCTCTGTTCCACGTGCATGGTTTGGTTGCAGGGCTGTTGAGTTCACTAGCTGCAGGGGCCGCTGCTGCCCTGCCTGCGGCTGGGAGATTTTCAGCTTCAACCTTTTGGTCAGATATGAACAAACACAACGCCACTTGGTATACAGCTGTTCCCACAATTCATCAGATCATACTCGATCGCCATCTTAGCAGCCCGGAGCCCGTTTACCCGAAGCTTCGGTTTATACGTAGCTGCAGTGCATCTTTAGCCCCTTCAATTCTAGCTCGGTTGGAGGAGGCATTTGAGGCTCCTGTTCTGGAAGCTTATGCCATGACTGAAGCCTCCCATTTGATGGCATCAAATCCATTGCCCGAGGAAGGGTCACATAAGCCAGGATCTGTGGGTAAGCCTGTCGGTCAGGAGATGGCTATTTTGGATGAAAATGGTGCTTTGCAAGCAGCCGATGCCAATGGAGAAGTATGCGTAAGGGGCCCGAACGTCACCAAGGGATATAAAAATAACTTGGAGGCTAATAAATCAGCCTTTCAGTTTGGATGGTTCCATACAGGGGACTTGGGGTACTTGGATTCTGATGGATACTTGCATCTTGTGGGAAGAATCAAGGAACTGATCAACCGTGGAGGTATGAAACCTATATTGCTTTCCTGCATGTTAGTTTCATGGAATTCCTACCCTACGCATTACTAAAGCTGTGAGTTTCTGCTTTCTCCATGTGATCCTTCTGTCCCCACCCCAGAAACTTCTCCGAAGGTTCACAGATTGTGATGGCTTTTCCATCCACAAAAAAGAAAAGAAAACAGACTCCATAACCTGCATGAAATGAATCATTACTTGTGTGTTGGCATACATGACAGACAACCGGGTATTTTCTTTTGTAGGTGAAAAGATATCACCAACTGAAGTTGACGTTGTCCTTTTGTCTCACCCTGATATCGCCCAAGCTGTTGCTTTTGGCGTACCGGACGAGAAATATGGAGAAGAGGTGAGAAGCTTGTCTCTACTTCCTCATCGTTTCCGGTTTTCCATTCCCGTTTTCTGCAAATGTGCTAACAAATCACTGGTGCAGATTAACTGTGCTGTAATCCCAAGAGATGGATCAGATCTCGATGAGAAAGAGGTCTCTAGATTCTGCAGGAAGAACCTAGCGGCTTTCAAGGTCCCCAAGAAGGTTTTCATCACTGCTTCATTCCCAAGAACGGCCACCGGGAAAATCCTCCGCCGCACCGTGGCCGAGCACTTCATCAAACAGTCCCAAATCCCTGTAGCGTAACGCCGCCTAATGGGGCTTTCAAAATCCAAACGATGGCTCATTTCTCTATAAGCCAATTCAGTTGCATATTGAAATCAGTACAATGCAGCACTGAAGAATGTAACATACGAGCAGCTTGAGTACGCAAAAGGTTCCACACAAGAGTGGCCTACTAGAGATGATGATTACGGTATCGTTCAACCCAAAACAGGACACAGAAACAAGAAAAGTACTGTTGCATGCATACAGCACAGATAATAGCGAAGGCAGCAGTAAACCCGATTTACTGATAATCGAAAGGCATTTCAGGCTTCCTCCTCGTTGGCTTCCTCGTCCTCGTAGTCGTACCCTTCCTCATCCGCAGTGGCGTCTTGGTACTGCTGGTACTCCGACACCAAGTCGTTCATGTTGCTCTCAGCCTCCGTGAACTCCATCTCGTCCATGCCCTCTCCAGTGTACCAATGAAGGAAAGCCTTTCTCCTGAACATAGCAGTGAACTGCTCGCTGACTCGCCGGAACATCTCCTGGATGGAGGTGGAGTTTCCGATGAAGGTGGAAGCCATCTTCAGGCCGGTGGGGGGATATCACATACGGTGGACTTCACATTGTTCGGGATCCATTCAACGAAGTAGGAGGAGTTCTTGTTCTGGACGTTGATCATCTGCTCATCAACTTCCTTGGTGCTCATCTTGCCACGGAACATGGCAGAAGCAGTCAGATATCGGCCATGGCGGGGATCCGCAGCACACATCATGTTCTTGGCATCCCACATTTGCTGAGTTAGCTCGGGTACAGTGAGGGCTCTGTACTGCTGTGACCCACGAGATGTGAGTGGCGCAAACCCCACCATGAAGAAGTGCAGGCGGGGAAAGGGAATCAAGTTCACAGCAAGTTTGCGAAGATCTGAATTCAGCTGACCAGGGAACCTCAAGCAGCAGGTGACACCACTCATTGTAGCAGAGATCAAATGATTGAGATCGCCAACTGTTCAAAGGATGAAGCATCAGTGAAATGTTTAACAAGATCTACAGACACAACCCATTAAACCACTCAGAAAAAGCATGGAAAGGCCTAAACCAAATTGCAAGGAACTAAACACAACTTTGGGTAGCATTAACTTACAACTAGGTGTAGTTAGCTTCAGGGTTCGGAAGCAAATGTCATAAAGGGCTTCATTGTCCAGCACCATGCACTCATCAGCATTCTCAACAAGCTGGTGCACAGAGAGAGTAGCATTGTAGGGCTCCACAACTGTGTCAGATACCTTGGGTGAAGGAAACACGGAGAAAGTGAGCATCATTCTATCTGGATATTCCTCCCTGATTTTAGAGATTAGAAGTGTTCCCATTCCAGATCCAGTTCCGCCACCCAGTGAATGGCAGACCTGGAAGCCTGTGAAACCATATAAGGAATTAGAGAAGCATTCAAACAGTTTAGTTGGCAAGAGTAAAATGAATTACAGCGTAATATGAAAACCAAACGAGGTAAATGAACAAGAAGCCTAAATCAATAGATCCAAGAGACTGAAACCGTTTCACAGCAGATTCAGGAAAAACAAAAATAGAGTTGAGCGTCGGGTTCAGGAATTTCAAAAAAAAAGCTGAAATATCACAGATCGGTTTACCTTGCAGGCAGTCACAGTTCTCGGCCTCCTTTCGAACAACATCGAGCACCGAATCAATGAGCTCAGCACCCTCGGTGTAATGCCCTTTAGCCCAGTTATTCCCAGCCCCGGACTGTCCAAACACAAAGTTATCCGGCCTGAAAATCTGGCCGTACGGGCCAGATCTGACGCTATCCATGGTTCCAGGCTCCAAATCCATGAGCACAGCACGAGGAACAAAGCGTCCGCAACTAGCTTCATTGTAGTACACATTAACGCGTTCAAGCTGCAGGTCGGTGTCCCCATTGTATCTTCCCGTGGAATCGATCCCGTGCTCGGCGCAGACCACCTCCCAGAACTTGGATCCGATCTGGTTTCCGCATTGGCCGCCCTGGATGTGGAGGATCTCACGCATTTTCTTTCACGTCTGCGTCGTCGAAAGGAGAGAGAGAGGAGAACGGGAACTGTCACTAGGGTTTTGCAAAAGTGATTAGAAAGAGCCCAACGGCCAGCATTTATATTGAGGGACTGCAATTTGAAATTTAAATTTTTGTTTTTGGACGGGGGCCCGCCTAATACGTGACCACACCCGAGGATGCACGTGGCTGGTTTTCCTCATGGGCCCTTTCACTGGTCATACGAAATTTATTCGGTTTCCGAAATCAATTTCTAATAAAACATATATTAATAATTATAATTTTTATTTTTTAAAATAAAAGAATCTATAACAAACAAACACTATTTAATTGTGATTTTCGAAAAATATTTTTAATAAAATAAGTTGGATATTTATGATTTAATAAAAAATTATAAATTGAATTTAAATTCCAAAAAAAACACCATCATAAATGCTTTAGTCAATTGATTTTTAACGTAATTTCCTTAATTTGAAAATGAGATATTTTCGCGTGTTTTATAATTTCTGATATGGGCTTGCTACAGTCCTTTTTTAAATAACCCTAATCCAATCCATTCACCAGGCCCAGGTCCAGTTGAAACTCATGATTTTTTAAATTTGGTTTTGATAATTTTTTTAAAAAATTATAATTATTAAAAAATTATAATTATTAAAAATTAATTTTATTTTAATAATATTTCTTAATGGATTAAATCTATTTCTACTGAATATAAAAATAATTCAATCCAAAATCATGGAAAATTATTTTGATGTGGTTAATTAAAGATGTAATATAAATGAAAAATAAAAAGCCCAAATAGTTATTATAAATGAAATAAATAAATAAATAATATCCGGGGGGCACGCGACATTTGCTTTCATTCCAGCATCTTTCATCGGGCCATTTGCCTCCTCTCTCCCACATGGCTCAGGTACCGGCTGCTCATCTTTCAGCTTCGGACGTACGAAAAAAATGCTTCTTCATTCTGCATCCAATGATTTCTTGTTTTCTGCAGAAGGTAGTGCTCAGGATTCTTAGCATGACCGATGAGAAAGCGAAGCAGAAGTCTATTGAAGCGGTTGCTGATATACTTGGTGACTTCCTTTCTGTTGAAGTTTGATTCTGATGTCCAAAGGGGTGTTGGGGAGTTTGTCAGATTGTGGATTCATATTAAATGGGTTCTCTTTTCTTTTGCGAATTCAGGGGTTGACGCCATAGCCGCAGATATGAGCAACCACAAGCTGACGGTGATCGGAGAGATGGATGCGGTTGCGGTGGTGAAGAAACTGAAGAAAATGGGGAAAGTCGAAATTATATCCATCGGTCCAGCGAAGGAGGAGAAGAAAGAAGAGAAGAAAGAGGAGAAGAAGGAAGAACGCAAGGAGGAAAAGAAGGAGGAGAAGAAAGAGGAGAAAAAAGCAGAAGCAAAGCATTGAGATTTTTACAGGGAAAGAACGCAGAAGCAAAGCTTTTGATCTTGATCTGAGCTTCTCTCTCTCTATTCATTTGATGATACATGTCACACAGTTTCTGTAACATAAAGGGATAGCTTCAATTTGCATCTGTGACTCAGAGTCATAGATAAGGAGATGGGAAAAGAAGAGAGAGGAAGTGGTGGCAGACATGAACCACCCACAGCATGACATGCCCCAGTTTTTGATGCATCACAGGAAAAAAAGAGAATTTTTATCAATCTGAAAGTCAAATGTAAAATGTAAAACATACAGAGGGGAGCCCAAGTAACCACATAGAGTAAAGATCCCTCTGTTGGCTATCTCATGCTCTTGCAAGTTGGTCTAAAGAAATGCTTAACACTCAAGGGAATGAGAACTAACACATTTGCATTTTACATCCATTGGAATTCACCAGTTCACAACAAATCATACAGAGCATGGCAGAAACAATATGAATTAATCAGTATTACAGCAAGAAGAATATGTGATAATTTGTGTTGGGATGGTGAGTCATATGCCCCAGAAATTGAACTGATTCCTATATGGGCCTCCAGAAACCCTTTTTACAGACAAGATACTGATCACGGATCACGCTCACAGACCAATGGAGAGATTTCAGAAGTGGTGTAATTTTCCCTAGTGTATCAACTTCATCCTGAACTAGAACATATCCGCCTGGCCTCAGCATACGATCCATCTCCGTTACTATTTCAATCATTCCGCACCTGATGCAGGAAAAAACACAGAGCTCAGCACAACCCAATGATGACAGACACAACAAGAGCAGGAGTGAGTGGAAAGCTACCTGTTGGTCAAGTTCCTGAAAAGAAATGATGCGTGCAGAAGATCATACGATCGAGGATAAGTATTAAATGATTCGCACCAATCATGGTACATTCCTAACAGCCCTCGATCCAAAATGATGGACAAAGTGTCTGGTTGGTCGATGGGAACAACATTCATTACCCACAGAGGTTGATCAATAAGTGCAGCAGCAAAACTGTAACAGCCCACAATCAGAGACATGCATTAACAGAACAATATTAACAACTTATTTTCCTGTCATAATAAGGATTTAGCCATCATACCCTCCATAACCTGCATTCATATCGAGAACATTCCGAACACTTGTCCAGTTGACATTCAGGCTTCCAATATAAACCTCTGAAATGAGTGAAGACCAGTGCACTGTATCCCGTTTGAAAGCTTCTTCAGCTTCTGCTTGATGCAGGAGGCTTACAGGTGTGTCAGTGAGCCTTGTTGGCCAGGGAGCCGGCCATTTTTTTGAGTTAGAAGGGAGTTGGACGATGCACCGTTCAAGAGGCACATACCTAAAGATAACAAGATGATCAAATTTTGCCATAAATTACCCCAAAAACTTATACGATGCTAACTGTTAAAGGATACCATGAATTATTGGGTCTGGTAGGCTGATCACAGAGAGGTGGGCCATTCACTTTTCGGTTGTTATAGCAGGATGAGGACACTGGTTTTTGATAAATAACCAGGCCGACATGAGAAGCAGAAAGGAAAGTCTTTGCCACAACTTTCCAGCAGATAGATTCCGTCAATTCCACCATTGCTGCATTTGCACAAAAGTATTATGATGAATCTGTACATGATGAGCAGCAAGATTTTTTTTTTTCTCCAGCAACAATATAGTATACGGGATTACTAACTTTTCCAGACGTTCTTATGCCGCTCGTCATTTCTGTAGACTGGCGTGGCTGACCATACAAAATATGCTCCAGGCCTCATGACTCTGTTAAGTTCCAGCAACGGTTTCCCACCTGCGATTTTATTGAATGATGATGCAACCACTGAAAAATAGGAGGAAGTACACATTTGGAATGAGAAGATACCATCTCCATGCCAGTGCACCCGGCACCTTGCACAGTGAATCAAATCAAAAGCATTATCAGGAAATGCCAGCTTCTGCGTCCCAATGACTGAGAGTGTTGCAGGAATTCCACGCTCGAGAGCAAACTGTATTTGAGCTTCATGTTCATCTTTTGGGGCAAAGGACATGGCCATGACATTTCTATCCAACAAAGCGCCACCAAAGCTGGCTACACCACAGCCGACATCTAAAACTACCCTCGTTTTCTTCCCCCATTGAATATCTCGTTTAGTCTGGAGTAACAAAGAAAGAAGAAACATGATGACAAAAGATCAAATGAGAGATACATTCAGATGAACAGCTGATCAATTGGAAATGCATAATAAAATGCTATGTGTAAAGTTTTAACTAGTTTACAAGTATAATGCTATAACCATTCATTGAAACACGAGAAAAAAACAAGATGCACTCGCACTCTAAATGTCTACTCGCTCAATCAGAAATCACAATGCATTACCTCCTCAAGAGACTTGATGTAATAATCAACGCCATTACTGAACTGTGTACCTCCACCAGGAAAAATGAAATAATCTCCAGATTTCACGACCCAGTGCTGATCTTTCTTATATTCCACAAGTTTGGGGTGAGGGACGTTGGTATACCATATCTGACACAAGCAAATCGAGGATGCTTCAGTTGAAAAAAAACCGTCTTGCGTTACAAAAAAGTGCAAAATCTGTTTTCAAGTTTTCATTAACACATTAGACGACCAAGAGGAGAACCATTCATTGTTTACAATAACTTAAGTTTAGGAAAAAATAATCGAGTCCAACAACTAGTAACCCGTAAAGCCTCCCAGCAAAAAGTTAATGATCTCACCATATCCCTGCTCTTAGGCCATGGAACTGGAATTTTGTACCCTTCCGGAAGTGGGATCAAACACCTTGGAGCCCTTTCAGGGCAATGCCTTTCTCTATGTTCCATATGCCTACGAGACTCCAGCCTCTTTATGGCGCTCCAGTTATCCAAACACGGTATGTAATCTGTTGCCACTGGACCCTTACAAAGTTCCCATTCGACATCCATCACCTGCCCATCATCATCCACAGCCGTAACGGCACTTGAACTGCTTGAAGGATCAGTACTGGCACTCCCATTAAAATTGGCGTTAATGGATTCACTAGGAGGTGACGCCACAGACGCAGACGAAACTTCCGATCTAGGAGAAAAGGGTCCTCCATCTTCGACCGTAGAATTCGTCAAAAACGGGTTCCCTTCCAAAAACGAAGCATTTGATACAGAAGGGCTTTCCCCAGAAGGCAACCCACTAGATGCAGGAGTGGTTTCGGCAGAAGAATGGTTTCCTCCAGACACCGAAGCATTCGACGAAGAATGATGTTCGCGTGTAATTACCTCCTGATCAGTCAAACTGGTGGTGGCGAGAATCGGCGACTGGGAGTTGGTGATGAGAACAAAAGTAACAAAAATAAGCAAAAGGAAGAAGGCGAATATGAAGGGGTACTTTCTTTCCTTGAAGATACTCGGCACTGATATCGCCATCTCCAGGATCGACGACGTTTCGTATCTAGAATACGTTCATTTCCTAATACAATGAACAAATAATGAACCCAGAGAAGAGATCTTGAACCGACGGCCGTTCACTTGATCCGGAGGAAGGAAAACTCGAGGTTCGGAAAATTGCAGTTAAACGCTGAAAGCAACAGTCAGATTTTGAGCTGAGGTAAAGCTGGTGTCTGCCTGCCTGCGACTTGAACCAAAAGGAACAATTACTAAATTATCCCTGGCCCAGTGGCCCGAGAATACCTGCGGGTGGTTATTTCTCTTCTCTTGTGGCAGCGTCCGGTTCTCATCCCCGCGCCGGATTCGTGAACTCGATCAATTCGCTATTGTTTCAGTGGATACGTAGCGCGGAACTGGTTGGAATGCTGCGAAGGTACGAGCGCGCTGTTCTAAGTGCTCAATTGCTTCTGGATCCTTTTGACTTTGTCTCTCATTTTCGGATTTTAGGGTTTTCTGTTGTTGGATTTGTTGCGCTTGCTTGTTTTTTTGGCTTATCTCGCGTTGCCTTATTTGCGTAGGTCTGTTTCGGAGCTTGCTTCGCGTGGTTCATTTAGAAGGGTTCCATGGCGGACTACAGCTCAGGCAAGCTTCCTGTGTTTCTGGGTGTTAATTGTTGTATAATTTCCTGTTTGATGAGACTTGGGTTCTCTTTTGTGTAATGGGCGGTCACCTATTTTTTCGACAAATTTTGTCATTGTGCAGGTTCCTTCATACCTTTCTTCTAGATCATTCTCAGCTCATCACGAAAATGATCCTGACTCAGGCGGTAAGACTCAGAGCAATTTGGCCAAAATTGTTGCAGGAAGTGCTGTCCTTGGTTCTGCCCTTTTTGCTGCTTCCTACTATGGGTTTCTTGATGGAACTCTTCGCAAAGAGGCTTCAAAGAATGATAATAAAAACTTACAGACGTCGAAAGAGATACATTCAGGCATCTCGGGTGCTAGTGCCAGCGATGGAAGAGAAGGTGCTGCTGTGCAAAATGAGGTTCCACTGAAAGACCCGACCATAAGAGAAGAAGGTCAGATATTCTCTGCAGAAGATGCACCAGGTGATAGCGCTGGTCGTGTTTTAGGAGAAGGTCATACTGATCCTGATAGGAATTTGTCGCTGGATGATGCAACATGTAATCCAGAAGCAGTGCATGATAACTCTGATCGTGTTGTGGGAGAAGGTTTTGGTGAGCCTGAAAGCAATTTGCCTTTGGATGATGCAACAAGTAAACCAGTTGAGGACGGTTCTTCCTTTGAAAGCCCAGAGATGAAGCAAAGTGAGGATGAGAACAAGGTTGTTGAAATGACACCTACTTTTCCTTCTCTGAACACTAATGCAGCCGAGTTTAAAGCTATATCAGCTGAGGAAAGCCTTCCTAAAGAATCTGAAGAGGTAAAAATGGATATGGTCTGTAGTAACCAGGTTATTTCCTGTCCCTTTAAGCTCTATGAAATGATCCATACCGGTTCTTTTTGGAGAATTTTGTAGTTTATCGATGGAGATGTGGAAAAGCGGCCTGCCTCCCTCCTAGATGATTATGGCTTGGGTGGAAATTCTGTAGAAGTTAATTCAACTCCATACCAGAAAGATAAGGTTGGTAAAGAAAGTTGACCTTCAGGAGCCTCATGATCTGTTCCGCTTGTTTTTCTCTTCAAGAATCGTTAACATCTTTCTTTGCATTTCATGATGTCTGTTTTGATATTCAAGGAGGATAATCGTCGTAGCTATATAAACGAGGATGGAAAATTGGTAATAGACTTTTTGGAAGCGTTGCATGCTGCTGAGAAGATACAGGCAGAGCTTGATGCGAAGTCCTTTGCAGAGGAGAAGAGGGTGATGAAGGTCAAAATCAAGTTTTACTTTCCCTCTCTTCATTTAGATTATGTCATGATAGGGTTGTATAATTAACACAGGTATCAACTCATTCAGGATAAATATGAAAAGGAGCTTAAAGATGTAAGAGTTCGGGAACTCATGTATGCTGAGAGAGAAGCCACACTGGAAAAGGTTTCCTACAACTCAAGATTGCTTATTATGGTGTCTCTTTCATAAATTTGTGTCAGTATTTGAAGTAAAATGGGACCAAAATCTGTTCTTTTTTAAGGAATTAAATAAGGAAAAATTGAGAGCAGCAGCTGCACTGAAGTCCCTTCAAGAAAACTTGGAACAAAAATTCATAACAGAAATCGAGCTAAAGGTAGCAGTGATAACCCGAAGTTGTGAGTGTTTTCATAATAGATTCTAGAGTTGTCTTGGTATCTTTGTACCATCTCGAGTTTTCGGTTTTGCAGGAAAAGGAGGTGGAGCGCAAGCTGGCAGAACTACGGGATGTATCAACGGCTGAATTGGCTGCTGCCATTGCAAGTGAGAAGGCCTCCCATTTAGAGAAGATGACAGAAGCAAATCTTCATGTATGATACTACTCTTTTTTTTTTAAACCGTAGGTTGAATTCAGAGAGTAAATTGAAGCTCTGTGTCCAGAATCCTGCTAGAAAATGGCATTGTGAAACTGGAGGATGCATCACTGAGATGCCATAGTCAGATTATAGATGATGCTTGAAACATGGGATGGATACAATAGCCTTAGAAAACCTGTTTTGTTTTTCTGTTATCTACTTACTTTCATGGGAAGGAAACAATAAAACGTTGAAAAACATGGGGAAGAAACCTGTTTCTTTCTTGCTTCGTATCTTATCTACTTAATTTCACTTTTTTTTTAACTGGTTCTGATTGGAGGATTAACAGCGTTTTTCTCATTGTAGATTAATGCATTGTGTATGGCTTTCTATGCACGTTCTGAAGAGGTTCGCCACAAGCATTCTGCTCACAAGCTTGCCTTGGTAATATCTCCTTTCTCAATGTGATTTTTTATACAAATTTTCAGCAATGTAGCTCCCTCTGCTTACTACATGTTGGAATGTTTTATTGTAGTTGGGATTTTCATACGTACATGATTTTCTTGCGTTTTTTCCCTAATCCGTTCAGGGCGCTCTAGCACTAGAGGATGCGTTGGCTAAAGGGCTGCCTCTTCAAAAGGAAATAGAGGGCCTCCGGACGAATCTTGCAGATTCAGATGAAGACATGCTTATGGCAATGGTTCTCTCATCCCTTCCAGAAGATTTGCAAACAAACGGGACCAAAACCCTTCCCCAGTTGTATCAAAAGGCAACACTTACAACACTTATTCATTAACCACTCATCTTCCCACAATCCAACTTTATATTCTCCATTTCTGCAGTTTGAGGAATTGAAGGGAACACTGAGACATTTCAGCCTAATCCCTCCTGGCGGTGGTGGTGTATTAGCTCACACGTTAGCTTCTGTCGCATCGTGGATAAAGGTGCTGTTCCCTTTTCTTCTCACATAATGAACTCATTGGATGTCGAGGCCGTAAGCATTTGATAGTAGAACCTATCCTAGAATTCCAAGGGGTGTATGAGTTCTTCATTACCTGAACAATATCCATTTTAACAGCATTGTGTTGTGAATACATTATAGTTGCTTCCCCCTGCCCATAGGTTAAAGAGGCCGATTTCTCAGGCGATGGAATCGAGTCTGTGATCAACAAAGTCGACACCCTGTTGGCCCAAGCAAAGCTGTGTGAAGCTGCAGAGAGTCTTGAGATTGGAGTTGAAGGCACGCAGGCCGCAGAGGTTGTAGGTGAATGGGTCAGAGAAGCGAGGAGCAGGGCGATCGCCGAGCAGGCACTGGAAGTGCTGCAAGCGTACGCCACTTCCATCAGCTTCACATAAATGGAGCCTTTTTTTTGTTTGAAGATAAATAATTCACCAGAGAGTGAGTTTTTTTTGTATCTGGGATTCCTGTGATTGTTCCCTCAGTCGAAGGGAAACCAAGGGAAGGCCGATAATGTGAACATTTCACACTCAACTTGTTGGTCAAGACATTGAGACAAGTATAAGGTTGGTTTATAGCGAATTTAATAAAATTATGTTGTTTTGTATATAGATATAATTATATTAATTGTATGGATATAATTATTATTAAATATAATTATATTAATATATAATAATATATGAATATAATTATATACAAGAGAGAATATAAATATTTTTATAGTTATATATTTAATTAAATCTAAATAATTTAAATTAGTTAAAATTTAATTCAACCATCTAAACAAAGTCTCGGGATATTTACAAGCTCAAATTTATAGAATTTAAACATTTTTGAAAAATTCAAAATTTTAGAATCATTTATTATTTTTTAAATAGCTTCATATCCCTATTTTATATTTTTAGAAATATTTTTCAAAAAATATTGAGAATGTTTAATAAAAATAAAAGAAGAAAAAAAGGACAAGTGACTGTGGCGGCCGCTTACCGCAATCTACACTGTTGCTGAGTCAAATCTGGAGTGATATAAAAAAGGAGAAACCAGGCTCTCGCTATCCTTCGTCCTAGGAGTGACTTCGACCGTAGGCCGCAATTAGCCTCTGAATTCGGTCTTACCTCAAATCGCCTGGGGGTAAGATCACATCCTTCCTATATTTTAGACAAGCAGCTCGTAATTCTCCGGAGCTCTTCCTTTTCTTTCTTGTTTCTTTGTATTTTTGGCTGACTCGGTTTATTCGTCATCTTTTTGTTATTTTCTTGATGAATCTGGTTATTTTTACTCGTTGATCCGTCGTTCTAATGTTTTTTTTTTTTTTTTGTTGCGGGGGTGATGTTTGTCCTGTTATTTATTTTTTAAGGCGGCTGCGAAGTTGAAGAGAGATTCTTTATTTACGATGCTTTGATTGAAAATCAGCTGTTTGTTCTTTTTTTTTTTTTTCCAATAAGCCGTTGGACAAGTTTCTTCCTTTCCATCATGTATGCATATGTGTATCATACTTCGATGGTTTGTCGGATTTACTACGGTTGTTGAAGTTAGAAACCACTTTGTTCCTTCTTTTAGTTGGTTTACATCTGCGGTATGTATTAGTTTCTTGAAGTATGAAACTCGTGAATGGTAACGCATCTTATTTTTAGTAGCATACGATGGCGTTGGCGACAACCGAAATCTGTGACTCCAATGCATCGCTCATCTCTAGTGGCAATCTACGGGCACTTCAGCCAAATTTCGTTATCTATGGTCGGAGGCAAGTCTTCTCAGGCCAAATAGTTACTCTAAAAGTGTTTGAAGACAACGTTTTTGTACGGCAATTTCTCGAGGAAAAGGGCCATGGAAGGGTTCTTGTTGTTGATGGTGGCGGTAGCCTGAGATGTGCAGTTTTGGGTGGCAACGCTGTAGTGCAAGCCCAGAACAATGGATGGGCTGGTATAGTAGTCAATGGGTGCGTTAGAGATGTGGATGAGATCAATGGCTGTGACATAGGAGTCAGAGCCCTGGCATCGCATCCCATGAAAGCCAACAAGAAGGGAGTCGGAGAAAAGCATGTTCCTGTGCACATCGGTGGCACCCGAATCTGTGATGGGGAATGGCTCTATGCAGACACTGATGGAATCTTGATTTCCAGCACGGAAGTGGCTGTTTGAGAACATTCATACTAAAGCTCTATGGTCCGTCCATTGGAAGAAGATGGAACTTATCATAACTGGCGATGTATTTGTATTCCACTTATCCCTGAACTGCGTAGATGCTTTGCAGACAAGATTCATGCTCGTCTGGTGTAATAAACTGATAAGGGGTGATTCGCATTTCACTTGAATTATAGCCGTTATTTCCGATCCTTTTTCAACTGACAACGGATGCATTGATGCAAATATGGTTGTGTATTTCATGAATTTTGTATGTTCAGTTTTTCTTGGGACCTTTCAGATTTCGAAGGCTCATTACAAGCTGTTGTCTTTCACCTTCTACCTCCGCAAACTTGAGGCTTATTTCGGAGTACCTCTCCCGCATATCCTTCAGTTCCTGTTCCATTCTGCTGTTTTGCTCCTTCAGTGATTCCACTTCACCTGAAGAAATGGAATTATTGACACTGCTCTCTCGTGTAGTTGTAAGGTCTTGTGACTTCATATATTCAGTGCTCGGGATTCCTACAGGTTGCTCCGGTTCCATAGGCATCTGTGGAATATACGCAACATGTGATCTGATACAAGGAATCGGATGTGGAAATGATTGTTTTCTATATTGTGTGGTTACCTGCTCTTTCTTGCTTAAGTCATCTCGCAGCTTTGAAATCTCTTTCTTCAGGTCTTCCTTCTCTGACTTGAGGTCAAGCAGTTGGTTCTTGACTTCACTGTTCTTGAGTCGTAGTTTCCTTACCTCCAGATGCAAATTTTCTTCCTTCGCCTTCTTCTGGTTGATCTGAAACTTCATGGATGCATTTTCTTCTGTCAATTTATCTGCCTCTTTTCTGATCGAAGTTAGCTGTCTCTCTAGATCTTCTTTTTGCAACGTCAACCTCTGTAGCATCTCCAATTCGTTTTTGGTTTCTACAGATTCATTGACGTGATGTGCTCCATCTTCTGCTATTACAAGCTCCTTGTTACTTTCTGCAGCCCCCTCATGAAGTCTGCCATGCTCATTATGATTTGCTTCATATTGGCTTCTTAGAATTTGAAGCTCCTTGTCTGCTTCTTGGAGAAGTTGCTGTAGGATTTCATTTTCCTTCCGCGTATTGCTAGCTTCCGCGTTTGCTTGGTTTGTCAGTTTCTCATATTCTTCAAATCTCATTGAATTTTCAGCATCAAGCTGCAGGAATTCCTCCTTGAGTTTCTGGATCGTATCTGCATTAGTCCGCCTCGTCTTCCTCAAGGCTTCTTCAGCTGTTACCGCTCTCTTTCCCAACTCAACATTTTCTGAGCGTAGTGTCTCTAGATCCTGCTCTGCGAGTTGTTCTTGCTTTTTCAGTTCTTCCCGCAGAGTCTCCACCTGAACCTCAAGCTGGTTAATCATATTTAAGGCTTCAGTATACTGAAGCAGCTGCCTTTCATTCTCTGCTTCCAGATTTGCTACTCGTACTTTGAAATGCTTCACTTCTGAAGACAGTTCCTTGCATGATTTTTCAACGTCCATTTTTTCTCTTTCCATTTGATCTAACTTGAAGTATAGTTCCTTGTTTTCTGTTTCTAAGCTTTCATAATCCTCAGTGAGGTTTTCTGCCTCCTTACGAATATTTGCTTTCTCCTTTTTAAGGAGTTCTATTTCAGCCTTAAGCTTTTCCATGTTCTGCAAGCTTTCTGCTTCCTCCGCAGTTCTGTCATATTTTTCCACATCTCTCAATATTCTTCTGTCTTCTTGCAGGTCAATTTTCTTACTCAATGATCCACTTTGGAGTGCCATGATTTTATTGGACAGGTCAGATATTTCTGCTTCTTTCTGATCTAACTTCTTGGTCAGATCCTCTATGGCAAGAACATATTCACAGTTTGAGTCTTCAATCTCCTGTAGCTGTAACTTCAGCCTCTTACTCGAAAGCTTTTGATTTTGAAGCTCACGCTGGGTGCTCTCCAGTGTAGCTTTGATGTCATCAATTTCTTGTTTCTTCCCAGAAACAATTCCATCATCCCATGTTCTGAAAGGCCTGAGACGTTCACATTCTGCCTCAAGGGCACCTTTTTCTTGTTTCAGGCGGACGATTTGCGCAGTCAGCTGCTCCACATTTCTCATTTCCTTCATCATTTGCTTCCGAAGTGATTCCATCTCTAACTCAGAAACTTCCAACTTTCTTTCCAACATCTTAACCTCGTTTCTCAGTGAAGTCTCCTTCATCCCATTCCTAGTCTCTGGCTCACTGTTGTCTGATTCGGCATCACCCATGCTCCCCTCCTGGTCATCGTTTAGAGGCGTTTCCCCACTGAACTCATAGCTCTGTACAGTGGAAAGCAGCATTCTGAATATGGATCATGAATGGATGCATACTCTTTACACTGGTTTGAATGGTTGGAGACCTTACTTCAGGTGACATGGGATCTTTCTGTCTAGTGCCTTGAGAGTACCTCCCGGAGTCCGTATTCCAATGGCCGGATACTTCATCCTCCCCTGTGGCTTCACCGACATCATCACACCTGCGATCGTGCAGCTGAAAAAGGCTTACATTCTCGAAATCCAATACTTTTAACGCAGGAAAGATTATACAAACCCCCACCGTGTACTGGAACCTTCTCCATTCACCCTCTGTACAGTGACCTGACAACAGGAAATCGCCGTCAGCAAGGTCAAGTTTCAGAGCTCGGCTTCCAGTGTTAGAGATGATTGAAAGGAAAACTAACGTGTAGTATGGTGCCGGATTTCGACGTCTGCAGAGGAAGACTCAGGTTAACTGGTTTGACGGCATTTACGAGGTCTGCAAAATCAATGGAAACTTCTCCCAGAAATCCGGACTTCGAGGAGCCCTGTGAGGAAGGACGGAAGTCAGGCTGTTATTCTCTCATCGGAAAGTGTAGTATACGATCGAGTTCTGGGCGAATGCGGTGACCCACCGTGGAAACGACGATGTAGTAGAATTTCTCCCTGATGAACCCTGTTTTTGTCTCCTGCACCAGTTTCACAGTTTCATACACGGGCTTCTCCCATATACAGACGCCTTCTAGGATTGGCGCTTTGGGTAACCTCGTTGTCGGCTTTCCATCATCTACTGGAACAAGAGAGACCACGAGCTTTTTCGACTTCATCTCCGGCACCTGAATCAAATCACCGGTAAGAATTCCGCATATCCGCAATCCCTAATCTTTATCGCTGTTTTGGGTTCATCGTCATCATGTTGCAGATTTCCGTTCCTGTAGAGTCAACGCATGCAGGGAAAAAGGTACCTGTGTAGCATGAAACTGCATTCTGAATACAACCTTGATCTTCTTCTCGCTTCTTCTGAACATCTTGGAACCACGAGAAAATCCGCCTGGGGAGGATGGGTTTCTGGAGTCCTTTATTGCTGTTCCAGTGGTAGGTGAATGAATACCAATCTGAATAATTAATTTGGTAGTTCAATAAACCCCTTTCAAAGAACTGGATGCCAGTTGAAGTTCAATGAGATTGCTACAAGTCGCAGTTCTTAGAACTCACCTCATACGTCAGTGTGCAGTTCTTCAACCTTCTTTGTCTGGGCTCATTGCACACGTGTGGATCTCCAAAGTCATCGGTAAGCAATTGTGACGATCTTAGATTGGTCGTTGCTCTTTATTCTGCGTTGTGTCGGTGAAGTATCTTGTCACAATCCCATTTGGTGATTCGTTTTCAGATGTTGAAGTGACGCTTAGAATGTGGGTTAGAAGCAACTGTGTAGAATCAATCTCCGGCCGCAGGCGGGCGCTTGCATTCAATGTTCCCTTAAATTGCTCTGGGCCGTAGGTGTGGAAAACCTTATCTTGAGTCCACGCATCACCCTCTTAAAGGTTTAATTTTTAGTTTCATTGCTTGTTTTTTTTCTAGTAATGCAGATCGTATGTTAGGATTGCTGGTGGGGTGTGCCCCCCGTAGGCATGTGACAGGCGAAGGGCTGCTTTCAGCTAGCATGCATTCTGGCTCAATCGTCAAGGTTAGACATGTGGCACGTCCACCCTTCAAGCATGGCTATGTTCCTTGTTGTTCATAAAGAGGTGGGTTTTTATGACAGACCTTTCATATTTATACTACTCGCAGGGTGTCATGAACGAATGTTGCCTGTTGGGGCGATCTAGATCCTGTCTACTTTTAATAATTTTGTATGAATTGCTCTCATTTACTCCCAACCATAACTTCCAGCAGGGGGGCGTTCCTTAATTAGCCGTCTCCGAGTTGGATGAAGCTACCTAGCAACCAATCATCATACTCAAATAGTGAGGGAAGCACATGACAGCGATGTGATCGGCAGAACAACTACAGCAACCAGGTTTGTGGAACAGAACTTGACAAGTGAAACAACAAAAGTGTGGTTCTGGTTTTGGGCATCGCAAAGATAAACGGGAATCACTCGTTCAAGGTCGAGCAACAAGATCTGAAATGGGGATCGGCGTGAAGGGGGCGATTTCATCGTACATCGCTCATTTTCTAGCAGTTGTAGCGGTGTTTTTGGTGTTGGTTTGGAATCTCAGATTCAGGGGTGGGCTGGCGTGGAATTCCCACAACAAAAATCTTATCTTCAATGTAAGGGATTTTGTGGTTTCTGGGTGCTGTTTTGATACTTTTGAGCTCATGGGTTTCCTGCTAGATGATTCTGTCTTTCCTGCATGTTTTTTTTGTGCGCTCCACTCGTTGTTTCTTACTTGTTTGATCATTATATCTGCTCTGATGAGTTTCCTCTGGGCGTACTGCTGATTGTTGATTTGCTTGTTTCAACCAGCTTCATCCAGTTCTTATGCTAATAGGTGTCATCATCTTTGGTGGAGAAGGTAAACTCTTGCTCTCTTCCCAGGTTCTGCTATTTTCAATCTTCTGATGTATGCTTCACTGTCCTTGAAACCAACAACAGCCATCATGATTAACAAGTCTCTCCCTATGAAGAAGCCCGGCAAGAAGCTCATACATATGATACTGCATCTTGCTGCTCTTATTCTTGGCATAATTGGGATATACGCTGCATTCAAGTTCCACAACGCAAACAAATTCCCTAACTTTTACAGTCTGCACTCTTGGCTTGGAATCGGAGCCATCAGCCTCTACGCCATTCAGGTACCACTACTCCGATCCCGGTGCATCGGTTGTTTTCATGCTTGCTATCAACTGTGAACACAAAGCCCTCTCTTTTCTTTTGCTATTGCCAGTGGATCTCCGGCTTCTTGGTGTTCTTCTTCCCCGGTGGATCACCAGCGATGAGAAGCAAGTGGCTTCCATGGCATGTCCCTCTGGGCCTCTCCGCCTTCGCATTGGCCGCGGTGACATCGTCTCTGGGCTTCCTCGAGAAGCTCACTTTCCTGGAGATGGGCAGCGCCGGCGTGGCGAGGTTCGGATCGGAGGCCATCCTCGTCAACATCACCGCCATCGTAACGCTCCTGTTCGGGGCCTTCGTTATACTAACAACCGTGTCTGGCAGTTAGTTCTTTCTCCCGTACAGCAGAGACTGGCTGCTGCTATAGCTATGTGATACAGATACCTAAACACGATCTATTTGCAAGTTCAGTTTCATGCCGGTTGTCTTCTCCGGCTCTGAAAAATTCGTTTTTTTGTTCCTTGGGCTGCTCCCAACCGCCTCATCAATGGGGAGTAAGATTTCCAACTGGCAGGCAATGGAGGGAATTATTGGGGCTCATTATGGTTGCTGATGGCTGCATCATGAAGGGCTCATGATGCAGACAATGGCTGGCTCATCATCATCATCATTACAGTTTGAATTTGAGCTGCTAATGACCCATGCGGTTCAGTGCAGAGCCACACCGAACATCCTGAACGCAGGTTCAGGTTGGGTTCGGGACGGCTGAGGCTGAGCTCGACGGGTGTAAATATGGTGGGCTGCCAACTCACCTCCTCCTCCTCCTCTTAATGCTCCTCCCATTCACCCTTCATTTGTCATTTCCGGCCTTGCGCCCAACAAGCGTCTTTCTCTCCGTCGCGCGCCTGCTGTCATTCCGATTCCGTTTTCACGACGAATTATGGCGGATGAGGGGCCTGATAAACCCAATTCCTCTGCTGAGGCCCCGACGGAACTCGTGGAGTCGTCCAAGGAGGAGGGACCCCTTGCGCCGGTCGAGGAACCGAAAATCTCGGCCAACGAATCGGAGGAGAATGCCGATGCATCCGAAGCCGTGGCTGCAGTTGAAGGTGAATAAATAAAATCATCTTCCTTCCCCTGTGATGAACCCTATGTTCTCGAATTTTGGGCGGATTCTTTCTCATTTCCATTCAATTTTAAGGGTGACTCCTCTTGTTTACACGTTCACGAAGGCTGAAATTTTGGAGTTTTCTCCCGATACCGATCAGACGAAGTAGATCCTCCTTATCCATGTTTAAGCTTGCTCTCCTTTCTGGAACGGGTTGAGGATCAGCTTTGCAAAACACAATCTCACACATGTAAGCACTGGACTAGAAACGAAACGTAATGGGTTAGCGGAGGAGTTTACCGCCGGTGTGTTTGTGTAGAAGCTGAATTATCAGCAAGCCGCAGCGCTGTCTTACTCATGGTTGGGACCAGGGTACTAGAGATTCTCTTTGTCCCCATCGTTCCCTCTCAGCAATCGGGCCACCTAACAACATTATACTTTTGTTGTCCGCTGTGCCTTTCTTCATTAATACGACGTTTCTGATGTGCAGTTATTCTGTGATTCACCTTTTTTTTGTTTTTCTGACAGAAGCACATGTGGAAGAGGAAGCAGAGAAGAACCCTCATGGATCCATAGACAGAGGTGACTGTTTTTTCCAGTTCTGCCCCAGGATTATCTCATCTGTTGCACCGGAAAACTCCATCTTTTCAAATTCAATGTAGATGCTGTTCTTGCTCGAGTGGCGACAGAGAAGAGGTTGTCCTTCATACGTGCATGGGAAGAGAGTGAGAAGTGCAAGGCTGAAAACAAGTAAGCCCCATCTCCCATACTCTGGCTCTTGCATTTGGAATTATGTGCTTCACTGCTCCTCTCAGGGCCCAGAAGAGAGTATCCGCCATTGGTGTCTGGGAAAATTCCAAGAAAGCAACTTTAGAGGCTGAGCTGAAGAAGATCGAGGTAACCCAAGTGTTCATGCATCAGATGCTAAATTCCCTTTTCTGTTCTGCAATCATTCCTGTGCACTCGGATCACAGGAGCAACTGGAGAAAAAGAAAGCTGATTACATTGAGAAAGTTAAGAACCAAATGGCTCTCATTCACAAGGCAGCAGAAGAGAAAAGGGCAGTCATCGAAGCGCAGCGTGGGGTGGACATGCTGAAGGCAGAGGAAACAGCAGCTAAGCACCGTGCCACTGGATCTGCTCCAAAGAAACTGCTTGGATGCTTCTGATTCTCTCAGCTTGTGCATTCCAATCTATCTATCTATCATGTGTTGCTATTTCACTTCCTCAAAGCAGTTTGTGTACATTGTGATGAACATTTACAGCAAAGTACCCACAAAAAGTTTGTATTCAGTGAAGCACAAGGGTAAGCCTCGCTACTCGCACAGGCAAAACTTGTCTACGGATTGATCATGTTGAAATCAAATCTGGAGAGCAGCTCAGGGAGGCATGATATAGCGTGCCCATATTTCTGAAAACACGAAACAAGATGGCTGAGCTACAGAACAGATGAGAAGAAAATGGAAAGACCATGAAACCAGGGGGGTGTATTGAGATTCCAGTGAGGAAATCATTTGTAATTAGTTATTGGGCGATACCTGAACATTGTCATACAGATCAAAGAATGGAACAGCGAGAAGCTTGAGGTTCTTTGGAACATCAAAATGGTCGCGTTCTGGAAGATGAACAATGTAAAGCTTCTTGCATTCCTGCACCAAAGAAGCTACCTCAATGTCAAATGGTGACAGCGTTTTATGGTTTAACTGAACTCTCACTCTAGGTCTTGTTATGTGAGGGGGACAGTAAGGGTACACTCTTTTCCCAAAATTGGGTCTCCACCACACTGCAACACGCTCGCCTACCTGGTACAAGAACCACAGAAATCAAATGAACAAGAAGACTGCCACTGCTTAACTATCATTTGAAATTATTACCTTCCAATTTTGCTGGAAATTAGGTGCCTTGGCTCCCAGTTTGCTATAGAGTTTTCTTTTCAGTCCATCGATATCTGAGAGAATCAACCAAACCAATATAACGGGTGTGTATGGACAGCATCTTCAGCCCCGGAATGATTTTTTTCTAAAAATGTAATCTTCCACACAAGAGGGATACCATTCTCTCCGGGCTGCAGTCTTCCACCAGGAAGTCTAAAGGAAGTATTCCCAGTTTTCAAAAGAAGAACATACGGATGATTGTGCTGTTGCCCCTAAACGATACAAGAAATATATTCAAAAATTCCCTAAAAAGCCAACGCTATCCGAACCCAAGAAACAGAAGCGATTGAAGCTTTAAAGGAAGGAATCAATACCGCATACCAATAAAATCCCCTCAACTGTAGTTAGCCTCCCTTCCGAGTTATAGCTGGAATTCCAAAACCCATATGAAATTTAGCGCAAGAAATACGCTTCATTATGCGTTTTAACACTAAAACATACCAAACATGCCACAAGAACCAAGAGGAAAACAAGACAGCCATTAGAAAACTTACATATCTCTGATACGAGCAAGGCGTTCAGCGATTGAACTATATTTCACCTTTTTCCGCTCTTTCTCTCCATATGTGTACCTACGAAGCGGGTAAATGTTCACCACTTCCGACATCTTGCCCTTTCCGATTCTCCTCTCCGGTGCATGATCAGCCTGATTTCCGATAAGAACCGCTTTGCCGCCACCGGTCTCAACTGTAACCAGCAGGCGACGTTTTTCAAATATCAGGCCCCACAGTAACGAACATTTCCACTCCTCTCCTAAAATATAAAACAAAAAGACAAAAACACCCTTTATAATTTTAATTATATTTTAAAATATTCAAATAAAATATTTTCATTTAAATTCATTCATAAATTGAAATTGACTATAATCTTACTGCAAATTTAGGTAAAAATTACACGTGGCAAATGAGCAGTCTGATCTGCATCTTTGAATTAAAACAATAGGAACTTGGGATTCATTTCATGCAACAAATGCTCTCCCCAGTATCAACCTTATTTTATCTCTAAGCATTGCTGGAAACACTGCAACTTGATACATAACAAAAGGAACAACCAATGTGCCTCTTGAGGAGTTTCATATGGATTTCAGTAGTCTTTGTTCCCGAAGTTCTTGCACCAGATCTGGGATGGAATCGGGCGAACCGGCAGATGTGGGCGTTGCTGCAAGGCATACCATTGGTGTTAGAGAAGGAGAAAATGTTTCCATGATCAGTGTATTCAGACATATGCAATTAGAAAAAAGCAATCAACGTATATGGAGACATGATTGGTTGGTTTCCAAATGCAATGGCTCCAAACATAGAACATGATTGGTAAGCTCAGAGAAGCAAATGAGTGTTCAGGAGTAGAGTTACTGGAGTAAAAGCAACTCCATTCGTTCAAAAAAAAAAAGATCTTGGCTTGTTTCTGGTTCAGTATGTGATATACTATTAAGGCAGGCATCGCGAGGGTTTTGGCTCATGATACTCGCCACAAAGCAAGAGTCATAATGTGTGATCTTTGTTGATGTTTGTAGTCTAACAGATAATGGGAAAGCTAATCGGTGTGCCACCTTTATTCAACTTTCAGTGTAAATTCTACTACTTGATCAAGAAACATGCAAATAATTTGGAAAACCCAGTGAGGGGCAGACACAACTTTACCTGTTACTCCCACTTCCATGAAAAAACACAAACGAGATAACCGGTTTTTATCCCTTCGTTTAGACATGAGAAAAATAGAACAAAGATTGCAGAACTGGGTTCAACAATGCATTCAATTCTTCAAGAGCTAGTCAGGAAAATAAATTCTACTAAAATCCACGAACTAAGCAAGAAGATGCTGAAAATCACAACAGTAAAGACCTTCCAAATGCAATCAATAAAACCCTAGAGACCCGATAAGCTTACTGAAAGAAAATTAATAACACCGAAACAGTGAAAAATCGGAGCAATTACCTCGAGTTCGGCCGATTTCATGGCGATAGGGATGCAGATCAGAACAATACCTGCCATGGCGATGGCGGTATTGCGCTTCCAGTGCTTGGGGCGGCAGTGGGGCCCCCCCGTCATACTCCACACCTTCTGCCTGAAATCCCCACCGTGGGCTCCATCCACATGGTGGTGCTCCGCTCCCCCGCCCATCTGCCCTTCAATTTCCGGTACTCTTCCAAGTGCGAAAAACGGAGAAGCCAGATGAAATTCTTCTCAAGATAAAAGACGCCTCCGGCAAATACAAAAATTATTGGGCCACACGGAAACTGGGCCTGTATCGAGTTTCATTGTGGGCCCTCCAGTTCAGTATGATAAGTGTATTAAGACAAGGGGCCCACAAAGACATTCTGATAGCTTGTGAATTAATTAATAATTTATTATCTTAAATAAGTGGTTAAAAATCATTTTAATCAATTTATGGTTTTTTAATCATTTTTAAATTATTTCAAATGGCCAAACTTGTAGCCCGCAGTTGCAGTCTGTGGGTGATGGGTGTGGTGCGGGTGCTTTCTCAAACTCCGTGGTCAAAGTTGAAAAAAAAAAGGATAAACGTAAGTTTCGGTCAACACGCAAATCGGCATTTTCTTTAAAGGCGTTGTTGGCTTTGGATTTGTTGTAGGGAGGCTGCAACTGGAGAGAACCCATGTGGATCTAGCTCGATCGATCCATAAATGGAAGACGTTGAGAAGATTTGCTGCGTTTCTGCGTGAAGGTAAATTGAATTCATCTCTACTCTGTTATGGGACTGTTTTATTTGATGTGGGTCTTCTCCTTTTTCGAGATTGTGGGTGGGTCTTTCGGGTTTCCCTTGTGGCCTTTGATTTTGTTCTGGAATTGGGGATTCCGAAATCGCGTGATTTGTAGTGAAGGAATAAATTGTTGTCATTGCGATATTATTGCTGGATGTCGTTTCTTCAGGGATACAGCTTACCCATTTCTTGACTCGGCTTGCTTGTCGGGAAAGTTGGCTGTCCTTTTGTGTTTCTGGGTATGTAGGGTTTCTTTTGATTTGATGCCATGTTTTGTTCATGCACACAGGTTTTGATTTCCTAGGGTAGTTTTCATTTGACGCTGTGTCATCAGATTGGGTCTGCGCCATGAAAAAGTAAGTTTTTTTGATTCTATATTGCTAGACTAGGACACGTCTTGTTCTTTGATGGATATTGTTCTTGAGGAAGCTGTTCTGATGCTTATATTTGTGAGAATCTGGGCTATTTATTTAGCCGTAATGCGCATTGAGGACGTTGTCAATGATGCATTTTATTTGCTCCCATGGGACATCAGTGTCATGGTGTTCTATACATCAGTTTTTTGTACATGATGGCTTCAAGTAACCTGATCCTAGATGCTTTCTGGAGTTTCAGGGGAAAGGTGAGATGGGATGAAGCTAATTTGGGAGAGATTGAGGCTAACAAACCGATAAGACAGAAAATAACAGAGCCCAAAACACCGTACCATCCCATGATCGATGATGATGGCATGCTTACAACGAACCCTCTCATGAATCCATACTTGTGTTTTCATCAATGTTCACGTTTGGCATTTCCCCTTTCCTGAATGTAGGATCATTGTCCCCTGTCAGAGGAGGAAACTTGGAAGATTGTCTCAGGGATGCTGTTGACGCAGAATCCATTCGTTCGGCACTAAATGATGTAGCTTCTTCCTCTAGCAAAATCAGCTCCGGCTGGACGTCCTCTGAGGACGAAGGGGATGCAATGGAACAAGATGAAGGTTTTTCCTCTCCCACCTTCTTAAAACCCTCAAAAGCATGAAGGTGTATCCCTTTACTTCACTGTGGCTCCTTTTAAACAACAGGTTCTGATCTGGATGGACCCCGGAGGAGCTTCAGGGAGCGCAGGAAAGCTCACTACGATGAGTTTCGCAAGGTCAAGGAACTGCTTCGCAAAGGCTCTCTTGAAGGTGAGTCAGACGAGGAGAGGAAGGATGATGAGGCTCCCTCTGCCTCATCCATCACTGCTGGTGTCAAAGAGATCGACATTGACAGCCCTGTGTAGCCGGGGAAGCGGCCTTAAACCTAACCGGCGCTTCCCCGGCGCCCGTACGCCGATTGGAGCCCAGCTCTAGTGGCGTTGCATTTCATGGTCACTGTTGGCTTGAGCACACTATAAGCGATAGCATGTACTTTCTTTTTGTGAAACTTTATCCTCAAAATAGTTTTTTTTTTCTAATTAAAAATGGGAAAATGTGTAAGTTAAGGTTCTCCACGGAGGGGAAGAGCCGGGTTTCATGGAACGGCCAATTGGAGGCGGACACGTGTTCGATTAAGGTACGTGGCGACAAACGACACAACCGAGGCGACGATTCTGGAGGACGTGACCGCAGTAGATGTAGCCGCGTTTTTGGTGAACCAGCAACTATCTGTCTCTGGAGGGGTCATCTTCTCCATTAAAAACTCAAGCTGCTCACTCCATTGAAAAAGCTACACGCGCTTCACACGGTTCTGAACTGGATAAAAGCCGTTACGGATTGAGGAATGTTGATGAGATCGGGAAATTGTGTTTGACAAAAAGGAGGCGCGTTGGGTGATTCTGTGAGCCGTTCACACACAATTCATGGCGACTACGCAGCAGCCGGGGGATATCGAGAGCCGCGGAGGGGAGATAAGCCTGCGGTGGATGTGATCCGGAGTGGGGACAGGGGTTGGGTTTCATGGCTGGTTCCGTTGATTGTGGTGGCGAATATCATTGTTTTTGTTGTGGAGATGTATGTGAATGACTGTCCCAGACAGATCAGGAACTTTGATGGCGGCCAACGGAGGTGCGTCGCCAGGTTTCTCGGACGCTTCTCGTTCCAGCCTCTGTCGGAGAACCCTTTGTTCGGTCCTTCATCTTCCACGTGAGAATCAATCCTCTTTTTCTCTTAATCCTTATAAAGGTCAATTTGATGTTTGATTTATTCCGTTGGGTTTTCTTGCTATATACGCTTTTTTTCTGAAGAAGGTTGCCGGTGTTGATTCTCTCATGTTTTCTCTTTATTTATCATAATGAATTGGGGATTTTCCACTAAAGTAAGTCAATTCTTGTAGATTAGAGAGGATGGGTGGCCTGAATTGGAGTAGAGTGGTCAATGATCATCAAGGGTGGAGGTTGATCAGTTGCATCTGGCTACACGCTGGTCTTATTCATTTGCTTGTCAACATGATAAGTCTCATCTTGATTGGTGTCCGCCTCGAGCAGCACTTCGGCTTTGGTAAGGATCTAAGAGAATCCTAAGGCCAGGGCCTTTTTTCCTGAAGTTTTAATTCTTGCTGTTACCAACTGTTGTTTCTCTCTGCCAGTTCGAATCTGTGTGATCTATCTGCTGTCTGGATTTGGCGGAAGCATATTATCCTCACTGTTCATACGAAACGCTGTTTCTGTTGGTGCATCCGGTGCACTCTTTGGCCTTCTTGGAGCCATGCTATCTGAGCTGATCACCAACTGGTCTATTTACACTAACAAGGTGCTTATATCCTGTCAAGCAAATCTCATTCAACCTTCTTGCTCTCTTACGACTTGATCCTGTTAATTCTTCCTGGATATGCAGGCTGCAGCCTTAGTCTCCCTAATAGTCGTGGTCCTCATCAACTTAGCAGTTGGGATTCTCCCCCATGTTGACAACTTCGCCCACATTGGAGGATTCCTGACCGGCATCCTCCTGGGCTTTGTTCTTCTTCCCCGTCCCCAGTTCGGATGGCTGGAACGCGCAAATCTCCCCCCGGTGCCCGTGCACGATCAAAATACAAGCCGTATCAGTACATTCTGTGGGTCATCTCCCTGGGGCTGTTGATTGCAGGGTGAGTAAAGCTGTCTGTACATGTAGATCCCCAACAGTGAATCTGGGTTCTCACCCCAAATCCTTCCACGCAGGTTCACCGTCGCCCTGATCATGCTGTTCCGCGGTGAGAGTGGATACGACCGGTGCCACTGGTGCCGGTACCTGAACTGCGTGCCCACCGCCAGCTGGAGCTGCAATGAGCGTTGAATCTTTCTTTCAGCTGACTTCTTTGATTTTCTATGTAAATGGTGCTTCCCGGCTGTTCATTTCTTGAGATATGCGTGTTATTGTATACTATGATTGCAGTCCCATTCCCATAATAAAATATCTTTGTTCGTTTGATACAAAAAGTTGAATATGAGTCCTTTTTAGTCTAAAAATTTTAAAAATATTTTTTTATTTTTTTAAAAAAATTTAAAATAACCTCAATTTCTACGTTTACGAGAGTGGGGGGTAAAATGGTAATTATCCGGTGTCGTCTTGGATATTGTAATAACGTGATTGGGCCAAGGCGGTGGGCCGGTCCATCTATAAGTTACTCGATTTATTTGGTTGCCGACGCCTTCACCCTGTCATTCTGGAGACAGAGTCATGGCGGACGATGACTACGATATGGACGGAGCGTACGTGATTTTTGCTTTCTTGGATGGGGTTTATCCTTCTCTACTGGGTTCAAGAGTAGTGGCCTTTGTGTGTTTCTGTTGTAATTTTTTAGTTGGTTAACCTGTGAAACCCTCGGTTGTTTAGGTATGAAGACGAGCCTCTGGAGCCGGAGCCCGATGTGAGGATTATTTGGTGCCTTTGCTTTACTTGATTTCATTGTTTTGGGAGGATTTGCTTACGTGATTTTTTAATCGTTTACAGGAAGGCGCTGAGGTGGAAGATGATAAAAACATCGATGGTGACGATGCTGATCTTGTCGAGGGCGAAGGTGATGATAAGCAGGAACACGAATCAGTTGAGCGGCCTCGTAAAACGTCCAAGTACATGACGAAGTACGAGCGTGCCAGAATTTTGGGGACTAGGGCACTGCAGATTAGGTAATTTGATGATGCGTCTTCGGTGATGAGTGGCTTATCTTTGGGAAAATTTTGTTCTTGGTGATGATTCTTTGTCTTCCACAGCATGAACGCTCCGGTTATGGTTGAGTTGGAGGGTGAGACTGACCCCCTTGAGGTAATCCTATTTGTTCCATTAGTAACATGAGCGAGGGATTAATTCCTTCGTGGCTCTGCAACTCCGGTACAAGGAAAGACTAGTATTTCTAAGAATTCTGCTAGAATTTGAATAGAAGAATAAACCAACACTCCTAGATGCTGCATTTCATGTTATTTGTTGAATCAAACATTGGGATTCTTTAGCACCTTGAAGACAAGTCTTACTTATCTGTTGCTTGTTCGACATCAGATTGCAATGAAGGAGCTCAGAGAGAGAAAGATACCATTCACCATTCGCCGTTACCTTCCTGATGGAAGGTAAGAAGATCTTTCCCTTGATTGTTTCCCAATTTCCCCATCTTCCTGTTGTGGCTAACTCGTTCTTTTTCTCCCTAGCTATGAGGATTGGGGCGTTGACGAGCTCATAGTTGAAGACACCTGGAAGAGGCAAGTTGGAGGTGATTGAGTCCTTTCTGATTGTGGAAGCATGCTGCTTTTGTTGTACTTGTTAGGAACCCATTTTCTAGTTATGGGGGTGAATCCCAAGTACTGATATCATCAATCAATGAGCGAAAGCCATATAAAAAAAAAATGTGTTCTTCATCTCTTGCGTTCCATCAAATCAAGTTGTTTCTACAACAACTTTTCCAAGCCATACACCAGATTCTGCGAGCAGACATGAGGAACTTATTTCAATGAGCTCTCAACAATGGCGTATTTCAGCCATGAATGAACATTTAGTTTTACCTTGAGTCGGATGACTCTTCTGATGGCAAGAATCAGCCCCGGCATGAGAGATTGCACGTCTGTGACATCATGTTTCAGGGTATATATCTGCCAAGCCAACAAAAATAACAACCTTGAGGCATCCATCATTCATTTTTTATACTTCCAAGAACATAGTTTGTTTATGAAATAAGCCAACCTCCCCGGGCCGTGAGAAATGTACAGTTGTGCTACCGGGGATTCCGGGAAGAACCAAACTGTGCACCCTGATTCCATCCTCTCCCACAACTTGACCCCTGGCCTAGAAAAGAGGCATTACAAAATGTGAGTTTCCATAAGCTGAAAAATGCGCACAAGGCCTTCCTTCTTCCTACCGCAACATCTGTTGAGATATCTTCCTTGTTATACATCAGCCCAAGGTTTGTGAGATTGTTGGCTATTTGTATAGCAGTAGGCGTGGGGAAATTCTGCCAGAAGTAACCAAAAGCTAGTAACTTGGAACAAGGTGCACTTGTCATAGAGACATTCCAGATGGGGCTTACTTCCTCAGCAGCAGTAGGCCTTGATTCAACTATCTCTACGTTGTTGTAGTGAAAACAAGCTGAGATTGCTGCTTGCTGTAGTAGCACTGATCCAATTGAGAGCGTTGGCGCCACAAGACATCCCTATTGGATACCCCATGTTAGAGATGTTCAACCCGGATCCAAAATCTGCTTGTTTAGTGTGGAAGTGTGCGTGTGACCTCTGGCCTCACCATGGTGGCTTTCTCACAGAAAGCCGACAAAGCGTAGACAGTCTCCATTTTGATATGGGGCACATGGACGACACTTCTCATTCCAAATGCTGTTGCCTGAGCACATACACCAAGGGAATGGAGATTATAACATTTGCAGAGGATCCAGAGGAGATGTATCGAACTAAACCTGTTTGACGTTGTCATAAACTGTTGAAGGGTCTGTGAAATCGACAACTACTGCTGCTTCATTTTGCTGGGAGATGGAAGCCAGCACCATCGTGAGATCATTCAGGATTGGAATCTCCAGCGCCTCCTCCAAGTTGCTTACCTGTTATTCAAAAAGCATTGATAGATGAAATCCCAATACCCCAGTGTCGTCGTTTCAGGCTAACCTTGCCTATATCTTCTCCGACGCGGTGGGAATCAATGGCACCGACGATTTCCATTCCCCGCGCCCTTGTCACTGCCACCACCGCCGCCTTCCCGATTTCTTTGGTCGCCCCATTCACGATCACCTGAACGAAATGAAACAACGAGAGCCCGGGATTTCCCTTAATCTTTTCAAACAATTGATCAGACAATGCCAATGGTACCTTAATATTGCTCGGAGAAGGCCCCATCGAGCAAGATACTCTAGGAAGAAATGGTCTCCGTGGTTTATAAGCCTGGAGCTTGAAGCTGAGTGCTTCCATGGCTACTGAAGAAATTCGAGCTTCCGTATCAGAAACAGGATAAGGTTCCCTTTTATTTGCAGACTTAGCTGGGCTGAGGATAAGGTTAATGGCCTTTTCATTTTCGTACAGCAGCCACGGAAACAATGTACTGTACTTTGTAGAATCCTCATCTGGTTCCAATCTTGTATGTGAAGTAGTACAGATGGGCAAGAATGATAAGAAGGCTACAATGAAACGAGCTATTTTTCACATTGAGAATTCTACTGGGAGAGAGGCTTGAGTTGTTCGTAGAGTAACCATAGCAGATAACCGATGAGTGTATCTCTCAGCAAGTCTCGAGATAGGGAAACCAGCCAGCTCGAGCTTTCTGTTCGAGGAATATTTCCGGTAAGGTCTCGGAACCGGAGGTTTCCTTGATCTGAGATGAGGGAGTAAATGACTCCGTTCATGTGCCCCCTTCCCATCACTCCTACTACGTTCTTGCTCTTGTTCACAGCTTTGCTTCGCTTCAGGGACCAAGCTAGAAACTGGGTATGCAATAGTAGAAATCAGGAACCGTTGAAACTCGGATGTAGTGCACATTAAACACATACCACATCTCGTTCATGAATTAAAGAAGGAAGCAGGGGTGGATATGCATGGCTTAGTTGCTCATAGAGCTGGAAATGGCTGTTTTCATCTCTTGATTCCTGAGCGAAATAATGTTGAATCAAGAAGAATGGAATAATCGTGAGGTTTATTGCATGTGAAAAAAACTGAACTATCAACCTCTAATGCTTTCTTTGAAAGTTCTGTAGATGTTATTCCACGAATGGCCGCTGAAACGAAGCTGAGTTTCTCCTTCCATGTCAATGAATTCCATGCTCTTCCAAGCTGAAAAATGGATACACTGAAACATCTGTTATACAAAACAAGTAGATGTCGAGGAAGGTACTGACAGTGATCTCTATTGGACGATCTCCCAGCACCAACTGGGCACCAATCTCTTCACAAGCTCTACGAGCTGCGCGAAACTGGAGTGATTGTTCAATCATCTGACATTAGAAAATAATTAAGATATCTATTTTTTATTGAATTTACCTCTTCACCGAAGGGTTGATTGATTTCCGAAGATAGTTTTGATGACAGAGTGGCCAAGAGCAGCCGTAGTGCTAGCGCCGTTTGGCCGCCTACAGTGCTCAAAAAGCTCAGGAAGTTCACTGGGAAACATAAGTTGTGGCATATAAAAACTGATAATGCTAACTAACCCAAATTGACACTTCTGCTGACAGCGCCCAAGAATCCATTCCCAGTTAGAGAAAACATGCTGGCACTAAGCTTCTGTTTCTGGTTATCCTTCTCATCTGTGTACATGATCCCAGCTCTGCAAAACAACTGAAAATTGTGATGTTAAGCCGGTGACACTGAACATGAGCATCAGACCACTTGTTTTCTCAATTGAACATTCATATCCTAGAGAAATATTCATTATACTTCGTTTCCTAAATCCATTCCAGGAAAAATGTTCGACAATACGGCATTCAGAGGTCAAGACTCGCCTGCTTTTACAAAGCTCAACAACAATATTTTCAGGCTTCACAGCTCTTATAACCCTTTCAACATGGGAAGCAGATTCTTGTGAAATATGCGATGTTCCAATGATCCAAATAACCTGAGGCTCCACAAATTCACCTCTCCAATCCGGAACGGGGCCGTACTGCCTTTTCTCAATCATGACCAACTTTCCACTCTCGGCCAAATCAAACAGCTCTGGGTATGATTCCGCTATGTACGCCGTCGACGATTCAAGAACCTCGTTCCTAAAATCGAAATCCTGCGGAGGGGGGCGAACCACGGAAGCCGCTCTGCATCTGATCGCCGTCACGGCGTTGACTCTGATATCCAGATTCACTGCCCGGTGGGGGTTATGCAGGCCCCACGAGACAAATGAAACTGCAGAAGCCATTGCTCAATGAGAAACAGAGAGAGGGAGAGAGATGGTAAGAAATACAGGCCTCAAGATGGGCGGATAAGAAACCTATTGGGCCTAGCCCCAATTGTAAAACTTGAGCCACGTGGCACTGCTTTTCTGGAGCCAGGTGTTTCACGTGATGAAACACGTGGTTGACGCGCGAAGGCCATTTTATTTGACCGTTAATTAACTGTCACCGACCCGTAAGACAAACAGTTGCACAACGACCCACGCGCCGCCGCCCACCACACGGACGGCAACCACCGCAGCCCCTCAGCTGTCAACAAGCCTCGCCACATTGACCATATTCCAACACATTCTATTTGGAAAACAAATATTTCCCATGGCATAGTCAAAATTGAAAATCTTATATTGAAATTAATAATTATTATTTAAATTTATAATTTTAATAACGTATAGTAATTCAAATAATACGAAAAAAAATAAAATTAAAAAAGGAAAATGGAAAAAGGGTCAACGTGGGGGAGGAATGGGACACGTGTAGAGCTTTCAGTCGCACTCAGCACGAGCAGCTTCTTCTCTGCTCCAGCTGCTGTTTTCTGGGTCCCCACTGCATCGTTTCCCCAGGCTGTTACCTCTTCATATTCCGTGTTTTCGCGTACAAACCGCAGCTTTCTATTTTCACGCACACCGATCTGTATATATACTTTGGATTCAACTCATGTTTCCCACCATCATTTTCTTCTTCATCCTGCACTCCAAAAGTCAGCTGAGTTTCAGTGATGGAACTGATGATGCAGCAGAATCTCTCCAGCTGTTGCTCGGATCCGTTCCCCGGTGTGAGTGATGTATTCTGGTCGTCTTCGCCGGAGAATGGGAGCTCCGGGAACAGGACCAGTTTCTCCGACGAGGAAGTGATTCTGGCTTCCAACAATCCGAAGAAGAGAGCCGGCCGGAAGAAGTTCCGAGAGACACGTCACCCCGTCTATCGAGGCGTGCGGAGACGGAACTCCGGGAAGTGGGTTTGTGAGGTGAGGGAGCCTAATAAGAAGACTCGGATTTGGCTGGGGACATTCCCCACCGTCGAAATGGCAGCGCGTGCACACGACGTGGCAGCGATGGCTTTGAGGGGGAAGTCCGCTTGCCTGAATTTCGCAGACTCCGCGTGGCGGTTGCCGGTGCCGGCATCGTCCAATCCCAAGGATATCCAGAGGGCGGCAGCAGAGGCCGCACAGAATTTCCGCCCAAAATCGACCCAACCCGAAGAATGTAAGGAAACGCAAGAAACCGAATGCTCCTCCTCTTCCTCCTCCTCCTGCGCCACCGTCGCTCCCACTGTGGAGTCCCCGCTGGATTCGTTCTTCCCAGATGACGATACACTGTTCGGAATGCATGGATTGCTCAACAACATGGCGGAGGGACTGCTCATGGTGCCACCGCCGCCTTTGTACTACGATGACATGGAAGATGGCTACGACGTGTCACTCTGGAGCTTCTCTGTCTGAATTATCTTCCCTCGACGAATTTTGGGTGTGATGGGTACGGACATACAACACAGCAGAGTTCCCTCGTTGTAAAACACACAAAAAAAAGTGTGAATTGACATGAATTCTTGCATTAAGTTCAGCAGACGAATACGCAGCTGATGCCCATACAAAGATTAACTCTACTGCAATGGCGTTTGGTTTCAAAACTACCCAGAACACGCCCACTAACATTCTGTTTAGTTTAAGGTGAGAAAGCAGCAGCTTTATCAAAAGAGATTTCCATTTCTGATGGATGGAGGAACATGCAGTGCACTTCCTGGCTTTCGTTTCTGGTGAAAGAGTTGGCACCGGAATGTGTCATGTCTGGTTTAAATATGACAATTTACCCTCCCTCACGCTACAGTCAAAAAGCTGAGGAGATCCCATGAATGCTTGCTATCCCATCCCTATTCGAGGGAAAAGTTGTGATGCAATATTAGTAGCAATGTTATTAGAATAATTGTTCTATTTAATAACATTCTTTTTTTTATTAGATACCATCTCAAAGTATATAGTCTTTCTTACATTCTAAATCTCTTAAATATTCAATATACTTGTTAAATATCACCTCGTCTCACCACTAATTACTTGTACCAATTTGATTTTAATATCAAATATCACAATTCATTCTCATATTACATGATATTGTCTATTTTAAATACTACATCTTTATGATTTTACATTTTTTATGAAATCATGACTCGTGCTCATATTACATGATATTATTCATTTCGAATATACAATCTTTATGATTTTACATTTTATATTTTCCATGAAACCATAGATCATGTTATTCTTAGTGGATGATATTGTACAATTCGAATACTCAATTCTTATAATTTTACGTTTTATGTTAAATCATGGATCATTCCAACTTTAACTTTAAGAGCACTACTCCAGTTGACTCTTCATGAAAGTGTCCCCGCACCCTTGATTTGCCCATGGATAGATGATGGACACGGCGAGGAGGTGAGTAGGGACTCGGTACTAGTGGATTCAACGGTCAAGTTAATGTTGACTCAATTATTGATTTGTTTAATTCATTTTGGACTGAGCCCTAAATTATTCTTCTCGTCCTCAAAACAGTATTAAATACCACCCCATTCCTCCACTCTCCCATTTCCACCCCCCACCCACCCCCCCACTATTCCAATGATCCGCGTTCTCTCCTCCTCCGCCAGCCGCCGCCGGAACCCATCTCCCGGGATGGACGACCCAACCTCCTGGACCTGTTTCGCCGTCGTAGTCATCGCCCTGGTCCTCCTCAGCGGGGACAACTACAGCAGCAGCAGCTTCGCGAAGGCCGGGGCGAGCGGCAGGAACCCGAAGCAGCCGCCGTGTGACGAGATTTACGTCGTCGGAGAAGGCGAAACTCTGCACACAATCAGCGATAAGTGCGGCGACGCCTTCATCGTGGAACGGAATCCGCATATCCACGACCCCGACGACGTCTTCCCGGGCCTTGTTATCAGGATTAACCCCTCGAGCGGTTAGTCGTGTGCATAAACACTCGTTGCCACGTGTGTATTTCCCGTCTGCTTCCTCTATAAAGTTGTGTGAGGGTAAAAACCAGAGACGAAGGTCGGCTCCGCCGCCGCCCCGGAAACAACAAGCAATTATCCCACAATACGACACGTGTGTGTATTTATGTAATGATGCTTAGAAAAGAAGACGATAAAAAACGTTTATGTGTGGATTTGGGTTTGTAGCTAATCAGACATGCATGATTGAGTACCTATTTACTATTATTACGTTTTATTTAGAATATTTTCATATAATTTCTTAAAAAATACGTAGAAATGGAGGTTTTTCAACCTTTTAAAAATAAGGATTTTAATTTTTTAAATAAAAATCATTTACCACAATCCACGTTATTAGTATATATTATGCTCTTATTTTTCAAGAAAAGTATCTCATATAAAACCAATAAAGTTCTTTTATTTAATCACATTTTTTCTTATCTATAACTAATATGATGTATTATCACTCATGAAAAATATCCTATAAAACTAATAAAGTTCTTTTATTTTATCTATAACTAATATGATATATTTTCACTAGTTACATGACCTTACACCCTATCTAATTTAAAACTCAATGGTGTCATGCCCCACCATTGTCACAGGATGAAATTTATAGTTTTACGTTCTTTCTTTCTAAAGAAAAATTCGTATATAAGATTAAGAATACTTTTTTTTATACAAGCACACATCTAATTTATCATTCGTAAATGATGTGGAATTTCGTTACTAGAGCTCTAACCTTGAATTCTCCATAACAAAAATATGTTAGAAACGGTTCTATAGAATAAAAGTTGTTCCACCCGTAGATTTGTACTGATTTAGCGGGATGATGGAGGATGCTTGGCGCTTTTACCGAACAGGGTTCTGAGACCCTGTGGAGCTAAGTGTAATGGTCTCTCCAACGTCAAATTTGGCTACAAAAATGGACCATTAGGAGCTCTCCAGCGCCAATAATGCAGTGCATCATTATGCAGAACGGGAATCAGTGCCATTTAAAAGAGCTTATTCTATCTAAATAAGCTACCCAGGGACCGCTGCCAAGCTTAGCTTTGCCGGTAGCTGTAAAAAACTGGTACCCAAAATCCTAACCGGAGTTTAATGTAATTGCTCCGGTGTGGGATGTCCCCCACGTAGCTTCCACCACTCTAAACTCAATATCATCCCGAGAGGTCACGTCCAGGTTCTGGAAAATGGAAAAGTGAGGCAACAGAAGGTGCTGCGAAGCATAAAACCTGGGGCGGGTCTGATTGCAGCCTCTGTGAGTGACCCCTTTCAGTACGTTGAATGAAGAGATGGCGACGCATCGGAAAGTTGGATTCCGGCAACCGTCGGACGAATCTCGTTGCTCCACGTGAAAGATTAAGATATGGGACGAAGGTGGGGAGCACATCACCCCCCGTGCGGGTGCGGTAAGAGAGTCGTCCACTTGGGAAGGACTCGGCGCTGTCCATCCCCCACATTGACGACTGGCTCTTGTTTGCTTTCTGGGTCGGCGAATTAATAATGATGGACTGCTGTCTATTGAATCCGGCATGGGTTGGGTGGTTCTCCCCTGACTGACCGCCCCTCTTGGTGTCCGGAGAAACAGAATCACCGCCCACGCACGGAAGCTGCCGGCTGCATCACCCATCATTGATTTACAAATTTTTAACACACAAGTTTATTGGTAACTAGATAGTTTGGAACTTTGTTTTGAAATTAAAGATTAGATGGATAGAAGTAATACATAAAAATCGAATATACAAGAAACATGAATTATATTATAAAAGATTAGATTTAATCGATTATTAATAATCTATACTTTTTTATATACTTGATTATTTTAATTTGATGAAATTCGTTATTCTAATAATTTGAACCTATATTCCAAATATCATCATTTGGAAAACGGACTCGATGGGTTCGACCCACTACCGGTGTACTGGAATTTTTTTGGGCCTGGAGATCAGAATGCTGGGCCTGTTGGGGTTGAGTGGCGGATGGTAGCTGTTGGGCCTGAGATTGATGCGTGGGGACCCAATGAAGGGAGGAGCCCTAGGGGTGCCATGTGTCACGATCTGGTGAGACCCGAGAGGGGTGAGATTGTCTTGGACCGTTGATTCCGGGGCAGGGGGGTATATAGGGGGTGTAGGCTGGGTGGGGGGCGGGGGTGGGGGTCCTATTCCAAGCTGTTAGATAAAAAAGTGGGTCCAAAGAACTCGAAGCCGCGGGGAGACGTATACATGGAACCCATCCATCAAACCTCGCACAACGAGAGCCTCCAATCTCCACGTGATGAATCCGCCGACCCGCTTCTCCGCCGAGAGGACTCCATCGCCGCCCTCGAAACTCCGCCTCCGGAGGACGGGACTGTCAAGGAGGAGCCGTCTGATGTTGATTTATTCGCCGCGTCTGGGTCGATTCAGCATCTAGGCGCGCCGGCTAAGAGATCCAACAAGGACCGCCACACCAAGGTAGAAGGTCGCGGCCGGAGAATCCGGATGCCGGCGGCTTGCGCTGCACGGATATTTCAACTGACGAGGGAACTCGGTCACAAATCCGACGGCGAGACGATTCGTTGGTTGCTCGAGCGGGCAGAGCCGGCGATCATCGAGGCCACTGGAACCGGGACAGTCCCTGCGATCGCGGTCTCAGTCGACGGCGCGTTAAGAATCCCAACAAGCCCTAGCCCAGCCGCAGCGGAATCATCCGCCGCCTCCGAGGTCGGTAAGAAACGGCGTAAAAGGGCTTCAAATAGTGACTCCTACGAGGTTAACGATCCGTCGCGGTTCGCCCCGATCACACCTGTGGCGCCTCATGGACTGGTCCCCGTTTTCCCAAACGGCGCATTTTTCATGATTCCTCCGGGCGGCGGCGGCCCATCCAGCCAACCCCAATTTTGGGCCATTCCGGCAACTGCAACCCCTGTTTTCAACGTGGCCGCAAGACCCATGTCCAACGCCATCACTTTCGCCCCTCCCACCGCCGAACACGGCGGTGCAACAGAGATGGTGAGGGGGGATATCAGTTTGAATATCTACGACGAGAACAAGAAGGAGCTTCAGCTCTTGGGAGGAGACAAGAGCGATAAGTTGGAGCAGACCCCATCTCCCAAAGCCTGCGGCAAAAAAGACAAGTAACTTGAAGAAGAATTTGCATTGCATTGCACTCTAGGGTTCTACGCCCAATCTGACATGAGATAATTGGCATACAGACCTGATCCCTGCAGATGTTTGGTCCATTTACTTTGAAATTTCATTCCTCAAAATTTAATGTTCTTCAGAAGTTCCCCAAGTTGTGACCCTCTGATGTGGGGCTTTTTGGCTGGTTTACTTCTTTATTTCCGCTTCTACGAACACCGAAATTGTCTCTTAAATGAAAGCTGCAGAAGAAGTGATACAAAAGCCACAACACTTGAGGAAAGGAGAAAAGAATCGTATGCCAAAACCTGATCTGTAGAATGGCGGCACGTGCAATGGAGCAGCGCACGTGAGAAGTGGGCCCCTGGGAGAAAAGGGAAGGTGTGGTCATCTTCCGGGGGAGGAAAATGTGGACCACCACCACATCAGTGGGCCTTATACTGCAGTGGCATGGTGGTCCCTTCGCTGCTGCTCGTCTGCTAGTCTGGGGTGATGGGCCCCGGAATACAGTGAGGCTGGATCAGGATGGCGACACGTGTCCGTCGACCAGATCTTGAGGGAGTGTCGACTCGCTGCTGGTCTCCATGAAAATGAAGGAAGAGGCCCGGCCGTCCATGCCTGCTTCCTCCCCTTCAGTAAAAGATACCCGCAGATTTTTGAAGGAAAGGGGGCTTTCAATCTCTGTGATCCCCCCGCTGAAGAATACCTTCTCACCTGAAGTTGTAAAAACAAGGTACCATGTTTGATCCCAGTCAATGAAAGCAATAGAAGGATTTCGTCTCATATCAAGACAAATATGAAAAGATGCAATCCTATTCTATGCCTCCTCCCCTTTTGTCTCATGAACATTCAAGTAATGATGAAGGAATATGAGCTTTCAAGTAAGCCTTATAACCTAAAGATGTAATCCTATTCTATGCTAATGAAGTTTAGGTGGTCATGCTTGATTCTACCGGGAGTATTTAGTGCATTAGAAGAGCAACAATTCTGACCTGAGGCATACATATGAGTAAAACAACTTGTATCTGTCTACCCCAATACATGGTAAACTCTACCTCAGCAACAATGGCATTTATAGCGCTGGAAGATTACTCATCTTGATACGCAGTCGCTCTGCAGCTTCAACTAAGCATTTTCAGGTGACGGACCTCCTCCCCCCAAGATCTACTCTTTCACAAATATCAGGAGCCAACGTATGTGCACCTCCACAACACACAGATCCTGCAAATCTGAACATACATCAGTAGGATATCACACAGACTCTTCTCGAGCATCAAGAGGATACTTGGAAAGCCGATCAGAACCCAACATTTCAATCATGCAACACAACAAAACAACAGAGAAGTTCCAAATCAGAAGCCACACGAAACCCTTATAACAGAATCCAACAACCTAATTTTCTAAAATCGCACAAAAAACTAACCATCCGGCGTGCAAAACAAACAAATGCAACTCATCCCGTAGCCAGCAACCTGTTCTGAAACGGTGAAATGCGGTACGAATTGAGAAGGGGGCAAGCTTAACGAATAGAGGAACCATTTTCCCCAATTCGGGGACAACAAACCCTCAATTTGGGCCTGCGATGGGCCCGGTCTTGTCTCTAGGGCTTGCAGTCTTTCTTTTTTGTTTCCCGTGTTCATGATGTTTATTGGATTTATTTCGTGCGAATATGATAATTAATAAATCATATATTTTTAAATATTTTAAAATTATTTTTTTATAATTTGAATTATTAATTGGTATATTTAAAAATTATAAAACTATTTGAATTTTTCTAGCTTATTAACATTAACCGTATTTGTGTAATAGTCTTTCTAATATTAGAATTAATTATTGACTGAATAACACTCAATTTATATACATATTATAAAAATTCGACCACTCAAATACTCATTTTTTGAGTATGTAGATGGTATACATAAATGAATGAGAGATTAATTATATCAATGCATTTTTTTCTCATTTATATCTCTTCAAAAATTATTTCTACTTTCAAATTCTAGTTGTGTTTTTCTTGTAAGTCTTTCACTTAGATCTCTATTCTTGTATATCAAATACATAATTTGTTATATACTTGATAATTGAATATATATATATATATATACCCAATTAAATTAAATTTAAACATACTAATACTTTATTATAAAATGAACTGATAGTGTCTTATTGCTACACGTGCAACATAGATTTAAATGGATTTCAAGACAAAACACACAGATTTTTACGTTAAAAGAGAACCGGAAGGAAAGCAAGGGGTCATGGAGGGTGACTCCATTTTTGCCATCTTTCTAACAGCAATCGACAAGGAAGTCCAATGAGTTAACTACACGCGTCCACAGGGGCAAGCCGAGAGATAAGGAACTAATCTCCACTGAAGTAAAGCCGCCACACTGCAAACGACCAGATTAAGGATAAAGCATGGAGTAATGCGCTCGCATTATCGGACAACGATATTCTAAACATTCCTTTAAACATATTCCTTGTGTTATGCAAACGCAGCTGTCCTTGAAACAATGAATAAAGTGGAGGAATCTGCGTGTCGGAAGCAAAGGGAAATGAGCCACGTTGCTGGCTCATCCTCCATCCAATTGAGGGGGAGTTGGATGGGTACTGTGTGGATTGTGTTGTCAACTTTTGATTCGCTGGTTGTCAAATCATCGTACTATGATTTGACATTGAAAGAACCTCCATTTACCCATCTTCGTTGCAAGCTTATATCCCTTTTTTTCTCGGGGGGAGCTGGTTTTTTACTTGAATTGCTGTGGTAACACCATTGGAGTGGGTTTCTCCAGCCATATTTGGCTAAAACAGGATACTGGTACCAAAAAGATAGTTTCCTGCGTTACTGGTTTTTATCGTTTCATTTGTTGGGTTTAACTTTTTTTAGGCAGTTCCATTTTTGATTGTGAGCCAAAGACAAGAAACGGGATGAATACGGGGTCTGTGTGTTTGTGGTCTACAGATAAAGAGATATCATCCCGATTTGAAGAGAAAGTCACCTTACTGTTTCATCGATTGCTGTTCTATTTTTTGCCATTCAAATGAAAAGTCTTGGAAAATAGTCTCTACCACTATTTCTATTCCACCAAGAATATCGTACCTTTCTTGCTCTTAAAAAACACACTAAAAATCAAATCTTTGGGTATCCCATATGCTGGAGTTGCGTGATATTTGCTTGTGTTATTCGACAAGGAGACCAAGCGTGAGTTGAGTTCAGGTGAGCTTTTAGGGTTTCTAGCTTTCCCAGTTTGGGAAGAAGGGATAAAAATGGCTCCGTGTTTGGATCTAGAGTCTTTCGTGGATCTTAAGTTCTTTCTGTTGTATATGGGAAAAAGCGTGAGGCTTTTGAAATGAAAACTTGATTCCTTACTGAATAACCCTTTTGAAATCACCTCATACAGAAGAAAAATGGCAAGAGGAAAGGTTCAGCTGAGGCGGATCGAGAACGCGTCAAGCCGACAGGTGACGTTCTCGAAGCGGAGAAATGGTCTCCTGAAGAAGGCTTACGAGCTCTCAGTTCTCTGTGATGCAGAAGTTGCTTTGATCATCTTCTCCCAGAAGGGAAGACTTTATGAATTCTCGAGCTCCAGGTAAGATGATGATGGTCTCCTATGCTTCGATTTCTAAAAAATATTGCTTTTGTTACTCCTGTTCCTTGCTTATGCTTCCCCTTTTGTACTACTGTGATAATCTACTGTAACGCTTCCGCGGGACACATGCTTTGAGTTTCAACGCAAGCTTTTTGACTTGTTTACACCTAACTCGTGCACATTCTTGTCAGTTTTGACCAAAAGTTCCTCCTCATTCATGAAACTAATGCATAATTTCCCTTGCTTTAGTGTGCAGAAGCTGATCCAAAAGTATCTGGAGCACAGGAAAGAGCAAACAACCGGGCCGGAAGCCGAAGAGCGCATTCAGGTTTGCATCGTTAACATGGTGCTATGCTTCATTGTTTCAGGTGTGACTAAGCTTCAGTATTGGCGCAGCAACTGAAGCACGATGCAGCAATCTGTGCACAGAAGATCGAGCTGCTGGAGGCATCCCAAAGGTAAGCCAGCTCAGTTTTAGTCGCTTATTGTTCATACTCCATGGGATCTATATCGAGAAAACTAACAGGTTTGTGATGAGTGCCAGGAAGCTTTTAGGACAGGAGGTTGGATCTTGTTCGATGGAGGAGCTCCAGGAAATCGACAACCAGCTCGAGATAAGCCTCAACAAAATAAGATCAAGGAAGGTATGGTGCATATTAGAGTATTAGCAGAAGCTCCATTTTGTTCTGAAGATGCTGCTGTAGTAACCAATGCTGTTGGAAACTAATCTCACAGGCTCAGATGTTCAATGATCAGATTGCAAAACTGCAAGAAAAGGTAATGAAAGTTTCCCCATTTCTATTCCTTTTTTTCCCCATGAATGCTGCATTCAAAGACCCTTTCCGAATTACAGGAGAAACTACTACTGCAAGTGAATCAGGCACTCAGTTTCAGGGTAAACTTGCTTTATCATTCCTCCACACTACCTCCGCACATTGTAAGATGTCTCATGTAAATGAGGCATGAAAAGGAAAGTATTTCGTGCATTATTTCTAATGATTTCGCATGAAACTGCTGAAAACCACAGCTGCAGAACGAGTACAAGCATGTGGAAGCGGGAAGCTGGTGCCACAGCACACAGAACTTGGAAGTGGTGACGGAGTTGTTCATTGGCCTTGGCGTGCCGACAACGAAGAACTAGCAATCCATCACTGCAAACATAATTTATGTTTCTATGATCAAACAGGTTTTATTTCAGTCAAGGAATCATTTTGGACGACAATGATGCTTCAGTCCAATGGATATCATTCAACACGAATTACTATTCACTACCCAGTGGTTGGATTCTACTAAAGCAGTGTCTGCAATAAAACAAACTGCTACCTCAACCCATTCGAGCTCCATGTTCCTTCTCCGTTTTCGAAACAGCAGCTCTCGCATATGGTTGATCAAGATCAAGACTTCTTCCATCTGGGCGCCATCCCAAATGGCGGGGGGAGACTGTGGCCTTCTTTCCAATCTCTCCCAACTTCTTGATCATGCAAATTCCGGTCAATCCGCGTTCCCCCCCCCCCCCCCGCGAAGTGATATACCAAATCCCCATTTCTCGGGCATAGAAAAAGGAAGGAATGAGATCCTCCTAACAAGCTTTCTCCGACTCAGCACGACTGGATCCCTGGCCCTGCTGATACACGGAACGAGCTTGTTTCAGAGGTGACTAAGAAACTAGAAACCCAGCAATTCCATAGTTCAAAAATTCAAATGCGAAGTTGTAAGGTGCACTATGCGGCCTGTGAATAGAATAGGTTAATAAAATAAATGTCGGTGACTCGGTAGCCCATCCCATTCTATTTAAAATTTGAAAAAGAATCACTGTTGTGTATTTAAAAATGGGTTGAACGTATTTTTTAATTTAATCACTTTTACAATATATTTAATCATGTTTAATAATTTTTAATTATATTTAAAATAGTTTTTAAAAAAATTAGTATTTAAATAGATTGAATTCAATATTCGGTTTAACAGGATCTAATCTTTCAATTAAATGCGTGATTTTAGAACTTTCATATTTAGACATTTGAATATTGTTAAATGTGTATTATTTTGGACAATCATGCAAGAGAAAGATCTGGTCAACGTCATTTGTTAAAATAGGACGGTTAGATTTTTTTTGACCCCGCTACTTTTGGGAATTTCAAATGCCTCCCAAAAAAAGAGAAGAAAATAAGCAAATTCAAATTCCTTTCGTCCACAGATATAAAAATGGTTTCTTGTCACTGTGGAGAGTACCAACGGTCGAATTCCTTTTTTTGAATCTCTCGCTCCCAGATTCTGATTTCTGCTAGTGTTCTTGAGTTCAAGCCTCCATTTTGCGATTTTTTCATCATGTAAGTTGAATATTGCATCTAAGTTGTTTTGGTTTGTTCAGGAAATTTCGGTAGGTTCCGTTTGCGTTTTGCAAGTTTCGCGAGAACAGAAGGAAAATCGGAGGAGAGTGGTTGCTTTGTCAATTTTTGTTTGTTCCTGTGAATCTTGGTAGGGCGTGTATAGGATTTTTGTTGCGAAGTTTAAGCGGAGATCTGTCCTCCGATTTGTTGAGCTTTAGCTCTCCAATTAAGCGAAAAATTGGGTTTTTTTTTGCCGGAAAATGTGAACTGGGAGCGCCTTCTCCAGTTTACCCAAATTTTAGGTTTCCTCATTCCAAATAGATGTTAATGAAAATTAGTTTAACTGATAGCATATCCGCTGCCACGAGCATGGTCTGAGTAACGAAGATTTAAAGGATGACTTAAATCTTCATTTCGTTGTGAATTGCGATATTCAGCTCATCAGCTGGCTTGTCTCTGCAGCTCAGTTGTTTAAAGGTCAGTGAGTGTGGGCTCAGTTGATTTTATCCAATGGAAACGACATGCGGGTCTCTTCTGAATGAACTTCAGGTATATAAACTTCTGGAGCCAAAGAAAAAATTTTGTTTTCCATTATTCATTTTTGCTTGACTTAAACTATATTAGATAATTTGGGACGATGTTGGAGAATCGGACGCTGAGAAAGATAGAATGTTACTTGAACTTGAAAAAGAGTGCTTGGAGGTGTATAGGCGGAAAGTTGATCAGGCAAATAGGAATAGAGCTCAACTGCGGCAGGCCATTGCTGATGCTGAGGCTGAACTTGCCATGATCTGCTCCTCAATGGGTGAACGGCCCATACACATTATGCAGGTATCACCTGATTCCTTAATTCACATGATACGTCATATGACTTCTTTAGCCAGCATTGGAGTGTATGTTTTATTGTATGCTTTTCTGGACAGACCAATAAAAGCAGTGCGAAATTGAAGGCTCAACTCACTGATATCCTTCCACAAATAGAAGAAATGAGAAAGAGGAAATATGATAGACGAAATCAATTCATCAAGATCTTAGAAGAGATACAGAGGATTAAATATGACATCCATGGGTCAGGAGCTCCAAACAATGTAGTAGTTGATGATACAGATCTGTCTCTAAGAAAGCTTGAAGACTTGCAAAAAGTGCTGCAGGGACTTGAAAAGGAAAAGGTTGCTTATTACGTTTTTGGATACACAGATACATTTTTTTAAAATTTCTAGTTATCAAGATTTTTAGTTAATATATTGTCCTGGATTTTCTTCTATTTTAATTTGCAGCATGAGCGCATGAACAAGGTACTGGACCACCTGAATCAATTGTCTTCATGTTGCCTGGTGCTTGGATTAGACATCAAGCAAATTGCTAGTGAGATTCATCCCAGTTTAGGGGAATCAGAAGGTACCAAGAACATTAACGACGATACAATAGAACAGCTTCAAAGAACAATACAAAGACTACGGAAGCTAAAAATGCAGAGGATGCAGCAGGTACTTCAGCTTTATGACATTCTAATTTGGATTCAAATTCAACTTACCTTCACAATTAAATATCTGGATTTGTTGGTTAGTTACAAGATTTGGCAACCTCCCTATTGGAGCTTTGGAATTTGATGGACACACCAGCTGAAGAGCAGCAAGTGTTTCAAAAGGTTACATGCAATATAGCTGCGTCAGAGGATGAAATAAATGAGCCTAATATGCTCTCTGCCAACTTCATTGATTCTGTGAGTAAAAACATTTAGGCGTCACACTCTGTAAATATGGCTGCTTCCTTGCTTGAGTATGCCTAGAATATCCATAAACAAAAACTATTTGTGAATGGGTTTTCTTTTTTTTTTTTTTCTGTCTACCAGGTAAAGGATGAAGTTTCTAGATTGGAGGACTTGAAAGTATCCAAGATGAAGGAGCTTGTTCTGAAAAAGAAAGATGAGCTAGAAGATCTTTGTAGAAAGATACATTTTACTCCTCATGGCTCACCTGAACTAGCTATCGAAGCCATTGAATCTGGTGACTAGTTGATCACATTTGTTAAAATGTCATCATGCTTTTTTGCATTCCTATATTAACATTTGCTTCTATTTTTTCCTCATTTTGAAAGGAGCTGTTCATGCCTCCACTGTGCTTGCACAGTATGAGCTTCAAATTTCTGAAGTCAAAGAGGAGGCTCTCAAACGAAAAGAAGTCCTTGAAAAGGTTGAGAAATGGATGGCTGCATGTGAGGAGGAGAGCTGGCTTGAGGAGTATAATAGGGTTCGTCCGACGCTGATTACAGTGGAAAATGGATTATCTTCAAAAGGTTGAGCTTGATAAAAACCACTCTCTGTATATGGCAGGATGACAACCGATACAACGCTGGGAGAGGAGCACATTTAACTCTTAAGCGTGCTGAAAAAGCTCGCACCTTAGTCAATAAACTTCCAGGTATAACTGTTTACTAGTACTGTCCATTTACTCCTGCTGCGGTTCTAACTATGGGATATTGTCAATGGTGCTTGAATTAGCAATGGCGGATGCATTGGCTTCAAAAGCAGCAGCATGGGAAAACGAGCATGGTGTCAATTTCACTTATGATGGTGTAAGGACATTTCTCCCAGCATCATAGATAAACACATATTACTTTTCTTATTTACCAGAAGTGAGCTTGTAACTCGTTTGCTATATATCATCTAGGTCCGCCTGCTTTCGATGATTGAGAACTATAAGGTTTTGCGGCAAGAAAAAGAGCAAGAGCAGAAAAGGCAAAGGGTATGTTTCTCTTTTCCTTGATGATCGTAACGAGGTTGGCTTTTGGTTCTCATCTTTGTGAACTAATTTTAAACAGGAGCAAAAGAAACTCCAGGGACAGCTTCTCACTGAGCAGGAGGCACTTTATGGTTCAAAGCCAAGTCCAATGAAGAACCAGATCTCCAAAAAGGGTCGAAGATTGTCATGCGGTGGTGCAAGCAATAAAAGACTTTCTCTTGGTGGAGCTGCTATTCAGACTCCCAGGTCTAGTATGACTCCTTCAGCCAAGGCCACCATCAACACACGCGATGCAAGAAGAAACGAACATGCAAATCTAGACACCGACCGATTTGCTGCCCTCTCCACAGGTAAGTTCTTGGATCACCCACAAGTGCATACTTTTCCTGTCACCAATCACCCCCATCAGTACCACTTTTCTTCTCTAATTCCACAGGTAGGAGAGGCTTGGATCTAGCTGGATTCCCCCTGAAACAGCACTCTTTCAACCTGCAAACTGCCCGAGAGCCAGAATCAGCCATGAAGCGGAAGCCATTCTCTCCCATTTCTTCAACAGGCTCATCCAAGTCAAATGTCCCAAATATCTTGGAAGAGACGAGCAAAAAGCAAGATACATTCAGCACTCCTTCCAAGGCAGCACCTTCAGCTGAACTAGAAAACAGAACACCTCAAGCTGCAACTCTCCCTCTGCCTGCAACTCCCTCAGCAGCATTCATTCCAATGCAGACTGCCATGACTCCATACTGCCCGGCCTTGAACCCCATGGACAACGAGGCAGAGTACTCATTCGAGGAGAGAAGAGCTGCTTTTCTCTTTTCCAAAGCAAACTTGATGCAGGTTTAGCATCTCTGTAACACAAGCATTTGGATGCCTGATGAATTCTGAACACCCTGTTGCTCTTCTCACTCATCTGACGTGAGATTTGGCACCTTCTTTCACTTTGTTATGTTCTTCTCAGTGAGTAAAGAACCGATTGAATTTGGTTCACCTCCTTTTTTGTATATTAAAAAAATAAATATTTTTTAAATTAATAATTATGCAATGCCACTAGGTCAACAACATTCGGTATTTTTTTAAAAATAAATGATTATTAAATTTTACTTCATGGACATCAAGCTTCTCCCTCAACCAAATTTGATGAATTTTTGAATTCCAGAATTTGAATATATTACATAATTACTACTATTTATTTCAATTATTTCGTATTTATTTTCTCCAACGGTATTTGCGTGCGTAGAACTTCATTACGGGAAACCCTAATTTTGGGTCATAAATATTATTAATTTTTTTCTTTTTTTTTTGTGTGTAATTACCCATTTCATCTCAGATTTTCTGGCAACTTTGAGGAGGCTACTGGCTAAGTAATATGATATGTTGGTCGGTTGGATTTTGCAGCTGCTGGTGCAAGTTCAAGTTCTCTTCTGGGTTAACGTCGCTGTCTTGTCTTGTAGTCAAGCTTCTTATATTGAAGTGAGGTTGTCTGTGTTGTTACTGTAATTATTCAAGTGCTGTAGTAGTCGGAGAATCTTTGAGGGGTTTAAGGATTTCTGAGTTTGGGGTTGCATCTGTCCACTTATGGCGGAAAAGGATGGCTTTAATGGTTCTGGGTTCACCATAAAAGCCTTTGAGGTTCCCCAGAGTTTTGGGGTGGAGCCAACAATCGAACCGACAGATCAACGAGGTGGCGGATCAGTTGCTCCACCCCCTCCTGCATCCACGGCAGATAAAAAGAAGAAGAGGGGAAGGCCGAGAAAATACGAAGCTGATGGGTCAATGGTGACATTGTCGCCGGTTCCTATTTCAGCATCCATACCGTTTACTGGTGAATATGCATCCTGGAGAAGCTCGTTTGAGAAGAAGTACACGTCGGAATTTGGAGGTTCAGGTATATTCTGCTGTTTTCTTCCTCCTTTCTGGCTTTTGCGTTGTGGTCATTGGAGCAGGTATATGTTGTATATGAATAGAGATGTGGCCCTTTCCAGGCGAGTTCCCTGGAAAGATGTGTATGAGGGTTGAGTGATCAAGTTGTGTGGATAGGGACAGATATAAAACATTGTTCAAGTGGCTTTCTACCTGATTGCAGTATGAGTAACCTGAGGGATGCTCTGAGAAAATGGGACCTGATATTCATAGTTGATGTGACCAGACATAAGCTTTGTCCTTTATTCAATAATGAACTTGTTCTCTCGTTCTTCTTTTCTGTGTGTAGAAGTTGTTCCATAGGAGGCTTTTAGACTCTTAAGTTTTAAATAAGAAACCTAAATTCAGCTTATTTATACTTACAAGATCTTAATTATGTTATCAGTATTTCTGCCATTTGGGTAAAAATCTGAAAACCAGGAATTTGAGTGTTTCTGATATTTCTGCCATTCGGATAAAGCCCAGAAATTTGAATGTTTCTGATATGTTGCAGTAGGTATAGTGTCCCCTGCTGTTGGAGGGCTCATGCCCCACATCCTCATCGTTAATCCTGGCGAGGTACTCTTGGATATGCCTTTTACAAGTCATTTCTTGATGATTATTTTTTGAGATTTCTTACTTTTTTTTGCTTTAGCAGCTCTAGTTATATAATTATGCCCTTGGATCTTGCAATTAACGTTTTAGTTGCCATGGCCAGGATGTGATGAAGAAGGTATTATCCTTCTCACAACGAGGAAACCATGCAGTTTGCATTTTAGCTGCGCATGGTTTTATCTCAAATGTTACACTACGTCAACCAAGCTCTTCAGGTGGTACATTAACGTACGAGGTGTGGATTTGTTCAAGTGAAACAACATATTTGTATAGTTCATTGCCCCCTTTTTCATTATTAGTATTCTGCACTCCACAGGGGGTTTTCGAAATCCTTTCACTCACAGGATCATTCATGCTTAACGATGATGGAGTCACTAAAGTTAGATCAGGTGGCATGAGTGTTTTGCTTGCCGGCCCTGACTGCCGTGTGTTGGGCGGAGGACTTGCCGGTATCCTCATTGCATCTGGTCCCGTTCAGGTTAGCAGATTGAATTGTCATGACCACAGACACCAGAACGAAACATGTATCTCCTCTGATGTACTCCACTTTTGATTTTTGTCTACAGCTTGTCATTGGCAGCTTCGTTCCTATGGAACAGGTGGATCGAAAGCCTAAGAAACACAACAGTGAGTACACAATCTCATTTGCTGCTCCAGGCACAACTGATCTTACTTCTGAAGAGAGATTTCAGTCTGTGTACAATGCAACGAAGACCAGCTTCGCTTCATCTGCTCCAATAGCCTTGGAGAACAGTCACAGAACATCACTCCTGGGAAATATGGCTTCCTCAGGACAGGCGTCCAGAGAGCAAAACCATGACATAGGATGCTGAGTGTAAGATTTATTTTTTGTTGTGATTTTCCATTGACCTGGTTTGTATTTGTGGCATAAGCTAGAGACTTTTAGTTTTTGGTCCAGAATGCGTGGCACCCAGATCATGATTCCCCTGTTAACCAAAACACTATCAAACTGCGCATTGGGTTCTGTAATATTTTTTTCTAAGGTGATTCCAGTAGCAGCTTCATTGTTCCAATCAGCAAAACCATTCAGAAATGAACCAAAAATCTTTCCAATCTTCTCAGCTTGCTTGAACGCTGACCTGGTAAATAGAACAGGGGGTAGGCTTGATTTACTAAATACTTCAAGGCCCACGCAGAAACTTCAACTACAGAGAGGTTTCACAGCAATAACAAGAGTCATCAGCAACTTTTTTCCCAGGGATAACTCTTTTCCCATCTGGTTTTCTCATTTTCAACTCTTCCACTACCAGACCATTTGGAAAGGAATGTTTCGGGTTCTCTGGATCCTGTCCTATCAACTTTCCATCTGACACTAGCCACGGCTATAAGCATATGATCATACAAAGAGACCAGAGGGAGAAAATGCTAGATGTTAAAAATTCAGTAGGTGAAGATATCAAATGCAGGAGAGAAACTCACTTTTCCAATAATGCTTTTGGATTGTGCAAGGATGGAACTGCAGGATGGTCCTCAACAACATGACTTCTCATCTTCATGGCCTTGTTCCTTCTTCGTCAACTTTTTCAGAATCAGCATCACATGTTGTGGTTTCTCTATGTTTTAATCAACTCATATCATGCTACATGGGCAATACCAGCGACTAGTGGAAGATTCAACAATGGTTCTCAAGCTCAGTAGAATTCATCTATTAACTGGGAAATATTACCAAGCTTGCACGTTTGCAATCTTGGCCAGGATCACTGATGTTTCTTTTCAAGATTGCTTCTCAGGTTACATCATCCCTTTTATCCCCAACTTATCACCAGCAACCATATCATGGGTCTCCTTTCGCTTCAGATCAGGTTCTGAAGAACTAAATTTATTTTCCAAGGAAGAGAAGGGGAAGCCATCTTCAGATTCACCTTCAGAGACAGCAATGGCTTTTCCAGTGCTGACAACAATTTGTTTGCAGTTGTCTTTTTGATCCTTTTATTTGAATTCTTAGTCATGCCATCTTCACTAGGTTTTTCATTATCAACAATTTCATAGACTCTTAGACAAAGTTGACTCTTTGGCATCACCAAATCACAGAGCAAAGTAAATTGAATATCAATATTGAACTACATAAGCTGTTGATCCAGATTCAGTGAAAAAAAAGTCCTGCTGAGGATCACAAGATCGAAGGGATCTGCTCAAGAAATGCATGCACTCATCATCATCACCATCACCATGTTGTACACTTTGACAAGACAAGGGTTAAAGAAATAGCAGCATGTAAACATGAAAGGTTTTGCTGTAAATCAAGAAGAGAGTTGCATGCCATCACAATGGTTAAAGGATACGAGCCATATTCATCTCCCTGATAATCCCGATCCCCATTATCTCCACAAAAGAAGCCAGATAAATACACACTACAAATGCCAACAACTGTGAAGGTGACTTCGTCATCCTCTTCAAACTCAAGGTTTTACGCGCAAGTCTCGATCTTTTCAGGCAACAACGAACACAAGTAAATGGGCTTTTTATTTCAAACCTTACACTGCACAATAATCTTCTCAGCCGACGAACCAGCACCTATAGTTGCCTAAAGATTAACACAAACTAAATTACACGCACGGGTTGAAGTAACACGGATTCACTTCCCCAAGATAGAATACAGAACCCCAGAAGGCCATAGTCGTCCTTGAGCAAACTCAGCAGTTGCTAAACCATGCTTTCATGAATTTCCGTTTAGCCCTCAAAAAATTACATTTTGAAGGTAAACCCCCATGCTTTTATTCTCTTCTCAGATATCCCACTTCTCTGTTTTGCGCGTGTTTTAAACGTCGGCGCGGTAGCCACCGGCGACGGCGAAAAAAATTAATTTTTCGGCGTTTTCAGTAGCATTAGATTATTAGTACGGCCAATATTTTGGGAGTACGGTCTGTCTGTCAACGTAGGCCTTGTTACAGAAGGGCGTGTGACCTTCGATCATATGACAATGGAGTTCCTGTCTATTCTCTTCCCGACAGCGTTCTGCGGGGTGGGTGGTTAATTCTTTTCGCCCAGAAACACCTCATTGAGAAGCAATGTATCAAATGAAGATTGCAGAAAACCTTTCAAGGCAACTAATTAGAAGTCTACATGGTTGACGAGGATAACAAAAGAAATGGACGAAGTGTCATCTTACATCCTCCACCATTGGCGGTGATTCAGCTGCAAAGTTCAGACAAAATGATCTCCATGGATGGCCTTTCATCAGGGCACTCGTTGGTGCACCACACAGAAAGTTTGGAAAGCAGTGCAGCTTCAGACTCGCAAACCTGCCCATGGAGATTTGCATCCACAAAATCGAGGCTACCGGACTCGGCCGATCCACGCGTGGATGCGGCGAAGTTCAACTTTCCAGAGAGAATCTGAAAAACAAGCACCCCGAACGCGTAAATGTCACTTTTTTCGGTGAAACGGCCAGTGGTGGTGTATTCAGGGGCGAGATATCCCATCGCAGCACTGGCTTTCAGGGCGGAGAAGACGGTGTCGTTGGTAAGAATCTTGTAGAGACATGAGTCAGAAAGCATTGGCTTTGAGTTGTCGTCGATGAACACATTCTTGGCTGAGATGTTTTGGTGAACAAGAGAAGGCTTGTTCACCTTGGAACTGTGCAGGTACTCGATACCTGCTCAGATTCAAAAGAGAATGATAAGATAAATGTACAAGAAAGCATGGAGGAAACCTCATATTTGCAGAACAAACCTTTGGCGATGCCTTTGACAATGGAAACTCTGGTGTTCCAGTCAAGAATTCTGCTGTCTCCATCGTTGAGGTCAAGGTGCTGAAACAGGCTTCTGCTAGGAATCAAATCATAGACAAGGAAGCATAATCCACGCCCCTTGGAGCAACAGAAGCCTCGCAACTTGACCAGATTTTCATGCTTCAAAGAAGTGAGCATATAGAGTCCTTTCAAGAACTCGGCTTCTTCAGACTTGCAGCAACTCTTTGTGATTTTCTTAACAGCCACAGCAGATCCATCTCTCCAGGTTCCTTTGTATGTCACTGAGTAGTTGCTCTTTCCGAGGAAATTCTTCTCAGCAAAATACTGAGTCGCATTCTCCACCTCCTGGAGATTAAGCCTGAAGTTCTTCATAACTTCCTGTGAGAATCCAAAACGCCGGTCCTCAGCAAGAGGATCCCACCCACTGGAATACTCCAAACTAACAAGGGGGGAGCCGTTTTTGTCATAAAACTCATTGCTGTTATCTGTGCTGGGTCGGCTGTTCCTCGTGTCGCAGGAACCTCCAAGTTTCTGCAACCGCATCTTGTGTACTGAGAAAAGTACTGTTCCCACAACCAATACAACAAAGGCAAATACTACAAATCCCAGCGCCACGGAAGCCTGTGGAGCTTTGGATCCCTCTGAGCAAGAATTCCCAGTGCAATTCAAGTTCAAGTCAGCTGTTTCGGGGATGTTACGAGAGGGAACTCCACTCGACCCTCCTGAGTAATAGGGCTCCGGCATTTGGGAATCAGGTCGAACGGAATCACTACAGGTTCTCAGCAACGGAAATCCAGAACCACATAAACCAGGGTTATTTTCGTACCGGAATCCATCGACCAGCCTCTTCAATGCTTCAAGCAGGACACAAGAAAAATGTCACAATCTACTGGAAAAGTTGTCAATGAGAAAAGAACTGCGCAGAAAGTTACTCATGTTAAATCAAATTTTCGATTTTTACCCAGAGGCACGTTTCCAGACAGAGAGTTGTTTCGGACATCGAGGATTGCAAGCATCTGAGCTTCCGCTAGTTTGGAGGGAATCGATCCAAAGAGACGATTAACACTCAGGTCAAGTCTCATCAAGGCTGGCATGTCTCCTAAGCTAGCAGGGATTGCGCCAGTCAACAGATTGGATTGCAGAGCAAGCACATTGAGCTTGTTCAAAGAACCAAGCTGATTCGGTATACTCCCAGTGAACTGGTTATAGCAGAGCTGCAAAACTACATTTTGGGAAAAAGGAGAACAACTAAAATCAGTTCTCATACCCCATGATTGGAGTTCTCCAAAAAAAGATCGAAACTTTACGAGGAAGCTACTCTTATAAAACAGAAGGGTGGTTTTTTGCATGCTTAAACTACGAATCTACCTTGCAAACTCTGCATGCTTCCAAGTGCAGCCGGAATCCCCCGGAAAGATTATTCACATTCAAGTATAAATCACTGAGCTCGGACAAGTTGGCAACTTCCACAGGTATTTCTCCATATAGAGAATTATAATGCAGATACAAACCGGTTAATTGTTTCAGCCCACCGACTGCCGGCGACAGTCTCCCTGCGAGCCCTCTTCCTTGGAGTGAAATGTTAACCACCTGCCCTTGCTCATTGCAAGCCACACCCTCAAAAGTGCCTCCACATGGGTCACCGGAAGCCACCCACGAACCCAAATGAAGATTTTCAGGGTCAAGGCTCGCCTTCAAGTCGAGTAACGAAGCCAACTCAGAAATGCAGTCGGCTGAGGAGATCCCAACGAAGATAAGAGCGAGTAACAGCAACGGGGAGGAACCCATGTCTAGAAATGGAATCTCACAAAACCGTCTTCTTCTAGAGTTGCAAAGCTTGCCTCCTGAATGGCCCTTTTTGAAAAAAACGAATTGGAATCACCGGTGCGCAGACAAAGAGAGAAAAGAAAAGCGACCACTACAAAGTTCACGCCTCAACAGGTCAACACCAAAAACAGAGTTAGAAGAAGCTCAGCTCAGGCTCCCTTCCCCTCCTCGTTCAGATGTGCCATGTACAGTACGCGAATTCTCCATAAAGCAAGGGAATCGTGACAAAAGCAGCCAGCCCCGTTAGCCACCCTGTTGTAAAGAGAGAGAATTTGGCCGTATGGAGATTCGCAACGCGAGGAGGAGAAATAACAACCGTAGGATGAAAGTATAAGAGGATCTCCGACCGTAGATCAAGAACTGTAGTAATTAATATAAAGGTGGCGTCAGAACGGCAAAAGGACTGCTCCTCCTTTTTTTTCTTTGTAGTAAATGCTGCGGGACGTGGTGGTGGAGCCGTGGTGGCCGGAGGAGAAGGTCGTCAGGGACGAATATGTGAATTCCCGGACAAGATGGGGGCTCCCATGTCATTTCCACATCCTGCGCTTTATTGAGGTGTCAGAGAGTCTGCAGAAGCTACCACCCCACACCCCAACTAACACTCTACAGTAACTGGCTTAATTACCACTTCCATTTCGAATTCAAATCCTCTTTAGAATGTTCAGATCATCGTCTCTCCCACACAGATTAAGGCTGCTAAGCATGGTATCAGTCCCTGCTCCCCATAAGACCTTCGACAGACACGTGCAGGGACAAAGCGCTGTCCTCAGAGAGGAGCCCAGCACCGCCACTTGCCGGCTCAAGGCTCCTTTCCCTCTTTATGCTAAGGAGCTCTCCAGCTTTCTTTGCAGTAATGCTCTGGAAAAAGTTTTCAAAAAAACAAGCCCTTCTTTCTTTCGCGCCTTTCTATCTATCATCTATCCATCCTCTTCAAAAGCTGATTGCTTGGAAACAGATCCAAACAGCAATGAATGCACTTGCTAATATTGATTAATGTGGGCTCAGACTCTGTGATGCATGTAATGCGGGTGTCCTTTTAACCTCGGAAGACGCTTCCCTTCGACCAGGTGGTCCTCTTCATCCCTTCCATCTACCGCCCGCACCCCGCAGTCATTCCACACCACCTCCGCTCACCAATGATTTCATTCCTCCCAAACCCATCAGTACGGACGACGACCCCATGTTGTGTGGGGTGAAACTCATGTACCAGAAGAAGTAAACCCCGTGGGGATAGCCTTTACAAAGAACCCCTCCCTCTGGAACACACCCGCTCCAAAGGCATCCAACTCTTGGTGTAGGTGTTGTACATACCAATCATTTTGTTAACCCCAAGGGTGAGTTTGGTAGAATGTATTACTACAAAAGTCACAATCTTTTAAATGTATGATGGAGTTGAGTATATTGTGATTGGAATGATTTTGAAAAATACCTTGTGTAAATTGAGCATATGAGAAATCTATTCATCATGTGTACATTTTTTTGTATGTGGTGTGTGCGATAGAAATGAAGATTAAGTAAATTTAAAAACAGTCCCTTGTGTATGCATAATTCATCACGATTTGGAAGATATTATATGAGAATCAAATTGTGCACCATTTGGTATATGAACATTCGATGAATTTGAACATACTCCAAAAATACAAATGAGCACTTAGAAAATCCAAAATTTCACATCATTTTATAACACTACCCATGTTTTACAAGTCGAAAATCAATTTCACATCAGGTATAAAATTTGTTCTCAGTATGTCATAAATAATAAAAGCATGATGATATTTTCCTAGAGTTTGGCATGATTTATTGAAAAGGTAGTTTTGATAATTGATTTTATTAAATATTGATAAATCATTGATTTATTAATTGATAGAATAAGTTTAAAAGCTCATACACATTAAGAAAATCAATTATTAATAGAAAATAAAATTGTTAAATGAAACCATTATTTTCATATTAATATTTATTAAAAAAGTTAAAATAATATGAGTACAATTGAAAAGCCCAATAGCTAATACGTCATTTGCCCAGCTCAAAAGATTGTTCCTCTTCGTATAATGGGCTTGCAAAAAGCCCATGTATTAGAGAATGGGCTTTGTGATCGGAGTCTAGACGGATAACCCTAGGTATATAGATGATCGGGGAGGATCTGGTCGCCATAGTTACCTGCTGTTTCGACGAGCTGCGCCGCCGGTCTCTGTGTTTTCAATTTGGTACGGTTTTTGGTGGTGAATTGTTGTGAGAGTTTTGGTTTTGTTCAACAATTCGAACGACGCGTTGATTTCTGAGCGGCATCTCCTGCAGGGGCGATTTTAAGAGAATATGGCGTACGCTGCGGTCAAGCCGGGAAAGACTGGCCTTGAGGAACCTCTTGAGCAGATTCATAAGATTCGCATCACTTTGTCGTCGAAGAACGTGAAGAATCTCGAGAAGGGTACGCCTTTGTTTGTTGATAGAAATGTATTAGGGATAGCCTTTCTTGATTTCAGCTCTGTACCTTGTTCGATTTTTGCTTGCTTTGGGACTCTTGTTGCAATTTTATCAAAGTTGGATAGTTATATGCTTGACGACTTGCTTTTCCTGCTGTATATCTCTCTTCGGTTCAAGGCACCTCAGTTTTCGCCATTTTCTCCATCTGACGTTTATTTTTTGTAACAGTGTGCGCGGATTTGGTTCGTGGTGCAAGGGACAAGAAGCTCCGGGTTAAGGGTCCAGTGAGAATGCCAACTAAGGTTCTTAATATCACTACAAGGAAATCCCCTGTGGTGAAGGTAAATCCTATAGCAATACCATAGTACTATGCAATCATGGGTGAAGCGATATTCGTGCATTTGCCTAGATTTCAAGTAGATATTGATCACGGGACACATAAACCATATATGCCCTCGATGCTTGATTTCCTAATACTGTCTGATCTTCGCCATTTCTACTCCAAATGATGATCTACCGTCTCACACAGGTACCAACACTTGGGACAGATTCGAGCTGCGTGTACACAAGCGTGTGATTGACCTTTTCAGCTCCCCGGATGTGGTGAAGCAGATCACCTCAATCACAATAGAGCCTGGTGTGGAGGTGGAGGTCACCATTGCTGATTCTTAAGGCCGCCGTCCATGTGGCTTGTACACCCTGTTTTGGGTGTCACCCCGCATTTCACGTAGGCATTTCCCTCCCTATATCCGTTTGCTCCTCTTCTCGCATGCCCTCTTCGTTTGCCCCCTTAATCTTGGCTCTAATGGATTGTATGATGTCAGAGAGGTATTCAATTTCGGTCATAAGAGTCCGCGACTGCATATTTGTGTTGATGTTCACCGAAGTTGGGCCGGGTGGGGTCATACAACTTAATTTGGGTCATTATTGGGCTTTGATTTTTTCTGCAATCCTGCTAGCCCAAAATACACGTAGAACAATGGAACATAATTTGAAAAACAAAAAAGTTGTGTTTTTTGATTGATTGAAGATGTGTTCAAAGGTTGTTTTGAATAGATTTTATTTAATTTATTATATGAATTTAAATGAGATTAATTTATTTAAACCTAGTTAATCTCATATTTTTACTTATTAACTACAATTATGTTAAAAATTAATCAGTTTTCACCAATTATATCCAAACAAATTAAATCTTTTATAGCATAATCACAACACTTCATAAAAGTTAGATTATGTAAATAATTCTATTAGGCATGTTTTTTATTATTTCAGAAATGATTAATTATGCTACTCTAAAAAAGATTACTATTATTTAATAATAGTTAGTATGAATATTCTGATAATTTTCAATATAAAAATGAATAATAACCACTTATTACTTAAATAATATCTTTTAATATAAAAGTAAAGTAAACTAAGGCTATATTTAGTATAACTTCTCGAAAATCATTTATTAAAAAATAATTTTAAAAAAATTAAAAGTTGAGGTTTACACCTTTTTAAGAATAAGAAACAATGATTTTAAAACAGTTATTTCATCACAACCTCAATCTGAAAAAATAAGGATACGGACAAGGTTTGTCTGTCTTAACCCTAGCTGCTGCGAAAGGGTTCAGTTGATTGGCTGGAACTCGCTACCGGATTGGAGCGTGGCGTCGAGTTCAGACAGCGGGGGAGTTTAGAAATCAGTAGCCAGGAGCAGTAGGCACTCGTCCTCAAAGGTATGTAGTTGAACACAGAGCCACCGAGTGGTGAACAGGCTTCACGTTCATTGCATTACAGCGAATGATGGGGAGATATGCTTTTGAAATACAGACATCGTATTCATACTTTATACACGTGCTTCATTCACTACGGACTTCAGACAGACGCACATTTGTGTTCTCTGGATGTGGGGGAGATGGTTCTGCTTTGGGGTTCTTCCTCGAGAAACATGCACCACACATGTCTCACTTCTACTGCCTGAGCGAACAAGAACACCTATTGGGGTCAGTGTTGTGTAATGATGAAGGTTTGTGGGGGAGGATTCTCTGCGAAGGCAAACTGAGGAGCTGCTGTTAAGCTGATGCCAGGAGGAAGGCTTGCCTTTGTCTGTTGTCCCTCCTAAACGTGCGTTGTGCACACAGACAGTGCATTATGGGGTTTGTGTTGGAAGGGAACACAGATTAGGGTTCATTGTGCAACTCGGTTCATTAGCCAGCTGCATTGTCTGTGGCGTTGATGCGGAGCATGAAGGGAAGCTTGTGAAAAGCTTAATCTAGTGTTTGTTTACTACAAAACACAGTAATGACGTGATATATTAATCTGCACCTGTTCTCATTTGATAGGATTGTTGTAAATCGAATACCAAAAAGAAGAAATAAGGCAAACGTTATACTAAAGGATTTCTCAATCCCTCACCCAATCTTTAGCTAAACACTCACGATTTGGATTCATGGAGCAGCAGCATTCTGTGCGTGCCTTCATCTGGATGGTTCATCCCTTCCTTTATGTCTTTCTCTGCTGATACACTTGCTGCTGGCACTGCAATCCACCCCAATTCTGGAGCCAACTTTTACTTGCGAGCCTTTAGCTTCCCCCACCACAAGCAGTGCCTGTCAGTGGCAATCCATTAGGGTTTTCTTTCTCTTTCATGATCTTATCATCACTCATGTCTCTGCTTGTGAGTGTGTATATATACCTCCTGTCCTTCTCTCTTTCTTCTTCCATCTTCCCCCCTCCTGCTGGATCCTAACTCGTCCTTTCGTTCTGCACCTCAGCTTAATCTCAAAGGTCTACTTCTCTTCCCCGTCCATAATACATCGCATAATAACTTCCTGTTGATTGCTGATGGGTTGGTTTCAAACAGGATGAACGCCCTTTCGCAGGTTCCTCCAGGCTTCAGATTCCACCCAACAGATGAAGAACTGGTTGATCATTACCTGAGGAGGAAGGTTTCATGTCGCCAATTAGATATTGACGTCATCAAAGACGTCGATCTCTACAAAATCGAACCTTGGGATCTCCAAGGTACCAACATAAGCTGGCATGTTAATCCCCTGTGAATTTTTGGTCTCAGTTCGTGACCGGGGCTTCTTGTGTCTGTAATGGTGTTTCAAGAGCTTTGCAGAACAGGAATTGGAACCGAGGAGCAGAATGAGTGGTACTTCTTTAGCCATAAGGACAAGAAATATCCCACGGGGACGAGGACAAATCGAGCGACAGCAGCCGGGTTTTGGAAGGCAACCGGGCGAGATAAAGCCATTTACTCCAAGCATGACTTGATTGGGATGAGAAAGACTCTTGTGTTCTACAGAGGGAGAGCTCCCAATGGCCAGAAATCGGATTGGATTATGCATGAATATCGTCTTGAAGCAGATGAGAAGAGAGCTCCTCAGGCAAGCGTCATGTTCCTTCAACAACTGCGTAGCTTTGGGTTTCAAAATTAGGAGTTCCACCTTTGATTCATGCAGGAGGAAGGGTGGGTTGTCTGCAGGGTCTTCAAGAAAAGAACAGCAGCAATGCGCAAATGCAGCGAGCACGATTCGCCTCTTTGGTATGACGACCACGTCTTCTTCATGGATTCACCAAGGCAAACATCTCAGACAAATGCCGTCTACCATAGCATTTCTTACAAGGGGGAATTGGACTCCTTACAACAATACAGTGGAAACGCCAATGGGTTGGAACTTGATCACTTCATCCAGCTTCCGCTTCTGGAGAATCCTAAGATGAGGACGCCACCGGGTGTCAACTGCACCTCAGTTCCATGCATGGAGATGATCAGTGCAACGAGTAGTCGCTTCCGAGTTATCACATCGGTTTCAACAAAAAATAAGGATTGGAGGGTTCTTGACAAGTTTGTTGCTTCTCAGCTCAGCCACGACCATGTCGCCAAGGGAAACGAGGTGTTCGATGTGGTTAACGAATTGAATCTTGTCCATGGAAACATGAAGAACCAACAAGTTTCCATGGACACCGCTTCAACTTCTTCCTCATTCCACCAGGTTCATCATCTCTGGAAGTCAAGCTAGAACCTGCAACAGCATGATGCTCAATAAGGCTTCTTTCGCGTAAATACATAATCTCATGAAAACATGACCACTAGCTATTCGGATTTAACATGAAGAAGCTACTCCTGTAATTATTCTTAGAAAAGAAATTGATCGCATATACCCATGATAGCATATTATATATCATTGTGATGTTTTTTAGGGTTCTTTGTCTGTCAAACGAGCAGATTCATCAAAAGAAACTTGTCTGTGTGTGCTCTCTTTGGTGGATTGATTTCAGCCTAACGAAGTGTGTTCCTTTTCCTGTTGGGGCTAAAGAAAAATGGCGTCCCTTTGAAGGACGGACTCATGGCATCACTTTATTGTTCAAAAGGTTGTCCTTGAAACTTTATCCGCAAGTGAACTCCAACCAAAGGGAAATAAAAAAAGCTTTCTTTTCTACACTGCAAAGGGAACGCAATGTGAACCCATAGAATGCTTTCAGCGAGTTGAAAGAAACAACTTACATTCTTCCATCTTTAGATATTCATACTACTTGTCGGTGCTAATGATCAGCATCTTTTTTTTAAATAAATTGCAGATTGGCTCCTCTGCTTCAAAGAATCCACACGCATTCATCAAATGTTCACACGGAGGTAGTATGTGTGAGTAATAAATAGGCATTTTGGGTATATATGGTGGGGTTTTGTGACAGAGAGATCTGGCAGAGCACAGGCAGGCAGACAGCATGCCGTGGCTGAGTGATTGATGTTTAGCCTCATGTGCAGTTCCAATGGTTCAAAAGTTGAAGACATAATGATGGGAGGAGCCACTTGAGCTCCAGAAAGCACATACAGAATGAACAGTAGTGAAATTTTTTGGCAAAACTCCACGGGAGCTCGTCATTGCAATTTTCTGACTGATCTTGGGTAAATAAAAATGACCTCCTACGGTTTTTCAGGATCCTATGAAAAAAAGCAAGAAAAAAAGACAACTTTTGAACAACTAGACGCATTTTGCTTGATCCTGCAAAACAGGAAGGTGATAAAGGTGTCTCAAAATGCAATGACCCACCACAACCGGGTGCATGCTGAAGAATGCGGGGATTGCTTAACTTTCGACATGCTAATCAGATGCTAATTGAATGCAAACAAAATACAACTAACACTGCCAATAGAATCGAGGATATGGATTGAGGAGCTGAAGAGAATTCGCCATTGTACCTGAAAACGATGGAATGATTGTTAGTGTTTTCCTTCTGAGCACTGCACTTCCATGTGTTCCATGAAGTGTTGAAAAGATACCTTTGCATGTTGCGCAATGCGCCGCAGTATAGTGCATTGCCGGGTACAGGATTCACAGTTATGTTGCTGGTGTCTTCTGGATTGACTATTCTCATGTAGGTTTCCTGGCCAAGGTACCATCTCTCCAGATTTTCACTCCTCAGATTCCAGACACCAACATTGTCGAGGGAAACATATACTGCAGTCCATCCTCCAACAAAAACCTGGGAATAGACGACGGCCAATGACATCAATCAATCTAAGATGGGAAGAACCCGGGCACTGGATTTAGTGAAACCAACCAAATCTCTAGTATGAGTGCAAAATGAACAAGAGGGGTTTTCCTCTAGCTAAAATGAACTCCAATAGCCATCATGGCACTTGAGAAAAAAGATTTAGCGTCGCTTCATATCCTTACCTGCACCGTGGAGCGGGATATGGCGTCCCATCTGTTGTAAGACTCTCTGCAGTTTTCATTCCATTCACCAAATCCCATCCTATCAACGCACAGCATATTGTATCAGAAAAATGGGGATCACAACTCGATGCCTAACTAATATAAGGCTGTGGTTGGAGCACATACCCAACTACAAAGAATGAATAGCCATCAAGATGAAATGTCTGAACAACAGTGTCATTGTTCTGCAATACTATTTCAATAAACCCCTTATATGTTGCATTTATGACAGATATGTCTCTCACAGGTGCCTGATCCCAGGAGTTAGTGGGGAAGTCAAGCTTGTATACACCCTTAACCTCGTATGCATCAGCAAGATTTATTGGTGTATCAGGGTTTACAAATGATATTCCATTATATGCAGCTCGAGATACCCCTTCAATCAGCATTGGAGGTAGCATTCTGAGAAAATAAACATCTGTGACATTGATGAATCCATAATGAAATGAACCTTGTGGATTGGGACGAGCCCCGCTTGCAGAACCATTTTGCCTGATCAATAATATTGTGGATGAGAGTACATTAATCATGAAGAAAATCAGAATTACTGATCCAGGTACCTGATAGATAAGGCTTGATTCATGGAATAATATGTATCATAGACATCATTGGGAGGGTCAGGAAGTGGACCGGATGCTGGTCCGTTGGAGTTGGAGTAATGCAGAACGGCAGCACCAGTCACTCTCGTCCAGAGAGATTCATTTACGAACCTTGCACTTGCTACAATGTAGTAATCACTGCTTGCATTCTGGTCTGTGGAGAGAAGAAAGGAGTAAGACTGGCCAACATGGATGTCCAAGCTACTGTAATTCTGCATTGTAGTGTAGTAGCCCTCTGTTTCTACCAAAAGCAAATTATGGTTCTGAATTCGAAAGTTCAAACATGTTGAAGTTCCCACATTATGTACTCTGAGACGATATGTTTTTCCTGCGAGTTTGTAAAATGAGTCAGACTGCAGAGAAGAAGCTCAGAGCTTAGCCAATGCTAAGCAACTTACACTTTTCCAGCAGAAAATTAGTTACCAAAAACTTACCAGGGTCCACACTAAATGATTCATATTGAATTTCATCTGGAACAAGACTGGTGTTATATCTGTATGGACCTTTCCCATTAATCAGAACACCATCCGGCACACCCAAATTGCTCCCACTGTCAAGTGCAGCGCTTAGAGCCTGCAACGATTATGAAAGAGGTTAAAATGATGATGCAGTAAGGTAGAAACATGTCCACAATCATCAAACATAAACACAGACTGAGTGATCACCTACCGTATGATTACGAATATACCAGTCACCAATAATGATAACAATTTCCCCATCTGGGGTAGCAAAAGGCACTGGAATGATTTCTCTGTTCATTATAACAAAGGGTCCAAACCCACCAGACGCTCTCTGCAGGTTCAGTGATGGGAAGTAAAAGAAGCTACCAATCTGATCCTTAACCTGAAACTGATAGGTCCAGTTCCATCTTGGGGGTATTGGGCAATTCGTACCAAGAAGACCATCTTGCCATGACGAGCGGCGCATTTGAATACCAGACCTATAGAAACAGAGCAACCATTTTCTCAGGAAAGTGGAAAGACTGGAAAATTAAGCAAGTTGTTCATCAACCACTGATGCCATACCATGTGACCAGTAGTTGCTCGTTTAGCTTATTCTTGACATTCACCACAACGTTGTTGTTTGTTGTGACATTAATAACAGGACCTGGGAACTGCTTGTTAACTGCTATAATCTACAAGAAGCAATCTGTATGTAAGATATCATAGCAAACTAGCAGAATGATAAACCCACAGATTGCAATGTAGAAAGCAAAATGAAGAAAAAAGAAAACATAATCAAGATATAACATGTCCAATGGCCAACAAAACCCGGGACCAAAATTTGTTAATTAGAAGAATATATTTGCAGGGCCACCCTTTCTGTATTGTCTACCATGGTGGTCCTCCTCAGAACTTGCGAACCGGACCAAGGGCCCCCTTTGTATCCATCACAGATAAGAATAAAAGAATGAAGTAAAGAAACACAGTGATCCAGATCCAAAAGGAGGAAGCAAGATACCTTCTTTACGTCCCATTTACCGAGGAATGTAAAAAAAAAAGGGAATCTCGAAAAGACATAAACCAAGAATCACAATTCAGACCCCAGAAATGGGGAGCAGTGGCAAGAAGTGTTTGACCTGTTGAGGTACTCCAAGCGGAGAAACGGTAGCGTAAGAGAACTCCAAGTCGAAGTACACATAAGGGTCAGCCGCAAAAGAAACACCGATTACCAAACCAAACCATATCCAGAACAAACACCCCATCCCCCAATCCCAGTAAATCGGATAGGGAATGGAATGCAGTCAACAACGTTTCCGTTCCAAGGCCTCCCCTCACTTGAGTGAATTCAGCCAATCGAATCGTCAAGATTCTACAACCCTCTTCCGTATATGCAAAATCCTCGTCCTTATCAGTGTGACATTGGCCAAAGAGATAGAGAAAAGAGGAGGTGGTCTCTCGTCTCCGATCTCCGCGGCGGTTACGTTATTCTATTTTGCAGGCGCAGCGTTTGAAATTACTCTCCTCCGTCACTAATAGAGTGCGGCGTGATGATCGTTGCTGCACACCGGCTACTTACCCAGCCGGTCCGCGCCCCAACAACCCCAAACTCTGACCCGAATAATTGTATCTCATGAGTGGAAAAAGATTCTGTTATAATCCACCGGCTGTTACTGGCTAGCGTCGTGGCGGATTCTTTTTGGTGATGCCATGTCAGCTGGGCCCATCTCCCCAATGTGTGGATTATGTGGACCCCACTAGAATAATCATCCAGCCATCTTTCTTTTTTGGCAAGTACATAAATCAGTGACCTTAAAAATGTAATTGGTTGAACAAGGGCAAATCGGTACTTATGCTTTTGATATTTGTACTATTTTTTTGGTAAATAAAATTTTCAACTTTTTAACATAAAAAAGTTAGAAATATATAATTTTAAGTATAAAATTGAAATGACATATTTTTATATAATTAATTAAAGTATTGAATGAATAAAATTATTATTTACATAAATTTAAAGCATTAAATGCATTATCATCCTAAGTTCATAATCATTGATACCTCATAAATTATATATTCTTTAATAAATTACATAATGAGCATTGAACTTATTTGAAATATTTAGTATTTTTTTGATTTCAAATAATCTAAAGTGAAACATGTGCTACTATATTCATAGTCCTTTTTAATTTTTTTTCATATCTATACCTCATCTTGATTTTAATATGGACACAATCCACTAAAGAATGATGAATTGATTCCTAAAACCTTTTCAATTCTTTGCATATAGTAAAATCTATCACATGTGATTATTCATATTATTGGATCAACCATTGTATCCATTTCATATAGTTGGTCTCCACCATATCATATCCTTGTTTTGTTGACCAGCAATTCATAGCTTTTACATGGTATATTTCTCCAATATGATCTTTATCTATCTTTACTTGTTCTAATTGCTTTAGGACAAATGAGATAGAGTTGAAGCAAGAATAACTCTTCTACTTGATGGATTGGTTCAAAATTCTATTCATATGTGAGGTGGGGTAATATGGAAAACAATAACAATGGACATGGTATGATCATTTAGAAAAATGGTCATTGAATCTTTTTATCTCAAACATTATAATAAAAAATTTATAAATACAATGATTATTTTTTTCACATATTCAAAATACAATGACCAAATATATAATACATTATGCTATGGCATGCTCCTTCCTGCTCTGTATTTGACACTGTGGGAATCATTCTTTGAATGTATTTGAGATTTGGGTTTGGAGATCCATTTCTCTGTGGGAACAGCAATGAAAACTGATCCATGGTTTGAATGGCCTTTCTCAGTAAAAGTGTGGTGCGTATACACTGTGGTGGGTACTGCAACTCAATACAGAAAGCTTCCTGCACGCCTTAGGCTGACAGCATGCAGTAGTAGTGCACAAGAATGGGGGGGATAATCGGCAATCACAAGGCCTGATCGGAGGAGAACAAATCTCGAATGCCTGCGGATTTCATCTTCCACACCTTCACCGTCGCCCTGACTCGCGCACCCGTCGCATTGTTGAAAAGCAGAACTTCCGATGGACTGTCGATCGCTTGGGTTGGATAAATCCGAGACGTGATCACTGTTCTTCCTGCCTGAGCAAAGCTCTCCACGATCGAATGATCCACCTACACCGCAATCATAAGGTTAGTTTTCAAGGAAAGTTTGAAGCATTGCACTACGCCATGAACTCACCAGCGATCGGATTGTCAGCTTTTCGCCTTTGAGGACTGGGACTGTGTCTCCGAACACTCCGCTATTCACGTCCAACGCCTTCGAGGACCTGAATTTACAGAAGTTTCTGAGTGTCTTTGCCAGGGGAAACAGGGGGGGGGGGGGTATGGTATGGATGCTGTAAAACAACTGACCTCAACTGATCGGCGCAAAAATGGTATTCCGATTGACCATTGGGCTTCTTGGCGATGTAGAAGTATACGGGAGTTAACTCAGATAACTGCTTGTAGGCGAGCACCACAATTCCGAACGGTCCCAGCAGTCCTCTGCTGGCTGCGCCGCCGCTGGTGGTGCAGCTGTAGCCGGAATCGGCGACACCCACTGCCGCAGCATCATCTTCCTCGATTTCGAACGACGCCTCTATATCCAACTACATAAAAGCCCAGATTGTTAACGACCTTTTTCCAGAGGAGCTGCGAAAAATATGTTATCGAACCTGTGAATCACCGTCGACGTGGAGGGGCACTGTGGAGCCCGGCTCAAGCCCCACATCCTTGAATTCAAAACTCTTCTCTCTCAAGCTCTCCACCTCCTCCACCGGCCATTGTATAAGATTTGTTCCCGTTTTCCGATCAAGCACGACGGTTCTCGGTATGGACTGAATCCATCAAGTAATCGTCAGCACATCTCAATTATTTGAAGGAATTTGTTTAGTATTGACGGTTACCTGGACGGACGCCCAGCCTTTGATGATGTCGACACGTTCAGCGTCAGTTTCCCTGATCCAACCCCACAAAATCCTCCTGTTCTTTTTCTGATCGTAAAACGTCTTGGAGGCGTAGTACTCACCGTAATCGTATCTCAGGCCGATCCCGACGTCCAAAGCCGGATCGTCCGGCGTCCACCGGTTCGACGCCGCGTCGTATGTCCCCAGAGCGTAATAATCGTGCTTATCATCATCCAAGCTCGCCTTCAACACATGTTTGAATCCAGGGCCGTTGGCCGACGTATCCGCCCCGTAGCCAGAATCCACCGGAACCGGATAGAAATCGATGCACTCCCACATACCCGTACCCGGAACCGCGTGCAAGTACCCATCAAGGAGCTGGTACTCCACGAAATCGGGCGTCTCGTAGACGAGCGCTACACCCGTTTTGTTGACCTTCGAACCGATCACGATCCGCCACTTCTCGCCGTCGTTAGCGAGCCACGCGGTGGATGGGTCCCGGAAGTCCTTTTTGCCGATCCCTGGCGGCGGGGTGAGCACGGGATTAGAGGGGTGCTTGGCCCACTGGAGGAGAAGAGGGTCGGAGAGGTTGGCCGGGACGGCAAGGCACTGCACCTGACCGCCGTCGTTGGCGGCGCCGGTGTAGAGCATGACTATCCTCCCCCGGGGAGAAGTGTGGCTGAGCCGGTCCACACCCCCATGACATCGTACCAGTGATCGGGAACCATGGAGTAGGGAAGATGAAACCAGTGGATCAGATCCCGGGAGACGGCATGGCCCCATGTTATGGTTCCCCACACAGCAGCCTCGGTGTTATACTGGTAGAACAGGTGGTACCATCCGCCGTAATACAACGGACCTGCATCCACAAATCCACCCAAAAATCTACAAATCAAATTCCGATATCTCCTTCTGCCATACGTATTCACTTCATCGGCCCGACACGCCACCGCGTCGGTGGATCGGACCTAGTAACAGACCAGTTATATCTCCCATCGTTTTAGTGTAAAAAGGCAATACTGTCATTTCTGGGTAGGTGTCGTCGGTTAAACATGTGCGCATGTGTTTGTGCGCTGTGTGAGGGCAACATTCTGTAATAAAATACAGGATCGCCTTCGCCACTAAATTATTATATCCTGTAGCCATCGTGGCTTCGATAATCCCATCTCATATCAGAAAACGGTTGAATTGAAAAAGAAAAAGGCGATGACTTGGACCACCCGCTAGAAGTTACAAAATCGTGATCCTCTAATCTGCGCATCTTTTGGGAGATGTCGTCCCGGACCCCCAAAGTATCAGAATTTCTGAACACGAAGGAGGTGTTTGAAGATACAGATGATTGGGTTGGGCTGTTCTTCTGGGGAGTTGTGTTTGTGTTCGGATAGTGTTTATGAAGTATCAGAGCGCTGTGATGCAGAAAAGTAGGTAGAAAAATGGATGAAGAAGAAGCAGAAGAAGAGACTTACCATCAGGATCTGGAGCGAGCGAGCAGGAGAGTACCAACGGGCCACATGAGAAGAGACACGAAGTTAAAACAGAAACTCTTGAGAATCTACAAGCGAAGAAACAAATCTTTCAAAGGGAAAACACCCACCGTTCATCCAGTTCTTGGAGGGCTGAAAGTGGAAGGCCGTCCTTTGCCACGACAGAACCGCGTTAGGCCAAGCGTAGGTCAACTCCCCGGCGCCGCCCACCCGGAACACCTTATCCGAGACGCCTCCTCTCGACTCCGGTAGGCCGGCGGTGAGCACCAAAGACACCGCCAGCAATACAAACGGGAGACAACCCCTGCCGGCCATTCTTCAACTGGGTCTGGGGTTCGGAATCAGACATCCCCATGAGGCCACACATATATATACAGAAACAGGTAAGCCGTGCTCATTATTCCACAGGGATTGGATGCCCTTTATTGAATTATCCAAACAAGAAATGTACATCATTTGAAAGTGTGGTAGAAGATGGAACACCTAACCAGATTCACCATACCTCCACCTCCATGGGACCAAACCAGCAAACCTCCCTGTTCACTCAAGGAATGTGAACCAAGGGATGAGTCAGCATGATTCATGATTCATTCGATGGATGATTCTGGAAAAGCAGATGATTCATTTCCGTGGTTTAGATTCCGCTCATCCCTACACTTCTCTTACTATGGGAACATCATGTGTAGGCATGAATGGACTCATTCTTGTCCAGAAAACAATGCACCTGTTCCCAATTAAATGTGAACATAACAAAACCCTTTATTTATTGCAACGATGGTATTGTGTTTTATATACCAATTTCAAAATAAATCCCATGAATAAAGATTTTTTAATGTGAAACCAGTTCTTTATCCTCTTCACCCAATCCTACTAGTCAAAATTTTACGAAAAAAAAAACATTTTTTTTTATTTCAATCCTTCCCACCGACACAAATACGTTATTAGTTAGCGTACGGCGGTGGTGATGTAATAACGTATTAATCCGGATTAGTGGTGCAATAATGCGCTGATTGGACGTGTAATAATGTAATTTATTTCCAATTAAAATAAAATAAAAACATGTAGCGTGATACATGTGGCGGAGTGCGTTGTCATCCATTTATTCATGAACGTGGTGCTGGCGCCTGTCTCATATGATCATTCTCGTTTTTTGCCCATTTCTTATTTTTAATAAAAATAATAGTAAAACAAAAAGTCTTTTTTTCCCCTTCCACAAGACGATATAGAGTGGGTCATTACGTACACGTTTTCCACCTTGGTGATTGTTTAAGTGTCAATTGCAATGACATCACTGATGACGTCACCATGAAGGAGATCCAGGATAATTTACAAAATTGGCCACCAAAAAATTTTAACTTATGGTGACCACTGTTTTCCAACACGTCACCAAGGAGAGCGAAATTTGTAATACACTCCCAATTTATTTGGACATAAGTATGCGATTAATGTATTAAATGGGATGCTAACATTACTTTAATCGAGTTTAATATATAATATGATTTAACCATGATTTTAGATTGAACTGGTTTTTTACAAAAATTATTGAATCGAATCCAAAAAAAATTATAAATTCGTATTAAACCGAGCGAATACGCGTAAGATTAGAATTATTTAAATTTACTTTTAAGAAATTACATATGTATCCTTTAATCATTATATTATAGGCGAATACCGACTTAATATTTTAATCATACATTACAAATCTTATCCACTCGGCAAGCAATCCTACTTATAAATCTTATCCTTTCAAATACTTTAAAATAATATCTCGAACCAAACAGCATTGACCTTTTTGTAAATAAATATATTAAATCCATTTTCTTTTTTATTGTTTTTATATTTTAATTTAATAAAATAATTAAATATAAATATTGATTTTTAAAATATAAAGCAAAACTTAAATTATGTAAAATACGATTACTAAAATATACTTAGAATTGTCATAATTATGAAAAAAAAAGTTTTCAGTACACTTTAAAATTGAATGATGAGGTTGGACGGAATCTAAAAAATGCACGACTCGTATTGGGTTTTAAAATAGGATCGATAGAAGCCTAATGGTCTGGGCTGCTGCTCTTTTGAGGCTCGCCCAGCGAAGGCCCAATAAACACTCCACCAACGAATTCGTCATCCATCGTCTTCACTCAATCGGCAACCTTCGACCCAGAGATAAAAGTTGGGCCGGGCCGGGCCGGCCCGACCCTATTTCAGCGGGCCTCGTCAAGTTTCGGGTTAGAGCCGGGCTAAAGCTCGATTATAAAAAAGTATGATTCATATGGTCCTAGCCCGATTAATCATTGGGCTGGGCTGACCCTACCCGGCCCACGGGCCTATCATATTATTAAATAAAATTTTTAAATTTTTTTAAATATTAATATACATTTTAATATTATTTAAATAATTTATAGAAAAAAAATTAAAATTATTAATTCATATTATATATCCTAAAAATAAATAGTGTATAAAATGAATTTAAATTATTCAAAATTAAATATTTTTATAATTATTATACATAGAAACCATATTTTTAAAATTATTAGAAACCTGCGTGGGACAAAAGAAACGTCAATTTGGGTGAACGGGAAGCTCGGCGGCGACGAAAATACCCGCAGATTGTTCGTCGGAATGCTAAAATGAAAGGGCGAGCGAGCGGAAGACTTGACCCGAGTTTGCAATAAATATTGGACCATTAACTAAATCAAACGTGTCTAAAGACACACATTATGTTCATCCTAAAATCCACGTGCAAAAAAAATACATTGGACTTGTTTGCTAATTCTAAAGTGTTTCAAATTATGTAAATAGAATCATTTTGTGTAATAGTATAAAATTATATTTATTTTTTTTAAATAAAATATATATTTATAAAAAATATATACTAAATTATTATTTGATTTAATATTAATATTTTAAAAAATAGATAAAATTGAATAATATAATTTTACTAATTAATTTTTATTTAACCACTAAAACAAATATCTTAAAACTCAATAATTTATTACAAAATCTTAATTTTTTATTTTACTATATAACATTTATAGAATACTTATATATTAAATAAACTGAATTATAAACATTTATGTCTAAATCAATACATATAAATCGATTATATCGATGTAAAAGATCAATAACGAGATCATTATAATAAAAATAGTATATGATTAAATTGATGAACATTGCATCTAATACCACTATGTTGACTCTTGTTACATTCATTTCTAGTAGGGTTCTTGAAATCATTCGAAATTATAGATTATAATATCATACGAGAAGATTTTATAATTCGTTTTACAATATTATTAATGATCGTAAATCTTAAGAGTATGATTACTTGTTGGCCGAAACGAATGAGCATATAATATAGATAAAGAACAACCTGGTTACGCAAATGGAATGGAGGAGCTCCACTCGAGGAAGGTGACAATGACGTCCTTTTGGTCAGCAGAGGGCCCCACGTGCCGTGCACCCTGCACGCTGCACGTGCTTTACTATTTTAGATGACATTATTTGTTTGCCTGGGAAATTCTCTTTTATTGAAGATGCGTTCTGTGGGCGACAAAGCGTAAGAGACACGAGGCTGTATTCTCATCCTCCACGGCGGTCCCGACTTGGGGTTTCGTGAAGCGGGTGGTTGCGGGTGGTTGCGGGTGCCTCCTTCCTTCGTCGATCGAATGGGTTTCTCGCCGGGGCACGTGGCGGCAATCTCCGGCTCCGATGGGGTCGTGATTTACAAGGGCAGAATCACGGCCTTCGTCTTGTTTTCCTGCCTTGTCGCAGCCACCGGAGGGCTTATTTTCGGATATGACAACGGTGTCACTGGTTTGTTTGTTTGCCGTTCTCAGATTTTCTTTTAGTTTGGTTTTGTTTTGCATTCTGTTAGCTTGTGTTTCTTTGCTCAGGAGGGGTCACTTCCATGGATCCCTTCTTGAAGGAATTCTTTCCCGGAATATACAAGCAGATGGAGGATCAACAGACCTCTGCTTACACCAGCAACTACTGCAAATTTGACAGCCAGATTCTCACACTTTTCACTTCATCGCTTTTCCTCGCTGGTCTCATTGCCTCCTCCTTCGCTTCCGCGGTTACCAGAAGGTCAGGCCGGAGAGTGTCCATCCTCATCGGCGGCGCTTCTTTTCTTTCCGGCGCTCTCATCGGTGCTTCCGCCGTTCATGTCTCCATGCTCATAATTGGCCGTCTACTGTTGGGAATCGGTGTCGGTTTCACCAATCAGGTAGCTGCCAGGAATCGGCGTCGGTGTAGGTGTGGATTCCATGCTTATAACTTGAATCCTTTCTCCTTTCCTTTTTTTCCAGTCGGTGCCGTTGTATTTGTCGGAGATGGCGCCGGCCCGGTACAGAGGAGCATTCAGTACCGGGTTCCAGTTCTGCGTCTGCATCGGAGTAATATTCGCCAACATCCTTAACTACGTGGTCAATGAAATTAAAATCAGCTGGGGATGGCGGGTTTCGCTCGCCATGGCGGCGGTTCCGGCGGCGGTACTTGCAATAGGTGGTCTATTCCTCCCGGAAACGCCCAACAACCTGATTGAAAACGGTGCGAGCAGAGACAAAGTTGAGAAGCTTCTGCAGAAAATCAGAGGAATCGATGACGTGGAGGAAGAACTAAACGATCTCATCGGTGCCAGGGATTCAGCGGGAGGGATCGTGAATCAGTCCCCATTCAAGAGCATTCTCCGTCGCAGATACCGGCCGCAATTGGTGATGGCAATCGCCATCCCCTTCTTCCAACAGGTCACCGGAATCAACATCGTCACGTTCTACGCCCCGATTCTATTCAGAACAATCGGCGCCGGCGTCAGCGCCTCGCTGATGTCCGCTCTCATCATCTCTGCCATCGGTACAACCATGACAGTACTCTCGATGGTGATCGTCGACAAATTCGGCCGCCGCGCCCTTTTCATCGCCGGCGGGATTCAAATGATTATTTGCCAGGTACTCATTGGAGCAATCTTGAGTCTTGAGCTCAGGGATCACGGTGAACTAAGCAAACAACACAGCGTCATCGTACTGATCTTAATGTCGTTCTACGTGGCCGGATTCGGGCTCTCGTGGGGGCCGTTGGGGTGGCTTGTGACAAGCGAGATTTTCCCAATGGAGATCAGATCAGCAGGGCAGAGCGTGAGTATCGCGACGAACTTCCTGGTCATCTTTGTAATCGCGCAAGCTTTTCTGGCGATGTTGTGCCGTTTGAAGGCCGGGGTTTTCTTCTTCTTCGCGGCGTGGGTGGCCGTCATGACAGTTTTCGTGTACGGGTGGCTGCCGGAGACGAAGGATGTGCCGATCGAGAAGATGGGCACGATCTGGAGAAAGCATTGGTACTGGAGCAGATTCGTCCACCGCCCTGCAGAAGAGACGGCAGGGGAGACGGATGATCCAACCCTTGGATTACTCACGGCTGTCATATAGTGGGACCCACATTATAACATGATGATTTGGTGGTGGGATTTGTATTAATGGTACAAAGGATGACATCACATCATGTGGCAAATAACGTTCTCAACCCACCGGTTAACCGCCTGAATGATTGAACGGGTGAACAAATAAATCATTGAACAAAAAACGGGTTGGGTGACATACAAAATCATCAAATCATTCTTATTATTTATTTTATTTGAATGTGATGTCATTGTTATCATTTTATTTTATTATGTATATTTCATTTTCATTAATTTTATATTCATATATTGGTTTTTATTAAAAAAATTATAATATAATTTATACAATAATATTTAAAAAATATAATTTTTTAATAAACGGGTGAGTCCACCGATCCACCCAGAACCACTACAAAAACAATCCGGATTATATATTTGAATTGAAAACGACGGTGGCAAAGCTACTCATGATGTTATCCACATATTCCTCATCATGATGGCCATCACCAAGTGGGCTTGGAGAAGAGAGATGCCCTGCACATTCCTCAGCTATCTTATGATGATATCATGGAGTAGGATGAAGGGAAAATGCATGCATTCAGAAGCAGGGGGTTGGATAATCAATTTGTCATCCATAACCGCTCTTAATTTGAGAGAAATTGTGACATCCAGTTCTGGTTTTATCAGCAACTGGGAAACTGATGCTTAGGTGGGTGGGATACAGGAATGTTGTTTATTGCCAAAAACAGTTGAACCGTCTTCCAATCTGGGTTTCAACTATTTCTTGTCTGCAGCCGGATTCGTCTCCTCCAATAAGGTGAACATGAAGTTGCCTGAAAAGATGGCGTCTTTGTCTGGGGAAAGAGACAAGGTTCCATGTCAGGTACTGGATAAGGTTATGGAGAAATGTCCTGGGAATGAATGAGCTTCCTCTGTTACCTGTGAGAGATAGCGAAGATGCTTGAAGACGAACATACCTCGCCATTGCCTGCAAAAAAAGTTGTTGCCACAGGGCCAAGTCTGAGCGCAAATTACTGATTTTACTATCACATTGAATACAAGCACTGACGATCAAACTTGCCTGAGCAGGAAGCAGGACATGATCACCTGTTTCTGATTTTCCATCCTCGGAGAAGATATTTCTGGTGTCATTGTTAGAAACATCAAACGATCAACCAATGCAATGCCATCAAGAATTGAAAAATGAAGTTTAAAGCTGCTATGATGTTTCTGATGTCATTAACACATTAATGCACGTATAGTCTCATATCTTCTTCGCTTCCCCCATAATGAAGCTATGGGCAGACCAATACAAAACTTAGGTAATTATATATGTGATACCTCCAGATCACCTTCTGCAACTCATCTTGTTTGCCTATAGCTTCATCATAGGCAACAATGTTCCCATAAAATATCTTCTCCAGCTCTTTCATCCATTTAGTTAGTAGCAGATTTACCTGCAGTGAGTTTCATGCTTGAAACAAGCCAGAACCTGAATAATTATTATAGACTACGTGATAATAGGGTCAGAATGATGGTCACCCCAGCTTTAGACACCCGCAATTCGAGGTCATGATTATATATCTCATACAAGTACTGACCCAACTCCACACCTTCTCTTCCTTCTTCCTTTAAACGACGCAAACAAAGCCACATATGGAGCACAAGCAACGAAAATGTTGTCTTGAATGTCTTCTCCAGACTAAAAACTAGGAAACAATGATACCATGGTGAGATGAAAAACTGTGAAAACGAATCACATTTCCATTAATATTTCGGAAGAAAGGTATAGGCTGACCATCATATATGGCTGGGTTATCTACTTGAAAAATCACACGACGGTGAACAGCGTTCGCCCATCGAATGAACTGACTTTGTTTGCTATAGTACAGCATCAACTTAAGAATCATTCTTTTAATTCCATCGTATTGAGGTTCTTCAAATCTGTGGGGCGAATCACTTGATAAAGCAAGTGATCGAGGCTTGGACCAAAACATCTTATTCAAGTTTACCTACAAACGCAATTTTCCGCCTCATCACAATGGGGATTTAGAAGACCAAAAAAGTCTGAAAGAAGACAATGCCCTAAAAAAACGAGTTTCATATCAGTTAGAAATCAATTACCTCTGGCTTGGCAGTTTTTGGGATCGCATTTGGCTCCTCGGAAGCAGCCACACTACTGTAACTTCGAGTGCAAAGCCCAAGCAAATCCCTCCTTCGAAATTCACCCAATTTGTGCGAGCTGTTACCGTTGGTTAAACCTCTGAAAAGTTTCCCCGAGACCCATCTCCGTGACATCCTCAAAAGAGTTTCTGATGTAGCAAACGAATCAAAACCAAGAAGGTCGACTCAAATAAAGAAGGAAACCGTCAACCGGACGAATTATCAAACCAAACCAAACCCTAATTGCGAAGCCCATCTGGAGAAAGGAAGAGGAACCCATCGCCACGCACATGAAATCTGATGGTTGGATTGGTGGCATCGAACTCCGCCACGTGGTTGTGATATCCAACGGCCATTATTTTTTTAATTTTTTCCATTTTCTATAATTTCAGTCATTAATTATGAATTAGCACATAATTACGTTTTAGATTGAAGGTTTAGTTAGAAGTTGTTAGCTTAAGAAAAAGCGCGATTCTGGAAATCGGGAAACTTTGTGTTTGATCAACAAAAGACGCGTTGTGTAGTCGTCACTGTACGAGGGGCCGGCGCTTCAGCGATCGTCTGTTACCCGCCACCGCCCCCCTTTTCTTTCGCTCTCACGTGCCCCCCTCCCTCGTTTTCACTTTCAAACCCCACTGACTTTTCGAAGTTCTTGGAGTGGGTTTCGCGATCTGATCTTGGTTTGTGTCATGTGGGCCTTTCTAGCATCGGGGGAGCTTTGTTGTGTGTATCAAATATGAGAAAAATGTCACTGTGAAGGTATGGAGGAGAATCGTGTTTTGCCAAGCGGTGTTTGCTCGACGGAAACGGGAGACGGCGCGGTGGATGTTTACAGTTGCAATCATTCCGATGTTTTGTCGGCTGATCATCTCGTTGTTATGGTTCACGGAATCCTTGGAAGGTTCTTTTTTTTTCTTCTACTTTAATCCCATCTTTATTTTTTTTTTGTCAATGGGTTGCTGTTGTTTGGATTATCTATCCCTGGATAAGAAAGATATACTGGTCATATATCGGATCAGTTGCCCCTGGAAGTTGGGAACTTTGCTTCTCTCCTATTTTTGTTTGTTCACTGCATTTATTTTTTTCTGCCATTTTTAATTCTGGGTGCTAAGCATTCCCAAACCTTTCCTCGTCAACTGCGTGTTATTCAAGGTCTGATATTTTCTCCTTTGCGTGCAAAACCCAATCTTGCTCAAAGCATTTTCTTGCCTTTTATGCAGTGCATTGGATTGGGAGTTTGCTGCAAACCAGTTTGTCCAGAGGCTTCCGGATAGAGTATTTGTTCATCGTATGTTTTCCTGTCAGTAGTAACTGGGAGTTACACAGCAGCAGCGTTATCCATGAATTGTAGATTTCTACTCATTTTATGGCCCTGTTATCCCCGGCTTCTTAGTTAGTATATTTCCACTTTATTTTCAGGAAGTGAACGGAATTCATTTAAACGGACCTTGGATGGTGTGGATGTAATGGGTGAACGATTGGCTGAAGAGGTTGGTTTGATGCCTTTAAAGTTTCGTTTTCCTGAAAACCAAGATGTGCAGAAGTACTCCTGCACTATGCATGTAACTTGTTTTGAGCTTCACTTCAGGTCACTGAAGTCATAAAGAGGAAGCCCAATTTAACGAAGATATCCTTCGTTGCACATTCTGTTGGTGGCCTTGTGGCAAGATATGCAATTGGGAAACTCTACCGAGCTCCAAGTGATGGAAATGGGGACAAATTGTCCACCACTGATAGTCTTCAAGAGTCCAGCAGCACGATTGCTAACCTTAAGCCCATAAACTTCATCACGGTTGCAACTCCTCATCTTGGTTCTCGAGGAAACAAGCAAGTACGCTGCTTTCTACTGGTTACAGTGAATATATGTGAAAATATAATGGAATGTTAATACAATGTTCAGCAAAAGGGGTGAGTTTGTGCCATAAATTGTTGTATTTGGTTTGTGTTCCTACAGGTACCATTTCTTTTTGGGGTTCCTGCATTTGAGACACTTGCACGCCATGTGATTCATCTGATATTCAGAAGAACTGGTAGGCATCTTTTTCTTGTAGATAATGATAAGGGCAAGCCTCCATTACTCCTGCGCATGTTGGAAGATGATGGCGAATACTCCTTTATGTAGGATTCTTCTTACCCTTTACCACACTCTGCCTAACCTCTCAGAAATGCGTTTTCACCATTCTGCTCACCATTTCAGGTCTGCTTTACGATCTTTCAAACGAAGGGTAGCATATGCTAATGTTGGTTTTGACCGTATCCATATGACTTACATCTCCTTTTGTTCCCCCCAATTCGCCATTCTTTTCAAGAATTTTCCTTTTTAACAAAATGTGATGTAGACATTGTGGGTTGGAGAACATCTTCAATCAGACGAAACACTGAACTGCCAAAGGTAACATACATAATGAGCATGGCGTTTTCTACCAATCCCCAGATTATCCTCCCATGATCTTCTTCTGCCTGTTTTCCTTTTTCCTGGTCGACAGTGGGAGGATTGCGTGACCGAGAAATACCCTCATGTCGTCCACGAGGAGCACTGCAAAGCAATCAACCCAGGCAAGGATAAGGCGCCGGTTGGAGATGAATGCCTGGACGATTTCGAAGGTTTGATACATCCTCCTCCTCTCCCTGCGTACTATTTCCTGCCTGAATTCAATCACAATGAACACAGAGGAACTAGTGACCGGGCTGTCCCGTGTGCCGTGGGAGAAAGTGGATGTCAGCTTCCATGGAAGCCAGATCAAGTTCGCTGCCCACAGCATTATTCAGGTACCTCTCCCCCCCGACTCTCTGTCTGCCCAGTTTTCGTTCCTTCATACTGAGAGGGGGGATCATGAATCAGGTGAAGGACCACCAGGCGCACTCGGAAGGAGCTGACGTGATACAACACATGATCGATCATTTTCAGTTATAGCAGACACAGAAGAAGCTGGAACCTAAACCCTAAACTCCCAACAAAAGCAAAAGCAAGCATACCTCATCCGGGGGCGGTTGGCTGCACACAATACCACTCCATTTTCAGCTGGTGTGTTGTTGTTGTTGTTGTGCGGATATGTGCATTCAGAGGGGGAACACTGCCACCAGCCAACAGCCATCCTCCTTAATGACATTGCTTACTATTTGTCCATATGAACCAAAATCCTCCTCACTCAGAAAACGCCGCCGACACCCTCTTCTACCAAACGTATAAAATAGTTTTGAGAATTGTTTTTCAAGAAAGTAAAATGTCACATTATAACTATGATGCACAAGTGTAGGTTCATGGATCAGTACGGGGATTTATGAAATTTAGATATATTTGTATTTAAAATAAAAATTATTATAAAAAAAATATATTTTTAAAAAATATACATAATAAAAAATAATTAACTTGATATATAAATTTTTAAAATTTTATTATTAAAAATAAATTAAGATTTAAATATTTAAATATTATAGTAATCAATATTTAAAAGAGAAATCCAATATTGAAAATATCAAAAATAACATTAATGAATAAGATAATTTTAATTTTTATGAAAAAAGATAATCTACACAACCACTAGTGAAATAAAAATAAATTATAATTATAGAATTGAATGAGGTATTTAAATAATAATATTTTATATATTTTTTCTCTTTTTAATAAAAAATTATTAGATATGTGCAAATACATGAATCTGTATATTGAGTACATGACTTTATATAAAAATAAGAGAATCTATGCACCATAGTATTATAAAGATATTTTTAAATTAAAAATAGTTCATGTTTTTTATCATTTTGTTTCAAAATAATAAAAATATATCATTAAATATGATTGTTTAAAATAATAATTACAAATTACCATATATTTGAGAGAGAAATTTGAGTGACGCCAATGTGGGGTACTCACTGGATCAAAAGAAGAAGCCCAACTAACCTTATAGAAGTCACCTTGGGATTGAAGCAGGAGGGTAAATATATTTTTACCAGACAGGGTAAATCCCGAACAGTAGACGGGATTTACCGTTCCGTATTCGCTGTTGCTACAAGATAAAGAGGAATCCGCAATTAGATTTCCGGATAGAATTACATAATATCTTACCCCCGTTAATATGAAGCGCAAAATATGTTTCCTGTAACAGGATTGCAATCCTAATTAATTATAAACTATGAAGTTTAATCTTATATTAACAAAGGCAATTATGGAAGGTGCTAATACGGGAAAAAGGACTAATGAGATTTACCGTGTATTTTTATCGCTCGGATTCACACGGAAGGAGCGAGGGATGTTTGTGCTATATATTTGGATTGCGTTGGGAGAAAGATACGTCGGCTGCGTGCAGCATTATCGAGTTGTTGTGGATGTCGTCCGGCGAGTGTTGTGCTCCCTGCGGCGGAGCCTTCATGCTGTTTGGTGTGTGCATCGGCTGCGGCTCCGCGGCTATCAGGAAGAGCAAGAGCGTCGGGGATTCGCCGTCGCGCGAGTGTGGCGCGGATGCGGCGGAGTATCTGTCGGACCGATCGCGGCCGCCGTCGTTGAGATCCAAGAGTAGAAAGAAAGGTGCAGAGATCGTGATCCGGATTTCACGCACCGCACTTCCTAACGGAATTTTGATCTGCTATTGCTATTTAAATAACGTCATGTGTTGTGCGCGTGTGTTATCTAGGGGTACCTTGGTCGGAGGAGGAGCACAGAGCCTTTTTAGCGGGACTTGCGACACTTGGAAAAGGCAACTGGAAAGGCATCTCCGCGAAGTTCGTTCCTTCCAGGAATCCCACACAAGTTGCGAGTCATGCTCAGAAGTACTTCAATCGCAAGGAGGCCTTGGAGAAGAGGCAACGCCGCACCAGCATCTTCGACATTCCTCTCTGCATCAAGGATCATCACGAGCACGTCCAAGGGAGCAGCTCCACCTCCCAAACAGTGAGTAAAAAAGTGTCATGCTACCTTTCCACCACCGCAGGAATAGATCAAACCAAAGCACCTTCTCCTCCGTTGTTGCGGCAGTATCCACATCCACATCCACCACAACCCGGTGTTTTGGGCTGCAAGTGTAATGAGTCTAGCAGCATCTTGTCTAGTTGCATCCATAAGATAGACGATTCTACTGTACAATACTGTTCACTCGAACGGATGTTTGTGCGGCCTCATGCGCTCAACTCTTCTCTCGACTAGGAAAACATGATAAATTCTTGGAAAGAACAAACCAGGGATGAGCTTTTTCGTTTCTTTTCTTCTCTGTTTCAGGCGGCGGCGGGGGCGATGGAGAGCCCTACAAAGCGTACGCACCATAGTGGTGCGACGTCGGAAGCTTACCGAACCCAAGACAAGAGACGAACTGTTAACGCTTCTGGTTTTCATGGGAAGGGCTTCATGCACCTACGACAAGAGGCTGGGACAACATTACATGGCGCTTGGATTCCTAGCATGCACTTCACCTCGATGTCGCTCCCTGGGAATTTCGCCAAGTACCAGGATCTTATTCCCGGGTTTCGGGATAAAATCCCAATGAGTCATCGACGGGAGGAGTAGAAGAATGACACTATTATAATATCCTAATGATCATTTGATTATGTTTGATTTTAACATCTGGATGGGTCAGTATGATCAAACTTATAACCTACAGTAAGTATGGAGACTTATTCAAAGAATATTCCAGTTTTCAACACCGACACAGACACACACTGCATAAGTCAGAGATTCTCCTGGATAAGTAAGTAGTTTAGCACACGAACATGACCGGTTCACAAAATCATGTATAGGTATGGATATATAATCCAAAGAATAGAAGATTACCACACGCTGAGACATCACAAAGATGCAGTGCTCACAAAATCGTGGCATTTTAAGAGCAGCAGCTACTCTTCTGGGCAACGGGTTGTCCACGGATTTGCACCATTGGTGGCCTTCCAGCATTGGACTGGGGCTGGCTGGCCATCCTGCATATGTAAACTAGGTATGAGCTTATGAATGAGCAACGCCAGTCATGTGAACCATACGGAAGGTTATTTGACATCAAGGAAATCAGGGATTTTGATGGTAAGGCTGCTTAGATTTCAGGAAAGTGGTGCAAATTTCATGGAAAGCAGATACCTGTTCTTGATGTCGGCAGTCATTGCCATGAATGCCTGTTCCACATTGAAGGCATTTTTTGCACTAGTTTCCATAAAGGGAATACCAATTTCGTCTGCAAAGGCCTTTTACACAAAGAAAAGGATGGTCGTGTCTTTCTAATGGGAAAAACACACCTACAAAACACAGGCAAACAAATCTATACCTTGGCAGTTTCATATGGAACAGCTCTATTCTCGGCAAGGTCAGACTTGTTCCCTACGAGAAGCTTGTTCACGTTATCACTGGCATATCGATCAATTTCATTGAGCCATTGTTTCACATTGTTGAAGCTCTCCTGGTCAGTTATATCGTACACTATCTGCAGGAAAACAACCTCGGCATAAATTAAAGACATAAATTACAATAAACATATCAAATAATAAAAGGGGCACTAACAATTATTCCATGTGCTCCACGGTAGTAGCTACTTGTGATCGTTCTGAATCGCTCCTGACCGGCAGTATCCCACTGCAAGCAAAATTAGGAAAAAAAAACGTTATACAAATGCTTGCCCATGTAAATAGCTGCAAACATGTTCAGTGTGTGCTGGAAAGAGTGCAAAAAATACAAACACTTCTGGTAAAAAGCAATTAGGGAATTGGAAAATCTTACAATCTGAAGCTTAATTGTCTTGCCATCCTGCTCCACCGTTCTGATTTTCTGAGATAACACAAATAGAGTGAGACCATGATTCAATTAAATTACATCCTGGAAAAAGAGCCTTACGAAATCAACTCCGATCGTGCTGATGTAACTGTCAAGATACGAATCATCCTGCGTGAAAAAGAGCCAGAAAAATAAGGAAAAACAGAGACCACTTTTACGCGAAAGGAAACAACAAATAGAATGGGAATTTCAGCTTACGGCAAATCTCAGGAGCAGACACGATTTGCCAACACCAGAATCTCCGATCAAAAGAAGCTTGAACAAGTAGTCACTGAACAAAAAAACCACGATACGGATTCTGTCGGGTCAGTAACAGGAAGAGAAAAACAACATCAGGAACGATGCTTGGCTACAAAATTATGTGAACTACTGAATCAACAGATCAAAGCTATTCCCACAGAACTCCCCACCGAAAGCACACACACGCAAGAATCCTAAACATAATTTATACGGAATCGGAATCAGATTAACACGAAAACCACAATTTCAGAGCTCGATGTGTAACAACTTCCAAAAATCAACCCTTCTAAAACCGCAGGTAGATGTCTGGTTATATTATTCGTGACTTCTCCAAAAAAAAAAAAGCCCTAGATAACCACAGAACAAAGTGCATACAACCAAATCAAGGGAGAAAATGAGCATGCGCGTCCAAGAGCATGCCAAGAAGATCCCTAAAGAACCAGATCTGAGCCCAAAGAAATAATAAACTGCAAAGCCTAGAAACTCCACGAAACTCTGGACAGGGAAAGGGAGATTTACTATTCAGAACCCATGTTTGGAGCAATGAATCAACGTTTCCGCCAGCCGTGGATCACTGGAGACAGGCGATCTCGGACGGAGGTTTTGTCCTTTGACGGGGTTATCGCAGTTCCCAGGAAGACGATGCTTGGCGCCTGTATCTTTACGCGGAACCCCATCTACTTTTATTTATTTACATACAAGTCCACCAACATCAGTAAACCGTTATGTTAACGTTGACCAGTTCCGTTTGTTAACGGAGTTTCATGACTAAACCCCGTGGAAATTGTAATTACGGTGAAGCGATTTCGCGACCGCCTGTTCCCCATCCCCTAGCATTCCCGGAGAAGAGAGTCGCCGCAGATGCAGTCGTCATCTTCTCGCCGGCGGCGTGGGTGGCGCCATGGGTGTCGAGGTCACTGTCGACTCCCATCCCTTCCACCTTCCCCCCATGGGCTCGCCTCCCACATCAACATCTACGGCGATAAGATCAGATCAGGCATTGCCGTAGTCGGCCGTAAAACCAGGGAGGGGCGGTACCGAGATTGGAGAAGAAGCAGAGGACGAGGTAACAGAGGAGAATGACCAGCGGTATGACATGAACAGCGTTCTCGGCGAACTTGAATGTGGCATTGTTTGCCTGCGGCTTCTCGTACATGGGCAGGAATTCCCTCTCAGTTTCCGACAGCCCCCGGAACGCCGCTGTCGCCGACATTGGTGAATAATAGCCGGCCTGATCGTCGAACCTGCCGCCGCTTCCCGTCCGATGCATGATGATGGATCCGACCCGCCTTGGCTTAGGCTCTTTGCTTCCATCAAATCAACCATCGGCTATAACGACAGCCCCAGCAACCAACTGTCTATAATTGGATTGGAAACTATTTACCACTTGGTTGAAAACTATTTACCATGTGGAGGGGAATTAGTTACGAATATTTACTGTATCAAACATTTTTTTATATGCATTGTTTAAATATTTGATCATAATATTTTAAAATTGAGTATATTGAATTTCTATTATTTAAACAGTAATACTTGATGTATCCCTCCAATTCTTTTTTTTTGGAAAAAAATTCACTTTAAACACTAATAATATAAACCAAAACTATACCTCACACATGATCAATTTTATCTTTTTTTTTTTGAATGAGGTTAGAGTTTTATTAAAAAATTATCTATAAACATTTTATAAATGTTACATAAATTTACATTTAAATTTTAAATATTTTTTAATTTGTCATATAATCTCTTATTATCTACACATTACACGTCCCGTTTTTACATTTACAACATACCAAATTTTTTATTTCAACTTCAAATTACGATCCAGAAATATTATCAAAATTTAGATTTATACAACTACAATGATCGATGAACATAAACTTAAAAAAATGTAAATCATTAATAAATAAAGAGATAACAACTTCATGATGAACATCGCAATTAAAAATTATTCATGCTTTTTGTATTGTAATATTATTATTAATTAAAAAGCTGATCACCTGGCACCTGAGATGAGCAACAGTCCAATTCAACTATATTCAATTCTTTTAATATGCCTACCATGGGACAATACGTTCGGTAGCACACGAGACCGCCAAAAAATGGTCTCGGACGTCCCATTGGTGTCATAACAATGCAACCAGGCAAACTAACAATGTCAATCTTCAACTTCTAGTACATGATGCCTGTGCATTTGCGAGAACCGCAATAGCACCTCTTTGTCTTTGCATTCCCGTTTTCATCATGAACTTTCTTGTAGTTATAATCATAGGAAAGCTCTTGTCCGGCGGGGATTCCCTTGGAAGCAAAGAACATGATGTGGGGGACTCTCTTGTCTGAGTGATCATAGAGCACATTCTGACCAAACAAGTTTGGGGAGCAGCTATGGTTAATGAATCTGCCGATGTTCCCACGGTGTTTTGCATCAATGGAGAATTCATCATGAGAAACATCGAAGAGATATTCATCGTTACCAACTCTTCTTTCGGCTTCCTCATCGCTTAACACCTCTCCAATGTACTCACAAACAAAGCTCCCTTGTGAGATGAAGTGTCTTGATCTAACACCCCAGCCTCTGGTTTCAGTCTTGAAAATTTCCAACTCATATTGAGGGCCATTTTGAGTCACTCGATTCATACATGTAGGGGGGCATTTGCATGCAGGACCACACTCATAGAACATATCCTTGGCTCGAATTAGATTTCCCATCTCATTGAAGGGGATCTCCCCTCCATTCTTTGTAACACAAGCACATTGTATAGAATCTGAACAACCGTCTATGCAATTACAACCAGCTGGGGTGATGATGCTGTACCAATCAGGATAAACAATCTTGGTTATGTAATCAAAAGCATTAGGCCTATCTTCATCAATATTGTTGATGGCAGGTACAAGCATCTTTTCTTTCCCATCAGATATATCCTTCACCACACAATGCTTAGCACCTCTTTTCGCTCCGTCCGTTCTTGATTCCCCTGTTATTCTGTGCAATTCAAATTTGAAAACCAACTTTCCACTTCCATGAGCTCTTTCTTGCCAAAAATCATGTATAGTGTACAGACCATCATAAACATACATATATTCCTTCTCAATATTGCAAATGCCAAAACTTGATCCCATGAAACTACTCTTCATTTTGTTTGTCACCCTAATAGGATACCCCATTTTCATGCTATTCACCAAAGCGATATTTCCATTTTCAAGTTTTTGATCAACAACCTTGTCCCCAAACTTCATGTTTCCACCATATCCTGAATAGATCAAAACATCATGAGATTTAGCTTGGTTCTCATATCTACCAGAGTTCACAATGCTGGTAGCAAATTTTTCCCCATCCATTTCCACATAAGCTATGCCACAAACGAACTCCCGGTGGATCCCAACCACCACAAGTTGAGCCCTATACTGAAAAAGATCACCAACTTCAATGCCTGGTACATGCCCAAAAGGCTTATCAGCATAGAGCCACATGCCAAGTGATTTAAGGCGCATCGCTACCGATGTACAAACTTGTTTCCTAGACTTTTCCTCACTTAGCGCAACTTGGTTCTGCTGTATGCATTCCCTATGCATTTTTTCAAATGAGTTTAGACACTTCATCACTGCAATCCTCTCAATATCATCATGTTGAGCACCATTCCAGTGAGTAAGATTATTATATTTAGAATCATATTTTTTATCTACTCTTCCACCAATGCTTGCACTGTGATACTCTAAATCAGCCTTTAAACCATCATTCCCAGGGCTTGTAAGCAATTTATCTAGATTTCTCACATCTAAATGAACCAATTTTCCAAAAACATTTTGTTCATCAGGATCTCCATCATCAGTTGTGTGACTATTGTGATCATCATTGGGCACTTTCTCACCAACTGATGCTCTATGATTACCACTGGGTGATGTATTGAATTTTTTGGGTGATGGAACAAAACATTTATCAACATACTTCCCCATATTAATCCTAACTCCACCAAACAACTTTCCTTCTCCTTTCAGCACAGGGGACTGATTCTCAAATTTTGCCTTCTTTTTAAGCAATCCCTCATCTACATCAACTGTAGTGGCGGACTCGAGAAATTTTATGCATTTGTTAGCCTCTGCAATGAGTTCATCAAGTTCTCTTACATCACCATTCACTCCATCTCTTTGATTTATAAAATCACCATCTCCATCACGGGCATCACCCTGTTTTAATGCAGTCGAGCAGCATGAGTCTGAGTTTACATCACTGCTATATCGAACACTTGTTAAGGGAACTGCTACCAGACAAACTGTACCATCTGGACATCTAAAATACTCCTCTGGACTGAAACTTTCGTGGTCAATTGTTTTAGATGAAGCAGCATAGTCCGCAGGTCTAAAACAATTCAAGGAAGGCTGCTCCTCAGAATCCATCATGGTCCTAAAGTTAAACTAATCATCATGGCCACATAGGCCATCGATTCCAAGTGATTTTCCCGTTTTCCATGATACACTTGGTACTGCTAGGGGAGTCATTCGCAACCCAAGCACCTAGATTATCAAACTAACGCATCATCAAAACAACACAAAAGAGGAAAACAATCTTATCACCTTAAAAACAACAATAGGAAGAAGGAAGCCCACCGCATGTCAACAAGCTCCACCCTGCGATTCAAGAAAAACATATACAAACGCACAAACAAGCGGCACTTTACCAGGAGCACGCAGCATTTTAACAGAAACACACTAACGCCGCAAGAAGTCCAGAGGTCTCCTTTAGGGTTTGGGAATCGCGATAACCGATCAGGGAGGGAACCGAAACGTCCGAAATCCCAGGCTGCAAGATACGTATTTATAGACACAAGGTATAAAGTAATCATGCACCTATTTTATTGGAGATCGGAGATATCCAAATCTGTTTAAGTAAATAAAAAGATTCCTGCATCCTCATATAATTTTGACCTTAAATAAGTGGATGCGATCACATGTGTACGCCCATTTCTTTTTAACACGTTTTTTTCAAATGAGGTAACAATATGTGATGAACTTGGCTTTGGAAAGTTCTAGAATAACATTTTTCCAAAACAGATTCATGCTTGAGAATAAAATTATTTTCTCTTAATGGACACAAGATTGATCAGTACCTCACTATGGGCTGGTTCTATTTTTAAATTTATGTTTCAAATTATATGAAATAAAATTAATTTTATAATTTAATTTAATTTTCACATTAAAACTATTTGTAAAATAATGTAAAACTATATTAATGTATTTTCAAGATGTCTATAAATTAAATACCATAATTTTTATTATTTATATTTTATTTAATCACTAAAATAAAATAGTGAATCCAATAATTTTTAAGATTAATCTCATAATTTAAATTTTTAATTTTGCACAAAATGAAAGAAAATTGTAATTTATAAAAATTAAATATAGTTACTTTTAAAAAATGATTTACATAACTTATAGTTCTATTAGTTTACATCATTTCTTGATTTGATTAGATTTAATTTTTTTAAAATTTTAAAATTTAATTATATTATTCGTTTTTTACATGTTTCAAAAATACATTTATATTATCATATTAAATTTATACATATAAAAACTTTATAATCTATAATTTTATTTATTAAATTTATAATATAATTTTATATTATTCAACAAAAAAAGTTTTATAATATCAAAATTGATTGATTCATATAATATCAAAATTAATTATATTTTACATAATCTCAAACACAAATTCAAAATACATAAAAGATTTTATATCTTTAGATATTTGGTGTATGTGATTAAATAAATTAAAATAGTAAATAGTACTTTATATTACTTTTGATTTATGAATTTAAATAATATCAAATTGAGGCAGTTTTTGAAATTTCATTAAAAAAAGTTTATTTAAATTTACATAAAAAATATTTATATATCGTATTTATTTAAATTTAAATAAACTGATTTTTTTTTTTGAAGGTATGTATGCAAATCTCCATAGGAATTTCTGGAAATTTGGGGATTAATTCTAGAACCATCGAATTTATATTCAAAAGAAAAGAGCTCGAAAAACTCAAACTGGGCCGAGAAGAAGAGGGGCGGGGCCGCTCCATCCCTAAACCTCCGAGGACGATCAGAATACCTGTCCAGCCCACCCCAATCTTCCATTCCCACCATCGAGGCATTTGTTTCCCGCTATTTTTACGTTGTCTTCTTCCCTGTCGTGAGTCGGTCAAGAAATTCCATAATCGGAACTCTTGAGGATCAATGCCTCGGAGAGAGGAGGCCTGCAACCAGCAGCAGCTGAATGCGGCGAAGAGGTCTTACAACGCTGCGGTGGAAATCGGGAACCGGCAGGAGGAGGCTCGTTGGGCGAACTTCATCGGCCACTTACTTAAGAATCGCGGTGAGTACGTAGAGGCTCTTAGATGGCTGCGCAAGGACTACGAGGTCTCGATGCGATACTTGCCTGAGAAGCAGTTGCTAGCCACGTGCCAGTCTCTGGGCGAGCTTCATCTTCGCCTGCAGGAATATGATCAGGCTCTGGTGTATCAGGTACTACATTGAGAAGCTCTTTTAATGTGGAAGTTTTTCGTAGTACAAGGGAGCTTTTGTCAAGCGTAAACTGCAAACTCAAATGAATTTGTCGCTATTTTTCTAGTAGTCTACTGCTGCTAATCTCTGTTATTTGGGTGTCAGAAAAAACATTTAGAGCTTGCGAAGGTTGAAAATGATCTACTTGAACAACAAAGAGCCAGCACTCAGCTAGGGCGAACATATCATGAAATGTTTCTTAAGTCGGATGATGATCACTCTTCCATCAGAAATGCTAAGAAGTATTTCACATCAGCTATGGAGCTTGCTAAAGCCTTCATGAATAATCCACCTTCTGAGAGAGTTTCTTTTGTAGAGGAGTACATTGATGCCTATAACAACATTGGAATGCTTGAACTTGATCTTGATAACTTTGAGGAAGCAGAGAAACTTCTATGTAGAGGACTAGAGATATGTGACGAGGAAGAGGTGGCTGAGAATAACGATGCACGTAGCAGGCTCCATCATAACCTGGGAAATGTTTACTTAGAACTGAGAAAATGGGAAAAAGCCCATGAGCACATAAAAAAAGATATCCTTCTCTGCAAGCAAATTGGCCATCGTCAAGGTGAAGCTAAAGGCTATATTAACCTTGGTGAGCTGCATTACAGAATGCAAAAGTACTCAGAAGCCATTGCATCTTACCAGAAGGCGCTCGACCTTGCACAATCATTGGAAGATGAGCATGCATTAGCTGATCAGATTTATCAAAATATCAAAATTGTTCGAGAGGCAGTGGAAGTAATGAATGCACTAAAGCGGGAAGAACAACAATTCAAAAGGCTTGAAAGGAATACAGAACTGTCTAGAGGCTCTGAGAAGCAATGGAAGTGTCTTCTCAGACAGAGCAAGGCACTTGATTCCCTAATTGAGAAGGCAAGGATGATTTTTGACTGGATTAAGGTATGCAATTTTCTTCTTATTTTCTTGCACGTGTAAACTGCCAATTCTGATCGTCATAATTCAGGAGTGATTATCCTTCTATTGCTTGACCTTGTGATGGCAGTTTGCGGCTTATTTTCTTGCACATTTTGACTACCAATTTTGATCCCTGCTTTGTCATTTACACGTCTAGATGTAGGTTTGATCTTTTTATTTTTTGTTCTGTTCCTCAATACCTATGTATATGTAACTAGATTTCATTGTTTAACAATTCAAGCACCGAGAATATGCAAAAAAGAAGAAGAAGATCGCTGATGAACTTTGTGACAAAGAGAAGTTGAGCGATTCATTTTTAGTTATAGGAGAGTCATACCAAAAACTCCGGAAATTCAAGAAAGCTTTGAAGTGGTACAGGAAAGGTTGGGAAACCTACAGGTCTATTGGAAACTTAGAGGTGACTATTGTTATCCTCATTTAGTAGTGATTGGTGATATCGTTATTTCAAAAATGTAAAGCATGGCTCTTCTCTTTTCGGGTGTTAACAATCAAGTAGCAACTTTATGGTTTAGACTTTCCAAGCTGGTTGCTCTAATCATCTAATGATTCGGGGTTTTAGTATTCTAATTATTATCAAAAGGATTCTAAGGTTAAGGTGAAATTTATGTCACAGCATGGTAATTTCAGGGACAGGCACTAGCAAAGATGAACATTGGAGATATTCTGGATTCAAATGGCGATTGGCATGGTGCTTTAGAAGCTTTCAGGGAGGCGTACAGGTGAGGACCTCATCTCCAACTACAAGATTTTCTTCTTGTATTACTGTCTAAACACCACTGTCGCCTTCTTTCTCACAGAGCTGCTCAATGTGCAAAACTGCCTCATTTGGAGCTTGCTACTCTGGAGAATATGCACTACAGTTATATGATTCGTTTTGATAAAGCAAAAGAGGCCAGGTATGGTGCTTTTTTTTTTAATATTTTGACCTTGTATCATTATCATTAAATTTAGATGTCCTGAAAATGAAAATGAAAAGAAAAAACGCATCATGCAAATTGCATATTTCTTCTTGATGTACCGTTGTAGATGGTCAGTCATGACAGTTTTACATTACAGGGAAATAAAGCTGTTAATTGAAAAATTAAAGAAATCCAATGATGGAGAGCTGAAGCCTCAAGTTTCTCCAGCAGATAGCTGTTCAGAGACGTACACAGAGTTAGATGATTACTCAATGGATGATATGTCTAAAGAAAGTTTTCTGAAGAACGATGAAATATACTCCAGAAGAGCAGATTCATTAGTCGATGCTGAACAGGCTGATAAAATAAAATGCACCCACATTCATCAAACTGCTAGTACTGGAAGGTGGAAAGAAGCTAATGATACTATGGCTAATTTTTCTGGGCCACATAAATCCAAGGGCCACATTGTTTCACAACCTAAAGAGAGCTACCGCCTCAGGAGAAAACGTGCACATGCTATCATTTCTGATGATGAGAGTGAAAATGAAAATAATTCTTTGCGTGAAGGGATGACAAACAGCTTTGTCAAAGAAGTATCAACTTGTGAAGAAGGTAACAATTGGGATCTATCTTGTAACTAGCCGGAAGGTTGAATAAATAGTCTTGAATTTTTCTTCTACTATTGCAGTAGTGAGGAAGTGCGCGAGAAGTTCAGCTGATGAAGCTCAGGTAGTGGATTCGTGCATGAACCTTGTGTTTTCCATTTTGTTTTTAATTCAATTAAAATTTGATGTATTCTGTGGCTTTCAGGGTGAAACTTCACCAGTTGGATCAAGATATACAACTGGTGAACTTCCCTGTGTCAATCAAGAGGGTGCTCGATGCTCATCGGCAACCAGCATTTTCCCCTTTGATTCACAGGTTTCACAATTATGTGAAACAGCGAAAACATGTGAATCTGTGCGCTTCTGAATCCCTCTCAATGGCTATTAGTGGAGCTTTTTGCATTATACTCCAATTTTCCATGGATATTTCCGTTATTTTAGCCAGCCTGCACTCATTGGACATTTTTATGATTAGTTAAAATCTGAAATGTTGCTTGCCTTTGCTTCCAAGGAAGATTCAAATATTGTTGCAATCTGTGTATCAAACTAACCTTTTCATGCTGACATTTAGATTTATGTGTTTCAGAAAAAGATCCATGTCAAAGTAAATCAAGAGGTTGTCTATCTGGACGTAAGCACCTCTGCTGTTGGTGATAAACACAACATGGAGTGGGTTAAAACTCAATTAGCTTGCTTATACTATCTGAAACTTCCCAGGGAAAAGAGATCCAAAGGTACACAGAAATAGCTCACTAGAGTTCTCTGATTTTGTTCCACTTCGTTGGTTATTGATCTGAATCCTATGGATTTTATCCTCACTGGAATGTATAATCCTTTTTATTTTATTTTATGGTCTTTGGAGCTTATCTTGTATAATCCTTTTTTTTATTTATAAACCATATGGCATGCTAAAGATGATGAAAAACTTGTAATTTGACATGAACACCGAGCAATAAGAGATTTATATATATATATACCAAAGAAGGCATCTGTAGCTGTTAATATGAATTTCTGATGTTCCAGGATTGGTGCCGTTCCTTCAAAATTTGATGTATCGTGGAAAAATTCTTGAGTCTATGGAGGAGATTAAGAGCTTGACTGATGATCATGGATCTGGGAATGGCTGGATTGAAGCCTGTACAAGTAAAAATGCTTGGTCGAGTGCAGCTATATTTACCCTATATATTTCCTTCCTTTTTGCTAGCTTGATGATTCATGAACCTGCTACTACAACAAACTTGATAATCCCTACATGAAATCTGAATTTAGTTTTTTTGGATATTCTCCATTTGTGTGCATGTTAGTTTATGGTGTTGTGAGGCTCACACCTCTCATTAAATATTGTATAAATTGTCTCTACTGCATTACTTTAAAATTACTTTTATATGGTGAGATAATATTTTAGTATTTTTACTCAAGAATCGGTTGTTCTCTGTTTTTGGGTAGTTATGGTGCCAAAGATTCTCATGAATTTATACATCAAATGCTGTGAGGCATTATCTGTACCACCTCACCTGGCATTGTTGCAAAAGTTGTACACTATTGATGTAAGCTCTAAATTTTCCTTGGGAGTACTACTGTTGGATATCCTGATATTTGCTTTAGTTATTTTAACGTACTGACAAGTGTAACTGTTTGTTTTGGGTAACCAACCCTCAACAGGTATCAGAGGATAAAATTGTAGTTTCCGGGTGCCAATTGCAGGACTTCACAGTTGCACCTTTATTAGATGCTCTTACACTGCACAAACCGCTTGCTGTCTTGGACCTTTCTCATAATTTGTTGGGTACAAAATACATGAACTCTCATGTTCTCAAAAGCGTTATCCTATTTATTCAGGGTCATATTAAAAGGCCTTTTATTTCTTTAAAACTCAACAACGCAGGAAATACTACTATGGAGAAACTGAAACAAGTGTTTACATCTTCAAGCCAGAGTTATGGGGGACTGTTTCTGAATTTTCACAATAATCAACTTGGCCCTGCTGCTTTGTTTGAGGTGGTAAAAAATTTTGAATCAGAGAACTTTTGCATTTTATATCCACTGTCTCTTTCAACATCAGTACTTGAAATATTGATGTATTCATTTCCAAAATACCTGAACTACTGTCTTATGCTTTCTTCTATTTGACAGATTTGTGAATGTGCGGTGCTTTATACTCGATTGGAGGTTCTCAATGTTTCTGGAAATCGTTTGACTGATGCCTGTGCATCTTATCTGTCAACCATCATCCGGACCTGCAAAGGCATGTCTCTATAACTCTATGATTAATATATACTTATATGTTGTCTCTCCAAGCAATGTACAGTTGCATCCAGATAATTTTCTATGTAGGGTCCAGAGAACAGTTAATTCTGTGATCATCAGAACGTATGCATTTTTGTCATGTCTTTTACGTTAATTGATGTTAGCATTTGCAGCTCTTTATAGTGTCAACGTTGAGAACTGTCAACTCACTTCAAGAACGATCCAAAGAATTGCTGATTCTATTGAATTGGATGCTGCTCTAACGCATCTTTATATAGGTACGTATAAAAGAGAATGATGTGCAACTTTGGTGGCCTTTTGATCTTACAGAGAAGCGATTTTATATTGCTTTCTTAAACAGGGCAGAATAATCCTGTCTCAGGGAATGTTGTGATCAGTCTTGTGCTCAAGCTTGCCTCTTTGAAACGGTGTAGTTCATGTTTGCAAAGTCGTATTTTCCTCGTGTCTTCTAAAATGCATATCTAAGAACATCTACTCTGACCTCAGGTTCCAAGAGCTCAGTTTGCATGGAATCAAGCTAAGCAAGCCAGTGGTTGACAGCATTTGTGAACTTGCCAATAACTGTTGCCTCTCTGTGCTTCTGCTTGGAAATACCAATATTGGAAATGTGAGTTTCATAGTTTTCTAGAAGCGTACAACAAATTGATGGTGATATATATTTGTTGCGGTTGAGGGGTTGTGGGACAGGGAGTGGGGTAGGGCTTGGATACTTTGATATTACCGTATTATAGGCGCAATTTCAAAGGAAAGTCCATCTTTCTTTGTATGAACGGCAGAGTTTTTGACTGGGGAATCTAATACCACAATTCTTCCTTTTGTCAGGTTTAGAGCACTTTTTAAATACAATTTACTTGCTAAATAAGCTCGTTGGGCCCATAACACATATTTGCAGGAAGGCGCGATGCAGTTGATTCAACCATTATCAAAGGATACACAAGATCTGGTCAGGCTTGATATGTCATTTACTGGAGTCACCTCTGAGTATGCATCTCGGCTATGTAATGTATCATCCTTCACTGGCGGTATTCTTGAACTGAATCTAGGTGGAAATCCAATCGCAAAAGAGGTATGTATGCATCTTGTGATAAGTTCAAGCCTTTACTTCATCCGAGATTCTATGTTTGAACTTGCATAATTTCAAATACAGCAGAAATCACTGGTCCATGATATATTTTTGTTAGATATTTGACCAATTGAACACGCAACATGAAATGCAGGGTGCAAGTGCATTAGCCTCTTTGCTTCGGAATCCGCATTGCTCTTTAAGAGTTCTGGAAGTTTGCAAGTGTGAACTTGGTCTTCTTGGAATCACTCGAATTCTTCAAGCACTCTCCGAGAACCACAGTCTTGAAGAGCTCAATGTAGCCGATAATATTGGTCGAAATGATTCTCAAGCTCATGCCCTGGATTCATGCTCCATGGAAGCAGTGACACTGGACACTGGCGTTCATTTGCAAAATTCCACTTCTGTAGCACCCAAATCTGACGAACAGGAAATGAGTGGCAATGATCTTGAAGCTGCTGACAGCGAAGATGAAACAAATGCAGAAACCGGGCGCATAGATCCCCGAGACGACAAAGATTCCATCTCACCAGAAGTTCAGCTTTTTATGAGACCGCCTATGCAAGAATTAGCTGCATCTGTCAGGACAGCAGTGAACTTAAATAAGTTGAATCTTAGTGACAATGGATTCTCTCCCCAAGTCAGCGAGGCGCTATTTTCTGCTTGGTCCTCCGGGTGTAGAGGTGGTGTTGCAGAGAGACATGTTGATAGAAACATTGTGCATTTTTCAGTACAGGGGATCAAGTGCTGCGGCATCCTGCCCTGCTGCAGGCATATCTAACTTGAGCCTCAGAAAATTTCAAGTATTATCCTTTACACCTCAATCTGGTGTGCTCTTCGGTTCACATCCACCCAATCTCAGTTGGTATGTGGTATGTTATGATTCCATATCCACCCAATCTCAGTTGGTGCACAGGCAAAGGTACCCACCCTATAAAACAAGATTCATTGAAGTTGATTTCCAAGTTTCAGAACTTGGAATGTCGGCTTCAGCTGTGGGGCAGCAGCCCTATAAATAGAGGTAAGTGGCTGTTGTTCAACGTCGTTAGAGTTGGTTTGGTAGGCGTAACCGCGTAAGGCGTCTGATGGTTCGTGTTATTATATATATTAATCATATTTTTGATAAGTATTGATTTTTAATATTATAAAGTATACATGAAAGTAATTTTTGTTTTAATTTTTTATTTATGATAAAATATAAGTTTATAAATTACATGGTTTAGTTAATATTATGAAGATAGAGCATAACATGTTTTTTATTACAATTTTTAATATTATATATAAGTTAATTATCGAATTTATTAAATATATGATAAATAATAATTATTTAATTATATTTTTTTACAAATTATATATTTTTGGTATAAATTAATTCAATTCACATCCTTAATACGTAAATCACGAACCGGGATGCGGTGCAACTACGCAGCATGCGCATATTTTTCGACAAGGGAGATTTTCTTATCATTCCTATGCACTTAATTTCACATTCCTTGAAAAGTTTTTTTTTTTTTCCGATGATCGGTTCAGCAAACAAGAAAGGTTTTCATCAAGTTAGCAGCGATGGCAATCCCGCCTACTGCGGCTGAATGTAGGAAAGTACACCAGATGGGAGGGAGTGAAGGGGGCGACCCGAGCCTAAGCTGAGAGAACACATCTGGATGGATCAGAAGTAAAATGGTGTGTTCCACGATTGTCTCTCACGAAGTGAGGGGAGATTTTTTACCCCCTAATATGGCCTGTATCGCGTGAAGGGGCGCCTATATCTTGGAAACCTCCTGCAAGAGAGACAGACCGCTTATGGGCACGCACAGTTGCAGCAAGATAAAGCATAAAGCACAGAAGGGTGTTACAATGAGCACAAGAACAGTCAATTGAATATTAGGTATCTCGCTCAAGTTGTTCTATTTGACATGCAAGATCTGTGCTACTCACCCATAACCATATGGAGGGTAGGCCGGTGAAGGGATGAAGGGCCTCCTCGATCCAAAGTAGGGATTTGGACGCCTTCCTCTTAACTGCTTCATTCCAGGAACGTTTGTTCTTTTGGCAGACACCTGCAAGACCAGAAGAGATAAGGCTGGTTGTCGGAGGGACAAACGCCTGACTGATCAGGTGTGCCACTGCAAACCTTTAGTTGACGGCCGTGCAACTCAGATTCATTCAATAGTAAGGCGTTTTGGACGGACTCCACCTCCACAAATTCGACATAGGCAAATCCCTTAGGCTGAAAGTATTTGTCTGTCAGGATGGTGACCCTGTTCACGGTCCCACATGACTGAAAATGCTGCTGTACTTCCTCAGGTGTGCATGCATAGTCTACCTGCGCTTGAACACAAACCATCTTAGCTAGCAAAACATGTTCACCGTGTCAGTGGTTTCCCAAACGCTGAAAGTAGAAACAGTCAGCATCCAAGCCTAATAATACCCATTCACATTACAGGGTTCCCCCATATTTTTTTTTAAAAAAATGACCTATGAAAATAACAGCATGAAACTCACATTACCGACGTAGATGGAACGTGAATCCACCTCTTCTTTCTCCACTTGGGATGCAGAGGCTCCATTGGAATCATCTGATAAGGCGCCATAAAGGCCAAAAAATCAGCGTGACTAAACTGAAAACGGAATTAGTTTCGATAAAATTTCTACAGTATTTTACCAAACTCCGTCAAAATACATAACTTTGAATTAATTGCATTTTATGCAAATATGCGACTCCATTTAAGACAAGTGAAGCAACTGAATTTGATACTCGAGACTTGGGAGATTATCAATGCAGAAAGACATGTAGGAAAATACAAATGACGCCATGTCTCTAAAAACTTATGAGAGGCCACAGAGCTGTAATGAAGTTTGAGAGATCAAGTTGTTCCAAGTGATCACAAACTTGAAAAACTATCGTGAGCAATTGCATTCATGAAGAAAACACAGTTAACACCACATTTTTTTAATGCAGCAGAATATACTCTCCGCATTCAGTCACATTGCATGCCTGTATTATTAAGGAGAATTTACGGAAGGTGAATCCATCCACCAAGATAAATCCAAAGGAAAGACTAGCAGTCATTCCAAATTCAGCCAAACCTTTTTTTACAACTAATCTTTATACCTAGAAGAAGTTTCTCGAATCATCTGGGTGCAAGAACGAACCTTGAGGTATGCCCATTTCTTTCTGAACCTTGGCTTGCATTTCTCGAAGAGCACCTGCTTCCTCTTCAATCTCTTGCAATCTCTTCTTCATGCTCTCCAACTCCATTCAAATAAGAGCACAACACAAACAATAAAAATGCACGTCACACTCGGTTATTTACATCCGCAAGCAGTGAACACTCTCTAAACGCATACCTCGGCCTTGGTTGCCTGGTCCACATCTGCAGATGGGTCGAAATCGGCTTCCATATAGGCTTCCTCAGGTACATCACCGCCGTAAACAGCGTCCTCCTCTTCTTGGACCCCATGAGCCTCCATCACCCAACTCCTCTAAGCAGGGTACAACACGTAGGACAAATTACCTAGGCGACGATACCGGTCGAAGAATCCCTTGCCCGTTCGCGGATCCCGAAGACCGAATATGCACGCGGCTCCAATTCTCAAATAGTTTCGCGTTAGGGTTTCTGATTGGGATTTCTGATTTTTTGTCTTCTTATCATACAACAAAAAATTGTTGGGCCTAATTAATCCTTCTCAGATTTGGGCCCGTGGACTAAAATAGCCCAAGTTCATTTTATATTGTGTTAGAATAATTAAAAATATAATTATTAAAATAGAATGTAATTAAAGTTAAATAGTATTTTTAGTTTTAAAGGTATTTTTGATGTAATATTCTATTATTCTGTTTATAAAATTTTATTACTTAGTACAAATACTAAATTTAAAAAATAAATTCCCTATATTCTTAAAACGGAAACTCTCCAAGATTATGAATTACAAAAATTATATTATATAATTATACTGATAAAAAGAATCACCATTAATTGAGCTTCCACTTTTTAATTGGCAAAGATGAAAATGAATTTTAAATGAAAAAGAAAAAATATAAAATATAAAACGAGATAATATACAATGACTTGAAAATAATTAAAAAATAAAATTATTTTAAATCCATCTTAATTTTAAATTATTTTTTTCAAAAGTAGAAATTAGTTCAAATAGATCATTTACATTTTTTAAAAAATAAAAATAAATCATTGAAGAGGGGTATCTATACACATGACTGACTCTTGAGTTGGGAAAGTGAAACTAAGTGAAGGTGAGCTATATTACACATTTCCTGCTTTGCATATTGTCCTATAATTCCAGCACACTGGATGCATAGACAAGTGAGTTAGTTCATGTGTTACCAAGTAAACACAACAGCCTCCAGTTCCTGCAAAAAACAAGTAATTTTATTCTAAGAAAACTGAATCCAAGTTGACTGATGGTGGTAGCAGTTACACAGGCAAGTCTAACACAGTGGATCTAACTAGCACATCTACAACACAAAGGGCGCCAGGCGTCTTCCGTGCCCAGCGCCCATCATTCTAACAATCAACACCCCAAGAATATGTCTCGGCAAGAGACCTCACGTTATCCACCTCCATGGGGATAACACCAACTACAATGAAAGCATTTGATACTGAAATCCTACTAGATACTTGCTTCTGGTCCTCAAGAAAAGAAGCTACCAACCGAGTAGGCTTCTAGTTGGACCAAACATGGAGAAGGCCATGTTTGTTCCCAGTGTATATCTCATTGCGATCTTCATCATAGAAGAGGGCAGTTATGTCCTCCAAGGCTTCTGCAGCTGTGCTCCTCATTCCGGAAGCCTGGACACGCTTTCTTGACCTGCATTTCCTGCCCCCACAGCTCAAGCTGCAGTCACATTCATTTGCGGAAACGCTGTTACTTGCTGTTATCTTCGCAAGGCACTTTCCAGTTAAAATGTTGCTGATATTAATAGAACCAACTGCAAATGATGGATAAGAGGTGGAAAGTCAGGCAGGGAAAGCATGCTTTGTTTACGGTTTGCCTTCCAAATGCTCAAGGGTGTGTGTGCGTGTGTACGTGTTAAAATTGCCTTTGTGAAAATAAAGGCACATTTATTATGTACAAGCTGGCAAATGAATCCAAAACATTGAAACGAAAAGATTCATATAACCCATAAAAATAAGAAAACCACATAGGCTGAAGATTTCAATTCAAATTCTCTGATAAATTCTTAGAGAAAAAAATGCTCACAGCATACCATTTCCATCTGTTAATCGATCATCTGAATCTGCTTTGCAATAAGAAATGATCAGGTCCTGATCACTAGTAATGTATATGTTGTTGGTATTGCAATCAGGATGCCACAAGAGATGATCCTCAAATGAAGTTACCAATTCCCCCCTAAAATTCCAAACAGCCACCGTGCGATTTCTAAATGTGAGGAACAATTGGTTCTCATATAGAAATATAAATGCAGAGGGTGTCATAAATTCAGTCCGACTAACTTCTGTTATATCTCCATTTCGAACCTGCATAAGCATTAAATCAGCTTTCTACAGAACATGGAACATGGAACCTGGAAAAAAAATTGTGGCTTACATCAACAATCTGCAGGTCCTCATTCTCTTGCTTGACAAGAAGCTTTTCATTGAATTGTTCAATGAAATCCACCTTCTTGTTTCTATGAAGAAGCTGCTTAAAAGATTTCAAGACCGTACCATCCTCAATCGAGAGTATCTTCAAAGGAACGCAACCTTCTTTTTTTGTGAATATCAGTAGCATGATTCCAGGACTGTTACGAAAATAAACGTTTTGAAAATTAAGAAACACCAAAAGTAGGAAAAAGCATGCTCTGACCAGGAAAGAAGATAGTTTTGGCATCTGCAATTACCTTATCTTAATTTCCTGAACATTCTTATCTGAAATGGAATATAGCATCGTATAGTTTTTCAAGTCAAAAACTTTATATATGCTACAAAAAAAACAAATTAAAGTAAGCAGCAAATAGATGGTAAATTGAAACCACTCAAGCCAGAGCTACACTAACCTGTCTTGTGCTGAGTATGTAAGCACCTTCCCATTCACATCATCAAATTCCACAAAACCAGGCCACTTCAACGATTCAGACTCAAATAGAGGGAAACCAGCATCTGGTTTAGCCCTTCGTATATATCTATGATACAAGATATAAAAGAACATGAGCATGAAAGCCTGATGATTTACTTAAAGAAAATTAATGGCTTAAATTCCTTACTCTATTCTGGTGCTTCGGCACTTCAGGCAGCTAAAATTATCTGACGCATAAACAGAAACAGTGATAAGAGAATCATTATTTTTGTTGTAAAATAAGCTTCTAATAACTTCATCTGGACAAACGTTGAGGAAGCATATTCTCTGGTTATTGTCTGCAGGGAAGAGAAAATGTTACCAACTCCATCTTGACTTGAAATGAGAACATAAAAAATGAAGTACCAGTATTAAGCTAATTCACATCATACGCACCTCGACCAAATGCAGCGCAGACACCAGACTGGGCAAGTGCAAAGACAATGTCACGTGCAGCAACAATCTCAATAATCCTAGACCTCTTCTTTAGAAATGGCAAAGACAGGGAACAATACCCCTTGGGATCATGAGTATCATATTCCTCCTGAAGCAAACATTAATCAGACACTACATTTTACTTTTTCATTTTGGGTGCTGAAAAACTGGAGGAAAGAAAAATACTAGAAATAGTAGATTCATTATTTCTCCAAAAAAAAAAAAAAATTCATCCCAACAGCGATTAAAATCATAATTTGTAGCCTGTCAAACCAAACCTGTAAGCGAATATTGCGAAACCGCTCTTGAGCATCGCTCATGCTGAAATCACGAAACCGCTTCGATGATATCTCTCTTTTCTGAAGCTTTCTCACTTTGTTAACAAACCCATCTAAAGCACTCCGAGGTCGCTTCTTGGCCACAACCCGGCGCCCGCAACACGGCCTGGGAGTCGCTGTTATTCTTCTCCCCTCCATACAAAAAACTTAGACTAAAGCACACCCAACTTCACTAACGACCCTCAGCCCTACAATGAAGTAAACGCAAACACACCTACGCGCCGATATCCGATCTCTTAACATAAGCAGTATAAATGCCGATTAGCAAGAAAACCCAGAACCTAGATTTAGAAGAATTACCCGACACCCCGTCAGCACCCAGTCAGCAGGGATTCTTCGGACAAAAAACCTGCGTCTTCATCAGTACACTTCCTCCCAGAAACACCCAGTACTGCAAAATCTGAAAAAACGATGGAACCGTGGCTATTCTGGCCCTAAGCACAACACAAGCAAGGACCCCCCGCTCCGATAGCCGGAGACTCAAAAATTGGGGATGAAAATTTCGGTGGGATTTCAACTTCAGTTCAAATGACATTTCACCGAATCTCTCATTCCTATCCATTTTATTTCGCCATTTTGTCCATAGTACGGACGATGGGCCGCGAAGCCTAAGACGTAGCCCAATTAGTTGATCAATTAACGGGCCGGGCCCAACTCCATTCTTTTGATTCAAACGGAGTCACTGTCTCCACTGAGTCTACTGCGATGTGTTTGATTATGGTGTTTGATTATAAGAACAAAACAATCTCATATTGGAATTTGAAAATGAAATAATTAAATATATAAGATATTTTCAAGTTTAATTTTTTATAATGTATAGCTAAATTTCATGTGTTCGTCCTATACATCAAATTATTAATTTCAAATCATTATCTGAAATCCTTTCATATAGTATACTCTGCTTGTTGAGGGAAGTTTTGCCCACTTACGCACGCAGAAAATATCACATAATCATGTTGAGGTGATCACCGGAGCCAGCAGGAGGAGACATCTGAAGGTTTCAGACCTTCTGCAGTATGAAGAAAATGAACTGTATAGTGAAGGTTTGCCCCACTTTGTAGAAACGCCTGTTGCTAGAGTCGTTGGATGCGTATGCAGGAGATATGAATAAGGTGTCGGCACTGTCATGACTTGCGTTGTGAACTTGTTGTTCTGCTTCAGATAAGTTCTGAACTCTAGTTTTGGGAGTTCTAGCTCTGCTCCAGTTGTTTTTATTGATGAAAAACTTCTTCAAATGATACAAAATGGGCCTGCAGGAGAATTCGAAGCTCTGGATGACAAGGAAGAGTGGGATGAAGATGCATGGGAAATAGAAGCAGAAAGAAAACACAGGAAAAGGGGAGAAAAAGCTTCCCTGCCGCCACTTTCATTCCATGGCTTGTTGCCGCTTCTTGAATGCAGGCGGGCTTGGTTGAAATAAGAAGATCTTGCTAGAAACTACTGCACTATATTTAGAATCGATAAATAGTAAACAGAAATGTGGACCATGGAAATCCCCATCTTCTGTTGTCCAGACAATTTTCAGGTATCTGGGCAGATCCTTCCACCCAGGCTTGGTTAATCGCTTCCAGCTTCCAGGGTCGCACTCCAACCTTTCAGGTACCCTTTCTGATTCTTGTTCCCATATTGTTAATCTTCTTGTTGCTGTCATAAGTTCATCTACGCAAGTCGCCGGAACTTCACCGGGGGGGATTTTATTATTTAATGGGTCGCTGCTGTAGTCCTTTCGCGGGAGGTTTCTCGTTGATGGGACAGTGCTGGCTCAAGGGATTTAAGGTAATAAACACAGCCTGAAAGCCAGGTTTGCGATTGGTTGTTTATCTATCTTATCTATCCATACATGTTTGTGTAAAAAGTCATGCAGACGAACAAGCAGCGATGAAGCAAACGGAGAGCTCGCCGGCGGAAGAGTGCACCTGGTAAAGACGATGGAGAAGTGGGAGAAACATACATCCGAAGCTAAAAAGGATGGCAAGATCGTAATGCCTTTCAATTCATTTGCTTTCTCTTACGTGCACTCGCGTTGGTTACCTTTCCTCTAACCGGGTGGATTTGGCTCCATCCATCCCACCATTTTGAAGGTGGTCGTGAACTTCAGCGCATCATGGTGCAACCCTTGCCGGCAGATAGCATCCGCTTACCGGGACTTGGCGGAGAAATACCCAAAGGCGGTTTTCCTCACGATCGACGTAGATGAGCTTGCTGTAAGCGAGCTGGTGTTTTAGATATCGCAAACAAGGGTCACCAACGCGAGTTTGCGTGCAGGAATTCAGTACCAAATGGGACATCAAAGCGACGCCAACCTTCTTTTTCATGGTAGAGGGACGACAACCGGACAGACTGGTGGGAGCCAACAAAGCAGATTTGCAACGGAAAGTCGCCCTGGTCATCGAATCCTCTGCAAATTCCAAAACTCCCTGATCTGATCGTCAATATTCTTGTCAAACAAGACCTGTTTAGGAATGCACTGCATCGCCATGGCACCCTCTGGGAAGAAACAAATGAGCATTACTGTAGGTTTTCTGAGTAGGGCTGCCCAGTCGACTGGGCATACCTCAATAAAAAGTACAGTAGAGAGGCGCTGTTGGGCTTACAGAACAGGGAAGATGACGTTCTGTATTTTTATTAAGAGAATAATAAGTCGTTCAGAATATTATATTATTGCTCCAGATCCGTTACGCTTCTTGGAGTTCAGAGTAGCGTTCTCCAGCACAGTCGTCGCTTCATTTTCCTATTCCAGCGAACCGCCCCTTGCGCTAGAACCAGCGGATCGGCTTTCTGTCTCCTCTCAGCGAAGATGCTGAAGTTCCTGAAAGGAGTGGTTGCCGGATCGGGTGCGGCCCTCAAGGATCTTCCTTACAACATTGGGGAGCCGTACTCGACGGCGTGGGGCTCATGGGTGCACCATCGTGGAACCTCCAAGGTTCTTTGTTATCCCTTGTGCTGATTCTTTGTTTGTATTTGGAGTCGATTGGTTTTTCTTCTGGATTGTCATTCCAACATCGGTATCAGTCACGCTTATGGCGAAGTGGATTGCGCCTGTGATTTGATTAGCGCACTGATTTGATCAAATATACGTATTTTGATATTTTCGACTTGATCCTGCGTTTTGGAAGACGTTGGATTCTTATTTTCTCTGACTCCGTATGGGGATGTCTCGTAACCACTTTTCTGATAAATCGCAGTTCCCTGGAGTGTACCCTTTATTTAGTATAATTCTACGAGTTCAAGTAGGGTGTAATGGAGTGTCATCATGCTGTGGATATGTCAATTTTTTACGCTGTCTGACTATGAACGCATGAACCCTGCCAAAGAAGGGGCATTCGATTTCATTAAGAACTGCATTATACTTATTCGAATTTGACTTGACTTCACTATAAATCTCTATTTTTCACTTTTTTGGAAGCTTGGGCTGGCAAGTCCATTACTGAATGTGTTTTTTTTTTCCCAATTTACTGTTATGAGATAGGATGTAGTCACAAGCAGCTTCAATTTCTCCTTTTTTATTATCTGCTTCACTAAACAGGAGGATGGCTCGCCTGTCTCAATATTCTCTCTCTCGGGGAGCAGTACAAATGATGGACACATAGTTGCTGGTCGTAATGGTGTCAAGCGCCTTCGAACGGTTTGTTCTTTATCACCAGCATTATATTATTTTCTTAGTGGCGGATTAACTGTTCAACTAACGGTTTCATGATTATAAATGTGAATGTTGAGAATAATGCAAACTCTTGAGCATTGGGTCTGTGTTAAGTTATTTCATTGGTCTAATTACTCATTTAGTTTGCTCCCATCTTGTGTTTCTTTCAGGTTAGACATCCGAACATTTTGTCATTTCTTCATAGCACTGAGCTAGAAACCACCGATGGCTCCAGTACCAAGGTTACAATCTACATTGTGACCGAGCCTGTAATGCCACTTTCTGAAAAGATTACGGAATTGCATTTAGAAGGCAAGCAAAGGTGTAAATGCAGTCAAAATATTTGCGTTGAAGTGTGTTCTACGATTTGGTGGAAGATTGAACAAGTCATTTGTTTGACATAATTATTCATGCTGTTCTTGTTAGGGACGAATACTATGCCTGGGGACTGCATCAGATAGCTAAAGCCACGAGCTTCTTGAATAATGATTGCAAATTGGTACGCTGCAGTGTTTTCTTTAATCATTCCTCTCATAGAAGTATGTCTTTATTAAGAAAGTTACTCCTCATTTTGGTTTGTGCAGGTTCATGGAAATGTCTGTATTGCTAGTGTTGTTGTTACTCAGACTTTGGACTGGAAACTCCATGCGTTTGATGTCTTATCTGAGTTTGATGGGGATAATGAATCTTCTAATGCACCGATCCTGGTATGCTTTTTGTTTTTACCTTTTTCATACCATTAAGTCAGTAAAGTACTTTTTGCTGTTAGTTGGCATTTTCAGGAATGTTTAAGGATACTGTTGGGGTGTTGCTGGAATTTTATTTGTTCTTTTATACCAACTTATCATTATATTTGAGAAATGCTTTTTCAAAACATGTAACGAATGCTGTTTGTAGCAAAGAATAGTTAAGGTTTATGGTTATGCGCATAAAAACTCTGTATTACGTAAAACATGTTGAGCTTAATTTTAGAGATCATGTTGCCTTCTGTGATTATTGCTGTTGAACTGGCATAATATGAAATCCTATAGTATGTTATATTTCCATTACGTACCTAATGTTGTATGTGAATTTTACCATATGCTTGAGCCAGAATTCAAATAGCTTTACTATGAGCATTTTTGAAATATTCTTTTTAAGCAGAAATATGAATGGCTTATTGGATCTCAATACAAATCAATGGAGCTTGCTAAATCTGACTGGTCAACCATCAGAAAATCTCCACCTTGGGCCATAGATTCGTGGGGCCTGGGTATGTATGTATTTGGATGTTGTTAAGCCTGCTTTTGCTCTTCTGAGACATTTGGGTATCTGTTATGTTTTGGTCATGTATAGGTCTATCCCCATTTTGGTCTGGTTTCACGTTTATTGTATTTTCCTTCGTCTGTATAAGAGTTTTTATATGTATCTCTTTTGACCAATTCGGTTATTTTGAAAGATCATTTCATTTATGAGTACTAACACCTCTTTTTTCTGAAAATCTTAGGCTGCCTAATTTATGAACTATTTTCTGGCGTCAAATTGAGTAGGACTGAGGACCTGCGAAATACATCTAGCATACCAAAGGTGAAATTTTTTCCCACCTGTCCTGTAGTCTTCCTGGGTGTTGTCCAATTTTTTATGTGAATTTGCATCTAGAAGCACAGCGCCTAGTCTTTTCTTTTAGTTTTTGTTCTCATATTTCTTTGGATGTCGCAATTTCTCAGAGATGTCTATTTTTCATGTTTCCCAGTCTCTTCTTCAAGATTATCAGCGTCTCTTGAGTTCTATGCCATCTCGCAGGTTAAATTCATCAAAACTTCTTGATAATAGTGGTGAGTGACACATTTGAAGAAGCTAAACTCTAGCTGTAGGACTTCCTAGATTCATTTATTTTGCTCACATGAGGATATGCAGCCTTTCTTATTATTTTGATGCTTTAGGGTTGCCTAAGAATTTCGTTTTTTATTTTATTTTCTTAAATATGAATTGCTTTACAGAGAGGCAAGCTTTTGGAAGCCAAAACGTTTTGCTTTTGAAAGTCCTTAAACGCAATGAAAATTTCTTAATGGCATATCTGCAGAATATTTTCAAAATAAGTTGGTGGAGACGATACAATTTATGGAGATACTTAATTTGAAGGACAGCGTAGAAAAGGACACTTTTTTCCGTAAGCTTCCGAATCTTGCTGAGCAGCTTCCCCGCCAGATTGTTTTGAAGAAGGTGTGCTTTAGCTTCCATTATTTTGTAGATTAATATGAGGTGGCTTATTACAAGTTTGGGTTTTTCCAGCTGCTTCCAGTGTTAGCTTCCGCCTTGGAATTTGGTTCAGCAACTGCCCCAGCTTTGACAGCATTCTTGAAAATGGCATCTTGGCTTTCAGCAGAAGAATATGGTGCAAAGGTTGGTTTTTGTTACATGTATCTGATACTTTCTGTCATTGCGTTTTTCTAGAAAAGAAACAGGTACATGTGTTTCTATCAATACATTGTGCGTAAGTTATGTTTCTTCCGTTCCAGGCATTGCCGACAATTGTTAAGCTTTTTGCGTCTGTTGATCGGGCAATAAGGATTGGTCTTCTTCAGCACATTGATCAGTATGGCGAGTCATTATCTGCTCAAATTGTTGATGAACAAGTATGGTTGGTTGGGTTTTTTTGTGTTTCCTTTTTGAGTGATGAACATGATTTGAGTTCTGTGCACAGAATGTAGAAACAAAATGCTTATTACATCTTTTCATAGGTTTACCCACATGTTGCAAATGGGTTTTCTGATACATCTGCTTCCCTTCGAGAGCTGACTCTGAAATCTATGCTTGTTCTGGCTCCCAAGGTAATGGAAACTTTTAAAGGCCATATATGTTTCGAATTACTGGTGTTCAAATTCCTGAATTTTTCTCCCAATAGGTAAGTAGGAGTGTATGCATCCTCTTCCCACCAACAAATATTTTGCATTTACATTGAATTATTTTTATATTAATGGATTTTATTTCCATTGATCTCATGTAACCTGATCCAGCATCCAACACGACAATTGTAATATTAATTGCCATGGTGGTCTGTCGAGGATTTAGGGTTGATTGATGTATGCTGAAGTTTGGTGTTATAGCATGGGTAGATGAATGTTAAAGTGCATTGATTTGAAGGTGATTCTCATTTGACTTTTCTCGTTCATTTTTCCACAGCTTTCTCAACGCACAATATCAGGATCACTTCTGAAGTTTCTTTCAAAGCTACAGGTAGCAACGTGGATGTTACTTCAGATGCAGTGTGACAAGTGTTTCTTGTTCACTGAATGATGTTCCTGGGGAGCTGATTCTACAGATTTCAAACTTCTGCTTTGATATGATGCAGGTTGATGAAGAACCTGCTATTCGTACCAATACTACCATACTTCTTGGAAATATTGCAAGTTGCCTTAATGATGGGGTCAGTGCCAATGATCATAAATGATTACAACGTAGACTTTTTTGAAGTTATCGCTTTGGAGTGATTCTATGAGCCTCTTATTATACTATAAAATTGGATGATATGCAGACAAGAAAAAGAGTTCTTATAAATGCATTTACAGTTCGAGCTTTGCGTGACACATTCGCTCCTGCCAGAGGTGCAGGTACTCAATTTAAGGCTAATCCTTGAACATGCTAGTTTGTGGATCTGTCTCCCTTTCAAATAAGCCTACCTGTGGCCCTCTATATCTGAACATAATACTTTTCAGGTATCATGGCATTGAATGCCACTAGTTCGTACTACGATGCCACTGAAATTGCTACTCGAATTTTGCCAAATGTAGTGGTCCTGACCATTGATCCCGATAGGTAGCCCCCTGCCTGCTTGTTTATTATTTGGTGCACCTCTCTCTCACCAGGATCCGTGTTCCATTTTTCCATTTTGCTGTGTTTCGCCCTTCAGCATCTTTGTACATGTTTTCTCTGGCTTCAGGGAATGGATATTCATTTTATTTCGAGGCTGTTTATTGTTCATGTAGTTTTTTGGCTATTTTCTAATATGTTCTTTGCAGTGACGTTCGAGCCAAAGCATTCCAAGCCGTTGAGCAGTTCTTGGAATTGCTGAAACAGTACGAAAAAAAGGTATGCACATATGAAATTATTGAGGCCTTTCTTCCTTTCACCCAGTTGGGAAAGTGTACATGCTGCGTATGCAGCTGAATTAAACCCAGCGCATGAGTCATGCAGTAGTTCATCTTTATTTGGCAATGGCATCATTCTTTTTTTTTTTCCCATTATAGACAGCTGAGGGAGATACTGGGATCACAGGCACTGGAGCTATACCTGGAAATGCTGGTTTACTCGGGTATGCTAATTTTTGGGTATTATCTTATAAATACAATGGTCCTGGAGACTTATAAACAGAATTAAGTACTCGTATATATTAGCTCGTTTCCTCTTTTGGGTACCACGTTTTGCAATGGTGTTTGTTTTTAATTGGACTCCCTTCAATGTAGTTGGGCAATGAGCTCTTTGACACTGAAGGGAAAACATCCTGAACAAACTACTAGCCATAATCCGTCGAGCTCAACTTCAGCGCTTACTTTAAGCTCAAATACCGTTTCAGGTAAACATCTTTACCGTCACTTGTCTTGCTCCTCACTTGTTTCACTCATTCTAGTTCGAGCAGTTCTTTTAAAAACATTATATTATCCTTCGAATTACTTTTTCATCCCTGCAAGAGCTAACAACGGTACTTTGGTTTCAGATGATTCAAATGTACCTTTGGTTCGTGCAGATTCTGGGGTTGATTTGGCTGATTCTGCTGATAGCCGCCGACTGCCCTCCCCATCCTCAAATGATGGATGGGGGGATCTTGAAAATGGTACTCATGATGAGCTTGATGATGGGAAAGATGGGTGGGATGAGCTTGAGCCACTTGAGGAAGCAACACAACCTTCATTGCTTGCGAATATCCAAGCAGCTCAGCAACTGCCGATTTCTCTATCAAAACCAAATGGTACTTGCATGGACAATATGAATTTCTTTTTCCATTAGGCATCACATCGGCTAATTATGAGCAACTGGTATACCCCCCTAATTGTTTTCCTTCATGCAGTCTCAAATTCAAGAACGAAGAGCATAGTTAAACCAAATAAAGATGAAGACCATGACTCTTGGGGTGATACAGCAGGGGCTTCTAAGGTAGTATCCAAGCAGTCCATCTCAAAAATCAGCAAACAGGACGAGGAAGATCCTTGGGGAGCCATCGCTGCACCAGTTCCAAAATCGTCCTCCAAGCCACAGAAAGTGAAAAGTAGTGAATTAGCGGATGATGACCTCTGGGCCTCAATTGCTGCTCCACCACCTACAGTGGGGCCGAAGCCATCAGTGGCAGGGCGGGGTCGGGGTTCAAGAGCTGCTGCCCCTAAACTGGGTGCTCAAAGGATCAACAGGACCTGAAAAAACACTTCCCAATTCATTTGGAGGAAAGCAAAGTGAAACAGCCGCAGGGTTTTTTTGTAAATGCTTCTGCCAAATTTATTTTCAGGTAACTGCATTATTTCCATCGCCGTGTGTTGTATTTAGTTCACGCTCTACAATTCATCGGTATGAAGATTTTATTCTTTCCTTCATACATCCAATAAAGAAGGGTGCATTACTCTGAATCGCGTACTGCTTTTCATTAACTTCTTATTCACTTGCTCTTTCCTGGATATTTCTTGGAGCAGAGCACTGCCGCTATTCTCAAAAGCCATGCCAGAATCCCAGAACCTAAGACTCGGTAGTTTAGGTCACAAATTGAGCAGTCACCCTGAACCTGCCATGGTACTGCTTTGGTAGCCGATGTATTAGCAGCTACACATAGCCAACCGCTGATCCGTTCCTATTATATTTCTAGGTGATTGAGGATTAGTTTGTAGGAGGGTGCAAGCATTTTCGATATGGTGTTACACCCACAATAACCAGTTAGCAGTGTCCATTTTCAGTTCACTCGTGTGGAGAAGACAGAGGTTCTCCCTGCCGTTGACTGTTTTCAGGATTCTAGAATTCGGTACAGTTGGCAGGAGGGGAGAAGATCTTGAGGAAAACCAAAGAGAATGGTGAGAGCTGAGTCCCTACAGGATGCAGGATCCACAGAAGCTCTTTTCCGTGATGGCTATCAAAATCATCAGGATATTTGCTAGATTGCTTCACCCCTAGGATTGTTAAAATCACTTTCAATGTATTCTTTTCTTGTGTTTTCCTTTTTTCTGGTAGGATAAAACTGTTTTCTATTATTCGAGATCCACCAGCTGAGTCTACCTTTCAGAGATGGTGTCTCATAGTTCATGCTTGATGCTATTAGATCATCCTAAGCAGGATGCATGATGGCTCGAGAGACTTAGCAGTGGGTTGCATGAATGTGGCAAAGAGATGCAATAGCGATGATGAAATTGTAATAAGGAAGCACAGCACCGTCAAGCAAATCACACTGAGGTGGTTGAATGGAATGAAAAGCTGAGATTTCACATGACATATAGCTGGTCGGTGAGTAGATGCTGACAATTCAACGAGGAGGGTAGATGGGTAGCAACTGGTAGCAGAAGAAACTGGAAAACATGGAACAAAGAGGGTAATGGTAATGATGCGAATGCCGCTGCTTCTTGCTTTTTTCCTTGTTAGTTGGGTCTCCTGCAGTTTCTCCTGATCTCGCCGTTTGTTCCAGTGAGAGGTGAGATGTCGCCCATCTTGATCATCGCGGTGACGAAATCTCTGCTGAAAGCGCCGGGATTCTGAACGTACTCCCTGACGATCGGATCGGTGGAGCCTCCCAGGTAGAGCTCCTGGTCGGAATGGAGGAGCCCTGCTCGGTTGACGAGATTCTTGAAGTAGTTGTTGTCGAATCTGTTGGGTGTTTGGCGATCCAAAGGTGCCAAGTTGTTGTCGCCCACGCCGGCGGTTCTGGGACAGTTGCTTTGCCTGACTCCGGCCAAAGAGGCATCCAAAGTGTTGGTTTCGTTATATATTCTGGCTCTGAAACTGGTGCATCTGGACTGCCCGATTGTGTGAGAACCTGCATTTTGGAATCCATTGATTCATCTGAAAAGGGAGAGATTCAACAAGGAAAGCAAGAAGAAACAGCCCAGACCTGAGAGGGCGACCAAGTCCCTGGTAGAAAGGCCTTTTGAGTTGTACACTGAAATCAGGGTACTGAGGTTGGAGGTGGGAGGAGGAATGTTGTTGTTTGCTGCAGAAAGGCTTGCTGTTCTTGCGTCTCTTCTTCCGAGTTTCACGTCCCAACCAGGCCCTCCCAGCTGCAATGCAAAAAAGGGTATGTTTACTGAATGCAGGTCATGAAACAAGAAAACAGCTTCTTTTGAAGACTTACAATTTCAACAGAGTCGCGTGCAGCAACAGCCAAGACATCCGCACAGGAGACGATTTCAGGACAGACATCCTCCACGGCGGCCTTGATTCTGTCCACAACCTCAAAGCCTCTAGCTGAATTCCGATTCGGATTCGCCGTCTTTTCTCCTCTGAACCTCGGCGTGTCGTCCAGCAGAATGGATCCGTCGCAGCCCTGAACAGAAACGAAGGAAATGCTGTTACCATGCAGCTGTACAGGACAATGCATGGGAATGAATACCAAGGAAGAAGAAGAAGAAGGATTTACGTTGACGAAGCAATCATGGAAGAAGAGACGTAGGAGCGAGGCGCCCATCCGAGCTTCCGCCTGAATTGCAGAGCTGACAACGGACCTGACAGTGGGAACAGATCAGGACATGAGTCCCAGTAGTAATCAGGGTCGAGCTGGGCAGTGGAGGTTCCACTCAGCAACACAAGAACCGTGGCCAAGGCTGCCATTGCAAACTTGAAAGAAGCCATTGTTGAAAAACACACACAGGTTTTTCTTGGCGAGGCACAATAAAGGTGATGAGGTACCAGAGAATATATAGACAGGGGATCAGTGAGGGAAGGTCCTCTTTCTCCCAGTGAAGCCGACCATTACCAGCTCCTCTGTGTGAATGGGCTACCCATTTCCAAATAGTTGTTAAGTTTTTTGGTGAAGAGCCGAAGACAATGGAGACCAGATCGCCAAAAGAGAAGTAATTTTCAAGCAAAATGTAATAGCTCTGCTACCAGAATAGGTGATTGACCTTGTCAACCATCTGCTTCCCCCACCCAACATCTGACTCCGCGTCAAAAGGAAGCCCAAAAGTCCAACTTTCGAGTTAACACCACTAGGAAAGATAGGTTAAGTTTCATATTCTCATCATCAGGGGAAGTTAACAATGTATCTAAGCTATTTTTTACATGAGTTTTAACTTCTAAGTTTGTGTTCAACATTGCTCAAGAGTCTGCATGGTTTTCAGACCGATGGTTAAACAAGTTTCCGTCCAAGGCCACAATTGCAATGTCGTCTCTTTTATCTCAAGTATTTTAAGAAACCCATGCAGAGGCTGTTGTAGGAGCCAAAGGAATGATCAACTTGACGAACGGACAAGAGCTCTGACAAACCAAGAAGAACCAATAGTCTGCACTTTCAATTGAATTGTACAAAGATTATGAGAGATTGATACTCTTTTTTTTTGTAATAATATTGTTGGTTGCTCGTCTGATTCTGCCGTTTTCCATGAGCAGATCCACACTGATATTAATGATTCAGACGGGGGAGGATGACCCTCCGATCCATGCGCATAGAGATTTCTTGGTAGGTGTATATCAATAATCATTCTGCTGTGGTTTTGATTTGATTTGGTGGAACCTACTGCTGGAGGCAGTATCTTTCAAGGGCATTCTGAAGTGCACAGCTCCGCCTAACGAGAGAAGCCAGCTGCCAGAATCGGGAAGCTAGAGCTTCCTTAAGAGAAACCAGAAAAACAAGTTTACTCGTTATCCATGGCGGCAGACAAGTACAAGATCCCATTTATCCAGAAGTTCTGCGAGCAGCAAATGGTGGGATCTTCGTGTTCCTCCACCGCCCTGGATGTGCTGGAAGTGTCAGACACTTGCCCCAACCAGACCCTCAAGGTGACAGCTTTGCGTTCCTTAAGGGATATTTAGGATCCTGGAAGAAGCTATGTTCTCTCCCAGATTTGATACATAGGATCGTGCTCAGAAATCCTCATCTCCCCCTCCAGATCACCAGGGCTTCTGTCATGGACATAAGAAGCAGGAGTGCCCTCTAGGCTCACATGACTTTCCTCTGATGCTGTTAAATGCAACAACACGCACTTGTCCACCTTTCATGCACTGGACCGAACTTCATCTTCACCAAGGTAGATAGCATGGCAACTGGCGAGAGGGATTCCTACTGTGCATGATGTATTTTCAGGGTCGACTTTTTTCTTTAGTGGGTTATCTAAACAAACCAGTGTGTTTGAGGAGCAGAACCCACACCTTCATCCCTTTTCTGTATTTTGTCCCTTAACCGTTTATGCTCTTTGCTTTCTGGAAAATTAATAAACGCAAGCGCAACATTTCAAAGCTTTGTACAGTCGACACATCACAAAAAAAAAAAAGGAAAAAGCTTGTTTTAGAACCCTTGTAATAAAGGGGTGATAGATGTAAAAAGACAGAAAAGAAACACAATCGAAATTGTGAATAAAATATATAACATACAACAGACGGGTACCCACAACTTCTTGTGGCAAAAGCTCGTAAAAGGAAAAGCTAGCGGGTGTTTGAGGATTGATAAATGGTTTCGCTCCAGTTTTCGATGGCATTGGAAACCAGAAGGGCATACACGCACACCAGTTACAGAGTTGTCGGTTGAGGGTGGCAAAGATGGGTGGCGTTTCTAAGTGGTTTCGCTCCAGTTTTTGATGGCATTGGTAATCGCCCGTTCCACGATCTGGGCGTCAACGAGTTCTTCGTCTTCCTCGTTCTGCAATGAATGCGGCTTTTAGAGTCACATAGTTGGGTTTTGTAAAAGATAACTGACTATTCATTTCTTACTTCTCCTCCGAATGCTTGTAAGCAGAAACAGTCGACACAAGAAACCCTAGCTTCAAGGACATTGAGCCCCAGTTCCTCGAAGGTCTCGAGTATCGAAACCAGCAAGCCTGGACACCTTCTCCCTGAGTTCACGATCACCATGAATCCCTTCTCCAGGTTTTCGACGGTTACCGTCTGTGTTGAAAATCAGTTCTACACGCTCAGTGATTTTGCTTTTCTGTATCTTTTTAATACTTGAAAAGAGTGGGCGTTACCGGCCAAGAATCATTCAGGGGAACCGAAGTCTCTACAGTTGCTACTTCTTCACTCAGCTTCTCCACCTTTTGTTTCATCTGCCTTATGTAGTTAGATGCATCTGATACAATCGACGTCTTCGTTCTCTGCAAGCATCCTGCGATGATGAGCCATCTATGCAATGCAATGCGTAACACAGCAACAGCAGTAACAGCATGCGCCCTGTGGGCTCGTAGAGAAGAAAGGGAAAATCTTACTGCATCAGAGTGAGTGATGGTGCGAAGAAGTTCCAGCTTTCGATGAAAAGATTCTTTCTTGTGGTCTCTGGAAGCCATAGTTTTTATTTAGATTGCTTGCTTACTCCCTTTCTCCTCCTCCCTTCTTCCACCTCGCTCCCTCAACACCCCTCCGTCCCGTCCCGTCCTTTAAAGATGTCGTCTCCCGACCCATGCAATTTTTCCAAATCCAAAAATGCCAGAGAATGACATCGAAATCTGTGCAAAATCCTTTTTTTTCTGCATAAAAAAAATTCCCGGATGAACACAAACTACCATTTTGCCACTGCGCAATTTGTGGCATCATCAGCTGAATCCACTTCTACCCTTGCCTGTTTGTCGTCACACCAGTGGCTTCTGTAGCAAATAATCTATCTCTAAGCACACAGAAAGTGAATCAGATAAGGAGAATGATGTTCATTTCACAAAGGGGAGAATATCTTCTGGCTCGTGCTACGTGGGAGGGGCATATTTTGTTTGGTTCGAAGGCAACAATATGCAACGTAGCAGAATCAGTACATGAGCGCAGGCATACCACGCTACACATGACTCGGATAAATTGTGTAGGCGTACAGAAACTGAGGAGGAGGAGGAGGAAGAAGAGGAGCTCGTGAGCTTGAAACTTGTCATGGCTGCATGCTACAGGTATGCGTTTTTGTGTCTGTCTGCTGTGTAGCATCCACCTTTTCCTAGATAAGAGTCATGTGATGCTTATGGATAAGTACACGGAGGAATATATATATAGATATCAATGATGAACAATTTGATGCATGAGTGCCTATGTGTGTTGTCTGTGTGAGTGGGAAATCTGAAAGGCTCCAAAGGGTCTTCACGGGAAATTTGAAGCTCCCAGCCGTCATATTTGTCTTCTCCCACTCCTCTCTTTCTACACGTGCGCCTTCACCATTTTGGTTTTCTTATTCTTTTCGCTTCCATTTGTCTCGTCTCTGGATGCCAGTCAACTCAGCAAAAAAAGGCGTAGATGAAGGAGGGGATGGTTGAATTAAGCCATTACCACTGACCCTGCAGCTGCTGTGAATTAAGCTCCCCGTGCTGGTGGTTGGGATTCGGGTTTTGAATGCTAAGAGAAAGGAGAATCTACAGGAAGCTCCTTGTCCCCAAATGCATAGCAAATAATTCTCCGCTCTGCTACAGACAGATGCATCCTGCCCAGAGATTAAATCACGGGATGTTATCAGAATGTCCGTCCGGATGATTCGAGTCGAGCTTCCTGCCTCTCACACGCAACACCGCACCATACCCTGTGATCAGAAGAAGAAGCTCTTCATCATCGTCCCCAGCACACACAGAAGATGATATGATGATGCTTACATGCACAGCCATCACGATCTTATGGGGGCTGCATTATTTGTTAGGTTTTTCCCAAGATTCTGTACTCAAACTCGCACATTATTATTGTCTTCTGGAGTGGCGACTAAAGCTGGAGAGCAGTGGAGAAATGGGGTAAGAAATGGTAGACTTGTGAATGGCGACTAAAAGTGGATCACGGGCAGCAGTAAAAGTACATTCACATGCAAGTGTTACAAACCACAACAAAATGACTCGATGAACATATCGCCCGAGTCCAACAAACTCGGGAATTCCCTTACTGCTTTTTTTTTTTCTCACCCATTTATCCCTTCTAACCTGCATGCTAATCAACACATATTGTAACAAACAATTTCATATCGAAAAATAAAAATAAAATAATGAAATATATAATAAATTATATATTACTAGTAATTGATTATGTTTAATCTTTTATAATAATTTATGTTTTTTTGTATATTTGGATTTCATGTATACTCAAATAACTTATTGAATCTTTAATTTCAAACTCCCCGATTAAATCCACCATCCCATGCTTCTAGGGAGATCAAACTTGAATCATGGTAAACACCTTGTGTCTTTGATTCGTCATTTGTACTGGAAAATGCTTCAGTACGAAGCATGAACAAACAGACTTTTTAACCTCTATCACATCCAAATGCACGGTTGTATCTAATGCCAAAAATGGTGAATATCAATTTACCAAAAAAAATGATTAATCCTCCTTCATGCACACATATACATGATATGCAATGGAGGGTGACGTCACATTTCTACGATAATTGGAACTAATAGAAAAACTATAATTTATGAATTATCAATGAATACGAGTATTAGGAATAAATATAAGTGATGATTTTATTAATATATAGTGAATAATTAAATGTTTTTAAAAAATTATATAAGATAATTATGATTAAATATATAAAAAACATTATTACCAGAATTGATAATAAATAATCACTGCAAATTGGGCTTCCTTATGATAATATTAAGGCCCATTAAGATTCATCAACACTTGAAACTTGTGCAAAAATTTGAACTTCTGCATCGACTTCCATTCCGCATCTCGGGTGCAGTTTCCGCATTCGATCTGCTCCGGCGTGGAAGAATCTTCTGATATCTCTGTGTGATTGGGTAAGTTTGGGAAATGGTGAATCTACTTCACCTTTTTTTTTTATCTTCGTATGTGTTATATGAGTTGACACTGAATGCTCCTTTTTTATTCTTGGTTTTTGTGCTGATTCTGATGGTCCGTTTTGCCGGTACGTAGGTTAAATTGAGAAATTGATCGTGGGTATTATGTGAAAGGGTTTACCCATTTCGTTTACCTTAGAAGGGTGGTAGCATGTGGTTGGTTGAAGGGGGTGGGTGACGGCCCCTGCCTGCCCCCCGTGGGGCCGCCGCTGATGTGGTTGAAGCGATTTATATATTTGCATTCATCTGAGTAGAAAAATGATGTTTCGTAGACATTTCGAACAGTAAAGTTACTGCTTGGATTCTCTTCAGCTAATTATGAAGCACGTGCCAAAATGTTTAAGCTGACAATCTTGCAACCTGAAAAACTGATTTTTTGTTCTCTTTCAATGAAACCAACTTCATCTGCCAGTTTTTCAGTTGGATTCACTCTGTATTCTGCTCCATTACCCACTTCATGAATTTCAATGGCGTGAAGGCTGCTTGCGAGTTGAATAAGGGTCAAGATCTTTGTTTTATGATGATTCAAGTATCTCAGCTCTCAACAGATCGTGCAACTGAAATGCTCAGGTATAGAGCCAGAGGTCTTCTTATAAAGTAAGTGGCCACTAGCCTTCTCCGCCAAGAAATCTTCATGAGCACTCGTGCCAGTGTTGAATAAGGCATTGACGTGGTTCACAACCAATCGGTGACGTAGATTCTTCTGTTACCTGCAATGATATCTTGGAAGGAATAAGATCCCATCAACCATCGATCACAAGACAAAATTTATGGTCTGGATTGAGCTGCTTGGGCTCGAAGAAGCCTATTTGTAAACTATGTTCTTGTGTTGTGATTTTCTAGGAAAGTTATAATTTTTTTGTTTTGTTCTGAGGTTCTGTACTTGGTATTCCACTAGCAGTGTCTCCTGTGTGAATAGATGCTTTCCATGTAATGTGAGATTTACAACTTCTTAAGTAATCGGTTTCTAGAAATTCCACACATCTGTCCAATTCCTAAGGGCGGGAAAATGGTTGGGCTATGCCAACACCAGAAGCATCCTACGATCCCAGTGCCACAGATCAGAATAACCTGACCAGAAGCAATACATGCCCTGAACAGAACTGAACGCCCCTAACAATCTAGATTTTCATGGCAGTAAGCCTACGCAGTCTGATGAAGTAGAAGAGATGCAGTCAGCTATGAAATACTTGAGCTGTTCATCGTCATCATCCGTGCTTCTGGAAGCATAATAATCAACGGGGTTGATAAGATCCTCAGTCACTCGATTGCAACTCGTTACAGGCACAGGAGATGATACCACCATTGCCATAACCTTTCTTTTCTTGTAATTCGCTTTGAAGCAAGCTTGTCTCAGTCTTTTAGTTTTCTCTTCCAGTTGCATGTCGGGTATCTCTTCCATTAACTTCTTTTCCTGCTGTAAAACTTTTATGGATTCTCTAAGTCCAACTGCATCGTCATTTCCGAGGTCCTGCCATGTAACCCAAGAAACATCGGAATTGTTTAGATTGTCATCTATTTGGGAATCATGCCCTTGGGATACAAAAAAACAAAACATAACTAGCTCAGTTCCAACAGAAACAAACTTTGAAAGGAAGTCCAGATGTTGAAAAAAGAAAATAAAAGAAAAGCATGAGTTAAGTTGTGTTGTTGTTAACCTGAACATTCTTGATCAGGGTTTGAAGGCTTGTCAGCTTTCTGTGAGGCCACCTCTTGATCCCGAGTTCTCTACACCTTTTTTTCAACAGGGTTAATCCAACATTCAGCTCTCTCGCAGCCTGAGTTATTGGCAGGTAAAAGCAATCCGAAATCTCCTTTCTTGACAGTCTCTTAGAGCTTGAACTGCTGCTGCTGTTCTTCACATGATTTTTCATTGATCTCTTACTTTTCTCTTCGTTCAGTAAATTTTCCTGGTCAAATATGACAGCAGTCTCCTTTTCTATGTTTTCCTGCGGCAGTTGCTGTTGCTTATGTACCTCATAAAAACCTGGCTTCATGTCATCCCATTCATAATCAAATGCCTCTGCAAATGAAGAAAATTAAAAAAGCAAAGAACAAGCTCCATGACACTTTATACTGGTGTAGTGTGGTTGTTACCCTGGGTGAAAGAAGTTTGTTGTTGTGGCTGGTAAAATGGATCACACACAGTGAAATCCGGCAATGAAGCTCCATCGAAAACATTCACCGGCGTTCCATAGTAGTTATGCTGCATATCCCATCCGTTAAACCCATAAAATCCACAGCTTACACATACAAAATACGATGTGTCAGATACACTGATGGCTGGTTTCCAATTTCAACGTCAAGTCTAACGAAGTGAACGACACTTACTTGAAATCAAGTGGCGCGAATGAGTAAAACTGTTCATACTCTTCCTTTGGGGGCGTCTGATGATTTGGCAGCATCATGTTTAGAGCAGCAGCGTTTTCCATCTCTGAGAAACCAGAGATTGCCTCGCCATCCCTTTCTCTACTTCATTATAAATATGGGTGTGTGCACATTTTGGTTTGTAGGATTAAAGCAATAAATGGTTTGTGACTGCAATTATGAGAATTTACTGCATCGAAGATCGTGCGCCATAGCTAATGCCATTGGATTAAACGCCCCCGTGCATGCATGTACGCGGGTCGGCCTGAATGAACAGGTGCATACGCGTACCATTAGGAATGCGGTTGACTTCATTCTGGGTGCCCTTCACCCCTCCAGTTCAGTTTACAGTGTTAAACTACAGACAAGGATAACTGGGAATCGGAACTTGAAATAACAACCGTTGATGGTGCAGCAGAAGACGAATCCAATCCAGCAGCAGTACTCTTGTTCTCTCAGATGATTTTCAGCACATCATGCATTAATGTGATGTGCCTAAAAACTTGCGTAATCTTCCTCAATCTGGATCTCACATCTCCCAATGAGTATATTATTTATCACCTTTGACGAATTTAGTATTCTCATTGCTCGAAGATGAGTGGTGCAGTGGCAAAGCCCATATGAAGCTGCTGCTGTTATGCTCTAAAGCATGATTACCAACAATTATTGCTGTTGTTATTGCCATGTAACTCCCTTGTTGCAATAGAATTCACTAAAAGATCAGTTTTTTTTGGTGTGTTAAACGCTGCCCCATGATAGCTATCCAACATTAATGATGGAAAAGGATCAGATGGAATGCTGTTATTCCCCCATAATCATCATCCCTGATTATCTCCCATCGCTTCCTCTGAGTCATGTTTTTCTCTGTATACAACACTGGGGCACTAATGGACAGAGAAGTTCGTGTTGGACAGCAGGAGAGCAGCCTCATGGCTACCCTTTGGGAACAAGGGAGAGAAGAACCAATGGATAGAAGACCAAATCAGAGAAGATGGAAGGGCCCAATGATCCTTCTCCATGTGGAACGAAACCCAATGTTATTTATATATTAAAGGATGGTTGTGCAGTGGAAGAAAGGGGTTAGGCCCATTGGTGCAGCCAGTCGTCTTCCATCCCTGTCTCACTACCTCGTCCGGATTTGCTGGTTGCAACTAAGCCATGGATAATTAAATTGCAAACCGAGGGAAAGTTCAAGTCTTTTCATAGAGAATGAACAGAAGCACTGTGGGATGCCATGGATTTAGGCAAAGCCTTTTTTTGAATTACTAAACAAGCAGGTTAAGAGAAAGACGTGATCGTCTTCTTCAGTTGCAGCCGGGGATCAGGGGGAGGAGGAGCTGTCGCAGACGACCTCCATGTCCACGTGTCTCCGATGAAAGTTCCTGTGACAGTGGCAAGCAGCGCAGTTTAACGCCTCGGCGGTGCCATCTGGGCCACCTGCCATGAACTCACGGCAGCCGTCGACCGCATAACCGCCTATATTAGCCGCATGGTTTTTCTGGCATTCTGCGTGCCTCACCGTCGGAAAAATCCGAGGTCCCGAACTTCTTCTGATCACGATCTGCTTTTTCTTCATCCCCAATCGCACCGACGTGAGACAACCCTGGCTCGCTCCTCGATGATGCCCTAACCAAGCCTCCCCGGCGCACCCTACGACGAAAAAGCAAAAAAGATGTCGGCTTTTCAGACCAAAATGCTCACTTCACTACAAGAGTGAAACGAGTGACAGACTAACTATTAAAAGGGCGGAAAAGCCAAGGGTTTCACGACTGGAGCAGCAGCTGGCCGTTAACCTAACCCTAACACACCATCAGCAAAAATCCAAACGACAACCTCATTGATTCATGCAAGTTCTTCGCTTTACATCAGAAAAAGATCCAGAAAGAGTTAGAATCCAATCCCACATATACATGCAACCGTATACGATAATGAACAAAAACCAAAAGATGTTCCAACACCTCAACTTGCCATGATATTATATATTCATTTGTAATCATTGTACTGTTGAAGAAGATGTTCGAAGTAAATGCGCCTACCAACTTGGAATTCCATAATGGACACCATCACTCCTCAAGCTATTACTTTTATGTGTTTATGGATAAGTTTCTTGTTATTTTGTTAGTTAGGATTAACCTATATTTTATGAACTTTGTCTTTGTGTTCAAGTATTGATGATAAAATATAGTATAAGCTTCTTTCTCTTCATGCTGTGGAGACAATTTTTTTTGTATCCTGCACAAAGCATCTCTTCATCCTGCACATGTGCAACTATTTCTTGTACAAATCTATTGTCTTTTTATGATGTTCTTCTTTGCATTCTCATATCATCATAGCATATTTGGAGAAGTCAGTAGGCATCATCGTAACCACAATAATGGCAAGTTGCTTGTCTGATGGGTGAAGAAAGTGTTTGATTTGCTCTCTGAGTGTGAAAGATGGCATTGGTGTCTGATTCCAGAAACAATCAAAAGTGGTGTGTTGAGCTGGGCATATGCTCTTGCTTGCAATCAGGGCAGAGCCTTAACTGGATTTCAGATCCAGAGCCACGATGGAAGGCAACATGAATGAACAATGTTGCAATCATTTCACCTGAAAGCCTGTTTCTGCGTTCTTGGCTTATTGGGTAGCAAGGACCCATCCGACAACTGGCTTGTACTGTGGAAGGGATCCAAATCAAGATAGACAGACAGATGCATCCTCACATCACTAGTCAGTCACTCGTAAGAGTGTGCACACGCAGCCTAAATTGCAAAAAGGTGTATGTGGTTTTTGGAAAAGAAATGATTCTTATTTCCAGTGCATTGCTTTATTCCATGTGACTGCAGACGCACTGCCCCACAAATCACACTACATGCTGGCGTGAGATCTGTAGTCATTTCTGAACAAATTTTTGTGCCGGGAGGTTGGTTCTGTGAAAATCTGGAGCTTTTCTCCCAAGCTGGCAGGGTGAAAGTACTTGGTACTACTACAAATCAAGACCATTTTCGCTGCTTGCACATGAAACCAGTACACAAAGTCCAGGACCAGGACTAAAATTTTTTTTACCTTCCAGAATCAGAATGGTGGTGTGTGATCAATGACTTTTCCAGTTGTCCCGGAGAAGAAATGTCCATATCGCGTTTAAAAGTGATCTGTTGCATTTCAATTATGTATTAGATTTTAATTTGGATATGATTGTTTACTTTAACAGAGCACGCATCTTGTTGTTTATACCCCTATGTTGGATTCCTCAGAAGTCTAAAGCCGGCACATCAGCCAGCATGTCTTCTCCAGAGAATGTGCAGTGAGGCACAAGACATGTGCAGCCCAAACAGCATTTCCATTCACTGCTTCACGGATCTCTGGAAGGTGAAGACGCCAGCCAATTCCATGATCAACGTCACTCACTCAACTGACTCGCTGATTTCCTCTAATTTCGTCTGAGTCTGTTGGATTCCAAGCATTTTAGTCTGGTTGCTATTACATTTGCTGTGATGAATATGTCTTTTTTTGAGTCTTAAGGTGTGCCTTAAGGGTGCTCTGTCTTTTTGCTCATTTGAAACATCACTAACAAGTTTTTTTCTGGTTGGAGTATTGTCCTGTTGTTTATCTTTAAGCACCAAACCTGTTTTCAACACGATCAGTGATGACACTGATAAACATTAGTTAATGCGATCCAACACCCTAAATACAACACATGTTCAATATGGAAGCAATACTGAATTTGTGTTTAAAAGCTTGGTATCTGATCAGCAAGCTTCCCTGTGATGCTGAATGTTGGACCAGAAGCATTCCCAGCGCCTTAGGCCCGGTACAAGACCAGCCCTGCCACCTACTGTTTGGTATTTGGGCCTCTGACACCCTTCCTTTTGCTAAACTCGCCATGCTACTCTATCAATCTCCATTCTCTGTAGGTGGGGTTCTACCACTGCCACTTGCAATATTATTTGCAACCCTTCCTTTCACTGTGGTTCTCTTGTTGAAAAAAAAAAAAAACCATGGTATCAAATATGATGTTCTGAGATGTAGCATGGCAACCCTTTTCTTCCCCTTGGGGTGCTGTGGGATAAGAACAAGAATAAGCTACGCAACCCATGCCTGGTGTGGGGTAGGAATTTGCAGCACCATCAAAATTGAGGAGGTAATAGTAGGGCAGCAGGGCCTCCCCATTTGGAGAGTGTGTGGCCTCAGTTGGCTGGCTGGCTGATATTTCCATCTAGAAGAATCACCAAACTTCTAGCACTTTAGAAAAAAACAAAAAGCTTTGGAAATGCTGCATTTGAAGGGTGGATGAGCACAACAGTATGCATTCAACTTGCAAGAGATCACATGGAAAACTTCTTTTAGCTCAACTCTTCTACCCCTCAAAGTTCTTTCCTTTTTTTGCTTTGGTTTCACGTGTGCCTCAAAGAACAGATAAAAAGAACACCCCTAATCCCCTCTGTGCCACATCCTCACAGTCCCAACGCAATCTAGTACGTAACCTACGGACCAGATGATGCATATCCCCACTCAGAGTGGACCCTCGTCTGTCATCACTGCTGACCTCTTTCCTTTCCTTGCAGTGGGTGGCGGAGAGAAGTTTGTGATGTGTTTTTATGGGGTGGAATATCAAAACACATAGCTGGCTGCTGTATGAAAACACATGGACCTGGTCCGCCTCCCTTTTTATTACACACATGAACTGAATCACAAGTGTCCCTGAAAATTTGAGTTCCAGAACATCGAAATACACGCAATTATTGCGCAGTAGCCGGCCACGGTATGGAGGGGTGTCTCTGATTCGCCGGACGTGGGATGAGAAGATCAAGACGAAACTTCCCTTCTTTGCAAATGTGGCATGGCGTCCATGCTTTCTCACTGCCAAATCTGAGAACACAATCCTGAACTTGGGATGGATGATGGCCTACAGGCTCCATCATTTACCACCAAACCACTCAAGTTGGGACCTTTAACTCCTGATATTGTGCCTGGATCAGACACGTCACTGCACACGTAAGTACTTGTTTTTATATGGAGAAAACAGTTTGACTTGGATTTGAAACGAAGTTGCTAGAGGATAGAGACACGTTCCAAGGCATCTATCTCATTACTATTCAAAATACTGCGATTATTCTGATCTAGTCTTTTTTTAAGTTTGCATTTAATGGGATGTTAATGGGTGCCAGAGCAGCAGTAGAGAGTCAACCCCACACATTGCAGATGGAGCGAGCAACTTGCGAGGGAGGCAGAGGTCAAATCCTATTCGCTTGCCCTTTTCCCATGTGCATTTATGGTATTCTTGCAATTTTCTATCCCAGAGCAGCCATCCCCCCCACCTCCTGCTTTGACTCGTTCCACCACTCTGCTGTTTGATGCATCCACAGCAGCCTCCTGTTCTTCTAGTTGCTTCTGGAGCTTTAGATGCATGCTGCTCACGGAATGCTGGCTTGAAACTCCTGCTAACCAGGCTTGCGTTGTGTATTGTGAAAGTGAGATGATTACATAAGAATGAACTTTGCAAAGATTCTGAACAGCCCAGATTAGGCACTGAACCAGTCTTGATGCCAAATGTACAAAAAGATTCTGATGGTGGGGGTTGGGGACACGATTGACTTGACCCTTGACTGCTACCAGCATTTGGAAAAGGTCAACAGATCTATCTCAGCTCATAGTGCAATCACGTTCCAAAGAGCAACGTTTTCTTGCCAGATTCAGCAGCATCCGATTCCAGATGGAAACAGATTCTGACCCCTGGAAGACAAATGCAGGTGGTAATCTCAAGTTCTATCACACTTTTCATTGGGATGGGAATGGATGGATTTGTATTTTATGGGTCAATGGAGGCCACCATGGCTGACTTTGTTTGACACTGCATTTATGTCGAAGAACAGAGAGGGCCCGTCCCCCAAATGACATTCAGGATCACAAACACAATCATGATTCCGTGTTGTAATCAATCTTAAGGAGCTTCTATTAACACCTAATACAGAATCCTACAGCTATCAGCAACCAGTGTTAACTGCCTACTGCTGTTGATTAAATCTACTGCTACCCATCTTCCTACTCTGTAGCTTTATTATTGCCACTAAACTTTGCATAATAACGCAAGATTCTATGAGGCATGTGCCCCCCTATACAGCATTACAGGCTAGAGCGTGATGTGTGGAACTATGATGCTCATCTCTGACTTCTGGGTTGAAATGATGCATTTTTTGACACAGTGAGAGGGTGCTAAAAAACCAAGACGAGGTCAAACCCTGTTACAGTCTCCATTAATGTGGTTTGGAACAGTGCAAAAGGTACAAAATTGTAGTATACGAGTTTCAGAGGGGCGGGGGAAGTGGTGATCGGTGGAAACTGGGAAGCTTACAAGTCTCTTTTCATGCATACATTTATCCAGAATTGGCATAAACTAGAAGGAATTTACACCTTTGTTTTCCGCTCCTATAGCGCAACGACGCTGAACTAAGTTCATCAAGAGGGGAGGAATAAAAGCCTAGTTTGCTGCACACTGGAACGAAACAACAAAATACTTGCTCTAAGCGCCAAACTCGGCAGCTACTTGCCATCAAGAAAGGACTCCCGATTTTTTTTGTTTGCTGAGGTGGGTGGAGGGCGAAGCAGATCAGTTGTAGTTGTACCCAAGAGCAACGTCGTATATGTCGATGAAATCCACGGCATCCGGCTGCTGCTGCCCCTGAGCGGAATCATCAAGAAGCCATTTTTCTAGGACGCTGAGGGGCACCACCTGACCAACGGTTTCTGGAGTCATGTTTTCCGACTCAAGTTTGGGTTCTTGCTCGCAGGATTCGTCTGCGGAGTATGAGGAGGAGTTGTTGTAGTTTTGCGTGAGAAGATTGTTGGTGCTTGTTGTGGTGGAGGAGGTAGGAGACTTGTTGTTCATCCAGTTGCCGAGCAAGCGGGAGATGTTGTCGGTGCTATACGCATATGCAGTAGTTGGTTTGGGATTGGGATTGGGAATGGGAAAGGACGGGTTGGGAGCAGGGATAGACGACGATTTATCGAGGGAAAGAGCGTCGCAGAGGGCCTTCTTGGCCATCTGAACGTCTGTCTGAAGCCTCCTCTCCCACTGGCCTCTTGATACAGCTACTGATGAGGAAGATGAGGAAGGCTTGGAGTGGGATCGGAAATTGGAATCGGAATTGGGATTGGGATTTTGTTGCTGCTGCTTCTCGAGCTTCTTTTTCAGGTGTGTGTTCCAGTAGTTCTTGATGTCATTATCGGTCCTTTCCGGAAGGTAGGAAGCTATGGCTGCCCATCTGCATCAGAAAGCAGAGCATTGAGATTGACGGCTTGCCACCCACACACCGGAATGCAAGAAGAGTCTTTGGAATGATAGCCAGGAACGGACTGCACTCACCGGTTACCAAGAAGGGCTTGGAGATCGATGATGGTCTTCTCCTCATCTTCGGTGAAGTTGCCCCGGCGGATGCCCGGCCGGAGATAGTTAGCCATCGGAGACGGCAGCTCTTGCTGCAACGGAGCAACCCTGATATCACAACAATTCGACCACATCAGATCTGAGCCATCAATATACCTCACAGCTAAGACCAGTGCATTCAAGAAGCATAGCACAGCAGCTCTAAATAATTCCTTCCATCCTTCTAAACTCACCTGTGTTCTTAGGAACAGCTCTCCAATTTCCAGGCCCATGTTCCTGAATGTAAGAAACAAGGATGATATCTTCCTCGGGCGTCCAGGGCCCTTTCTTCACGCCCACTTTCTCACAGCACGGTAGCCTTCCCATCCCCACGACAGAACCAGATAACAAAACAAAGCCTTGAGGATCCAACGCTCAGCCACAGGAGAGCAGTAGAAGAAAAGATGATTAGGGAGGAGGAGGAGGAGGAGGAGGAGCAGGCAGGGCCAGGCGGTTATGAGAGGAATGGAGATGAACAGAGGCAGGAAGGATTTGGGAGGATTAGTGAAGGGGAATGGATGTGTCCGAGGGGAATATATAGGGAAAAGACCAAAGCTTGACTGTTGGTGTGTTGTAAAGGCGTAGAGAGTCAAATGAAGACAGCAAGGTGCATTTACTCCTGTGCTTGCAAAAAGTCAGCACCTTGGGTATCTCTCCTTTCTTCTTATAACTCTTTTTCATTTCTTCTTTCCTTGGAGTACCTCATGAAACCGCGTGGCAGATGAAGAGTTAATGCTTGGCTCGCAAGAGTGAAAATAATTGCCCCCCACCTCCTCTTTACTTCTTGGCCCCTGCTTTGACTTGTTCCTCCTCTGCTCTCCCCTTTACTTTTACCATTTCCAACAGAACCTCCTCTAGGCCCCAAGGCGAAGAGGGACTACAAATGACCAATCCAACTACACGCCTTTTTCAAATATTCTGAGTCTTTTCTCTGAAAACACAACTTAAGAATGGAGTCATGGGTAGTTGTGGCGTGGCCAAGAATGTGCGTCATCCACCCCCTGTGTAACACCCCCACAATGTCCAGTTTCGCAATCCCTTTTCCCTCCACATGGGGATTGAAAATCTTGAATCTTGATCAGACCCAACTCTTGATTATTTGTCTTGTTCTTTCCAAGATTTTGAACTGAGTGCATCCTTAAACTGAACAACATTATTTATGGTGTCTATTGGAAAGAACGAGTGTTGTCTTTGGTTTTTGCGGTGGCGGAAAACTAAGTAACGAGTCCGTCACCCTGGTAGAACGAACTACGTCAGTCTGGGGTGTTGCATGAAGAGTGAAGCAAGGTGCAACAGAAGATAGAAACAAAATGGTTGGCCGATCGGTTCTTGTCGTCACATCCACGGGGTGGAGATATGCTGCGTGGAAGACGTCAAAGATGAAATCAGTAAACCATGTCCAGGTGCCCATCTCCATTCAAGACTGGGCCGAGAACACAAGCCTTAGTTCGGAATATGGGTTTTGACTCTGCGTGGGTTATTTGAGCTCTTCTTCAAGATTGCAATGTGCCTTCAAAATTCCAAGTCCTTAGGCCCATCTCTGCGTCTGCTAGTCTCCATTGTCGAAAACCTTGGCAACCGAAGCCCGGGCTCGGTAGTTCGTTTGGTTTGGCCCAGGGAAGAGTTTTTATACGTTGTATTTTACGAATTCAGTACAGATAATTTGACGTCTACGATTACGAAAGGGCCGCCCGGGAAGGAACAGTTTTTGCTCGCTGGTGAGCTGGAGTAGGGGACTCATTGCAAGGAACTAGAGTGGCGTTTTGGCTTACAGGATTGTGGTGGCTATGGTGTGAAGACGGATATTGCACACTGCCAGGGAAGATTGGGTTCACTTTCAGTCTCCGGTTTCCGGAGTTATCAACAAGAAATAGTTAGTCTTTGCATTCCTCATTTTTTGTGGCCTTACTTTTTTTTCTTTTCTCGTTCTCATATCGTCTTAGCACCTGGCTATGTCATTCAAATTTTATAATGAAACCTGCATTGCGGAGGAAAAAAAAAAGCAGCCTAGAGATGCTGATGGCATTGAATATGTACTTAGAATTGATTGGATGTATTTTGTATGTGTGGGTTGTTAATTATGCATGTCAGTGAAGCTGTTGGACGGGATAACAGGTTTCCTGGCCATCTTAGTACTGGTGACTGGTTCACACTTTCTAGCTTTCTCTTCATTGATTGTTGCCATACCTTTTCTCTTATGACTAAATTGTTTCTTAATCTATTTTCCTTACTCCTGTTTATGAACATCAGTTCATTTCTATTCAGTATGGCCAGTGCCCAATGCCACTGCTTGCTTGGTGAAAGATCAAGGGTTTGTATATGATGCCAGACTAGGCATCATTCACTTATGATGCTCGAGAGAGCAAGTTCAAACTTCTTGTGTATGAATAGTTTTTCCGGTGAGAATATCTCTGATAGAATGAGACTGCACTTCCAGTTCAGGACTTTGGGGTACCCAATGCGAGGATACTTTCGACCTACATTTTCTATAAAGGTACTTGTCTCATTACATGATTCCTGGCGTACATTCATTTATGCCTGTCTAGCTTTTAAGTTCTTCCGGTTTTTTCAGATTCTTTGCCGAGGGTGCCATAGGCTGAACACTGGTATTTTGGGCCCTAATATTGCGAGCAGTTTCACAACATCTTCTCAAAGAGCTCAAACATTTAGAAAAAGTGCGATTACTGATCCAGTGGTACAAGATGACAGAATAGTTACCACCATTCCTTCAAAAGGCAGAGTCATGCTCATCGATGGCTCTTCACTCATATACAGGGCGTATTACAAGCTTCTTGGTATGCCAACCTTCTGCTTGCTGTTTTTTTTTACCACTATATGAGTCGTGGCATGTAGCCTGTATTTTGGGGCATTCAATGGAAAGTTGCATTCGCAGTATCATGTTGTCATTATTATTGTTCATTTCCAATCTCTTGTAACTTCAATAGTATCTTTTAAAATGATGCCCAGTTCGTATGTGCTTTGTTCATGCATTCATATTCTCATTACTGATATGAATGCCTGGTTTATTAATAGCTAAGTTGCACCACGGTCATCTTTCCCATGCTGATGGTAATGGGGATTGGGTTTTAACTATTTTTAGCGCATTATCTCTGGTAAGCTCAAAATTCTTAAATATCAGTACCTTTCGTTGTTATGACATTCTGTTATACTATTACTTTTTGATAATGGATACTTGGTTTCCCGCAAGTGCCTCTTTCCCACTTTTTTGTGCTTTATTTCAGATGCTTGATGTATTAGAGTTCGTTCCTTCACATGTTGTGGTATGCCTCTTTGTTCCTTCTGACATATTTCATTTTTATTTTGTAATGGAAGCAAAATATTTTCACAAAATTGTACTTTTTTGTCAACGGTTTCATGGAATGCAATGGATTGGGGTGATATTCTGCATTTTACTTATTCACTTAACTTTACGTACATTATTGTATATTTCTCTGATATCAACTTCTCTTTTCTCATGTTTCAGGTGGTTTTTGACCATGATGGTGAGTTATTGTTCATTTTATTAGATTTGTCAATCAATTTATTTTTTCCGCTCCCACTAAGTTTTTTCCGTAGTATCTTTATATTTTCTTCTTCAATCCACACATGAAAACTTATTTCTGTTCTCCATGGTTTGGTAGATTGAACGCTGACTTAAAAAGTTTCAGGCGAATTATTTTAGCTTCCATTAGTCTTGTTAGTCAAAAGGTTGCTATGGGACCAGTATTGTAAACATGATATATGACGAATTTTATACAGCAATGGGAATTATTAGTCAAAAACTGGAAGATTGTTTTAGATGGGATTTGGCTCTGGGAATTTGCGTAAAAAACATTTTAATAAAACATTTTTCTTTTCAGGGTTTCCATATGACCATTCTTCTCTTTCATCCAAACAAAGTTTAATTGCAAAAGGTAAGAGCTTTGTTTATCTCTCTTTTTTATGGGGAGCGGGTGGTGGGATGGTGGGGGTCACAATACTTGAACTAGGTTTCATGTCATTCGGAGTAGAATAAGTGGAGTATTTGTTGGTGCTAACCCTGCTTCCTGCGCTGTCCCTCTTCAGAATTAGATGATCTTTTAAATATTTTTAAACATAATGGATGAGCCATGCAAAGCTTCAGCAGTGTTTGAATACGTGGAAGGGATAACTGTTGAGTTTATTGCAGGGTTAAATTTTCGACACACCATGTACCCCTCCTACAAAAGCAATAGGCCTCCAACCCCAGATACCATTGTCCAAGGGCTTCAATACTTGAAGGCTTCCATTAAAGCGATGTCCATTCAAGTAATTGAGGTACGTCAAATGAATCTGTCTGCCCAATGAAAGTAGCACATTCAGCCTACGTTCATGATTTATTTTGACTGTCATCAGGTCCCCGGGGTTGAAGCTGATGATGTGATTGGCACTCTTGCAATTAGAAGTGTTGATGATGGATTTAAGGTAATTCACAATATTCATTTCTTTCTGTGGTAATTTTTTGTATCTTTTTTATTAAATTTATGACAAATGTTGGACAAAACGTATTTCATAACATTCATTCGTGTTTTTATAAATTTTCAGGTACGAGTTGTTTCACCTGACAAAGATTTTTTTCAGATTCTTTCACCATCACTGCGTCTCTTGCGAATTGCTCCTCGTGGATTTGAGTTAGTACAAGACTAGTCCATCTCTATTACGGCTTATTCGCCTCTTCTCGATGTGGAGTTATTTTTTGAGGATCCCCAAACTTATGCCCATAAGTGTCTTCAGCATTAACAGTGAAGTTATTGTCTTTTTTTTCACTATATTGTCATGCATGAGTTGTGAATCATTTTAATGTGTTCACTAAATGAGTATGCAAATGTTGCATTGATTCTTAGATCAATTACAGTAGCTTCTCTTTAGAGCATCAAGTGCTGTGATTTTTTTTTTCTCACTAATTTTGCTGTTGGCCTCACGGATTTTCATTCTAGAATGTCATCTTTTGGAGTGGAAGATTTTGCCAAGAAGTATGGAACTTTGAGGCCCTCCCAGTTTGTTGATGTAATCTCACTAGTGGGAGACAAATCGGATAACATACCAGGTCTCCATTGTTTCACCTGCTTTGGGAATTCTGTGCACTTGCATAATTTTCTGATGTGCTAGTTGCATTTAGTTTGTGGAACAAAGCATAAGCCAAAATGCAATAAGAGCGCCAGCTGCACCTTCGTAATCCCAAAGCCCAGGATTCGTTTTAGACCCTCCTGTGATACTCCAACCTCCCCACGAATTTGTTATTCCCTAAAATAAAATGATGTCTTAGATTATTATCTTCTGTTTTATTAAATTTGTGTATAGGACAGCACCTATACATCCAATGGACAATAAAGTTGGCTTTACGTTGTTAACAAATGGTTCATCCTTGCAGGAGTGGAAGGAATCGGGAATGTGCATGCAATTCAACTAATTACAAAGTTTGGTATGCTGATGTTTTTCTCATTGTATAATTTGCAACTTGTTCTATTTCCCCCTTTTTCCGGATTTTCTATATTTGTGGTCTTTTCTATCCTGAAAAGTCTTTCATTACAGTAAATTGATATTTTGATTGCCCCCATAATCTCAGGCACACTAGAAAACTTATTGCAATGTGTGGAGCAAGTGGAAGACGAGCGTATCCAAAAGGTTTTATATTCCTCTATTTTTTATTAATTAAATTCCAATGCAAGGTTGATTCTGGAAAATTGCTATCAAGCAACTCTGTAACATGCGACGATCAGGTTTTTGCTAGAGCAATGTTGCTTTCATACTTTCCGTCCATAGTTAGCTTTGAGTGCCTTTTCATTAGAGCATGTCATCCATTGGTGCTTCCAGGCTCTGGTGTTGAATTCTGAGAAGGCTGTTTTAAGCAAGAACCTGGTAAATTCCTAGAACTATCCATTGGTGCCATCTCATCTTCAATACACTGATATTTTGCAGTTTGTTGTTGCATGCTTGACATAGGCCATGTTGCGATCCGACCTTCCGTTCTACATGGTTCCATATACAACAGAAGATCTTGTATTTGTTAAACCAGAGGTTAGTGAGTTTTTCAAGCCCTGCAATATGGTGCTGTATATGACAGCGTTTGGAGATTTGGTGCATCTGTAAATATTTTGAGCCATCCTGTTTATAAATTTGAGCCATAATGAACCATTCAGGACAACGGAGAAAAATTCACAAGCCTCCTAAAAGCTATCAGCGCTTATGCAGAAGGATCTTCTGCTGATTCCATCATCAGAAGGGCATTTCGTTTGTGGAAGAAGCTTGAAAGCGCGCAAATTTGACTACACAAGCAGCTTTGTGGGGGGATACAAATCTTAATACCGCAACAAAGTCTCACCTCTGGTGAAGCCCCGTGACAAGGGATCATGGTCAATATTGAAATTTCAAACTGTTTCAAATTCGCTCTGCAAGGAATGGTTAACCTATTATGTCTTTGTTCTTTTGCATGAAAATTGAGTTTTGTTGCCTTTGGTGCTGGGGTTTTCCCTTGCTGCAGGATGCGAACTGCTCATTAGCCTCAGTTCTCTTGCAAATGATAATACAATCGTATCAATTCTGGGGAAATGGTACAAATGTGGAAGAGCAGATCAACTGTTTCAAATTCGCTCTGCAAGGAATGGTTAACGTATTATGTCTTTGTTCTTTTGCATGAAAATTGAGTTTTGTTGCCTTTGGTGCTGGGGTTTTCCCTTGCTGCAGGATGCGAACTGCTCATTAGCCTCAGTTCTCTTGCAAATGATAATACAATCGTATCAATTCTGGGGAAGTGGTACAAATGTGGAAGAACAGATCAAGTGTACCCCGCTCATAACATGGGATGAATCACAGTTCTGTCATATGCGCTTCCCTGAACGGGAAGTTATTATTTTTTTCTTCTCTTCGTTAAAAGCGTCTTGTCCCTGACAGCTTCTTTCAAGAGTTCATGTGCTTGGTTAGTTATATGTGAGTTTCTGAACAAGTAGTCAACAACTATCTTAGGTGCCACAGCATCCTTCTTATCTGTGTTCACAGGTCCAGGAACAAAATCTTTCTGCACCATCAGATTTATAATCTGAACTGCCTCGCGCAGCCTATGCCCCCACACAAGCAATTTAGCACTCGACCAAAGCTAGTCAGGGATGGGCTGAAACCTTTCTTAATGCTATCAAGCAGAAAGTAGTATCCAGAATCGATGTTGGCAGTCTTGCAGAAGCCATCAATCATGCAGCGGTATGTGTACCTGTCTGGTGAACAGCCTGAATCCACCATCTCTTGAAATAATTTAGTTGCCATGTCCATATTTAGCTTTTCACAGAACGCATTGATCAGAATATTATGCGTCGATGCCACTGGGGGTACCTTGTATTGTTTTTCCATTCTTCTTAACAGCTCATAGGCTTTATCTAGGTCCCAAGTCTCGCAAAAGCCACTGATCAATGTGCCAAAAGTGACCGTATCTGGTCTCAAACCATTTTTCTGGATCTCATAAAAAAACTCCATAGCTTTGTCAATCTTCCTAGCTTTGCAAAAGCTTTCTATCACTATATTATAAGTGACAACATTAGGCACGCATCTATTTTCAATCATGGCCTTGAACATTTCTAATACATCACTAGACTTGGAAGTCTTGCAGATCCCATCCAACAGAGTATTGTATGTGATGATGTCTGGTGTAACATCATGATCACGCACTAAGCAGACAATCTCAAGCGCTTCATCAATCCTGGACTTCTTGCAGAAGCCGTCGATCAATGTATTAAATGTGAATATGTCAGGAAGAAACCCCTTTGAAATAGCATCATTCATGAGCGTGTTTGCATCAGACAAACATCCCAGCTTACACATAGCATTTATGATTAAATTGTAGGTCCACATATCTGGTTTGCACCCATTTTCTTCCATCTTGCCTAATAATTCTAGAGATTCAAAAACAAACCCATGACAGCACAATCCTTGAATTAACTTGTTGTACAAAATAAGGTTTTGTGTCATACCTTTTTCAGCTGCTTTATAAAATATGCTCAATGCCCTATCAACCTCGCCATTCTCAAATGATCCATGCAATAAAGAGCAGTATGTGAACTCATTGGGCACGAACCCTCTGAATACCGCATCATGAAGGACTCTATCTGCCTTATGAATCATATTAAGTTTGCAGTATCCACCAATGATTGAATTGTAGGTGAAAGCATCAGGCTCAAAGCCACATGTAACCATCCTATTCATGTACTTCTCAGCTTCTACCACTTTTGAGTTCTTAGACAGACCACAAATAAGGGTGTTATATGTCACAGCATCAGGAGAAAAACCAGACTTTGTAACACATTCCAACATCCTGGCCGCCTCATCAAGTAAGCCTTTATTGCAAAGACCTCGGATAAATATGTTAAATGTGAACAAATTAGGGAAAACACCCCTTTTAAGAACCTTACTTAGCAGCATTTCACTTTCCTTGACATCGCCCCTTTTACAAAGTGCGTCTATAAGCTTATTGAATGTAGCAATATCAGGTACCATACCAAGCCTCATCATCTCATTGAACAATCCATGAGCTTCGCTAGGATGACCCCCCTGGTAAAACCCACAAATCACCGTACAGTACGCCACTGAGTTGAGCTCACATCCCTGCGCTGGCATGCCATTCAAAAGCCGAAGAGCTGCAAATGGCCTGTTAGTTCGGCAAAATGATTTAATCCTAATTGTATATGTATGTACATCAGGAGCTACCCCTGCATCCTTCATCCTCATGTAGACGTTGTGAGCCTGCAAGAAAAAACTATTTTCCACCAGAATGTTCATAATCACATTGTAGGAAAACACTGTTGGCTGACAATGGTAGAAATGCATCCTCTCAAACACGTTAACCGCTTCTTGAACCTTCTTTCTTTTACCATAATTTCTCATGGCGCAGACATAGGCACCTTCTAGTGAATGATTATCAAGAGCTTCCCTCATCTCGGCCATGACATCTTCCATAGCTTCAAACGCCCCGAAAGAACCGAGCTTTTCAATCATGCATTTATAGGTTAACAACGTGTGCCTGTACCCATCTTCCTTTTTAACAGAACGAAACATATCAAGGGCTCTTATCGGGTCTCTCTGATGCCGTATGACTGCGGCTACATGTTTAGGGAGGACAGCGCAGCTCATTCCCGCAAGTAATTCAACCGACCTTGAAAACAAAATCCATCAGAAACGGATGCTAACCCTTTCACTTTTATGGAGAAACACGAGGTCTCTAGCAGCAGATGTAAGAGTAACTCGAAGGCAGTTCGCTGCATATGCATCCAACAAGATGCTTCTCGCTAGGTTAAAGACGATGCCTAGTTTCCAGGGGAACAACATGGCTGGTGGATAAAATTAGGGTTGAAGTCCGTGAAATTGGGGACTTCTGTATGATAGTGCGGAAAGCAGAGTTGCAAAAGAAAATTAGGGCATTTTTTGAAGTCTACCAAGTATCACGATTGACGTATCAATAACGGGCTGAGGCCAGGAACCTGTTGGGCTTTCAGCCATCGCCATTTTTTTTCCTCAAAAAGGGAAAAAGAAGGATCTGAGAGTAAGTCTTCGAACAGAAGAGAGGACCGTCAGCTACTGGAGGCAAATGGAATCGGAGGGGTCAGGGATATGGCTAGAGAATGCGTTGAAGGAGATATCTGCGAGCGTGAAAACAGGAATTGAATTGGATGGAGAAATCATATCAGGCCTCGTCTCTTATTGCGAGATGGCTTCTCCTCTGGATGCGAAAGAATACCTAGATGTATGAGGAAATCTCCATGGTTTCAAAGCCTTGTATTTCTATGGATTTTTGTGGTTACGCCCTTGTTCTTTAGGATTTTGCTACAGCCGTTCCTATTGCTTAGGCTTGAGATAAAATTTAGTCATGCTATTCCTTGGATATGTATTGGTCCATGATGATGCGGATTCTACTGAATAGTGTTGAATTGGCCATTATAAGACGAAAGTTATTCGTGTTGGTGGTCTTGTTTTCCTTGCTGGGATTTGTGTTTGGTGAACTTTTGTAGGAGAATCTGAATCTTTTCTTTATCTTCGTTTTTCTTCAGAACATCGTGGGGGAAGAAGCTGTGAAAGCTGTGACGGAGGAGTACTTGAAACGAAGAGGCCATGTTGGCAATAGCTCCAACAGAGATGCTTCATCATCGGGTTTCCATGCATATGTGAAACCTCAGTCTGATAACGGCCTTGCTATTAAATCTCGGAAACCTCAAGGAGCTTCAAAAGACCTTTTGCCTTCCTCAAGTCAGAAAACTCTGATAAAGAATGAAACCACGGAGCCCCAAATATCTAAAGGTGGATCGAAGAAGAAAAAAGTCGGGAAGATAATTTCTCTGGCTGATGCATCAAAGGGTTCTATTGTATTTCAGAAGGGAAAACCGTGCTCTTGTCAAGCTCGGCAGCATAGGCTGGTGAGCAATTGTTTATCTTGTGGGAAGATCGTTTGTGAGCAGGAGGGTGAGGGACCTTGTAGCTTTTGTGGTGCTCTTGTGCTAAGAGAAGGAAGCTCGTACGCTGGCCTGGATGAAGGTGTCTCTCTACTGACAGATGCTGAGACAGCTGCTCAGGCATTTGCCAAAAGGCTTGTTGACTATGATCGAAACTCTGCAGCTCGTACGACCGTTATAGATGATCAAAGCGACTATTATGAGCTTGATGCAAATAGTTGGCTGTCTATGGAGGTTCGTCACTGGTGCGCGGACCCTATGATAAGAAATGACACTCCTCACGAATGCACATATTTTGTTTTAACTTATCTTTCTCAAAGTTGCACATGTTCCCTTTTTCTCAGGAAAAAGAACTTCTGATAAAGAAAAGGGAGGAGCTAGAAGAAATTGAACGAGCAAACCGAAACAAATTGGTCATGACATTTGATCTTCTTGGTCGGAAGGTCATATCTTGTTAATATAAATCTCTCTAGCTTTGTTTGATTTTCTGCTAGGAAACTAAAGGAAGCATGGTTTCGACTACTAAGTACGAATGCTTTTGTTCTCAGGTGCTCCTTAATGAAGATGAAGCTGGTGAGGCATTGCAGAACCGCATTTTACTCCAGCCACCAGTTGAACGTCAGGAAGTTCGCATCAAACCGAACCCATCTCTCAAAGTGCAGCCAATATTTATCAACCCAAGCGGTCAAAAATCTGCCAAGGGAAATAAGGTTTCCACAAGCTTGACCTTAGAGAGAAGTGGGAGGTTGCAGCATGACACCCATGAAGCTGTTCATGTTCTCTGATCTGGGGAGATTTTTCCAGTGTTATGCTTCCTTCATTGGTTTCTCGTGGTTATAAGAAACTGTATATCTGGGATTTTCTCCTTTCTCGGTTTTCTTTTAGTTTGGAATGCTGTGTATAATTCACATTCCCAAGCAATTCCATCCCGGAATCATATTTTAATAGTTTATGATCCTGAGTATTACTCTGCGTAAAGTACATGATGCCCGTGTGGAAGGGATGCACTCTAATGATAGCGAATGACAAGAACTCTGTGTAGGTAAATGCCTTTTGAAACATATGCATAAAATATTATTTTTATTTAGTCCTTTCATGTTTACTGTTAGTTATTTCGGCAGGTACATCAAAGGCATTCAGATAGCCTACATCAACCACAAGCTTCAAGGAGGCAGGCGAGAAGGAGTGTGGATACTATGTCATCAATGCCGATTCAAGGGGCATTTAGACTTCTTGATACAAAAAGGAATGGAGGGAAGATCCACTCAAAAGTGAATTTGTTTTGTGGAGATTTCAAAGAAATCAGATCGTCCATAAGAGGTAAACCACCATCTCCTGAATGCACTATGCGTACATCTGTTCTGGAGACAATTCAGCATTGGTGGTTCGAGTGCAGAGTCGCTCAAGAGTTGCAAGAAATTTCATTTTCCAATGGTGGCTGATAGAGAGACCTCAAGATTAGTTCACTTAGACATGGCAATCCTGCTCTCTCAGATGGTACAACTCGGTGGTGCTAAGCTGGAGCTGCGTGGTGCAGGGGTAAGGAGGCAATGGCAGGTTTTGATTCGAGGGATGGTGCCCTTGCCATGTGGGAAACCCAGTCCTATGCACTTTTGTGGATTCAAAAAAGGAAGTGACTTGGGTAGTATCGCCAAAAGATGGTGCCAGCAGCTATGCTACTGTGCAGTTTACTGTTAGCTAAAAAAGCTACCTTCCATTGTCTTCGCGTGTTTCAGCTTTGAAGCGAAGATGTCAATTCCAACCGTCGATCTTTCCGATTTGTTCACAGAAAACGGCGACGATGGTGTACGGAAGAAGGCCACGGATACCATTAGAGAAGCCTGCTCCCAGTATGGCTTCTTCCAGATCATCAACCATGGAATTCCAATTCACCTCATGACCCGAGGTCTACAACTATCAAGAGCGTTTTTTGAGTTACCAATTGAAGAGAAGCTTGAATACAGCCCCAACCCCACTGCCCCTCTCCCGGCTGGTTACAGCAAGCAGCCAGAGAAGTCACTGGACAAAAACGAGTACCTGTTGATGTTCTCACCTGAATCTGATTTCTGCGTTTTGCCCAACAGTCCTGCGTGCTTTGGGTATGTGAATATTTATCATGCTACATGCTAGCATATTATTGCTTCAAATGTTGGATCTATGATCCAATATAGCTTTTTGACAGGTATTGACCTTTTCTTTCAATGGGTTGAATTAAATGTCTTGCCTTCTTTTCATTCTAGACAAACCCTGGTGGAGATGTTCACGAAATTACAGAAACTAGGAGAATTGATGGAGAAAACTCTGAATGATTGCATGGGACTGCCACCTGGTTTTCTCAGAGAATATAACAGTGACAGAAGTTGGGATTTCATGGTGGCTTTGCGCTATTTTCCGGCTACCGGTGATGACATAAATGGCTTATTTGAACACCAAGACGCCAATGTCATCACATTTGTAATCCAGGACAATGTCGGAGGGCTTGAGGTCCTGAAGGACAGGGAATGGATTCCTGTGGTTCCGGCAGAAGGAACCATTGTTGTCAACTTGGGCGATGTTATTCAGGCAAAAATTATCAACCCTTTAGCAATTTTATAAGATGCACTAAAGCTGTGATGCGATTATACGAATTACATATAAACTGCACAGGATGCTTGATTGCAGGTTTTGAGCAACAAGTTCAAAAGCGCGACGCATAGAGTTTTGAGATGCAAAGAAATGAGTCGCCATTCATTCGCCTTCTTCTACAACATTGAAGGCAACAAGTGGATCGAGCCGCTGCGTGCCTTCACTAGTGACGTTGGGGAGTCGCCCAAGTACAGGGGATTCGCTTATAAGGATTACCAGGCACTGAGAATGAGGAACAAGACCCACCCACCTGCCAGACCTGAGGATGCCATCAACATAGACCACTATGCAGTTTCCATGTAATGTCTTGTGATATGCGTTCATGAACATAAAAGTCTGGTGCTTGGTTCGATTCAAGCTGTGGCTGCTATCCTGGGACTGCCATGTATCCAAAGATCACTTCTTTATCAGTTTGTGTTTTTGAGCTCTGTTGAAATTCAAGCTCTTGTCTTTATTTTTGTTTGGATTCCCCAGGCGGGGAGGGGGTGCCATAAATGCAATATATTTAACTTTCCCAATCCATAAAGTTTTACCTCCTCCGGTTGTGCCCTAGCTAACTTGTTCTTCTTGTGTAGCTGTGAGGCGACGCGACGATCATCATGGTAATTGGTAATATCTGTGGATGTTTGTAACTATGGACGCTTTCGCTTATCCGGGTTTACATGTCACCGTTGAGTAGGACAGCAGGATGTACGATCACAGATTCCAGCGGACTGATCAGTGGATGCCCGTCTATTCTTGGCTCGAGTCGCTGGATACGGATGAAGTGATCAAGTCCAAGGATGTCGCTGATTGGTTGACGGCGAACCCAGAAATCAGGGATCACTTGTATGCACGGCATTCGCGGTATCATTTGATGCACTACATCAAGAAGTGCCATGTCAAAATCCTGAAGCGGAAGGAAAAGCAGGTCGTTTTACTTCAGATGCTCTACATTTTTGCTGGGCTTGTCTGTTTGTGCGCTTGAGCTTGCGTTCAGTTACAATGTGGAAAAGTGAGATGAGAAACATGCTTTGTTTTATGAATTTGCCAGGCGTCATGATGTATGAGTTTTCTGGTGAACAGGCATGTCGTCTGCTTAGATAGTTTGAGAAGAGTTTATGGCTCCTGAAAGTGTTAACTGAAACATTGACTTGACCCCTCATTATTCCATGCCTGTCTTATTGAGAAATTGCCAGAAAGCATCTTAGCTTACATTTTTGTCTTCGACATTTGAAATCTTTCTGCATTAGTACTCTGTTGGTCCATCGTTGTGAACATTCCAATATCCAACCATAGGGATTGATCGTTGCAAAACTCCCGCCCAAGATTGGTCAGAGTTCTGAGTTGAAGGACCCTGGTTCACCCCATTATTCTGGTAAACCTGACATTGGTTTCTTTGACAAGAATGGTCATTCTTATCCTAATGAGGTTCTAATTCATGCAGGCAACAACTTGAGTGGCATCCCGAAGAACAGCGATCTATACAAGGCGAAGCACGCCGAAGCATTGCACAAATATGAGATGTAAGTATTGATCCTATATATTGGTACTTTTTTTTTTCTTTTCTGTATAATATGCCCACTTGTCTCATTTTTCCAGTTTGGTAGAGCTGGAGAAACAACTTCTTCCGCTCTTTGATAAAGGTGAAAGCTAAGATACTTAAGCTCTCCATATCTGTTCACGTAGTTCTGGTACTACTCTGCAAATCTGTGTAGATGATGGAACCATCATTCCTGTGAGACGTAGTGTGATATCTGTTGTACAGAATATGTAACTACTGCTTGGGAATTTGTTGGTTGGGCTCTACATACAGCAAAATTGCAACCTCGATTTTATTTCAAAGAATTGAACGCTTGTTATATGAAAATCACATGAGTCACCCTTTGAATCTTGAGATGAATATCTTCATAATCAACCCTGCCTGGTAAGTGCTAGTGAATGCTAAGCTACTTGTGGTTGACACCCGAAATTAAATGGAAGTTACACAACTCAAAATAGGTGTTTTCCATTCAATGGCTCAGGGACTGAGCATCTCTTACAACCTTAATGAAGACATCCTCCAGCGTTGTGTCAACCAACCCCAGGCCTTGACTTCGAACCTTCTCTTTGCACGCTCTACTGCTCCAAAGACATCAGCTATCTGTATTTCCTGCTTTGGAAGCTCAAATTTCTGGGTGCCTGATAATCTGTAGACTCTAACTGCATTTGAACTGAGGCCATGGACCATGTTTTCAACATCTTCTTCGTGATCCGGGGACGTAGTTATAGTCAACACGTATGAGCCTCCATATCTTAACTTAAGCTATCAAGGGAAAGTTAGAGCAGTGAGCACAAAGATGAGCAATCAAAACTTGCATTTGGGTTGCATAACCTTTCATTTTCACCAATAAGATAAAAAACAGCACTACCTCTTTTGGCTCTCCAATGCACTGTAAACTTCCATCCTTGAAAATGCCAAGACGATCACACAAGTGCTCAGCCTCTTCCATTGAATGTGCTGAAAAAAATAATAAGTGTGAGTGCAACAACAAGCAAAGGTTAGGTTATTTCTCTCTTTCTGCAGATGGAGACTGAATCTACTTGTGAGAATTATGGCTCTGTTTTGTTTTGACTGCATCACTACGTCCCAGAGCAGGTTTCTTGAATTGGGATCAAGTCCTGTGCTAGGCTCATCCATATAAACCACCTTGGGTCACCAATGAGTGAAATTGCGACACTGAGCCTCCTCTTCATGCCTCCACTATATTTTCCAGCTTCTTTGTCTGCTACATGAAGTAAGTTCACACTTCTAAGGGAATCCTCCACTGCCTGTATGAGCACAGAGAGCATATCAATGACAAGAGTCTATAATCAGTTCGAAGCTAAATACTTTTTTGAAAGATTGTCTAACTTTTTGCAGTGCAGCCCCTTTCAGATTTTTAAGTCTTCCATAGAAAAGAAGATGCTCCCTTCCTGACAAAGTTTCCCAGAGCACGCTGCAAAATTTAGTACACCACTAGTTAAAAAATTCATCAAAATCGCACTGTTCAGTTCATATGGCTGTAATGCTTACTCGTGCTGAGGGCACACACCAGTGCTGCTGTATATTCTATCCTTATCCGTCTGTATATCCAGTCCATTGATATATGCAGTTCCTGAACTCGGCTTTACAAGGCCAATCATCTGCTTGAAATGGAAGAGATGAACGAATTTCAAAGTGAAGACATTCTTCAAAGTAAACTCAGGTGCAGTTCACTGACCATATTGATGAAGGATGTTTTGCCTGCACCATTGGAACCAAGTATTCCAAAACATTCTCCTTTCTCCATGGCAAGAGAAACCCCTCTAACTGCATACGTATCCGGGCGTCCATCCCTTCCTTTATAGACTTTTTCAATATCATTACAGATGACGGCTTGGTTTGCGGATGATTCAAGTAACTTTTGCACCCTTTCCCTCTGAGCAGAACGCAAGTTAATGAGAAAATAGAAGGATAATGATCTTACCAACCTCCAATGCCACAGCTTACCTCCTGCTCAACATCAAGCTTGTTCATCTGAAAATAAACCTTGGAACTTTGCATTCCATAACTTTCTTCGTGGGAAGATGGTACGAACTTCTTCTTCAGCCTTCGCGGCAAGAATGAAAAAGGGCTACTTCCAGATGAAACACGCCGATCTAGACAAAGTGCAGCACCTAGAAAGATTAGCCACTCTACCCCAATGATGATCAAGACGTTTTTCATTCCATTATTACTGGAATTTAAATCCCTCCATTGCATCCCCCTCTTTCCTGTATAAGTTCCACTGAAGGAATACAGCGAAAGGTCGTAAAGCCCACGATAAAGTGAAAATCCAGGGTATAGTTCCATGGCGATTATTGCAGCTTCTGCAACAAAATACTAATCATAACTGTGCAGAGTTTTATAACAAGGTTCTTAGGTTCATGAGAAAATTAGCTTACTTGAAAATGAAGAATTTTGAAGAAAGAACTGGAAAAGGAAGCCGCCCAACAGACCATTTCCAAACACAATCAAGTAACCCACAACTGAATGTTTCAACTTGTGAAAGGTTATTAAACTGTTAAGGCACAACCAATGAAAGATATTTTGCAAAGCTTTTCTCAGACTGAGGGCAAACCTGTAGCAGTCCTCACACATGAAAACCAATCAGCGGCGAGAAAAGCCAAAGCAATTTGCAAGTTTATATACAAGAAATAGAACACGAACTGGATGCAATAATCATTTGAAGAGAAGAATTTTAGTCCTGCAGATCAAAAAGTATTTCTGAGAACATGGAACTCAAAGCTAATTCTTTCATTCCTTCTCATAAATTAAATAGTGTACAGTAGAGATTACCTACTAGGCATCCAAATACTACAAAGCACAGCGTATATAATACGGATAGTGCAAGAAAATAGCAATAAGATATCAACCAATACGGTCCATCACCAAGACCATGCATTTTCATCATGATTCTTAGCCTGTTTTCCTTCTCGTATACCAAGTTTATCAAAATAACCTAGACGAAGCCAAGCCAATAACTATAATGAGCATGCCTAAAAACAAAATAATAATAAAAAGAGAAGAGAATTTAAGAACTACTCACTGGGAAGAGTTGCAGAATAACCCAAGTGAAAAAGAGAGGCCCAAGGATAGAAGAAAAATCCAACCTGAGAACAGCCTCAGACTTTGGCATTTCTTTCACAAACTCAATAGGCATCTGTGTACCTGCTCCGAGAAGGAGTTGAATATACGCATTCGATACCTGCAAGAGCAACAGAAAATTATAGTTGGCGGGGATGGAGTAGAAAGTTTCATAGTCAGGAACTGGGATATATACCCCAGATTGCTTCTGTACATACCAAGTTTACTGAACGAGGCACCCTTGTGAGTGCAGTAGGCTGAGTTGCGCTTTTATCCTTGTATGTAGAATTGTACCATATTGTAACATTGAACAGTCCTCCATTTGAAGTCATAAAATCATAAGCTGCCAAACAATTTGAGGATTCAGGACATTAGAGGGGTAGAGGGTGGCTTTTTCGTGTGGTGTGTTATACAACACTCTCTGACATCAAACCTGTTACATATTCATTGATCTTTCTTGCTGAGTTCCCCTTACGGTAACCCTTGTAAAGCTCGTTATTGATTTCTGCTGAAGTATTGCGCCACAAAAATAAACTCTGAGTGCATCGCAAATCTGCATTCCCACAAAATGGTTTCAGAGAACAGACCTATTCTATAGCAAGTCATAGAAGTTCAGTGGCAGAATCTACCTTGGGATATTGTAGTAAAACCTAAAGGGAGAGAAAACTCTAACTGAGAGTTTGAATCACAGCGAGGTTGAAAATAATCAACAGGAACACCCGAAAAGAGAGCTGGCTCAAGATAATTGAAGTACTGAGGCGATGTCTCAGTACCCTGAAAAGAAAGATATGCTCAGTTGAGCCCAGGGATATCATTACAACACAGGAGGAGTAACGAACCAAGGCATTGTATGCTAAGCTGTAAATTGGATCAGACAGATTCACACTGAAGGGCCTGGCCATCATATTTCCAAGCACACCTAAGATGAGCAGACATTTGGATCATGTAAGCATCAACCTGGTAATCATGATAATGATAATAACAGGATGAAGACACATACGCTGAGCAAATGTCTCGTTACTCCCTGTAATAAGCAGCGTTGCAGGACAAGTTCCTGTACTTCTGCAAGAATCATCAGGCAAGTCCCCATGCGATGAAGAATCTGTACGAACTGCACGATATCCTGGTGCAGGGACTTGGAGCAACACAGGCCATTCGGGAGGATGAGGAATGGCACAGGATCTTACTTGATGCAATGTCGAATATTCAACTCCACATTTTCTAACACACTGACCATTTCCAGCAGTATCCACACATGCACAGCCACATCTGTTTGATGGCTTGTCTAATGCAAGTTCAACCATCCTTTGGATGAGAACAAGCAACACACAGAGCATAAGTGGAATTATGACGAGTCCGAGGTTTGAACTAATGTTCCGCTTCTGCATGAAAAATTAAGTCGCCTCAGAGTACATCAGCATGCGTGGAAAACCAGAAATTACAGTTGAATAGGATTAAGATCACAGAAATCTTTATGGCTTCTGTGATTAAAAAGCTCCATACAAATGTTTTTAATAATTGAAAAATGGTTTGGCTCCCAGTGAAGAAGACATCTGAAAAACAATCAATCTCATTAGAGAACAAGAAAATGAATAGAACAAACTCGCCTGGAAAGTCAGCTTCTTTCTCAGCAAAGCATTGGCCTGAGTGCAAAAGCTCGACATCTCTTCCAAGAGTCTGAAACTTGTGGAAAGTTAGAAGAACTAAAACTACGTAAAAGGTATGTTTTTTAGCACATAATATTTTATACATGAAAAAACTAAAGTCAACACCTACAAAAAAAAACAATGTGGCTTGTGCTCCACCTAGCGTTTATGAAATTAATGGAACTACTTTAACCCAAACCTACTGTCGGATTTTCAACTGTTGTACAGTACTTTTTACCGTTCCCATATGGCAAATACCCCAAGTTTTCAACTCATTACAAATTCGTACACCTGAATAGCAATGGAGTGTAGCCTAATTTTCCTTCTACTTTTTGTTGATAAAGTATTCATGATCAGCTTCCATTGTAGGCCAAGCGTGAAACTCCATTTGTGTGTGTTGTGACATGGGTTTTAGTACAAACAGGATCAATCTTAATGCTATATTGTAGACAAGCAAATTGGATATTACCTAAAAGTCGAAATTCCAAGTGCCTCGGCAGGAACGTCAGCAGAAGATTCCTACAATAAATGACTTGCCCAATCCGCCTCTGCGTTAGTTTCATCTTCTTCCTCTTGACTTTTTAACACAAAGATAGTTTCTTTAAAGAAAATATCAAAATACACAGATCATAAAAGGCTCAACCATGAGTAAATTAAGATCAGGCGTACATGGACAAAATGGGAGAACAAATGATTATCAATTTGGCCCCAAGGGTTTCGTCAAAATACAATTGTGACCACAGCCCGCCAGTGCGGGCCAAATTCAAACCGGCGAACTGCAGTCAGGTTGAGTACGAAGCATCTTCCCTGTTCGCAAGGAGTCGTCGTTCGTTCTTGACACACCAAATGAAGAAATCAGATGACAGAGACACGCTTACGAAGGTTGCGGAAGCGAGGCTAGTATGCGACCGGAAAATATCTCTGCAAAAGGCGAAAATCGACTCCTTGCACACTTCCTACGTGAATCTTTTCGAATCTGCGAAGTCCACTGCCCAGCGGACCACTGAACTTCAAGGCAAAACCTTCTCGTTTCACTGTTCATTTTCTTCCTCCGGACGGCTGCTCTTTTTTTTACTTTCTGAATGCACCGCGTTTCCGCAGAGAAATTGGGAAAGCTTAAAAGCGAATTGAGGGAAGACGAAGATAATCTGGAAGAGGCTCATGCTGGTATTCTTCTACGCCAATTGCGGGAAAAAAAATCTCTTTCAATGTGCTGGGTTTAAATCTCTGCTTCCCGATTATGCTTCAATTAGGTTAATCAGCACCATTGCAGATCAGTCTTTTTTGCTGTTGCAATGCAGCCCTTTCTTTTTCAAGATGAATTGGAAATTTTGTTGTGTATAACAACAATTTTCCTTCTTGTTGCGCATGGAACATCTCATGTGTCCTTGCATATCTCCAGTCAGGGCACGGAAAGAGGCGAAACGAGTAGCAATTGCAGAGTCCCTAGCTGCAATGAAAGAGAAAAATGCTGATTTAAAACGGGTTGTGGAAGAACAGAGAGCAATCAAGAACAAATACGCTGCCCTGATATCCCAACAGTCAGAAGGTGTGCCTGCCTGCAGAACCTTCATGTCATGATATTTGATAAATACTGTACTAGTTTCATCCATTGTAGGTCTCTGAGGTGGGTATAATCTTTCGCTTTTGTCATATAGTGCTGGCTGATTTCCAGGAGAAGTGCAATCAGAGCAAAGAACACATGGAACTGATGGAGGAGGCTATCTCATGGTATAACAGAGCTCTCGGTTTTCGTATTGAAAATGGCCATGGTGAGTGTTTGCTACAGAAGTTGACCCTGATGAGGTTTTGTTTTCTCAACTTCTTTCCTTTTGTCAAGGTGTGAAATTCATATTCACAAACATCAGTCCACAGAACACAGACAAAGAGTGCTCCTTTGTGATTGCTCTGGAGGGCAATACTTACAGTGGTATGTAAGACCATTAGCACCTGTCTCTTGCATTTTTCTTCTAGAGAGCTTCTAACCTGAAGCTGGTGTTTCTCCCCAGTCCTTGAGTGCAATCCATCTGTAGAGACACAAGAGCTTGTGGAAGAGCTGAACAAAAGCAATGACCTCTTCAAATTTGTCAGGATCATGCGACAGAAATTTCAAGAAGCAGAAGGTGCATCCTCACATGTTTAGATCTGGTCATGTTTGCTCATGTTCCTACACAAGATTCACTTCAGGGAAACTTGCTTGTATCCTCATTCGTTAATCTACGAGAACATAAACAATGATGGCTTATTCAGGAATTCCTATCCCCTGCTCATCAAATGAGGCACAGTCTCTGGATGTCTCTCTGGCCACTCCTGTTGTCCAAATCTCAACTGGTCACAGACGGGGGTCTCCATGCAAGATGAAGGGACTTCATTCTACTGAGTCCAAAAGCAGTACAAGGGAGGTGCTTGAAGGCCATGATGTTCGATCACCGGGATCTCGCCGTTCTGCTCGTCTTCAGGGTGCTTGAAAGCATCCACATCCATCCGATTACCACCCTTGAAATCCCCACAATGTTGATGATGGTTTGGAACCAAGGGGCACATCCCCAGCTTGAAATTTCCAGAAATTGTACTCGCAAACTTCAGAGCACTCGATTAATGAACATCAATGCATCAAAGTTTCCGTTGGCAACTTTTGCCAAGTTCCAAGGGCTTGGATACACGGGTCATATTATGGGCCCAAGATAAAGTGGATCCGAAAGTTCTTTCCTCACGGCCCACTGCCACTTGCCGAAGGATAGCCAAACCAGGCAGGACGACTGCGATATACTTAAGACAGCTCAGATGATGTGATCGGATTCATCGTCCAACCCATGATCGATGATGAATGCTTTACTGATAAACAGAGCTTTGCGAAAAGCTGCGCCTTCTTTGGATGGCATCAGTGTCTCGAGGTAAATACAGAAACAAGTTGTATATTGGAACCTGAATATTGTTTTCATTATACTGTTGTCTGCATGATGTTATTGGGCATCCTTCGTGTATGATGAGAGGGAATCAACGATTTCATGACGCTGAAATCGATTTGGACTTCTTTGAAATAAAATTTTAAAAAGTATATGGGATACGGAAAGAAGCTCTGTTAATGTAGTTCTCTGTGATATCGAGAGGAGAAATGTCTGAATACATACATTTTTACATCATCATTATCTGGCTGTCACATGCGGATTCACCAGGTTTTATCGGCTGCTATCTTTTGCCACCGTAAATGCAGAGGAGGTATCAGGCTCCCGGCCTGCTGAGGTTCTTAACTTAGGTGCGCATCCTGATTCCTGAAGCTTTATTATCGATTTTTCAACTGCACTTGTGTCGATATTACCAAGTTAAAGAATCGGTTCCTTACCCTTCTTGGAATGCTTTGGTCTAGAAATTTTTACTCATTTTTATTTTAAGTTATATGAAAGTAACTTAAAAAAAAAAAACAATTCATATGCATGCTCTCCTGAGGGTTATGTGACCTAGTGATCTCCCTTCTAGTCAAGGGAAGTTGGAGTAAATCCTCTAGCTGGAACACAATAGTAGATCCTTTAAACGGAGAATCCTTCATTAAGGTTGCTGAAGTAGATGATAAAGGATTGCAGGTATTTGATTTTTGGCACGAAGCGCCTCAAATAAATTCGTATTAAGTGGATCTCTATTTGTGCAGCACTTTGTTGAGAGCCTCTCTCAATGCCCCAAACATGGTTTACACAATCCCTTTAAGGCCCCAGAAAGGTATACGAGATAAGAGCATTACATGATTAATTTTTTTTATACTGTTCCAGTGTTGCTGATACTTATATGTATAGGTTGCATTGAGAATTTTAACTTAAACCATATTTTCCAGGTATCTCATGCTTGGAGAAGTGTCATCAAAAGCAGCTTACAAGCTTTCCTTACCAGAGGTGATCTCTTGGATTGAAGAAAGTCACGAGCATCTAGCATGTGAATGGCTGTCCTCTCTACATGTGGAGTAACCATGGTTCTTTTCGCTAGTAGGTCTCTAACTTCTTTGCCAAACTGATTCAACGAGTGAGCCCAAAGAGTTATCAGCAGGCTCTTGGTGAAGTTATTGTCACTCAGAAGTTTCTGGAAAATTTCAGTGGCGATCAGGTAATCATTCGCCACCACCGGAACCACCACATCGTCTGCCACTCATTTCCATCTTATATTAAAAAACTTTTTTGAGTATTTTGTGCAGGTCCGTTTCCTTGCTAGGTCATTTGCCGTACCTGGAAATCATCTGGGCCAGCAAAGTCATGGTTTTAGGTGGCCTTATGGACCCGTAAGTTCATGTGCAGGGAATACTAGTTGGAGGGTTGATGATCAAAGCAGTATATGAACCAAAAACTGCAAAAAAAATTTTTAATAGGGATGGCTGTAAGGTGATATTGACAGTGGAACTGCTTTTCTAGGTTGCGATCATTACTCCTTTCAATTTTCCTTTAGAAATCCCTGTACTTCAACTAATGGGCGCTTTGTATATGGGGAACAAGCCACTTCTCAAAGTTGACAGCAAGGTGAATATCTCATATGGCTGGTGTGTTTTTATCAACTCTGATTATGTTTTGGTATACACGAATACTTTATCCTATTTCTTTATCCTATTTTCTAGGTCTGCATAGTGATGGAACAAATGCTCCGCCTACTCCATGAATGTGGTTTGCCTGCTGAGGATGTTGATTTTGTCAATTCTGATGGCATGGTTATGAATAAGCTTCTGCTCGAGGTGCTCTTTTCTTATTTCCACTAGTGGAATGGTATTCTTCTGCAGGCACAATCTATACATTTCTACTGTCTCAGGCGCAACCTCGCATGACTCTCTTCACCGGAAGCTCTAGAGTTGCTGAGAAGCTGTCCGGAGACTTGAGGGGTAGAATCAAGCTGGAAGATGCTGGATTTGATTGGAAGATTCTTGGCCCTGACGTCCAAGAGGTGGTTCACTTCTCATGCTTTATCTTGTCTTCGCATCAGTTTTACTTGGAGTATATTTTACCAGGTGGATTATGTTGCCTGGGTTTGTGACCAAGATGCATACGCATGCAGTGGTCAGAAGTGCTCGGCGCAGTCAATTCTCTTCATGCACCAAGTACGACTTTTGTTTCCCAACTACTGCAAAGTGAAAAAATGAGAGATGTACGATAAAATGCATTATATCGCTGCTCATACCTGTGCAGAACTGGAGTGAAAGTTCCCTTGTGCGGAAGTTGACTGATCTCGCCTCTAGGAGGAAGCTCGACGATCTAACTGTTGGCCCTGTTCTGACTGTAGGTTTTATTACTACCCCAGAAACTAAAACAGAGAATTCAGTCGACTCACTCTACCAGTTGTGGTTTTCTCCTGCAGATCACAACGCAGAGAATGCTTGATCACTTGAAGAAGTTGCTGGAGATCAAGGGAGCGAAGCTCCTATTTGGTGGGAAAGCTCTGGGAAACCACTCCATTCCAGCCATATATGGCGCCATTGAACCCACTGCTGTTTTCGTGCCACTGGAAGAGATCTTGAAGGATGAAAACTACGGACTCGTGACTAAAGAAATCTTCGGACCATTCCAGGTATGAAACCAAAGAATCTTCCTCCGGCATTCGTCTCGCACAATGCAGGCATGACGTTAAGCACCTTTCCCGCAGATCATCACGGAATACAAACACCAGCAGCTTCCGTCGGTGCTCGACGCGCTTGAGCGTATGCAAGCGCATTTAACCGCCGCAGTAGTTTCCAACGACCCCTTGTTTCAGCAGGTACCCAAACGGACGAAGTGCTTCTTCATTCTTTTTCTTTTTTTGAGGTATTGATGGTCCGAATCCACAGGAGGTGATCGGAAATTCAGTGAACGGAACGACGTATGTCGGTTTGAGAGCGAGAACGACAGGAGCTCCTCAGAATCATTGGTTTGGGCCCGCCGGAGATCCTCGAGGAGCCGGAATCGGGACACCGGAGGCCATAAAACTCGTGTGGTCTTGCCATCGAGAGGTTATATATGACATAGGCCCCCTGCCGGTCAACTGGACCACTCCCCCTTCCACCTGAGAATGGAATTTCAGGTTCCATTTGCGGAAATATTTCACAGAATGTTGTTGACTCGTTCGGAGACAAGGAATAAATAAATTCCAGAGAAATTATAATGAATTTATTATTCGACTTAATTATTTTCATTACATAAAATAATTTTTTATTATATTTTTAAATTATTATTTAAACGAATTAAACTCATTTTTGATTTAATTATAATTGAATCGGATTTTAAAGGTTGATTGCCAGTATGGCCCAGGCCCACGTGTGATTCTTTTGATGGGCTGGCCGGCTCCCCTCAATTTAGAGGTGTAAACATTGGAAAAGAAGACTCTGCAATCTGTTGCAGTATTTCTTCTCGTGTTGGAAGGCTTCGTCGAGGGAGGGGATTTTCGAGGGATGGAGTACAATACTTGGCGCCCATGGCAGCCGTCCGGAAGTTTCTGCCCCGTTTGTTCAAACTCTCACTTTCCGTTCTGTCCGCCTCCTCCACCCATCCAGCAGTACTACAGGCCTCCTCCTCCGCCCTTTCCATCGGATCAATTCTTTCCCGGTGCAGTGCCCGCGCCACCTATTCCGTACAATCACTATGCCCACCATCCCCCTGTGAATCCTTATCCTCCATCAGCCGTGTATCCTTCGCCGCGACCCTGGAACGCCCACTCAACTCTAGGTGGTGATTATGGGAATTCCAATTGTGAGGTGGATGTTGAGGGGGTAGTCGTATTGGTGTGAAGAGAATGCGTCTTGAAACATTTGGCGATGATGCGAGGAGATTAAGACTGGTTCGCGATCATGGGGTTAAGGGGCATAGCATGAACAGGAACTACAATGGTGGAGAGCATGCCTCTGTGTGCAATTCTTCCATTTCAGTTGCACAGCAGCACAATCTTGGAGACAGGGATAAGGTGATTGCAGGTAGTACTAATGCTCATGGAATAGATGGATTGAAAATGTTGGATCCGTCAGGTAGGAATAATGCGAATCTCGCTTCTGAATGTGCATCTTACGCGGATACGAGGCAAAGAAATTCATCTGGAAACTGGGACTTTAACAATCAAGGTTTTCATTCCAATATGCCTAATTCAGCTACGTATGCTTTCCAAAATAATAAAACCTATATGCATCCGGTGAATGAACACCCCACACAATTTGCTTCTCCCATACCGTCTCTTTCCGTCGAACCATCAAGATATCCTTTCCCTGGTAATACTGGTTCATTGAAACCTGGACCTAGGGCCTTATTCCCTGTTGTTCTGGATTCTGGAGCATCTCATGCGTCGCGTGGCATAGCCTCTGAAGCCACTGGATCAGCTTCCTTACACTATCCTAGCCCAGGAAGTACTCATTCTGGTGTTTTCCGTGCTAAGGTTTGCTGCTTACTGATAATTTGCATGCCATGGAATTTAAGTTTTTAGGCTTGATGAATACAATTTCTAGTGATATGACAAGGTTACTGTGCATTCCAAGTTTTATGTTTAATACTTTTTCTTTCAGGAAAATCAAGGCTTAAAACTTGCTTCTGCTGATAATATCAAGAGCGAGACAGCAGAGCTTTCTTCCAAGCTTGCCCCACTCGGCAGGCCAACACTCGTTGATGCCTCTCATATATTAAAGCATCCATATCGTGCTAACGGGCCAGATAATATTGTTATAATCCTGCGTGGGCTCCCAGGTTATTGTTAGATATTTTCATTTACAATTTTTTTTCCTGTTTCCCCTATCATACTTACTATATCATCTATTGGTTTATGGATTTTGCACGCGGATTTCAACTGTGACCGCTGTTTTATACATTTTTGGCTCTATCAGGTGCATTTCTGTATGTCTGAGTAATGAGATGATCTTGATAATTCAGGAAGTGGAAAAAGCTATTTAGCTAAAGTTTTGCGTGACCTTGAGGTTGAAAATGGTGGCTCCGCTCCAAGGATTCATTCCATGGATGAATATTTCATGAATGAAATCGAGAAGGTTCTATGATTTGCATCCTTTGTTGCTTTTTTAAAGTCGCAGAAACATTTCTTTATGTTTCTTTTACAGTGCGTTATCTTAATTTTGAGGTTTTGACCTTTTTCATGGCATTATTCAATAAATAAGATGCCTTTTTTTTCAAACTTGTAGGTTGAGGAGAGTGATAAATCCAGTATTTCTGGTACTAGTAGGACCAAAAAGCCTACTAAGCAGAAGGTCATGGAGTACGTATATGAACCCGAGATGGAAGAGGTACAATAAAGGTTTTGTTATAAGTTATTGACATTTAGGGTCCCGACCTGTTAAATTTCTGCAAACCAACGCGCGAGTAGCAAAATTTTTTTCATCACATAAAAATAACCTGTAATGATGTGTGCTTGTTTTACATAGGGCAAGTACTCATGTCATGCCAGCATATATATTTTTGAGTGTAATATGCTTCTTTTTGAAAAATATCATCTTTTATAAAAATACACGTGAGTGATGAAGTCACTTGATTCTTTGATTAATCTTATATAGCTCTCTGATTTTGTAACTTTCAGGTCTACCGATCTAGCATGTTGAAGGCATTTAAAAAGTCCCTTGATGAGGGAGTGTTCCCTTTTGTTATTGGTATGGGTGTTTACTTTAATACTGTATACGATTTTGATGTGCAGTTCATTTATAATCATGAGTGTTTCTCTGTGCTTATGATATCCTTTTCGGGATTCGTTTTCTGTATTCTTCATAGATGTAGTTGAAATTTATAATTGATATGTGACCATCCTTGCCCCAAAAAGATTAAATTAGAAAAAGTTATTCTGTAAGTCAAGTCGACCATGAGTTTGACTAACTCCAGATGCAGTTTATATAGCTATATTGACCCATTTGTTGGTGGTATTTGTTCCTCATCTTAGTGGATGACCGCAATCTGCGGGTAGCTGATTTTGCTCAGTTTTGGGCAACTGCAAAGGTATACACTCCACTCCTATTTCAAGGGGGGTTTCTGCCAGTCTTGTTATCATACATAGGATTAGGATTTTTTATTTTTGCAAATTATTCCCCCTCTTTTGTCAGGTAACCATGCATGCTATACACCAATTGGCTGTAGGAAGAACGAGCCTACTATTACTATATTGTGTCTTTCTACAGTATTTAATCACTGTTTGCATCTTCCAATAGGGTGCTTTTTTTAAAAAATCCTTTAACACATACCATTAGATGTCCTTTAATCATCCTCCACAACTCTAACCTTACTCCCTTCCTGTAACCAAGCAGTGGGAAGGATGAAGCCTAGTGTTTTCTCTTTGCTCCCCATTTAAGATTTCTGATAATCTATCTTATGTATGTTTTTATAGGATTAACTGATATTTAACTTTTTGTCATTTAAAAATGGTAGGATGTTCCTGTAAACGTGCAATAACCATCATTTACAGCGATCTTATGCTTGATAGATTAGATTTAAAGGACTTATTTGTCATAAAACATTTCCAGTGTGATCTGCCCAACCACTTTTCAACGTATTTTTCCATTTATAGTTAGCAATTTATGACCTTCTCCATTCATAATTATGAAATACAACCTTTTTCTTGTGAACACTTCCTGCAGTGTATTTTTCTGGGGTTCATATGTTTATAGTGTGGGAATGTGACATCTGTGTCTGTTTTGTACCAAGAATTCTATTGATGACCTCCCATGAACATGCTGTTATGTTGCTTCTTGTGCTTGTTATCTCATTACTCTGCTTCATTCATGTGATGGATAGAATCCTGCTTATTAGTTTCATGCTTCAGCATGAATACTCTGCTTATTACTCCTTTTCTTTTCCCAGAGTTCGGGCTATGAGGTCTATTTACTGGAAGCAACCTACAAGGACCCAGCAGTGAGTTTTTTTCGTGCTAATTGTGCTTTCAAATTTTTCTCCCATACTGAAGAGTTCAGTTATTTTTTTCAGATGTCTAACAAATAAGAAATTGGGATGGGTTTATCTTTAGTCAGTTGAAATACTTTTAGCGAAAGAAAATACTGAGTTTTCTTTGATGAAGGGATGTGCGGCAAGGAATGTTCATGGTTTCACGCTGGAGGACATACAAAAAATGGCTAACCAATGGGAGGATGCATCTTCCTTGTATATGAGACTAGATGCCAAGGTATGCATGTTTCTTTTGTTTCTAAGTTTTAACTGATACAAGAATAAAAAACAATTATTGACATAATGATAATTTTATGAAGTCCAAACTCCTAACATCAAGGTTTGTATATGGCAGTCACTGCTTCATGGTGATTCTTTGGAGGGAATTGTATTCAAGAGGTAATTGGTTTTTTTTTTTTTTCCTTCACGTGTTGATCTTGGGAGTGCACAGTTAAATTGATTTATTCTGTATGGCAATGTATTAATTTTTTTGAACATTATGCTCTTTTATATTTTGCTACTCCCTGATTATAATTCTGGGGTTTTCATGTGATATGCTCGTGGGAAATCATAATGGTTCGCACTTGCAGTCTCTATGTACTGTTTTCCTTGTCATGTCTGTCTTATCTAGTTTTTTTAGTTGAGCTTGAAAAGTACGCATACCTAAGAAGTCAGAATGCATGTCATTTTCCATCTTCACTTATCATATATAGCCTTGAGTATTCGTTATTGATTCAGGTTGACATGGATACAGAAGAAACAAATTGTAGTGATGAGCTTGCTGACTCCGGAGGTACAAAGAACGATTATTCTGGAGCGCCCACTGAAGCTGAAGTATCCAGTAATGGTATATATTCGGATGAGTAGTTTATCTTTGCGTTGGAGATTCTCCCTCTATAACATTGTCACACGTGCACACACATTGCATAGCACAAAACCTGCACCGTATGTGCACTTTGAGATAGAAAAATTACCTCCAGTGGAAATCTGTCCCGTATATCATTCTCCAATTCTAATGTAATACCTGCTTTTTTTAAATAAACTAGGTATATTAAGAGGGGAATTTGTTGAAGACAATACAGTGGAACCCGTGAAAGAATTGGAAGAGAGTAAATGGTCAAATGATTTGGATGATGAAGTTGCCGATCATACTGAAGCAGCAGTTGGAAGCTCAAGTACCATCTCCATTGTAACGAAACATTTCGGCAAGCAAGGTAAATCTGTGCGTTGGGCTGACCAGGTAAAGCTTTTGACACTGTTCTGTAGAGATGATTGCCTGCTAATAGATTATGCTTGTGTGCCACTCATCATTGTTTCTCGTGTGCCAATGCTGCCGATCTGCATATGCGATTAAATCATCTTCTGTTGCATCGAGTTTGCATCACATGCTTCTTCCTTTGTAATGCACAACAACAAGCCTACTAGGTACCTATCCGTGTTGGTTTTTCAGAACGGCAGCATTGGCTTCTCAATAGGTGCTGGAAAGGTGGCGTACGTGTCTCTGATGATCGGCCCTGGTTCTGGATACAACTATGTAAGATGCTTGCCCCATCACTGCTTGATTTGTGGGTTGTGTTATTTCGTTCTTGTGTAGTTATGCTGCAATTTAATTCGTTGGTTACAGAAGTCGAATCCATTGCCAGAGGAAGAGAAGTTGAGTTGGAGGAATGTGGAATCGAGAAAGCAAAGTGTGTTCCAAGATCAGCTGCGCGCTGAGCGGGAGTCATTCAGAGCGGTGTTCGACGAGAGGAGGCACCATCGTTTCACTGCAGAGGACGACCAGTCGTGAGACGAGGCACCGAACCCTAAACGCCTTGCAAGTCCGGTGCGTCGTGTTGTATTTTTGGTCGTGCCCGGTTATGCGGCTGCCGGCGGCATGGGATGGAAATGGGATTGCTGATTGCTGTAAGCAATATTATAATATACAAGGAGCTGTCTTGGGGGAAAAAGAAAAAAAGATGAAAATGATCGCTGCGAATGGCTATACTCTTATATTAATTTACATCCGTCAAACACATTATCAAATTGATTTTATTTAAAATTTAAGAAAATTATTTTAAATGTAAAAAAAAAGTTAAAATTACAATTTAAGTACGATTACCATCATTTTTTTGTATTTAGAATTATTCTAATACAACAATTAAATTTACTGCATTTTTAATTATTTAATATGTATATATAAATAATTACGCCGAAAAGCCTCTTTTTGGGTTTCTTTATTTTTATTTTTTATTTTTGTTTCCCTAGAATCTTCAGTCGACATATTTAAAGCGAAACCGAAATGGAAGAAAGACAGTTGAGGAGGGAAGAGGAAGGCCCCGCCACCATCCCGCGGAGATTGAAAGGGATCGGAGAAAACGATGAAGCTGCACGGAAATTTGCAGGATTTTGAAGTTTGAATCCTTGGTGATAGGAAAGGAAAAAATGCCGATGAGCAGATACCAGATAAGGAGCGAGTACGGTTTATCCGATCCGGAGCTGTACCGCGCTGCCGACAAGGATGATCCCGAGGCTTTGCTCGAGGGAGTCGCGATGGCCGGATTGGTTGGCGTGCTTCGCCAGCTTGGAGATCTGGCTGAGTTAGTTCGTGTATTATTGAATTCGTTGATAGGTTTTTTATACAAGGATTGGTTAATTTGAGAGTTTGGATTTTCTCTCGTGTTGTACTTTCAACTCATGCCGCAATTCGTATCCATTTTTGAACTTCCAACAAATTGAACTTCTTAATATGCATGTGAATTAGATGCGGTTAGTCTTGCATTTAGTTTTCTTTATAGCTTTAGGTTTTAGGAGATTGCGTCGGAGTTCTTGAGTTGCAGTGGTTAAAAAATTTAATGAGGTTTCTGGTTTATTTTTGCTTTTACCTTTCCGATTTTTGTGCTCCCTGCCTATTTCTCCAGTGTTGCTGTATCTTGATACTAATGCGTGCTCTTGATGACAAGACACTTGGAAGCTATCTTTGATTTGTCATTGTGGTTCTTCAAGGTTTGCTGCAGAAATTTTTCATGATCTGCATGAAGAAGTCATGGTGACTGCTGCAAGAGGGCATGACATAATGATCCGGGTGCAGGAACTTGAGGCCGAGGTTCCTTCCATTGAGAGAGCATTTCTTTTCCAGACTGATCATTCATCTTTCTTCTATAATGCTGGTATTTTCCTTTTTTCTGATTCTTGTTATTAAACCCACCAACCGCCTTTAGTTGTTTTCTAGGATGTATCTTTTTCATGAATACCTCGTTTTGCCCCATGATAACTGTTTTCTGGCACTTGTAAGATTTACTGATTATCAAGCACTCTGTTCTGTAAGTTAGTATTTTCCTCGAATAGTTTCTCAACATAAGTTTCTTCTCAAGCGGTTCTTTATAGTTTCTCTTGTTTCAATGAGTTGACTCTTGCAAATAAAAGCATTATGTTCCAGGTGTTGATTGGCATCCCGAGTTTAGGGAAAATAAGAATCATGCAGCATTTGAGGATATGCCTAGATTCGTTATGAATTCCTATCAAGATTGCAGAGGACCTCCTCAACTGTTTCTTCTTGACAAGTATCATAAGCTCTTCACCAATTTGTTTTCTGTTACGAAACTGCTGTGGCATCCCAAAACTCAATGGTTGCTTTTAGGTATGATACTGGGGGAGATGGAGCATGTCTAAAACGTTACACTGATCCCGCTTTTTTCAAAGTAGCAACATCAAGGAGCAGTACTGATGGCCTGTCAAATAACAAGACCCGAAAAGCAAAGGTATGACAGTTGAAATTGAAATGCACATAACCAAGCAATGTTTAATTAAGAAAAATATGGGTTCCTAGGCATCTGAAATTTTTCCAAGTCAAACTATTACTATTTTTTGTCATCTTATCTTTACATGTATTAATTTCCATTGTGATGCTACCAACCTAATCATTTTTTTGATCTCCATTTCCATTTATTATCCACATAAAGCACAAAAGAGGGCCACATTTAGATAATGGCGCTGCAGCTGTTGCTCTAATGCAGTCCAATCCAAAGTGAGACTATCCTATTTTGCTTCACATACCTTTTCTTGCTTAAAGTTTGAAATCAGATGTCACAATTTTTTTTTTTTGGTTGGTATAGACTCCATCAGCTCTTTCTTGAGGAGCCCATTAATAAAACTGTTCACAAGCCCGGTCGTGTGAAACTGAAAAAGAGGCTCAATGGGTTTCCCTTTGATACGAAATCTGGAAAGAGTTATATGGAAAAGTTATTTATCACTCCTGTGGAGCATGAGATGCATTTTAGAGTCTCCAGGAGCTCGCCACTGCGGTTGCCTACTAATGTTTGTAGTGAATTTGATCCTGAAATTCCTGAAGTACGACCAGTCAGTCCTCTCAGGAAAATAACTCAGAGAATAAAAAGTTGTCCGCAACCTGATGAAGCAGGAACAACGCAGAATGAACTCATGTATGTCAATAATGATGCTTCTACTGATGAAACATGTCAGGGCTACAATTTACTTACCACAGTTGATGAGAGCAGCGAAACAGATATACATTTGGATGGTGCAAGACAACAGGCGGACAGCATGATATGTGTGCCGCTTGACACTGCCAGTGGTATAGATGATAATCCTGCCACACCTCCACTTGTGGAGTTGGGAGGGGAAAACCATGACCTGCGACTGAAGAATGATTGGAGCTCCTCGTTCTTTCAGAGGCAATTTTCTGTCTCAAATCTCGAAAATTGTTACTCCCAGCCATCAGATTCTCACGCTATTACAAGTTCATTTAATTATGAAGACGAGAGCTATCCAGCAAGAAATTCTAACTTTATATCTACTCTCGTGAAAAGGACATCAGTGAGAAACTCATTCACAGACAGAACTTCCCTTGAAACGGTTAAGAAAAGTTGTTCAGCAGATGAGTTTCTAGAATCCTCTGTCTCTCATGACAATTATCAGAACATGGTCGTGCTTAACAACAGCGGGCACAATGTTGAGCTGCTGGATATGGTCCCCATGAGCAATGATCCCTTGTGTAGTTTACCGCATTCTGACTCAGAAGAAGTTTCCAGTGAGGTTCAATCAAAGGGATGCATGTCAAATGAAGTCGCTTCTGTCTTGGACCCCATAAAGGAGAGTGGCCTCATCTTGGGTTCTACTTCTACTAAAAACAGGAGTTCTGATATGCAGCTGCAAGCGAATTCTGGCATACTGAACGAATCAAATTCTGTGAATTCAGCCAGTACATCTGTGGTGTCAGAGTATAATTCGGTTTCATCAACATCTCATTCACTTCGTGAAGATAACGATGACCAAGAGGTTTTGAAGCCAATGAAGAGCTCTCCTCTCTTGTCCCACACTTGTGATGTTCTTCATCAGAGTATAGTTGACAGTGAAGAAAGAATTCTTTCCTCTAAGATGGTCGGGGTGGACGTGGTGTTGACATTCAAGATTGTTCAGCAATTACAGCTTGCAAGTACACTGAAACAGGCTTTGATGGCAATAGCACACAATTAACAATCCGTATTGGAGAAACGCTGGAAAATCTATCGTATTCTGAGGGCTTGAATGGTCTTTCTGCTTCTCAGGATTGTTTTTCTCGTGCTGTGGAGGCCTCCACTGATTTTATTGAGTCATGTTCACCACATTCAGAAATTGACTCTAATGATACCCTTCCTTATGCACGTGATACATATGATGGTCAGGAGACACATGCTGTTACTCGAGATAATTTTCTTGTATCACCCTTCTCTTCTGGAAGTGAAAAGTCCCGGAGCAATAGAGAAACAGATGTTATTTTGAACAATGGTTTTGTGGATTTTGACAAACCATGTACTCCCCTTTGCAATTCTATGGATATTGCAGGGATGTCCAGGATAAAGGGAAAGGACGCCATCGAAGCAAATAGAAATTCCCCAGGGTTTGACTTGACTGAGGCTTCCGGCCCAGCTGATGCAGAAGTTTCTAGTTATTCTATAAGAGAGAATTCCATATTGCCTGTTGAACCAGAAGATTTTGCTGCAAATCCTGTTTCTAGGTTTTCAGATGTAGGCGGGGATATTCTTGCTGGTGACTATAGGCATCCTCAAATGAACCATCTTTCCAATAAATCTGAAGTAATTGAGAGTTCTTGTAGGGACCGTGCTGATAGCAGGTTCACTGAGTGGAATAATTATAGTACGGTTGCTACAAATGATAATAGTGATTTCTCATGCAGCGAAACTAATATCAGGAATTTAGTATATGTTGAATCTCCTGATGCTCTGGATTCTAACCTTGATACTGTAATTGAAAACTCATGTGACCACATGGATGCTACCTCAAGTAAGCAGCACCATTTCTTGGATGAAGGCCAGCATTCCTTGCTGCAGAGTGCTCAGCAAAGTGAAATATATTATGCTGACACTTTATGTGTTAACGAGGGTACTGTGATACAAGAAGGGCAGAGCTCACCTCCTTATCATCTCGAGAACAAGATCATTTTTTCAAGTGAAACCCATGGTCGAACTTCTGTTTTGGAAAATCAAGGAAACATGGTCAAAAACGTCCCTGGATTTCCAAAGGAAACATCAAATTTCGCTTCCCCGCTCCGTGATGAAGATAAGGTCACTTTAAATGAAACACCACCTCTCCCTCCTTTACCTCCTTTTAAATGGAGGGTGGGAAGGCTACCACATTTCCCTGTAGGTAGCAGAGAGCTAGCCAATGACAACAGGCCACTCTCTGCAGAAATATTCATGCCTTCTCCATCTTGTGATGCAATGTCTTTGGGTGAAGAGATTAGCTGTTCTACTCATTCGGTTGATGTCAGCTCACAGGTTCAGCCGAGGTCTCCTGTTTCCGGGCCCAGCTTGATTCACACAACATTCCCTCATCATCCACCAGTGATCGAGCCAAGGGAGCAGCAACAGCTTTCCTACATGGTTGGTGAGGTAGGGAAACAAAGCAAGTTCCTTCCTTCAGAAATCACCATTCCTGATAAATCTAGTGCTGCGTCAGAAGAGGAGAGCATTAACCAAAGTTCCTCACTTTCCGAGGCTACCTCAGTTCATGCCCTTGATCTAACACCAGAAGCGGAAAGCAAGGAGCAACAGCACTCTTTGGTGGTGATGAAACAGGCAGTAAATCATGAAGAGTCAGTCCCTGCAAAAATATCCATGCAAGCTGCATCTGGTGATGCTACAGCTTCCATTGAAAAGATCAGCTCTTCTGCAAGTCATCTTTCATCAGATATGAAATTTAAAGAAGGGAATGCTGAGCAGGGTTCATCTGCAGATGCGGAATTGGACAAGACCCCGTGCTCTCCAGAAGTTTTCACCGTTGCTGTCCGCGGTGTTGCTACCACATCTCTAGTTGAACATGGAAACTGTTCTGCAGCTCCAGTCATCCCTGGAACCAAATCAAAAGAAGAGAAAGCCGAAAAAAGCTCAGCTGTGGAGGCTGACTTGATCCACACACATCCCCGGCCAGAGATGGAAAGCAAGAAGGTTCCTGTCGATACCTCAGATGTTGTTGATGAAAACGCATATGAGGGAGTGGCGAATAAAGGAAAACTGCCGCGGCCTCGTAATCCTCTGATTGATGCTGTTTCTGTTCTCGATAGGAGCAAAGTGAGTTTCCTCGTATCTTTTTGCTATCAGTCATTAAGACCCTATCAACACGTCTGAATCTTGATACTCAACATTACCTCGCAGCTACGCAAAGTATTACAGAATGATGGAGCTCAGGCGCCCAAGTTACCTGAAAGAGACTCACTCTTGGAGGAAATAAGGACTAAGGTACTCACCAACTGAAACCACACTCACATTTACGCTCTTCTGACCCGCGTTCCGCGTGGTTGCAGTCCTTCAATTTGAAACCTGCAGTGGGATCCAGACCCCGAGTCGAACCTCCACGAACCAATCTCCAGGTCGCTGCTATTCTAGAAAGAGTAAATACGATCCGTCAGGTGTGCACACCGTTTCTTCCTTCCTATAACAATGAACCCTTCTTCAACCATCATCCTCTCTCTTGAAAAATGTATCCACATCCTTCTACTGAACAAATGAAATGCTGCTGCTTCTGCTGCTGCAGGCGTGCGCAGGCAGTGATGAAGATGAGGAAAACTGGAGCGACTCGTGATGTGGAAAAACACAGGGAGTAGACAGGGCAGGCAGGGTAAAGGGTAAAGTGTGAAGTTATGGAATCATTCTTACGGTGTTGTGTTTGTAAATACAGTTGAAAGCAAAGCTGCATGTCGAAGCAACACTCCCGGAATCAGAAGGGCGTGTCTGTTTCCAGGTAAACAGTAGATTGATTGTGTATCGTGAAATTTGCTTTTGGTGTTAACCTTCTGGCGAGAAAAAATTACAGTGATTGCGTGGCTGCAAATTATTGGCTCTGCTGTCTTTTGTCAGGAAGCAGGGAAAGCTTTTGGCGATTGTTCTAAAAAACAGCCAGGTTACACTTAACTTGATGAAAATGATAGAATGGATATGCTCATTATGAGAAATAGCCGCACATGATAAAATCTGAAAGCATGTCATTTTTGCTTTGGGGGAGGTTAGATTAAAATAATATTATTTTATGTTCTTAAATCAAACATCAAGTTTATTTATGCATGTTGTTAATTCATGTTTACTAAAGATATTATTTTATGTGAATAATGAAATAAATATTTATTTATAGAATCTATTGAATATATTTTTAATTTCAATCATAAAATATGTATTTATGAAATATACTTATCAATTAATAAAATTAATCATTAAAGTACCTTAAACAAGATAGCTTAGAAGGGAAAAAAAAAATGGATTGAACCAACAACAAATGATAATAGATACACCGGCAAGACGTGGGCGACCAAAATTCAGTTCAAATTCAAAACTTGGACTCGAAGTAGCTGCCCGACGGGGACGCGACGACCATGGAGGAGAACCAAGTTCTTCTCATTACAAATGACTGACGCTAACATTAAATAACGGGGCCCAACCCCCTCCAGGCAACCGCACTTGCATAAGACATGCTGCCGTCACCTGGAAGATCCCTCAGCCCTGAGTCGAAAACGCACGCGAGATCATCCCCTGCGCCCACACAGCCGTTTCCTTGAGCTGTTCGTCGTCCGATTGAAGGCCTTCATTCAACAAGTCGGAGCAGAACTTGGTGTCCTTGAAGAGCCCCTTGATGTTCGGCCCCAGGGCGTCTGCCAAGTCGCCCAACACCGCAACGGTCGCCTTCGTCACGCTCTCGTCCCTGGAAGCAACCAAGACAAGACACCAACCAGTTAGAACCAGGAACATATAGTTGTAGTAGTACACGTGATTGATATGTGGTAGAGAGGAGCCAGAGAGGCAGCCAGCCACCTTTGTTGATCCCTAGCAACTAACTCAATGAACTGGAGGAGGTGAGTCGCATGGGGCAGCATCAGCTCAGCCCTCGAGTTCTTGAACCCTTGAAGAATTCCAGAGTAGGCCTCGAAGATGCTGCGCCTGAGCTGGTTGCAATAGTCCACCATCTCCTCATCACCATTGCCCATATGCGCACACACTTCTGATGCGCTTTGCATCATCGGCAACGCATAGTTGATGTACTTCTCAAAATGGGGACCGATCGCCAGGGCGATGTCTCCGAAGCAGGAGAAGATGGGAGGCTTTACCGACCGGTGCAATTCAGCGCTCGAAAGATCCTTCAGAAGAAGGGTCATGATTCCGTCGCAGAACGGAAGTATCTTGTCATCCAACGCACGGCATATGTCCCCAACCACTCCGACCGAGATGGCACAAACTTGGTACTCCTCAAAGTTCTGTAAACCCATTTCCAAATACTTGTAGAACTCCTGCATGTACTTCAAAAATTCCGAACCTACGGCGTATGCCAACGCACCAATCGCCAGCATAGCTTCTTCGTGAACCGTAGAACTATGGCAGGCAAACACCTTTAGGAACAGCACCATGATTTGGTCTGCTACCTGCAGTAAGCTGGGCTTGGTATCATCAACGCTACTAAGTTTCTGAATGATAACCTGGAGAGAACCACATAGAGAAGCTTGCAGGTCCCCTTGCTTTTCCTTGTTCTCCAATGATAGAATTTGGAGACTGAACGTCTGCTCCAATTTGGACATGATGGCAGTTAAAAGATTGGAAATTATATGCGACGTCTCCGAAAGGTTTGCACACCTCACAACCTCGTTCAGGGTCTCGTATGCTGAAGACCGTAATTTAGAATCACTTCCATCTGTTCGGTCAGCGGTAGATAGTAAACTACTAAGGATGTCTGGAATGTATGGGGTCAGGAGGGAAGAACTGGGACCGGAATCCTCGTATCCTTGTGCAAGAAAATAGATAGCACCGCAGACCTTTTCGGCGACACGTGGAGTATCTTTGATACTTTCCAATAACACCACCAGAATCCGCTGGAGATTAGCAGGAGTGATCACAGAGAAACCAGCGGCTGGTGAATGTAGCAACTCAAAGATACGACTGAGGGTCCATGCAGTGGTATCCTTGACGTGACTGTTTTCATCCTTCATTGCATTCAGCAGAAAGTCCAAGCCAGCATTCACCATCGGTGATAGCTTCTCAACACTTGGTCCCTCAAGAATAGAACCGAAGGCATAGGTAGCTGCCTCCCTTGATCGCCAGTCGGTCTTTGAAATATTTGCTTCGACGAAGGGCATTACAAGAGGTACAACAGCATCACCAGCGGTTCTAGAAACAAGACAAAGGCACGTTCCACCCGCCATGGAAATATTCCAAATTTCATCCTCCTGATCGTGGTCCTCATCCTGTTTCAGGAGAGTCTCCAGCAACATAGGCACCAAGGTTGGAAGCGCCTTTACAATAAATTGAGAATGGGGAACAGTTGAATCTCCAGATGAGCCAACTGCATACTCTTCTTGCAGATCTAATTCTTCATCACAAATAGAGCTCCAAAACTCTATAGCTTGAAGAGCTACAGGCTCTTCATCTCCTTTCACTGCATTCGATGTAAGCTCAAAGAGCTTGTGCATGTAAGGCTGAAGAACTGCATAGTATGTAGACGCAATTGAGACGAGGCACTCAAAAGCAGCCTGCCGGATGTCTGCCTCTTTTGCGGAGGCAGCTTCACATATCACCTTCATTATATAGTTTCTCTCCATCTCGTTATTGAAGTTGGTGCGAGCAAAATCAAGAGCGTTACACAGTGCTTTAGTGGCAGCAAGACGGACTTCATGATTTAGCTCTGACACATTCATTCCCTGAACAACAGCCGTAAGGATAGCATTTACTTCATCCTGGACCAGATCATCATCAGTTATCTCCTCACAAACATAGCCAAGACACTCCATGGTAGCTTGCTTCAGTAATGAGGGGCTCTCTGGCCGAGTCATATTAGTAAGCAGTGATCCAACAAGTTCTGGCCATTCCTTCCGCGGAATTTCGATTGAAGCTATCTTAGCAACCACCTGAGCGGCAGTATGGCTTGCCTCTCGCACAGAAGAACCAAGGGTTTTTAAGAGAGAACTTTTAATTTGCGTTTTATGAGAAATTTCAATCCCAACCCATTGCTGCACAAGATGATCTTTTCTTGAAGCTTCTTTGGCGTCTAGAGAATTCTTTAGGATAATACCAGCAAGTCGACGAGACTCAGGAGGCTTTCCATCATTTGAGAGCTCAACTGACAATGACAGAAGAAAACCTGGAAGGTTTTGATCACGGAACTGACCAAGGATTGTCTCCGCATCCGTACGAGTTTTCGGATCCGGTGATTGAGCAGATAACAAGTACTGCGTGATCTCCAACGCCATTTTTTGCTGCAAAAAACATACGCATCTGTTGTAATCGTCTTCCATATTACTTCACATTTTCAGCCAAAACAAGCACAGATGACAGATCAAATCAGATGTAAAACGCACAAGCCATTTCTTATTCAATACAAAAAACCGCAATATCAGTTCCAAAACAACTGCGAAATGCACCAAAATAACGAGTTCAATTCGCCTACTCGACGCAGCTTGCTACGAAACACTTCAGAAAAAAGAAATCTCCGAACAATCGGAACCTACCGGAACAGATCTCACGCCTTTTTTACCTTTATCTAAAAAAAAGAAGCAAAGATAGTGAAAATCCACCTCGTCAACCTGCAAATAAAAGCACACTTCAAGCTAGCTAGGGTTTCCCGCCAGCTCCTTCGCCACACACAGTTTCTTCAAATCAACAACAATACGAGGCCTTTCAATCCGAGCTCGGGATCGCAGTTCTACCAGGTCTCTGAGCAAGGCGAGGAAAGAGAGGGAAAAGCAGAAATTTCGAATTAGCAGAACCACCGCAACGGAGGGCAAGGCGAGCGCAGGCTCCGCTTTTAAAACCCTAAACTTCGTATTTTCCACTCTCCCTCTCAACGGAATGGACCTGAGGACTTCCGAATGAATGGGCTTATTGTCCCCAATGCCCACTCTTAATTTGTTTATTTTTAAAAATAATTTAATCAGCAATATATTTGAGTAATTCGTAAGCACAGTTTACGTAATTACAATTAAAAGAATATTTTATGAATATATTTTATAAATATACATTTAAAATTTTACTATTTCAATAAATAATATTTGTAGTAGTGTTTTAGAATTCGGAATTAAATCTAATTTAATTTCAACTCATGATTTTTTGGGTTCAATTGAATAATTTTTATGAAAACAAAAATTCAAAAATTATATAATTATTTTATAAATTACACATTTATTGAAAAAAAAAAGATAAATCAAATAGACGTATTTATCAACATACCCATGTTTGAAAATATGAACAAACTTAACAATTGAGTAAAATGCATTTTCAATTGAAGGTATTTTAGAACGCAAACTCTGAATGAGGAACACGTCTGCTACAACAGATGGGCGTAAAGGATTCGATTCCAGGTGTCCGGGACACCAGGCAAGCACCAGTGTATGCAATCGGCGTAGTGCAGGGGGTCTGCCCTGTCTTTCTCTGACAGCAATTTGCCTCCCAGCTCTGTGTAAACTGATGTGTGGGCATCGATCCTGTACTCAGAGAGCTGCGTTATGTTGATCAAAGTCACTGGAACCTTCATCTTTCCGATGATTCCAGCAACCACTGTCATCATGCGCTTGTCGGAGCCACTCCCCCAGTATCGCTTCCGGGTCACCGGCTTCGTCTCGTTGAAGCACTTAACCCCCCCTGCATTTCCCCAGTCCGCGCTCCTAGAGGAAGCAATTACATTCCTTGTGTTTTTGGAATGAACAGATGTTGGCAAGGTAGGTATATATGTACCTTTGGTGTGTTGGGGACATTGTCGTGAAGAACACTCTGGTGGTGTTGGGATTTACATTTGAATCCACCCAATTTGCCCAGGTTTTCAGCGCCAGGGTGTAGGATACAGCAGCTTCTAGTTCCTGGTATCCATCTTCTCCATTGGCAAATGATCCCCATCTGAAGCAGGTACATCGTTATGCATCTGTTTCTAGGATCATCTAAAGCATAAGCTGCATGCTGATGCTTACAGTGACTTGATCTTGCGGCCGGTCATCCACCAAACGTAGGTATTGAAGACGAGGATGTCGGCTCCCAGCCAGTGCTTTGCGTGCTTAGCGACTGTATCCACTCTCATAATTCTCTTCTCAGCATCTGTAATTATGGGAACATCTGTGTTGGATTCCACCAGGAATGGTGCCCAGTAGAACTCAATGGTCGCGTTGTACTCCTGATAGATTTCACAAGCAACTCATGGAAACAGTGCTCATTTGTAAGCAGTATGAATGCAAGTGTGCACAACCTTTGCCTTGAAAGTGGAGCGTGCTCGCCCTCGTTTCATGGATTTTTGAGCTGGAGGGATCACAGCTTCCACAAGACAAACGAAGGATTGCCATTGCCCTCGCTGTAGAGAATCCCCAACGAACATCAGCCTCTTCCCCTGAAGACTCTGCAATGCCTTCTTGGGATCAAATCTGGAAGCAAACATTAGTCAGAATACGAATGCATTCTGCATCCTACGTAGATGCACACTGACCGAGGTAAGATGCAGTCATCAGGCTGCCACTCCCAGTGCAGGTAATCAGAATCTAGTCTTCCATTCTTGGAACATGTAACCTGTCTGTCCAAATAGGGACATGTGGTGTCTGAATACAAGGGTTGAATTGAACGGTTGAAGATCCAGTTACCATTAACCAGGGTGCACTCCTTCGCATCAAACACAAAACGATCATCTGCTGCATAATTTATACTATCCCCATCGACATCTCTGCTATCTGACAGAGGGCAAACACAACATCATCTCAGTTAGAATTAACATCTCATGCAATACATATCCAAGCAACATTACATGTTACGGCTGTATTGACAACCGCTCGCTTTTTGGTGCAGGACGTGAGCTCGAAAGAACGATAAGTCAGTTTTTCTGTGAACATGAGGATACCCACAAGAGCAAATGCAGAGAATATGACTGTAAGTATTGGCATGGTTACCTTTCCCATGGTACAATGAATGAGCGAAATCAGGTTTGAAAACACTTATAATATTATACCTGTAGTGTGCTTATATGATTGTTGCTGAGGATTGAAGCTAAAGCAACTTTTGGCAGATGAACAAGGCCATCTCACTTTGCCTATCTCTCCTTTTCTTGTCACTGCAGTGAAGAGATGGTCCACCAACCAAGCAGAAAATAGACATTCCAAGTAGGTCAATTTCCTCCAAAGACTTGAGGGAAAACATTAGGTGGAGTTTGGACAACGAGATAGTTTGAAAAATTCAATACCTAAATCCTTGATTCCATTATCTAGGCCCTGGGGATTTGTTTGCCAACCGCGCCATCACAGCTTCCTGCCTTGTAAATGAACACAGTTCTCTAAATTCTGCATCATTAACTGAGATACCCATACCACACCCACACCCACACCCGCCCTTCGTTCCCACACGCAAACAGAGGTGCATTTACTGAGAAACTTCCGTACTCTGTTGCCCAGAGAATCCAGTGATGAGAGCGATGGTTTCATGGTGGACGCAATCATTCGATTCGCCCCTGTTGTGTTGAAACCTGTTTCAGCAAAATCCATCCAAAAACTGAAACGGGCACCACAACAAAACCATGATGATCCCCGCAAAGCCATTCCCTCCGCTCCAATCCCCAAATCCACGTCACATACTTGCCGAACCCCATCACCTCTTCCTTCGCCACGCCCCAGAAATCAAACCTTCGTTCTTTTCCTGAGTTTCCACAGCACAGATCTCCCTCAATGCCTGAACCCCAACTCGGTACTCCAGCAAGTTCCAACGTAACCAGCTTCAAAAAAAAAAACAAAACAATAAACATATTAATTAAATATACATTAAATTACGAAAGTAGATATTTTTCGTTTTTTAAAAAACTACTATTTATGGTACGAGACGCAACCCCACGAATTATAGATATTCCAACGGTGGCAGTTGCCCTAACTAAACACACCTTTGTAATAAATTTATTTGAGAGAGATTAAACACATTTAATAACTAAGATTAAACAAAAGCTTCAGGGTTACAGTTCTCTAATTGTAAGGGGCCCACCAAAAATAAAAACTCCAATTAATGCCAACATTTAATTCTATTGATGGGAAAAAAAGTGTTGAGAATATATGTATCCAAAAGCTATTGAATCCCACTTCACACAATCTTTTTTAATTTTTTTTGTAAACAAAATACCTAAATATTTTAATTCCAACTACAAATTTGAATAATACATATTTTATATAATTTTAATTAAACCCTATCATAATTAATATTTTACTTGGGCAATTCAATACCTATATTGATATTTTTTATTTTTTAATGATAAAAAATTTAGAAATATGTAATTATGCATATAAAATTTAAATGATACATACAATTCTTCAAATTAATTATTGAATTAAAAAATATCTATTCATATCAACTTAAATTATCAAATATATTAGTATTTATCATATGTAATCATTGTTAGCTTATAAATTATATTTTATTTAGTAATTTGGATGATAAATATTCAATTTATTTGAATTATTTAGCATTTATTCGAACTTTTAATTGCTCACCACTATTCCATGTGATTCAGTTGTGTTGAAAAAGAAAGCATAGAGATCAATCAATCTTCCATGACTCAGAGAGACATGAGTGTAATATACTAAAACAAGTGTCCCCTAACTCACTATCCTTATCAATCATCATCTTTTATACATTTGGTATCCTATTTCGAATACGTAATCCCGAAATTCTTATGAAATCAAATTAGACGCATACGAATACCAAAATATTGAAAACTTTCATATTTGATTCACTAAATCGAAAAACTATTGGAAAAGAATACGAAATTTAGCACGTAATGGAAATTTGTTTTTTCGTGAATTGGATTGAATCGAATCGAAAATAGAATAAACATGTGTTTAATTGAATTTGTATGTGAAACGCGAAATACTTATACAAGCAAAGGAAATGAATGAAAACTGAATGCTTTTTCTTTTCTTTTCTTCAGTCAAGACTACGCCTTCATCATAGAAAGCGAGGTATGGTATAGTGTGGGTATGGTACGGTACGCTCCCCGTAGATGAGCTTTAGTTTCTCTCTCACGCACAATACACACACTGACAGACCACACAGAAAATCTGTCTGTGGTGCTGGTGCTTCAATTGGCAAAGAGGTAAAGTTGGTATAATACGTTGGCTGGCCATTGAACCCTTTTCCTTTATCCCGCTTAAAGCTACTCAATTTCTGCTGTTTTTACTTCCTTTTAACCACGTTTTCGTCTCACGGTTCACCCCTCCTTCTTCTTCGTCTTGTTCAGATTTGGGAATAAGTAAGTTGCAGAGAAGAAGTTGGGTGTATTTTCTTCCTCAGACTTTCTTGGGGTTGTTCAGAATTTGTTGAATGATCACGTTGCTTCTGTAACCTGGGTTGCTTTATTCTGTGGTGTCCAGAAAGTCGATTCTTATTTTTTTCCTCCCCGACTTCTTCTTCGGTTCTTTTTCTCGTTTCCCGAGAACGATATTCATTTTCTACGGCAGTTCTTCCAGAAAAATCACCTGATCTTCTCTTCCCATCTTCCTCTGTGACCATTAAGAGCAACAGCAAGCTGCGATCTGATTGGTTTGAAGATGGAGGACAATAACCCCTTGTGCGGATCCAAACACTGTCCCGGCTGCGGCCATAAACTCGATGGAAAACCAGTGAGTTCCTCCTCCTCGGTCTTTCTTTCTGTCCTTCTTCTTCCTAAGATGGTGGTGTGGTGTAAGGATTGGGTGGGGTTGCCGGCGGGGTGAAGTTTGATCCCACCGACCAAGAACTGATCGAGCATCTGGAAGCTAAAGCTCAAGGGAAGGAGTCCAAATCTCATCCCTTGATCGACGAGTTCATTCCGACCATCGACGGCGAAGACGGGATCTGCTATACCCATCCCGAGAAGCTCCCTGGTTCGTATTTTTCTTAGCAACACGCACCCTACACACAGTCCCGATGGATCGATCGTGTGTGTTTAGACTTAAGTCGCCTGGGTTGGTAACCTAACCTTACTTTGCTTCATCAACCATCCAATCAAGCAAACTCTTCTCTCCTTGTCAGAAAGTAACTGTAAATTCTCAGAACTGAGAATCAGTTAGGGTTTTTCATTTTTGTGTTTTCGTTTGCAGGAGTGACGAGAGATGGTTTGAGTAGGCACTTCTTTCACCGGCCGTCGAAAGCATACACGACGGGGACACGGAAGAGGAGGAAAATACAAACGGAGTGCGATCTTCAAGGGGCGAGACACGGTGGCACAAGACCGGGAAAACGAGGCCGGTGATGGCAAACGGCAAGCAAAAGGGTGCAAGAAGATACTGGTTTTGTACACCAATTTCGGGAAAAACAGGAAACCGGAAAAAACCAACTGGGTAATGCACCAGTACCATTTAGGGAAGCATGAGGAGGAGAAAGAAGGTGAGCTTGTTGTTTCGAAGATCTTCTACCAGACTCAGCCACGTCAGTGCAATTGGTCGGAGAGAATCTCCGGCGGGGTCGCCGCCAGCGCTGCTGTTACCGACAGCGGCGGCAGCTCCTCATCCCGAAAAGATGAGTTCGCTGCAGCGGCAGGTAATCTAGCAGCGATTCCGGGTTACAATGCACCTGATATACATCGCCATTTCGGGTTTCTCCCCGTCTCCTTCGACCAGGTAAAAAATGGAATTTATAATATTCCCCGCATACAGTAACATCGTGTGTTACGTAAATATTGGTGGGGCGTTTTTGCACAGGGTGACAGGATCGGAGAAGCTTCCATCGGACGGGAAGCAGGCGGAGGCGCGTGCGAGGACGTGATCGGAGAGCCACGCCTTCATCACCCTCAGCAGCAGCAGCAACGACACCAAATTAGCACAGCCTTCAACATACGCAGGCCATCGCATTCCGTCTCCACGATCATCTCGCCGGCGTCCATGAACATGATCCTCGATCAAGATCACTCCTTTGATGTCATCAACCTCCCCCATCAAAGTTTCCAGGTTTTGCCTTTTCACTCATTCTTGTCGCGCCCCCGACATGAAATCATTCACGAACCCCATCCCTTTTCTTGCATGCTTATCATGATCACCCCCACGTCATCACACCATCCATTCTTTCTAACCCTAAATCCCTTATTCCTGCATTTCCACAGCCCCCGCCGCAGCCACCTCCGCCGGCGCCGCCGCAGCATCACAAACTGGGAGGGCGCTCAACCTCTGGATTGGAGGAAATCATCATGGGATGCACTTCAAGTGACATTAAAGAAGTAAGTAACTTCCAAATGCACTTTTTTTCTTCCCCCCCACGTGACAAACCCTACACCTTACGCAAATCTACCCCCTCAAGCAGCATGACAGAGAAAAAAAAAAGGGCAAAAGTACAAACCACCAAACCATGTGTTGGTCTGTGTGGGTGAGAAAATAACCGTTTTTTATTTTTGAAAAAGTATTTTTTTAATAAAAATATTTAATAGGGAAAAGCAGTTACTTTTCTAAACATCTACTAATCTACTATCTTATTCCTGTAAACTATCTTCAAAACAAGAAAAAAAGCAGAGAAGAGAAAACCCTTTTTCTTTTTTAGTCATCCCCTTTCTTTATCTCTGTGCTCTTTAACTTCGATCCCATTCCCATCCCTTTCTTCATTCAAACAGCTACATGGTTTTGAGATCCAGACAATGAAGTCTTTCAGCTTGTGCCTTACCGTATAAACATAGCAGAGGCTTCTGAGTTTGTGCCAGAAACTGGCTCCAAGAGCAAGTCTGCACATTTCTGATACTCTCTTGCCATTCAAAAAGCGCAAAGGGTGTGCGCCATGAACACTTATTCCTTCTGTTGATAAAGAACTATGGATAGGAAAGGAACCCTGAGCCCTTTTCCCCTTTGGCATCCTAAGAGACCATTTTTTTTTATTTGTTTGTTTGTTTGCTTCTCAGGTGGATTTTGTGTATGTTTTACTGATAAACGCGAAACTGGAACCTCATTTGTTGCAGGAATCGACGATGGGGAACCAACAGGAAGCGGAGTGGTTGAAGTATTCGACGTTTTGGCCGGAGCCGGACAGCCACGATCATCATGGATAGCCCCGATCGGAGACCAGAACTGAAAACGGCGCCGTCAGCCGTCACCGCCGTCTCAGGTGACCCTACACTGCTCATGCTATTACAATGAGGAGAAAACTGATGCTTGAAAAGGGTGAAGAAGCGAGGGCAACGTTACTACAGAGTACAGACGGACAGACAACAAGCATCAGGAAGGAATCTGGAGCAGGCGGTCATGGCTGTTCAGCTATTTGATTATTATTTCTACTTATTCGCATATAACGAAGATTATATAGATTTTAATGCGTTTTCCACCGAAAATGACAATTTTCACAATATAAAAATTTTAAAAAATTCATTACTCAGATATCTAATAATATCATAATTTAATTTTTTAATTGCATTTTTAATATACTTGGATTCATGCATTGTTATAAAAACCACAGTTGAATCGAGTTTGAACTATTTTAGAATAGGAGCCGTTCATAATAACGATTTAATCAAATTCAAAATATTTTAAAATATATAAAATCAATTACGATCTACTCATAGTTAAATTGCGATTGAATTATAATTAGACTGTAATCAAATTATCCAAATTTTATTTTTTTATGAAAAACGAGTGATTCAATCACAAATTAAACTATACTTGAACACTTTTAATTGGATGAAAAATGTAGAATTCATTTGATAGTAGGGTATTAATATACTTAAATATTTAAATATAGTATAATTGAGTATGTTGTATATACTAAATTTTATATAATATTTGATATCTGATAATAAAAGTTCAAGTATATGATTGATATAGATATAATCAAACCCCTTTCTTCCATTTGTGTATACCATCTACATCTTCAAAAAATAAATATGTGAGTAATATAGTTATACAAGATTAACATATGTATATATATATATATTAAAAAATTGTGATATATGAATAATGAAACATTAATTTATATGTAAATTTGATTACACTCATAGAACATGGTTTATAGTTGTAATACAAAAAAAATTCTTGAATTTAAATCATAAAAAAATTAAATTGGAACCTGATAATTTTGATATAAAAAATTAAATAATTTTAAAAAAGAAGGAAATTTCAAAACTGGGGTTGTCTCAACTGAATTAAAAAATTCGAATTGAATATTAATTTACCACAAATTGATTATGTTATAGAGAATAAGAAATAATATAATATTTTATAATAATAATATTATTATTTTCAAACACGTGTTACAATTTAATTCTAGGAAAACCCAAAAATTGAGTAGGGACAGCAGCCGTATGCACTAAATTAGGATTGGACTGTATAGAAAGTGACAACATACAATAATAGTAATAATAATAATAATAGTAATAGTAATAGTAGTAGTAGACTAGTAGTCCGCCGGAGGGGTAGTGGAGGAGAGGTAAAGCAGGGGGATGTCTTGTCCAAAGCGGGGCCATGCGAGCTTGTAAGAAAACGATTCCTCTTAAATCTCGTGGCTGGAGTTAGACGTGGACGCCTGAAGCAAAATGATACCCGCAATTAATGGAAGTGCCGGCGGCGCTTCACGGGCTCGGTGTCGCCGCCGCGGTTTCAAGCCCGCCCACGATCGACCCACAGACCAGCGGCTTTGTCAACGGGTTTCTCAGGCAGCTCAATCCGTCGCCGGGGTTGGAGGAGCACTCTGGCGGAGGGCGTTGCATCCCTTTGCCTGGAATGCAGTTGAACGAGAAATCGAATCCCACGTCCCTGAAAGTAAGCCTCTCGCAGTCTTGATTGAACCCGGAAAAGAAATTGGCTGAAACGGTTAAGTTGATGAGGTTCCTCAAGGAACAGAGGAGTTCGGGGAGCTCCCCGGAGAGCTTATTGTTGGCGAAATTGAGGACTTCGATCCCACTGAGACAAGTCAGGGAGTCGGGTAAATGGCCGCTGAGTGAATTGGAGCTCACGTCCAATACTTGGAGATCAGTCCACAGCCCAATTCCTTCAGGGACGCAGCCAGTGAGTTTGTTGTTCAGAAACAAGATTTCTTTGACCCCCACGTAGCTGAAAGTAAAAGGAATGTTCCCACTGAGCTTATTGTTGGCAAAGTTCATGACAGAAGCAGGGGAACTAGCTAAATTTTCAGGGATTTCACCATCAAACAGATTGTTGTTGAGAAAAATCGCGTCCAGTTTCTTGTTGAAGAGCTCCATGGGAAGTGGCCCAGAGAAGTAATTGAATCTGAGGTCCAAGTAGAGGAGATTGGGGATATACAGAATCGCAGCAGGGAAGGATCCTGAGAAACGGTTGTTGCTGAGATCTAATTCAGTGAGCGAACTCAAATCTCTCAGAGAAAAAGGGATTGTCCCCGAGAATCTGTTGCTGTTGAGATGCAGAATGGACAAATCCGTGAGATACGACAGCTCTCCAACCAAGCTCCCTTGAAGATTTCCATGGTTTAGATCTATAGCCGCAACAATCCTTCCAGTGGGATTCCCCAGCAAGTCTTGAGAATCAGCACAAAACACTCCTTTATAAGAACAAACATCCGAACCAACCCAAGTACTCAAAATGCCCGAAGGATCATCAGTAATTGCAGACTTCCAAGCTTGAAGAGCAGCGTACGGTGAACCCGTGCGTCCGAAAGGGTCTCCCGGCGGGCTATTTCCTTCCCCCAGCCACAGATTTCCACCCCCGCCGCCGCCGATGGGGACCCCAACTGAAAGCGCGGATCGCACCAGCGCCGTTGCATGGAGAAGCAAAACAAGAAAACAAGCACAGTTTTCCATACGCCGGGGAACGGGAACGCGATTCCGGGGAGCCGTAGCGCGTACTGTAGAAAGGAAACCGGAATTCAAATCAACGTTTCTTCCGCAAACTTATTTTAATTATATTATTTTTTCCTTTACCAGCTTGAAAAATGTATTATACAAACTTCAGAATTTTAAATATATTTATTATAAATTCCAGCTGTAATTCTTTCGTTTGTGGGCCAGCCCCGCCGCATTATGATTGGACACGCACGCTCCCGCCAAATCTATCTGCGTGGTCGGCATTCTTGCAACCAACAAGCTATGTACACAAGGATGCACCTAATTAATATTTTTAAATAAATTCAAAAAAATATTCGAAATAAACAGTTTATTTTAAAATATTTTTTTACAGAAAATAATATGATTAGGATATTGTATTTAGAAGTTATTAAGTAATTAAAACTACGATTTAAATACTTCTACATAAATAAATTCAACATAATTAAATATATTATAAATTTCAATGCATACTTTTATTTTAAATCATATAATTACTATTTAAATAAAGTGCCACCAGAGTATTTAATGTATATAAATGATATGGTAAATTATTAAAAAAGGATGGTAAATATCTGAATTCAACCCGACAAATTTAGAACAAGTTTCGAGAGTGTGATATAGATATTGTGAATCATCACGGTTTGATGTGCATGTGTATTCGTATTCGTATTTTTAAGATTTATTTTCTCAAATTTTATTTTTCCATTTGGTCATCGTAAAAAAAAATTCACTGCCCCTAATGTGTTTGGCATATAAGTACTATTTTGAAATGATGATTAAATTGATCGAATTATGATTAGATGATGATTTATTGTTTTCATTTTAAAATAATTTGAATTTAATCCAATCATTTTGGTTAACTCAAATTCAACTTATGACTGCATAAAAAAAGGGTTCTAAAACAATAGTAACTAGGGCGTGTTAAAGCCGAAGACGTGAAATTGGGTAATTGAAGAGTTGAAAATGACTTGGGGTTTTTGCACAGGAGGCCTCATAAAACCTCGTATTTTCACCGGGTGGTCCTTCCCATGTAGTCGACGGGAGTGAGTGAGTGAGCGACGGAGCGACGTCGGCAGGAAAAATCCGACGTGCAGCAGTCCAAGTTCCGCCGCCTCGCGCAGGTCTCCCGCCGTTTTGAGTCCGCCCCTTCGAACGAATGCTTAGGTCCCTTTGGTGAGATGCAATTGGATTGACTTTTATTTAGGATAAAAAAATCATTTTTTCAGAAATAGAAAAAATTAAACTTTTTCTTTAAATTTATTTTTATCCTTTATTATATTATTTTAATGAATTAATTTTTACTTATACATAATTTAACCATCAAATTAAACATATAATCAATATTTAATTTTGTGCGTAGCGTAAACCTTTCATTTAAATCCAACAAAACACATCTTTAGTTTTTAGGTTGAGTGAAGTGAGGCCAAAGGTAGAAAATGGAAATGATAATAATTAATTTTAAAGATTGATATTTAAATATCACTCATATGAAATATAAATCCATCTAATTTATTAATTTAATTAACTTTATGATATCAAATATAATATAATTTTTTATTTGAAAATTTTTTAGTACTATTATCTATTATTGAAATTTCGATAATATTTATACATAAATTTAGCCATAACTTTTTTTTATGAAACACATCATATTTTTTATTAAATAATATTCTCTAAAAAACCATACTCATGTTTTTTAATTCATTCCTTTTTATACACATTAATCATATTTATATCTAACCTGAAATAAATTAAAATACAATATCAAGCAACATTATTGGCATGCAATCCAATGTGCGTGGCGATTAAGCTCTAGACTTGGATCATTAGCAAAACGACCAGATCAAGAAAGAGAACCAGCAAACATGTTGAGAAAGTTGGAGCATCACCAGATAAAACCATCAAAGTGGAGGGAGGGGAAGAATCATGACATGCTCATGCTGAGTCGAAATACAAGTTTCCATCACCAAATAAGCCAACACACAAAGTGCACAGATTTGATCATATAAAGTAAAGCTGTCCGTAAATACTGGTAGCCAGACTTTTCTCCTCCTGCCAAGAATCCACATGTTGAAAAGTGCAAACCATAGAGCAGAAAGTGAAACAGCGGCTTTAGAGTTGATAGTGCATATGTGAATAAAACATGAGAAATCTTACCTAGTGATTAAAGCCCCTGCTCAATGAGGTAATCACCTATCCTCTCAACAAGCACGTTGCATTGGCCTGGAGCCATGGGCTCATCATAGATGCCAATGATTAGGGCAAGCCCGGTTTTCTTTATTGTTGCGCCACCAGCTCCCTAGCCCAAAATCAATATATCAATGTAATGAGATGATGCAAACGGTCAGAAGACAAACTTGGTGGGAAACATATACAATTCTGAGTACTGGCACATCTTAACTTAGAAAACGATCTACAAGTGAACAAAGGCATCTGAAAAGTGCCAGGGAATTCGATGCTAATCTACTGTACCAAACTTCATTCCATAAATGATATCGGAAGCTTCAACTTTTATCTTGCATCATGCCGATGCAATCTTAATGAGAAGGGGATATGATAAGGTTGCAAAGAGAGGAGCAGATTTCGACATTTGAAAGGAGCAATTTTCACTTACAATAGAGGAGTGTCAACATACCTTCTTCCCTCGAATGACTGCCCCAGGCTCGCCTTGAATCACCATGTATTTAATTCCCCCAATGTACAAACCTGTAGGGGCTAGTGTGCCAGGAGCTTCAAAGTCGCTCAACACAGCAGTTAGCTCCTCATGCTTGAACTGCATTAGTATGATTCAAGAGATAGATATAATCTTTTGCAGATAAAAACTGAAAACTTGTCGACGAAACATCAGGCTATTGCTAACGATTAAAAATTGAATGCAACAAGCATCTTTCTGATTGAAAATAAATTTTCTAATGCATTCAAAGAAACCAAAAGTTCTCACAAGCATCGCCACATGATGGTAGGTGTTGAGTTAAAGATGATCACTTTCAACCAAATAAAATATAATGCAAACAAAGAACAGACTTTCGGACCAGATCAGGCTATAAAGAAAATCAAACAAGCTCTGATAATAGATCTGGAAGCCAGATCAGGCTATACAAGAACTGCTAGATCAAATTACTTCAGAATTAATATAAACATATCTAATTTCAAAAAAACCTAAAAAATTCAAATCAAGTAAAACGAAGTCAAAAATTGGCTGGAGCAAAGGACACTGAAAAATCAGACTTAATTTCAAGAAATCCCAAATTGAATCTGCCAGCCCAATTAAATTCGAATCAAAATCAATAACAAAGCACCAGATCCAGAAAAGCAACACATTCGGTAATTAAACAAGGCGAACCACTGGGAAAGTTGCGCTCTGGGCCCAGACGCTGCCGTCATGGCCTATAATGGCAGCGGAAGTAAGGCGGCAGCCTTCATAATCGGCCATCAAATGGTCGTCGATGTAGGTTTGCCACGACATGGTTGAGAGTCGACGACAAAAAATACGCCTTGCTGCTGAAGTGCGAAAATGGTGATGCACGACTGCGAACGGAACTTTATGCTGACGAGTCGAGCATCTTGACCATGAAAAGACTATTTCACCCCTCCCGTTTACTCCTCGGTCGCGTATGAGAGATTTCAAATATTCCTCCACGATTTCCTCCCCATTGCTTGTACGGGAGGGCTCAACCGTAATTACAGAGTGTCGGTATTTTCTCTCTCCACGAAACGGGTTTAAATTTCAAAATTTCTCATAAGCTTTTGTTCTTCGCAAAATTCTCCGCCATTTTCCGTTGGAATCTCCGTTTCTTGTTGGGAGCGTGACGGCCACGCCCGCGAACGGCGGTTTCTCTGAGCTCCGCGGCTTGAGTGAACGGTTTTGGAATCTGAGAACCGTGAACGCTGATGGGGGAAGCATCTAGATCAATGAATCTGGAGGAATTGATGGAGTACGAGAAAAAATTGGTTGATTTCTTGAAGGAAGATAACGACATACTTAGCTTCAAGCATTTCTTCCGGCAATCCGGAGTGTTTCTAACTCAATGCGAAAAAGATTTCAACCAAACTCAAAGGTCGATTGAAGGTTAGTAGTTTTAGCATTTCTTAAGATTCTAGGTAGTTTCAGGTAAACTCCATCTACTGTCACTCTAGGAGAATGATTTTTCTATAGGAGCGAGATCAAATTCGTGTGCTTGCAACTCTGTCGGTTCTTTTAGTATTTTTTCTTACCGATAAGTGTCCCAGAGTATGAGAGGAGAATTACTTCATGTGTACGGAGGGTTTTGGCCTTAGAACCTGAGAGTGATTCGGATAAAGAACTGGAGATGCTCGAAATGGAGCTGGAGCAAGAGAAACAGTTCGAGAAGACACTCAGAAAAGAGCTTAGATATGTATTGATAGTTTTTGGGTTATCATCTCTTACCTTATGTCAGCAACTAACTACTTTTTTTGAAACAAACACAGAAACTATCGATGAAAAAGAGGACCTGAAGCGACAAATGGAATCCATTGAAGAAAAAAATCGGAATTTGAGGAAGATTGCGAGAGATGAATTGAAACTTGAGTAATGAAAATCTTCTCACAATGTTAATTCGCGTTGCTATCTTGGGGAGTATTGATGGATGCATTTTCCTTTTGCTTTACAGAAACAAGTTGTCAATGCATGCGTCTGTAACAAAAGTGGTGCCAAACATGAAAGATCCATCAAAAGTATCAGGCTGTATCCCTTTCCATCTTGATTGCAATTTTTACCGGATGTGCCTATGTTTTTTGAAATTTGCATACTGTTGATCATGTGCATGGATTTTCCATTTAACTCGAAATCCTAGATATTGTGGATAGGCAAAAGAAGAATGCCAACAAATTCGATGTGGATTTGCAGCAGATATCTTCATATGATTCTTGTGACCATATATGGAAGTTGATAAACTCTTCTTGACCGTTGATTAATAATGTGTATGGAGTGTATGGAGTGTATGTAGCATTTTCAGTGTACACTGGATTGTATTTGTGTTTGCAGTTCATATGAATTCCGAATATTTTAATGCATTTTTTTTCTTGTTAAATTTGAATGCGTTAGTGGTCTGAACAGGAGCACGGAGCTCTACATTCAGGTTTTAGGTTTAATAGATGATCCATTTGAAGTATGTGGTGTTAGCACAATAAATTTAGTTTATAGCACTTTATGGGAAGTGCGTTGTTACAGAGGCAGCATATCATTAGGTAGAAATTAATATATTCTGAAGCTCCTAAATTTGCAGCACCCCCATTGTCCATTTTTTTCAAGTTGTTACATGTTAATCTGTGCATCCGGGGCTTGAAGAATTTTCCAACTTGGAAGTTTTGGCATCAAACAGCAGTCGTCTACAAGCAGTGAGTGAGCTACCTCCTTTCTGAAATTTGCAAATGTAGCTCATGAAATTCTCACAATCCTGCATAAAACGTACAGGCCTACGCTATGTTGCGGATCTGCCCATGGGTTGGGAGGGAGAAGAGAGCATAAGATCTCAAATCTTGAAGAGGGAAGTGGCTGAAAACAGCCCAAGGAACGAACTTGTGTGGCGAATCAAGCGCAGCTGTTTTGACAGCATATTCGTCCTCCACATGCAGGTGACTAGAAAAGCAAGCACATTCACAAAATGAGCAAGATGGTATCTTTATCCTTTTGGTTTATTTACCTTGCCTCCAATGTCATTGTTGTAGGAGCCACCATACGCATTGGATCCAAATCTAGAGACTGGACTGTTAGTTGTCAGCGTTTTGTTTTTTGAAGTTGTGGTGGAACGCAGTTCATTTCATCTGGATCGTGCTCAAAATGAGACCTGACATATGCTGTCGGAATCTGAGTAGACCTGACATAGATTACGAAGGGCATGAACTGATTTATACGTGTATCGATGTATTATATGGGTAGTTGATTGAAATGATATGGGAGTTAATTAAGAATGATGGAAGCTGACTGATTGTGGTTCTGGTGCGGCAATTGAGTTCAAGGTAGATGAGGTGTCGAGATTGATGACTAGGACAACACAGCAATGTCGTACGGTACAGGTGGAGGTGGGGAAGCACAAACCAAGACTCCACTGGTAAAGAGTGGATTTTCGCCAAGCGGGAGTTGGAGAAAGAATGCGACGGGGCGACGGCGGCGGTCATTCTTCGACACACGAACACCATGGGAAATTGCGGTACTAGGGAGGAATCAGCGGTTGTCGTTACTGCCCATCAAGGTAACCATTTATCAGACCTATTCTCCTAATCGTCTGTCAGATCTGCTTTACTTTTCCGACGACCCCACTGTTTGTTTTCGATTTCTTCTGGTCGCAGCTCCGGAGTTACCTTCTTTGCCGTCCAGAAACCAGGGTACGGAGAGGAAACACGGTGGCTTGATTTCAGATCTGAGCGAACCTTCGACGCCCCGTAACGTTGAGGATTTCAATAGAAATTCTATGTTATACACGCATGTCATTGCTTTCACTCTGTTTGAACTAGAAACTATCACTAAGAGTTTCCGTTCTGATTACATTCTTGGGGAGGGCGGTTTTGGAACCGTCTACAAGGGCTATATTGATGAGAATGTCAGGGTTGGCCTGAAATCCTTGCCTGTTGCAGTCAAAGTGCTTAATAAAGAAGGCCATCAAGGTCACCGTGAGTGGCTGGTGCGTCTTTTCATCATACTTGAAATCTTCCATGTTGCAGGCTTTCTTTTCAGTGTCACCACCTGAATATGATTTGTAATTGCTTGCTTCCAGACTGAGGTCAACTTTCTTGGGCAGCTGAGGCATCCTAATTTAGTGAAGTTGATTGGATATTGTTGTGAGGATGATCACAGGTTGCTTGTTTATGAGTTCATGTTCCGAGGGAGCCTCGCAAACCATCTGTTTCGCAGTAAGCGCATTGTTTTTTTTTCCCTTCCAGATAGTGATGCTCTATGGTGGCCTATTCTTGGTCTAATGCTTCAGCGACTTACAGAAACAGCTGCTCCCTTGTCTTGGAAACAAAGGATGATGATTGCTCTTGGGCTGCAAAGGGGCTTGCATTCCTTCACAATGCGGAAAAGCCTGTTATATACCGTGATTTCAAAACCTCTAATATTCTGCTGGACTCGGTTAGTTCATCAGATGGAATCTTTAAGTTTCTGTTCGTTCCAGGGAAATGGGTCTTGCTGTGTGTTTCATTGTGCATCTGCATTGTTTCCGAGGAAAACTGTTAAAAAGTGCATTCTTACAGGATTATATGGCCAAGTTATCTGATTTTGGGTTAGCAAAAGCTGGACCCCAGGGGGATGAGACGCATGTTTCTACCCGTGTTATGGGTACCTATGGTTATGCTGCACCAGAATATGTCATGACTGGTACTCACCCTTCTTTGCAGCTTTGATCAAACTTGCCTTCAACGCATCACAATCACTTGCAAACAATCTCTACATTTTTATTCCTGCTGTTGATCGTGTTGTTGATACACAGGGCACCTTACTGCTAGGAGTGATGTCTACAGCTTTGGGGTTGTTCTTTTGGAGCTGCTAACCGGCAGGAAGTCTGTGGACAAGACAAGGCCGAGCAAGGAACAATGGTTGGTCGATTGGGCGAGGCCAAAATTAAACGACAAGAGAAAGATGCTGCAAATCATAGACCCGAGACTAGAGAATCAGTACTCAGTACGAGCAGCCAGAAAGCAGGTAGCTTGGCATACTACTGCCTCAGCCAAAACCCCAAGGCAAGACCCTTGATGAGTGATGTGGTGGAGACTCTGGAGCCTTTACAATGTGATGGCGGTTATGACATCTCATCATCACCCTCATCAGCCCCCACTCTCCTATGCAGCAACAGCCCCTTTGTCACAAGAAGGGTTCCTGATTACCGGATGCATCGACAATTGGCCAGCACGGTTGGAGGTGTCGGTCAGAATGGCTCACCGGGTTTCCACGCTGCTTGCCAAGTTAGATGAGGAACTGGTGGTATTGTATGATGAATGAATGCATCGTGTTCCTATTCCCCGGCCTTCCCTTTTAGGTGGATGGGGGAATATGGCCCTGGCCTTTGGATTTCTATTGCAAGGAAAACTCCTTGGTTTTTTGTCCATTTGCAGATTTCCACCCTTTCCATGCCTCTGTGCTCTCTTCTTTCTGGATCACATTCAGAAATATACAGGAAAAATCATAGAATCTAAGAGGGAGATCAGCCAGGCCTCCTGCAACACCCAGCCTGCATAAAATTCAAAATGAACAGGTCTATGTGATCCGTTTCCAGTTACCAGTTTCAGGTTCGATATCGAATCAACTCTCTGTGTGAACTTCTAGTTCATGGGCTGATCACACTAAACTAACATGATAATGCTCCAACAAAACAATGGTAATCTGTCTTCCCGAGACAAGGGAAGACTACAGTGGTTCAGCTATTTTGAAACATCAAGCCCAAACCAGCACCATCAAATAAGTGTGCGGTACTTCAAAATGAATAAATAATGGTTCTTGTATCCATCACTATTTCATGCTAATACCTGCAAAAGTTTGGCCTGCATCAGTCACCTGATACATACGTTTTATCTTCATAGTACCTCCTCTCACTTTCTCCCTTCCTCTCGTTTCTCTTCTGCAATGGTCAGAATCTCAATTATCCACATTGGTGTCTCCCATGTTCGATGGACATGAGCACCAAAAACGGTGATTGAGTATGATACCTGGTATGCCTCATGATTTGCAACGATCCTCTTGATAAGCGTGCTTGTTGTGATGTCCAAAGGGCTATCCAGTAGCCTGAAGATGCCCAACTCAATTGGAACTGAGTATGGATTCTGTGAACCCTACGCAGTGAGGAACCATAGCGACGTTAAACTGGTGGGTAGAAAGAGCTTTCTTAAATTTAATGCACCTACATTTCGGAAGTCGTTGTCCTCGGCTGTAGATCCATGGACAACCAAAGAAATATTGAATGTGGTTATCTGCAGTAGCATCAAAGAAAAGAGTAAGATATGAAAAAAAAAAAAGAAGATCCAAATCTATGTTATGCATAGTGATTTTTCCGAAACATAGTACATGACTTCTTTTTGGAAAGAACACAGAAAAATGTTGAATAAAAGGCTGCCTATCCACAGAGCTATAAGAAATTAAAAGAAAAACGTAGAAAGCATTCTTGTCCTCAAGAATCTTCATCAAAATTATCGTCGAAGAACTAGATGCAACTATTTCCTGCGAGCAGTATATGTTATAACCTGTGATTGTGTGACATGCTGATATTCTGTTCATGTGGGTTTTTTTTTACTCGTATACAACAGTGCGCTATAGAAAGCAGTTGAGGTCAGCAGAAAGTAAACTCACCATGTCTTTTGATACCTCCAAAGGAGCACCAATTATCACCTCATCCACATAGCGACACGCCAAAACACTTAAGCTTCTTTCATGAAGATTCATGATTGGGCGGTGAGCTCCTCTTTTCAAGCTGCAGTAATGGAAAAAGAAAGTGATGAAATTGGTAGCAATAGCATACCCCTAGTCATGCCAAATCTAACAACTGCAAAACTACTTCAAAAATACAGGACACCATTACACTCTCTTGTATAGCTTCCAAAAGGGACACTGTTCATACCTCACAGTGTGATCAGTGTGAATGCCAACAAGAAGAAAATCACCAAGTTCACGCGCAAGCCGGAGTATCTACATAACATAACAATTACTAAATGGGAAAATTTAAGATTGGTGAATCATAAATGAAATAAGTATTAGCAGCAACTAAACCAAGATGCGTAAATGATCACTGACCTCCACATGTCCAGCGTGGAATAAATCAAATGCACCATCAATATAAACAATACGGGCATCAGGTCCAGGTCCCTAAAAAATGAAAACCATACCCAAAGCAACACATGGATGCAGATCAAACATTCATCAAGTTATAATCAACACATAAAAATGATAGCATAAAAATCAGAAGCTCAGTCAGCTGCCTAAAGGTAACCAACTTACCTTGCCATTGGAGAATTGAACAATCCTTCGGGATGTAGGCAGAAAATGAGATATCCTTGTTACACTACCCGAGCCACGATCATCAAGCTTGTGACTGTGACCATGGCTAAACTGTCTTTGCAGAGATGAATGACTGTGACTATCACTAGTTGATCGCTCTCTTACACAAAGAAGCATGCGCCCTAGTACATAACAAAAAAGGGAATGATGAAAAAACTATCTAGTCTAGAAGACAAAAAGAGATTTAAGTAAAGGATGCTCTTCTGTTTCAATTTTAAACCAAGAGAAGGGGCTTTTGGGATGATGCGGGATCAACGAATTTAATGCAGGGAGTCAACTAGACAAAGGATTGATTTTACAAGAAAGTTAAATACTTTAATTCTTTGGAAAAACAAGATAATTTTCAAGAGACATACCAACAATATCAGTACTTGATACACCTTCAGTGCGCTTTATTTGCTTGTAACGGCCTACTTTCTTTGCAAGAGCATAAGCATCAGTCCCATCCGGTAAAAGACAGGGATCGTCTCCATGGATAATGTAATCAATTTTGTACTCATTAAATAACTTCCTCATGAAATCTTCCGTGATCTCATACGGAGCATTCGGAATAACTTCATCCACCCATTTCACCGCACTTACCATCATCATCCTGCGCCAGAAATCCGAAAAATAGCATTAATTTCATCAGTTGCTTGGAGGTTACTGGGAATCATACTTAAGAGATCCGATATAGTGCATCACTTACGCATAAGTAAATGGGCTAGAAACTTTTAAAGATCACGAAAACGGGCAAATCACTCTATTCGATTCCAACAATTTACTGAAATCCAACTAGTAAAAACTGTGGAACAATATAAAGTACCCACCGAAGAAGACCAAGTAAAAACTGAAAAAAGTAAAACACAAAAAAAAAGAAAAAAACGAAATACGTGTATGACCTAGACACGCATTTCCGGAAAGTTCCAAACTAGGTTCCACCTTTCATTGAGAGGAGTAACAGGAGGCCCCTTGTTGGCGGTAATTTCATCGTCGCTGACAACGCCGACGACCAATTGGTCGCCGAGAGCACGGGCCTGGCGGAGGGCGTTGCAATGGCCGTAATGCATCATATCGAAGCACCCATCCATATACACCCTTATCGGTCTCTTCTTCTTCTTCGTCTTCATGAGAGGAAACGCGAAATGGAAGCCGAGTAGCGTCGCCACAAGCCCTCCGATCAACCACGCCGTCAGAAGGCGGTGTCCGTTGATCCCTTCCCACCCCATTTTCTGGACCAACCCAAAAAATCTCAAATTTGGAGGCAAGATGCTATTCCGCCCCAAGAAGTCAACATATTTATGCATCCATAATTTTTTTAATGATTTTTTTCTCCCTTAAAATCAAGTTTTTAAAATTTCAATTTTACTAATAAATATAATTATTTTTATTAAAATTCTAGTAATCTTCTCCTTCTTTTCAGTCCTAGTCATCATCAAATCTTTTATGCTAAAATTAAAGGGTTAATATGAGATTATAGCAAATATAATTCAAAATTATCATTTTTTAGATTAAATTTATTTTTATACAATTTTTTTAGAAATATAAATCTTAAATTTGCATATAATTAAAAATTAATAAATTCGATTCAAAGTAAATTCATAATTATATTGAATTCATTTTTATAACATTAATCCAACTAGTATTTATTCAATTTTTCATATTTTTATACTTTTTTTGAAAACATAAATGATTCTTATTTAATGAGAATGCTTTGTAGATTATCTCATGTGAAGAATATGCTGAGATGCCAAGACAACCATCCTAGCCTAGTCTCATCAATGATGTAATAGATTTGGGAAAGTTTGGTGGGAATATGGGAATAATTTTTTTGTCATGAAGTTTCCTTATTACTAACTACATATGATTATAGAATTATTAATGTACACTAAACTCTAAATCCTAAATCTTATTATTATATGCATGTACGATATCATTAGTTTTGATCACAAATCTTTTATGATTTTACGTTTTATCAATCATTTTTCTAATGGTTACTCATCCTAAAAGTTTTTTGAATTAACAATACTTAATTTTAATATTCCTATCAATAAAATCTCATATTCAAAAGATTTATATGATTATTTTATTTAATCTCTTCATCTACTTTATACTTGATTTCTTTATCTCCCCATCACTTCCTTGGGCTTGTGATTTGTATATGGCAAATGCAAGTTATGAGATTAAGTATGCAAGGAGCATGTGGTGATGATACAAATACTTTCTTACAAGAGGATGAATACACCATGAGGATTGTCTACAGGCACATCAAGCTAGTAATCTAGCAAGCTCATCAACCCTCAGGCTTCCATGGGGAGTTGCACCAAGGTGTTCAGCTTGAACGAATTCCAGTCTTCGAGTTTTTGAAGTCTTCCTTCTGCTATCTCGCTTCCCAGAAAGTGTGATTGCTCCTGTGCTTGCAATTGTCTCAGGTTGTTTTGGTTCTGAATCACCTGAATCTTGTACCTTGTTTTTCTGGGAGCTGTTGTTCTTGGGTTGCATCTCAAAGATGGGACCGGGTGGCGCAGTTTTGTCGAATGCAACTGCTTCTTTTAAGATGAAATCAGCATCCAGTCTATGATTCTGGAAAACAATTGCCATCCCATTTTCTATTGCTTGCTTCCTGAGCAGTAAAATCTCATCAACACACCGGTTACTAACAAGGGATTCAGCTTTCACTGGGGATGGGGAGTGTGCCAAAATTTCTTGGAATTCAGAATCTGCTAATCTTGCAACAGAGTCTTCTGAGAAAGCTATTTTGCTTTCTGTGGTTTCATCTGTGGCATCATGTGGTGGCACCATAGACCCCCTGGATCCGTTTATTCTCTCGTCGGCCAACATCGAAGAAATTGTTTCATCACCCACAACTGCGGTTTCAAGATCAACCAATTCACTGTCCAGTAGAGATTCCTCATGGTCAGTCTCTTGCAAATCTGAGAGAGTCACCACTGGTGACATTTCAGGAGCTGTTGAATGGGTTTCTTTATGTGAGGAGTCATCAGGAGAAGATGCTGTTTCTATAGCATTGGAGTTCATTCCTAAAGAATCCCTCGTACATACGATGATTCATTGGGATATGACTTTGTTCCTAAAGAATCGGCGGCCACCACTGGAGATGATGATGTTGTGGAAGCCAAAGAATCAAGTTTTGCTTGGGATGATTCATTTCGAGTCGGACTATGTTCAATGGAGGACTTCCACTCTCTCCCCCTCCACATTAGAATGTGTTCCCGTTCAAAGGAAATTAATACACAAGGGACAAGATCCTGCAGCAGAAGAAGTATTATCAGCGAGAGGAAGAAAATATGCTTGAAACAGATGGCACCAGTCTCAACCGATATACCTGGAGTTTAGCACCTATTTTCTTGAAGTCTGAGGGATTCAACCCTTCACAGTTGATTCGAACCAGTTCGCAGGCCTCAAACGCCTCACGAACATGCCTCACAAGGTTAGAATAGAGCCCATTTTTTGCTGCAAGTCACATGAACAAAGATTCATATGTAGTTGATCAATGATATGGGAGAAGAGACCATTGCATCACGTACCAAGTTTGCATATTGGTGTAAGTTCACGCCCTTTTGTTCGCATCTCACGTGCTTCATCTAAAGTTAAACCCTCAGGAACGTGTTTCACCAACCTTGGGTACACTGGAGCAGCCGGCTTCCACAGCATAAGAGGAAAGCGAGGTCGTGTTTTATGGTTATAGTTTCTTCCCCGGAAAAGGTATATCACCCCACCCCTGTTGAAGATAATCTTGCCTCCAGTCTTTTCCTGCAGAAGCTCATCGTCTCAAACCATTCTACTACAAAAACTTGCATAAGCTGAAAAGGTGAACAGGATCAACGGATTGAAAAACAGGCAATGAACTGTCTGCCCTTACCAAAGCTATCAAACACCATTGATAAACTGTTTTCAGAATATAAGAAAAATACGCAGAAAAGCAAGCAGAACATACCGACCTCAAGTTGTTCACAGATGTTGTCCATGTCCACCGTGCATACGCCTATGCATTTTATTTTGCAGACCCTTCTACGCTTCCAAAGGGCATGAATATTTTCCAACATGTTATGTGTTAAGCCATCTCTACCTGAGTATAAAACATACGATGATCAGCCCCGCAAAGCATGTCTGGGCTTGACACTTTGTGAAGAAAACACGAGTTCATGAACAAAACCAAAATGTAAGCAGATTTCTTTGGAAGAGAAACTGCTACAATACACTGAATGGAAATACCTTTGTCTTTTCAATGTGGCATCTTGTTAGGATTTCTAGATATTGAACTCGAACTTTGTATCAAAAAAGTGATCTATGTAAGAACAAGAACAAAGAGCATACCCATATTCAACTGCCGCCTGGACTTTTTGCAGCTATGGATGAGTTCAAAAATTTCTTCCTTTGTCAATGGCTCACCAATTATTTCTTCTCGCGAAATGACATACTTTGGCCCTGAGTCCGGAAGAAAGGGTCCCGGCGCCTGGACTGGCTTCACACCCTTCTTCTGAGGCGGCAACTTAAACGAATCTAACTCAGGTAATGCCTTTTTTGCCATAGGCTTCTTCCCCATCCATGGCTTCGGCATTGTTGTGGGACCAAATGGAGACACTAACGGCTCCCGTAACTTAACAGGCTTCACCTTAGGCGTCTCAGTGTAACTGTACTGATACACGAATGGCGCACCCGGCAATTCGTAAGAAACTCCACTTTCATCTATTCGGAAATTGGCTTGAGGGGATGTTTCGTTTTCCTTTCCATGCTCAGTCGGAGGGAGTTTTCGGGATCTCAGAATGGGTCTGAAGGCCGGATGCACAGGAGAAGAATCTGGAGGCTTGGAGTATTTAGAAGCTTTCCCTGGTATCGACGGCGACGAGGGGCTGACGGCGTGCCAGTGGATTTATGGGTAACGGGGTGAGGTGGAGCTGGGTTGTAGTTATGGGATATAGCGATGGCGGCGTCGAAGCGTTTCTCAAAGCGGATTCGGTCTTCCAGTTCTTTCTGCGTGCGCTGACGGAGGTTGAATTTCCTAGCGTTGGCATTGTCCCACCGCGAAAACCGGATTTCGGTGACCGGGCGGTGAGGTTGTGGGCGGAGCTGCAGCGGCGAAAAGAATGGGAATTGCGTTTCCAGAGCCATCTTCGGTTTTCCGTACCACCCCTCCAATTTAGTGGAAATTGGGTTTGGGTTCTTTTCTTTTTTTTTTTTTAAATTCAGGAGGTGGTGTATATCATCAACGCAGTTACCTCCTAATCATTACAAGTACGAAAGAGAAGGAGAGCGGCCTGAATCTGCAGCCCACCGTAGGGTTGGCCGAAGGCAGCGACAATGATGAGGATAATTCCGATGGCGTCTACGATTAAGCCTTCGCTCTCCTCACGGGGATTCGTTGTTCCGTTATCCTTGTATTCCAATACGTTTCATCTGAATGGTACACTTCTTCGCAGGGGTTTGATTATGCTCCTTTTCTTTCTGGGCGTGGTATTCTTGTTTGAATTTTCTGAATTCTGTTAGAAAAAAAGATAAAAACTTCAGCTTCTAAAGAAGTCCTGTTGTGTAATCTCGAGGAAGTGATTTGCTGATCCCCTTCTTGCGAATCATTTTGATGCTGCTATGCTAAGGTTCATTCTCGTTTTGATAAGTCTCTGACGGAGTTCCGTGCTTCGCAAAGTCCTTGAGCTATTTTGAGGATTAGTGGCTTGTTGGTCATTCTGTTTCTTCTATTTTCTCACCTTTGTGCATTCCTTCTTAATTACTGTTCGGTGATAGAATTTGTGACACACATACAGTAACTACTGTATGATGGCTGCAATCAAATGGGGAATATTTTGATGAGTTATCTGAGTGTGATCAGGGTCATTTACGGCTGCAAGAAAGGTGCAACCTTTTGGTCTTCGAACGTTTAAGCAATTCAAAGGAACAACTGGCTGTACATTAGCTAGCGCTGGTGGTGGCTCAGTGCAGGCAGCTACTACTACGACACAAGAAAATATTTTGGAATGGGTTAAGAAGGACAACAGGAGAATGCTGCATGTTGTCTATCGAGTTGGGGACCTGGACAGAACAATAAAGTATGTACATTTAAAGGTGCCACATATTTGGTTTTCTACATAGGACTATTACTCATATGTGATTAACTGGCGCAGATTTTACACCGAGTGCCTTGGAATGAAACTGCTCAGGAAGCGTGACATTCCAGAGGAAAGATATACTAATGCTTTTCTTGGCTATGGATCAGAAGATTCTCACTTCGTAATTGAACTCACCTACAGTAAGTTGTTTTCTAAAGGGGCTTCTTATGCTCAATAAAAATGTGGTTCATTTACTGTTTGGTCAATGTCCTCACCATCAGCCTTATGATTTCATCTGTTCTTTTCTAGATTATGGAATTGATAAATATGATATTGGATCTGGATTTGGTCATTTTGGGATCGCAGTAGATGATGTAAGTTGCTAATTTTCTCTTCATTTTGTTGTTCTTATTAAATACAGTGATGGGAATAATGATAGTGAAATGAAATATTTCTCTTCTGTGTTTCTGATCACCTGAATTGTGCAACATTGGGTATGACTCTATAGCACGCACTTTGAGTTTCTTCTCATCTTTAAAAAACATCGGTAATGACAATATAAGTTGTATGCAGAATTAGATGAATGGGTTTCTCTGTCTTTCTGATAATCGTTTTCAAAAAAAAAAAATAATAAGCCAGCTTCTTTGCTTCATTAGTGGCAGGAAACGCATATCTGAATTCAATTATGCAAAAAAGTAATAAATGATCTATCCTTGTGTTGCAATCCGATATATGACTTCAAGTGACCGTGGATGCTTCAAAAAAGTGCCAAGGGTCTTGTTATTGGGCCTGCCAAGTACTTGTTTATTATTGATCAAAGAGTCCCTTGTTGCATGCTGAGTCGTAGCCTAGTGAGGTGTATATTATATATGGTGTCTGTTGCCTAATAAACTGCAAATCTCGGAGTTGTAGAAACATGCAAAGTATTTGAGGGGAAATCCTGTAATCTGCTTAGGAGGTAGATGTTGGCATATATTTGCCACTGATACTTTAGTTGTGGTACATTTCTTTCTAAAACAAAACGCCCCTTCTCCTTTCTTCTGTCTTACTTTTGTGGCTTCCATTGTTGCTACTGATCGTTCCATTGCATGAAAGGTTGCAAAGACTGTTGATCTCATCAAAGCCAAGGGAGGTAAGGTAACCCGAGAACCTGGACCTGTCAAAGGTGGAAATACTGTTATTGCATTCATTGAAGACCCTGATGGTTACAAGTTTGAACTTTTGGAACGGAATCCTACTCCGGAGCCTTTATGTCAAGTAATGCTTCGTGTTGGAAACCTCGATCAATCCATTGAATTTTATGAGAAGGTAATGGCTGCTGAATGAAAGTGAAATTTTCTGCTCTTGTTTTATCGTGTCCATCCAAGTCCGAAACAAACATTCTTCATTAGGCATATGGCATGGAGCTCTTACGCAAGCGGGACAATCCTGAATACAAGGTAAATACTATAGGGTGGAAAGCTTTGTACTCTCTTCTACCTTCTTGTATGACACGATCAAGTCCTGATTTCTGATTAGACTTTTATGATTGTTCAGTATACAATAGCGATGATGGGCTATGGTGCTGAAGATAAAAATGCTGTAATGGAGTTGACCTACAACTACGGTGTTACCGAGTATGAGAAAGGAAATGCTTATGCTCAGGTTACCCTCCTCAACCCAGGATCTTCTCTTCCTTCTGAGTTCTCATTAATCAGTTTGAGGATCTTAAATTCCTGAATTTATTTTTTTTTCTCCAGATTGCAATAGGGACAGATGATGTTTATGGTACTGCAGAGGCAATTAGACTATGCGGTGGGAAAATCACAAGGGAACCTGGACCATTGCCCGGCATTAACACCAAGATTACGGCATGCCTTGATCCTGATGGTTGGAAGACGGTAATGTCCTCACTTCCAAATAGTTTTTTTCTAGTTGGAATCCAAAGGTGAAAAAATAAGCTGTTGTGTGTAGTTACATGCCTCTTATGATAGTATCAATGAACTCGCCATGATCTCCTGCTTTTCCTTCAGCAACACACATATGCACTTTGTTTCCCCCTGTGCGAGTGTGAGCTAACCAGCATTTGTTTGTGCAATCCCTTGTCATGTTGTTCTGCTAAATACAGATGCTGTGAATCTGCCACAGAAATGCCCCTCATGAGAATCATCTTTTGGATGTTGCAGGTGTTTGTTGATAATGTGGACTTTCTCAAGGAGCTTGAGTGAGAAAAGCAAACCACCTATAGATACACTCTTGCAATAGCCCTTTCATAGGCCATAGATCGATTCAATCTGCTGTGTTCAGGTTTTGGCCTTGTACATTAGATTTCTTGGCCACAGGAAACAATGATGCTGTCTTCGTATTCTTTGTTTAAGCAAAAATGCAAGCCTGTTTTCAATGCCAATGTCCAATGTCCAATCCAGAACATTATACAGCAACTCGGTAAAAAAACTGATAGGAAACAAGCACTTGGACAAGACGTCTCTAACCCTGTAACAGGCTCCAATACGAAGAGAAACAAATGTGTATGAATGATGCTTCTGTAGAATACTGATCTGTATGTTCCCTTTTGCTATGCTCTTTAGTTAGCAGTCAGATGAGAATTGCAGCAGCAGTAGGAAGAAATTGAAAGGAAAAATGCGACAGCCCCCAAGTGCACCAGCACAAGCAGAAATGACCAGGTAACAGCACCTATTAAAGTGCATCTCTTCTGATAACTCTGCGGTCTTCATGCCACTGATCCATGTAAACATCATGCCGGTATTTCTTGGGTGGAGGTCCACCTCTCACTGGAGATCGGCTCCTATTTCGAATATATGGCCAGTCATGAGATGGAGATGACAACCTACCCCATACTCTCTCCTGTCATTGTAGTAGTTATCACTTCGGCGACTTGTGTGAGTCCAGCCTCCTGGTAAAGGCCGATCATACCCGTACCTATTCCTAGGATCAGCACCAGGATGGAATCTGCCTTCATGCCTGTTAGGGTGTCCAGTAGGTCTGAAGTCTCTTGGAAGAATATCTCTCTGCCAACTGGGAGGAGGGGAATGGTATCTACCATTCGGAATCCTCCTTGGAGAAGAATCAAACACAGGAGAAGGCACATGGTGCCGTGGTACAGACGGATTACCAGAATATCCACCTCTCTTAGGACTCATAGATGATGCAAAACGAGGCCTACTACAGTTGTTGCAGCGCTCTCGCCTTGCGAAATTCAAGTTGTTGCACCTGCCAGATGGGAAGACTATATAACAATGAAAAACATGGTTTGTGATCATTGAGATGCAATAACCAAATAGCTGACCAAACATGGAAACTCACGAGGGATCTGTGCATATCCAATCTCCTTCCCTTGGGCGAACATTTGGATTATTTCGGGAAGGTCCCTCTCCTCTTGCTGGTCCAGGAACACGACTGGATCGAACATATGGTCTCCTGTCGAACCCAGAGTCCCTTCCCCGGTTGTAAGAGGGTGAAAAATCACGATATCTACCTGAATCTCTTCCACTGCCAAATCTGCGATTCCCTGAATCTCTGCCATTGTCAAATTCATGATTCAGAGGTGAACTGACAGTGCGTTCCAGCCCTGGACTTACTCGGTTGATTGGATCCCTATGATGCGTGGGAGAGAAAGAATCTGCCTGTAGCTTACGCCCTGGAAATTTACATGAAGATGAAGTTGCATAAGTAGAAGCCGCCAAGAACAACGTTTCTTTAGGAGCAACCATGCAACATGAGAAATGCTTGAACGCAGCTAAATTATGCCAGCCCAAGGTAACTACCGACCAAGCACTGACTTCTGAGTGACAAGTAAAATGTACTATAGTTGCCCAAACTCGTATGATAAAATGATATCACGAAACTTCAAACCACCGTAGAACATACCAAAAGCCAGCCAATATGCTACAGCCAGGAATCGATCGTAGCATGCCCAGTAGTTAATCAACCACGATCACAAATTCACAACGAATTCTCATTTCAACAATGCACATCAACGCAACTAGAGTCTGCTTAAACTACAAGCCTGATTCCCTGAGCAATCAAATCTCTTAATCAAGTTTCAGTTCCTCATACATGGGTAGCTCATTCAGGTTTTTAATAATTGAGAATAACACCCAAAACCGTGACCATCATAGTCTTCAACTTGAAATTCTCAGGGAATGAACCTACGAATTATTCAGCTACAACCAGATGAACATTTCAATGCACATTGCACCACCATCAAAATGCCTTTGACCAAAGAAAACAAGAAAGTAAAGAGGCTCAAACCGCGGGGATCGTAGCGATCGTGGTGCCCATGCCGGTGAACTTCGTCAGATTCGTAATCGGCACCCACACCTGCCCTATCACTACCCACTCCTTCGCCACTGACGCTCGGCCGAACGACGAGGCTGCTAAGTAGCGGCTGGCGGGGAGTCTCTTGATCGTTCCTTCGTGTTCCCATTCTACTCGTCGGGAGCGGCGCAGAACTGGAACCCTAATTGTACGGAATTCGGACAAAAGCTCCTCAGGCACCGGAACATTTGCTCACTCGTGGAAACAGAACCCCAACCACGATAATATTAATATGCAGGATATATTATTTTTTAAAATACAAAAATCTTTTATTACAAACCGGTCCCCAAAAATTCTGCATGTACTAACGCGAACCGGACCTCCGATCCAGTTCACCGTGGGTGATACAAGAGAAGCGTCACAGAGAGGAAACCGCGAAGCACTTTTTTCGATCTGCGTCTTCTGCGGGAGGGTGGTAGTTACTTGAGCATCTTGGCAATGGCAGCATTGAAGAATCCTTCTCTGTCAGTGGTTTTTTAGAGCGACAGGGTCGTGGCTTTGGAATAAACAGACAACGCAATGAACGCAAGTTTTGAGCTTCATTGCTCGTGTTCTTGAACGCTCATATAAATTTCTGTCGCCAATTTCAGCGATGGTTTTTTCCCTCGAATGCTTTGAGGGGTAGAATGGAACGAACCTGCCATACAGAAGTTCTCTAGATTTTCCAGTTATGCGTTTTCTACATCAAAAGCCACAGACTTCCTTGTTAGAAGCTCCAGCTTCTTCTTTCAGATTGAACTCTGGGTCACTTGACAGGTGAGATCAAATGTGTGGGGAACAAAAACTGTACAGATGAAAATGGGGAAGCCATCTTGGTGCAATAGGTAGATTAAGTTAACTGAAATACGGATTAAAACGGGGGTTGGATTAAAACCAGCAAATTTGTCATTTTTGTTAACTTTGAGGCCAATAATCATTGATGCCCAAGAAGATCAAACATGGGGAAATGTGGATATAGCAATGATACGAAACTAGTTTCAGGAGAATTCTGGGTCTGCATCTGACCCATGACTAGCAATGAGGTAACTACTATAACTATAATCGTTAAGAGCCACCGGTGGGATTCTCAAATCCTCTTCCGGGGTTCAGCCCCAAACCCCCATCAGCTTCCAGTAGCCCTCGCAGCTGCTTGTCATCCAAATGCCGCTGGAAAAAAGCAGAAACAGGAGCAGAAAATTGACTCAAATGGAATTTAGCTCGAGGAGAAGAAGGGGTGCCTCACCGATAAACACTCTCTGTAATTCTTCCACTCCAAAAGGCAGTCTTGTGTATTCCAATCACTCTTCAGGAACTTCTCAGAGTACCACCTGTGGATCAATCCCAGATCAAGGTGGTCAAAAAGCTGGGAGCTCAAAACGAAATGTACAAACATTTATAAGAAATTGAAGAACTTGAAAAATGCGTACTTGTTGAAGCAGTTGTGGTAAGCAGCTCTGAGGTGGGCGCAAGGAGCAGTCGCCAAAGAAGACAGTGCCTTCTTCTCTCTCACGATCCCCATCTTTAATCACATACTTGTAGTGTAAGAATGGCTGAATGTTGAGAGGCTTTCTTCGCCGCAACTCATGTCCCCGTATAGATGCAGTGTCTCGTCTCGTGAGCCTGTAGGAGATTCTGCTTTCCTCTCCTTTGTGGGTTTTTACAGCACAGGTGTGGAGAATTGGGCCACTACCCACAATCCCATATCATGGTTACTGACAAGTGACGAAGTTGGGGTTTTTGAAAGGGAACAAGTTGAGTGAGCCCAATAGAAAGAGTCAAATTCCTCGTTCCAGAACTTTGCGTGTACCGGAAAAATGGATATAAGAAGTACATTGTTGGAGGGCGGCATGATTTCCTAGCTCCTCTAACAGTAGAAGTCGTACCCGGAGCGTAATCCTGTTATTAATTCTTTTGGAATCACGGAGCAGAGTATCCCAAGGGTTAACAGATCGCCTGGACGACGACGATGGAACAGAAGCCGAAGCACTCGGAATTCAAAGGGCAGCCACGTCTCCCCAAATTTGCTGTTCCGAAAAGATACGATCTGAAGCTGAAGCCTGATCTCGTCGCATGCAATTTTTCAGGAGGAGTTCGAGTATCGGTCGACGTCGTCTCTGCTACCAAGTTCCTTGTTCTCAACGCTTCGGAACTTTCTGTTGAGCCCAGTTCTGTTGCATTCACATCTGATGATAAGGTGATACGCCTGAAGTCGTTTTAAACTCGAAACGTCCGAAAGTTTCAATTTTTTCACGATTGGTTTCTATTGTTTGGGGAACTGAAACTAGTGCGATGGAAGGGTGAGATCTGTTTTCAGTCCTTTTTTGGTCTATCTGAAAGATAATGTGATTGCATTGGTGCTGGTTAAAATAGGCCTCATTCTCTCTCTCTCTCTCTCTCTCTCTCTGTCATTTTCTCTAAACAAAAGACTCGAGCTTTTGCCTTTCAGTGAAGCTCCGTCCATTGCTATCATATGTTTGTAAATTTATTTGAGCTTGTTGCTTATGCTCAGGTGTTTAAGCCTGTGGACGTGGAGTTATATGAAGAGGATGAGATAGTGGTCCTGGAGTTCAGCGAAAATCTGCCAACTGGGCTTGGGGTTCTGAGCGTTGAATTCGTTGGAACTCTGAATGACAGGATGAAAGGTTTCTACAGAAGGTAAGTTGTTCGGCTTTATTGATGTCTCTTCCTTCATGTGCTTTATCTTCTAGAAACTGTTTTACTTTGTGTTATGTTTTCAATAAATCGTCTTCATTCTAATTTCAGCTCCTATGAGCACAATGGTGAGAAGAAAAATATGGCTGTCACACAGTTTGAGCCAGCTGACGCTCGCAGGTGCTTTCCCTGTTGGGATGAGCCTTCGTGGAAGGTACCAGATGGTTTTTTCATTCCTTTCTCACGTAAAATAATGATTGTATTTATCCTGTGCTTTCTGGTCCTAAACACAAATTGAATTTAGTTCTTGAAGCTTCATTCACAATCCCCATGGCAAACCAACTGATCGTATCTTTATTTCTACATCCCTTTGAACTCAGGCTACTTTTAAGATAACACTTGAGGTACCTTCAGAACTTGTGGCACTTTCCAATATGCCAATCCTCGAGGAGAAGGAGAATGAAAAGCTTAAAACAGTGTACTATCAAGAATCTCCAATCATGTCAACATATTTAGTTGCAGTTGTTGTTGGCCACTTCGACTATCTAGAAGATCATACACCTGATGGTATGGACATACATTCATCTTTTTTGTTGATTTCTTTCAAATTTGCATTGTTCTCTGATGAAGAAAGTTGCCCCTCAGGAGTCCTTGTTAGAGTGTACGGCCAAGTAGGAAAAGCTAGTCAAGGAAAATTTGCACTGGATGTTGCAGTTAAAACACTTGGACTTTATAAAGAGTATGCACTTCATCATTTTTCTGGCAGTAATTGCTTGTCTTCACCATATGTGTGAATCCCATCTTAAACTGAATAATATTTCAGGTACTTTGCAGTACCATATACACTCCCTAAGTTGGACATGGTTGCTATTCCTGATTTTGCTGCTGGGGCCATGGAGAACTATGGGTTGGTCACCTACCGAGAAACAGCATTGCTCTATGATGAGAAGCATTCCGCAGCTGCAAACAAGCAAAGGGTAAAATTTAGAAATTGAAAATATTTCAAATTTCCTAAATCACCTATATATTTTGTCTATTGCCTAGCATGTGAGTGGTGCTGTTACTATCGCCTCAGGTTGCAACTGTTGTAGCTCATGAACTAGCACATCAGTGGTTTGGAAACCTTGTGACAATGGAATGGTGGACACATCTTTGGTTGAATGAGGGATTTGCTACCTGGGTATCACGTTCTACTCAAGTTAAACATTTCTAATTATGCAAAGGCAATTAAAAAATCATTAATCTTGGTTTTGGAAAATAGGTTAGCTATTTAGCTGCCGATACCCTGTTCCCAGATTGGAAAATTTGGACACAGTTTCTTGACGAATCAACAGTGGGACTTCAATTGGATGGACTTGAAGAATCTCACGCGATTGAGGTGAATGATGAAATATTTAGTTCTTGCTTGCTTATTTTTATTTCTGCAGTTGTAACACATCAAAAACTAAGTCCTGTTCTTTTTCTGCCTTAAAAGTTCACTTTTGAACTCTTGTTCTCTTTGTATCTTGGAGATCAAACTGAAGTTAACATATTTTTTTTCAGGTCGATATTAATCATGCTTGTGAAATTGATGAAATCTTTGATGCAATCAGCTATAGGAAGGGTGCATCAGTGATCCGTATGCTAGAGAGCTATCTTGGCCCCAAGAATTTTCAGGTAACACTCATTTAAAAATATGTTTCATCTTTTGTAAATTAAGGTTTCTTAGTCTTATTCATTTTTTGCTTCACGGGAGAGTTAATATTGGGCAAATAACACCAGTGTTCCTCTCAAACATGTCTTGGCTTCCTCTGCAGAGAGCTCTCGCCGCCTACATCAAAAAGTATGCTGGTTCAAACGCAAGGACAGAGGATCTATGGTCTGTTCTTGAAGAAGTATCTGGTGAACCTGTGAACAAGATAATGTCATCTTGGACAAGACAAAAAGGGTACCCTGTTATCTCTGTGAAAGTCAAAGATCACAATTTGGAGTTTGAGCAGGTTATATGATGGTCGAGTTATTTTTTGTATTCCATCGTTATTTTTTTTTCCTTTTTTTTAATTGTGTCTAACCATTGGAGATTCTGATAAATGCCACTCATTTTTGAACAGTCACAATTTTTACTGAGTGGCGGCCATGGTGAAGGGCAATGGATAGTTCCAATAACCCTGTGCTGTGGGTCTTATAATATTCACAAAAGTTTGCTGCTTCAAACAAAAAGCGACACCTTTTATTTTAAAGGAATTTTAGAGTCATCACATGATCGCCCTTGGATTAAAGTGAATGTGGAGCAAACAGGCTTCTTTAGGGTGAAATATGATGATGAATTGTCAGCTAGACTCACTGCTGCAATAGAGAAAAATGCTTTGTCGACCAGTGACAAATATGGTATTTTTTTTTTAACTACAAGCATTTACATTACCTTAACCTCCTTGCAGCAGAGAATAAAAATGCATACGATGGTTTATTTCTATGTGCAGGAATACTAGATGATTATTTTGCATTGTCAATGGCATGCCAGCAGCCACTTGCATCTTTGCTTTCTTTAATGGCTGCATTTAAAGATGAGCACGACTATACGATCCTATCCAACTTGATCAGTGTAATGCTCGATATTGGTTTCAAAATATAATCATGTGTATATTGTTCGTTTTGGTTATTGTATGATTTTCCATGTTGATGGTTCTACAGATAGCTTACAAAGTGACAAGAATTGTGGCTGATGCTGCACCTGAACTACTGGATGACATCAAATTTTTCTTCATCAATCTGTTCCAATATTCAGCGGAGTATGTATAATCCATGTTTGGTTACTTTCTCTGTTATCATAGTTCTTGTGAACTTGATACGCCTGGCATTCATTCATCAGGAGACTTGGTTGGGATTGTAAACCAGGGGAGGGGCACCTTGATGCCATGCTAAGGGGAGAACTTTTGGGAGCATTGGCTTCTTTTGGGCACAACGTAACATTACAGGAAGCAAATAGGCGGTTTGCTGTATTCTTGAACGACAGAAATACACCACTGCTACCTCCTGATCTGAGAAGGGTCATAAATTATGGACTTGTGCTGATCTTTATTCTCAGTGTTTGGTTCCATATTTTACCTGACATCTCTTTTGATTCATTCTGCAGGCTGTGTATGTTGCAGTTGTGAAAAATTCAAGTAAGTCGGACAGATCTGGGTATGACTCTCTGCTGAAGGTTTATAGAGAAACTGATCTCAGCCAGGAGAAAACTAGAATTTTAGGTACAGTATATCACCATGTGCATCCCTTGTCACTAGTCGTACTTTGCTGATTCCTGTATTAAAACCTTCCATATAGGTTCATTGGCTTCTTGCAAAGATCCTGAAATCATTGAAGAATTTCTGAACTTCTTGTTATCTCCTGAGGTACTCCTAACCTGTATCAGCTAACAGCTCCCCTGCTCTTTTTTTTTTATTCGCCTTCTTGTTCTGGTTCAGTCAGCTCATGTTTTTCTACTTCTCTGAAAACAGGTTAGGAGCCAAGATGCTGTTTTTGGCTTAAATGTTAGCCGGGAAGCTCATGAAACTGCTTGGAGTTGGTTTAAAGTACGCTGGTTCCAGATCCCCATTTTCCAAACCTGCTGATCACAAAAAGGACTAACACTTCGACCCTGTTTTTTCAACAGGACAACTGGGATCTTATATGCAAAACCTATGGAGCAGGTTTCCTTGTCACCAGCTTCGTTCGTGCCGTCGTTTCGCCGGTTCGTGCTTGCTCCCCTCTCTGCACTTGATATGAAACTATAGACCTGATTCCGGTGAACTTTTTTCAAGCTCAAGGTGTTGCTTCTGTGCAGTTTGCATCATACGAAAAGGCAAACCAAGTTATGGAGTTCTTCTCGAGTCGAACAAAACCTTTCATAGCAAGAACGCTGAGGCAGAGCATCGAAAGGGTTCACATCAATGCAGCATGGGTTAAAAGCATCCAAAGTGAGAACCATCTGCCCGGCACCCTGAAGCAGCTGCTGCAGGTGAGCAACTAGAAAGATGAAAAGACCTTCACGCCTGCAGTTTGCACAATTCTGAAAGGAAACCATGCTGCTAATAAACTCCTGTGTACCTCTCCATTCCCCATGAATAACTTGTTGTCTGCAGTCTGGAACTTGGGAAGCAACTGCAAGCATTCAGGCAGCAGTTGTTTTGTTTATACTATCTGAACTTACTTTCTTTTTTTAAAGATTAGAACTTTTAAAAATTAAATAAAATCATTTTAAAAAAATTATAAAAGTGGTATAGGTCCTACACATCGATCATAATAATTATTTAATTTTGATATATCAACATGATTAATTCTTAAATATTTTGTATTTATTACTATTTAAATACGAACATAATTAATCTTTATTATTCAATAAAATAGATATAATTACTTGGGAATGAATTTTGTTAAAATTTTTAAACAATTGAGATGCCAATTATTTCAAATATTAGTGTTATATCTAAATAGTGGATACTAAATTATTGTAAACTAATTTTTTAAATAGTGCGTATCAATTTTGTCATTATTTTGAAACATTAAGAATTAATTATACCGAAATTTTAAACAATAGAGATAATATTAAAATAATAGGGATTATTTTTATAAATTTCAGAAAAGGTAAGAATCAATGACATCAAAGAATCCAAAACGAGGAAATTAATAATTATTTTGGATTTCTCTCCGAGAGAAAATAAAAAAATAAGAAAGATGCAGTACAGGCGGCCCAGGCTATATGATATGAAAAGCCGGGTCCAAGAAAATACACTCAGGCCTTGCGTATTGGGCCGTGTAGGAAACCCGGTCCAGGAAAAGAAATCGAGGCTTGTAAATATTCAGGTCCACTGTTAAAGATCATTTTCACGATTCCTTTTCTCCCTTAAAACCCTAACCTTTCGGCCAGATCTCGCTGACAGCTTTTGTGATCTGCTGATTGATGGCGAGCAACGCCGATCCTGTACCCGTGAGACGTGCGGAGGAGGAGGATGAGGAGGAAGGCGCGAGGGTGGAAGATGAGGATACAGGGGCTCAGATTGCTCCGATCGTCAGACTCCAAGAAGTCGCTGTTACTACAGGGGAGGAAAACGAAGATGTGCTCCTCGACTTGTTAGTTTTTCCTTTTTCTATTTCCTTGCTTGTCCTTGAATGAAAACGGAGTGCTTCGAATGTGCGTATATAACTGCTCTGCCTATGTATTCATCGCTGTAGTTCTTTTTTTTTTTTTTTGAAGAAATCAGGCGTTTTCCTTGTTTTCGGTGCTGTGTTGTGGTTTCTTATATCTGCCAACTGCCTATGCGGCGGTTATGATGCTTGGTTTAGGAATTGAGTTAGTGACATTTAATGGTCGAACTTATTTGTATTTGCAGGAAAGCGAAGCTGTATAGGTTTGATCAGGGTGGTAAACAATGGAAAGAGAGAGGGGTTGGCAATGTGAAGCTACTTAAACACAAGGAAACTGGGAAAGTTAGGCTTGTTATGAGGCAGAGTAAAACCCTCAAAATCTGTGCCAACCATCTTGGTGAGGAACGAAAATAGTCCCTCCCTTGTGTGAGTTTTCGTTCTTTATGTTTGTCAGTTTTCATTCTAATTGGGGGATTGCTTGTTTTGTGGAATCGTGTTTAGTGCTTCCGACGCTTAAGCTTCAGGAACATCAAGGGAGCGATAAGTCCTGTGTATGGCATGCCGCTGATTATGCAGACGGTGAACTGAAACAGGAGACTTTTGCCATCCGCTTCCCGTCTCTGGAGAGTGCGTCACTATCTGTCATTTATATGCAGCTATTTTTTTTACATTCTGAGATTCATGGTCCTTTCCCCCTCGATACCTCCTCCGCATCCCAAATAAAAACTCTGGGTGTCCGTTTGTTTTTCAGATTGCAGATCTTTCAGAGAAACTATCGAAGAAATCACAGAATCCGAAGCCAAAAAGACTGGAGGAGATGAAGAAGCTGATGCTGCTGCCACTCTTATCCAGAATTTGAGCGTTGAAGAAAAACAGGAGGCCAGCGTCTCCCCGAGTTCAAACACCGAAAATGCACCACAATCTTCATCTGCAGGAACTCCATGATGGTAGTGGCGGTAATCGGGATCCGTTTTCTCAGGTGGTATCTGATTCATGAAAACCGTGTTGTGCTTTGTTTTCTGATGGATTCCTCCACCCTTCCACCTATTTATACATCTCATACTCCAGAAGGGGGAGTGAGTGGTGTCTATTTCATGAATTGGGAGCTGAGTCGGGGCCAAGTATGTTGTAACCAACACCAGCCATTTTCTTTGATCTCTTGTTTCTGGTCACCTTGCTTCTGTTGTTTTGTGGCGTCTGTTTCATGAGAGTGCACACTTTTAGCCCATGCAATATACCAAAAAGTTGCTTGGGCCTCACACTCTCCAGAGTGCTTGTTTCTTGTGAACTAGTCCGTACAGGGACCCGTTTCTGAGCCCTCCGATCCATTCGGGCCGCAGCACCTTGGGACTGCTTGTGATTGCTCACTGACCCAAAAACAGAAGCAGTGAATCCAGTGTTTTAAAATTCAGAGTTGAGTCCGTTTTGATACAATTCTTTGATTTTTAACAATTCGATTAAATAATTTTTATAAAAGAATTCAAATATATATTATATTTATTATGACTTTTTCATTTTTTGTAATATTTTTTACAATAATAGTTCAATCCAAGACCATAAGCAAATGAAAAATGGATTAAGTTCAGTCATAAAACATTGTGATTCAATGCAGCAACAATTGCCAAGAAATCAAATCATGTCTAGATATGATCTTGTAATATCTTTTTATCATACTAATAACAATATCTTCTCTTGTGTATATCTTGTAAAATAATCATTATTAAAAAAAAATTCAACTGAAATTTTGACTTTTTTTGTTTTCAGTATATTGAATAAATATTTATTAATATTATATTTTTTTTAATTTCAAAGTAAATTATATTTTTTTTCACATTTCTAAAATTCCTGCACAATTTTGATCATGAAGATGAGATGAGACATCCATTTTTCATGTCAAAACGTGTAATTATATTTTTAAATAATAAAAATGTATTTAAAAAAATTATAAAATTAAAAATAATTTCTTACACTTTTATCATTTTAGGGTTTCTGCGACTCTTTGTTATAAAAGAAAACTGGACCACATATCCATTTGCTCTTATAGAAAAAAAAAATTTACTCCGAAAAATTATTGAGTATTTAGTATATATTCATATAAATCTACGTGTTCTTCTTCTATAATATGCATAATCTTATTCGAGCTTCCGAAATATTGGAGATAATACTACAAGTTCAATTAAAACGAATTTTCTAGTCACTCTTCAAACAACAAAATGCCAATTTATGAACTAGATATTAACGCAATATCATATTACATATTGTAGCATAAAGTCACGAGATATTCCCACAATGATCTTTTTCAATAAATTTATTGATTTGTTCTCTAATTTGAAGTTGTACTTCATATTATGTAAAATAAAATCTGTTTTAAGATTATGTAAATAGAATTAATTTGATATTGTAAAACTGTTTTGTGAGATATTATGAAATTATAATATAAAATTTAATAAAATAAAATAAAATATATATTATAAAGTTTAATAAAATATATAACATTTAATAAAATTATGATATAAGTATAGTTTTTAGAATTAATTAGTCTATTATTTAATCATCAAAATATGGATTAAAGAAATTTAATAATTTCTTACATTAATCACACAATTTAAATTTATGATTTTAATACAAAACATTTAAAAATTAAGCAAAAGAAATTCAAAAAAAGTATTGAAACAAAACAATCCCTATATATATTGGTTGGTAATAATTGTCTTGGATTAAAGTTTTAATTATTCCATCATAAATTTGCAGGAGAAGAAAACATTTTCCTGTGGATTTTATCTGAGTCTGGGCTTTGCCTCTTCATCTATGCGGTTGAAGCTCCCGGAAGCGCCCATCCACGTCGACGGCGTACGTAGGACTCAGCGAATATGCAACAAGGAAGCAGGAAGAAGAACGCCATGAAAGAGGGCGACGAAGTTAGTGGGTGACAGAAAGAAGGCGAGCAGTCATGGCTTCGAGCACGAACGCCCATCGTGCAGGAAAACGCCATGAATGCCCACTCTCTTCTGTCACCGAGCGAAGCCCCCCGACAGGGGCGCCCTCGCCTGGTTCGCCCAAAGAAGAACGACGCGACTACGGGGTTTGTTTTCTTGTTGCGAAGTATTCGCTAGAAAACATGCTATTTATAGAGAGAAGCAGCTCAACGGTGCTCGTTGAAGAGTAAATGCGGCTTCTCCAAGTCGCCATTTTTTTAATGGGAAGCCCTTTTCCTCACATGGATGCGCCGAGTATCATACACCAGAAGCAGGAGATATCGCCGGCGACGAGAGGAAACTAATGCTAAACACGCACCTTCAACCCAACTCAGACAAATTGATTCTGATAAGGAGCTGTTTGGTTTATGGAATTGTTTCGATTTAGATGAAGAGATTAAGTTTTCTTAATTGGAAGAAGTTTGAAATTACGTAAAACGAAGGGAGAATGTAGGTTTTAATTAAATTCAACTCGCTGGAATTAAACAATACCTATTATGTAAAGCCCTACCGGGAAACGATGGCATAACCAATTACATATTGGTTACGGGTGAGAGATAAGAAGAAATTAAGCAAAATGGTAACGTAAACCTTGTAAAATACCTTTTCCAAGTAACTTTTGTGAAAGGAACTTCAAAGTTAATCATATTAAATTGAGTATAATTTCATGATAGGTGATCTAATTGGAACATATCAATCAAAAAGTAGTAAAAATATAAAACTACAAAAATTAGATATTTGAAATGAATAATATTGTATGAAAAATGCATTAATCATGATATTTGATATCAATCCAAATTAGGGCAAAAAACCAATGGTAGGGCAAATGCAAAGAATTACCAAGAAATGGTAACAGAACCACTTTAGACAAATCTCACATTAGACGCGGACAAAGAAGGGGAATATTAAACCTTATCTAAGGACTTTCTAGAGCACAACAGAGCTTCCTTGTAATGACTTCAAAGTGATGCACACTTGGTTAGGAGCAATTTTGGAATGAGCTTTCTCCTGAGAAACTGCTAGCAAATAATAAAAAAATAAGTATTAGATACCTTAAATGAACAATATTTTACAAAAGTTATGTGGGTTGTGACACGTTAAGTCCTGAGTTTATTTAAACTCGTAAGATAAATTTGATAAAATTTATTACTCTTATGTTATATCTTACTAATCCCATCTGTCAACACTGAAGGTACTGGCACCCTAATTTGCATATTATGCTTTAATTCTGTCATATACTTTAATTCTTGTCAAATTCTGGCTAGTCTTATGTTTAACATGAGAGCATTATGAGCAATTTGGTAGCATAATTTAATTAATAATTATTTAATTTTACAAATCAAACATATTTCAATAATACAGAACAACCTGTCTCTTAACACACATGTATTTAGAGATGTAAATAAACATACCTAAGGTAAGGATTTCTAATTAAAGAATATTGTATTGTTATTTATTAAATATTGCTACTCTAAAAAAACAAAAACAAAAAAAGACATGAACATAAAGACCAAGGTTATATTTTGAATAGATGTTTTACGAGTAATTTTATTATCAAATACGAACGAATTACATTCTAAAAAAACTTAAAAATTTAGAATTTTTGAACAAGCAGTGGTACAAAAAGTGAATCTATATAAAATGGAGGCGAAGCTGGCGTGAGAGGGAGAACACACTACTCAAGATACCAAACTTGGTGCTGAATCGAAAATTTCTATGAACAGAAAGGTTCCACGTAGCCCTTGTAAGCACCATACAAGTTGGGTTTAGGGTCCACTTGTGAGCTTGAGATCGACCTTTCCTCAGAGGCCTGTGTGTTTAATATTTTCAAGTGCTGGCGTGATATGGTATGGTGGGTAGTTAAGGCATCTTTTGACCCTGTTCCTGGTTGGGTTTCTCCAGTTTTGTGTACAATGGATTCGCAGACTGATTTCGCTGAGATTCCGGTGTGCGTGAAGGGGTTTGAATCCGGTGGCTGGTGAGTCTTTCCGCGGCAGTTGGCTTGAATTGAAAATTTGTCATCGGAACTGGGAATGGCGGTAAATGAGGAGGAGCAGACACATTGATCAGGAGACAGCAAAACCAGAGGAAGAAGAAGAAGCAAATAATAAAAAAATGAAGAGCAAGTGGACGGAAGAATGCTCGGCCAAAGCCCTGAGTTGCCCCAGCCGGGACGCCATCGCATCATCGGTTTCAGAAAAAGCCTGATGTGCAGATTTATATATAAATGGCCGTCAGAAAAAGGTGCTTTGTTTGTTCCAGATAGGCTGTCGGTTTAATCTTAGACACCATTTCAAATGAATGCAAAGTTGAAAAAATAACAAAAACAACTCAATTTTAAGTTATTATAAAGACTCTCACCTATAACCTTCAAAATTGTAAGAATACATCTCAAACCCATGCAACAAATATCCAAATGATTTTCAAAATTTTTTAAAAAAGAATCGATTTATGGCGAGAATTAACTATGATTTCAAATACAACAAAATTTCGTGATAGAAGTTTATGCTTTTATATATAGATTTCGACAAATCAAAACCTCATATTAGAGTTATATTGCATTCTTGTTTCCTGATTTTTGGAGTTTAGTGAGGTAAGACCATCATAGAAAGAGAAATGAAAATTTTAGATTATAAGGATGCACCATTATTGACATTACAGTCAAAATCAATTATTTTTGGTAATATGAATAGTTAAATATGTAATTTCATAAATTTGGGGGCAAACTACTTATAAAAAAGTAAGTTGAATGACTTGTAGTGTAATGTTGAAACTTAGTAATTAAACTTTTTATATTCATTGTAACTTGGGATGCTATTGCAAAACTCCAACCATGCAAAGTTGCTTTCCTACTAGCTATGCTAAGACATTGGTAACACAAATAAAAACCGGTCATTTAGAAATTGTATAATTTTACATTATCTTTTACATATTTAGGTTAAAAAATTTATATTATGAATGCCCATTTTTTTTTCACACACTGATGAGAGTATGGTAAAATATCTAATACATTCAACCCATCACTCTAGAAAAACACTTTTTACTAAAATAGAACCCTAAACATCCAGGTATTGATAATAATTTATATTTGATATATTAGTTTAACAATATATGAATGTTTTACAAAACTAGTTTAAAGGACTTGGAATTCACTATTTCAAAACTCAACTTCTAAGATGATATCTAAGTGGGTTTTGCTAAATAACCAAATTTATAAGATGCTTGTCTTAATATAATTGATAAACAAAAACTATTTGTATCATTGCAATAAATTGAATTTTTATATCAAATAAATTTGTGAGCTCCACTATTCACAAAATATAAATTAAACACAAGATGTATAATAGAATTTTGAGGTCAATCAAATAGCAAGTACTTGCTATGTGTTTTTTTAAATACAAGATCGTAGAATAAATGTCAATATTAGTCTAAACTCAAATTAATAACAATACACAAATTCAATAAATAAAATTGAATGACACTGCAGAAAGTAACAAATACATGTCTTGTACACTATATAATATTATGATGCATTAAAGTGATCTAGGTGATGTGGTACTAAAATCTTTAATTTAATATACAAAGTTTTTATACGCACAATTTCAAACAATCTAATTCTATTCAAGTAATTTCTCATGTTTTTTTGTTAAAATAGCCTCTAATATTATCATATATTCCACACTTAAATCTATTCATGTACAAAATATCTAGAAGTAGGTATACTCATCTCTAATGGTTCTATACAAGAATAATACATAATATTCCCGTATTGATTCATTGATCTATCTCTAAATCAAGTATCTAAGTTGCAATGCTTTTTATTCCCCCTTAGGTCTATTGAGAAATGATTAAAATGAAATCTAACTACACAATAATCGATTATCTCATAAACCTTAACCATATTACTTTTTCTCACCTTAAGTCATCCTTAAATTTAGCTTCATGTGTGATAAAAAAAAAGCATGATTTCATAAGTGTAACCTAACAAAAACATCAGAAACATTGTGATAAAATCAGTTACAGAAATTTAATATCCAACAAACTAAAAACAAAGTATAATAGTTTTGTTCTCCACTTGGTGATGTTCATAGCACGAAACAATAGCGTTAAACTGGGTTGTTAGTGGTATTCTTAAAATTTTTGGCTTTTTTTTAAAAATTATCTCCTTTTTCCCTGTTATTCATGTTCAATGCATCAATGTGTGTGTTCTTTTTTAAAGCACTCTAACCCTCATCTTTTTTTTCCTTTTCTCTCTTCCAAAATATCTTTTCTTTCATTGCTCAAAACAAGTATAGTTTTTTGACAATTTTACTACTTCTGCCTCTGACTTACAATTTTATGGGAGGAAGTGCACTTATTTTCCCCACTTTTTATGCTACTCTTTCGATGAAATGGCTGCTACACGAAATCTTTATTTCACTCTTTATATCAAACCTTTGCTGGTGTACTCAAAAATGGGTTAGAACATAGAATAGACTAAATCAAAGTGTTCAGCCCACTATCACACAAAATCATATAATTCCCTAAATTTTGGTAAAATAATAAAAACCATAGAATAAATACTTAAAATATAATTAAAAAATCATAATTTTTTATACTAAAAATAGGAAAAATTGTGTGTTATTAATCATCTAGCAAACATGGTATTATTTTAAACACGCATGTTCAAAACTTATGTATCAAATAAATTTTAATATTAACCGCATAATACATATAATATATATATATATTTATTTATTTATTTATATATTTATCTAAATATAAATAAATCAATACATTATTTGTTATAATATCCTACCAAACACACCTTAGGTATGTCTTTAGTAAGTTTGTTTATGCTATGACACATAGGTATATTATGACATCAATATATTCTCTAAGATGGTTTGTAAAATATTTATGTAATATCTCTATATGAGGTACTTGATCTTCATGTCAATCTATTATGCACCTATGCATCTAACTTTATTGTCCAAAAAGTGATTTTTCATGATGAAACAAGTTTTAATTTTTTTATTTCATATATTTTAAATATATCTATTTATATAATATAATTTCAATTGTAATCATCTAATATAGGTTTTAATATCACTATTTGCAATATTATGTAGTTAAATCTAATAAAATTATTATTGATTTTAAAAATGCACATTGAAAATAAATGCATTACTTCATAAAATATATTGGCATGTTGGTATATTTTGTAAAATATTGAATTTTTTATACATAATTAAATGATAAATGGAAAGAGTTTCGAGGATGGAGGTATGATCATCTCTCAAAATTACCCGGAAATTATGTGGTAATTTTCAATCTTTTGCAGTTACTCCACGTTACGAGAATTGAAAGTGGGAAAATCAACAGATCACAGATTGATTTGATGGGGCCCCGCCATTACTTCTCCGGTCGGTGGCGCCTGCGACGGAATAAAATATTGGTTCTGGATAAGGCCGCATTTACTGTTCATGTCGGAGGGCCGGTGCGGAGCCGGCATTGCCCTTTTTCTATGAAGTAACCTGTACTCCCCAATCCAAACACACTCCCCTGTACTCCTCTTTCTATAAACTAGGATAATGTACCATAAGCCAGTTCTTTCCTGTACTATTTGTTCACTTGTTGTAGGCACTTTATATTCGGTAGTAAAGTACGATCGTGCGCAATTAGGGTTGCAATGACGAGTTCGCAAGGTCAGCCTCCTCCCTCAACTTGATTTGCTTCTGGGTTAGTGAAATTTTTCGTGTTTTCATTGTTGTTGTTGCTGTCGTGATTTTATCGAGCAAAGTAGCCGTGATTTTACTGTTCTAAAAAGCCTAGTAAGGATTTTCTGGTTCAAAGATAGAAGGATTATTGTCGTTGGCCAAGGCATCCTATACAAAACAGATCCAATAAACGTGCAGGAGATGACTGAAGCCCAAGATACAAGGATTACTTGTTCCTGCAACCAAGACAGAAGCCCAATCAAGACATACCGGATAAGGTGAAACACATTGGGACATAAATCCACTACATGTGTAATCTTCTAGATATGCTAATAGTGTGCACACGGGAACACTGTGCTGTGGTACATTGTCTACACGGTGCGTATTTGTAACATTGTTGATGTAATTTTGGTCGCTTGTTGCATTGGTTCAATTCAATTCTAATGAAACCAATTTTGTCTATTGTTTTGAGCTCCTCTAATTCTCTTTCGGGTTTTTAACTGTTTGTCTTTGTGTGTTTTGATCACAATGATCATCTAAACACATAGATGGTAAAAACTGTATCAGAAGAGCAGGAAGCTTTTTTTGGAGGAAAAAATGCTTCTCAGAGAAGTAATGACATAAGATTTGATACCTTCAGTGTGCAGCAGGACAGCCCGACGGGGATTACTGATTTCCATGTGACACGGATGAAGGCTTTCCTGAAGAACATAAAACTAATCTGTACCGGGAAGATGAATAACTAATACGCGAGGTGGCATATCAGGATAGAGCATCTACAAACGATTGGAGGAGTTATGGAGTTTCACACACTTTCTTCTGTTTCTGGCATGCTGATTCATGGTTTTCTTGCGTAGTGGTGATGTTTGCTATGCCCAAGTTAGATTACTCCTGTTCTTAGGGCAAATTCAGTGCTTTGTATTCATGCTATTTATCAATGAACAGCTTAACTGTTTCTTAGCTCCATCCTCGAGTCCCCACTTTCATTCATCATCCTTTTACTCTGTTCGAGTCCTCACTTTCATTGGAAGTTTCTTTTCTGATTGCTGCATCTTCTTTTAAGCTCAAACACGATGTATCTTCTACTCCGGTGGACCGAGATGACTAAACACCAGATAAAAGGTGAAAATCAAGCTAATCATGTTTAGGGTCACATTACTTATATACCATCACGGGCAACATAACTCCCTGTTGACTGGCTCGGGCCATGGCGGATAAAGTTCAGATCCATGCGTTCCATTGGTTGAAGCCCCGGCGCTGTGCTCGATCATATGTTTTGGGGTTATGCTTCTCTGCGCCCCTATGAAGCTTTTTCGTGCAGTGTGAGTGGTGAGAAGGTTCCAGCAACCCATTTTTCAGCATATGAACATCATCATGGGAAGAAAAAAATAGGTTTTTTTGAAGTTCAGAAACACCTGCAAACTAGTTTTTTGTTTTTGAACTTCTCCTGTCTGAACAAAAAGGAGAATGAAGAAGTATTCAGCTGGTTACTTCTGAAGCTGAGAACCAGAAGTTCGTACACGCCTCTGGGATTGCATCTCTGTCTGATTTTACCTGAAAAATACTCACCATGCTGCTCTCAAAACACAAAAGGGAATGCAACAGTAGCTAAAGGAACAGAAATTATTGCAAAAGAAAGCGGTGGGGTGACAGAAAGATAGAGAGCACTCATGGCTTCGAACAGCTGAAGCGAAGCTGCAAGAAAACACCCTGAGTGCTCTCTCTCTTCTGTCACCTCCCTTACCCTTCACCCCATTTCACCACTCCATAAAAAAACTGAACTCAACCAGTGGATTTTACTTCGCCCCAGCGACGTGATCTGCTTTGTTTCTCTTAGGATGGCCCTCGAAAAAAAGTACAACGAAAAGGGGCTATTCCTTTGTTGTTAGGGAGGGAAGTACCCTCATTCCAGAAGCCCTTGAGAAGGATGGTTCCTGCACTATTACAAAGAAAGAATCTGTGAGTTGTGAAGGTAGAGGTACGTGGAACTGTCCCTTTTATAGACGCAATACGAGGCCCCCCACTTGACGTGAGCCCTCCCCAATTAGCACAAGAAAATTCAACATCATTTAGGGAATGAAAGAACCATACGACCCATAAAATATCTATAAAATAAAATAAAATATAAAAACGTAAGAATTGAATATAGTAATTTTTTTTATAGAATTTGTCATCTTTTTAAAAAAAATTACCATATATTTTTTTAGAGTTAGAATGGGACCGATCCATAACTCACTTTTGTCTCATTTAGTGTCCATTTCAAACACAAATAATATCATAAAATAGAAATGTGAATCATAATATTTGACATCAAAATCAAATTCGAGCCATAATATATAGTGGAATGATAGCTCACGAAGGTACGTATTATCTAACTAGTAGAGGTGAATACTACCTCGATTACGAACATCTGTGATAGAAAAAAACTTCCATTCACATTTCCAACTACCCCGACACACTCAAATAAACTTATTGTATTAATTACTAATAAATCATTGAAGTGAATGCAATTTGCAACCCGGGTACTGTGTTAATCCTTTCTGCGGCTTTCAGGTACATACTTTATCATCGTTTTGCGACGAGAAGGCCCCTGGAATCCAGAGAATGTTTTCACTTTCGGGAAAGGGTTTTCAAATGCGAAAGATTAAAGTGCTGAGATGGGTTCGTTGGAGTTGTTTAGTCTGACAAACAAGAGCTTGTTTTCTTGGGGATTCGCGTAATCAACTATGCTTAGGATTTCATTTCTTCCTTTCACCTCAGAAGAAACACTGGCTGGGCAGCAGCGTCTTCTCCAACATCTAGGCTTGTGGCTACTTCTGAACAGTGTAATGAATGTAGAATTAAAAACACAGATTCCAAAACGATGATATTTTCAACTCCGAAAATGATGGCAGTGGGCGGCATTGTTGGTTTGGAGAATTCAAGTTTGAAAAAAAAACCCACAAATCAGCGCTCCCTGGGGACGAACTTGTTCTGTAGCCTGCTACAGAAAAAAAAAACGGAAGAACAAGCACCTGAAGGTTAAGGGTGTATTCGGTTCTCTTCCTTCAAAAATATTTATTTCTCTTCATAATAAATAATAGTATTCTTAAAAATAATAAATGCTTTTAGATTTTTTAAAACTACTTTTGAAATGTTTTTTATAAAAATAAATTTTTCCAAAAAGTTCTTAAAAACACATAACTCTAAGAGTTCGTTTGATAATAACGTATTCATATATTTAAGTATAGTATAACTATATATATATATATATATATTTATTTCTATATAATATTTGATATACAAAAATATAAGTTTGATTATATGACTAGTATAGATATAATAACATATCCCCTTCCCCCTCCCCCCTCCTACTTTTATTTGTATATACCACTTATATGCTTAAAAATGAGTGTGTGAATGATATAATCAAACAAAAATATACATATTCTAATTAATTAAATAATTTTTTATGTATAAACTTGAGTATAAATATTCTATACTATAAAATTGAATATTCTCTAAATCCAAACTACTTATAAAATTTTATAGAAGAAATAAAAGCAATGTGTTGTAAACTCGATTCATGTGCGTGTTGGGGCAGTCCCGATGATGCCTCCCCACAAACAGGAGCGAAGGTCAGCATAATTCTTACACTGCACTTGGGAAGTTGTATAATAGCAATGCAAGAGAAGGGTTGGGATGGTAATAACGTTCCTGCAAGTGTGGACAAGGTGAAAAATGTCCAACAAAAACCCTAACCCCTTTTTAAAAGCGCAATGACTACGAAATGGACATGGCGTTTTACCTTCACACGCAAAGAGGTCGTATCAAGTACCTTTCCGCCACTGGGAGTGTGCCGCGTGGCATCGCCAGCCGCCCCCTCGCCCTGCCCCCGCCCACAGACACATCCCGCCACAGGTTTCTGAAATCCACCCACAGTGCGAGCGCCAGCAACCCTAAACCCTCTTCCTAATTCCCAAATCAGCCCTAAATCTGAAAGCCCTAATAAATGCGGTTACTCTTCCAAAAGCGTGGGAGTAAACGTGCGAAAACTTATCACTTGTTTATCTGCGTTCCAGGCACAGCCCCATAAATGCGGTTAATCCAAAACCACTGAGTGAGAATATTCCAGGGATCTTCAATCCAATCAAGATGGAACTGAAAGATTTCTTGGATTTTGGGGTTTAGGGTTTTGGTATGGAATCTTCAAAATTCCTTTTTTATGCTGTGTTGACCATGAGTGGTTTGGGAATTTGGAAATGTTATAATATATGTATGAAAAAAATGGATAGGATTAATTTTTTATTTCATAATGTGTGTGATAGTACCAAAAAGGTAAGCAGATTTGTAAGTGATCCATTGATTAGGGTGTAAAATTGGTAACTCATAATTTGATGTGGAATCTTTCAAATGCCTTGATGGATAACATTCATCCAACTCATCTCATCCTGAATTTCAACACGATTCGATTGCGTACATCTTCTTGTACTGGGTCATTTTGAATAATCGAAGTGAGGTTTGTCTAACAATCATCTCACTCAACACCTACTAAACATTCATAAAATATTTTTCACCCAAATGATGTTACATAGTTTTATGTTTTCTATATAACCATTCTTGGACTACTATTCTAGATCAAGTACGCTTCTCTTTGCTTTTCAAATACAACCGATTTCATCCTCCAGGATGAGTGCGATCATATTGATTTACGTCGTTCCCCAGGGCTTGGCATAGTTAATTTGGGTTGGGAGCTGATTTCACACATAATAAAAATTATCAATTTTTTATTATTTTGTTGACTTATCTTATGACGGAGACTTGGGTGTGGGAACGACAATACAATATTCATGCATATCCGCGTAGGTTAGCAAGAGTGAGTCTGAAAATAAATGTCGTGAGCGGTGAACCTTCCAATCCGACCGTTGAACATAAAATAATGTTTCACTACATTTACTGTCCAAAAAAGGGGTTGCGTCTAGTACCTTTCCTTCAATGGGGATACGACACGTCGCACAGTGGGCTGACGTCCATGTGCCTCCATCTGCACCAAATGCAACCCCTCATCCTTACATATTCAATGTAATAATTATATAGTTTTAATTTCGTGATTTCGTTACCAAGAGGCCAGATTTCTCTACAAGGAGCCGTCACCATCGCCCCAGCGCACTACACAACATTTTATGTGTTCAATTCACATGGATCATACGCAAAATTATTTCAGCATTCAATGCCCAAAAGGCGAAAGCCATCTCCTTTCGCGTTAATGAAGCTTGGGAACGTGGAAAAGTTATTAAAAACAAGAATTACTTGAAGAATTTTGATTTTTTTGAAGCAAACTGTTTATGGGACGATTCGATTCTGAGATGGGTTTCTTTGTGAGAAGATGGTCGGGTAGTTTTTGAATTGGGGCGATGCGATTCATCTTGTTGCAAAGGGGTTGGTTTGGGGTTCATTTTGGAGTGCGGCTGCCCCTGGTGCTTTATTTTAATGACTTCCCTTGCAGCAGAGGAGCTGGATTGATGGTGATCGCCCATGCTGTTGGAGACGACGACAACTGCAGGGCCACTTGTCACGTGTCTCGAAGCATTCACAAGATGTGGGAGACGACAAGAGCCGCGCTGCAGTAGGAGGAAAGGATGAGTGTGGTCGCTACATGCCCCCCAAAAGTTGTCGCAGATGGCTCTTGGATGCTCATTACAGCCATTATTTGACTGGGAGATTCCAAGGATATATTCTTATGCTTAGGCATTTGCTCCCTGGAACCAAAAAACTGCTGCTGCCTAGGACTGCATCGAGCTCTGTTTCTCGATAAAGTGGCGCACTTCTCTTGCCCTAATCACAGTTTTAAACCTTTTAGGTTTAGGGTTCATCCTTGGAGACGAAGACATCATATTGTGACCACATTCGATCTGTTTGGTAGCAGAGGTCATTCCATCCACAAGTGTTTTCTACGCTTCTCGCAGCAAAACAGCTTCAGGATATTACCAGGAGACATTAAATCTGTAAGAAACAAGTGATTATTGGTGAGGAATTTGCGCAGATCATCTGTGCAAGTCTTGTACACAGGCGAACCAGCTCAAACTGCACACCTGCTTGTGTGGGCCAAGCAGATACTTTTGTGGAATCCTGGATCTTGAAACCCTGATAACCATTTTTTTTAAAGTTTCTTCCTGTCCCCATTGAGAAGATCAGGGCAAGAAAACTTTCTTCCTGTTTTCCTCTTCCTCCTTCGTGAGCCACAACTACTTCGATGTACTGATGGCAGCCAAACGCGAGGACCACAATATCCTTCCAATGGTTGCAGAAATGCTTCATCTGGGCTTCTCAGGCTTAACCTGAGATGAAGTTTGATGTGAAAAATTGCGATCTTTTAGGGTTTCGGATTAGTTTCTAACATAGGCGACAATCCTGCAAGAATGTCCGTACAATCATCCCGTCATCCGGGATCGCATCTTTCGAGGACACTGAACCCTAAAAACTGTAATAAGGTTTTTTTAATAAAAAATTAAATAAAATAAACAAGGGCAAACTCGGTTAACCGGAAATTAGTTAACTCAATTTAGACAATAATTTTAATTTTTAAATAAATTAAAAAAATTAATCCAATATAATTTATTATAGAAAGCTCAATTCTAACACATCACACATGGCCTTTTGGATAAGTTTGACGAAGGACAAATTTGTCAATAACCGTTTTCAAAAACATTTATTTCTTTTTTTAAAATATTTTTTTAACTGAAACAATAATATTAAATATTTAGGGCACGTGACAAGTGGTGCTGCGATTGTCGCCTCCTCCTGCACGGGCAATCAATGTCGGATCCGGGTACGGTAGCGCGATCCGATTTAAATCATTTTTATAGTATTTTAAGCATATTTTTATGGTTGGACCCGGTTTGAGAATTTTTTTATTAAAAAAAAAAGAGCGGCACGTATCGGCATCTGGATGGACGATGGTGGGGCCCACAATGTACTTTGTCAAAATTCTATTTGCCGTCAAAGGGAATGCCGATGGCCCACGAAAGGCCCAGTACAAGTATGGGCCTGGACCATTCGCCTTCTCCTCCTCCTCCTCATTCATGGTTTGATGATCATAGTATTGAGTTTATGATACCATAAAGTGACCCTCCAAAAGTGTTCTTTAGTGGCTATACTGCCATTTAGAGCATTTTTATGAATCTTCCAAAATGCTGATATGACATTTTTGAAAATTAATTTATTAAATTTTCATTAAGTTTTTATTTATTTTCGAAAATTATAATATTAAAATAATATTATAATTACATTTTAAATCATTTTTTAAAAAAAATTGAATTTACTCATTTTCGTTTACAAAAAAAATAATAAATAAGCTTATTTATTTCCGAAAATATTTAACTCATTTTCGAAACTACATCAACATTTTCAACAGTCTTTAAAAATGGTGGTAGAGGAGCTCCTTAGGAGGGCTTCCGTTTCATCTCACTGTCCTTGGTCGTTCTGGTTGAGTGGCTTTATCCCGTGATTCTCATCTGTGGAAGTGATACTGTTTTTTACAGATGTTTGTGGCTGATTCCTCTGCAGGTTCCCGCACAGCTGCTTTTCAAGTTGATACCAGTAGTTTTGTACTGGTTGTTGTTGGAAAAATAAGGAGGATTATCAGTCTACGTACTGATCTGAATGTGAATGAATGAGGAAGACGAAGATCAAAACACCAATGAATGAAGAGGGAATCATCTGATCATTCTCATTCGATCCAATCCAAACAGATAACAGCAACAACTTACAAGAATGCAAGAAACTGAATAACTAAGATCATGAACTGTGGCAATGGGATCGTGCTGGGCCATGATCTCGATGGAGAAGGTCTTCCTCTATGAAACGTGGCTGACTGAGCAACTTGTTGCATGAGCTGGTTTCAAAGTTTTAACAGTGGTTATCCTATTGAAATTCAGGATTTGATGGATCATACGATCACTTAAATAAATATGTATTATATTAAAAGATTAAATCTAATCAATTATTTGTGATACGTAATTTATTATATAATTGATTATTCTATTTTAATGTGATATTATGTATTTTAACACATTCTGCATCTCACCATACACAAGTGAAATGTCGTCTTTCACCTTGTTTCTTCTCCGTTGTGCCGGAACGCGGCTGCTTTTCAACCCCATTCTTCATCTCAGGTTATCAACCGCAGAGACGTCTTCCCGCTTGCTGCTTCCCTCGATTTCATCTCCATTGCCGGAATACGGCTGGTCTATGCTGAGGCAGGGAAGGAGGATACTTGCTTGTGAGAATAAATGGCGATCGTCCCTAGTCCGTTGCCGTGACAAGTAATTCATATTAAAACAAATAATTACATATCAAAAAAATGAAATTAAAATAATAAAATATATAAAAAATTATAGATCAGTATTAATCAATTCGACCAATGTAATCTATGTATAATTAAAATTAACATCTATTCTTTCGACACATCAAATCTTTAATTTTAACAATCCAAAGATTAGTATTCCTTCTCCTATTTCCCTCTCCCGGTGGTGGGCAATAGATTAACCCTTTCAAGGGTAAAAGACTCATTCCACCTACATCATCATCATCATGCATCATAGCATAGTGTTCGCAGGTTGCATTTTACCATCTCCATATTCATCATAGGTGACCATGGGAAATATTAAAATAATACTTTTTAAAAAATAAAACAACGCAGTGGAGAACTGGAGAAGCCAAGAGATACACTGACAGATTAACCAGCATTCATTACTCAGTCTACTCCTAAAAAGCATACACAAGTAGCTGCCTGAAGACAACTGCAAATTTTCCAATATTAAATAATAAAAGCAGATATATTTTTTAATAAAATTAAAAAATAAATCACAAGCGTTCAAAATTAGTTATTGTTAATAAATATTTTTTTTATTAAAATGAACATCCAATATATAATTTTTGTGACTTATTATATAGCAGAGGTGAGATTGACCACTTTTATGTATATGAACTAAATTTTAAAAGATATCTATCATAATTTGATTGCCGTTGTTCAAAATAAAAATAAGGTGAAGTTTTTTAGAAGGATTTGTAATAATATTAACTTTGTGAGTGCCCATAAATTTTTATATAATAAATGTCATGGATAATTAAAAAAGTAAAAAAAAAAATCATTCGTATTCCAAGCTATTTGAAATAAAAAAAATGACAAACAAAATTGAATAATCATTATCCAAAATACTAAAAAAATATTTATAAATATGAATCCAAAAAATTAATATATTTCCTAATTTAAACTGATAAAATTATATAGCTGACACATAAAATGATTTCAAAAGTAACTAAAATAAAAATGAATATTTATTTTTTTATTATTACAACACTCGTGTGAGTTGTTGCCCCGTAGGCCATATCTTGTTCTTGCATCTGCTTTGATTCAGGTCACCAAAAGTACCTTGTTTTTATTGCCTTCTTTGCCATCATCTCTTCTCACAATTATTTCTCCTTTCGCTGGGGGCCCCACCCTTGTTCACATGTAATTTTGATGACATTATTATAAAAAAATTTAATGAGATATAGGTAAAAGTGTGAGTAGTGTATTACAATTATACCATATTGTACATTTTGAATATTTAAATCCTACGATTTTACATTTTTCTTTTTCTGATAAAAAGGATTTATAAAAATTCGTATATTAATTTATTTAATCACATTTTATTCTTATCTATAATTAATGTGAGATATTATTATTAAACTCTAATATTTAATCCACCTTTTATTAGATACTCAACATACTCAGTAACTAGCCACTTCTTCCATTATTGGTACACATCCGAATTTGAATCTGATACCAAAGGTCATGATCTATGTGTTACTAAAATATCATTGTTTTAAGTTTTCGTTTTCTTTGAAAAAAAATCTTATATAATATTAGGAGTATCTATCTATTTAAATACATACATTACCTTGTTCATAACCAATGTAGAATAACATAACTAGGTCTCTAGCCTAATTTATATAAACATTATGACATAAATATTATTCATTATTTGAAATAATTGAAATTTTTATATACTGTTTAATTTGTAAAATTAAAATGATATTCTAATTTTAAAACATTGTTTATTAGGTAAATAAATGAAGATTGGGTTTTATTTAAATTGAAACACAGAATGAATTATAATTCCTAATTTAAACTCTATTAATCCTATCCACCGAATAATAAATAAAGTAAATTTTTTATATTAAAATTGATGAAATTTTTTAAAAGATATAATAATTTGGCATATTATACATACACTTGAGTCATGTTTGGTTGATCAATTTGAATATGTTTGACTGAATATATATTATGTTCTATGTGTTTGTTAAAATTTTTTATTAAATCCATGAAAAAAAAAACATGCATGATACTTAATAAATTAAATCAATTCATTCCTTTAAATTTAACCAAACATGCCTAGATTTTCAAGGGGTTGGATGAAGTGAAGGGAGAAAAGAGTGAGACCCAAAAAGCTGCAAGTGAAAATGCATCATCACCATCATCATGCTTCTCTGCATTTCTTTTCTTCTGTTTTGTTTTTTCATTTTTTGGAGCTGCTGCCTCCTTCTGAATTAGGTGACTGTGCGATGTCCCACGCTATAGTCGAGCTTCATGGGTTGGTTCAAGATGATTCAGAGTTTAGCTTCGCATAGACTAACTAACTAAAGCAGGCCAGCTCACTGGCTGCTGCTGGCGTGCTGCGCAGTGTGTGCAGATGCAAAACCCAGTGGTCATTATAGCACACGAGTCTTTCGAGAGAGAGGAAATGATTCTGGGGATCAGAACACAACAGGCTCTGGATCTGAATTCTCTCTTGGGTTTTGTATTCTTTCTCCAACTTTTCACTTGTTTCGTGCGCAGGTGAAAAAACAAAAGCAGAGGCAGGGGAGGGGAGGGGCCACTTGGTTTGCGTTTGGCTTTTTATTCTTTGTATTCTCAGATTTTTTTGTTGGTGGGGCTCAGGAGGTACTGAGTGAGTGAGTACCTGCATGAGCAAGGATAATGTTTGTTCTCTTCTCTTCTCTTTTTTCTTCTTACACACAGCATTTGTGCAAAATATCCTTTGGATTTTGAGTTTCTTCACTGTTTGGGAAGAAGGGGTAACCAATGATTTCCTACATATAGCTATCTATCATCAACCATAGAAGAATCCCCTCTACCCACAATTTCCCAGGAACAACTGCTGGTTTTGAAGAACTGCTTGTTTCTTCTCTGTTCACCTGCAGGTGTTCCTTCTCCACGAGCAACAAAGGTTTTGATTTAAGCCTTCTTTTTCCTGGTTTCCTGAGTAGTGCTTCTTTATCACAGCCCACAGATTTGTGGAATGGATATGCAAACAGAAGCAGCGGCTCCTCTAAGCTATGTTCTTACAGAGACAGCCTCTGTTTACCCTGCGGATTCTCTGGTGCAAAACTCAAACCAGTACCATTTACAGCCTTCACTCTTTTCTTCATCACTCCATGAAGCCTTTGCTGGTTTCAGTAGTGACCCAAGAGTTTCTGTTCCTGGAGCACCTTTTTCTAGTGATACTTATGAGTGTCCAAGAAGCATTGTTGGCACCTCTGGTGTCTATGGAGGTTTCTTGCCTATTGAAACTGCCTGCGGTAACAAATTTATGTCTCCTCAGGGTGGAGGTGGAAATACCTCTCAGAATGAATGGCTGATGAATGCAGCCTCTAACCATCTGACTTCTAGATTTAACAATGGGCTGTCTCTAAGCCTTGCTGCAAATCCATCTTTCATTAAGCCTTCCAAGCCCTTCCTTGGCTCAGCTGCTTTCTTGCATGTAATGCAAGAAATTCTGGCTGAAATTGCGAGCTTTGCCCTTGACCACAACATCTGCTGTTCATCTGAAGAAAATAGAGTTGCTGCAAACTCCATCGGTGGTTTCTCAGATCAGACCAGGCCCTTCTTGGGAGCTGAAACCAAGAAGAAACATCTCTTAGGTTTACTGCAACTGGTGAGCAAACGGACAACTTAAAATCTAAGCTATTCATCATCCATTCATTCACTAATATCCCCTGGTTTGATGCATGGCATGTTGCAATTCTAGGTTGATGAACAATACAATCAGTGTTTAGATGAAATCCACACAGTTATCTCAGCATTCCACGCAGTAACTGATCTTGATCCCAATCTCCATGCCAGATTCGCACTCCCCAGAATCTCCATCATGTACAAGAACCTCAGGGGAAGAATCAGTAGCCACATTCTTGCAATGGGATCCGACCCAAAAGAGGGGGAAGTGGATAGCAAGTGTTTGATTGAAAAACAGTGGAGTTTACAGCAGCTTAAAAAGAAAGACCAACATCAGCTGTGGAAGCCTCAACGAGGACTCCCTGAACAATCTGTCTCCGTTTTGAAGGCCTGGATGTTTCAGAATTTCCTTCATCCGTAAGCTCTAAAACCCATTACCAGTCTCCTACACCTCAAAGTTCACTTCTTTTGTTTTTAAAGAATGAGTGACGAATGAATGGATAACAAGTTCTACTGCACTGGAATGTAAAAAAAATGGTTCCTGGAGTTCCCTGAAGTGGTAAAAGGTAAAAGAAAAATGCTTAAAGTGGGTGACTTTTTACAGGTACCCCAAGGATGCTGAGAAGCACTTGCTTGCTTTGAAGAGCGGTTTGACAAGAAGCCAGGTGCATTCAAAAATTAAATACACAACTATTCAGCTTCTACTACCAGTGTGCTTCTACTACTACTAGTGTGCTACTGTTTTCCAATTAATATGCTGCGTGCACTGCTACTTCCTCTTGCGTGTATTTGGGGTTTTCTCTAAACTCGTGCAGCTTTCGACAAAACCCATAATCAAATTTCTTTCCCCATATGACAATCAAACAGAAAACATTAAAAAATGAGTTCATTTTACCTAATTTGACTGAGGAATTGGATTCGAAGCGCAGGTGTCAAACTGGTTTATCAATGCCAGGGTTCGTCTGTGGAAGCCGATGATTGAGGAGATGTACGCGGAGACCAACCGAAGGAAATCATCATCATCATCTTGCCGTAGCATCAAGAACAATCAAGAATCTTCTGCTGCCTTAAAAACATCATCATCCATTCCAACTTCGCCTTTCTACTGATGAAGAAGAAGACCAAGAAGAAGAAGCAGATTTGTAGGTGTTCTGTGTATCCAAATTAATTAATTTAATTATGGAAATTTCCGTACTGAATATTAAATTTTATTATTATTTTTATTTTTAAAAAATCATAAACGATGTCAACTGTGGAATGTCGATTCTATCCTTTTCTCCAAATGCCAAATTGCCCCCATCTCTTTCTTCACTGGTTCATGTTTGTTGAGGGATTCTCGTCTTGATCGGCTTCAACTTCAGGCCCATGCTTTCCGGCGAGAAAAGCTCAGGGGAAAAGGACGAGGGGCTCAAAGGGCTCCTTGGGCTCACGCTCCCATGGCAGAGCTTGTGGAACCCGTAAGCCATGAGGAAACACTCCAATGGCATCAGCATTGCATCCGGTTGCTCCTCTGTAACCAGGGATCCGCAGCCCTGAACCTGAAACACAATCGATAGAGCGCAAGCGCGACGAGTTACAAGGCGATGGAGATGGCTTGGCAGACCTCAACCAACGCAGTGTATCTGCTGTCAAGCTTTGAAGCCATGTGAAGAGATTCACGGTGGAAGGGGGAGCTGTCTCCGACAATGATCAGCGACCGGCATTTCAGCCTCCGTAACCCATCGGAGATGTCCGGTCTCCTGCCAGAATTGCGGTGTATTTACTAAGAATTTCAGGTTCAAAAGGGGAACGGAACACCATTGTGCTCCCCTGTTTCTCTGGAAACGATGAACAAGCGTACCCGTTGATAGCTTCGACGTATTGGAGCACATCGGAGGTCCGCCTCTCAGCCAGCAACTGCAGAATACAGAAGCTGTGGGTAATGGGTAGTGATAACAATTGAGCATAACGAACGATTCGAGAGAAGCAGCGAATACGAACCCTTCGACATGACTGTACAATATCTGATTCTGGAAGGTCAGCACTTCCGAGCACCGCCTGCAAGACATCATGGGAAAGAAGACATTTTTTCTGAACAACAAAAGGGGAGATACAGATAAGAACAGGCAAGCAAACCTTGCTGAAGTAGCGCCTAAGCAGTAACTCCTTCACTATGCCACACATGCCGCAAAGGTAGAGAAAATTTGACATCAACTGCAAATACGGAAGATGAGATTTAAGTTGCAGGGAGTTCAGAAGCTGAAAAGCCATTTGCAGAAGCACATATAACCTTGTTGCAGAACCATTCTGTCCAAGATGGTGATTTACAGAGGGGGGAAACGAGGATCAAGCCCATTACACGCCTGGTGTACTTCAACTGGTGTAAGGACACAAGCATAAAAGAACGTTGATTTATTTCCTCTACGATCAACAGAAGAAAAAAGCATTTCCATGTCAATGACGGAGGCAACTCACAGCAAAGAGAGTCAGGATATAAGCGCCGGCCGTTACACCAAGACACATCACTGCACCGAGTCTGTAGAAGGCGCAGGTTTTCATCTTTTTGGACCTCATAGGCACGGAAAAATGATTCAAAGGAGAGCAAAATGGTTGCAGTTAAATGCTTACCCAAAATAATTAAGGATCTCAACAATTTGATCAGCGAAATCATATGCTGTCATTGATGGCTCGTCAGAACTGGGTACACCAGCATCTAACTGCAGTAGTTTATAACACAGTGCAATATTAGCAGTAGAAGAACACTGCACATTGGGAGTTATCGGATTGCAAGAAACGAACATCATGACCGGGAGGGGTAATGTGGTAGATGCAGAAGTTGTGAAGAAGATAACGAAATGCTTCATGGTATAAAAACAGTCCTTGGAAGCACGATTCATCTGGTTGTTCAGAAACAGAATGCAGGGAATAGTCACCACTCATTCATGAGATATTGAACAGAAGAAAGAACATTGAAATAGAAATAGTAGTTCGAGATTTCACGAATGGACTTGAGAAATGTAGATTTCTCCCACTTACAGTTTAAAGCCAAGTCAGGATACGTGATGAGCGCTGGTTTTTCTCGATCCCCTAAAACGAAAACAGATACATTCCCATTGTTTGTTCTCACGATGTGCTCCTGCAAAACCACCCAAGATATTTCACAAGGCAATTATACACCCCGGCCACTTTGATTCAAAATCCAAATGAATACAGATATGATTTGATCACATGGGAAGTTCCATTTACAAGCAGTGATCGTCCCTTTTCATCAAAGGTTGGATTTTTGCAAATCCACCTCACCATGAACGTGATCCAACATGAATCCACGAAATTTGTATTGTTTACTTAATCAAAACAGAACCACGCATCAGCAAATGGAATCCAGAATACCAAGCTCACACCATTTGATTGCAAGTATTAGGCGAAAGTTGAGAGAAACTACAATGTGGGTATTACAAAAGAACAGAACGCGCACCTTTCCTGCGAGGGGGTGTAGCAATCCATACAAATGGAAACTGAATCACTGGAATCTGCCGCCATTGCGGTCACTTTGTTTTCTTTTTCAGTTTCTTTTTCTTTCTTTCTACAAAAATAGCGATTGGGCGCACTTCTGCATCAGATTCCTCCAATGCCGGATTGATATATACTAACTGATGAACGATCCTCTCCCTCTCTCTTCCCCCGTCCCTCCCCCGTAAATCGTCGCTTTCCGTGGGAGTAACTCTACATGTGGGCGTCGTCTTATACATCACAACGGCTAGTGAAGACTCAACGGTAACTTGGCCGCAGCCACCGTCGCCCGGTCCCCGGGAGCCTCGGATCGATCACGTGCGCGTAAAGATCCCGTGGGCCCCAGAGATCGCGGAGACTACATTATACACATCTACCGTATTTAATTACCCGAATTAATTCCTTTCGTTTTTTTTTTCTTAATTTCCTTTTTTATATATATTTACTCATGACAGACCATTGGGTTAAAAAAAATTACTGCGGAGATAGACCTTCACTTTAACGGTATATTCTCAATATAGAAGATTCCAACTAAAAATAGCAAGCCCGTACAGAATCTTGCTTGGATGGGTGTTGATTCCGATCAGTTATTATTATTTTTCACCGCGGCTATTATGAAGGTACCACAGCATGAGCAGAAGGCACAACATTCCAATTCAGAAGGTTAACTGAAGGAGAATAAGAGTTAAATGCAGCAGCACGCGTGATTAATTAAAAAACGGTATTAAAAATTGTTTTAAAATTTAGGATTATATTCAATATTTTTCGGATTTAATTCAATATTTTATGAAAAATTTAATATATAATTTGAATAATTATTTTTTTCAATTTAAAAAATTTTTAATTGATGAGAATAAGATAAAAAAATTAATTTATTTAAAATGATTAATTTTTTACATGATATTTAATTAATTGGATCAAAATTAGATTTTCTATATGAAACTACTAATATTAAGTAAAGTAAGAGAATATATAGTTTTAAATATATATAATCTTGTACATATAATTAAAAAAATATTATTAATTTCGAGTTCATTTAAATTCAAGAAATAAATACAGTATAATTTATAATCGCTACTTTAAATCCTATTAATTAAACACTGCCTAAGTACACCAAATGGGTTGAATTCAATTTTATAACATGGATCTCAATAATATTTAATCAATTTATTGTGGCATAAGAATAATAATAATAATAATAATGTGAATAATGGACAAGTGTGAAGAATTAATGTATTTTTTTATTTGAAAAAATAGTGGTGGACCAAAATATTAACTTCACAAGGGGTTGATATGTAATCTTCTTCATTTATTAGAGCAGCCCACTTACATTTAGTGCACTAACCCCAGGGAGTTGGTGATTCTTATCAAATTCCATTTTCCAAATCTAGGGATTTTGATTGGTATGTTTTGTTCATGATTAATTAGATTTAACATATACTGCATTTCATTTTAAATAGATTTAAAATATATTTGGTGTCCATTTAGTCATTTAATTAGAATAAAATTCTATTTTTCAAAAACTATTTATTTTAAAAGAATTCTAATATTATACAAGTTTTTATAATTTCTTAATAATGAGAATCATTTTTTGAAATAAAAATCATTCGTATTCAATCATAACATTAATTATAAAATAATTTTATAAAACAAAAAACTATTCCAAAGATATCCCATGAGATTTTAATTAAACCCATGTTTAGTGTACGTATTTATGGGAAAATTTTACGTAGACCATAATATTCGCTTAAATAGTTTTAAAAAAAGTGTTTTAATTCCCATTATTTTATCAAAATATGAAAAAAATAAGAACTACATATATCCGATTTTTAAGTATTGATAATTAGTTATAACTGATACTTAAAACGTGAAGATAAAAAATAATTAAATAAAAAAGATTAAACATTGAATATATCCAATTTATCAAAATATGAATATGTACGATACGTCAAATATAAAAACTAAATATACTAATGAAGACTAATCATGTCATTTTCATTAAACATTATCGATTAATATGAATGCCATCGAGTGCCCATGTATTTATACGTGTAAAGTTAAATTATAGTTATGTTAAAACATGTGTTTAAAATAAATATACGTGTTTAAAACAAATATATCGTGAAATACGTATATAAAATATGTAAAAAAACCTATGAACATACGACCTAATTAATTAACGGTTTGGATTAAAATATCGATGATCAGCTAGTGGCTTTCTGGTTCAAAATGCAAACGCCTGGATGCAACAATGGCTGTGTTCTTCTGGAAACCGTGTTGATACATATAATCAGGGAGCTGATTGAGCACAATGGATCCATGAAGTTCAAGTGACATGATGGGAAGCCCTTATTCCAATTACTAGTCCGGAAACCGAAAGCAGCACCCAAACTTCAGATGGAAACATTAGGCAATACAGAGTACCAGTTGCTGTTACCTGGTCCACCAATGGAGGAAATCCTTGCGCCTGTTGATCTTCTTCTGCAGCTGAAGCAGACCGTAGAGAAGAGCTTCTGCGGTGGGAGGGCAGCCTGGAACGTAGATGTCGACTGGGACGATGCGATCGCAGCCTCTCACGACGGAGTATGAGTAGTGGTAGTATCCTCCGCCGTTGGCACAGCTCCCCATCGATATCACCCACCTTGGCTCAGGCATTTGGTCATAGACTCTGAAAAGGATGTGAACCAAACAAGAATCATTAACCTTTTCATGAGTTCAAAGCTTTATAAGATAAGAGAACGGGCATTAGGGGCTTTTTTGGATGAACTCTGGAGGCATTCTTCTGAATTTCAATTGCAATGAATCAAAGCCAAACAAGTAAATTCAGCAGTATAATCTCTGTTATTGAAAAGGAAAGAAACAATCTGCAGTTTTCTTGATTCACTGGAGTGACCCTTGAAACGGGTAACCAAATGGGAGCGGAGCAGCAAATCCATCATTTACAATTCATGTTGTGTTCTTAAATTCGGATTGATGTTCAAGATTCAATCTTGGGCAGCAAATTAACAATTCTAGACGAGCATAAAATATCCCCTTTACCCCTAAACCTCATTCACAATCACAATGCAAGAACATCAAGCGGCAGTGAACGAGGATTCAAAATCTGACAAGAGCCCTAATTAGGAAAAAAAAAAACTCACTTGCGCAGGGCAGGCGCCATCTTATTGGTAAGCGTCCCAGCAACAATCATGCAATCGGATTGCCTAGGGCTAGGCCTGAAAATGATCCCAAAACGATCCAGATCGTAGCGAGCCGCCCCAGTGTGCATCATCTCCACAGCGCAGCAAGCGAGGCCAAAAGTCATGGGCCAAATCGACCCACGGCGAGCCCAATTCAGCAGGTCATCGACCTTAGAAATCACGAACTCCGCAGCCTTAGACAAGCCGGCGGACGAAGACGTCGACGGTGGCGGAGAAGACGCATAGGGCGCGGGAGAGGAAGAAGAAGCAGATGCAAATGAAGGAACGGTGGTGTGCAGGGAGACCGCGGCAACGCGGTGGTGCAACACCGCTGTTTGCCGGAGCTTGGCGCCGGCGCTTCTCGCGATCTGAGCCATTTTTTATTACCTAATTCTACCTCTCGAAGCGTCGGTCGATTCGCTGGAGCGTAGAGAACAAACACGGCGAGTCGCAAAAGAATAAAAAAAGGAGTTGTGATGACGTGGCTTCTCTTGGTCCATTGCACCGGCTCCAAACTGGAGAGATTATTTTATTTTTTTTAAAAAGAAAATTTAAAAAAATCTTTTTAAATGCGCATTTTAAGTTCTCATATACATTCGCATCGGCAGGCGAAAGGATGAGTGACGATGCAGTTCAGATGAGATGGGGAATCAGTGGCTGAGAGCTGACAAGGATTAGCATATCATGGCGGGGCCGGGCGGATTCGTATTCTGTAGAAAACCAACGAAACGAGGAATGGGTTTTAGATTCAATTTTGAGGGTGTTGTAAGCATAGTGGAGTATATTCCCTGCTGCTTCTTCTTCTGAAGAAGCAACCTCTACTTTCCTTATGGGTATGATCAGACTGAACTTCAAATGGGGTTCTCTCTCAGTCCAGTATCCTGCATCCGTAGCTAGTGTATCGTCGCAGTACTGTAAGGCTTGTTGATTTCTGTATGTTTTTTTTACTAATATTCTCTTTGTAGCTGCGTCATCTCGAAGACAGAATTGTTAAATTGATTTGTTTCTGTGGGTTTTTAATGAATTTGATGCTGTGGTGTACAGGTAAGGGCAGGGGTAGATTCTGTTTCTTGGCCAAGTTGTCTGTGTCATCAGTTTTATATGATGAGGCAGAAGCAATTAGTGGTTCTTCCAGGACACATGTGCATTCTTCTTCCTCTCACTTTCTGGAGAATTCTTTTTTGGGAACTAGAGACATAAAGGTCTGCTCTCTTTTTAGGCAGTCGTTTGAAAGCATCTTGTGATTTCCATTGGAAATGATAAGTGAAGCATAGAAGATAAAAGAAAAGTAGTGTAGGTCATTCGTGTCTTTGTGATGTACACTACCCCCTCTTAATCGGCTGGTGTCTAAAAAAATATAGCATCTCGTGTTGGAGATACTGAATATTTTAGCTTGTGCTTTTCTTGATTATTCTTGATTGGGTTTGGTTAGGTGGTGGGTACGCAGGGTTCAAGTGATGATTTGCAGAACCATGGAGTTGAGTTATTGAACAATGAGGATGGTCCTCCGTATTTTTCTAGCTTGAATGCTACAACGACGTCCCAGTTCAGATTATTGATGAAAAATCTCGACATTTTGGAAAACATGTTTGCTGATTCTAATGCTAGGAGGCTTGAAGAAGATATTCTAGAGAAACTGAAAAGACTTGGAGCTATCCACTTGTTTAATTCATGCTTATCCAAGACACTAAGCTCTGCAAGTTCTTCATGCACAACTTCTGATGATGTTCTTGATGAGCTTCAGTCAAAGGATTCAGAAAATAACAGTGTAGAAGATGTGATCATTCCTGGGAGAGGGGGACTCCGGAAAGAAAGAAGGAAGCGGGCATTCCAGTTGGGAAGTGATAAATCAGGTCAACAGTGTCGAGATCCTGAAACAAAACCTTCCTCAGCTCAACTCATGCTTAGATCCAGAAACAAAAGGCAGAAGCTAGCAAAAAGTGAAGCAGATATGGCCAGTGGAGTTAAGGTTGTTTTAGTAGTTTGTGTGTTTCCATGATGTAGGCAAAATCTTCTTGTGTTAGAATAATAGTTTTTGTTGTTTCTACGGCAGTCACTTGCAGAATTGGAAAAAATAAGAAGAATGCTTGAAGCTAGTGAACAAAGAGCAAGCTTCCGTACCTGGGCAGAGGCTGCTGGAATTGAAACAAATGAGTTATGGCAACGTTTGCATTATGGTCTCCGTTGCAGGGATGAGCTTCTAAGAACCTCACGCTCCTTGGTTGTTTACATTGCCAAAAACTACAGGGGACATGGAATAGCCTTTGAGGATTTAATCCAGGTCTTTCTTCAACATTCTGATGCAGAACTCACTTTCTTCAACATTCTGATGCAGGACTCCTCCCATGGCTAAGTATCACTATCGAATCATCCACTTTCTTAATTTTTTTCAGGCAGGAAACATGGCAGTCATGCATGGCGCAGAGAGGTTCGACCAGTCAAGAGGATACAAATTCTCAACCTATGTTCAGTACTGGATCAGGAAGTACATGTCAATGCTGGTCGCAAGGCATGCCAGAGGAGTCAGGATTCCTGTAGGCTTCATTCTGGTTCTTCATTTTTACTAAATGGTTCAATAGGTGGACAAGTTTTTCTCCTAAAATTTGGTTGAGGGATCAATACAGTTCCAATGGTTGTAATTTGGTGCAGGGGACTCTGAGCAAGGTGATAAACCAAGTGCAAAATGCAAGAAAAGCCCTCTGTACCAGCAACGGCAAGCATCCTTCTGATACTGAAATCTCCCAGTTAACCGGTTTATCCATAGAGAGAATCCAATCTGCAAGCAAATGCCTCCGAGTTGTGGGATCAATTGATCAGAAAATCGGGGATTCCATAAGCATAAAGTTCATGGTAAGCCTCACACCTTCACTTGATTCTTACTCTCAATCACAGACCTTTAGCTCCCAGATAAGCAAACATGATGCACTTGCAGGAAGTTATGTCAGATGAATCGATCCGTAGCTCCGAAGAAGTCTTAACGAGGCAACATTTGGTCCAAGACATACACACACTTCTTAGGGGACTACAACTGATAGAACAGCAGGTATTAGTTCTCAGGTTTGGAATAGGGGACAAGAACCATCAGTCCAAGTCACTTGATGAGATCGGAAAGCTTCTCTGTGTGAGCAAAGAGTGGATCAGGAAAATAGAGAAAAGGGCTCTCACCAAGCTTCGAACTGAGAATTCCCTCAATACCTTGAGGCACTACATCTACACACAGTGAGTAAAATCTCAAACAAATCCCAAGTTTTCTTTTTTACAGTTTGTCAGATGGATGTAGATATATTTGCACAAGTTTTCACAAACAGGGTGCCATTGTAAACTCCTTCATTCTATTAGATCTTACCAGGAGGAGATCAAGAGGATGTTGGAATTACATTGGATAATAGGGCTATGGCCAGTACTTAATGAATAGGGAGAAGAGTTCATTACATTTTTAAGTTTGTCTTCCTACATTCAACAGGTTTTATATGACAAGCCCAATAACAATCTGTTCTATAATTTTATGTTATATGATTAATAAAAACATACATTTTTATGAATAAGTATTTCATAAAATCGTGTAATTTTAAGTAAAAACAAAAGAATTATATATATAAAATTACACTAATCAAATCAAATATATTAAAATGATTGATTCTACTTACTTATCCCTAGGAAATAACGGCTTAGGTCCCGAAAGCAGCGCATTTCTTTGGATTTGAAAATTGGCAGGGGATGGATCTCTCTAGTTCAGGTTCCTGTTGTCCTGTTGAGGTGAAGAGCATTTCTCCTCTGGTTTATCAGACCTGAGTCTTTGGCTGGCAGTGGCAGTTGGAGCATGAAGTTCTGCTTCAGCTCCCTCTTTATTTCCACCTGCAAGATTACATAATCCCAAAGCCATCTGCTATGATTCTCTCTTAAAAGCAATGCAAGGAAAGAGCTTTGGAGGAAACCTGGTTCAGCAGAAGCTGTGGCCTGCACATTGGTACTCGGACTCGAACCAACTCCTTTTCTCATCCTCGACTGCACGCACATTGACAACAAAACAACTGAACTGGTACTACTAGGAGCATGAAATAAAAAGCTGGAAATCATCCGACAAGATGACGACGTACCCTGGTATAGTCCTCGCAGAACTTGATGACATTGGAGATGCTTGTGAAATGTCCATGAGAAAGAGTGTACGCCCACAAAAGAAGCTTCCTTGAGGTGTTGGTATCAATTACGTCGACACCGTCGAGCCCGGGCTGGATACAGGGTTCGGATGAGAGACGGGGTGGCACGGTGTAGAGGTTTACACCAGAAGGGAGCAACGCGCATGAGGTGTCCTTGTAGAAGCTGTATGCAGATCTAAGCAGCAAGTTAGCAGTCTCCAAATCCTCTTCATCTGAAACTCTCCTGATGATAAGATTCTTGATTTTTGAAAGCAAAGAGCTCCATTTAGTTTCAAGAGTCTTGAGATGCTTTGAGTCCTCAAATGCTGAAGACCATAGCTCTTCAGACTGGAGGTCAACACAGAGCAAATGCTGGCTTTCGAGTAGACTGCCAGAGGAAGTCGAGGGGGGATATTGGCTGTGGCCCTTGACTGCACTGGTGGTGTGATCAAAGCCATGTTAATGACGAGAGACCTGCACCAGGAGGCTGAAACGTGCCGATAAATTTTAGCACAATGACTGTTGGCCATTTTGGGATTCTTCAGCCGCTTCCGAATTTTCTCGTTTATCATCTCTAGTGTTTCCACTTTGACCTGCGTTTCCAGTAGTTGTATGTATCGACAAAGATACCTGCAAACAAAATGAACACATTAACAGACATACAAAAGCACTTGAAAATTTGCCATTTTTAAACCCACCCAAACAAGCTCTCATCAGTCAATTCCGAGCCTTTAAGCTCAGGTAAGGTGCAAATTTCTGGCCACAAATTGACCTGATCCAGGAAGAGATTGAATAACTTTTCCAAAAATGGCTCAGCGTTTTCAGCACTGGAGCAGTTACGCATGCATGAGATCACGGCCTTGATGCATCTCCCCATAGCCACTGGTACCAGATCTTCAAGGCACACGGAGAACTGCGTTCAGTAGCAAAGTTAGCTGCATCACCAAGTTAAAGAATGTGTAGACCAAGATTAGTGGAAAGTAGATTAACATCGACATCCGCTCAAGCTCAGAAATGAAAATCCAGGAGATCAAAGATTTTTCAGTATGGTTCATCATTACCCTTTTATCTGCCCGAAGAGATATGTAAGCCCTCTCGAGCATAGAGATGTCCCCAGTTTCCTCCAACAGTTTCAAGTAGAACAAGATGTACTTCCTAATACAGGTTGTAAATTTACGAGAGCTTTCAGCTAAGTTAACCTCAAGGCATCTCCTGTTCCCAGATGGCCCTGCATTTTTCCTCCTGGCAATCAAGCAGAATATAACCTATTATGCAGGCACTGAAGGTAAGAGTTGCAAATTACATCCAAATATCCATTCAACAAAACTAGAGAGGAATTATTCAAGAAAAGGCCAGAGATGAACATATAACAGTGCCAGACGAAATTATCCCTCAGAACTTCTTCAAGTAAGTAAGATCATATGGTTTCCATTAAGATTTCATTTTCCTAGGTGATTCTTAAGGACTTTCAGTTTACATCAACGTAGGGAACAGAAAAGAACCACAGGCTCCAAGCTCCAATGTAAAAGAAATCAAGGAAGAGGCCATACTTTCCTTTCTTGACAGTACTATCAATCTCCCACATATTTATTGTGAATGAGGAGCGCGATGACTTGAAACAAAAGGACAGCTCCTCTTTGGCCCTCTCGATGTCCCCTGGTCCACCTCTCCTATACAGACCTTGGGAAATCATATATCTTGCCTTATGGAAATGCTTAAGATCTCCTTCCACGCAAGTTTCAAGGGCAGATAGGCAATCCTCATAAAGCAGCTTCAGCACATTTTCAATTCTGTTGGATTTGGACACTTTACTACTTGATGTTCCATCCACGAGATGCACAGTTGGATCTGAACTTTCAGAGAGGAGTCCGAGAAATACATTGTTCACAGATTCCTGAATTGATTGAGCAAAACAATGCACTGCGACAACCTGTAATGGACGCATCCGATTTTTAAAACATAGTGCAGACATTTCAAAGGCATTAAAAAAGATGTGGCTGAACGCTGGATTACACTCGACAGCTGCATAAAATGTAGACATCAACTACTAAGGTAGGAACTAAAAACATGATAGGTAGCGGAGAAGGCAAGATAATATTTGACATGAACCTTAAGAGTATCTTCATCTTTTTTCCCACTTTTGGAGAGTAACTTTAACCTTGATGCATGCAACCTGTAAAATGGATCCACGGCAGTTGGGTTCAAAGCAATAGCCTGTGCATAATATGATAGCGACAAGTCATGAGGGTGCCCAAGCTTTTCACTGAGTTTCCCAATATAAAATGCGTGAGACCAGTCTTCCCTGCAATCAAAAAAGTTTATGGTCAAGAAACCAGAAGAGAATGAAAGGAACCAAGCTTGATAACAAAAAATACTTGTGCTTAAACGCTCTCTTGAAATGGCTCAAAGCATTCTGGCAGAAGGTTGTCCAAGTTGCATCCTTCAAGGGTAAGATAAGCCTTTGATCGTAAAATGGAACCACATTCTGAAGTCCGTCATAGTAAACCAAAGCCAATAACTGGTGTATCTCTGCCTGAATTAATCAGAAAAATGTAATACGGCAATTTTCATCACACAGGATAACCAAATTTCAAAATTAATTCCCGAAAAAAATTCACCATTACAAACTCTGCTTAAAATGAGAGCAATTCTTTCCCATAACATTTCAAATTCACTGTCACCCAAAGTAACAAAACTAATGTTTTTCAGAGAAGCAACAAGAATAACATACTCGCTAGAGAAGAAAAAGCATCTTCTAAAACTGAGCTCAAAGAATCAAAGTTATCCTGTCTGCATGAGTATATAAAAATACCTGCTGCGAAGTCTCCTTTGCCAAAGCCAAGGTCATCAATAAGCATCTTCTGCTGCGTCTTCGACTTGCCTCCACTCTCTGAGTTAGAGTATTATTTTTCCTCCAATCTAAAACATTAATTTGCTTACTGCCGTCATTTAAAAGCAAATCTACTTCCTGCAAGAGAAGAATATAGCTACCAACATATCTTATAAAGCTCAATTGCCACTCCTGAATTTATACTCATTACTATCAGACTAGAGGATCAAAGAGAGGATCTTACCTCATCATAAATCCTTGACAGTCCCTCCCAGCTTTCGAAGTGCTTAGGGTTATACAATAGGTCATATTTGAAAAGCTTGGCATTCTGTTGTACAAAATCTTCCCCTTCCTTGGTTAGAACAAATCCTGCCCATTTATCACTAGCACTCATTTCCTCAGCCTGGGACAGAAGGTAATACAAATGGCGATGAACTTCAATATATGGATCAGAGCTGCAACCATAAACCAAGAAAATGCGTATTAGCTGGACTGCATGCTAAAATCCGTAACTGAAGAACTAAGAACCCACTTACTTTTCCATTGATAACCGAGATTTGGTGCTTTCATTCTCCGAAAATACATCCTTCATCACGGTATCCAGAAAGACTGAAGAAGCAGCATGCTCAGATAGCTTATCCTCACATAATTCTGGATCATCTAAGAATTTATCAATCGGATTTGTTGACAGCATATTGTCCGGTGGTTGAGGAAAATGCTTGCGTATGGCTCTGAGAGCCCTCCTCAGTTTAACTAATCCACTTCTCTGAGAAGAAACACACGCCAATTAGTCAACTATTACAATTTGAAAGGACAATGAAAGAATGATGCCTTTGCATACGGAAGAATGCAAAACTCACAGATGATGCCTTTGCATACGGAAGAATGTATTGGAAAACATCTGCACACTGCTCTTTGGTTTGATAGTCTCCCTGGCTTGTATTTTTATGCTTCACTAGGTCGTCCTCACAAGATGAATCCAATCTCAGGTTCAAACCATACAAACAGTAAAAACATTGATCCAGAGCACTGTCAATGGCTAGCTCAAGTTCATCTCTTTCATCCTCAGTCAGCATTTCCCCTTTGTCAACAACTTCATTACTCTCTATATTAGTTATAGCGGATAAGGTTTCTGGCTTGTCAGCATCAAATGGAACTCTGTACTTGTCATCTGAACTAAAGGAACTGGTTTCAGTAATTGAAGTTTCAAAAGAACTCCTTTCCAACAGTGAAGACATTTTGTGGTCATCATCCTTGGAGATGCTAAAGTTGATATCTTGTTTACTATTAACTGAGTTTATACGAGACTTGAGCTTCATATCTAAGGTCAATAGATGCTTGATCGCAAGTCGTAAAAATGTTCCTTCTTCTTCTTTGTCACCATCCCCTCGTCCACAGCAGATACCAAACTCGGCAAGCAAATCATGAATAGCCAGAATTAGTTCAGCCTGAGGGAAGCCAAAGTAAGTTACAGGGCAAGCATCAAAAGACAAACTATACAGAGTTGCGAAAATTGAATGAGGTTCTCACTTGAGACTTAATTGGAACCGACTGATTTAAGTGCTGCAGCTTACAGAAAGCAACAGCAGCATCTACAAAGTAGCCCTGTTCTAATTGCTCAGTAGATTCTCGAACTCCAGAACAGGTTAATCTTTTCGTGAAGCAAAAATTAGAAATACTGCACATGAAAACCACTAATAAAGACTGTATTCCACCAACCAAAGTCTCTGGGACATTTTTCTGCAAATGTTCCAAAACTAAGAGAAATGAATCACGAGATCCAGAAATAGTGTATCTTATACGTTTTATAAAATCATATAATAGCTGACTACAAAAGAAAAGACCTTACTTTCAGCAAGAAAATATCAAATTCTGCTACTTATTCAGATCTAGTACTTACAGAACTTTCTTCAGAGTTGGTGAGGAACTTAATCTTTGATATAGATTGGGAGAGAGCTTTCACTGCTTCCGCAACTAAGGGACCCCAGTGCTTCCAAGTATTCTCATTTAATTGAGAGGTAGTAAAACTATCGATGCCGCATGTATCTTCAGAACTTACTAAAATACCAGATCCAGCTAAAAGAATTTGAAGCTTCCTTTTGAGAGAACTCAAAAGGACATCAATATCCATAGGTGAAGACAATCCCGCTGATTTGATTAAAACATCCAGTGCACTTAGTTCTACTGACAGAAATCGTTTGCCTTCCTTAACACCATCTTCACAAGAATCAAAATAGACAACCTTTTCCGACAATAAAAGAGGGGCAAGAGTGCTAATACATTTATCATGCATGTTCTTTTCAACCATTTCAGCACACTTCTTTAATACGTGCTCAACCTCTATCAAATGCATTTCATAAAGGACCCTATCAATGGACAATTTTTTAGTCATTTTGCAGTGATGCATCGAAATAGAACCAGGATGGTTGGTCATCACATCTGTGTCAAGGAAAAGGGATACCGCCATGGAAAGTTCTTTCTGAACTCTTTCCTCATCACCTTCCAACCGGGATAAATGTGAGCTTAACCAGAAAAAGCGCACCCAGTAGCTGTGATCACTACACAACGATAATGATTTGTTAATTACACGTCGTTGGTTTTTCTCATAAAGATCCACTTGAGAACAGCAGCTTTTTGTACCAAATCCACCAATATGAGCAGGATAATTTTGAGCTGCAGATTCTATAACTTTACAGAGGTGATACGATGCATCTGTCATGAAGCTGCATGCAACTGATTCTTCAAAAGACGCTGATCCTATATCATAATATAGCTCAGCGAGAAAAAGACTGCATTCCCTAGTTCTTTTATACCCCCAAGGCCGAATTAGCTTCTCTAGTTCTAAAATTTTCACCATGCTATCGTGATATGATATGCAACAACTTGCAATTTTTTCCAATAGTAATTCACTGAAGTGATGAGGGCCAAAATTTCCTGAATTGCTCTGAACAAATTCAATAACATCCACAGATTCTCGATCTACTGAACTACCAGTTTCTGAAGAAGAAACATCAGTAGCTTGCTGGGAATTCATAGTTCTGATTTCATCAACAATATAAGGAGCCAAAAACTGCTTAACAATTTTAGAGAGATCCTTATTGGCCATTTCACTCTCAGGTTTACGGCTCCTAAGCCTTTCAAGGCGACTACTTCTTCTTTCTTGAGGTTGTTCTTCACATCCTTCCTTCTCTTTTACAGGTACCGCAGTGCCAAGATTTATTTCAGAGCCAACAAGAGCTCCTGTAGAACCGCTCATTTTATCAAAGGAACTAGTATTTGCTGAAATTGAAGGCAATGACACAATTAATGTTGCATCTCCTGGAATGTCGACATCAGCTCCTGAAACCAAGTCATTAGTCAATAATGGGCACAAAATCCCTAGGAGTTCCCTCACAAGGGCCATCCAAGAGACTTCAAAAAGTTGAATTTCTATGATTTTCTTCAGCCTTTTTGTGGTGGATAAAACCAAGTTCTCATCTGATGCCTTTCTCTTCTCGGGAAATTTCAAGTGTGTATGCTTTGGTACTAATTTATCAATGCCCCTTGGTGCAAATGGTATTGTTTCCCTGTCCTCGATGGTATTTTTGACATGCAAAGCACGAGAATGAGATGGCCAGTGCGTTAATATATGTCCCGAGACTGAAAGGCAAGACACCTCATCACCAATCGCAATTAGAACTTCTAAAAGTTTCTCCATGCAATTCCCTGCATAACCAAGTATTTCAACGTCACAAAAACTAGCAGTGCTGGGAAAAAAGAGTGCCTTTGACACGTTGGATAACAGTTTAAAAAGTGCAATTTTGAATGATTTGAATATAAATTTTCTCACAGTTGTTAGGGCTGCAAACAAGGCCCTGCTCAAAAGCCCATCGAGCGATGTTTAATGATCCCATGGAGCATGACAACGTTCCCAGTTGGTTCCAGACAACAAAGTCTTTTCCATCAATCTCTGCAGCTTGCAGATAGCAACCCAAGGCATTTTCGTGATATGAAGAGCCTAGTTGAACAAAAACTAACGCCAGGTTTTTAAGAGCCAAAAACCTGAAGAGTACTCAACTTTTTCAGCAAAGATAATGCATAATTTATGAACTCAGTCTAATGACGGGAAACAATCCTGCAAAATAGGTAATCCTCACTCAACTCATAACAAGGTCTGTAAGTAACCCAAAAACTACTGAAATTCGAGTGAAAGGTATATTCCAACATACTAGAAGCTCAGAGAACTTCAGTTAAAACTCATTATCACATAAGAGAAATATGATATTAATGCACCATAAAGAATAAGAAGAATGCACTTATACACATCTTTTTGTCCTTTCTTTTTCTTATGACAACATGCATCTAGTGAGCAGAAACAGATTCATCCATCTCAACCTGAGCTGCAAAAGATGACCAGAATTCGCACTGCTTCCAGCCTGAACAATAAAAAAGAAACTCATCTGAGGGTGAACACAATCCAACAGGAAAATGCAAAAAGCATGAAAAAATATAAACCGTTGCACAACCTCAGCATTTAAGACCAATGAATCTTTCAAAACCAACTCCAAGTATTCACGAGCTTTTTCATAGTCCTTCGCTTGTAATCGAGAAAGCCCATCATGATACAACTGTGACAAATGAAATTCCTGGAGGAAAACAAACATCATCAACACAACTAAATCGAACAGCTCTTAGCAAAACAGACAGGAAATTAGTCATTTGACCGCTAAATGATTGATCAGAGCTCCTGTTTTTGTAGTGGTCAATTAGGAAATACAAGAATCACATCTCAGAAACGGAAAGCCACAATCAGGACTACAGCATACGAAATTATTAGTTACAAAGAATCATATCAACGGCAAACGGAATCCACGACTTATTTCAAGCGAAGCAACTGATAACGAATTCGCACTAGCTCGCTCAAAAGTACCTGCGCCTCCTTCGTTGGGGCCAACGGCTGATTCCACTCGTTTCCGGTGTCTGAATCATTGATGGCTGCAATTGAAAACTGCCACGCGATGAAATCCACAAGAAGTTAGAAAATTAAATCGAAATTCAACTGATGCTTCAGAAGTATAGCAACTGAAGACTCAGTGAAAGTAGCTAAACCAACCATCCGACGGATCTGCGCGAACCCTCGTGCGCTAACCGTTACCAGTCAGAATTCAGATTGCTGATTACTCCTCAAGTTCCGCCAATTTTTCAATATATAGTTTTTTTATTAACAATTTTTTTTAAAAAAAAACCATCTTTACTCAATTTCTTGATAGCGGGAAAGGCCCAATGATGGCATGCCCATTCTGCAGGTAAAAAAGATGATTAGGGCTGCGGCTTCTTGGTGAGGATGATCTTCAGATTTACGTTGTCTGATTTTTCATGAATCAATGTTGGGAGCGTAAAATAGCTCTGTGTTGTCTTTATGGGTGCTTCCTCCTCTTCGCTTTCTTGTTCAAGCTTTTTTTGCATGACATCGACGAACAACAATTTTGATTTCCAGTCGATTTTAAGGTGATTCACGAGATATGAGATCCATCGGCTGGTTATGCTTGTTCTTTGTGACTGCAGTCAACGCCCAATTGTCGGGTTTTGGAAGCATGTAAGTGACGTCAAATTGATCTCACCTTTGTTTATGTGATAAGCTTGTAGGGTTTCGGATTCTTCATATGACTACTGAAATTGGAGACCCATTATTGCTTCGATTCAGAAGCGTGTGTTCATTGTGATAGAATCAGCAGAAGGCCTTTGAAAGTTGGGGAGGAACTGTTCAAGGAATCATTGCCATTTCAAAGTGGATCTTGCATCTATGAATTGCAAGGATTGAAACCGAACACATGGTACGAAGTGAAGATATCATATCCTGCTTCTGTATGTCCACCATTCTGTTATCTCCCAAAAATGTACATGGTTATATGATTTGCTAACAATGCTACATGCTCAACAGATACCCACCAGATTCTCCTTGCATTTAAACAAAGGTGCTTCAGACATGGGGATGAATCCAGCGAGGAAGTTGCTGAACACAGAGAAGTTGATATTCAAGACTGATGCAATGTCATCTATTGCTGAAGAGGTTCGTTATTGTTGTCTGACCTGTGCCCGCACTCTCCATGAAGCTTTTACCATCTTGAGCTTTTGTATCAGAGTGGATTATCAGTCACGGTGGCTGTCGAACCAGAAGGCATTGTTGCCATACCAGGAGCACGTGAAAGGGAGTTTGTCATATTCAACATAGGTAATGCGAAATTGCTTTGAATATGTGTACCCTATTTGACACTGGCTTTGGGATGCAGTGCTTGCTTGCTGCCTATTCTTGCTGCAAGATCTTTCCTTTTAGCATCTGTTGTTTGAAAACTAGGACACGCTTATCATTGTTGAGATTTGACTGTGCTAATGGCAGTTTGCGACGAACTTTTGCTGGGGATTCCTCAGAGTTGCTGGTACGTTGTTGCTGTGGGTTACTTTGTTTGATGCTGGCCTCTGTGCTGCCATCCTTCCTCCCGGATTTCTTGATGCCAAGAAATGGAAACCCACCTCTGCCCCATCATCCGGTTTCAAAGAAATCTTAGACTTCTGTCTCAGGCAGTGTTTCAATCCCACCCCCATCAGTTTGAAACCAATCAAAAGAACTGCTTGCAAAGCCTTCTGGAGCTTGTTATAGTTAAAAAATATATATATATATATATATATATATTAATATTTTATTAAAAAGATAGGTAATTTTAATTGAGATATCTTATGCAGCCAGAGGACCTGGACAGATATTTAGTCCTAAAAAGAAATATCAGGGACGGCGGTCACCATCACAATGCCGTGGACAGCGGAGACATTCCGCCAGTTGGGCGTCAATTCCACGCCACCACTGCTTTTCGATGATATACATACATACACCCCTCTCGCAATGGTGAACTGCGGAGGACGACCGGATTCGACTCGGCATCTCTTCCTGTTGCGGTGGAGAAATGTCGTGGCAGAGCTATGTGGATGACCACTTGATGTGCGAGATCGAAGGAAATCGTCTCACTGCTGCTGCTATCCTGGGCCACGACGCCGTCGTTTGGGCTCAGAGCGATGGTTTTCCGCAGGTACTACGTCGATCTGCTGGATTTCTGATTCTTGAGTTTCGTTAGTCCAATCGAACAGTTAGGTTTCAGTAATCGGTGATGAAAAATCTGTTTTCGCAGTTCAAACCCGAGGAAATAGCTGCGATTATGGAAGATTTCCAGGAACCTGGAAAACTTGCTCCCGTTGGTCTGCACCTCGGTGGTGTCAAGTACATGGTAATTCAAGGGGAACCTGGAGCTGTGATTAGAGGGAAGAAGGTACCGATTTCTGGGATTCCTTTTTTTTTTTCTTTTACCGCGGTTTCATAAACACCGCTTTGGGACTGCATATATCGATCATGGAGTTAACTATGTAGTCATTGAGATCATGCTCCTTTGAAAAATATTCATGAGACTGCGGCAAATTCTACCCTTGATGGATGTTGAGACAATGCAACCCTCCAGGTTGCATAGTTCCTTGCTCATTCCATGAATCCTAGAATACCAAAGCATTGGGGGTGGTGATTTATGAAAACCCAGATACACAGTTCATAGAAAGCAGGTTGAATACTATTTACATGGTGGAACTGATGATTCCAGGGAGCTGGTGGGATAACGGTGAAGAAAACAAACCTTGCACTGCTAATTGGGATTTACGACGAGCCGATGGCTCCTGGCCAGTGCAATGTCGTCGTTGAGAGCATCGGCGATTACCTCATTGAACAGGGTCTCTAATCCTGTAGGGGCTGATAGCTGAATGAAGCTCCTGGGATGTGCTTGTTGCCTGCTGTTTCCCATTGCTGTTTTTGTGTTGTTTTGGAGCTTGAGTTTCACTTCATGTGCCGTCTGTTGATGAATGATGAATGATGATGATTTATAGATTGGTTCTGTCATCAGGGGTTGTGTGAGACCAAAAAAACCGTGAACTAGTCTAGTACAAAATGTCCAAAACTTAGTAGTCCTTTTTTAAATTTACATTTTTTTTTCTTGTAAAAAATACATTGAATTACTATTGGATAGATATTTTTAAATTTAAATCAATTTAATTTTTTTAAACAATATTTTTTGATTATTTATTAATATAGGATGGATTTTTAATTATTTTGTGACATAATATTTTTCTAAGTTTTTTTCTTTAATCTTTTATTCTTCTGTCGCCGTCTTTACTTTTTTGACGGCCGGCGTATTTTCTTTATACGTGCATTTATACCCTTTTTTCTAAACAGGTGTTCAAAAAGAGAATTTATTATTTTATTATCATTATTTATTAAATATGTGAACATGCATTTGGATTGTTTACATGTGATTTTGTACTTCGTCATTAATTATATTAATTTTATTATGTTAAATTGAAAAAAACTTTGTAAAGCTAGAAATTGAGATTTTTTTAATTTATATTAATAATTTTTTTTAAAAAAATGTTTTTAAGAGATCCTATATACATTTTTCAATTATAATATAAAGTCGAATATAATATGAAGCATATATTAACACTTATGTCCATAGTCGAGCCGGTTCAACCGGTTCACAAAACACACCTAGAGAGCGAGCACGAATGCTCCATAGATCCACCCGGTCCGGCAGGGCGGTTTATTCTTCATATACTTACAATCAAAACCATTTACTTACACCCAACTAGTTATCTTTTTCGACCGCGTCGTCTTCCCCAAGCCGATCCCTGTCATGGTGCTTCTCTTGAAACCTGCAATTTCCTAAAGCACCTTCACTACACATGCTCTTGGTCCATATAATTAAATATAAAAAATCAGAATAAAAAAATAATTCATTTTCAGTCGGAAAGTCATGATTTTTTGTGTTGAACCTCATTTTTAAAGCATGGGATACGATGGAGATACCTACCTGCAAGTAGTTCTCCAGCTTCCTTTTCAGGGTTGCATGTTCTTGCATGAGCTCTTGGTACGTCTTCACGCACCTTCGTTCTCCAAAGAAAATGTGTAACAACAAGTTCAGATCGTAGGATTATCAGTGGAGGAGGAAGCTGACATGAATCCTATAGCTGCTATACAAAGTTGACACGGGGTGTTGGTTGAAAGAATGTTTACCCTTCTGAGTTTCCATCTTTGCAGTACTCTTGAAACAGATTGCACGCCCTCTTGATTCTTTTGGCCCCAATGCTGCGGAGATGAGAACAGCAAACATGTTGTAGGGTTTGTTCTGAAGGCTGGTTAGATTTTGAGACTGTGGGAATTTCACCTTGAGCTGCTGCCCTTAATCTGGTGCATGATGTTTTCCATCTTTTCGAAGTCCAAGGGACTTTCTTCCCTGAACATGAAATTTTTCAGCATTTTTTTCGACTTGCTAACTTTCTGATCAAGGATGAGCAACTCACATGGTTAACTTTAGGTTTCTGATGAGCCGAGCTGAGTTTGAAAAGCATAGCTTCACGATCTCCTCTACAAAGAAGGGGTTGGCGTCATCCTGCAGCTCTTCCAGCTGAACGAATTGCTCATCCAGATATCCCTGCATGTCAAACAAAACAAAGCACAAGGAACATGGTATGGGTTCCTGTTTGTGGGTAACGCCTTGTTCTGTAAGAGAATAACCTGATCAAAGAGGCTTTCCCTGATTCGAGCTGCCTGGAGCTGACGTCTGTTCCCCGCCATAGCTACAAAGCCAGGCTAAGGAAAGAGTGATGCCTGCTTTCCCCTCTCCCCAACTCTCTGGCTCTGCGCTCCAAACCAAAGGGCTCATGCAGGAATATATAGAGGGGGAACACACAGTCTGGTTTCCCAGAGAATCGGCATATCCCTACTTGCCCTCTCTTTAACATGACAAGTTTTAGCTTTAAAACGGTTGAGGTGTGTTTGCAGAAGCTATTTTCAGTCGGTCAGAGAGTATCCAATCTCCAAAACCAGGGAAGGGAAGGAGGGAGGGAGTCTGGGAAACCAGCAGAACTCAGAAGGGGCTCTGACCTGAGAGATCTCCAGATATTTGCTGAGGATCTTTGAACAAGAGTGGGAAAACAACAGATGAGGAGGCCCTCTGAGGCACTTCCAAAGCATGATTCTTCTAATCTTGCTGCTGCATAGAGTGCTGGAGAGACATAGCATGGAGTACACGTAAGTGGTGTATGTGGATTTGTGGTCACGCCAGTTCCCTGCCTTTCTCAAAGCTAACAAAGCCAGGGGCATCTACTAACAACTTGAGCTCTGTCTCTTTTTAACATGAAACCGATGTATTGTTCTTCCAAAATCTTATCTTCTTTTTTCAAGTATCTGTCCCGTTTTGTTGTCTCACTTTTTCACCCTTGAAATCGGTGACCCTCATGCCCTTTTCTGTCATTTGACCTCTGGTCAAAATATCACTAATATTAGGAATGGAAATAATTCAAAAAATTCATAAATTGTTTTATTTTGATTTATTCTAAAATTGATTTAAAATTATCATAAAAATTCTTAAAATACAATTTATTTTTTTAAAATTAAATTAGTATAAAAAAATATAAAATTAATAAGAAAATTAAATAAAAATAATTTTTAATACTAATGAAAAAACGTATTTTAGAATAACACAAAATTACTCATCAAATATCATTGAAATAATATTTATAATAATAGAAAAAAATTTATTATAATGTTTATTATTATTGATCATAATAATTAATAATTACTCATATATTAATATAATTAAAATGAAAATTGATTAAATGTGTCGGAATGGATACAATTATTAATTCAAAATTGATCCTAAACCAATTTAGACTATACAATTAAAATTAAAATTTAATTCGAATAATAAATAATATATTTTTTAGTATACAAGTCAATTGAATGAGCAGGATGATAACATACAATCCATATATCCAATTTTTATCAATAGCTAATATGGCTATTTTATATATTTAATAATATATTAATAATATTATATATATTTAATAGTCAAATGATTATTTAATTTAATGTATCTCAGTCTTTTTATTATTCTCCTTTTTAGAGAAATCAATTCAAATTACCAATAAACATTGAAATTGCAAATTCCGGGTGGAATGGGAATGGATCTGCGTAATTTGTATGCGTGAGCAAGTTCAGAACAGGTGTTCGGCGGGAATGGATCTCCGTCACAGGCGGAGGCCTAGCTTTGTTGGATTTACTGAAGCTGAGGTAAGTTTGGTTGGATTATTGGTTGTTGTGTATCGTCCGTCACTTTTAAGTCTGTTAATGATTTCGGTTCTCAGTTCCACATGAATTACTTCGTTTAAAACATGGAAACTGAGCGAGGCGGCTAGAATCGGAGGTGCTTTTTTGTAGGTCTATCTGTGTGATATATATCGACAATTTTGATTTCTGTTTACTAGTTAATCCGACTTGTATTTGATGTAAACCGAGAAAAAAACATAAATAGCTAGAATTCTAAATTAGTTGGATGAGCTCTGTGTGAGCTTCATTCTTTCTTTGATGTTTACGTTGGACTAATGTAATTGTCTACAGGTTCAGAAAATGGAGGGTTTACTTGATACGTTGAGGGAAGAGACCATGAAAGATGATTTTTGTAAGAACTTGGCCAGAGTTTTCAAGTGAGTACGCATTTTTGTCTCCTCGTGGTTATATTCATCAACTTCACATACTTGACTTATATGCAGTCGCTCTAGTGGACGTGCTGGAAAGCCTATTGCAAAGTGGACTGAGGTTTGTTAACAAATTATCTATGTGTGTGTGTGTGTGTGTAGGTATATATACCAACCTTCTTAAATTTGATTATTAGTTCATGAATCCCCTGCATTTGGAACCTTTCAGATCCAAAATTGGTTCAGAAGTAATCTAGAAAAAGGTCAGCATGGACAGCCTTTGTTAACTGCAGCCAGAATTTTGTAGTCTTCCGCTCATCATTGCACTCATAATAAAGAAGCGCCGAGTGTGAAAATTCTTGGTGTTCTACAAAAATAAGGGAGGTATTCATTCTCATGAGATGATCCAACCTGGTGGCAGGTGATCAGAATGAAGAGCTTTCCCCATTGGAATTCGAGGCACGGTCATCAAGGGATGGGGCATGGTGAGATTTAAATGTTCATGGAAAGTGTTTCAGTTTTTCTCATATCATTTTGACACTTCATTTATCCTTGCGTGGTAACTTCATGTTGCACACCAAATACTTTTTTGTTTTTTCTAGCACCTTGTACTTTTGTTAAAGAGAAACGGCATGTTACTTAAAACAATATGCAACCAATTTCTTCAGTTCAGTATTGCTTATGACTTTCCCTATCCATTTCTCTAATGTAAATGTTTTGCAGGTATGACGTAGACACATTTATTTCCCACAGATTTCTTGATTCCGAGGAAATTGTGAGTTGATATGCTCACACCTTGTTCAGTGGATATAGAAGTTTATTTTTTTCTTTAGCTCAACACTGAAGCCACAGAAAGTTCTTTCTAATTCATATGAAATTAATTTTACTACAGGAATTTCTTGTGAGGTATGTTGGATTTTCCTCTGAGCAAGATGAATGGGTAAACGCAAGAGATTCTTTGAGGACTCGTTCCATTCCTCTGGATCTCTCCGAGTGCAATAAAGTTAAGGTTGGGGACCAAGTGGTATGCTTTCAGGTATTCCTGGTGTGGTTGTATATACAGATTCATTGTCGTTTGAGCATTCCTTATTTAAATCAAAGAATCCGCATGAAATTCAAGAAAATCCTCATGTTAAGGACTTGTGACAGCATACGTTCTCCAATCCCACGGTTGACCCAGCAACTACAAACAAGCAGCTAATTTATAGTACCATTTCCCGTCTGAAATTACATTTTTTTCATCAGGAGAAAGAGGATCAAGCAAAATACTATGATGCTCGGGTTATCGAGATTGAGAGGAGATGGCATGACATGAGGGGCTGTAGATGTCTTTTTTTGATCAAATATGACCATGATAATGCCGAGGTTGTCAACTCACTCTATCTAAGTCACGTTTAGCTCCTTTATCCTTGAATTTCACTGCATCTGATTGTGATAGGAGAGAGTTCGTCTACGGAGGCTATGTCGCCGGCCATGACTCTCAAAGGTTAGCCTTCTGAATTTCATCTTGTATGTTGATGAATGCCTGAGACCTGAAGCTTTTCCTCCTCTGATCCATGTAACAATAGCAACCAAGTCATTGAAACATCAAACCTTTTTCCCTTCCTTGGATCAGACCACTTCACTCTTGAATAAAAATTTCTTCCTTGCCTCTCATTAGATTAAACGTAAAATCTTAACCGCATGGCTGTCACCTCTATCAACTTCACCGAGGCTCCAGACATGGTCTATTCTCAATAAGTGCATCCTCTTTGTCCATAGGCCTATCACTGAACCATCCGCCGTTCCATGTGCATCATACTCTCTTAAATCCCACCCACATCCCCATTCTGCATCCCCTTTATCCACTGTGTTTTGTTCTTGCTGGCTCACGTTTTGCTGCTTTTTCTATAATGCAACGTGCTGTTGTTGCTCTAAACGATACCCGTTGCCAAAACTGTTTCTGCTGCATGAACCATTTCAAGGTTCATGCAGATGCGGCATCCATCAGTAACGATGGATGATGTTCTTATGATTTTTTCAGTATCCTGTGATGCTAATTAATCCCTGAAGGGGACGTTTACCGATTTCAAGGCCCAGTTCACCTCCCCTCACCTTCCCATCTACTAACCTGCGCCACCCACCAGTTCACTTCAGATTTCATCCATGTTTTTAATTGGTGGTTTCTAATCTAATCAGCGTTCGATCGGTTCAGTGATCGGTCCGCTCACTTCTCATATAATCACAAAGTATTATTTTGATCCTATTTACCATGCACCTTGTGTTGGATTGTTTTGCGGTTAGGGTTAGGTAGTGTTAAAATTCGGAATTGAATTTGGGATTATAATTATTTTAATTCGAATTTGTGTTTTTTTGAGCTATATTAAATAATTTTTATAAAAATTTATATAATTATATGTATAATCTTTTTACAATAATACGATGAAATTGAATAATAATAAATAAATAATTCTCATTCTCCAAATTGCAATGGGTTAGAGGTTAATTTTTTTTGTCAACAGGTTCAAACAACGGTCTGGAAATCGAAGCCGTTTTTATAAGGGAAGTGACGTACCGGCGTACATCATGGATTACGAATCTTAAAAAGGAAATAAACGAGCAGCTGAAAATGGTAATTACTTAGGGCAGAGGTTTTTAATGGAGTTTTGAATTAGATTTTAAAAGCAATCCAGCTGGGTATTTTTGTCTCCCCGGCGGGTCGAGGCTCGCCGCCTTCATCTCTTGCCAGTCGATTTAATTCATTAATCTTTGATTTTCCTGTCACCCGATTGCCATCTCGAGCCTTCCAGAATTTCGATTGGTTGTTTGTTAATTGGGTTTTCAGTCCTCGCCCCCGATCGCCGATTTTCTCTCTGTTTTTCCCTGGCGCCGCAATCCTGCCGCCGCGATCTGTGCGGTTTGCAAAGAACTGTTTGGTTGGGTTTGACGTGTATATACTTACTACCTGAGTTCTGGGTGGTGGGAGGAAGCCGGTGAATTGCTGTTGTTTGGTTACGGAAAGGAATTAAAGTGTTTTTTTGGGGGGTCATTGTGTGTGGGCGCGAAAAAATGATGATTTTGGTTCTGGGGGAGAGATTTCGTTGAAGGTGAAAATGGACGAGCAAGACAGTGGTGGTAGAGGCAGTGACAAGGGTCTGGGAGTTGAGGATGAGGGTAGTACTGCACCTATTCCTGAAAGGGTTAGTTTACTTAACCCTCTTTAGTCATGTTTTGCTTTGCAAGTTTCATTAATATGCAACATTTTGGCTTCTTTCATGATGGGAAAAAAATGAAGTTTTCAATAAAATATAGCATTGCTGCAAATTGAAAGCTGGTTTAATTTGATTCTTTGCTTATATACATCCTTCTGATGTGACGATTGTAGGAATGGGGGGAACCATCTCTCGGTAAAGACCGAGTTTTTGCTAATTTTTCACGCTTGAATGAATGAACTCCTTTCTTTTTTCTTTAGATGTCGTGTTCAGCTGTAACAAGATGACCGACTCTTTAGCTCTAGGAAAGTACAATTGTTGCAGTTGCATCTAGATTTAATTTTCGTTAAGGGGAGTTTTTTTACTTCTTGACTTCAGTAGCGCTTCGGGGCTTGATTAGGATGTGTGTGTCACAGGTGCAAGTTGGTGGTTCTCCTGCTTACAGAGTAGAAGCAAAACTTGGGAAGGGTGGATTTGGACAAGTGTATGTTGGTCATAGAATAGACCCTCCCAATCCAAAAGAAAGAATTGGCCCAGGCGCCGTAGAGGCATGTCCTTAAATCCTTTTTTTTTTTTCATATTGTTGAACAAGTGTTACTCTTTCTCCAACATGTTATGCTACTTTAGGTTGCACTGAAGTTTGAGCACCGCAGCAGCAAAGGGTGTAATCATGGGCCACCTTATGAATGGCAAGTCTACAGGTGAAGTTATGCTGTTCCTTCTTTTCTTATACATTTCTTAATTTGGGAGTTCTTTGTTTTCTCTACTTTTGTGCTGTGTTCTTGTTTGCATCTCAATGGAACTATTCAGATTAATAGTTTTCTTGGGTTTTTACCTACTCTAGTGCACTTGGAGGTAGCCATGGAATTCCACGCCTACATTACAAGGGAAAGCAAGGTGACTATTATATTATGGTATGTATGGGTTCACATGAAGCTGCCCGTTCATTAGTCTATGCTCATTGCATGCGTAATTGCTTATCTTGGTTCCTTTTTCAGGTAATGGACATGCTTGGCCCTAGCCTGTGGGATGTATGGAACAACAATTCCCATACGTTAGTCTTTTTTGGCATACACATTTCCACTTCCTTTTTTTCCCCTGTCCGAGACTGTTAACACCGGAATGTCATTGCTATTTGCAGAATGTCAATAGAAATGGTGGCATGCATTGCCATTGAAGCAATCTCCATTTTAGAGAAGTTGCATTCTAGGGGGTGAGTGTTTTGATTCCCTCTAGTGTATCCATGACATTAGGGCCAGGAAAAAACTTACTGAATTTGATCTAATGCTGCCAAATGTCCAAGAGTGACTTCAATATTTTAAAAAAAAGTATGCCTCTCCTTGGGGCCTTTGATGAATAATTTTCTTTGAGAAATTGAAACTCTGATTATATTGTTACTTTTTAACCTATTGATGCTAACATATGAAGTCGTCATCTTTTTTGATCAGTTGAGGTCATCATATTTTTAATAGAACTACTTTCCTTATGCTATTATAGATATGTTCATGGGGATGTGAAGCCAGAGAATTTTCTTCTTGGTCCTCCTGGAACTTCAGATGAGAAAAAACTTTTTCTGGTTGATCTGGGACTTGGTAATCGGAATTTTATGCCTCTAGTGAATTTTGGAAAGATTCCAGTGAGATATTCTCTACTTACCTTTATTCCTATGCAACAGCTACCAAATGGCGTGATAGTTCAACTGGCCTTCATGTCGAGTATGACCAACGTCCTGATGTGTTCAGGTGGGATTTTGAGTCCTACTGCCGCGTCCGGTGTTCCTTCATTGTGGTTTACCATGTTTGTTTTTATATCTGTTGCAGAGGAACTGTGAGGTATGCTAGTGTACATGCACATCTTGGAAGAACCGGAAGCCGCAGAGACGACTTAGAATCCCTTGCTTATACCCTCATTTTCCTTCTCCGGGGACGGCTGCCTTGGCAAGGGTATCAGGTAACCTTTTCATCCTATCCCTCTCATGCCTTTGCTTGTCAATTATTGTATCGTTCATGAAGGTTGAATGGTGGTGTGTCAGGGCGAGAACAAGGGGTTCCTTGTTTGTAAGAAGAAGATGGCAACTTCTCCAGAGGCACTTTGTTGCTTCTGCCCTGCTCCTTTCAGGCAATTCATTGAGTATGTCGTCAATTTGAAGTTTGATGAGGAGCCCAATTATGCGAAATACATATCCCTCTTTGATGGAATAGTCGGTCCAAACCCTGATATCAGACCCATAAACACAGAAGGTGCTCAGAAGGTATTCATGCAACTCGTGACAGTATTTACTCCTGCTTTCTTCCAAACAACAAATTACATTCCATTTGTTAAAAAACAATTACTGCTTTGTGAAGCTTATATACCAAGTTGGGCACAAAAGAGGAAGGCTTGTGATGGACGAAGACGATGATGAGCAGCCCAAGAAAAAAGTTAGAATGGGGATGCCTGCAACGCAATGGATTAGTGTGTACAATGCTCGACGGCCGATGAAGCAAAGGTACGGGGCATCAGTTCTTATTCATCCCTGCACTCTCACGGTGAAGATTACATTACCAAGTCAGTTCTGAATCAACAGGTATCACTACAATGTCACGGATACCAGACTTTCTCAGCATATTCAGAAAGGGAATGAAGATGGGCTGTACATCAGCTGTGTGGCTTCCTGCTCCAATCTTTGGGCGCTTATTATGGATGCTGGCACTGGCTTCAGCAGTCAAGTGTATCAACTCTCTCCACAATTTTTGCACAAGGTTTTAACTTTCTGCGTGATTCGGATACGCCGATATGATTTTCATCCCGTGTTTTGTGATTCTCTTTAAGCTAATCTCTGTTGTGTGTATACAGGAGTGGATCATGGAGCATTGGGAGAACAACTATTATATTACAGCCGTAGCGGGAGCAAACAATGGGAGTTCACTAGTAGTGATGTCCAAAGGCACGTCTCTTGAGTCCAGTCCCAACTGAGCACGTTCTGAGTTTTGATCACCTTTTTCCCCTAAAAAATACAAATGCAGGTACCCCGTATCTTCAACAATCTTACAAAGTCAGTGAATCTTTCCCATTCAAATGGATTAACAAGAAATGGAGAGAAGGCTTCCATGTCACCGCCATGGCGACCGCAGGGACGAGATGGGCGATCATCATGTCTCGTGGCGCCGGGTTTTCGAATCAGGTATGCCTCCTCCTCACCTTGATGAGAAATGGGGTTTGGTTACTGAGGCAGTGTGTCCACGAACAGAGAGTTCTAACAGGGGTTCTGATGTCCTGGTTCAGGTGGTGGAGTTGGACTTCCTGTATCCAAGTGAAGGCATCCACAGGAGGTGGGATTCCGGCTACAGAATCACCTCCGTCGCGTCGACGTGGGATCAGGCGGCCTTCGTTCTTAGTGTCCCCCGGAGAAAACCAGCAGATGAAACACAGGAAACCCTTCGTACCTCAGCTTTTCCTAGTGCACATGTGAAGGTTCATCCCGATGCGCTTATTTGCTTCCACCATTCTCCTCTCTGTGATTCCTATTTTCCCTGTTTTTTTCTTGTCTTGCAGGATAAGTGGGGAAAGAATCTTTATATTGCATCTGTGTGCTATGGGAGGACGGTTTCCTGATGCATGAAGACCCTTATAAATCATTCTGGAGGTGCTCTTCCCTCCTAACCTGTGGGTGGCATGGCAGTTCCCAAGCTTTTTTTTCTTTTTGTGGAAGAGCCCAGTTCACCTTCCTCCTCGTATTTATCTGTAGAAGAAAGTGCATGCTTTTCACATGCCATTTGCATTTGACAACCTCCATCTTCCAAACCAGATGACTGTATCCTGACCGAATTCTTCTCCTCTAATGAAAGATGTATATTTCTCAAGTGTTGATATCCCGCCCGACCCACTCCTGTTGGGATGTTTGATTACCAAACTGATACAAGAAGAAGAGGTGCCTTTGGAAACCGGCGAGACACCGGAATGAATGGATACCAAAAGGGCCCTTCAGTCAATGCAATCAATATATAATCAATATTAGCAAATACAAGTCGACATACATACCGAAACAGATGTGACTGACTGATTGAAGTCCTAATGCGATAGCGAGAGGATTTCTGGGTATGATCATACCCGTTTCACCTACTTGTAATGCACAAGAAAGGAGAGCCTTGTGGTGTGTATCAAATGCAAGTTTTTAAATAACAGAGCTGTACAGGCACCAGCACAGGATACGTCAGCTTCACGTCTGGGAAGCACATAGATTTGCAAACTCACTGAAGTTTCTTGGGCAAGTTATAAGTTTTCTTCAGAAACTTTGAAGCAGATTCATCGTTCCTGTGGCACAAGACTCGCAGCAAAGTGTGGGGATCGTTAGAACTCCACTGTCCCGAGGTTGGAGGTAACGGAAGTCTGAGCTTAGAAGAGGAGCCATTCGTTTCTGCATTCGTTCGTTTATATAACTCGACGAGTCTCTCGGTGTCTGCTCTAAAGAGTGGCAGGATGTCTCTCACTGTTGTAGAGAACTTGTCAATGACATCGTCGGGTAAACCATCACCATTTGCCCAGAAAAGATCCTTCAAGGACTTGAAATCCGCCTCTATAACCTGTGAATCCTGTAAGGAAAAGGCTCGTCTAGGGCCACCGGCAAGCAAGACTACCAAGAAGCCATCAAATGAAGCTCTCATCATGTCTGCAATAATACGAGTGCGGACCCTTTCATTAACTGTGTCTGCAACAACAGTCAGATGGTGCTCAAGCTCTTGAAGAACGGGCTCAATCCGATGAGAAGGCGGGTCATCCGCATAGAGAGAATTCATTAACAGATGGCTCATGTCACAGAAGATGATCTTATAAGCAAGCCCTTCTGATAACTGCTGGACAGCTTCAATACAAGCAGCTGGTGTGAGCTCGAACCTTTTCCCTAACCCGTTTGAAAAGTCTTCTACACAGGCAGATTCTGAGTTTCTCAAAAGGGTGAGGATTCTTTTCTCAATGACATCCACTTCAGATCGTATTTTGTGCACAGAATTTATACGTGCACATAGCTCAAGCAGACTGACCGGGGCATCTCCATTGACAGTAGCAATCTGGGGATTCCTCTTCTGGGAAGTTGAAACTGGTTTATCTTTCTTCTTCCATTGAAACTTCGACCCAACGGTGCATCTCGTTAACATGGGCAGCTGAGGAAAATATGTTGTTCTTGATCCTGCACATATAAAGGCATCACTAACTGCTAAATTCATCAATTTTCATGTAAGAATTCATGAAATTAATATTACCACAGCCAGATTTAGCTTTAATGGCATAATATTGAAGACATTTATCAAGGCCAGTAACTAGGTCAGGAAGGAGCACAGGATGCATTGGTATTGGCAGACCAAAGAAAGCATCCAATGTCTCATCAACAATTTTCAAAACCTCTATAGCTGAAGTACCACATGCCTCCTTATCGGCCCGTGGATTCCAAACCTGTAAACAAAAAACAGCAACAGGATTAGATCCAGTTGAAAAATTCATGTAAAGCAGATAAAAACAAAATATAGAAAACTGTAACAATGACAAATGATGGAGCTCCAGATTGATGCGGATAAGTAAACATAACAGAAAGATTATCCCTTGAAAAAACCTAGCATCAGCTATTAGTAATAAATGTACCTCTTGCTGGAGGTTTCTTTCAATCCGTTCTTTCAGCCTGTCTATTCTTGTCTTAAGCCATGCTTTCACTAAGCTTCCCATCGCCCCTTCAGCTTCATAAGGTGGCATCTCACGGATAATGCCCTTCCCACCATCATCGCTATCTACTGACTCTTCCACAGCAATTTGGACGAGATCCTTTTCTAACTTATCTGCAGCTCTTAATATTTGAATAGCATCTGGTGTCAATTCTGTGATGCCTGAAATGAACTGCTTTAGCTCATTTCCATAGCAAGAATGCAAAGTGGCGACAGCAATGCCTGCAGCAAGCGGGTGCCATCTCTTCAAGACAGGACTGAACATATGTCTTTCTTTCATTGCAAGTTCACTCGCATCCGTAGCTAACAGTGCAAGGACTGGTAGGGGATTTCGCTGGTTTCTTGATGATCTTCTATTTGAATCAGCCATTTCCATTCTCTGCAGGCCACAGATGAAAAATATTTTTATAGTAAAATTGACGTCCATTTGTACTCAAAGAAGAGCTAAAACATCAATGGGCCTGACATGAGTCGGTTAATAGGAGTACATTGCACAAAACGATATAACTTTGTTAAAAGAAAATATTATCTCCATGCTTAGTAAAAATGGCCTGCCATCTAGCTTAATGGCAAAACAGGTAGCGTTGATTCAACTTGCCTGGGCAAATGCAGTGCGAAGTGATGATCTAATGTAAGTATCAATCCTGCCAAGCACCACATCAACTTCGTTTTTTCTTCTTCGACGATACTCATTTGATATATCTTCAACCAATATCTTAGCAGATGACACACCTATAGAAACAATGGGTTGCAAAGAGTCAATGTTTCCACTGTCAAATGTCTCATGGTATGCAAGTAACCTCCTTTCAGCCCAGCCCAATATGGCAGTCAATGTGGAACTTAATACTTTCGAGTACATGGGATCTTTGGTCATCGTTGCATCTTTGCTTACTTCAGTGAGCTGACTTTCAGCCGCAAACAAAAGATCATTTTCAGTTTGACCAGTAGAAACATAACGGTTGAATAACACCCATGTGAAACACAGATTGTGCAGCATCTGATTTATTCCAAGAGTTCCCCATGTTTTCTTTATGAGTTCCATAAGCTCGTCAACCTCCTCCACAATGGTTGTCTCATCATTAATATCAAAGCACGCTTCTAGAAGCATTTCATAGAGACGAAAATTCAATGGTGAACCATCTGCCCAGTGGCAGGAATCAAGAACAGCCCCATCAGACACCCTGTTTGCAAGTGCCAATACTGTCGTACGAAGAACTTGCATTGATTCATTATTTCTACCAGTTTCAATAGGCCGATCTAAGGCAGCATTGATAATATGGCCCAAACGTTGAGCTGCAACATTACCCCTCTCGATGGGCACATAGGGGTGCAAAAGCAAACCGGCTTCCAGCATTTTCAAGTTTCTCTTCTGCCATGCTTCATACTCCGCTGGATCAGTAAAATCTGATGATTTAAACTGTTGCAATAGCTCCAAAGGAAGAATCATTGATTCTGATCTTCTTCCGACCTAAACACAGAAAGAGAACACCTAAAATGGAAATCTCTGATTGGAAATAGCAACTCTAAACAACTAGATTCAAGTAATAACTAAAAATGCCATAAACTGCGGTTGAGAAGCTCTGAAAATATGGATTCAGATAGCTCATTTAGGCAACACAAAACATGAAGTACCACTACCCAGTTCCTCAAGTTTTGGAAAGGGGGATTGTACTCAAACCCGCTTCAAAAAAGTCCACTATGACGTTATCAAACTCGAACACAGAAATGATGACACATCGTGGAAAACAATCGGATGTAGATGATTCATCCGGGAAAGGAAACCAGCCAAACAATTCATGAATGTGCAAAAAAGAAAACAAATATTTAGATGCGAACATTAGATGCACCAGTATCTCCCAATATTATAAAAAAGATAAGAAAACTCAAGATCTTAATTTACTAAATTTACTAACAGGGTGTATAAGGTGCGTCTTAAACCAGTAGTTTCCGTTTCAACTCATGGAACTGTGAATTTCGTTTATGCCTTTGTATTTGTCACTCCAAAAGGCAGAATCATTTTTTCCTCACTAACCTGGCTAGCAGAGATTCTCAACAAGCCCCTTCGAATTCTTAAATCTTCAGCCTCCGAAATCCCCATGTGCATTCTCATAAGCTCACCGACACTAACCGGCTTCTTCACCTTCCCTTTGGATGTTGAATTACTCAAATCCGTGCTCCACCTGGAACTGCTGGATCTCATCCCTAACGCTTTCTTCATCTTAGATGCTGCTGCAGACGTCAACGACCGCTGCAGAGTTGCTGAAGAATTACCATTGGGAGAAGAAGCAGCAGTTGGCGAATTACCATGACTACTGCTAGAAATGTAGCTGAGGGGCCTAGACGATGACGAACGGTTAGCAGAGAGAAAGATCTCGTAAGCGGACGCTCGAATCTCTGAATCGGATAGAGTGGACGTGAGGTCACCAAACGGAGACGGTAGCGCCGACAGCGAGGCGGTGGAGGCAGCAGGATTAAAGCGAGAAGTCGCGGAGGATGCAGAAACCGACGATGCCGCCGCCGCCGCCGCTGTTGATGAGGAAGACGACAAGGAATCTCGCCGGGAATGGCCCAGCCCCAGCGTTCGGTCTCGGAAGAGAGACGCCATTCGCTCTGTCGGTGTCCCCGAAGCCCGAAGCAGTAAAAAAGAAGAAACAAAAACAGGAAGCAGTCGTTATAACCCAATATTTAAAAATATTAATTACAATCTCACCCTCTAACTTCCAAATATTACAAAATAATTTCCTTGATAATTACATTTTTTAATTCAGTTTAATGCTAATGGTTTTTATATTTTATATTTTATATTTTTGATAGCGACAATTGCGCAGGTGATGCATGCGTGGAAGTTCTACCCGATTCAGGAAACCATCCTCTACGGACGGTTCACATGGACCCGGCCTGCAATCTGTTTATGAAGGTACAGTCTTTACACAGTCCCGGAAAACTAAGTATAAAAAGCTTGATCCAGTTCAAGTAGCGGCTCACGTTAGCAAGAAGCCTGAGTAAGAATTCTAAGTAGTCATGATTGTTGTACAAATAGAGAGGGCTTACAGTTTCCTTCGTCTGAAGCTAAGTGGGGTATCATCATCACTGTCACTTGGGGCACGCTTTTTCCCCATTACCTCGCCATTTTTGGGCATCGCCTGAGGCTTCTTTGAGCTCTCAGGCTTAGGCTTCGGTGGCGCTGGTGGGGGTGATTTCACCGGAGTGCTTGTCCTGAGCTCCTTCTGCTTCCTCTGCTTTCTCTCGTATGCCTTCTTTGCCCTTTCGGGTGACAGCAACCCATGCTCCATCAACCTGAGGGATGCGAGGTTGGAGGTGAAGACATTGGTGTGGAGATCTACCATGAACTTGGAAGAAAGAACTAACCAGAAAGCAGCCATTTCGCTTGAAGGTATCTGTTTGGACAATGATTCGTAGAATATCCGCATTGGTTCTCGCTGTTGTGATGAAGAAGAAGAAGAAGGTTACCCACTCACAAAACAGTTACAAAACCATGGGAAAACCAGCTCGAAATAGCAAGAAATGATCATAATGAGGAGGTTGAGATGTATAAAGAACCTCTTCAGGGACATCAAATTTCTGTCCTGGCAAAGAATAGACCTTCTTCTGCCGGGTTTTTGTTACAACTTTAGATTGAACCACAGTGCTTTGTGTTTTCATCTGATAACAACACAGTGGATTTCAATTCATAAGAGGCAGAGGAATGAATCGCAATCCTTTTCTATGGCGAAAACCACTCAGATTACGTATCTGTTGCGTGAATTAAACTCAGGAGACCGAAAATTGAAATACCAAGAACCCTAAATCCAAGTTTTCGGAACAGGAGAACAAACAACGAAATGGGTATCCGAAAATCACATCAAAATCGAATCATTTCCGATAATTAGCTACCTTTTTAGAGGCGGAAATGGAGGAAGATGTGGCCTTGGAGTCTGCAGCCGAAGTCCCAACAGATCCTTCAACGGCTTTCTTCTTCGGGGCAGAAGAATCAACGGCGGATCTTGACGATGAGACTCCAGTTTTAGCACCCGGTTGGGATCTCATCGAGTTACCCGATTTCGCATCGCTCGCCATGGGATTTCCGCTTCAGAATTCAGCTCCGCTTTGTCCAGAGCCACACCATCCAATTTTAACCTGCTAAATCATCCCTCTTCTGTAGGTTGAAGATGGGTCAAGGTAAAGCGTGAATTGAAGAAGGTAAGAGAACGCCAACACAGCGGACAAAGCAGGTTTTAACCGTTACCTACCACCAACGGTCACTGTAAACGACCTGGACCAGTGTTCAAGGGGAGTGGTCAAGTTGTCCAATCCGCTATTAGATTTCATTAATTAAATATTAATTAGTTTAATAACACGGTTATTAATTTAATATAAATTTATAGGCAAAAACTAATATATTTTACTATTTAATGGAATAATTCATAATCTAATTAATATAATTTTATAAATATTTCGATTTAAACTAATTAATATGCACTTACTTTATTTTATTAATTTTTTTGAAATAAATACTAGTTTTAATGATTCTATAGTAAAATGAGAAATTTCAGATTCTATAATTAACTTTAGTAATTATTAAATTGCATACATCTATGTTTTAAAGATTAAATAAGAGATTAATTAAAAAAATTATACTATTTATTTTTTATTTATTCTAAAAATAAAAGTTATGTCATATTAAATTTTACAATCTAATTATCTATCATTTCATAAAACAATTTTACTATTTAAAACTGATTCTATTCACATAATCTTTAACCTAAGTCTATTTTACATAATCTGAAACATTTAAATTACAGAACAGACATTATAATTTGATATAAAATTATAAATTAAAAAATAATTTACAACACTTTCAAATCCATGGGCCAATCCAACCCATCGATTTGTGGGTCGACCCATAGAGCCTGACCCGCAACCGGCCGGACCCAAATTGTACCCACCACAATGACCAAGACGAAGGTGTAGAAGCAGTAACAGGTAACAGTAGAGCAAAGTTTCTGCCTTTAGAAGACAAAGGAGGTTTATGGGTTGGAGAGTTTCTGGACATGATTAAAAACATATTCAGGACAGGACTGGAATCCTAGAAATTTGTGTTGCCTTTCTGCTTTATAAAAGCAACTTGATTCTATATGCTCAACCCAACTTTTCAAGCATTGAGGAGGAGGCTAATGAATGAGTGGTGGCAGTGAAGGAAGGAAGAGGAGGAGGATGATTGGGTTGATCAATCAGAGGAGTTAGTGTTGTCCCCAGCAAATCATTCTCAAGCACCCTATCTATCTATAGCACATGGTTTGTCTTTAACTTTTTTTTCCCTCTCCTTTTTCATTAAGCTTTGGGGACCTCTTGCCACCCTTTCTTTCTATCTAATCCCCTCTGTCAACACACAAGGCATGTTTTTCAGAAATTGGGGAACAATCATCCCTTCCAAACAGAAAGCGACACCAAGAGGAGGGGGAGGAGAAGAAGAAGAAGTTGTGAGCGCACCTTCTCATTGGGGCAATTAAGCAAACACCTCGTACGCAAATATTCCTCCTCTGAATTGGGAAGATCCAAGGGTCTGCAAGTCGGAGTCATGGGTGGTGTTACGTCATCCATGGCGGCGAAGCTCGCCTTCTTTCCACCCAATCCGCCGTCGTACGAACTCACCCATGATCCCGTCACTGGGCTATTGCTTTTGAGCCCCTTCCCGCACCGTGAAAACGTAGAGATTATGCAGTTACCGACGCGGCGGGGGACGCAGATTGTCGCCTTGTACGTTCGATACCCGATGGCGAGCTCAACTCTCCTCTACTCCCACGGAAACGCCGCTGATTTGGGCCAGATGTATCAGTTCTTCATCGAGCTATGTATACACTTGCGCGTCAATCTCCTCGGGTAAATACCATAATCTTTCTTCCAGTAAAAAGTTAAAAAAAAAAAAAAAACGCCCAGTTGAACACTCCGGATTTTTACTGCTGTGGTGAAAACTATTATCACATTATTGTATAATTAATTTAACCATTCCGAAATGTTTTCACCGACTGTTCCCGGTACCATTCCATCTTTTCAGGTATGATTATTCCGGGTACGGCCGGTCAACCGGGAAGGTATGCTTCTAATGTTATTATTACCTCGAAAAATAAAAAATAGACATTATTAAATACTAAATTCGGAATTTAAATTGCCCACTAATATCAATTACTATGTTATTGTTTGACTATCTTTTTCAAAAAATATTCTTTGGAAAATATTTTTGATAAAATAAAATGTGAATTTACATATTGAAAAAAAAATTCTATGAATTACTTGTATTCTGAACGATTCGATTGTAATTTAAATTATAATTGAACCATCATTTTTCAAAAAATTTAATATTTTATTTACAAAAAATATTAAATCATGATTGAATCATAGTTGAATCCCTTTGAATTTAATCCAACTTCTAGCATGAACGATAATGCATCCAAAACGGTTGAATCATAGTATTTTTAAAAACATTTTCTAAATTTCAATTGAAATATAATATTTTGTGTTGAGAAATATTTTTTAAAATAAAAAGAGTATGATTCTGGTTTTGAAGTAGAGAATTACCAACAATTTTAAAAATAATATAAAATCATTTATCAATTTTAGAAATTTGTAATTTTTGGAATAAATTCTCGAAAATTATGTCATGGTTGGGCTCCATTGCTGCAGCCGAGTGAGCAGAACACCTACGCAGACATTGATGCTGCATTGGCGTGTCTTGAGGAGAACTTCGGGTGCAAGCCGGAGGATGTCATCCTGTACGGCCAGTCTGTGGGGAGCGGACCGAGTGTGGAACTCGCCGCCCGGCTGAACCGGTTCCGGGGAGTCATCCTTCACAGCCCGATAATGTCCGGCGTCAGAGTCATGTACGCGGTGAAGCATACCTACTGGTTCGACATCTACAAGGTGAAGCATGAGTTCCCATGGCTTCTGTTCTCTGTATATGGAGTTTCTCCATGGTTTGTGTTTCTGTGTGGTGATGCAGAACATTGATAAAATCCCTCTGGTGGACTGCCCTGTCCTCGTCATCCATGTAAGATCGCACTTTCCATTCCTGCTTGCTGCGCAGAATCATTGGAATTGCTTATTGGCTCCGGTGGACTCAGGGAAGTGCAGACGAGGTTGTGGATTGGTCTCACGGGAAGCAGCTCTGGGAAGCCTGCAAGCAGAAATACGAGCCATTGTGGATCGAGGGAGGAACGCACAGCAACCTGGAGTCGTACCCGGAGTACATCAAGCATCTCAAGAAATTCATCGCCACCCTCGAGCGGCATCAGGCTACGGCAGTCAACGATGCTCGGAACCTCCAGGAAGGTGTAGCGGATAAGCATACCCGGAAGCTGAGGGCCTACTTCTTGGATCACAAGGAGAGGAGACAGAGGAGAAGCGTCGACTGGTCATCGGAGAAATCACGGAAGCCCACCGCCGATAGCAATATTCACCCCGGAAAAGCTCGCAAAAGCATCCAATTGTGAACCCATTCAACCGATTTGATTGTGTAACCCTGTTGAGACTGAGTGAAGCCCTTTTGCCAGTGCAATACATACACAGCAGCGAGCAGCCGTGAAGCAAGGTTTTGACGGGGAGTGGAAGACTGACTGTTTCTGATAGGGTTACAATAAGTTGTCTGATTAAAATAAATTTTAGATATAAATAAAGGAAGTTGCGCGTCTCTAACAGGAGAGAGAGAGGTTGCATCTTCCTCGAAGGTTTCTGGAACATGGAAGACTGTTCTGGTAGAGTTGACTTCAACGGTAATCGCCGCATATTGCTTTGCGTATCCGCGTCTCTCTTCGGCTTCATCGCTTTATTCAACCGGATTTGTTCTTCTTCTTCAAGGCAAGTAGGCGGTATACGTGTTGTTTTGGATTAAGTTCGATTGTTTCTCACATCAGAATAGTCTTCTTCACACCAGAGAAATCCCTGTTTAAACCCACAATATTACAATAAAAATCAAATTTTGTTTTCTGGGATACTCGATTCAGTGCATCCATCTCGGCTCAGTTCATTCTTTTTAGCTTTTGGCTGGGTTTTTTGTTTTTGAGTTTCCGTCTGTTTTTCGCGGTTTTTTTACCCATTTCCGCTTCTGCTGTGGTAGAGGAATCATTCATCTCATTGTTCTCGCTTCTCTGACCATTTGATTTCAAGGATTGTATTGATTAAATTTGCTTGATGGGAAACGAGCCTTCAAGCCCTGTTGACCAGGGAAGGCGTGAGGGATCCCCACCAAGGCGTTCTGGTTCTGCCCCCGGATGGCAGCATGATTATGCGCAATCTTCATTTTCACAGTATGCCCGGCATTATCCAGTGCAGTATCCATATAATGTTGCACCCAACGACCCAACTCAATCTAGACCTCCCTCTGGATGGCAGCAACAGGCTTATGATCAATCTTCATATTCACAGCCTGCCCAAAATTATCCAGTGCAGAATCCTTACCCACCGGGATATCCATATCCACCGGATTACCCACAATATCCTGCTCATGCTGCTGGGAAACCATCATCAGAATCGAAGATGTCTACTCCATATGATGCGCCACCCCCCAGAGTTCAGGCACCAAAGAAGAAAATTGAAAGGAGGTACTCAAGGATTGCAGACAACTACAGTTCATTAGAGGAGGTATGCGCATGGTTATAGACTGATGGGGATGGAGTAAAAGGAAAAATATTGTGCTGTGGTTTATAAGCAATGGTCCCTCTTGGGAAAATGATGGCTTTTACTGTGCTTGATGAGAGCTCTGTCATGCCAACGCACTATGTTGATTTGCAATAAATAAACTGAACTCTTAGTTGTTGTTCTTTGAGGTAGTTCTTCCTTTACAGAGGATTTGAAACAAAAGCTTTTTTCTATAGGTAACAGAAGCTCTTGCTCGTGCTGGCCTTGAGTCTTCCAACCTGATTATCGGGATTGATTTCACCAAGAGCAACGAATGGACAGGTTAGTTTTTAAGAATCCAGAGTCTGCTGCAGTGTGTATGATTGAAATGCTAATGCAGATTTTCTATCTTTAAGGCAAGCATTCAAATAATGGTCGAAGCTTGCATCATCTTGGGCCTGATCTCAACCCCTATGAGCAAGCAATAAGTATTATTGGGAAAACCATGGCTGCATTTGACGAGGACAACCTGATCCCATGCTTTGGATTTGGGGATGGTACATATTAAACCATTGAACTTCTCCATTTCATTACATGCTATAAATTTCTGATCTTTTTCATACTGACCTCTGCAGCATCGACTCATGATCAGGATGTATTCAGCTTCTATCCTGATATGAGATTCTGTAATGGCTTTCAAGATGTTCTAATGCAGTATAGAAAACTTGTGCCAAATCTTAAACTGGCAGGTTGGTAGCCATTCTACATGCCTGTTGCTACTGGTTTTGAATTTGTAAGCTTGACTCCCTTTGCTGCAGGTCCAACTTCGTTTGCTCCCATAATCGAAATGGCCATGTCGGTTGTTCAGCAGAGTGGAGGCCAATACCATGTCCTATTGATCCTTGCAGATGGACAGGTATCTGGAATATGCTGCCATGCTCTCATATTCCTGTGAATACAAACGAGATCTGGAAAAGAAATACTCATTGCTTCCTCATTTTCGTTTCACCTCCACAGGTTACCAGAAGTGTTGACACAGAAAACGGTAGATTGAGTCCTCAGGAGCAGAAAACCGTTCAAGCAATTGTTGAAGCAAGGTAATGAATGATATTCAAGTGACATCTTTTCTCCTTGTGAGAAAATCAATGTTAATGTGCTTTGTTGTTTGCAGCAAGCTGCCGTTATCGATTGTTTTGGTTGGAGTCGGAGATGGGCCATGGGACACGATGAAGGAATTCGATGACAACATTCCTGCTAGAGAGTTTGACAATTTCCAGGTACGGTGCTGCTGCTGCTACCATCTTCTTCTCCAAGACAACCAACTGAACTCCTTGGGTTCCAGTTTGTGAACTTCACAGGAATCATGTACAAAAATGCGAGCCAAGTACGGAAAGAGACCGAGTTTGCTCTTGCTGCGTTGATGGAGATCCCATCTCAATACAAAGCCACGATAGAGCTTAATCTGCTGGGGTAAGCGAAAGTGAACTAGTTTTGCTCCCTGTCTACTTGATTGCATTGCTGTGCTGACGCCTTATCCTTCGTGATCCAGCCAACGGAATCATAAAGTACCCCAGAGAACTGCCCTTCCACCGCCACGACACGGCGGAGCATCGGCCGGCACGCCAGGCCACACAGCCCCTTTCGCTTCAGGCCTTTATTACGAGCACAAGTTACCCGCAGAGGCAGCAGCTCCTTCAGCACCTTCTGCACCAACTCCTGCTTACGAGCAACAGGTATGTAGACGATGCTTGTTTCAGTGGCTGTCGAAGTGTTGCATTCTTACGCGAGGAACCATTAATTTCTTGCTTTCCCAGACATGCCCCATCTGCTTCGTTAATCCAAAGGACATGGCGTTTGGCTGCGGTCACCTGGTAAGGCTTTCTCCTTCTTCAACTGTCCGTCACTCCGGCGGGTAGAGGCGAACTTGTAACCGTTCCGTTGGGGTTTTTCAGGCATGCCGCGAATGTGGAGGAGGTCTTGAGCTATGCCCGATATGCCGGAGACGAATCGAGACCAGACTAAGGCTCTACTGATGATCTCTTCCATGGCAGCAACCTTGTGATTTGCTTGCTGGTCTCTGTACAGCAGTTGTCTCTCTCGTCTTATTGGTGTAAGTAACGTACGGATACGTCTCTGTTCTGTAATATACATTTTTTTAATATGTTCGATTAAAAATTATTTAAATAGTATGAAATTTGATTATTTTATTATAAATGTGAAAAAAATATTATTTAGGATTTCTAAATTTTATATTTATGATAATTCAAATTGCTAATAAAAAAAAATGACCTCAATCCCACTATTGCAACATAGGCAAAATCGTCCATAAGATTATTGCATGAAGGTTGAAAAAGAAAGCTAAACTTCAATGAGAATAAATAGAAGTTTTTTAAAAAAATAAAACAAAAAGATTGTTTTGAACATGATAATTTTTGTTGTTTATTAAAAAATGTTTAAATATTTTTTTAATTTTAAAATGACTAAAATAGTATTTTAAATATAAATATTTAAATAAGAACAATACTTTATAGTTTTTAATTATAGGAGTAAATAAATCTATTTAATAGATAACTTTTTGTTTCATTGTATATTAAAAACTAATTAATTAATTAATTATCTTCAAAAGTAATAATCCATAACATTAAACATGTGTTAACCCATGGCGGTCCGGTGCGAGTTCAAGTATGTGCATTGATTTGAACATGCGGTTCTGTCAACACTTCTGCTTTGCAAAGCGCATCCCTTTTGAGTGCGAGGACTGGACTGGAGTGGAGTGAAGGATCTTGGATGGACCTTATTTTACACACTCTAAGATACATCACACCAACCCAAACTCCATTGCAATTAAGTCAAAACATGCGGAGGAGCACCTGCCGGCTCCTTCAACCTCTCCTAACAACACTTTTTTTTTCTCGAACCTCCCTGTGGGTTAGTAGCACTGGTTAAAGCAGGAAAAGAATCCATGGGACTTACCTTCCACCGGCGTTTTCGGCGTGTCCCCATTATCGTTGTCGCCCCTGGTTGCCATCAGGGAGCTGGTGCCTGGGGATTCCGGTGGGAACATGGTGTTCTCGGAGGTGAAAATCCTGGGAGGGATGGCGGCGTGCTGAGGGGGCGAGACTGTGGAAAGGTATTGCAGGAGCATGTGGATGATCTGTGTGAAGTTGGGGCGAGCTTGGGGGTCCTCCTTCCAACAGGAGGTCACGATTAGAGCCAAATCTGCTGGAAGATCGTCTGCGTTGGGCCTTACGTTCTGCGCAAAGCTCTTGATTTAGGTGGTTGGAAGTAAGTTATCTGAAAAAGGGGCGAAGAGAAAGGATGCTTACTTTGAAAGCTGCGGCGTAGGCTGCCTGCAGGTTCGACATCCCCTCGAAGGGCAGCTTGTTGTGTATGAGTTCCCACAGCACGATGGCGAAGCTGTAGGCGTCGACCTTGTGATTGTAGTGCTTCTTTTCTCCTTGTCTTAGAGTTACTGTGCTGTAGAGCTGGGAATCAGTGAGCACCAGAAAACAGAGTCTTCAATCCGACGGAGGAGAACAGATCGTGCTGATCAGTGAAATGAAAGCACAGATAAGATGAACAACCTCGGGCGCCATCCAGCGATATGTTCCGGTTTCAGCGGTCATCATCTCTGTCAACGACTCCTCTCTTGCTAAACCAAAATCTGCTAGCTTCACGGTTCTATGGTCTTCTGTCAAGAGCAAGTTCTCTGTTGGAAGAAAACATTGTATCATTATAAATTGTTCTGCATATACACGCAAATATTGTAATTGCCTTTGAATGATCAAAGGAAGTTAGCATGCTATTCAAACTGTCCCCAAAGAGGCATTATGTAGTTAACTTGCAGAATATCTCAAGAAGCAATCACCGAAAACAGACATTACATGCACATTCACTTGGATTATAACACATGCTTCAATAAAGGAATCTTCTAACAAACAAAAGATGATGGAGTGATCAGTACCAGGTTTTAGGTCCCGGTGTATTATTCCATGTGAATGCAAACACTCCATAGCACGAGCAATGTCAAGAGCGAATCCGATGGCAACATGCATCTCCAGGCATCTTGGGCGAAGATTCAGCAAGTACTTCCGCAATGTCCCTCCTAGTAGAAGCTCCGTCACTATGACCATGACAGGCTCTTTGCAAGCTCCAATAAACTGTTGCAGAAATCAAATCTCAAAATAAATAGAGACCTTTACATCAGGAAATGAAAAATGAGAGCACTTTCACTTGCTGCTAAACCAAGACAACACCCACAAAACCAAGAGGAGCCACGGGAAGACGGAAAACAGATTAAGTGGTGCAACATGATCATGCTTTATATGACTGCAAGAATTTCTCAAATACGACAGGGAATCACTAAAAGTTAAGGAGAACTCCTAAAAAGAAGGATCATCACCAGAACTCGGGTTCAATATGATCAAAGAAACCTGATGATTCAACATGATCAAGAAAGCGCACACAGTTGGTATTCACACATTTAACGTAACCTACGGCCGTAATCTCATCAGAAACAAACATAACACGTGACCAGGCTTGCAGTTACACACTGTTGAATAACAAATGGAAAACCTTGACTAGATTTTTGTGTTGGACCCGGGAAAGCATCGCAACTTCTCTTCCAAATCTAGCCTCCCTCTTGGCTATATCTTCAGGTGCCTCGCCTCTTTGAATAATTTTTACTGCCACATTCTGGTTTTTGTATCTACAAGATGTTCAGTAGAGAACAATTGAATGGCGACATCAACGAAATATATGGACAGCAACTGTACTGTTCAAATGAAATATTTATGAAACCTAGCAACATCTAGTCTATTAGGTAACCAAGCATGAAAATTGAGGACAATCAAGACGAAAGTACTAAAGAAATAAGGAAGCTTCTCTGATGGATCCCATAAAGGCAAAAACTTGGATCAAAGCTTTTTGAAGTTAGGGTCTCAGACAACAATCATTTCAGTTAGAGAAATCAGGACGGGATAGAAGAGCAAAAAGGGCCAACTTACTTTCCCTCATACACTTTAGCATGGGCTCCTTCTCCAATCTTTGGCCCTACAAAAAGAAGCTTTGGATCTACTAACCATTTGGGATCTAAACTGAACTCTGCTTCTTCTTCAAAAAACCCATTCCTAGATCCCATATCTCTATTTCCCTCTCTCACGCTCTCCCTTTCCAGGCAAAAGTCTCTCTCTATAAAGATACTGACATCTATTTAGGCAGCACAAGAATCATCTCAACACGGGCTTACCACGCATTTCAAGCATATACCCACAACTCAAAACGAAGTCCACGTACCCCCCTGTGCTACTCACAGAACTCAAATCCTAACTCCCCAACACAAAACCCAGAAATCAAAAGTTCTCAAAAGCCATCTTTCTGCCGACAAGCAAAAGGAAAGTTGCCCATACGCTAGGAATCAGCAAATGCAGCTTCTGAAGAAGAAAAACCAGAGGCGTTTGTTGACGACCAACTACGGAAGAAAAAAATTGAAAATCTTCTACCCACCGCCTACTTCTCTGATCCTTTCCCTCCCCATTTCCCGGTCACAAGCAGTTGGGTCTTCTTAATCTCACTTGTCTTAAAAAGTAATTGAAAATTATTACTATGAACAGCAACGTCGCGTCAAGCAGACAGCGGGGGTGAAACGGGAATTCCACACAGAGCTGCCCTGGATCTCTGCAAATATTTTATCCGTTTCGTGTGTTATGTCATGGTATCATAATCATGGTATTAATAATTCAATCCACTACCCCCACCCCCCCTACGCTACTGTCCAAGTACACCCACATCAATCAATTAACTCTGTTATACAGCTCCGGGTGAGCTGACTACCCTTCCTATGTCGCTAGTCAAATATACACGAGATCGCGTAAAGGCAACCTACGAGGATCGATCAGGGACCCAACAGGCCCGATGGGCTTTTCATGTTACACGGAAACTAGAAAAGCAGAACATAAAAAAACATGGAGCAAACGTAATGGGGAGGCATGAGGGTTTCAAATTCAATGCGGAAGATATAAGATTTCAGAGATGGAAAAGTGTTGGTTTACAGTACCTCACATGAATCATTTATTAAAGTAGTTCTGAGGGTGGCTTCCACACTCCTCATTTCAAGAATCTCTTCTAGCAAAAATAACGCAATGGTTTCAAGTTAAATAAAATGGAGCAGCTAATGAGCTTATAGGGCTAAAAAAGTGGCTACGTTGCGAACCAGATGGCGACTATTCCGAATCTTTATTGCCCCATCGGGTGGGTAGAGCGTCAAAGAATTGGACCATTACGCTTTGGCAAGCTCGGTGCCTGCTGCAGCGGAAGCAGGAGCGGGGGCAACACCACCTGTTGTGGGTCTGGAAACATGGATAGATTGAGGAAAAATGGGCAGTCAGTACTGAAAGAAGGTAATGCTGAAAACGACGCAAGAACAATGGAGATATGGAAGAGGGATGGTAACTTACAGCCCAACAAAAACTTTGAATGCATCATAGATACCCCACTGAGCACCAGTGAGGGTTCCAATCATGACGATGCGAAGAGGAAGCCCGCGAGTGAATAAACCCCACAAGCCGAGTTTCTTGACAGCCTGATTGAGGGAAAAAGCAAAAGAAAAGCTTATAGGAATTAAGATCCAAAGGCATTGGTAAATCATGACGGCAAACCGGATGAACATAATAACACTTACATCACCAACAGAAGCATCCTTGGCATTGTTGAGGAAAGACACAAGGTTGTCAGCTGGGTGTGATACGATGGCACAGAAAACACCAGCTACATAGCCACCAGCAAAACTGATACCAAGCTGCAGAGGCTTGCTGCATTCGTTTTTAGGTTTGGGAACGGCGTGCTTATAAATGAGCTCCACAATAGTCTCAAACGAGGCAAATTTCATCATCGTATCTAAGACAAGAATATCAGGATATATAATCTAATGATGAAACACAGCCACACAAAAACATATGGCACCGTTTCAACATGAAAGCAATACAAAATTTGTGCTACGGTGCATATATATACTAGTACGACCATCACACTAGCGACACAACATAAATGATCAACTTACATGGAATTTGACGCCCCCACAAAGGAACCAAACCCTTGTACAGCCTGCACCCACCATGAAATATAAGCCCAACACACCATCCAATGGACAGCATAAGCTGAAAGAGACAAAGAAAACATACCCTAGAGCACCTTCAGACTTCACGAACTTAGGGAATCCATCGGATAGCCCTCTGGCAAAACCAGGTTGGGTCTGAACACGGACCTTAACTGCCTCAAAGGGGCAAAGAGCAACATCTGCAATCACCTCAGCAGATGCGGAACCAGCAAGATAGATGAGGGTCTTGTATTTTGAAAAATTTTCTGGCCCAGCAAGGTCTCCGTAGTATTTCTTAAAAAATTCATAGAATCCAAACTTGCAGGCACCCTGAGCGCTGTATCCAAGCAGGGTTGGAACCCATCCCCTGAAGAAACCTTTGAATCCCTGCTCTTTCAGTAGCACGCCAAACCCTGAAGATATGCTCTTGTACTTTGCAGGATCAATCTGATTAGTCAGAAAAAATACTGATTTTCAGTATAGTGATAAACAGCACCTTAAACCCCAAACAAAGCATCCACATTCATGTACTTGACCCTCCTTAAAACGTATATATGCGAACGTATTTCATTCAAGGAAAAGGTATATGAATAAACCATATACATACATACAAGAAAATCAGCATGATTGACAGGTTGCAGAAATCTTTGGAAATAAAGATTGATATGGAGTAGTAAGATAACAATATACAAAGCCACCAAAGGTCCACAAAAGAAATCACAAATCTAAACAGGAACGAAATTAACCAAACCGACACTAAGCCTTCACACGATCACAAAATAAAAATCAGGGATACGAAAATCAATGGGGAGATCAATGACCACAACAAACGAACAAACGATATTACCGTAAAAACTCATTATAAGAGTAAAAACTCGTAGATCTGGACCTGCATGTTACACTTGACGAGATCCAGAGGAGTAACCGCCATATGAGTCAGGCCACAACTCAGGATTCCACCAGCAGTACACGCCGCGTAGAACTGGGGAGAATACATTTCAATCTTCTTATGCTCTGCGGGAGCTGGAATCATGAATTTCTGTCCGATTTCACAAACCGATGATGGCTCCGCGAAGCTCGGATTGGAATTGCTGGTCGTTTGATCCAGAATCCGACTCCTGGAAACGAATGAAGTGGAGTACAGGAAACTAGGAATGAGAGATTGACGATCGGACGGGTAAGCCATGCCCGGAGATTTTGGAATCGTTGAACACGTTAATATCCGAAGCTCCGCGTATCTTATGAAGCAGACTGCGGCGCCGGCGAGAGGCGGCCACAGGAGGTCAGAATCTACTCCTCAAAGACCAATTGAATGGAATGAGCGTGAAAAGGGCAACCCGAGCCCTTTATACCTGGGCTAACCGAGGAAGACTCACTCCCGAGTCCCGATGAACGCACGAAGGTCGATTTACATAAACACCCCTAGAACCTATTCTATTTGCCTATTCCCGCATGACAAATCTTGCACACAATGATGAAGGCGAAGATATTTGATAATTCAAAGGGAAAATAGAATTATATTATAAAGTAATTAATATAATAAAAATAAAAAAAATACTTTGACTTGGAAAATTTTAAATTTAAATTATATAATTTAAAATAAAACGAAGTTTTTGAATTTTAAAAAACATTTTTATTTCTAAAAAAATAAAAATGCGACGGTTGGTCAGCTAGTGGCAAAAGAGTAAATAACACATGAAAGATTCGAAAGTGCAGACATGGAATATTCCGTCCACCGGAAAAGGTGTCAATGTTGATGCCGTGCAGAGAAGTGTCCGCAGAGCGGTGTTCAAAAATAGCTTAGGATTTCGTTTAGGAAGAGAAAGGTTTCCCGTCCGCACAATTCCTCCGGTTTTCCCTCCGAAAAAGTTTCCTCCAACGACCGTTTCGATGCCGTTTCTTTGAATGGGGCTTGGAACAATTTCCCTCATTCCACAACTCCATGAATTCCGATAGGGACGACGGCAGACCCACCGAGGACGCTCCTGTTTCCCTCGATGCCGCCAACGCCGAGGGCGTTAACGCTCCGTCGGAGCAGCTGCAGCAGCACGACGACGCCAGGGAACCGGAGGAAAAGGAGGAAGAGATCAAGGAGGAAGGGGCGGAACAGGCTGTGGGAGGAGAGGCGCCGCCGCCACCGCGGCTTGATCTCGAGAAAATCTCTCAAGAGTTCGATGGATACATCGCGGCCTTGGCGAATTTGAAGAGCGACGCCGAAACGGGGCCGCCGGATGTGCCTATTGCCGTGGAGCAATACGCGGTTCTGATTGAAGCCAAGATTGGAGAGTGTGAATCCGGCCGGAATCATGCCCCATGGATCAGTCTCACAGCGGACGATGCCTCGTCGTTTATTCAGGCGATCACGCGGTTTTCTTCGCTGGAAAATCTGCTGTCGAATTTCTCCTCCGAGTTCAAATTCGCTTACACTTTGAACCGAACCGGAGCAGTTATCGAACGCGTCATGTCGTATATGGAGGAGGAGTTCAGAACTCTCTGCGAAGATTTCAGGATCCATGATTCAGATTCCGGCAACGAAATCAAATTGAAGCAGCAGTCGCCTGAATCCGAGGAAAACGCGCCGCCGGAAGAACCGGAAGCGTCGGGGAAGAGGTGAACGCCTTTCCGGGATACTCCGACGAGATCTTATCGGAACTTGTTCGGTTATCGACGGCGATGATGACTGCAGGGTACGAAACAGAGTGCACTCAGGCGTACTTCATCGCGCGAAGAAATGCATTAGAAGAGAGCATGAAGAAGATTGGATTCGAGAAGTGCAGCATTGATGAAGTGCAGAAAATGCAGTGGGATTCTCTGGAGAGGGAGATCGTCACCTGGATCAGAACTTTCAAAGTATTCGCTGAAGTGCATTTTCCAATGGAGAAGAAGCTCGCCGTACACGTGTTCTCCGGCCATCCATCTACGGCGGAGAGCCTGTTTCACTCTTTATCCAGCGGCATTATGATTCAGCTGCTTAATTTTTCCGAAGCCGTAGCAATGACGAAGCGGGCGGCGGAGAAGCTGTTCAAGTTTCTCGACATCTACGAAGCACTGCGAGACGTTCTTCCGACGACGGAGAGTTTATTCCCAGAAGAATGGAGAAACGAGGTTAAAACAGAGGCTTCCATAATCAAAACCCGCCTCGGGGAAGCCATGATTCTCATCTTCCTCGAGCTTGAGAGCTCAATCAAGGCTGATTCCGGGAAAACTCCAGTCCCAGGCGGCGCAATCCACCCCTTAACACGCTACACAATGAACTACCTGAAATACACCTGCGAGTACAGGGCAACTCTGGACCTAGTCTTCAAGGAGCACCAGAAAATCGAAATGTCTGAAACAGGATCCAGGTCCGAAGAGAATTCGTCTCACCAGAGCCCATTCCACGACCAGATGGTGAACGCCATGGATCTGCTAGACGCCAATCTGGAAGCAAAATCGAAGCTTTACAAAGACCCATCACTGAGCTCCATCTTCATGATGAACAACGGGCGCTACATTCTACAGAAGGCTAGAGGGTCAAGCGAAATCAGCAGCCTGATGGGCGATTCATGGATAAGGAAAAGATCATCGGACCTGAGACAATACCACAAAGGGTACCAGAGAGAAACATGGGGGAAATTGCTGAACTGCTTGAATCCAGAGGGGCTTACCTCTCACGGGAAAGTGGTGAAGCCAGTGCTCAAGGAGAGGTTCAAGAGCTTCAACACAATGTTCGACGAGATACACATGGCGCAGAGCAGTTGGGTTGTGAGCGACGAACAGCTTCAATCGGAGCTGAGGGTTTCGATTTCGAATATGGTGATTCCGGCGTACAGGTCGTTCCTGGGAAGGTACAGTCAGACCTTTACGCCGGGGAGGCAGACCGAGAAGTACGTGAAGTTTCAGCCGGAGGATATAGAGACGTGCATCGACGAGCTCTTCGACGGCAGCGCGGCGGCCCAGGGAAAGAAGAAACCGTGAATCCAAAACAAGGCTAGAAAGGAGTACGTAGGCTCGCTTCGCTTCTCTTTTATTTTTTTTTCCATTTTTTTGTTTATTGGACTATTTGTTTTTATTAAATATTTAGGTTCCTATATTTCTTTTTTTATATGAGGTCAACTCCAATCGAAATCATAATAATAATAATAAATAAATAAATAGAAAAATAATGGAATTTGTAATCGGATTTTTTGTTTATTAAGATGACTGCCCGCTTTTCTGTCGGAATTATGAAAAGAACCCCTGGAGACTTCGTATTTGCATTTGCGCCCCCGGGAAAGAGACGACTACTCTGGTGGCATCCTTCCGTATACGGAGATTCCATTACCTAACGAAATCTCTTCCCAGAGTTGCGTCATCGCGTCTTCTTCGTCGGGCTCGATGAGCGGCTTCTTCCCAGACGAAGTGATATTGGGGATTTTGGCGCGATTGCCGATCAAATCCCTGATTAGGGCAAAATGCGTGTGCAGGGTTTGGCGTCAGCTGATATCCGACGGATATTTCACCAGTTTGTATAACGAGATGTCCGTCCGGAATCCCATGGTGCTGCTGGAGATCTCGGAGCCCTACCTGGAATCAAAACCCAACCTGATTCTCATCGACACTTCCAGGGGCGCCTCCGAACTTTCCCTGGATTTCATCAAGGACAGGGTCAAGGTTAGAGCCTCTTGCAATGGCTTACTCTGCTGCTCAAGCATCCCTGATAGAGGCGTTTACTACGTCTGCAATCCCATCACCAAGGAGTACAGATTGCTTCCAAGAACTCGGGAGAGGCCCATCACCAGATTCTATCCCGACGGGGAGCCTACGCTTGTGGCCTTGGCCTGCAACTTGGCTTCGATGGAGTACAAGGCTGTGCTTGCTGGGTACCATCGGTCTTTCGGGCGGAGGCCGGAGAGGGACTTCATGTGCTTGGTGTTCCATTCGGAGTCGAACAAATGGAGGAGGTTTGTGACAGAGCAGGATGATCATTTCAGTCATATGAACAGGAACCAGGTTGTGTTTGTCAGGGGGGCTCTGCATTGGCTCACTGCAAGTTACTCCTTTGTTCTTGTCCTTGATTTGGACTGCGAGGCTTGGAGAAAGATCCCCCTGCCTGAAGAGATTGTCACCTCCGGGAGCCGGATTTACTTGCTGGAATGGGAGGGACGATTGTCCGTGATCCAGATTTCAGATCCTTGGATGAGTGTCTGGGTGATGGAGGACTATGAGAAGGAAGAGTGGCAGAGGGTGGATAGAGTGAGCCTCCGGTGCATCAGAGGATTAGTTCCGGGCGTCTTTCCGATCAGCCAGACGCAGGAGTTTGTCTTCCTTGCTTCACATAGGCAGGTATTGGTGTACCAGAGAAGAACCAATGTTTGGAGGGAGGTGTATTCAGTGAGTGCCACCCTGCCCTTGTGGTCTTCTGCTTATGCTTTCAGGAGCACACTTGTTTCTTCCCTGTAAGCATGTTGCGGGATGCTGGATAGTTTCTACTAATCTCAGTGATATGATTCAAGTGTTTCCCTTGCTGTAGATAGTATGGAAGCTGTTGTTCTGGTCATTCAATTGTCTTTGTTGTGTTTCCAGAAAAAAACATCACTTGAATCGATTCCGTCCGCAATTGCGGCAACCATTAGAATCTGGGGGAACCTTGCACAATATCCATAGGAGCATAACATCAAAACTACCAAACAGAAAATGCTTCAAAGATAAAATAGGGACACCTGATCTGGCCATTTCATTTGGAGCCTACAAACAATATTTGAAAGGGTAAACCTCCATCCAGAGGGCTGGGGATATTTGAGAAGTGCATTCAGCTCCATCACAAATCTCATGAATCTGAGGCAGAGGGTGAACTGCTTTCCCGGAGGAGTCGACGCTGGTGTACGTCCCAGTTATAGACCCGCGCAATGGTGACCTATCCACACATGATCGCCAATGGTAAACCACAAATTGCCCTCATTTCTTTGAGCAGTAATGTCTTCTTAGATTAGATATGTGAGCTACTGTTTGAACTTCACCTCTGATAGAAAAATTTGCTGAAAAGAACAAGGCTCTAGAATCCCCATGAATTACCTGCGTTACAGTCACTTGATCTCTAAGAAATTGTAGATCAGCAATAAGAACTTGCAGGCTAGCTTTTGCATTCTCTAAATTCTTCTTTAGAAGGTCAATCGCCTGCACGATCAAGGTCAATGCACCCCAATTTGTAAGGCCTCAGAGAAGGCAGGCAAGTTACCTCGTCACATGAATATTCCAGCATCACATTCGCTCCAAGCCAGAGACACACAGAATCAGTATCTTCTACACGAGCACGAGAGTAAATGCCTTCAGATATTTCAAAGTCGGCTATTAATGCCTGCAAAAATAATCAGCGCCAAAACCATAAACAACCGGGTGCAAAAGATTCAACTAAAAAATGCCTTAGAAACGTTATGAAGGCAGGCAAAGGAAATACAATGGTAGAAACAGACCTCCCCACTACTCTTCTTAGCTTGCAAAGTCGCAACAATGTCCAAGCATTTCTCCGTGTCGGGAATTTTCGCCTGGAAAAATGGCAACTCAATCTCCATCTAGTGCACCATGATCAATGTAGCGCAAATGAAATACCTGAAGATCTCTTTGCTGTGCAAGAAGCTTCATCTCCACGACTCTATACTGCTGAAGCCTTCATACGTTTGTAGAAAAAAGAAATCAGAAGCAGAACCAATTTTTTTTTTTGAATTAAAAGCAGAATGGAGCCATAAAATGGCTACATTCCACAAGTTACAGAAAACGGGGAAAAAGCCAACTATCAGCAACTACTCCACCGCGCAAAATAGTCAACGATTCAACAAACTCTATTGGAAGATCCAGAAACAACCAACCGCAAGAATCGAAAGACGGATACAGATTTCGGTCACGAGATCCAACGGAAAATGAACAAAGCGGAAAAACTAAAAAAAAGTCAAAAGAGTGAAAAGCATAAGCAGGATTCAAGGTAGATGCAAAACTTCGCAATCGGCATACCTCTCTTGCAGAACCCCGAGGGCAGAGTTGACATCGAGATTCGACTGCGTAAGGTAAGCTTGGACGTCTTCCACAAACTCCGCAGCCGGAATCCCTCTCCGTTCCGTTGGGCTCGTTGAAGTCGACATTCCGATATACCTAGAAGCTCTCCAGGACAATCTCCCTAAGCCACCGCACTTGAGATTCAGACGAGGTTTCGCTTCCTTCCCTCCCAAGAGTATCGCAAGCTTCTGCTAGAAACAGAATCGGGCCAGGCCACCTTCCAGGCCGAATTTAACCGGCCCAGTTCACCTAAAATGATACTGGGCGTCTTTGTTTCACCCGAAATTGCAAAGTTACCCACAAAAGTTGGGAAACTACAGAAATGCCCACAATGTGTTGATATTGTGGAATGTGTTTGATATATGATATTAAATGTAAAATATCAATAAATATATCAAAATCTCACGTTTTCTATTATCATGATTAATAATAATATAAATAATTTAATTTAATTTAATTTTTAAACTATAATTTTAATATAAATATATTAATTAATAATATAAATTATAATTCAAAAATCATATAATATTTTTATCATACAAATGACATATAAACATACTTTTCAAAATTTATAAATTTATAAAATATAATTATTAATAAATATGGATAAATATGTTAATTATTATTAAAATGAATTCTCATCTTTTACACCCCAAAAATGAATTTAATATTTTTTAAAAATAATTTCAAACATTTATCAATTCTCATTCAATTCAAATTTTCAATTCTGTTAAAATCAGATATGTAGTGATTTTTCAATATAAATACAGTTCACTTTTCCATATTCTACAACAGTTGATATTTTCATCTTCAATTTCTTATTTTTATTTAAAATAAAAAAAATTGTAAATTTAAAATTACATTGTTATACAAGCGAAATATTTCAGATCCTAACTATAAAAAATATCTCATCTCGCACATGATAAACTATAAGGGGGCCAAAGACAGAAATCCCAATAGTGGATGGATTGATGTACATGATAAGGACCAACCCAACATTTATCGATTGTTAAGAGAAAGAAAAATCCAACAGATTTGTACGTATTATTCATTATGGAGGGGGAGGAAGGGAAAGGTGGCCGGTGGGACTCCCCGGGGGCTGTACTCTCTGCTGTTCTTGTGAAATTTCATGTGCGGTGTTGTGTGATGAGCACACAGCTGAATGTGCGGATTGAAAGGGAGAAAGCAGAAACACACACACACAGCAAAATGTGCATCATGTGCCCGACTTTTGTAGCCCCCCAGACACGTGAAACTGTGGTCCTTGACTGAATCCCACGCACTCACCTGACTCCCACTTTGAATGCATGGAATGGCAAGTGGCGCATCTGTCAAGGACCTTGGGAATGAGTGAAGGAATTCAAAAGAAAGCAAAGAGGGGATGAGAGCATCAAACTTGGTGTTTTTTTGGAGACCTCTAGAAGAGGAACTTCTTCGGAGACACCAGCTTCAGTTGATCCCTATTGCTACAACATATCATGGGTGGGAGGTGCAGAGATAATGTAGTAACCATTTCACTTTTTCCAAACACTGAAGTCTCCATCTTTTTCAACTTCATCGTTTGCAGGCACAAATTGCAGAGATAGGGAGGAGGATAATGAAAGATGAAATCTAATTCATAAATTTACCGAGGAGAATCATGGGGACTTTGAGATCACGGGTTTGAATCTGGATGAAAGAGGGCATCTCTGGAAGCCATTGTAGGGCCGGGTGAAGAGGAAGATCCAGTTGTTGAAAGCAGCTGCACTAACGCACTCATGGCCCGAACCTACGCGAAATTTCAGCAGTCATCATAAATGTAGGATGATAAAAGGGGCATGATGAATGGAGAATATACAAATGATGATTCCTTTTTATGCGTGTGAAGTACATCATGAGAGTATAATATACCTGCATTTCCAGAGCCGGTATATAATCCATAGTTTCTTCCAGGGTCACGTGAAAAGGCTGTTTCCGGCAACCGGGTATCAACCTGCTCAGGAGCCTGGCTCTCCGCTGGAAGGCCGGTAGATCCTTTGGTTTCAGGCAGGGGACAGTAGCCTTGGATTTTTTGGTTAACCGGCTGTTCCCGGTGACCACAGCCCTCGTCAGTTTCCGCTGTTGTGTCACCACGCTATTTTTCTTCAACAACTTCGGCTTCACACTGCTGGCGAAAATAGCCCTGCTCCACCGCGAGCGGCCTTTCGCCGTCGCCGCCAATGCTCTGTTTGCGGCGTCGCGCACGCGCTTCGGAAGATACGTAGGTTGTTTCCCTGACGCAACCCCTCTCATCCTCAGATGCCGCAGCGCTTGCGACAGTTTAGATGAATAAATTTGCAGCTGAGCATGCGAATTCCACTGAATCGAAGATTTGTCGTGGAGAAATTCCGGCTGATTTCCAGTTTTCTTATCGATCACACTCTTCCTCCTCCGTCCGGCCGATGATGAAGCTTCGGAGTTCACCAATTGATTTGGCGACAACAGCGACAACGTCATATTGAAACACGAATCGATGGAATAGGATCTGAACCAAATCAAGAAACCAATTGACTAGATCCAGACAGAAACGAAGCAAAACCACAGCCTAAAACTACTCGATCGGCATTCCAAATCATATTCAAGATCCACACACCTCGAACGAAAACAAAAAAAAAACACGAAGCTCAACGAAGAACGCAACCACTCCAACCACACCACGGATTCAAATCAAATCCTCAAAATCGATCATCACCTGAAAACGCAGAGCAGAATCCCCACCGTCGCCTCAAAACGCTCCACTCCGCATCCACGCTCCCACAGAAAAACGGTGCGGATTCAAGTTGGTGCCCAAAGCGTGAAAGGCGAGGGGGCCTTTAAAAGGAGATGGTGGATCAGCAGGCGAAACCGCGAAACGCAAGTCACATGAGCGGTCTGATGACCATGCGGGTCTGCTAAATTTTTCAATTATTATTATTACTCGCAATTTCCCGATATATTCCACTAATCATGTCATTAGCTGAACTTAATCACGCAGGATTACTTCGGAATAATATTTAATTTTAATGCATTATTTGCCAAGCTGTTGCCCTTTGGGCCACGTGCCATGTGGTGGATATGGCCCAAAAGCATCACACGTCCCATTCTCATGTGCGTTTCGGGTATCCGCTGCTCCCTTGTCTTGTCAACCTTTTCCCAAGTCGAGTCATTGTTATTTATTGCAGTAATTATGTTTATAAATTGGTGTTATTGGCATTATTTGTCCCCTGTCCTATCCATGAGTGACACGTGGATGAAAAAGACAGATGGACTTGATAAGCTATATTTGAACTATGTTTACATAAATAGGAGTATGTAATAATTATTGAAATTGTGTTTTTTATATAAATTTTGAAAATATTACAAGGTTGAGGAATATTTTAATGTTTTTTAGTGATTTTATTTAATATTAAATAAACTTGATAATTCAAAAGAATAATAAAAAATTGGAAGATGATGACATGCATATCTAGAGAAATATATATTTAAAATATTATTGTATTTTATATATATGTTTAAAATAGTTGAACAAAAACTATTTTTACAAAAATAAAAATTGATTTTTTTCTTTTTAAAAATAAAAATATTTTTAAATCATTTGTATTTAATAATAAATTGTTTTTAAAATATATATTATGAGTAATTTGGTTCTACGACCATTCGGCCCAATCAAATAACCGCTTTTCAAAGCCCAGCCTAGTTGTATGGCGTACTTATTGGTCCGGCCCACGCATCTCAAACCCTAAAACTCAAATTCAACCACAGTTTGCGGGCACTTGAACCATTTCTCTTGTCGTCCACCGCACTTCGCAAAACTTCGGGTTTTCTGTTGTCTAGATTTGCTAGCTGCCTCTCCGTCGATTCGGCACGTACGTTGCCTCCATCGTTCGTGCTTGAGATTGAGGCAGGGAGATTTACGCGGGACAGTTGAGTCGCTCCGCCTGCGTTGTGAAACGGCGAAGTGAATAATGCGCCTGCTATAAACCTGATCTAATTCTTTGTCCTTTTTTTTTCTCCCGATGATGGCATGGAATCTTTGAGACCTGATTGTGTATCGTTTGATGACAGCTATAAGCGATTTTGCTGAGGGAGTTTGAATTAAAATATCTGATTTTTGAGAACTTCCTCTTTTCTGTGTTCCTTTGGTAGAAGTGATGATTGCACTGGGCTCTGAGCAGTTCCTACTGCACATTTTGATGCACAACGCAGCCTAGAAAGCTTAATCTGATCTCTTTTGTTTTTTCGTGTTCTCTGGAATCTGCTTCTGATCTTTCAAGTACCCTTGCAATCAGAAAAGGTTTTTTGCTAGCAAATGATGAAGACTCAAGTTAATGTTTTGCCCGGATAGAACGGGTCAACAAACTGGAGTTTAGAAGAGCAAAATAGACTAGAAAACCAGACACCAGGATGCCTCTGTATATGTGGTCTTGAGATGATCGTGCTGCGGTTTTCATTATGGGAATTCTGTAACCTCGCCATGTTCATCATCATTTCACAGGGCTTATTACGACAAGCCTCGATGTGAAGGAATTCAACATACAATGGCGAATTGACATCAACATAGAAACTGTTCTTTTCATGTCACATGGCAATCAGAAAAGCATCTTCTTTATACTTATCCCCCATGCTTATTGAACCAAAGAGGTGCCAGAGAGGTGTAGAGCAGGAGTCACAGTTTCGATGGAGTATTCTTCGAGCTTCGACGTGCTATAAACTCTTGCATTTTCTTGAACTGGTCCTTGGTCATTCCATTGTAATATTCATGAGCTCTTTTCTGCAAGATAAAGCCTTTAGAAGCTCAATCCACTTCCACACCTGATATGATCAAGCTAGCTGTGGGTTACCTTCTCAAGGGCAAGGGCAGTGCCCAGATCCAGTTTAAGTCCATCGTTCAAGATGGCTTTGTACCGCACCACCAAATCCTGGTTGTTCTTGATTATGGCGTCTGCGATTTCCCGAGCTTTCCTAACAACCCCGCCTTCCTGCTCAACGACATGGTTGACCAAGCCCCATCTCTCAGCTTGTTCCGCCGTGATTGGTGCCGCCGTCAGAGACGCTTCACGAGCACGGCCTGGCCCGATTATTCGTTGGAGCTTCTGGGAAAGTCCCCACGATGGAAATATCCCAAATCTGCAAAATGCTTGCTTATGATGGAGATATCCATAAGGCGAGGACGATAAAGTGAATCAGGACAGTAAACTGAATCTGCGTCGCCTCGATGGAGATATCCATAAGGCGAGGACGATAAAGTGAATCAGGACAGTAAGCTGAATCTGCGTCGCCTCTGAAGGTGGATGAAACAGAAAAACCAGGTGAGTTTTCAAGAACCGTACTTGGAATGAGTGTCCATGAACTTGGCATCCTTTGAGGCAACCAGAATGTCACAAGCCAACGCAATCTCGAATCCGGCGGTGACAGCGAATCCGTTTATGGCTCCGATTATAGGCTTCTTACACCGCTCCATTTGAACAACCGGATCGGCTTCCACATCCTTGACGTCGCCCTTGAACACGTCTTCCGCCGCCGTCAAGTCGACGCCCGAGCAGAACGCTCGTCCCGATCCTGTGAGAATTATAACCCTAACAGATTCATCCGCCGCCAGGACCTTGATCTCCTGACCCAAATCCGCCATCATCGACCTCGTCAAGGAGTTGAGCGACCCCGGCCGGTTTATAACCACGTAAGCTACACCCCCGCCGTCCCGGTGAACGAAGATGAGTTTCTCCGGCGGTGGTCTAGGAATTTCCATTTCTGAACCTCCCTCCAAACCCAAGAAACACGCCTACGACTAAGAAACGTTTCGCAGAAGTGCGTGCCTCAAAATCTTATCGGCAGACCAATTGCACACGTTTTATATGATCATAAAAATCAATTTTGAACTGAACTGTTCGTTTTTTCAATTTTTCTTTGTATTCTACTTATAAAAAACAATTATAATGATATTAAAACATGATTTGTTTTTTGTAAATATAAAATTTAAATTTCGAAAAAAAATCGAATTTTCTTAAAAATAAAAGAAATATTTTATTTTGGAAAAAAATTCCAAATTATTGCTAAAATAAGCAAATCTTTCCTTTGGTAAACCTTGTTTCATTCATAGCTTCAAAGCATGGCCAACTATTCCCTTCATTTTAAGCTCCTCTCCAATTCTCCTCGCCAACACACAGAAACAAACATGGCTTCATCTCCTCCCAATCTCATCACCCTTCTTCTCTTCCTCTCCTTGTCCACACTCCGTTTCACGGCATCGGATCTCTCTCCGAACTCCGCCCCTTCACCGTCTCCGTCATCGACGCCGTCTCCAACCCCTGAATCTAATGAAAACTTCGACATTGCATTGCCTGTTGATCCATCCATTGTCATCGATCCACAACTATCTCAAATATGTGACTCCACTGATTATCCAGCTCTCTGTCTCGCCTCCACGGCTCCCTTTCTCAAGGGCAAAGTTAACGTGGATTCAGTTCTTGAAGTATCCATGGAAACCGGTGAGAAGCTATCGGAATCAGCGCTGTCGAAGGTGCAAAAAATGGCCACTGATGCAGGGGCATCCCCTGAACTGTCCACAATCCTCAAAGACTGCGAGGATAGTTATGATGCTACTCTGTACAACTACCAAACTGCGCTCAGCGCATTCCCACAACGTGATATTGGGACCATCAACGCAATGCTGAGTGCAGTGATAACGGACCTTGCTGACTGCGATGATGCGTTCAAACGGTACGGGGAGAAGTTCCCTCTTTCGGGTATTGCTGAGAAGCTGGCGAATATAACTAGCAATTGTCTTGCTACGGTCTCGCTCTTGAAGCTGTGAATGAAACAGGGTTTACCATTGTGCTTACTGGAAAGTAGAGCAGGATACTTGAATTGGAACCATGGCTGTGATCCAATAAGGAAGACAATCAAGCACACAGTGAAGTATCACAAAAGAACAATGGGAAGAAACACATACGCCAAGGATAAGATACTACATCAAACAGAAAGCCAAACCTACAACAAAATGAGATGGGGGATCCTCGATGCTCCATCATTAATGATGGTGGACTGGTCCTTGCAAGAGGCTCGTCCAGATTCTGTTTGATGATAGAACAGAAGAAGAAAGGTCATTAGTTGGCCTCAATAAAACTTGCTATTTTTTCCTAAATTTTGGTATGGACTCCGTAGGATTATGCTCAGATAATGCTGACCGATCGGTTGATTCATCGCCAGTATCATCTGCTTCTTCTTTTCTAACGTCATCAAAAGTTCTTTTCTTGGATGAACTTGGAGGAGGAGAAACTTCCTTGTCTTTTGTGCATTGATTTTCGATGTGTAGATTAGGAAAAAGAGGGGTTCACGACCGCTTAGCTGACAAAAGACTCTCTCAACTGTGTCACTTATTTCTTTCCCCAATCCTCTCTGGTCCAAGATTAGTTCCCACACTGATCTAGATGCCTTCTCCAGTACAGGAGCCCTGCATTAACGGTGGCGCTTGCAGTTAAAACCGTACCGCAATCGGAAAACAAGGGCAACATTGGGGAGCTATAGTTTCATAACCTACAGTTCGCATGAAAACCATGCTTTCACTAGAAATCAATGAGCAGTATCCATAAAGTTGCTTAGAGTGAAGTAACCAGAGGATAACATACTCAAGCTCTTGTCGAAGTGCATCGAACAACTCTCGCTTTGTCTGCTTTTCTGCACCAGGTGTATTAAGCACCTTGCTCTGCTCCACCATCTTTATCGTGTTGTTTTTTAGCTCCTCCTGCGAAGCCCAACAATATATTTACTCAAAATAATCAGGAGCTGTCAACGACAACCACAGTAGCTGCATTATCCCCCATTTTCAAACAAAATACTTGATAATCTACATAACCAAAGAAGAAACATGGGTTATGCATGCCTAGCATTCCCATCATCCCTACTTACAGTTACAAAATCCATTCTGCAAATTATCAATCAAAATCTGGATTCCTATCCAAACTCATTCAGACAGCAGTTCCTCAAGTTGAAGCATGGTAACAAGATAAATAGCCTCACTTAACCAAAAACATCTCATCATTCATCACCAACCCAAAACTAAAAACGGGCATCAAATTGATGAAAAATCAAACAGAAATCTGAAAACCAAAACACAGAACCCACAGCAAAACGGAACTAAAAAGGTAAGAAAAAACCCCCACATTCGCCTTAAGCTGATTGATTATCTTGAGCCGGATGGCATCAACTGTACCATCATTCATAAGAGTTTCCAGCACGTCCTCCGGACTTATTGGAGATCCCATATCTCAATCACCTCCCCTCCCAGTGGCGTCTACTCTAGATCCAGAAACTCATGAATATCATCGCCATATCGCCTTCTGACTTCTCGCCGTCACCTCGCTAGCGGATCTGAAGCGATTTTCAATTTCTACAGCAATTGAACGTCGACTGGCGCATCCCATTTTCTCTGAACACCGGTTTTGGAAACCCGACCCGCTTTTCGTTTTTATAATGGAGCCAATTCAGCGGCCCACTCCCTGTGTGATCCATCACACGAACTGTATTTTAAACAATTTTTGGAAAATAAATTTATATTTATTTAACACGTTTTTTTTCATTGAAAATTATAAAAATTATCTTATTTTTTTGTAATATATAATTGAATATATATATATATATATATATTTATTTTGTATATAAATGTTTGATATATGAATATAAAATTTCAAGCATATGAATAATATAAATATAATTAATCACTTTTTCCATTTATTTATATCACTCACATACTTAAAAAATAAACGCATAAATAACATAATCATACGATATCGATATAGATATATCAATTAATCAAATAACAATATGTAAACTTAATTACAAATCTTATATACTATACTAACAAATAATTTCAAAGAATTATAGAAGAATAGACTTAAGTCAATATTAAAACACTTATATTAAAATATTAGACTGTTGATGAACATATGAATGTTGGCCTCTGTCACGTTAGAATTATAAATTCAAGGAGAGCACACAGCAGGGGAACAAGTTCACTGGAAGAATGCAACAGTTAACATTCAACAGTGGGAACTCAAAATTTAGGGCAACCCAAGAGAGGGGAACACCATGCGCCATGAGATGGATACCTGCACTGCACTGCACTGCACTGCTAAGTTACAACAGGAAGGAAATCTTAAAAGAGCCATCTAGACATGATGCATAGATCTCATCTCTGTAGCAGATGAAATAGTGAAAAGCTGTTTGTTTGCTGATTGTGCTTGAGCAGGCCACCTACTTACTGTTGTATTCATCTTCTCTGTGGTGGCTTTTATCCTTCTGATGCCATGTAGGTTATGCTCACCTTCTGCGGTGGGAAAGCAGGTTGATCAGACAGGTGGTGGCCAAGAATTCCAATGCATACCTTTAACTACCGTAAAAGTAGACAAGAGCTGCTGCTGCTGCTGACAGCCATTTCAGGTGAGGAGTTTGGCGGCAGCAAGGAGCGGTCATCCCCCGCTTTAGTATCATCAGCAGACTCATTTATTTGGTCAATAAAGCTACGGGGTGACAAGGGATGCTCAGCTTCAAGCACTCTCGGGTCACCAGAATCAGTGGGCTGACAAGTGAAGCTTGTTGGAGAAACAGCTTCCTTGTCTGGTTGGTTATCTACTTCTAAGCATCGCCTTTTGGTGGATCGGTTGTCTGTTTCTCCTGTTTTGCTCTCGCCATAACGGACACTGGAGCTTGTCTCTTCGATGGGAGGCGAGTTGGGTTCTGTGGTTTCTGCTTTTTTGCTGGGTAGCACTGCCTCACCAAGAGTTGAGCACAGGGCTGCAAAAACACCTTCTCGGGGCCTTGCAGACTTGGGAGCGCATTTTAACCTTTTTTGTTCCGGCTCCTCTGAAACTAATTTGCGTTTCAAAGGGAACTCTAGAAGTCCATCATCCTCTTGTGCGGCATTTGATTTTTTTGGAGGGGGTTTGTAGTCCTCATCGTCTTCATCGTCATCATAATCAACAAGACCACTGGACCTTCAGTTGCAATCGCCAATTCCCGTTAGGATTGTTCTCACTGAAGAAAATGTTAGAACTTAGAGCACCTCAGATACCTCAGTGGTGGGTTCGGTCCATTTACTCTCACAGATGACTCAGATGCACCAGAATTGGCATTGGATACATGTGCAGATGCTGAATCCTCCTCATCGCTGGACAAGAAAATGTGTACGCCCAGAATGACTGAATTGATTGACAAGAGATTTTCGAAAATGCATAAAAAAAATGCAAAGAAAATCAAAACAGGAACCTGTCTTCATTGAAATAGTCCTCCTCCTCTTTCTCCATAGCCCGCTCATCATGCCGCTTCCTCTGTTCTACAAAAGTAGTTGTTCTTGTACCAGCAACCTCTAACAACTGAGAATGCATGATGTGTCAAAGAAAAAAAAAGCAAGGATCATGTAAGCATGATGAATCTTACCTGTTCGTGTTTAACTTTTAATGCATAAATTGAAGGTAATTTTTCAAATTTGGAAAGCTGATCCCAGAAAGTATCGACTAGGTAGCGGAGCAACACTTTCAAATTGTCCTGCAGAACAATTTTCAGATGAGACATTAAGGGGGAGCCAGTAAAGATAAATATGTGAAACAATGAAGTCATTGAAGGATTCTAAAAATGGAGCACCTTTCTCACGTACTCAAAGAGCTCAAGGATAGCAGAATTCAGAAGGTTATACCGATCACCATTTGCAACAAATGTTTCTACAATTGGCTTAAATATATTGTTTCTGGCAATGTGATTCATTAAGTGCTCATCCTGCAGATGCCCATCCAGAAATAATGATGAAATCGCAAAACGATACTTATTTTCATTGGACACAGGCGTACAAAAACTTACACTGCGAGAAACAAGAGCCCTCACAAATCGAATGGCAGCAAGTACGAGATACTTTTCTCTTCTTCTCGTCAAATACAAAACTTTTTCAATAGCATTGTTAAGGAGAAAACCACACCTGCATTTACGAAAAATACATATATTGTCAAAATATGACTAAGAGTTGTTTCACCAGATGTACCAGTTAACAGGTTGAATTAAATTACTTTATCCAGTAAGGGTGCTGTAAAACGCAAAAGCATAGCAGATCACAGACGTTCAACAGTATTTCAGGCTTTACACCCCCTCTTCTCCTTGATCCCTCACCCAAAGACATAGGTGTACACTCATTGTCACCTTCGCTTTTTCGAAGGCATGATGACGTTATCGCATCAATTAGTTGGCCTAAGTGCTTATCATAAAAAATCTCCACCACATTTTCCTTCTGAAAGAGAATTGAAGTAATGAAGATCTCATTAAAGCAGCAAAATATAATCAAACAAGTGCCACATAACTACCAATGCCTAAAAACATGAAAAAATAAGAGAAGACAAAAAAAAAAATGCAGAGACTACACGTGTGCTTTCAAGTGGACATTGTAAACATTTTCAACCTAAGTTTTGCAAGATTAACATACTAGTGGTCCTTGTGTCATTGGATCCAAAAGACTGCGAAGAATTTCAACATATTGGCAATGCATATCATCCCCAAAATCTCTGAGCATATTTGTCACCTGAAGAACAAGTTTGAATGTTACATTTCGTATTTGAACACAGCCCGAAGAAAAAGTCACCAACATTGTCACAATACTTGCAGAAGCACATAAAACTCAATTTTCTATATGACTGTGAAAGAAACGTTTTCTCCTTCAAGAAATTCAATTTCAACAATATTCACTAGAAGAAAGCACATGTACCAGTAACGGGTCATGTGTTCTTGAAAATGTGATGATCAATATCAGAACAGGGTCGACACTTTGTGTTTACCCATAAATAACATCCAACTTCGCTAACGATTTTCCCATACAAACATCAATCAAATGCATTGTCTCCACAAAAAATTCAAACAGTGACAGAAATCTCATAATACAGGAAAAATTCATTCTAAGCTGATAAAGCTAAAGATTTGATTCACTCACCAGCAACCCAAAAAGCCCAACTTCCTGCCTAGTTACATAAGAACGCAAGATATTGGGATCCAGACTTTGGTAAAGAATGAGAATGTCTGTTCTGAAACCATTAAAAATTAAATTACGTTGATTAGCGATAGATTAACCATAGCATCATTAACAAAAGTATCATTGGAAATATTAATTAATTTCCTTACCCTTTCAAAACAAGATTATGGTCATCACTTTGCAAAATGTCCGATATGATGTCAAAAATGCCTTCAGTAACGAGATCCCTGCATAAACATTATCACACCTCCCATTAAATGAGATGATTTGGGTCAAACACCTGACTGGTAAACGCAAGGAAGCTGGTACACAAAAAGCACCTGAAAAGGCGGTGTTGGCTCGTCATCTGCAGGCTCTTACTTAGGGTGCAGAACTCGTGCAAAAAAAACACCTGTTTCACATCAAAAGAACTACCATTTTGATGAAAAAAGATATACAACACACTTTGTTAACTTTTCCATGCAAATATTCACAACTTTTGCATTGTAAATATCAATTGTATAGATAATCGCATTGTAACACCAACATTAAAAGCACTAAAATATACATGAAAATTCAAACAATACAACTTACCAAATTCTTCTTGGACTCCTCAGTGATGGACAGAGACTTAAGCCTAGCAAACAATTCCTTAATAAAAGTGCTGTCATCTTTTAGCAAAGAAACAACCTTCAACAAATAGAGCATCAGAACAAGGATCATTCAAAGAGGAACACAGAGAAACAAAGGTGAATCTTACAACAACATTATTTGAGTGTATAATGGAATTGATATTTGCAATTGTGCCTTCATCCAATGCATTTGGCAAAATAACATCCTGACAATATAAAAGCATTGATTTCATTATGCCCAAGAACTATCACTAGAAAAACGTGAATTTCAGTTAGGAATTAGAATTTTTACCTTCAGATAACCAAGCCTGTAATTTTGATGGATCTTTGAGAGAGCAAGAGGATTTTTAATAGGTATTGCCTGAGGATACAAAAATATCATGTTTAGAAAGAAGTGCAATCAATCAGAATTCCAGAAAAATACAACCCTATAGGTCAGCATGGGGCTGCAACACAATGTTCCCAATAATTTGACATAAGCAGAGATAGCATGGAAAGTAAGTTTAACCTCCTTAAAAACCACATGCTCTTTCAAAAAGTTACGATGACGGGTTTGGGTTGACTCTGGATCATCTGTATAAAGCCAAAAAGCATCCAAAATTATTAACGAAAAAGAAGCACAAAATTAAAAAGTTTGCACTAGCATACATATAACTGAATAGTAAGCAACAAGGTATATCCATAACAGATCAAACATAGAATGAAGCAAATTAAGAACAGCAATGATCAGAGGAAAGAAAAATAGAGACAAGCATGAACTACTTCCAGATTAGGCCTATAGTTTCTTTACAAGTAAGTAAGAGCAACATTTACAAGCCAATGCATGTTAACAAATGAATGACTACCAAAGCGACCAAGAAAACCCATTTAGAATTCAGGAAGTAATGAGAAAAAAAAAATCCACATGAAATAAACGAATAAAAGACTAGAAAAACAACATGATATAAATAAAGAATCCTTAAGAGAGAGCGCGAAAGAGGGGAAAAGTGTAAGAGTCATACACTCTAGGCATCCAATTATATCAATCATCAAATCATCCCCAAATATTTTCTCGAAGACAGGAGAGCTGTTTAATAAGACTGCAAATCCGGGAAGAAAAAAGATGCATTAATTCGAAAAAATTGACCAAAATTCCTTAACATCGACTAAGACTGTGATGCTACTCACTGATTCCTTTGACAATTTTGAAAATTAAGTGCAGCCCATCTATGTCTTTCAGATCTTCACATATTCTAAACAGTTCCATCAGCTTCTTGAAAAAATCCTGCTGCATTAGAAGTGCAAACCTATAATTCCAAGCATAACACAATCTTTCTTCTTTAAAAGATAAAAGGTCTATGGCTCCAAAAAAAAAAAATATAAAAATATAAGCAATAGACATTGAAAAATATTAAACTCCTAAGAGCCATCTGAAATGAACGCTATTTCAGGATCAACATAATGTGCTCGAAACTACACAAAATTACCTCCACGATTCTTGTTATTGTAGGACAGTCACTTGCAACACATGCATATAAGGAATAAAATACATTATCAAGATGTGAAGTATAAGGAGTTCTTACATCCTTCAATATAAGTTCAGTTACTCGTGATGGATCAGCACTGCCATTTTCAACAATCTGCATATGAATAGAGGTACGAAGGGAATAAAAAAAGTATGAAATGAAAATCAGGTCTTGACGAAGTGTGCAGTAAGAGATAAAAGGAGAATCAGAAAATATTATATGAAGAGGGGTCAGATCAACAGAAATTAGAATCATTTAGATTCTCAAAAAGAATGAGGGAGGTAGCTAATCAGCTTTTACCTTCAGAATGAGGGAGAGAGTTGGAAGTTCAACGGGAGGTAACTCAATCAGCTCATTACTGACATTGTTAAACGTTTCATCTGAAGAATTTAAATAATGGAAACGTCAGCAACTATAATATCATGGAGAGATGAACCAGGATAAATGCGCAATCCTGAGGCATCCACACTGACATGTTTACAAACAACAATAGTAATCGGGAAGACTCACATTGGCTACGTTGGTTTCATGTTTGAAACGCGCAAAAAATTTAAAATCCAGCATGAAAGTAATATTTCATTATGAAAGATTGAAAAACTCCAAAACAGGAGCGAGATCCAACAAATTGGATTCACTGAGGAGAGAGAAAATCGGAAAGAGCATGAAGGACAGATGCTGCATCAGTGACAAAAATGGAGGAACTTACTGGAAAGAGAGTTAAAATGCATGTTCCTCTGCAGATTACAAATGTGGTCCCTGTACAAAATCAGAGAAAAAGGCAGGATTGAGCAAAAACTCCAAAGCAACATCACGCAGATTCCCCATAAACACTAAAGGAAAGAAAAACACTAGATACTTGCCATATATATGCGCAACCAGTTGTCTCTTGGAAACTAAGGGCCAATTCTGTTGCGTATTCTGGATCATTCCATGAAATAATTGTGTCTGATGACACAAAACGAATAAGGTATATACACAACTGCAAATAATAATAAATACATATAACATATATATCAGACTAAAACCATATACCTTCTTGCTTGTGATATATATCATCTGAGCTGATGCGGTGCAAAAGTAGTGTTTCCTTATCCTCTTCGTCAATAACAAACAAAGCCAGGTCTTCTGATCTCTGCTTCACGTCACATTGAATTAAATGTATACACAAAAAAAGTAGCAATTGTATCAACATGTGTGTGGGATACTGAAAATGAACACGGAGTTTAAACCTCTAAATAATCGACTGTGACATGGCCAGTTCCTTGATCATCCCATTTCCCATCCTCATTCAGGCGGTATACATTCACGCGCTGAAGGTGTGATTAACACATATCCATTAAAAAACAAAACATGAATCATAATCCGCTTGATTCATTGGGTGCACAGAGACAGAATTGAGAAAAGACACCCCGGCCATAGTATGTTTCACGGCTTTACTTGTAGATTAAAAGGTTATAAAAAACAACTTCAAGACTTGAAATACCCTTCGGCCTAGTATGATAAAAGACAGCACATTCAAACAAATAATTGACTTAGCACGACACAGAAAACAATTGAATGAACATTCGAAACCAAAAAGTCACAAAATTAATGAACTCAATCACAGACTTCTCTTCTGCTCATATAAAATACACTCACCCGCATGGAATTGCTGGAATTCGGAAACTTATCGTGCAGACCCATGCACAATGAGCCACAGAAAGAGCCAAGTCTCGGGATTCTCTACTCTCACCGCAGATTACTAAACACTAAAGTTGAATCATCAAGCCTCTGAAACCATAATTAGGGTTTTCAAAGACCACTAGACGAATTTCCAAGGAGGATAATCAAAATCGAACACGCGTTCCTTCCTCCCGAACCGCAGAAACCCTAAGCCCAACTACACGGTAGCGAGCTCATTCATCCCTCTCCTTCGCCCACCTGTTGCTTCTTGCGCTGCTCTATCGCCGATTTTTTTTTATTCTTTTTCTTTTTCCAGTATGATTAATAGGCCAGCGCCAAGATGGAAATTACGGAATTGCCACTAACGCCCTCACGCGCTTCCCATCCACGTAGTCAAAGTCGTTGCCTTTTCCAGTCAAGTCACACCATTTCCGCCACGTCAGCTTGTAGTTTTCATAAGCCAAATCGAGTACCCTTTCACACACTTTTTTCACTTTGAGATTCTGCGATGCTTGCCTCGGTATCATCGATCCCCACACTGCATTCCTCGCGATTCTCTGTTATCTCGCCGGATTCGAGTCTCCGGTCGGGCGGCTTTTGTAAGGCTGCAGTAGGACGTCTCCCGGGGTCGCTCTTTTGGAATCGAGAGTGTCCATGGATCAGAATTGCTTCGAGGAAGTATGAATACCGGCGGCGGTCATCTTCCGTTGCTGTTTTTTCAATCGCCGGAAACGGAAATGGAAGCCCCGCTGCCGCCGTTCCCAGTGTGGGTGATTATGATTATGATCTTATCATCATTGGAGCTGGAGTCGGAGGTCATGGAGCTGCTCTGCACGCCGTTGAGAAGGTAAGATCTTTGATTTGGTTTATTAGGTACATTCTTTGAGCTGAAATCGCGCTGAATGTACTTTTACTATTTGGTTTATTCGGTACATTATGATCTTGAGGGTATCAATGATATCCACTGATGCGCTTTTTACTATTTTCTGGTTCGCTGTCGACTTCGTGTTGACTTGATTGTTTTAGAATTTAGAACTAAGATAAATCAATGTTAATCCAAAGATGTGTCCATTCTTTAGCTGAAATCGCGCTGAATTGTGTTGGAATATTGTACGATCTATGTCAAATTTGCTTTCTCTGAGGGGCAAGGATATTAACTGAACCTGTACGTTTAGCCTGGATTTTGAGCTTGATATTTTTCTAATCAAACTTTTAAGAGTTTTCGAATACCTTTGGACCTTTAATCTTGATATTTTAAGTTGAGAAACAGAGATTCCAACACTTCATTGAGTGTTTCATAGTTCTTCTTGTACCATGCCTACTAAAAAATAACCTTCATTTATACCTAAATGCTGCGAGATTTGATCCCTGTAAAGCGGCAAAATGTTTTTTATTCAGGGTCTTAAAACAGCCATTATTGAAGGTGATGTTATGGGTGGAACCTGTGTAAATAGGGGATGTGTTCCATCTAAAGCCCTACTAGCAGTAAGTGGAAGGATGCGCGAACTTCAGAATGAGCATCACCTGAAAACATTTGGTTTGCAGGTGCACACGCCACTCTAGTTTCGTTTGATCGTGAGTTTTTGTATGCAAAGTGTTATATTCATTTGTTGCTATAATGGTAGGTTGAAGCTGCTGGTTACGACCGACAAGCAGTAGCCAACCACGCTAGTAATCTTGCTTCAAAAATACGATCAAATCTGACTAATTCCCTGAAAGCCCTTGGTGTAGATATTTTGACTGGATTTGGCACTATTTTGGTAATCTCTCTTTTTCCTTTTTTCATATGCAAGTCATCTCCAATACATTTCACGAGAATCTTGTATGGTGGTTACTATGTTCGTTGAAGTATTTAATTTCATGCCGTTGCTCATTCTGTAGTAAATTCTGTCAAATTATATCAGGGTCCTCAAAAGGTCAAGTACGGGAAGAGTTCCGAGAATGTGGTTACTGCAAAAGACATAATTATTGCTACTGGCTCAGTTCCTTTTGTCCCCAGGGGGATTGAAGTCGATGGTATATCAGTAGATAGTCCTATTTATTGATTCTCCCTAGGAGTAGAAACGAACATATGCAGTTGTCTCATTGGCATTCAGTTTTCCTTACAAGATGTTGACTTCTAGTTGTTTCTTTACTCAAATCTGCAGGGAAGACAGTAATTACGAGTGATCATGCTCTTAAGTTGGAGTCTGTTCCAGATTGGATAGCAATTGTTGGAAGTGGTTATATTGGGCTTGAGTTCAGTGACGTGTACACTGCTCTTGGCAGTGAGGTCTGCATCTGACTATTTATTCCTTCAACCTTTTCAAACATGATTCCGTGTTTCATGAAACTAGTATAAATGTCTCAGTAGGAAAAACAGTGATGCACCTTTGTCACCGAATTTGTAGTCTATATGGCGCTTTTGATTTCATTTACCGTGTATCATGTATGATCTTTCAGTCCATGCCCCCCTGACACCATTGCTGTATGCACATGATTCAACTAATCACTGGATATTTTTTCAATAGGTTACATTTATTGAAGCTCTTGATCAACTAATGCCTGGATTTGATCCTGAGATAGGCAAGTTAGCACAAAGAGTTCTGATAAATCCACGGAAGATTGACTATCATACAGGAGTGTTTGCCAGCAAGGTATTCAATTAGTTTCCGTTGTAATTGCGAAAATTCATGATAAACATAAGTTCTTGGATCCTATTAAAGGTTACCCCTGCAAAAGATGGGAAGCCTGTTACCATTGAGCTTATTGACGCCAAGACGAAAGAACCAAAAGATATATTGGAGGTATCAGTGTTCTTTCAAATTTACATTATTCGTCCCTGTTACCTCCAGCATGAGTAAATATTTTACTTGTTCGGGCTGTAACTCCTGCAGGTTGATGCAGCACTAATTGCAACAGGAAGGGCTCCGTTCACCGAAGGCCTGGGATTAGAGAATGTAAGTATATTATGTAAACATGGGTTAGATTGTGCACTTTATCTGGTTTGCTCCACCATGTCTGATAGTTACATGAAAACAGAGAAGGGTTTATGTTTATTCTTAGACACTGATCTTAAATGCTACCAATATGATAGAAATAACCCTGCCTACTAATGGTTGGTCTCCGCCTGTTTCACTAAATACATGGAAACGTTTTTTATCGTCTTGCAGATCAATGTAATCACACAGAGAGGTTTCGTCCCTGTTGATGAGAAAATGCGAGTCATAGATGCAGATGGAAACATGGTTCAAAGATACTCTTTTGCATCTCTTGATTTATGATGACATCTTATAGCTCTTAATACGGCAATTCCAACATCAGGTTCCTCACTTATATTGCATTGGTGATGCAAATGGAAAAATGATGCTTGCACATGCAGCAAGTGCTCAAGGCATTTCTGGTAGGCTCGTCTTTTTGCAGTCAGCTAATGAACGTTATTCCCCTCTTTAGGCAACTAAGCTTCCTTGTATTTGCATCTTACAAGCAATTTATCATTCTTTCTCTTCTTACAGTTGTAGAACAGCTTACAGGAAAAGATCATATTCTTAATCATTTAAGCATTCCAGCAGCATGTTTCACTCACCCAGAGATCAGTATGGTTGGGTTAACTGAGGTTTGCACATTTACATCACCAGGAGTTAACTGAGGTTTTCTAAGTAACCTCTTTTCATGATCGAAGAATTATTCCCTCTTGTTTGTTTCGCTTTCCAGCCGCAGGCAAGAGAGAAGGCTGAAAAAGAAGGCTTCGAGATCAGCATTGCTAAAACAAGTTTTAAGGCCAACACCAAAGCCCTGGCTGAAAATGAAGGGGAAGGACTTGCAAAGGTTTCATCTCTCGATTCATCTACTTGCTTCCTCGTCTAAAATTCCATTGGAAAGTATCTCACTCACAGGAACATCCAAAATCATTCGGTAAACTGACAACGATTCCCCACCTCTCGCAGTTGATATATCGACCTGACACCGGCGAGATACTTGGAGTCCATATATTAGGATTGCACGCTGCAGACCTCATACATGAAGCATCAAACGCCATAGCATTAGGCACTCCCATTCAGGTATTCAGAATGTTATCTGCTGTTCTATTTCTCCTCTTCCTGTACAACATCAAGCAAACGAATATGATCCTGTCGTTAACCCACAGGACATCAAATTTGCTGTTCATGCGCATCCCACCTTGTCCGAAGTTCTCGACGAGCTATACAAACTAGCCAAGGTAAGCTGTTAGGGCCTCACCTTCAAAAAGAAGTTATTACCATTCGTATAAGTTGTTTCACTACCGTTGTGATCTGCAATGCACGCAGTCCGAGATGATGAGTAGTTTCAAACAAGCTCATTACTTGCTACACCTGGTATCAGATTTGGAATTGTGTTCCCTGCAGGTGAATGTTAACACCAGAACTGCAGATGCACCAGTCAGGGAAGCGGTAGCAGCTTAGGACATGATGATGTCTCCAGCGAGACCCTAGAGGAAAGATGAGATTCACTCTGTAATAATATTGCGGATGCTTTGACTACGCACACAGGTTCCTTCATTTTTGAAAGACGGCCAGAGTAAACACAGGGAATACTATTTTAATATCTTTTACTATTTTATTTTACTTTAATTAGGTAATGGACTCTAAAATACATATAGATTTTATTTGATTCTATTTTTACTAAGTTATTTCTCAAACAAAAGTTATATCTCTGTAATTTTTCAAAAAAAAAAGTGTTTTTAAATTTATATTTTTTTAAAAAACAAAAATCATTAATGTTTTTAAAAAAATAGATTTGATTTGACAATGTTTTTTCAAGGGTGTAAATTATTACAAACATAATCTTGTTTATTATACTCCAACCTTATAATTGTATGGCAAAAATGTTAAACAAAGAACAGAATGAATGATTTATTATTGTTTTGTGAGGTGAAAAATATGTGGTTACATATTTATTACATGGATATCATTTGGGCGAAGCCACCTTGCGCCCTTGCCTTCCTCCAGGCTCAGATACAACTTGAGCATCCAAATCTATAAACCTAACGGCCACCAGCAATTTCATTCACCTCAATGTTCACCCCCGCGACAAGCACAACTCAAAACCAATGTTCTCAAAAGTAGAAAGAAATCGAAAAATAATCTATTTTGAAATTAAAAATCCATATCATTAAAAAATATCATTAATAAAACTCGAAATCTTGAAAACTTGCTAAAAAAGAACTACAGTTGAGGGAGCACACATCAAAGATCCGCATAAGCAAGTAACAAGAGAAAGAAATGTGTCGTCAATGATCAATATCGATAATTTGTCCCATAAAAACAAATCATTTGCACCAAGCTCCAGGTACTTCATTTTTCGTCTTCAATCAAGGAATATGGAAAAGAAGAAAAAAAACCGCTGCTGCTGTTTGGAACTGATCATTTCCGTATGCCAAGAAGTCTTACGAAAACGCACAGAAAAAGCATGATTTCACATAAAGCAATGGATAACTAAAACGGCAGAGAGCTACGTAACAACAAAAACAGGGCAGAGGGTCCGGATGCTATGAATCTCCGATCTAGGGTTATGTTCCATCACTACTGCAATCAGAATCTACAACACTCCTCTATTATTGAGGATCATAAAACGGCCATTACAAGAAAACGCACCGCTCTCTCTACTCAGAGCGGCAGCCGTGGAGCCTGCAAATCAGAGTCTCCAGCATCGCACTATTTTGTTTTCAATCCCTAAAACACGGCGGAAAACGTTGAAACCGCCGTCAAATCGGATTCAAATCACCTGTTCCTTCCCTCCACACAACGAGGCATCAACCGTAGACCTCCGCAAGTCCTTACTCGATTCTTGGAAGCTGATCAATACGCATTCGCGCACCTGTCCCCGAGATCTGGCACCGAAAGCCCCCTTTCATCATAACCGTCATGTTGCACCGACTACGACCTACACAACCCACATTCAAAGCCAATTCAGCAATCCTAATTTTCAATTAATTTTTTATTAACGCATTTAATTTTAAATACAAATACTTTTAATAAAAAGAAATGTTGAATTTATGTAGTTTCTTAACTCTTATTTCATTATATTCGTCGAAAACTGATTCTAATAAAATATAAATTAGATTTTCACGATTTATTAAAAATAATGATTATTTCTAAATTTTTATTTGTTGAAATAAAAATTACTTGTATTCAATAATAAAACTATTTCTCATATCTAATTTTTGAGAAACAAAAACTATAAAATAAAAATCGATTATATTTGATAATAAAACTAATTTTGTACTACTCCCAATCTACAAAATGCAAAGAAGATGAGACCACTTTCCCTCTTCATGGATATGTTTGATTGTTGAAGGCACAAACACATTCAATTCTTGCATTAACACCCACTCCTTGAATCCCTAGAGGGCCCTTGTACTAACCTATGCATATTTCCTAGGGTGCCTTTTTTTAGCAAAACAAAACAAACAAAATGTACTCCATATTTATTATTAATCCATTTTATATTTATTATTATTATTATTATTATTATTTTAAAATATAAAAAAATATGTTCTTCATATACCACAATTTATTTATTATTTATTTGAATTTACACCAGATACTATTTGTATCAGAAATATTTTTGAAAGTAAATTGAATGCAAATTAAAATAATTTACTTTTTTAATTTGTAGTATATTGTTATTTGTGAAGACTGTGCCAAAAATACTTTTGGAGAACATTCATAATTCTACTTTTACTTTTTAATTTTTATTTTTGAAAAATAAAATAATTTTGAAATTATTTATTTTCAATTAAATAATTAGAGGGGCATAGCATGGACATCATGACTTGCATGCAAATGCTCATAAGATGGTAGTTGGGATAAGGTGTTCATCCCCACACAAAGTTAAGACACTTCACCAAATGTGGAGTATGCTGCATCATGTCCATGCACATTTTTGAGCTTGGAAGCTCTCTAGTTAATCTCCCACCTGAATCTGAGTCGAATTCAAGGAGATTTCGAACACGAAAACATCGTTTGTTTCATCTAACAAAGAAATGTACTTCGAAAAAATCGAATATTTTTTGGTAGGGTAAGCATTTTACTACGGCATCCAATGGATTCAATCACTATTTGATATATTTAGAATAATATTACTATTGATAGTCTTTTTAATTTTACTCTTGGGATTGATATGGGATCAATATTTAGATATTTTTTATTCAGATAATTTATTTTTTTTATTGTTTTAAACATCAATATTTGAATTATTATCTGTGTATGCTAATGATCTATGATTAATATTGTTGTGTTAGATGGCAAAATGGTGTCTTGGGATTAAAAAATGGATTATTACTTGAAGAAAAGTTGCTTAATTTGATAAAGATTTTTTATACGGAAATTTGTAGAGATCGGTATTTCTAATCGATATAGGATAATAAGATTTTACATTTTGATTTGGATAATCGACCTAATTGCTCACCCCTATTATGAAAAAAGATTGATTTTTTTTTTGTTTATAATACTCGTAATTTGCTTCATTTTCTATTTGGTATAATTTTTCGATAGTGTTTTTAATTTTTTAGAAATATAAATCTTGTATAACAAAATTGATTTAGAGGAGATTTTAATTTGTTCCAAACACACGCTTAGCTGGGTTGTGATAACTATGGCAAATATAAAACTGAAAAACCGGTCACTCCACGCTGGTTTCCCATACGGCCTGCTGCTATATATAGAGGCAAGGACAAGTTTGGAGGCAGGAGAGGCAAGTATCTCGGTTCCATGGGGAAGACGCCTTGCTGCAGCAACAAGGCGGGGCTGAAGAGAGGGAAATGGAGCGAGGAGGAGGACAAGAAGCTGATCGATTACATCAGGGTTCACGGCGAAGGGCGCTGGAGATTGCTGCCGAGCGGTGCAGGTAGATGAAAGAAAGCATGGCTGTGTATCTGGTTGTTGTTTTCCATTGAATTGCAGCAGTAAAAGGGAGGGTTTTTTTGCTGGTTGTGGGTTAGGTTTGATGAGGTGTGGGAAGAGCTGCAGACTGAGATGGCTGAATTACTTGAGATCGGATAAGAAAAGGGGAAAGTTCACTGAGGAAGAAGATGACATCATTTCGCAACTGCATAAATTCATGGGCAGCAAGTGAGTCCTTGTTACTTGCTTTGTCGAGTCATTCACTTTCCCCCTTTTTCCTTTGAAAACGTTTATTACACGATTACGTGAATAGTGAAAAGGAAAAAAGGGGTCTCTTTACTGTCAAGACTGAGTTCTGCTGATGCATTTGCATCAGATGGTCGGTAATCGCAAAGCATCTACCTGGGAGAACAGATAACGACATTAAGAATTACTGGAACTCCCATCTCAGTCGGAAGCAGTGGCGCTACCTGCCGAGGAGAATGCCTAGCCATACTCATCATCATCATCAAGAAGAAGAAGAAGAAGAAGAAGGGATTCTGGCCATCGAAGGGACCAGTTTTGAGGACTTTCTATCTGGTCTTGATTCGCCATTGCAGCCTGTAGAAGGGAATGAAGCTCCGCTTATGTCTGCGCAGACTGATCGGGACAGGTTGTTCCCGGAGAATGCAGCAGCAGGAGGCGGCGAACAAAACGTGAAGGACGACGCGAGCAGTTCCAGCAACTTGGAAAGTATCACAGTTTCACAGAACGAGGATTTGGAGTTCGTTTGCAAGTTCGGATTTTTATCTCCGTTTCAGACATTTTTTGATGGTGAAGGAGTTGCTGGTGAAGAAGACGACGACGAAGAGGAGCTCCTGGAGCTATGGAGCAACGAGGACACGCAGACTCGCAGCGACTCTCCCAAGATCCCGAAAAGGGAGTTTTAGTAAGTGCATCTGGGTATCCATGCACATCAAATGGTTGTTGCTGCTAGAATAATACTATAATAGATTTTATGTATTTTATTAAAAATAAATAATAATATTATTAAAAACTATTTTTTTTATAAATTATGATACATTATGAATGATTAAATTTCTTATACATATAAGATTGAATGATCAGATTTTTAGATGACTCGCTCGACACTACGTTCTACCATTAGTTTGATACTTTGTTTAGGTAAATATATGAGTTTTTCTAAATTTAGTTGATAATGTTTACACATTATCACATATTAAATTTTTTAATGCGATACTACAAATGTGTGCATAATATATTATTGTGAATAAAAATATAAAATGATAATTAATTAAATAAAAAATTCAAAGACGGGAATAGTGTGATGTTGCTACAAGCAGGAAAAAGGATCACGTGTTGCACATGCGCTCTACGTCTTCCTAAAAGACATGATGTTGAGATTGGGAAGCAAGCGTTCTGTGACTGTAGAGAAATGAACAGAGAAGGGCGCTTTTTTACGCAGTTATTTGGATGCACTCAGTAGCCGCCATGAATGATGATGGAGAATCTTCGCTTTACCCATTGGAAAGTGTTGCGGATTGAGGCCTTCATCTTCCCTGGAATCCCATAAGCTTTGTATCGCAGAATTCTTTGTTTTCTTCTGACCTCAGCTGTTGCAGATTTGTTTCGACGAACTGGGTTTCGATTCGCGCCCACCTTCGTGTCTGTTCCTCTCATCTTCACCGTCGGATGAGCGAGAGGAACAGAGAAAAGAGGGGAAGGGGAAACGAGGTTGGTTTCCTGAGTGAAAATGTGTTTGGTCCTTGGGTCATTTTGTCGAACGGTTGGTATGCAAATGCACTATTTTTCTCCATGCTAAAATAATCAGAGGACCGGCTTCAATTTCTCTGATTTATCCGGATCGAAGGAGGATTAGACTCCAAGACAAGTAAAAATAAGTTGCTTTCATGTTACAGATGGAGATCAACATCCAGTGGTTCTTTAACTTCTATCATTTCGGTGGATTTATGGCCTTCTCCCCTGCTGCAGTTGGCGACCTGCCGGGGCGGGGCAGCTAGGAATCCGGCAGGGTAACTCAACGGCACGCCTGATAGAACTTGAGGAGCACACACAAAAGTATGATTAATTTGATGGGGAGACCTTGCACCAAAGGTGTTGTTATCAGGTGGCCCTGTTCCAATTGTTACCCCTGATCGAGTTCTGAGGAAGCTGGTCATGTTGACAGTGGTTCCAAGCCGCTGGTGATCGAGCACGTATTGAGCTCTCCGTGTCCTCATGCGCTCCTTCTTGTGTGCATTTTGATGGCCACCCAATGCTTGGGAGTTGGCAAATTTTTTGTCACAATGTTGGCATTCAAACCTCTTGCTTTCCTCCCCGTGATCCCTCTCGACATTGGTGACTTCTGCGGCTTTTCCAACTGCAAAACCGAATAGCTTCACTACAGATGATGGTGATGATGAAGATGAATGATCTGAAGAACCAGGCTCTGGTGCACCTCTTCCTGGTAATGAATTTTCCTTCTCCATAGTTTTTTTTTTCAGTTTCTAACAGTAGAAACAAACCCAATACACGGCGAATTATAATCATGTGTATGCGGTATATATAGAGAGAGTAATCAGAAACAAAAAGCTATCATTATAGGAACATCGAAGGACAGACAAAATGAGCCCTATATGGAAAAGCATCCACAACTTTCCAAAACTGTACTTCCAACTCTTGGTAAGTTCAAAGAGCTATCATATTCTGCTTTAAAAATAGATCTAAAGTGAGATTTCATGCCTTTGTGTTTCACTCTCATGTCTTGCATTGAAACCCAGACTAGATTATTGAATGTGTTAACGTTTCTTGCTTACAGAACCAAGGCATAGATGTCTTCCTTCCATGGTTGCAGCTCCCTTTTCCACAGTACTTCCGTTCCCTTGGGGTGCTCTGTTATACAAGGGTATGGCTTCACTTACAGTTGATTGCGTTTTTACTTCATGATCTAGGCATTGAGTGGTTATCAACTTGTTATTCCCTCGGAATCCTTCCAGTCAGTTAAGGCAGCAGCGTTTGCTTGTGAGCATTTATCTGTGGCTCCTGTTCTGGGGGGTTAGCAAATTTTCAGCACTAGGTGACTTAATCATGAACTTTGAATCCATCTTCTCTCCTCCCCCATAATGCACCTAGGGTACGCTGTTACAGTGCAAAATGTCTTTGAATTATTATAAAGCAATGGCAATGCTCATTTTGTGTAGCCTTTTGGTACAGGACGTTTGTGTGCACTTTCACGAGCGTGGCCGCTCATTTCGGAATTCGGTGGTAGTCTTTAGCAGGCTTTTTTCTTTGTTTGTGCTACTCCTGAAGCGTGAAAGATGGGGTGGAAAACGCTATGCCCTCTCGTGAAATGGACAATGCAACGAACTGGTGGACTCATACCAGGAATCAATCAAGCTTTGCTCCACGACATGACCCAGAGTTGACCACTCACACACTCCCCCCCTCCTTGTTCATATCATGATGACCCGCCCTTTTTGCTTTCCAGTAATTGATCCTAAACTCCTGCCTGCCTGCTTGCACTTCATATCTTATTAGAGAACCAGAGGTTAGTACTCTCTTCCTCTTCCTTTTTTTTCTTTTTTTTTTTTATCCCCTGAGTCCCCCATTGTTCGTTCCTGGGATGGAAGGGCGTAACATCAGGAGATTTGAGGATCAAGGGAATGGTCCACGTAAAGTGTGTGGTGGCTTTTTGGTGTACCAGCTTTATCACAGCATCAAAAGCCCACCTGGGTGCTGGTTTGCCGACCGCGCTAGTCTTCTTTGGGGGTGTGTGTTTGGGTAAGCAAACAAAGCAGCGTATGGTGGGATTTTTCTATTCCATCATTTCAAATATTAAGGTCGTTCTATTATTTGAAACTGTGATCCATATTATGTAAAATAATTTAATAAAATAAAAATATATATTATAAAGTTTAATATATTATTATGATATAAATACGTTTTTATTTAATCCTTGAAATAAAGATTCAAGAAATTTCAATAATTTTTAGAATTAATCATAGAATCTGAATTTTTTATTTTAATATATAATGATTGAAGATTAGAATTTTTAAAAATTAAACAGAATCAGTAAAAGAAATTAATAAAACAGAAAAGACTTTTATTATTTAGTAAATCAAATAGAAGTGGAAAGGTGGGATTAATTTTGAAATGTTAATATATTAAGTTAATATTCATTAATATTATTAATTTTTACCTTTAAATAGATTACAGCATTGTTTTGGAAAATTTTTGGAATCTATTTTTTATTTTTTAAAATTATTTTAGAAAAATAAAAATAAAAAGTAAAAGTAACATACTTTTTACTTTTTCAAAAATAATTTTTGTAATACAATTTTAAAAATATTTTTTAATAGAATTATTTTTACAATTGATATTATTTTAAAAAAATTATTTTTATTATTCTTGGATTCAATTCGAAATGTGAAATTTTTCCGAGAAACAAGAAGCAAAGATTGGGCCAGAGAATTTTTGGGCTGGTGATGAAACTGGTGAAGTGGGGTGGGTATATATACAGCGGCTCATTCTTGTTGGGCCTTCCCTACTGGCCCAGAACACACAACATAATCGAAGGCCGTAGGCGATTCCGCGGCTACGCCCTGTCGCCGATTTCAGTCCGCCCTTTGTTACGCCGCATTGCGCTCTGTCCTTATCTTCCGAGAAGTTTGCTCCGCCGTCGCCGCCTAATCGGAGGTGTAGTTCTGCTTGGGTACATAATGAATGCTTTTCTAGAAATCCGAATCGCGGGTTTTGAGTAGCAATTGAGTGCTTTATTTTGTGGTTTATGCATTTTTGTAGTTTGGAGTTTTAGGTTATGGTTTTCTGGTTTCGGAGACGTTTTTTATTTGATAGGTTGGGGTTTATGTGGTTTAGGGTTTCAGGTCATTGAGCTCTTGGTGTGAAGAGCTGCTGTACCTGTCAAAATGTCGAAGAAAGGGTTGATGGAGCAAGATCTAAGCAAGCTGGATGTAACTACACTACATCCTTTATCACCGGAGGTGATTTCTCGTCAAGCTACTATCAACATAGGTATCAGTTATTTATTTGGTTTGGTGGGAATCACTTGAATAATTTCTCAATCTTGCGTTTTTGTTTTCTTCCCGCTGATGCTTAGTGAAATAACTGTTTTCTAACCTACTTTTTTGTTCTTCTACTGCATCAGGCACCATTGGTCATGTGGCTCATGGGAAATCAACTGTGGTGAAAGCAATTTCCGGAGTTCAGGTATTCTTAGAATGTTTTTTTGGGATGTGATTACAGTTTTTGAGGTTAAATTGTTTGACTTTTTGTCAATTTTTGCTACACCGTAAATTAGGCTCTTTGGTTTTTATTAGTTTGTTTAAACAGTTAAACCTGTGTTTGGGATTCTCTGAAATAGACTGTTCGATTTAAAAACGAGCTGGAACGGAATATTACAATCAAGCTTGGCTATGCCAATGCAAAAATATACAAGTGTGAAGATGAGAAGTGTCCACGCCCGATGTGTTACAAGTAATGGCTACTATAAGATTTTGTGTTGTCATTGTTCTGTTCTGGTCCTGCTTCTTAGTCTGTATGTTATCTTTCAGGGCATATGGAAGCGGCAAGGAAGATAGCCCTGCATGTGATGTTCCTGGGTTTGAGAACTCTAAGATGAAGCTACTCCGACATGTCTCTTTTGTAGATTGCCCAGTAAGGAAACTCCTTGTCATTATTCTATTATGCTATAGTTGATGACAAGCACTTAATCCCGAACGAATGCGGTGGTGTTTTTAAAGTCCACATTGTTGCCGTATATTTTTGTTTTAATAGTTCACAGCTCAGTGCTGATTTTGAAAGAAAATAGCTTGATGATCTCCTACAATGCCCTTCTAGGGACATGATATTCTCATGGCAACCATGCTTAATGGTGCGGCTATCATGGATGGAGCTATGCTACTCATAGCTGCCAATGAGAGCTGCCCCCAACCTCAGACTTCAGAGCATTTAGCTGCAGTTGAAATCATGCGCCTCCAGCATATTATCATACTACAAAACAAAGTTGATCTTGTCCAGGAAAATGTTGCAATCAATCAGCATGAAGACATTCAGAGGTTCATTCAGGTTCATTACTGCATTCTATGCTACTGAAAATTTGATATCGTGTCCTTCTCAATATGTCTGATTCAAATTTCCCCACAGGGAACTATTGCCGAAGGAGCACGGGTTGTTCCAATTTCAGCTCAGCTGAAGTATAACATAGATGTTGTATGTGAATATCTCGTGAAGAAGATCCCCATCCCAGTAAGGGACTTTGTCTCACCTCCAAACATGATAGTCATCCGATCTTTCGATGTCAATAAGCCAGGCTCCGAAGTTGATGAAATCAGGGGTGGTGTCGCTGGTGGAAGCATTCTGAAGGTACTTCCACACATTAATAGAGTTGAAGCTATTCCTCCATACTCTTCCAGCGTCTAAGTGCATGTTCTCCTTCCTCGGTGCAGGGTGTTCTGAGGGTAAATCAAAATATAGAAGTCCGCCCTGGTATCGTGGTCAAAGACAACGATGTCATAAAATGCACCCCGATATACTCCCGGATCGTGTCGTTGTACGCCGAGCAAAACGAGTTGCAGTTCGCTGTTCCTGGAGGGCTCATCGGAGTTGGGACAACCATGGACCCAACTCTCACCCGTGCTGACAGGCTGGTTGGCCAAGTTCTGGGAGAGATTGGATCACTCCCAGATGTGTATGTCGAACTCGAGGTACGTCTAACTAAACCAGACCCCGCCCTGTCTCGACTCGATCCCGGTTCACGGATCATGTGCTCGCCATCCTTCAGGTCAATTTCTTTCTGCTGAGGCGGCTCATCGGCGTTAGAACGAAGGACACGGAGAGGCAGGGCCGCGTCACGAAGCTGGCCAAGGGAGAGATCCTGATGCTGAACATCGGGTCCATGTCAACTGGGGCGCGTGTCATCGCAGTCAAAAATGTGTTCGCAAAGTTGCAGCTGACGTCCCCCGTATGCACCAGCAAGGGGGAGAAGATCGCCTTGAGCCGGAGGATTGATCGCCACTGGCGTCTCATCGGTTGGGGCAGATTCAGGCCGGCATCACACTGGATATTCCGCCTTGCACCATCTGAGTCACCAGCCCAGCCCAGCCCAGCCCTCTCATGCCCAGGAGACGTACGAATTTTGTCCATTTCAGAAGAACGTGTTTGTTTGCGTACTGTCGTCGCTCATGGAGTTGCGTCTGACCTTTCTTTTATATTGGTTAATCGGTAAAATTTAAATTATTTGTGTTATAACGTGAAGAGGTACTTTTAATGACATGAAATTTGGACATAGCATACGCATTTGTTCGAAAATTTAAGGTTTTTTTGTGCACAGTTTTATTATCAAATATGATTAATTTTTATTTCAAAGGAATATAAATTTATAATTATCTAATTTTTATTTTATCAAAAATATTTCTCGAAAAAATGTGTTTTTAAAAAATTAAAATCAAATAGTGTTAAAACAGAAAACTCAAATGAATTCTCAAGAACTTTTTGCTGCCATCTATTTGGGAAAAAAAGTCACTTATGTTATAATCGTTTTACAACACCAATAAATATTCCTTCCTACCTTTAAGCTTTTTTTTTTTTTTTCTTTTGGTATGTATATACATTTAAGAGAAAAGGACTGTACAACATAAAGAGTAGTCCGTGCAGGCTGGTCCTCTTCTCATCTTCTTCTAAAGAGGAATCCATCCCTGGGTAGTTCAAGAGTAAGAATGAAGCATCTTAGCAAAAAGGGAGCGAGGAAGACGAAATGGAGAATGATGATGATACCTTGATGACACCCTTTTCGTTGCCGCAGAGAATCATGTCGTTCGCAGTGAGCAGGCTGGTGATCTTGCTTCCTGCTGATAGTCTCCCTACTTTGTGCTGTGTTCCTCTCAGCCAAATCTGTGAGGAAGACAAACAAGAGATTATGCAAGTTGTGGAGATCTCAGAGAAAGCTTGGGAAGGTTTTGTTGGACGACCTGAATGCTGCTAACTGATGTGCTGCAGTTCAAGTATACAAAGTCCTCGACTACCTCCATTGCAAGAATGTTGCCTCCCTTGTCTGGAACTGTTGATATCTGAGGGGTGGTGCTTCTTCTCCAGTCCTGTGGTGATCGAATCAATAGTGTAATCGGATGGTAGCTTCAAATACACTTGTTACCTTTATGCTTGAGCCTTCAAAGGATGAGCTTGAGCAGTATAACCAATTCTTGTATATGGAAACTGAGGTTATAGGTTTGGTTTGCACCCAACTCTTTGAGGGGCGCTTGATCTCCTGCTGTCGATTGTTTATGATCATCAGTTCTTGGATGCTAGAATCCACACAGCCCACGTAAACCTTTCCTTGCACTGCTCGAATGCACTTCACCTTCTTGTTCTTGAAAACGTCTCTGATTTTCCTTGATGTGTCGATAACCTGCAGACCAAAGGCTTTTGAGAGTTTGAGTTTGAGTTTGAGCAGTACAAACTTGGCTGGCTACCTTGAGTTTATGGCCTTGAGTTGCTGCAAAAATGAGGTCTCCTGAGGATTCGATAAGCTTAACAGATTCCTTCATAGGTATTACCTCAATGCATTCAAGATTTAGGTGGCGCATTTGCCACATCTGCAAAGGAACGATGCATCAGCTTGTGAGAACATCTACAGCTTTCCCTTGGTTGTCTAAATAAATAGTCGTATCTGAAATGAAGTTTGATAAAAAGTTCTCGGGAAATGTTCTGACCTTGATAGTTTTGTCAGCAGAAGCACTGAGGAGACAGTTTCCAGGTTCATGAAGGGCAAAACATGTTACAGATTTCCTGTGCTCTTGCATCTCCTGCACAAGTGTAGCTGCCTGTCCCTTGATTTCCCAAGCCTGAGATGAACCCAACATTAGTATGCCATGGCAGAAGAATCAAGAGAACATCAATTCATTAGCAGACAAAATGTCAGGTCAAAAATAGGAATAGGTACCTTAATGGATCCATCGGCATAACCACTGTACAACAGTCCCTTGTAGAAGATGAGTGCAGTCACAGCTCCACAGCTTTTGTTTCCCATCTCGAGGATTTGGCTATGAACACAAGATATGCGCTGCATTTGTTGGTAAAACGTTAAGCACGGAAAATACATCTGGGTCATAATGCAAACCCTTCACTCACCCCTTTGTTTGGCTGAAAATAATCAGCTACACTAAGCAGTTCTTCAGCCATCCATGTGGCATTTGATAGCCGTCTCAATGACTCCCGCACTCCATCTGAAAGTGTGGCTAATTTCTTTATTCCTGCAATAAAAAAGTTTCCTTAGTATTTGGAGCACATGCCCCAAAGGCAACGCTTTGCTTTCTATTTACCTCTTCCTGATGAATAATTATAGATGCATAAGCAAGCTAAGAGGCGCTCTTCGAGCTCGAAACCAGGATGCAGAAACTGTTCAATGGAATGTAGTATGATTTCACTTGCATCTTCTCTCTGCTCATCTTGACATTTCACTAACTCACAACTGATCCAGGCAGCAGCAACGAGGCAATCCCTCGAAAGCCTTCTTGACCTGCTCCTTAGGCCCTTGTCCAATGCATGGAAGACAGTTGCCCCTGAAAGCAGTAGCCTTTGAGCGATTTTACTGCACCATGAATCTATTCCACCGTCCTGTAAGTTTATTGTAAGAGTATCATTACAAGCAGTGCTGAGACTAGCATAGCGACAGACCATGGCACTATGCTTGAACAGACTAGCTTCACCTGTAAGCACTCATCGAGGAAGTCATATTTTTTAATCAGATTCCAATGACGAGCTGAGGTTAAACCAGTTTTCCTTAAAAGCCATGCTGTCGTGTATGGCTCTCCGGACCAAGAGTATGTTCCTCCGAGGTTTGAAATAATGAATGCAGACATAATCTCAGTAGCACAGCCTTCTTCACATGTTAGAGAATTGAAGAGAACGTCTGCAGCTTCTTCCCTGTATATGGATTTCATGGGTGCCTCTTCCTGAAAAGCATATGGATTTTTTTCTTTTAAAAAAAAGAAAAGAGCTTCAATTCTGAAAGTAGTATGTGTGGACTCACTAGAGCTTCTAACTGAAGCAGCAAATTAGCTGACAGAAGTCGAATCTCAGGCTCGGCATCATGCATCAACATGAATAGTGAACTCATATTGTTGGTGCTTCCTTGTCTTTGTATCTGCTGCAGTAAAGTAATTGCTGATGACCTGACGCAAAAAAAAAAACATCAATAAATACCAGATTAATTTTTAACAGTGATATATAAATTTACCAATGGCGGGCTTTGACGTACCTTGGTATTTTATGAAGTTCACTGAAATATTCCAGTGCAACTGATGATGCCCTGCGTTGGTTACTCCACAGAAGTCCAACAAAAGGGGCAACAGGGGATATCTCTGATATACATTTTCTGCTTTTTTCATCGAACCTCATACACTTGACCAATATGGAAGCCAACGAAATAAACTCTTCGAGGTTATCTTTTCTTGGAACTTGCAACAGCCTTGAGAGCACTCTCGGAGAGCTTATTGCTGCCAAGTGCATGCTATTTGTTTCGTAGTCGAAAGCTGTCACTAAACTATCCATGATCATCAAAGATGCAGCAGGCGGGGTCAGCAGGAGAGACTTCAAGTCTAACTTGTTATACTTTGAGGCACAGACCACCTCAACCAAACAAGGTAGAAGTTCAAGAGTCTTGATCTCTGCAGGAGAGGGATTTATCAAGTATATCAGAACGACTGCCTCATGAACATTGCGCTTGAGAGCTGTTGCTAGGTCATACAGCTGTAGCCCTTTTCTCTTGATATCTTCAACAACGGATTTATTAGCTGTGGCAATAGTTGAGAGAATTGAAACCGAAGTTCTAACAGTTCTCTCTTCTTTGGAAGTTGTAATAGATATCAGCAACTGATCCAATATAATATCCTTCAGGATTGAGTATTTTAGCCCCTTCTTACTGTTTAGTATCTCATATATTGTCTTCATCTCCACACCACTTTCCTCTACTCCATCTCCGATTTCTTCAGTGTAGCAAAGCTTTGAGACAATTCTCTGCAGGACATCATTTTGATCCATGACAAAGTTTTCTTCACGATGCAAATGGACATCATGGAAACCATTTCCGCAACTTGAGCTATTCTTGGTTGTTTCTAAGCTGTCGTCTTTTTTCATGGAAATGGAACCGCTGTGATCCTCATATCCATCGTCATCAAAATAAGAAAGTTTCTCCATGTGCCTCAAGCCGAATTTAGGAACATCATTCATACAGAATGTAGAAGAAAAACTCTGAGGAATGCAGCCTTTGACATTTTTTTCACGGGTTACTAGTTGATGATGTGTTGGACTCATCCTTCTTGAAGTGTTCGGGTCCTCAACATCATCCTAGTGTTGAAGCATCATCATAGTTAAATAACACAAACACGCCAAACTTAGCATCTCACTCTAATCCAGAAAACATACCTGAGGAAAAAGATCATCCCAGACAGAAGGGATGCCAGAAACTGGAGAATCTGACTCGGATTCTGTCAAAATATCTCTCAGGAACTTGCTACTTGAGCTTCGCTCACTAGCTATACAGCAGCTGTTATCTTCAACAACCTCCTTTTCTTTGGGGCAAATCTTATCAAGCTGCATTCAGTGGAAATTTTATTATGTATGCGCAGAACCATCGGAAATTTCCAGATTTTAACATGGAACTGACACCGAACTTACATCATGGTCAGGACTTAAACTATCTTCATTTCCCCCTAAATGCTGAAACTCAATACCTGTTGCTATGTTCCTATACAATTCGGTACAAGACAAGCAACAATCTCAGCTAAATCGATTGATCATTAACTAGGAAACACTCAACAAGACTACTTACTCCTGAGTGGAATCACCAATAGCCATAATACGGTAATACATCAACCATGGCTTAAACCTTTTTGCTATCCATTTCAAGACTTGATCAACAATTCCAGCATTATCACTGAGCACTCCATTTATCAGACATCCACTAGATGATAAATTATCGCCGTCGTGCTCAATAAACAACGGAAACAGACTCCGGCAGACCCCCGGCGCAAGTTTAGAGTAAACGAGCCTCGGTGAAACCAAAACCGCCTGAAGAAAATGCACCGCCGACTGCCAATCGTTCTTCCTCAAAAACTCAACCACTGAGAGGTAAAAGTACGAGCAGCAGACCAAAGAATTGTTAGGAATCCCCAATGTACACCCATCTTCATCCAACGACGCCGGAATTTGAAGCATTTTCTCGGAGTTCGCGAGCTTAATAGCCCTCTCCCCCGCGCACTCCGCGACAGCAGCAGCTTCGCTCGCCTCTATTCCCCAGTAAAGATTCGAGAGCACGGAATGCTCCGAAAACTCGAAAAACTCCTGCGGCTGAAGATTCCTGAGTTTGTAAGTCGCTGCCAATTTCAAAGCCCTCCGCGACTCCGCATTCTGAAGAAGCGAATGCATTTGTCGGTTGATGACGGAGACAAGCTCTCGTACGACGGAGAGCTCCATTTTCTGGTCTCCATCGAAGAACTCCGGCGGCGGCGGAGCTGAGGAAGGCGACGACATTCGACGTTCACCCTGTCACGAGCGAGACAGTGTCTAGTCTAGACTCTAGAGCTCCCTCAGCGAATGACTTCCACCTAATCATTTTAAAACTAAATATATCATAATCAATTAATATCATTATATTGAAAACAATTTATTATTATTTCCACAATTTACCAAAAAGGTAACTTTTTCAGTGACAACCAGAGATAATTTATTATATTTAAAACACCTCAAATTTTAATATTTTGACAAAATTAATCCACACTTTTTAATATAAATTATATAATTGGTCCTAATTGATAAAATGATTCCTCAACAGTTTCATTTATCCATATTATTAGTTTTCAAAATTTTATATTTTGAATGTTATTTATCACTGTTTGAACACTAAGCACAATTAATCTCTAATTATTTAAAAACTAGATAATATTATTTGTAGATTAATTTTTCAAAAGTTTAAATAATTTAGAAATTAATAATACCAATCATGAAAATTATTTATGTCAAATTGATGAATACTAAAATATTCAAAAAACATTAGGAACCAATTTTAACCATTGTATTCAAAGAGTAAAAATCAATTTTCTCACTATTTTAGAATGATATTTACTTATGTATTATCAAAACAAGGTACACCATTATAATGATTATAATGATTATTGAGTAATATTGTTTTAGAATAATATTTTAATAATTTTTGAAAACAATACAAATTTTTTATATTTACATGGATACACATGATATGATAAATCCAAAAACAATCAATTTTCGTATTTTTGGTTCGAATCATTTTTAATAAAATCTAAAAAAATTAATTCTACATAGAGACTATCTTATTTATTTTTTTACATAGACGATCAATTGCAATTGCAATCGGAAGTGTAGGGTTACCTCGCGGGTTTCAAAGATTGACCTGTCAGACGACAATTATTGACGTGGAGGGGGCCCCCAGAGCTTTCGTTTTTGCATTAAAAGCCCCTCAACTCTCCATATTCCCCTCTGCGGTGGTCACCCATTTGTCATTAATTGCAGGCGCAGCCCCGCCCCGCCCCGCCATCTGCTCTGCTCTGCTTCTTCCTTCCTTCCCTTTCTTTATTATTATTATTTATTTATTTCTTGGGTGCATCAGGTTGACAAAGTAACAGTTTTTTTTTTCCTTGTTCATTTTGTAAGTTTGCGTTTTGTCTATTGGGTGGGAATGGGAACAAAATAGAAGCACAAGGTCAGCCTGTAAAGATAGGAGCTTTGTCCCCAAAAGCTTCTTTCTTTTCTGCATCATCACCTCACCTCTTGTCCACTATTCCTTTGCATACCCTACTACCAACCCCCTTTTTTATGGGCCATTTAAAAAATCATTTTTATTAATTTTTTTGTTTATTTTTCAAATTCATCATCTTTTTCATTAACAACCTTTATGTTTACAACTGATTTTTGTTGTACAAAATAGCTTTATAATCCGTTTTTTTATCCAACATGAATATTAACTGGGTGTTTGATAGTTGACTTAAGATAAAACGTATTTTATGATTTTATATTTAAAAATATATTTGATGGATGCAGATAGATATGTTATATTTTATAATTAAAATTGTAATTTTAAATAATTGGTTTCATATTTATAGTTGGGAATAAATATGCTTTTAATATAAAATATATTATTTTAAAAATAAACTTCTTATCAAAAGTACATATTAAATAAAACACGCTTCAAAAACTAGCATTAAATCATCTATCAAACATCATTTAACAACTCATGTTCTAAAGGGAGTAGAAATTTACAATTCTATTCTGTTTTTAAGAAGATGCACAAATAACTCGATATTATATTTTTTCTCTCTTTTTTTTAAATTTGATTATATGTAATATTTTTTTCCTATTAGAATTTAATATACACATTTTCCAAAATACACTACCATAGTTGAGGGGGTGGTGGTTGGCTCTCTCTCTCTCTCTCTCTACCTTGGTTTGACGTGTAAAAGGAGAGCGAAAGGGTTGGCAACACAAGACGAAAGTGGGGACTGATTGAGGAGCCGGGGAGACAACAACAACACAAGGGGTTATTGTCATTCACGGGATGAAGATAAGTGTGCTATGTTAATGTGGTCACCCCCCCCCCCCCCCCCCCTTACCATTTGGAATTTACACGTACACACGATCCAATCCGATCCAATTTGCCCCGTATTCCGGTTCGGAAAATCGACCGGCGGTTCATCGGTTCAGTTCGATTCGATTCAATCGTTTTTTTTTTGTTGTTGTAGAGGATAAGTTAGGGGTTGGGGTGTATGGTATTGAATTTGAATGGAATATTAAAAGGGAAGAGAAATGGAATATTTATGTGGTTAGAATGAATTAGTTTAATGGATGATGCCTCCATCATTCATGATCATTTTATGAGGCATGCATGCATGTGACTGAATAATGGACTGACACCATTTCCTCTTTTGTCCTGGCAACCCCCACCTGGCCTCACCAAACACCTATTAATTAATTTCTAATCCTAGAATCTAATAATATTTCAATTTTATAAATTAAGATTATATTTTATGTGTTTATGGAATCACAAGTACCACATGATTCATTGTGAATCAGATATTCACGATTTTTTTTTCAAAATTATATTTATGGTAAAACACAAATTTCTATATTAAGTAAATTTAGATGGTAAAATATAGTATTAATTTATTATATCAAAAAGTTTTTTATTCAATTATCTATTAAAATAAATGATATTATACTTTAAATTTTCTATCAAATACATTATAGTTTATTATACGTGTTTTTTACATTATTATTTTTATGCAATTTAATTATACTTTTATTTAACATCGAACAAATTAAAATATCATGATAAAGAAGCACTGAGTTCCCGTATTGACACGAGTGGGGAAGCCGAAGCTCGTCTTGCCGATGGGCCTTGAGGTGTAGGCTTTTACGGGCTCACAATGGGCCCAATATCGCCAGAGCCCGTCCGTAGCTAATGGTCTGCTGGAAGCCCACAGAGCCCATGGCACAATATTTTAATATTTATTAAATATTAAATAATATTACATAAGGATAGATAAATATTTAATAAACATATGGATAGATGATAAATAATGGAAAATTTAAGTATAGATATTTCATTTCGAATATAGAAACTTATATATCGTTCAATATTATTCTCGTATAGTTTTACATTCAAATACCATTTCTAATTATGAATATGGAATACGGAAATAAATCAGTATGGTATTTGACATTCCAAATCGAATGCTCACCCCTGCGTATAACGAAAGCGCAAAAACTTACCTTTGAATTTTTGTGATATTTAATGTTATTTTATTTTGTTATGGCTTTTCCCCAAAAGGGGAATAATAAAAGAATTGAAAGTGTCCAGGAAAGGACGCGGACACGGCACCATGTGGTGCCCGTACGTCAACAGTGTCGATTTGGGATGGCATTCATTGATTGCTTCCTGTGGGGTAAATTTGGAAGTTAAAAGTTGTTATTACCGGTTGGCAAAAATGAAAAATACAGCTACGGTCATAATCCAACCTTATTAATTTAGAGTATATATGATATATTGTTTCGAAGCTCGTTTCAAATACATTGCATTCAACTATTAAAGTCATATATTAAAATTTGAAAAAAACATGTGAACTAATTACCATTCAAGATAGTTCAATAAAATGGTAATTAAACCGTTCGTTTTTTTTTTAAAAAAAAATTTAACGATTAGATTATGATTTAAATAAAATTCAATGGATAACTATTTATTTTTTTATATCTTTTAAAACGATTCAACTTTAATCAAACAATTATTATCAATTCGAAACAGTTTCAATTGTGATTTTTCAAATATTAGTAGACTAAGTATTAATTTAAAAAAAGAAAACTAGGATGAAAAATTACAGGTTAATTAAGCTTTAATCATGACTAAAGTATTACTTATTTTTATATTTTAAAACGATTTAAATTGAATTAAAAGATGTTATAAATGAGCGATTAAACAGTGATTTTTCAAACATGAGTCAAACTCGCAGAGACTAATTATTAATTTTATTGAATAAATAATATGGAAAAAGTTGGCGGTTGCTCTCACGAATAATGGAGAATGGTATTGGGTGTGGGCCCGGCAACACAACTTCCAGCCCACTTCAATTTATTTTTATTTTATTTTATTCGTTGTGTCCAGCTCCGCATTTATTTCCAATAATTTACAATTTCTGTTCCCCATCGAATCTTGACTTTTGATCCCAATTCAGTAATTTTTTTAATAATTATCCTTTAAAATTAATTAATCGAATATTATATGCTAATATTAATATTTTATGGAAGATTGAGAGAGCGTTTTAAAAATGTGTTAAACTATTTTCTATAAATTCTTTTTAGAATGGAAAATATTTAAATACTTAAAAATGATTATTTAATAATAAATTTAAATTGGGTGGGATATAGTTCAAAATTGGGGCACCCCTCATAAAGGATTTAAGGCGACTTGGGGCACCAAACTTGGCCACGTTGAAGACTTTTTTAAGCATCGCGATCATGCTTGATTTGCAATAAAAAAAACGGATGCTCAACTTAATAACTCTAAATAAGAGAAATTAATGCAATAAAAATTGAGTTTATCTATTTTTTTAAAATAAATAAGAAATATTTTAAAATTTCAACTTATTTTATAATAAAAATTGGTCATATTTGCTAATAAAACAAATTTTGAAATGGTTTTTAAAGATAGAAACTATTCCAAACACAAAATAAATTATATTTGGTGGTTCGTTTAAAGATTATGCAATATGATTTCAACTTTGTTTAGTAGATGGATTTTAGTTATATTAGATTTAATTGTGTTAAAGAGTGTTTAATTTGATATTTAAAATTAATTAAAATTTATTTTAAGTTTAAATAAGGATTATTAGGAAACACTCACTTTAAATAAAATTTAAACTATGTGGGAATCAACAATGTTAGCTGATTTGTGTGATAAAGGATGATAAGGTACATCTTATTCGTATTTTTTTGCTACAAAATTAATATATTTAATAGTACAATTAAGTATTTTATTTATAATTATTAATATTTTAGTAATTTTAGAATTATTTGTATTTTTGGACTAAATCAATAATTTAATATACGTTATGTTTTCTAATATTTTCCTTAGTATAACAATACTTCTTGGATAAATCTAACCTAGTTTATATGAATAAAAATCATAGGACACAATGTACAAAGAAGAGATATGATAAATTATTTTAACAACACCTACTCTATAAGTCACTCAAGGTTCCAATCAAAGGTAGAATATAGTGCAAGAAATTAAAGATATTTTTGTTTATTTAAAGAATAAAAAGAGAACATATTTTTCAAACATTCTATATAAAATATAAAGTAAAGAGAATTTGACTAGGGGAATGAAGAAGATGAGTCAAGAGGGGACTTTGACTGAAAATTCTTTTAGCACTAAACTCAATTCTCAGTGTGATGTTTTAAGAATAGAAGGGATATATGTTGGTTTAGGGTAGGCACCTAAGATTGAATATGTTCAGATGACTTTTTTCAATATTTTAGAATATATATAGGATGAGAAAAAAAGAGAATACCTAATTTAAGAAAATTCAAAAGATTGATATATAGATATATGAGTAGATTTTCTTGAATAAAAACCAATAAGATCAAGTATACTAAATCTTGTCTGGAATACTAATAGCATACCCCCAGTGTAAGATAGAATAAAAAATTATAATTAAAGAAGTTATAGAAATTGGTTGGGATAAATTTACATTATCTCAGGTTAGGAAAACACACTATAGTTTTGAAACTAAAAACTAAATCAACACATCCTTCTGAAACCATGAGATATTTACATTTTTAGTTTTGTAAAGTTAAATAGTTTATTGTACCATTACTTTAAATTAGGTATCTTATTATTTACGTCCAATTAATTTTAGTTAAGATCTAAAATCAATCGTGACAACTAGAATGTATCGACTTTTATATCATTACCAACACTTCCTTGTATTTGATCTAAAAACCCACTTTGCATCTTATGTTTAGATTATATTACACGTATATTAAAACTTTTATAAATTTATTTAGTACGAAAAATATTTATTTACAATAATTAGAGAAAATTTTCATTTATCAAAAGGTAACATTGTCAATTTCAGAAGTACCCCTCCTTGGGTTTTGGGATACTCGAATTTAGGAAAAAAGTCACATTGAATCCAAAAGAAAATTTTATATAAATTTCGCGAATATTTAATTTCGAAGACCCCACCCTCTTTTATCATACAGTGCACCGGGGTCGGTCGCAGGGGCGAAAACGTAATTACGGGCATGGGCGATTCTGAGAGGTTCAGGGTTTGGTCTGCCCGGGCCCGGGTTATACCGGAAAATATAACGAAGCCCCAGGGACGATATTGTCCGAACAGGTATTTTCGGTTGAAGAGAAAAAAGAATTCTGGTTTGGAAAAATGACACCCATTAAATTACATGTTTTGGATTCCTTGTTTCTCCAGAGCTTAAGCAAAAGCGATGCAGGATACGCAGAAGTACGTATAATCATCGCCTCTGGCGTTGCATCTCAAAGAAATCTCGACGACAGGTTCTCGCGAAGGTTGTGTTTCGAGGGGCAGGTTTCTGCGCGTTCTGGTTTGGTCGCTTAGATCTGTCGGCATTTCATGTTTTAGAATTGATTCTTGAATCAGGTGAGGGAGGATCGATCCTCGGTTCAGTTTTTATGTGCAAGCGCTGAGCTGTGCTTATATTGAGAACGGATTGTAAATTGTTCGTGATTCCGGGGGAGATGGGTTTTTTTTTTTTTGAGTTTCCGTGGATTTTGGATATGGAAAATAGGGAAAAGGGAGATTTGAATGGAGTTGATTGTTGCGGCTTTTTTTTTAGTAGGAAGAAGATGCAGTGTGCGCTTTTGCTTGCTTGTTCGTCGGTGTTGCCCCTTTTTATGCTGTTTCTTTCGTTTTTTTTGGGCGAGAGACTTTTTGATTTGGCTAGTTGGATTCTGAATTGATGTGTGATTCTAGCAGATGCATACTGAACCTAAATTTCTGTCTTCTCCATGAAGTCTGGAGGAAGTAGATCTTGAAAATTGGCTCCTCTAAAGAGATCCATGCGCCACGTTGGTGGCCAGATGCAGCAGAGTAATCCTGCGGCAGCAACTGCCCTGTATGAGAATGCAGGGCAAGGGCTGCCTGGAGGAGATACAGGGGACGCCGTGATGGCACGGTGGCTACAGTCTGCTGGATTGCAGCATTTGGCATCTCCAATGACATCCAATGCAGTTGATCATCGCATGGTTCCTAACCTTCTTGTTCAGGTAACACTGCTTGCTCGTGTTGTTCTTTTTAAGTAATTTGAATCATTCTTTGATTTCTTGGCTAATGTACCTGTTCAAGTTGTGTGAAATTCACTCTAGATTAAGGTTAAGTTGGGAGACAGAAAACTGAAAGCTGTTTATTTGCCCCGGATATGTTGATAACTTTTGAGAAATGTTTGCATCTCGGGCTTCATTTGTTTTTGATTTTCTCTCTGACGGCTTCTTCTTGCTTGGAAGCCATGATTAATTTACGAATTGTGGATATTTGAAGGGGTATGGACCGCAGTCTGCTGAAGAGAAACAGAGAATTTTCAAATTAATGAGGAATCTCAACTTTAACAGTGAAAATGTTTCAGAGCCTTATACACCAAATGCTGAACATGCAGCTACATTTGCTCCTGTAGATGGGTTTTATTCTCCCGAATTTAGGGGGGATTTTGGCGCTGGACTTTTGGATTTACATTCCATGGACGATACTGAGCTCTTGTCTGATGTATGCCACCCTTCTAGTTTGACAAGTGTAATCTTCTTGTTTGAAATTGTAGTATTGGGTGTGCTTATGGAAGTCGTTTTCAAATTCTTTCAGCATGTCATCTCTGAGCCATTTGAGCCATCACCTTTCATGCCTGCTGTTACCAATGCGTTTGAAGGTGATTTTGATGGGATAAATGGCACACAGACCTTAGTGCAAACAGATACAGATGCTCCTACGACCTTATCTGTTAACGAGAAAGAACTCAGCACAAGAGAAAATAACGTGGCAAAGATTAAAGTTGTGGTATGCATAGTATCTTCATGTGTAGGGTTGGCTATGAAAAAAAAGTGCTGCTCTTGCATCTGTGTTACCTGCCAAATGATGGAGGAAAAAACGGTATTCTGTTGCAGGTTCGCAAGAGACCTTTAAACAAGAAAGAAATTTCTAGGAAAGAGGAAGATATTGTGACTGTATGCGATGATGCACATTTAACTGTTCATGAGCCCAAGTTAAAGGTACGGAATTGATTAAGCTTCTAGAATCAGTGAATATTTATCAGTGTGGGATGGTGTTATTTTCACAATTTCTAATGGGGAAATAATATTTCCGAAGGTTGATCTTACGGCATATGTGGAGAAACATGAGTTCTGTTTTGATGCCGTACTTGATGAAAATGTAAAAAATGATGAGGTAATATATTCTAACATCCTTTACTTTGGTTTTTCCACTCAAGGTGATATTTCTGGTATAGGTCTTTAGTTCAATGTGGAAAAATTTTTAAAATGTATCCAGTTTCAGCTCATGTGCGCCTTTTTGTTTCTTTTTCTTTTCTGATCTATATTATTACCTATTTCAGGTATATCGCACTACTGTGGAGCCAATCATACCTATTATTTTCCAAAGTACCAAAGCGACATGCTTTGCATATGGTCAGACAGGTGAGTTTCTGTGCTTTTGTTTTTTGCCTCTATTTTTCGTCATACCAGTGACAAAAAATTAAAATTCATTTGGTCATTTTTAGTTTAAGATCAGTGTTCTGCCTTACTGGTCTGTTGCTGATTTTTGAACTGCTATCCTTATATTTTCCCTAGGGAGTGGGAAGACGTACACCATGCAACCATTGCCCCTTAGGGCAGCCGAGGACCTTGTGAGATACTTGCATCAACCTGTTTATCGGAAACAAAGATTCAAGTTGTGGCTTAGTTATTTTGAGATTTACGGGGGGAAACTTTTTGATCTTCTCAGTGATCGAAAGTTAATGTTCATTCCTCTCTTCTTTTGGGTATTAATCTCGAAGATTAGTCTCTTTCCGTATTAATTGGTAAAATCATCCTTGTATAGGAAATTGTGCATGAGAGAAGATGGGAAAAAAGAAGTATGCATTGTTGGGTTACAGGAATTCGAAGTATCTGATGTGCATGTAGTGAAAGAATATATTGAGAAGGGAAATTCAGCTAGAAGCACAGGCTCTACAGGAGCAAACGAGGAATCTTCAAGATCTCATGCAATTTTGCAACTAGCTGTGAAGAAGCATCCTGTGATCAAAGAATCAAAGCGCCACAACAGTACCATTGATGTAAACGAGCCAAGGGCTGGGAAGCTCATTGGGAAGATATCTTTTATTGATCTTGCTGGAAGTGAAAGAGGTGCTGACACTACAGATAATGATCGGCAAACAAGGTGCGCATCTTTGCTGCAAAGAACTTGTATGTTGCCTAATCTTTTTTGTTGGAGATCCCGTTTTATCTGATTTTCCATAAGCATTGTGTTATTGGTTTATGAACTTTTTCCTTACTTTCACATTCTATATGGCTTTTTTTTTTTCTAGAAAATGGATCTTTTTGCATTGTTACAATAGCTCATTTTCTGATATTAGAATCGAGGGAGCAGAAATTAACAAAAGTCTACTGGCTCTCAAGGAGTGCATTCGTGCTCTTGACAATGACCAATTTCACATTCCATTCCGAGGAAGCAAGCTTACTGAAGTGCTTCGTGACTCTTTTGTTGGCAATTCAAGGACTGTTATGATCTCTTGCATTTCTCCAAATTCTGGTTCATGCGAGCACACTCTCAACACACTTCGATATGCTGATCGGTGAGAATGTGTGCTTTTTATCCCAGTTCTTTTCCTCTTTGCTTTCATAATCTTGATTATGGATTGTATTTAGGGTCAAGAGTCTCTCGAAGAGTGGAAACCCAAGGAAGGATCAAAGCAATTCGTTTCCCAGCCTCAAGGAGTCCCAAGCCCCAGTTAATGCTGATGCTGATGATGATTATGATACACTTCGAGAACCTAAAGCATCAGATACAGTTGGAAGGTTTTATGAGAGAGACACTTTATCTGTAAATTTTACCAAGGATGAGGAAAAGCAACCTTCCAGCTCTTCTAATTTTAGTATTAGTGCGATTCAAGACACTGGTGTGCCTGTTGCTGGGGGGAAAGGTGAAAATCTTGATGTTGGTAACGCATCCAAGATTTCGTCCAGCCAGAAGATATTCACCGTTGGCTACTCCGAGAATTCATCAGATGTTGAAGAAAAGCCTAAGAAGGCGTCTCCACCAAGACGAAAATCTTACAAGGATGATCGGATTGAAAAACAGGTACCTGGAATTAGAAAAGATGTTGAGTACCTAGATAAGTCACCTGGTACTTACAAGCAAAGGAATTCGAAGAGTTCTGGTGTAATGAGTGCCAGTGCCAGTGCCAGCGCTAGCACTACACAGAACGAGCCTAATTTAACCATTGATGGGGATATCAATGAGATACTCGAGGTTGGCTTCTTCTACCCATTTGTTTTTTGTGTGATTTCCATCATCCGTTGGTAGTGAAACCATTTTTTCCCTGTTTCACCACAGGAAGAGGAGGCCCTAGTTGCTGCCCACAGGAAGGAGATCGAAGATACTATGGAGATTGTCCGTGAAGTAAGCAACCACCACCCATTTTCCACATCTCAGTTCCTGATTAGCCAGTTTGGTGTTTCACCACATCTCTCCCTTTTTTCCAGGAAATGAGACTGCTGGCTGAAGTTGATCAACCAGGCAGCCATATTGACAACTACGTGACACAGCTGAGTTTCATGCTTTCTCGAAAAGCAGCCAGTTTGGTTGGTCTACAAGCCCGACTAGCAAGGTTCCAGCACCGCCTGCGAGAGCAAGAGATACTCAGTCGAAAAAGGGTACCCCATTAAACTCTACTCTCTCATGGGGAGCATACTCTACTGTACTGTTCCCTTTCTCTGCTCGTGATTGAATCTGAAGATCTGAAGAGAAGAAGCCGGGGAGAAGCATTTCTGGAATTTTGGAACTCAGGTTCATTCACATGGGCAGGTAATATAACACGCTGCTCTTGCCTTGTACCTTTTGTCATTTCTGGAATGTAAAATCATCATCTTCTTCTGTGACTCATACTGTAAACTACAGTTTGAATTCATTCCTGTTTTCCTAGGCGCCTTCTCCATCGGCTATGTTGCATTCCTAACTATGCTGTCAAATCTCATTGGATCCCCAATTAAAGTAGGGGTACTAACAAAATTGGTTCAAATTGTTTATTTTTGTTTGAATATTATAAAGAAATAAAAATTTACAAAATTTGTGTTCAATTAATTTAATAAATGAACACAAATGAGATTGATGTTCAATTATAATCGATTTTGTTTGATTATAATATTAATATTTTATCAATATTTAATATTTTGAGTTAATATAAAATATATGATATTAACCAATAGTATAAATATCTTATGATTATTTTTATGATATATTTGGCATTAGAGGTTATTTTTATCAATTAAAACATATAAAATACTAATTTATATTGGTAATTAAGTGAAAAAAATCATAACTAATCCAGATTCTAATTAGTAAATCCCTAAAATAAAATTGGAAATACACAAAGTACCTTTCCTTTGTATAAGAGGGACTAAGAACCCTTTTCATAATCCTCTACTTCCGTAAATTGAGAAACCCGGGTTATCCCCAATCCAATCAAACCCTACCATTTATTTAATAATAGAAATGAATGAATCTATTTATAATTTTTAATAGACATGATATTTATATTTAATTGAAAAATAGATTAACATTCATCCAAAATTCAGATAATTAAATCCATTTTTATCCAATTGGATAATCCATTGGCACTGGCACCCCTACCGCTTTTTCGACTCTCTTGCTCTCGCCGGCGGTGCCTTGCTAGTCGGGAAAGCATGAAACTCCGCTGTGTCACGTAATTGTTACCCTTTCCCGAAGCCCGACTACGAGCGTTTCCTCATATTTGGTGGGTAATGGCTTTTGCTTCATTGATGTAACGATTATGATGCCCCGAATGGTTAATATGGCTGGCTACCTGGTGCTGTATCGGATCGGATTTTCCATTTAAGAGAATCCATTGACACCCCTACCCAGTTCGAGTTTTTCTATTTCACCAGAATGGCTGTGCAGAATACTTCTCATCTGGTAGGATTCTTTTCATTTTTTGCCTTCTTGGAATCTCTTGTTGGAAATGAGGGTATGGTTTAATGTTCTCCTGGGTATGGGGATATGATTTTGTTTTCGCTGCTGGTGGTTGATAGGTTGTGGGTTTGATATTGATTTATATCTTAGAAATATGGAGAGGATTCATTCTGAAGTGATGGTAGTGATATGAAAGGTGTAAGCTTTCCGATGAAAATGCTTCTCTTCTTTGTTTTGTAGTTCATTTCCTGTTGTTTTTTACTATGCGTTATACGCTTTTCCAGAAAAAAAAATGAGAAAAGTATCTAAATTCTTGTCGGTTCTGCTCAGGCTCTCCCTCTCAAAAATTGGTCATCACATAGGATTAACAATGTAGTCACACTCCATCGTAGAAGGTCGTCAGCAAGCCTCCCAGCTCTCTTACAGTATCGCATGTCATCAAGATGCCGTGGGACTGTCATGGCAGCCAAGGAGAAAGATGAAGGTTGGGGATTTCTTTCTTTTGCGTATTGTGGTAGTGGGTTTTTTTTATTGATATTGATTATGATTTTGATGTCCTAATATTGTTATTCAGGAGGAGATGGGAAGTATAAAAGCACCATTGATCTTCCAAAGACTTCCTTTGATCTAAGAGCCAATTCCATTGTAAGGGAGCCTGAAATACAGAAATTATGGGATGAAAATCAAGTGTTTAAGAGAGTGAACAAAAGAAATGCGGGGGTAGGTGCTTTTGATGGCATTCTTTTCTCATGTGTTTGTAGATAATATGCTGATATTATGTTGGTCTTTATTACGTGATGACTTTACTGTAACAGGGAGATTTTGTGCTGCATGATGGCCCTCCATATGCAAATGGTGATTTACACATGGGCCATGCCTTAAATAAAATTTTGAAGGATATTATTAATCGATATAAGGTACTTCTCTTCTCTGTTTTCAACAGATTTGCAGTGGCACATATATATGTATATTTTGCTAGAATTTCGCAGTCCAAATACTTGAAATCCCACAATTTCTAATCAAGGGAAAAAGACAACGGCTTGATGACTTGAATCTGTCTTGCTTGCAAGATCAATCCTTATCCTTGAAGTCTCAATATTCACTTTTGGTTGTGAAGCTGACCCTAGGTCTGTTTTATGACATAAGTAGTTCAAAACCCTGTGGGCGTTCTCTATGGTTCTTATCTGTAATTTGCATTTGTGACCATTCCAGCATACCTGCATACAATTCACGTATGGAGTGTATCTGGCATGTAACTAATTGCTGTCTTTATCTTAGCTTCTTCGGAACCATAAAGTTCATTATGTGCCTGGATGGGATTGCCATGGCTTACCAATTGAACTAAAAGGCAAGTTTTTACTGGCATAAATTAGCATATCGTGTGTGTTGTATCTTTGAAATTTGTTGATTGCATCACATAGCTTCTTGAGTTGTTTCAGTTTTGCAGTCACTAGATCAGGATGCTAGGAAAGAGCTGACCCCACTTAAACTGAGAGCAAAATCAGCCAAGTTTGCTAAGTCAACTGTAAAAAATCAGATGGGACAATTTAAGGTTTTTCTCCAGATTTCAATTAAAACTGATTATTTTACTAATGCATCTGTTTTGCTCTTGGATGTGGAAACATATCAGTCCTTCCATTGAGATAATCATTTCATTCAAATTGCAGCGCTATGGCATATGGGCAGATTGGGATAATCCGTATCTTACCCTGGATCCAGAGTACGAAGCTGCTCAGGTAATATTTATCTGAACTCTGAACTAGTATTTATGATTTGTCCCTGGAATGTTGAAAATGTAACTTGAAGAGTAAGTTTAAGCTTATCAATAGTATGATACTGAATCATTTTTTTTCTTTAAAAGGTTATCTGCATAGAAATTCTGTCTCATGATGGCTTTTCGGCAATGTGGCATATGGGTTTATTTAACATATTTTTTCAATCGCATTGTTTTTAACTGTCATCTTCTTTACATGCATGGATCATGCTAGATTGAAGTGTTCGGCCAAATGGCCTTACATGGGTATATCTATCGAGGCCGCAAACCTGTTCACTGGAGTCCCTCGTCTCAGACTGCTCTTGCAGAGGCTGAATTGGAGGTAGGGCTTTTTTACAGTTGTTGACTTTGAACGTCTAAGTTTTATTTATTCTGTTGGTTTTCAATATGAAGAATGTGTAAGTGATGTATTTCCCAAACCACAATTCATTTGCAGTATCCTGAGGGGCATGTTTCAAAAAGCATATATGCTATTTTCAGATTAACCAGTGTTCCTGCTTCATGCAAAGAGCTAGAAAGCTTGATTCCCAATTTGGGATTAGCAATTTGGACGACAACACCATGGACTATTCCTGCTAATGCAGGTATCTTTGCATCAATGGTTATCATGCTTTTAGTTTGAGATTCTTGTTTGATATAAACCTATGTGTATTAGCTGTTGCTGTCAACCCAAAGCTTGAATACGCCATTGTTGAAGTTGGTTCAAGCTCTTTGCGCGATTCATTATCTGATAAGGAAAAGAAAGTGGGTAATATATTGAAGGAAACTGGCAAGAACTACCTGGTTGTCGCATTGGACCTTGTGCCTACTCTTGAAGAAAAATGGGGCTTAAAGCTATTTGTAAAGTCAACATTAAAAGGCGCAGAACTTGAACATTGCAGGTTTTTTTTTTTTCCATTCCCTTTTTTGATAAAGAAAAGTAGTTAAATACACTATAAGTGAATCAACTAAATTTGGTGAGGATATTGTACTTGGTTGATCGGTACCAATATTGTCATTTATTCTTGGAAAACTCCCACCACGGAAAGTAGTTTTGGTGTACTATTTATCACAGCTGCATATTCACAAAGTTTCCATGCTCAACTAAATTTTCAGGTATGTTCATCCAGTGGAGAGGCGAGAATGCCCTGTAATTGTCGGTGGGGATTATATCACCACAGAGTCCGGAACTGGTCTAGTTCATACCGCTCCAGGTCATGGTCAAGAAGATTATGTTGTTGGCCTAAAATATGGATTGCCCATCCTTTCACCCGTGGACAACGAAGGGAAGTTTACAGAGGAAGCTGGACAGTTTAATGGGCTATCTGTTCTAGATGAGGGCAATATTGCTGTTATTGATTACCTGGACAAGAATTCATCTTTGATCCTTGTTGAACCATACAGTAAGTTAATCTCTTGTTATATAAATTTGAAGGGCCTTTGTGTCTTCTCTAAATTAACATAATAGTATTGCCACTCACCATTTAGAACATAAGTATCCATATGACTGGCGCACGAAGAAGCCTACAATATTCAGGGCAACAGAACAATGGTTTGCTTCAGTTGAGGGATTTCGTAAGGCTGCAATGGATTCTATCGGTCAAGTAACCTGGATTCCCCCGCAGGTCACTACGAGCTTAATTTCTTTACCTGCTGATTATGTGGAAAAGGGATATGCCTTTGATTTTGTGTCATTTTTTTTAGTTGTAATTTGAAAATACATGGATTATCGCCATGGTGAGTCTTATGTTAATTTACTCACTGTGTTAAAGGGTGATTCTCAATAATTTCAGGCTGAAAATCGAATATCTGCCATGACTTCAAGCCGTTCTGATTGGTGTATCTCACGGCAAAGGACTTGGGGGTGCCAATTCCTGTTTTCTATCATTCTGAGACAATGGAACCCTTACTGAATGAAGAAACTGTTAATCATATCAAGTGTAAGGGCAATAGGAAAGTGATCTTTATGACTTTTTTTTGTTGTCATTCTTTTTTAAACATTTGTTAGAACTTTATGAGCTACACGTCAATTTCGTTTTCTAATATCTAGAGATTCTTTTGGTTGACAGCTATTATTTCAGAAAAAGGAAGTGATGCATGGTGGTACATGAAGATAGAAGAACTGCTTCCTGAAAAGTATCGTGGAGAAGCATCAAAATATGTAAAAGGGACTGATACAATGGATGTATGGTTTGACTCTGGTACAAAGCACATTCCAATGAATAGTTACAATTTTGTAACGGTGAGAAAACCTTATTTTGAGAAACATGTGGCTTGATTTTTGAGCTTGGATCCTTTTCAGGCTCTTCATGGGCAGCAGTGCTGAAGAAGAGAAGTGGTCTTACTTATCCAGCAGACTTGTACCTGGAAGGTACAGATCAGCATCGTGGATGGTTTCAGAGTTCATTGTTGACGAGCATCGCCACAAATGGTTTGAAAAAGAGCAACTGCCTTTTAGTATGACAAAATGCCTCGTGGTTTTGTCAAGCGTTGATGACCTCATGTATTGTACTACAATATTACAGGAACGGCTCCATACCGTGGTGTCATTACACACGGATTTGTACTTGATGAGAAGGGATTCAAGATGAGCAAGTCCTTGGGAAACGTCGTTGACCCAAGAACTATTATTGAAGGATCGAAAAACCAAGCGGTACATATAACTTAGCTGATACTACTTACATTTACATATCCTCTTTGTGGACTAAGGTATCTGAGATGATATGCCACACTGCAGGTAGCCTATGGTGCAGATATACTTCGTCTGTGGGTTTCTAGTGTTGACTACACCGGTGATGTGATGATAGGGCCTAAAGTCCTCCAACAAATGTCAGACATATACCGGAAATTAAGAGGAACATTGCGGTTTTTGTTGGGGAATTTGCGTGATTGGAAAGTAAGCCTCTGTTCTTAGTCTATGCCTGTTGGGTTGAGAAGTACCCTCCTTCATATGCTCTCATAAGTTTCTTGCAGGCTGACTACGCTGTTCCATACCATGAGCTTCCAAAGATAGACCAGTTCGCTCTATTTCAGCTTGGAAGCATCATGAAAAGCATCACAGACAGTTATGAAAATTATCAGTTCTTCAAAATTTTCCAGGCATGCCTTCTATCTATATCTTGAAGTATCCAACACTCCTGAGAATAAAGAATGTTACTAGTTCCACATTTTGTTCCAGAAAAGTCATGAAGTACAATGAAAAATGAGCTCATCAACTGATTTTCCTCTAGCTTCACCACATGTTTTCTACTCTGCAGATAGTTCAGCGCTTTGTTGTAGTTGATCTATCAAATTTTTACTTTGATGTTGCAAAAGATCGACTCTATGTCGGGTACGCAGCATTGCCACACCATTAATTCTGTGAATTTGACAGAAAATAGGAGCTCTACATTTGAATAGCTAACTAGCTATATTAATGTATTTCTGCTCCCAGGGGTAGCTCCAGTTTTACAAGAAGAAGTTGCCAGACCGTTCTTGCGGAGCATCTGCTCACTATTGTGAGGGCCCTCGCCCCCATTTTACCTCATTTAGCAGAAGATGCGTGGCAAAATCTTCCCTTCCCCTTCACCACTGAAGATGGTGATGCAGCAAAGTTCGTCTTTGAGGCAAAATGGCCACACCTGAACGAGCAGTTCCTCACGTTTCCAGAGGAAGAGATTCGTTTCTGGGGAATTATTCTCGAGGTGAACATCGTCTTGAAATAAACATGGGATCTTCTTCAGAGCTGAGCTCATTCCCTTCAGCTTGTTACCTTAGAAATGGCAAGCTCTTCTCCTGCAACAGGAGATCTCTCTCTTAACTATTGCTGTTTCATGCAGCTGCGAACGGAGGTGAACAAAGTTCTCGAAATCGCACGAACCCAGAAGGCGATAGGCGCCAGCTTGGAAGCAAAAGTATACCTCCATGGATCCAACACTCACCTTCTCGACAGGCTATCCGCAATGTGCTCACCGGAGAACGAAGCAGACTCACTGAACAGAATCTTCATAACATCTCAGGTAAACACCTCTTCTCCCACTGGAAAAACTGCTCCATTACAACACTCCATCTCATTCACCTCCCCTTCTAAAATCACCATACAGGTTGAGATTCTTCCATCCTGGGACAATGTGGCCAGCGACATGATAACTTTCACCGGAGAATACGTGATCGAAAACAACGGCACGATTAGGATCGGAGTGTCGCGAGCAAATGGTGCTAAATGTGAAAGATGCTGGAATTTTTCACTGGAAGTTGGCAGCTACAAGGATCACCCCACGCTCTGCAGCCGGTGCCGTGGTGTTGTTGGCCACCTTCCGGTTCTTGCAGCGGCCAACTGAATGAATGACTGAGGAGCTTGTCACTTGGGTACCAAGTTCTTACAGCAACACATTCTTTTAATTACCCTTTATTTTTTTAATAATATTTTATAATATAATATTACTTGATTTTAGTAAATAGCACTTCTCTGTGGAATTATTTATATTTAAAATATAAAATGTAAAAATAAAAAGTTTAAAATATTTAAAAACAAAAAATGATTTTTTATTATTATTTTTTATGGTGTATATTAGGAAAGTTGACGTCTTCCGTTCTAGAATATTCTAGTTTCCAGAAACGGAGATCAGGTCATCGTCACCACCTCAGGGGAGAGACGACAAAAGAGATGTGTGGTCAGCTTCTGGTGAAGGCAGTGGGGTTATTTTAATCCTTGAATGCGTAACGATCACACGAAATTCAACGCATTCCGAGGGACAATTTTTGTCGATTGCTGGCGCTGGATTTGGATCCCATTCAGTGAAGGGACGGGAGAAGTAGAATCCCCACCGTTTGATTCTCTTTATTCCAACCGATTCACCGCGATATGCGACGCTTTGGAATATCCAGAGCCAAACAGAAACCTTTTGATACGGTTCATATTTGGGATTCTCTCTGCTGTTGCCTAACCAGAGGATCACCATCGTGGTGCTCTGTTTACCCGCTGGGCGTGCTTCATTCTTCGTTGCTTGCTACTGCATCCTTTTGAACCTGGGGTGAGGTTCCATATTTTCCTTGTGTTCCTCTGACTGGTGGGGTGATGGGATTTAGCGGGTTTCCATGACTTTATAGAGAGAAAAATCTTATCTTTGGTGGTTTTGTGTTATGTATCTTGTGAGGATTGACGGTCAGATATGCTTTTTATGCGATAAACTCATGGTTACTCTGTTATTACGTAAATGGGTGTTCTGTATTTTCCCCTAAGCCTGAGGAAGAAGTGGTTCATTATTCTGGCTATTATAGTGTACCTTTTTTGAATTTTCTTTGATCTCTCTCAGCAATGATGATGGATGACGAGGAGACGTTTTCTAAAGAGGAAGTGATCAAAATCAGTTTTGGTTATCAATGCAATTTGGATATTGATGGTTCTTTCGAGAGGAACAAGTGCATCGGCATCCAATCCACTAGTAAACTTACCCGAGCCAGCAGTAGTTTCTCATGTCTCACAGGAGCTGCGTTGAGTGCCAATCCGACATTAGCCAATACAAACATTTGCAACGGATTGATTGCTTCCGAAATACTGCCAACCTTGGATTCACCTCGTTCATTTCGAAAGATCCCTTCTTGTCAAAAGTTGGATCTGTTATCTTCTATTCAGAGTAGCATGTCAAGCTTGAGTTTAAGTCCACCATCACCTTGCGATGTTCTTGATTCCGGTTCCTTTTCGCTCAAGTCCACAATTGCTCAAAGTGACAGCTTTCTCAATATGATGGATTTACAGATAGCTGGAGGGGCTGCTGGTGAAGATAGGGTGCAGGCGGTCTGCTCTGAGGAGAATGGCTGGCTGTTCTGTGGTATTTATGATGGCTTTAATGGAAGGGATGCAGCAGATTTTCTTGCTGTGACACTCTATGAAAAAATTACGTCAAACCTCAATCTGCTTTCCTGGGGCCTAGGTTCAGAACCTGCCTATGCTCGTGATATTTTGATCATGGAGAAAGATAGCAAAGCTGGCTGGTCTAGTGCCTCATGGAACAGTCCTAATGCACAAAATGTTCTTGAAAGTCTTCACAATGCCCTGAATCAAGCTGAGTCTGAATTTCTTTACATGGTTGAACAGGAAATGGATGAGCGTCCTGATTTAGTATGCATAGGATCTTGTGTGCTGGCTGCTCTTCTCCATGGCAAGAACTTATACTTACTAAGTCTTGGGGATAGCCGAGCCGTGTTGGCCACATTTAGTGAAGGAATTGGTGATGTTCCACAAGCAGTTCAGCTAACAGAGTGCCACACTGTCGACAACGCTGTTGAAAGAAGTCAGCTTGTGAATGATCACCCAAATGATCCTCATACGATTGTTGGTGGGAAAGTTAAAGGCAAGCTAAAGGTTACTCGGGCTTTCGGTGTTGGTTACTTGAAAAGGGTGAGTAACAGTTATTTTGCATTTGGTGCTGTTCTTGTACACAATCAAACACACCTTCAAAACAATTTTCCAACTTGGTAGGAATACCTTTTAGTCTATTTCTTGGCCTTTTCCCGGACTACTTTCTTCAACAATCTGCACTTCTCCAGTTTTCCCATGCTCACTCCTGATCTGCTTTTCTCCAGTTTTGTGCCTCAAGTTCATCTTCATGCTCTTTTTTTCATAGTTCAAGCTTTACCGTATTCGGTGTTTCTACTATACCAGCCTTAAGTAATTATTTTCATCCTTGCCTACAGGCGAACCTGAATGATGCTTTGATGGGGATTCTGCGAGTTAGAAATCTCATCAGCCCTCCTTACATATCCTTGCAACCATCACTTCGCGCTCACAAGGTTGCAGATCATGACCACTTTGTGGTACTAGCAAGCGACGGTTTATTCGACTTTTTCAGTAATAACGAAGTTGTGAAGCTTGTGCACTCTTATTTACTACAAAATCCATATGGTGACCCGGCCAAGTACTTGGTTGAGCGGCTTGAAGCAAGAGCAGCACATTCAGCAGGTCCTTTTCCCTGTCCTCTTGTTACATCTGTTCCATCAATGCTTCGGTTTCTAAACAGTAATATCAACTTGTGTATGAGGTTACAGTGATGTGATTCTTCTGCATATTACTTCTGAACCAGACTTATTCTTGTGGCACCTTCGTGTTCAGGCTTTAGCATGGAGGAGCTGAGGAGCGTCCCTCTCGGAAGGCGGCGGAAGTATCACGATGACGCCACCGTGATCGTAATCGTTCTTGGCTCCAAGAACCATACCTCCAAGGCATCCACATTTCTCTAGTATGGCCAACGTACTCATCTCCTAGGCTTACATGCAGCGGCACATGTTCATAAGCACACTCGTCCTTTTCCCTTGAAACTCAAACTGCTTTTTCTGATTTAGCTACCACAGTTTGATATGGTTGTTGATGTTTTTTTTATCTCAATACCCCATATTTCCTGATAAATTTTATATTGAATGGCATGGATGAGAAAGACAGAGCAATCAGTAGTTTATTGGAGCAGCAATTCATGCTTGCCTACAACAACAGCTTATATTGTTATGAGAAACATGGTATATATACTATGCTTCTATTCTAATCAGCAAACACTAGGAGGAGACTATGGATGAAGATTCAGCAAATTGGACAATCTGCTAGGCATCCCGAACTTCGAACTCGTTGCGGTTCTTGATCACAATATCATACATATGGATGGATTTGAACTTGTTGAAGTCTTTAGGGAGGGAGATGAGATGGACAGACGATCTCTTGTGGAACTGAAGCAGTTCAGGGTCATTGTAATACCTCTCCCACCCCAGAGACAGCAATTTGCTCTCCAGCATTTGGTAGGATGTAATGCGTTCACCGGAAGGTACGTGCACGAGCTGCTTGCGACGGGTTCCATCACTGCCGGCGTTCTCAACCAGGCGGACAACCCCGTCTTTGAACACCCAAACACCTGACATAGAGAAAGGAAGGGATGCCTTGAGAAATGTTTGGGGAGTTCAAGACACAATGCTCATGCATTTATAGAGACAGAATAATCAAAGTGCTGCAAGATGAAACCATTATCAGTAAAGGAACATTATGGACACTGCAAGGATAAAGACATTTGCAGTCAAGTGATGTGGCTGGTCTGCAGCACAAAGCACACATCATCAGTGAAGGAACAATGCGACTGGATTGACAGGAATCTGACTTCATTATTTAGAAGAATGTGGATTCCAGCGAAACTTTTCCAGGGAGCAAGGCGTCATATAACATCACACTCTGGGTAAAGCGACATAACACACATTTTACAAGTGGTCTAATGTGGTCAGAAACTCTGTGCCATAAAAGAACCATGAAAGAAGAATATTTCCTTGGAGCAAAAGACAAAAAGTTTGGCATTTTGAGAAAACAAAGGTAATGCAACAGGTGGATCAGGTATAAACCTAAATATGCCAAACGTGAGGGAGTCCAACGCAGTACAGGTGCATTGTATTCCACTGCCCACGTGAGTAAAGTTCCGCCCATGTGTATAAAGAGATTCTTCATTGGTGGTGAGGGTATCTGCAACAAGGAAGCGTATTGTAAAACTTGACTAGCATCATTTATAAGCGACCACCATCGTTTTACAGACATGTAGATGACAAAATAAGAGTCCCTTTCTCAGCATGATAGAGCTGATTTCATTAACACAAATAACGTATTCAGATCAAAACAAATTATGCTATTCTAGGAATCCCATCTACTCAATAAGGAAACAGGAACATATGAAGATACATGGTTCAAAATGGATAATATCATAAAAAAAAAATGGATGGTCAAGACATCCTGAAAGGAACAATTCATCTACAAATAAAACACAAAGCCCAAAAAACCTAAAATCCAAGGGCTTGTTCTGCATAAATTCTTGTAATAAATTCTACTTCTCCTAAAATGAGAATTTGTTAAAAAGAAGGAGAATGAGAAGTAACCCACCCTGGTGTTACTTCTCATTTCTTAAAGAAATAAAGAGAAGGAGAAGAAGATTGGGAAGTAAAAGAAAAAGGAGAATGAAGTATTGTTCTGCAAACAACTTTCTCCTTTTTTTTTTAAGTATAAGTAGAATTTATTTGATAAGAAGTTGTATAGAACATGCACTAAGATAAAAAAAACCCCCATATAACAGAGTAACATGACGTATTACCAAAGAATGGGTGTGCAACCCAGGCCAGCACAACTCATTGTTCTGTTCACTCCCAAGTGGAGACTTGTTGAGGCCCTAATCCCAACTCTTTGTCGACTCAACTTTCAAGCTCATGTAACCTTGAATGAAATCCCATAACTACTTCATGTTTAATTTAGGACGGAATTCAGGTCACCCATTGTAAAGCAGAAATGAGTTTTTCTAGGAAACACGGATATCCAAGTAGAAACATCAAGCATACTCTGGCTTACAGTATTCTGCAATAATAGAGACTCGAGATGTTGAAGAAACAAGCTCATCATTATCCCATAAGAATCTGAGAAAAGGAAACAAACAATAGCAGGAAAAACATGTTCCATTACGCAGCAGTAAAAAATTCCAGAATGAAGAGTTTCGAGTCACGTTTTCATGAATCAAGGGAACACAAATACACACTAAGTCCTGTAAAACGATGTGAAAACGTTGGAAAGCAAGCAAATTTACTTTCAAGGCACCAAAAGGTCCGGATGCAAACAAGGTAGCCTATTCATTGTTCAAATGACCACATCTTCACCAAATTCAAGGAGAATAACTTACCCAAAAAATCAAGTTTTCCTTTTCTGGAGATGCCGAATGGATAAGCCAGTAAAGAATCCGTTCAAAAGCATAAGACTGAGCACTATACAACAAGAACATGAATAAATTCTCAAAAAAATTGAAAAGAAACGCCAAATACAGTCACACGCATTTGCAGCAACAATAAGCGCATTAAGATAAGAAGCCCAAAAGGTTTTTCTACAATTTACAATGTCACTAGACAATAGCGTATCAAATATGCAACCTTTGGTATGGAAATACCGCTTGACCTCTAATAAAAATGTCACCTTCATTAAAATCCACCAAGACAACAACCACAAGCTAAGTATCATCCTCCGTTTTTAAATTTTCTCCAACATCTGCACGCCGATGCCCTACGATTCCATTCGGATCCATCTTCCTGCAATCCATGGTGCTCTTTGGCGCATCGCCAAATACCCAAGGCACATCCGACATTGAAAAAACCACTATCCCATCATTAAACCGAATGTCCCAAGTCATCCTGCTCACGCCACCTTTCAGCACACTGTCCCCAGACAAAAACTCACCCCCAACTTGGGTTTCAGCCATACCTCATGCTTCGCATTCGCTGCCAACAGATTCAAACACTGAACAGTGAGATGGAACCCCCGGTTTTCATCAATCTCCCAATCTGCCTTCCCATACCTCATAACTTATCATTCTTGACATTCCCAGCCCGTTTTTGCGAGTGACACCCAGACAGAGTAAACGCGTCTCTTCTGGAGCCGCACGCCATCCCCGGAATGGGATCCGGCCCCTCGTGCGACTGGGATTCCAAAACGATGTCCCTGAGATTATTCCCGACGAATGGGGCCCTTCTGGAGCTCGAAGACGAGGGCCGTCCCGTGCTCGCCCAGAGCCCTCATGGCCGTGCTTCCGAGGATTAGGGCTTCAACGTTTGATGAGATCCATCTTCAGCGTCTTTTGGGCTTTCGGCCCACCACTACGACCCAGCCCAATTCGGACTCATCGTTGACTTCTCATAATAATTAATCATTTTCTAATAAAAATAATTAAATTAGAAATGGAGCTCATCAATGATGTACGACTTGTACAAAAAACCACGCACTTGAAAAAAAAAAGCATTTAGAAATCTTATTCTCATGCTTCTTTTCTTCTGTAAGACACGCTCTGTCATCTAGCAGCCGCCACTGCAAAGATTGTTACAGGGGCTTGTCTCCCTCCCACGTAGCTTCATTGCCAGCATGAAAATGGGGCTGCCAAAGGGCTTCTGGGTTTTCCTGTTTAGGAGCTTCAAACTGAGGTGATCCATTGGCATCCCTGCTGTATGAACACTCATTTTCAGCTTCTGTTGCCTGGGAGTCTGCGGAGCTGTTCATGGACTCGTCCGGCAGTGTCCTCACACGGGCTCGCTTGGGCCGCCGTGACGGCAGGCTTGTTTCGAATTTTGGTCTTCTGTTCACGGTTAAGTATCCATTCACTAAGGCTTCCATTGCTCGGGATGTCAGAGCCCTGCTCCTTTTGGTGGGAATTCCAGGATTTTGATCTGGGAGTGCTTCAGCTGTTGAAGACTCGGGCAGGGAGATCATCTCTTCCTGCTTGATTGAAGTGCTTTCTTGCTCTTTAGGGGAAGTCTGGGCCAATTTCAAACTAGGAGGATGAGAGTTCTCCATGCTCTCCATGGGGCTGCCTCTGCATGATCCCGCAGAAGACAACTTGTCTGCGCAAGTGCTCATCCGGGAAGAAGTGATCTCGGCTTCGTTAGTGCCTGAGCAGCAGCCCTGCATTTCGGTATCGGCTTTCGAGCCTGTACTGGATCTAAGAAACATGGCATTTGTTTCCTCTTGAGTACAAGCAGGCAATATCCGGCATCTTTTTGTGGTAGGAACCATATGATTACCAGGACTGCGTTTCAGCTTCTGGGATTTTGAGATCTTTTCCGATGGATGTTTCTTGGAGGGATTCTTCCTTTTCTTTGATTCTGGAGCAAGTGTAGCGGAGCAGGAATCTTGATATGTGGCCTTAATATTGTCTTCCTTCTTACCAGGAAAACTAGCCTTCTTCCGATCAACAGAGCCTACCATGTTCGATTCAGCACTGATCTCATCATCATAAACATGAGCAGGAGATGCAACTGAAATCTCTGAAGGAAGAGCTCTAAGCTCCCTGATTTCACCGTCGGCCATTGTATCTATCACTGTGAACTTCATGACAGTGATATTTCGTTTAGGCGTTTTAGGTTGCAAAAAACATGGTTTCTGTCGAGCCGGCTGATCAATGTCTTCTTGTTTCCCATTGTTCCACACATATCCTTCCTTCTTCACGCTGTCATCATCTCCCTCATTCTCAAGACGAATCAGACCAGGTTCATGTGCAACTTTGCTCAGAACATCAGTCACTGAGTCAAAATAGTGATCACCCTTCACCAGTTTTCGTCTGGAGAACTTTTTAACATCAGGAACGATGAAAACCAATGAATTCTTAGCACCGGGATAATACCCCTGATCCTTAGGCTGCTCTGAGTGCCACCCTCGAGCCAACAACCGTGGCCAAACCGCTTCCCAGAAGAGGTCACTTGATCTGGCTTTGCTTAATCTGTAGTCACCACTTAAGAATTTGACAATCTCAGTAGCTGTGAGAGCAGAACATGCTTTTCCCACAGGTATCTCGGGACGAAGCGGTATCCCTTGGTTGGATCTTGTTGTTTCCATTACCATTGTAGTCAAATCCTGCTTGCCAGTGCCAATACCAACTGCTTCTACCAGAATCTGTATACCCACCATTTTCTTCAGAAGAGACACATAATCTGCTAATGACATTAACTCGTCTGAAAATGTCTTGGAGGCCTTGAGAAGAAGCAACATAAAAGATTCATACTGGTTACAAAAATGACGGATCGAGGTTGAAACTCCCAACTTGAGGGAAGGGAAAAATGAGAGAAGTGGAAGCATGCAAAGTGAGTGTTATCAGAAGAAAAGAAAGCCCACAAATGATGCCTATAGCACTAGCAAAAAGTTTATGCAGCTGGGGAAATGAGCATGTACTTGCTTGTAATGTTTTCACAAACCAAAATGCCTGGCAAAGTATGCTGCTGTAACTAACAGGAAGGGAAAATGTAAACAATGTGTACCTCAAGAAGTGCAGTTTGATGTTCATCTGAAACTCTTGGAAGTATACGAGACAACAGTTCTTGCTGCCTCAACCCGGAAAACAGCCTTCTTCCACAAACGCCTTTCCTTCCCTTCACATTTTGGCAGTCACACCATCTTCGATATTGTTGAGAACCATAGAATTTTCCATAGTAGTAGGACAACAGAGCACCAGTCCCCTTCGTTTCAAGAAATTTCTTAATCTCGACAAAATCTTTCTCAAATATATACAAGCCTAGAAGGAAACCATCCTTCTCAGATGCACTCCAGTGCACATCAGGCAATCCAGCAACCAAAAGGCAATCGCACATGCATATCTTCTCAAGATTCTTAGCATTAGCAGAGTCTCCAGAAACTAGTTGTGTACCGTCTTCGTGATGATTGGTACTGGAAACATGGCAGCTACAACAAACCAAGTTTCTATCCCTTAGATTGACACGCTTCAATGGTACTGCTAGACCAATGAGAAAATCTAGATTGGGGGGGAATGCAGATTCAGACATATATGCAGAATTTCCAATGAGAGGAGGAAGTTGAACTTGGAATTCATCTCCGATTCTCGGCTGGATCTCTGATTCTCCTTTACTATTACCTGGGAATAGATTTTCATTTTGAATGCTCACAGACCAAACAGCATCCTCACCAACATCATGAGGATCCATCTACCAAAGAATAAACAAAATGGTTACAAAAAAAGAAGAGGAGCTAACCAATCACTAAAACAATCTGTAGTGGTGCTTCTCAAATATTAGTCTACGAGATAAGATTTCTGTATTGTAACACTTAAAAAGCAACACCATTGGTAGGAAACAACATAAGCTCATGATTTATCACAGGATGAAGCCACAACTCACACAGAATCCATCTAGTAGTCAGAAAATAAACTAGTTTTGTAGACAAACTTGACTCTGCGAGTCAACATATCATTACATGAAAAAAGAAAGCACTGGGAGAATCCAGGATACGCATAGGGAACTACATTTCAGAACCAAATAAAGAGCAAAGCAAAAGATGGAATGCCGTTTCACAGATCTAGTTCTTATCATTCTAACTCATAACTCTAGTATAAATGTGAAATATAGAACGAAAAAATAAATCCCAGAAATTTAAAATGATATAAAAACGAGCAGATCTTAAACACTATTTCAGAAAACAGGAAAACTGATGCAGAGGACCAAACAAAAAGCATCAATCCCCAGAGCAAGGACTCACCTCAAGTACTAAAGACATGTACGAAACACTAGAAAAGTGAGCAATCTCATATTTTCGTAACAACCCTTAAAAGAAACTCACTAAAAAAACAAGCAAAATGATGATAGCAAAAAATAATAAAATAAAAAACTTCAAGCCGAAGAGAACGAATCAAGCACCCCGAAATCCCAATGCGATCCAAAGAAATTAAAACTCAGCAACCGCTTCACAACTTCTTCATACCGGACAAGCATAATCTAACATCACCCACAAAGATCAACGGCAACAGACACAAACATACACGCCGAAATCATACGTATACACACCCACCTATGCATGTCAAACACAGAAGAAGAACTTAAACAGCATGCGGGTAATGGAAGCTGGGTAAATGGGTTGAGATGCGAAGCAAAGAAACCAAAACAGTGAAAAAAAAAGAATAACAAGTGCTGTAAGCAAACACAAACCATAGAAGAAATATAATATGCATTATGCACACACTTTATTCGTCAACAGATATGCATACTTGAGTTGTATGTCCACATGAAGGACTAAACCGAACCTGGGTTTCCTCCTCTTCCAGGCCAGAGCTTTTCATGTCGAGAATTGAGAATCGAAGAGAGAGACAGAGAGGCCGAAGAGAGAAGGAGAGAGGAAAAATAATTTTTTTTCTTTTTTTCGATGCGGTTTTCTATTTGTCTGCTTCGTTGTGTTATCGTAGAAAAAGTAAAGAAAATTGCTGTTTCCCCCCCAGTTTATATACGTATTAGCATTATGACCCTTCTTTAATGCCAAACATGGAATAACAAGTATTTAGAGGACTCAAACTGCAAATATTACCTCCAAATTGCGGGATTCTTCAATATTACAAAACATCAACATATCAAATATTGCTAATATTATAAATACTATGCTCCAAAAAACAAACATAGTAATATTTAAATTATCGAAGAAACCGTAAATTTTTACAGTATTGATTCGTGACCCAAAACGATTCAATTTTATCAAATTTAATCCAACATTTATTTAAATGGTTTACGTTTCTAAGTGGTTCAATCGTAGTTTTTAAACACTACAAATAATACAAATCTCGTAATATTTAATCATATATATTTATTTATTTATTTCTCATTTTTACCGAAAATTCACCCGCAGGTAGGGTCTATCGGTTGGAAGAGCATCGCACGTTACGTGGTGTCCAGTGCCTTGAAAATCGGATTTAAGAAATGGATCATTTTTTTGAATATTAATTTTTTTAAAAAAATCATCTAAATAGTAGAAAAAACTCCGTTTTTATATTTATATACGGAAATGGAAAGGGAAATTGATCTCGAACACCTCTTTAAATGTTCTTACACACGGTCTCATATTAATAAAGAAACAGCTTACTTTGGTCACGACATTCATTAATTATTTTTTCAGAAACTTTGGTATTTAAGTTTGTTTGGCATTTATTGAGTCATTTCTTGGAATTTTTTTGAGAGTTAATTCAGTTTAATAAGATATACATCTATTTTCTACCAATTTTGGGGTGATTTTTTCATCATATTCAAAGTAGAAGATATCATATAAGAGAAAAAAGAGAAGTAATAGATAGTATTATGAGTTTAAAAATAGAATAATAAATTATAGAGTTCTTTATGGCTAGTTTTAAAATAAGTTTGGAATTACATGAGTTTTTTTTAAAAAAATTCTGTGTACACATGTTTATTTAAAATCACATACTTTCGTTTATAAATACTTAATCTCATTTTCCTAATAAACAATAATTTTCAAAATTCCAATCCACAAATCAACTAAGATATTCATTTATAATTTAATAGGATTTGGATATTAGAAAAATTATATTCCATTATTTTGATTTGGATATTTGGAAAACAAAGATTATGAATTTGAATTTCAAATATCCAATACTTGTAAAATCAAGTAGAAAAGAGATTGTGGGATTTATATATCACATATTATATGATACAATTTTATTTCTTTTTAATAATCACTTTTCTGCATTTTTCTTTTTTGTTTTTTGGAATTTTATTGGATGGAATGCTCTAGACTAAAAAACATGGATACAATAGTCTTTATACAAAAACAAATTCATAAAAAACATTTAGGTAAAAATCGTTTTTTAAATCACAATATTTTACCTATTTTCATTTTACAATCAAACACTTTAATTTATGCAAAATACAGTCAATAAGTTTATCAATAAATTCAATTTATGGCATATCGGTTAAAAACTATTTTAAAATTTTTTAAAATTTTTTAAAATTTGAGATAAATATTTTTAAAGAGAATTAGAATTTAATATACATTTTTAAAAAATATTGTAAATTTTTAAAAAATTATGAAAAAAATACTAAAAAATTATGAAAAATTATTACAATTTTTTCTAATTTCATTTTTTATAATTTCCTACAAAATAGTATTATATAAATAATAATTCTATATACAAAACTTCATTTATCTCTTTGTATTTCAATTTTAATTAAAGACATTTATGCAAATTCAAGTATCAAAATGAAAGTCTTGTTAGTATATGTGATACATTTGGTGTAATCGAAAAAAAACATACGAGGATGACATAGTAATATTAAGATGTTTTAATTTCAAAAAAATTGGATTATGGAAGTATAATAGAAGAAATATTAAAAATTGAGAAAATTAATTTTTAAAAATATTTTAAAATTTTAAAAATATATTGAATTTTAGTTCTATTTAAAAATATATATCTCAAATTATAAAATATTTTTTGGTCGAAATGCCATAAATTAAGTTTATTTGTAAACTTGTTACTGAATTTTACACAAATTAAAATATTTGATTGTAAATGAAAATGATTGAAACATTATAACTTAAAAAATGATTTTTCCCAAACATTTATTATCTAATTTTCAATTTACCATCTAAATACATTTTTTAATTTATCAATTTTTCCAAAATCAAACCAATTATCTCCTACAAAACACATTGTTATTACATGTGCAATACACCTGACTTCATCAAGTTGTCAAAAAACAATATAATAATTTATTTATTTAGTTATTATGAGCAGTCTAATTCAATCTATGTAATAAAATACTTCATCATCCCATATTTATTATAAGCATCACATGACCCATGACTTCAAATCCATTGTACGGATCGAACTAAATATTGATGGGCTTTCAATCCCATTGAAGGCTAGTGGATATCTACACATTAAATAGCACACACCCCCCTAATCCAAAATTTTAAAAAATAATATAACTCAAAGTTCTATTAAAAATGTGTCATACTAATTTTAGTATTTGATAAAATTGAATATTCTTAATTAAAATTTTTACTTAAATGTGTGAAATAAAATGTACTAATGATCATTTTTCTAAATGGGTCGGGTCGGGATGATTGGAAAAAATCCATATTATGCATGTGTTTTGAATGAAAATGTGGATTTCAAATAGTTTCTATTTTCAAATTAGTTTTATTATTAAAAAATAATCGAATTTTATTTTAAAAAGTATTTTTTTTTAGTTTTGAAAAATGGGAAAACAATTTGAATGGAGGACGCCGACAATAGTGAAGGTCTTTTTCGTAAAAAAGGGGAGGGGGGAAATAATAAAAGAAATAAATAAATAAAAAAGAAGTCCACCGGAAAAGAAGGCACAACAAATATCACAGAGACGCACACTGTGTGCGTGTTTATAAGACCGTACGGCGTGTTTAAAGGAGGCACTCGGTCGCAGGGGAAGGGAGTCTTTGATGAGCTCCCAAATTCTCTCTCTCTCTCTCTCTCTCAAGTGCAAGAGGCGCTCCGGAAAGGCGTCTTCCTCTCGATCGTGTCGCGGGTTGCGTTCTGTAAGTATCGTTACATGCTTGTAAAGTGGTAGAGTTGATAATACTGTACGGTGTGAAGAGAGAGAGGGAGAGGAAGCGTTGTGTGTGGGTGTGGAAATGGAGAGGTACGGTGAGAGCCAGGCAATGGAGGGGGCAGCGCTGGATCCGGTGGAGGAATGGGTAGCTCCGGGTGGTGAAACTGGCCTTGAAGGCGAGTGTTTTTTCTCTTTTTTTGGTACTTTGATTTCGCCTGAATTTGGGCTTGATTTCGGGTAATGTTGATTATGCCGTCTCTGTATCTGTGAGTGCAGAGCCTATGTGGCAATTGGGGTTGGGAGATGGTCCTCAGTCGTATCCGGAGAGACCTGGTGAGCCAGATTGTATCTATTATTTGAAGAGTGGAATTTGTGGGTATGGGAGCCGATGTCGCTTCAATCACCCCCGTGACCGTAGAATGGTAAACCTATACCATCTTTTGCATGTTTTAGTTGGTTGGATCGTTCACTGAACAACGAATTGCTGCTGGTGATTTGGGTTGATTTTAATGCTTTTCGTGTCCGTCTGGGGATTTTTATTTGGGGGAGGTATGGCGGGTTATACGGGGGAGGGGTTACATGAATCGGAACGCTTTTATTTCAAATGTTGAGTCGCAGTGTGAATTCTTAGGGAAACGTTTTTTTATTGGATCATTTCATGAGTGTATGATGTTTCTGATGAAAAAAGGGGAATTCCAACGAACAGTCCTTTGTCGGCTGCATGAATCAGTTGTTAGTTTCAACAAGTAGATGCGAATCCTTGGAGGAAATTGGCATTTCTTTGGTAATAATCACAAAGAAAAGATTTCTATCTGATTGAGGGTGTGCGACTCAAGTGGTCAAAATAAAAAAGTAGATCCTCCAAAGATCGCATATTTATTAAATAAGCCGGTTCGTTGAAAGGGTGGTATTCTAATGTCTGACTCTAGATAGAAAGGAATATCTTCTAAAACTTTATAGGAATTTTCCATTTGCAGTGTCTGTAAGACTAAAAGATGAATCGTGTGATTTTCTCTGCTGATTTAGCTCTTACATATCTGAATGCTGCCTACACAGGCAGTGGCTGCTTTCAGATCTGGAGGAGTTGATTACCCAGAACGTGCTGGACAACCCCTCTGCCAGGTATATTTCATGAAATGCATTCATGTTTGATGCTTTTTCCAATCATTGCATTTTCAATTTGCGGCTTTGTTTCCTTTTCTTAGTTTTTTTTTCATTATTGAAGGTATTTATCTATGCTGTCAGGCTGTGATCCGTTTAGTGCCATATATGGAGAACGCTCTGAAGTTTGCTCTCTCTATGATCACACATAAGAAGATAGAATATGCTTCCTTTTTTAGTGTTTTATGTTATTTGATTTCTGGAATTTATTATCTTTGTTTGTCTATGATCCTAGGCCATCTGCCTTGTGCGCTGCATAGTTTGGGTTCAAAGTTTGCTTATGCTGGAAAAATTCGGTTCTGTTGGTTGCATCTTAAAAAAAAATTGCGTTAACTGCTTATGAAATGTACTAACTTTATGAGGGCTTTTCTGTGTTTAGCTAATATATTTATCAGCTAAGAGTCCTAGGAAATAAGAATATCGATTTTTTGCATTTTAGGCTCACGGCTTCTGTTGCATTTTAACATGGAGTTTTTGTTTGTTCCACAAAAATCTGCCCTTACTTGAGTGTCTGTTAACATGCTTTTCCCATTCTCTTTCTGCAGTACTACATGAAGACTGGAACATGCAAATTTGGCCCCACCTGCAAATATCACCATCCTAAACATGGAGTTGATTCTACAGCGCCAGTAACAATGAACGTCTGCGGATATCCTTTACGACCGGTCTGCCTCATTTTTCATTTCATTTTATGCAGAAACGTTTACTTGGGCCAGGATCGATCAACCGGTTAAATTGATCCTTTGCAGGGGGAAAAGGAATGCTCTTATTATGTAAAGACAGGACATTGTAAATTTGGTGTTACCTGTAAATTTCATCACCCACAGCCTTCAAGTATGCAATTGCCTGTTCAAGATGCAGGCCATGGACATCTAGCTAGTCCTGCATCCAAGCCTACACCAGCACTTTATTCTACTCTCCAGACACCTCCTGTTCAATCGTCTCAACAATATGGATTAATCCAAGGAAATTGGCCTATAGCTCGGCCTGCGATACTCCCTGGTTCTTATGTCCCTGGAGGTTATGGACCAATGCTCTTTTCTCCTGGTGTTGTTCCGGTTTCTGGTTGGACTCCCTATCCAGTGAGTGTAGCTGAAATTTGGTCATATCTCCTTTTACTTTCAACGCCTCTATCTGTGATTAATGCATTGAGTGCACATTATTAGGCACATCTTACCTCAGGTTCCTCTCCTGTTAGTCAGCCCACATTTGGTGTTGGCCCTATTTATGGCATCACCCCATTGTCTCCTTCGGCTCCTGCATATCCAGGGCCATACATGTCCATTGCTGGTGGTGCCTCAAGCAGCAATCAGAAAGAACCTGCCCTTCCGGAGAGGCCTAGCCGACCAGAATGTCAGTATTACTTGAGGACCGGGGAATGTAAATTCGGCCCTACATGTAAATATCATCATCCGCCAGAGTGCATTTCTTCAAATACCAATGTTATGCTCAGTCCCATGGGGCTGCCACTACGTCCTGTAAGCGTTGTGCTATTCTTTTAAAAAGCTCATGAACCATTCAGTCTTTGTTTCTTCCATGAGGCTTACTTTTGCCGGTTCTCAGGGTGCACGGATATGTTCCCACTACTCACAAAATGGAGTATGCAAATTTGGACCTTCCTGCAAGTATGATCATCCTATGAGAGCTCTGAGTTACAGCTCCTCAACATCTTCTCTCACTGACATGCCGGTGGCACCTTACCCCATGGTCTCGATAAATGCAATTCTGACTCCTCCATCCTCATCGGACACGGGGCCTAACAAAGAGCATTTCTCAAGAAGTAGGATGGGCTCTCAGCTAACCATTCAACATTCACTGCAAGACAGCATTCCTTCGGGCCCTGGTAACAGCAGCAGTACTAGTCAAGGAGGTGAAGCTCAGACATCTCACTGAGAAAAAAAAAGAGAGAAACAGAGCTTTCTTTCTTTCTTTTTGTGCAACTCTTTCCCTCAAGAAGTCAGCTCGCCACATTTCCATCTTGAATAAGTGGTGAAAGATCCCCTGCAAGGTGCCTTCTTCTACCAGGACTCGGATTTATACTCTCCCACTTTAGGTAATATATATGCACTTCCTTCCAAAACTCTCGCAGTCCTGCCGCGAGTGGCCATGGCTACACACCGGTTGTCCATGGCTACACACCGGTTGTCCATCTGTATTTAACATCTTATTTACACCTCTTTTTTTTGGGAGGAAAAATCACATGTTGCTCCCACTCTTGTCATGGGGGCTGGAGCAGAAGCATTAAACTCACCACTGAACCAATTTGATGCATGTATGGGACTTATCAACCTCCTCCTATGTTTGATCATAAGCTTTTCAAAACTTGTTCCATGTCTGCACATCATCTTCCTGAATGGTGGAAGTGGCAGAAACTCCAGGTTACAGTGCAAGTAGAATCAATAAAACCAGTATCTACACCTGAGGGTAATAATTTCTGCTACCTAAACAGGATTTTGCTAGTAACAGGCACTGATGAAGGAAGAATAATGTCATTGATCTTATAATCAAACTCCAGTCATCAAATTAATGACATCCACACCAGCGCAACTCATGCAGTTGGCTGCACTCAAGTAAGAATTAACACAAGATCAATCCCGATATCGTCTTGTCTCAGAAAGGTGAGGCAAAGAAGACAGTGGCACCAACCAACTCGCCCCCGCCCATTGACCAGATACCCAGCGCCCTTACGACAAAAACCTTCAACATCAAAGCATCCATCACCCATGTGAGTCCCCAAAAGTAAGAAAGATGCCTCATGGGGGTTTGACACCCGAGTCCGATACGGCCAGACAATGCAGCTCGCTTGTACCAGAGCAAACAACCAGGCCATGGATGAAGAAGCTTGTGGCCGTTTTTAGGCCATCCATGAATCATCCTTAACCCTGTGTCATGAAGAAAACAAGTGTGGGGCGATGACCAAGTGAAATAAGATATTCACAATGTTGAAGATGATGGGAGGGACCACGGAGATCCCATCCAGGATTTGGAGGATGGTTAGCAGTGCAGCAGCCCAGAGGCAGCTGATGCTCAGCCTCGCCTCCCACAGAGCTTCAAGATTGTTTGGTTCTTGAGAGATCATGGCTGGCGCCGCTTGGGAGCCCATCTTCACTTCGTTGTGAAGAATCAATCATCCCCTCGTTGTTCAGAAACTTGAGTCACATATCAAGTGAAGTGCATGCCATTATTGCTGGTTATTATCATCATGTTTTCAGACGAGGAGGAGGAATGCGGGTCTTGCATTTAGTTCCAAATGCTCGCTCAGCAATGAATGCAGTGTCCCGGCGGACACCACGATTTCCAATGAAATGATACTCCACTGTCCACAGCCTGGTGTCGTTAACGTACCCTACTGATGGATATTGCGGGTGTCGGCTAGTGGGCCTCCTTTCTACCAGTTACCTCGCCGGAGGGGGGCCCATCCGATACAATTGTCTCCTCCTCCTCCTCCGGTGGTTCCCAGAAACTAACTTTTTTACCGTTCCCATTTCGGAGGAACCGTCGCGCCAAAGCAAAAAAAAGAAGAAAGGTTAAATTTTGGAGATTGCTCCTATAACTGTCATTTGAAGTTGTGCTTGTGGTTGCTGGCTTCTCTCTCGAACTCGGGCTCTCTCTGCGTCCTCCGTTTTCACTTGGAATCAGTTGGGTTTTTGGGTTCGGTAAGATTGAGAGGAAAAGGGAAAGCGCCTGGGCTCGATCTCCCAGAATTTATGCTGCTTCTGCGTCGCCATTATTGCGGTTTCTCTCTTGTCGTTGGAGTTGTTCCATCACCACGGGTTCTTCAGGGGTCACGCAGCCGAAAGAACACAACAGAAAAAGCGAGCTGATCCGATTCGATTGGATTCGGCTGACAACGGAATCGATACACACAACAAGAAGGCAAATCAGAATCGAACTGGGTCGACAAAAGACCTCGCCTTTACATATACGACGCTTGACTTGAAGGTTTGAAGGTTTTGTTTTCAAGAACAATGGGGCTCTGTAAACTGCTCAGTCTTGCAATTTGGGTTCTGATTCTCGCCAATTCTGAGATGGGTTTTGGGTTCGCTCGCGCTGGAGGTTAGTTTCGATTGCCCAACGAGTTCGTTTATCGTTTCGGTGAAGATTTAGAACACCGGCTTCTTGTTTCTGATCAGATGCGAGAACTCTCCGACAGCACGGCGGCGTTGCTCGCCATTCAAAGGTAAGAGCGATCACGAAGCATGAATTCCTTCACTGTTGTTGATCTCTGAGTGACAATCTTCTGACATGGTATGTATATCGAAAAGTTGGTGCTGAGGACCCAAATCGGCTCGCGGCCGCCGCGGTGCTACCGGCGGTGCGCGACATGCGGGCGGTGCCAGGCGGTTCAAGTTCCGACGAACCCACGTTTCAGGAGCAACCTCTCCGCGGCTCCGGCGATGATCGCCTACGCCAGAGGCGGCGACGACGCTTCGAACTACAAGCCGATGAGCTGGAAATGCAAATGCGGGAACCTCATCTTCAATCCTTGAACACCCTTCATGCAGGGGTGGTGAAGAAGGGGGTCTGTGTTGGGTCCCGGTGACCATTTACCGTTGTCCGGCCGGCGGGGGCGCCTGGAAGAATCACAGCACACCAACCGCCGGCATTCAAAAACATGCAAGAATTAGATGAGGAGAGGACACATTAGCGTCGGCCGTGGTGTACTGATTCCCAGATGCTGTACTAAACGCACGTGAATTTCCCAAAACCTTCTTCTCCGTCTCCCCAAGTCCACTTGCTCAGTATTTTATTACAATAAAAAAAAGAAAAAGAAAATGCACCTGGAATAGTATGTTTCCAAATTGGCCGCCACTTTAACTAGTTAATCTATTTTTGGCAATTCACTTTTAATCGATTGTTTGATTATCGATTTTTTATACAAGTTTTTTCAGATTTCAAAATTTAATTTTTAAAAATTAAAATATAATTAAAAAACTAGAAATTCAAAATTTTATTTATTATATTATTAATATTTACTTTTGATCATTTAATATTTTAATAATATATATTAATTCGGGTTTGACCAATCGAAACCAGATTTGACTGGTCAAACCGATTTTTGAACCAAATTGGTTTCATACGGACCCAATCTTAAATTCTGAGTTAGAAACACTCCGAGTAAGTAAAAGAAACATATAAAATTTAAATATTTAGATAAGTTTTTAATTTTAAATTTTAATACATAAAACATATTTCATTAAATAATTTTATTTACATGTATGCATTCTTATTTTTGGAAGAAATATTGATATCTAATTACCTATAACATTTTTTCAAATCATAATTGAAAAAATACTCATGCAATTGACGATTCTGTTGACCATTTAATGTAACATTAAATCCGAAAATGGAAATAAAAAGAGCAGAATAGTGTGGAGGTAGGCATTGGATCGAGTAGGTAACTAGAAGCTAAAAATAGAAATGACTTACCATATGAGGTGTGTTGGGATTTTATTTTTGGTGGGGATGGAGCTTTGGCCGGGGAACCCTCGCAGGTAATTCTGATAACCACTGGTCATAAGAAGCCCTGTCGCCTTTATTTAAACAGGGAGGTGCCATTGCTGACCATGTACCTACCTCAAAACAAAACAAAACAAAACAAAACAGACTCCTCTTTTTTTTTTTTGTTTTTTAGGATCTTCTCATAAGGTGGTGATCTTTTTTGAATGCAACTGCTGCTGCTGTTGTTTAATTGACTGACATTTTGGGTTGATCCTGCAGGGAGAGGAGTTGGAATAAAGGAAAAGAAAACTATAACAAAAAGAATAAGCAAGTATGTTCAGGCAATCACCTCGTAGGAATGAAAGGCCGAGAGGGATGAAGGTGAAGCATGTGGTGCAGGTGATCTTCGCTCTGGGTGCCTCCACATTGCTGCTGTATCAAGTCCAGGACTCACGGAACTATACTCCGAGGGCAATGGAGAAGGTTGGGTATGGGAATGGGGATGTGAAGCTGGGGAGGAAGGATCTGCAGGCTCGGGTGGATGTTGTGAAGCGGAGGGATGAGCCGCAGACGGAGGATTTGGAGTTGGATCAGCTTCAGTTTGCAGGGAAGACGGACAAGGAGGGTGAGATTGAAAAGTTGCTGGGGCTGGAGGAGGATGCCAGAAGCCAGGAGGAGGTGAAACGGGAGACGGATGATCAGGAGGAGAAGCCAGAGGTGCTGTTTGAAGGCTCCTTCCCTGATTCGGATTCAGTTGAATCAGATGTGCCTCCTGCTTCATCTCCATCTCTTAGTTTTGACGCCGGTGGCAGAATGCGGCGTGCAGGGTTATTAGAATTAACCTCAGGGTTGAGCCCTGCTTCGTCTCCAATGAGCCTCGGTGAAGATGGCAATGGCCAAAATGGAAATGCAGGAACATCGCCAGGATTCAAGAACTTGGGTGCAAGTCCTGCTCCATCTCCGGCATACGGGTTTATTGAAGCAGCGCTGAAAAGGTTCCTTGGTGAGTTCACTGATGGGATTGAGCCTGTAGTGAAGGCCTCAGGTATATCTGCTCCGAGTGAGAGTAAAGCTGATAGGGACACTTACTTGATTGATAACATCGGGGAGGAGGATGATGACGATGATGATGACCATGCCGAAATAGCTGAGTTCTCAGGAGAGGATACGGAAGTTCCTGCTCATCAATATGGCATCACGGAGGCACCAACCGGAGCACTGGCACCATCTACATAGAATTGATAAGTTCAGAAATGCAACCATTGGCATGGTTGCTTTTCTTAGAAAAACAGAGTGACTATGTTTAAATAAAGAACTCAATACCGAGAGAGCTCTGGCCTATGTATTGCCAGGGTAAGTGTAAAATAGCTAGTTTGTTAGCAAATGTACCTCACATTTTGATACGAGTGTGACTATCATAATAATCTCGCTATATCGAGTTGATCAATCTTGTTCTTCATCAAGCCACCTCGAGAACACAAGAAGAATAACCACATTGAGAATGAACCCCGAAGCAATTCACTAGTCCGAGGAATCCAAAAGCACCTCTGCTTATCCTTTACACCAACGTGTGTGCATGAATCCAACGTGAAGGATAATAGCTTATTTGGAATACCTGGTGGCTACAGTTGATCAATCCCTGAATGCTTTGCAATGGCATTATCAAGGCATCTAAGCTCTTTACGAGTATGGCAATTCGTTTCCTCGACTTCCAGGAGAGCCTTTGTAAATTCATCCTCTCGTTGGCTTCTTGGATCATGGAATCCATTTGAGATAATTCATTTTCCATTGCCTTCTCCGATGTTCTAGACTGAATCCTTGACTCCTACTCAACCAATTCCTTCCCCAGCCGCAAACTAACCATTTTTCTTTTTTGTGCGCAAGAAGAATGATTACCTGAAGATCGTTAATGACTATCTGGTATTGTACACGAGAGCTACTGTACCTACATCCTTCGGCAATTCAAGGATTTTTTCACAGTTACATGGCCTTGAAAGTGTTCTGGTTTCCTCGGAGCCCGAATTTCTAACTCCCAGCATACCTAGTTAACATTCACCTCAAATCTCAATCCTAAGATCCTACTCGGAGCTTCCATCACCCGAAATAGAGATAACAGCAACGCAACCAAAAAAATCAATAAAACCAAAAGCAAAACTTCGTCGGAAAAGCGCAATAATGTTGAGCATCACTCAAGAAAGAGCACAAGCGGCAGCAGATACCTCTCACAGAAGACGCTTGCAGTTGGAGGTGCCCGTTCAATACCCGAAACGTTAAACGAATGATTCACAGTGAAAACCGTTTCGACGCACTCCGTCACCTTCTTCCTTCGCCGTCTTCCCGCTCGAGGCTAATATAGTAACTTCTTTTTCGCAGATTATTAGAACATTTTTTAAATTCCAATGAATACCTGAATTTATTCATATTCGAACAAACAAATTCGAACATGTAATGTTATACATTAATGTTGATATAAGGGTACACAGAACAACGCAGCTCAAAGGATTCACTTCGGGTGCTGGTGGCTCCGGGGGACTAGGCGTCTTGGCCCTCGGGATCCGGTGGCGGGGACGATCATTTCTACCTGCTTAACTTGCGCTTCTTGGCCCGTTCACGCCGTTCCTCCTCTTCGATCATTCGTAGTTGCTCCTCGTCTTCTTGCCGAGCAATTTTCGCGCTGCAGGGACGCCATGGTGAAACCAGTGTGACAGCCTGGGAAGAGAAGAGAACAGGTAATGCAGATAGTACGAGGAAGTACCTCTTTCGCTCCTCCCGCATGATATCATCGAAGTTGGCCTCCATGTCACTGTCGTCGTCGTCGTCCCGGAACCGGTTTGGATTATACCTGTAACGCGGCATACAGGTTATGGGAAAATAAAGGCGCCCGCGAGCAGCAAGTTATGGAATACTAAGTTTAAAGTGTTATGGAAGGAAAAGGTTGCTCACCCGAACATCTTTCTGATCATGCTTATGGCACGGCCACCTTCACCATCTGACTCCGCATCATCATCAAGCGGTCTCTTGGGTTTTGGCTTTGGCAGTTTGTCAGGAAAACTATCACGAGCTGAAGGTGGGGGAGGTCTATTGTGCTGGCAACAAAGATGGACAGCGGCATAAGCAAAAATCAAAGCATAATGGAGGGAGGCTGGAAAATGTAAAGTTTCCAACCTGATGTTTTGAGGGATGTGGAGCGTGCTTTGTATTGCCGTTTGGAGCGCTGGTCCCATGATATTCCCTTCTCGGCACCAATGGTCTATTTGGGGCGGAAGGTTTACCGTTGGAAACAGTAGATCTGTTGTTCGACTGTACAGATGCTTGCACTGGTTTCCGGACACCGCTTGGAGGGATATAAGCATTGGGTTTCGGTACAACGCCCAATGCTTTTTTGTTGTTGAAGGTGCAAGTTTTCCTACAGGAGAATCAGCATGCTTTGTCGCAAAGCCATCCTTACTTCTTCCAGGCAGGACATGCCCAGTGGCATGATTGCTGCCAAGCTGCTTGCGGGCTCCTACTGATGAATTAGAAATCTTGTCCAACACAGCTTTGGGCCTGCTGTTGATGCTTCCTGGCACCAGATTTTGTCCGTGTGAAGAATTTGTGATTCCTCTCCCGCTACCACTGACTGAAGTTGGAGGTTTTCTCCCAGGCAGCACTTGAGCATATCGGGCATCTTCATTGTGAACACAAAATCACATAAGTTCCCTTTACAGAAGCATCATCGCAATCAGCACATTATTAAAAAACCCAAAAGTTCGAGGAAGGGTGTCATACCAGCCTTTGTGGGAAGTGAGTTTGTTGATAAAGGGTTTTTAGCCGTGTGCGAAAACTTAGCATCACTAGACTGAAGAAAGGAATAGTCCCTCGTTTGCTTGAGAATTTCAGCTTTCTTTCTCAACTACAGGATTATCAGAGGGCACAATAAAAAAAACTGCCACACCAGTAAACGATAACCTCCAAAATCAATATAACGTCACTTTGTGGTACCCCGTTAACAGGAGGTGCAGGATGCTTGTGATGAGGCTTTGGCTTGAATTGGGCAGGAGCATTGCTCTTATTATTCTGTCAGGAAATGTGCATCTTCATTATAACAGAAATCCCGCTTTAATATACCATGAGGGAAACAGAACACTAGGGATGCTTACAAATGCAGGACAAATCAAAAGAAAAAGGAAAAATGTACTGCATGCATCCCAGCCCAAACACATGCAACATTCTTTGACATATTTGCAAACATTTGTGCAATTCACCACAATTAAAAAATCCCAAAACTTACAAAAAATTAAGCAATCAAACGTACAGTGGTGCTCTTAGGTCGAAAAATCTTGGCTGCTAACTGTGGGTTCTCCAACAATGTCTTACTTTCTTCGATCACTCTCTGAGCTATAACCGGCTGAGAAGGTCCAAAGAAGGAGCCGTAACTACAAATAAGTGCACTCAAATTGAGAAGCGGCCTTAAATATCCATAGCAGAAAATTAACAAAAAAAAAGAAAATTACAGCTAATCAAATTCAAAAATTTCCCCAAGAACTTTGAAAGTCCACCTATCCTTACGAAACCCACTGGTTTTATTTACAGGGCCAGAACCACCGAGCTCTTTCTTCAACTTCCTCCGAATTCTATCTTTTAGCTTCTGCCGTAATTCAAGATAGTCCAACTCCTCCTTTGTTGGCTTCTGAGGTTCCTCATACCCGTCTTCACTACCTCCTTCCTCATCATGCTCCTCAGCATCGTCCTCATACTCATCCCAGTTTTCATACCGCTGCATTCAACATTACTTAGTTTCAATCAACCCTCTGGAGAAAACTTTCAAAAAAAAAAAAAAATCTGATTAGTTGCTCACATCTCTTTCGTAAACTTGCATGCTTTTGATCAATAAAGAGAATAGCTTCGATGTCCCTGAAGATACAAGGAAATTGATTGCTATTAGCACCAGACAAAATGAATTTCGGTGGGACGAGATCGGATTTTTCCCGAGAAGTATCTGCATTTCAAAATATACATCAGTAGACAAGCCTAGATTTCGAAAAACTCGATCAATCAAAAAGAGGCGCGAAGAAGCAGAAAAAGGACTAATTTCATCGGAAATCGGGAAAACCCTAAGATAGATCAAATGGAACGATTCTAAAGGAAATTCGAAAAAAATCTTGGATAGATCGAATAGATTCATTCGAAAAAATAAGTAATCATAACCCAAAAAGAACTCAAAATCACAAGAACAATGTATAGCACCAATTACCGTAAAAACAAACGAAAGCTTCGACAAAATCACCGAAACAAAGATTAGAACACCGTGATCCGTCAAGAATCCCCAAAGCACGGATTCGCCAGCAAGCACCCATAAGCGATAGAGAACAGATTCCCTAGCGGCGAAGGAAAGGCTCGGGACGGAGTTGCGATTAGGGATTCCAGGGACCCAGAAGACGCAGTGGAAGATGCTAACGTACACCTCCCCCATTGACGTTTAAGTACTACCACCAAATGGGCTGGGCTCGCTTGAGGGATCAATAGACAATAATTTCCAAATTAAATTCCTCTTCTGTATCTCAGGCCCAGCCGCTTACGAACCCAAGGTCCATGAGACTAAGAGCCCAATAATAACGCCTTTTTTTATTCTCCCTTTATTGTGGGTTGTGGAGCCTTTGAATCAATATAGTAATTTAAAACCGAATCCAGCATCCTATGATTTCTTTTTCCTTCGTTTTTCATCAATTTGGTATGTTAAACACGAGCATACATGTGCAGTTACTATTAAGTATCTACAGTGAAGTTTCACTTGTGTAAGTTTTTGTGTATATAATCATTTTACTTTATTTTTTTATATTTAATTCAAGGTTTGATTTTATTTTTTATTTTTTTTTACTGATATGCTTTTTAATATCATAAAACCTTAAAATAATGTGTAAGAATCTAGCGTTGTCCTTTCGTACTTAGTGAGAAGGATTTAATCAAATATCATTAATAATATACATTCGACTTAGTTCAAAGTCACTTTTATTATTATTTATAAAATCCATATTTTATTTTGCTTTTAATTCTTTTCAAATCCTTATTTTTAATAAAATCTAAATAATTGATTTCACATGAAAACGATCTTTATTTATTATTTTCATAATCTTATGCATTTATAGAATTAACATCACATGTAATATTCAATTAATATAATTATAAATAAGAACTTAGGATTAAAAAATGACACCACGTGCCAAGATCATCAATGACCACGGGAACCGCCGACCAAGGCTATACGAACCCTTCAATAACTATTTTTATAAATTATAGTTTTCCAAATATTTAAAAATAAGAAACGTTTTTATATTTTTTAATTTTTTGTATTAAAAATCGTTCGTATTTAGAATGATTTAGGGAGTGGAAAATACGATAGAAACTTCCTTGTAACTGTACATGAAATACTTAGTAACGAACGTGAAATGATATAGTTCAAAAACTTAGTCCATTTTCAGGGTCGTGCTTCAAAGTGGCGATCTGATCTTATTGACTCCCAAAAGTACCCGTACCCGTACCCGCGTACCAGCTCACATTCTCTCTCGCACTCTAGAGATTCTCCATCAGAACCAGACCATGAAGCACACACCACTTGGGTAAGGATCAGTTGGGAGCAGCGTCCTGTTTCCCCATCGGAAAGCTTTTGGATTTGGGGAGCCACGAAACCCATTTCTTCACCTTGCTCTTGTTGATCATCTCTGTGGTGTAGGGAGGGTGTCCGTCCTTCTTGCAGAGGCCGAACTTCCACTCCCCGCTCGACTCGATCCGGTCGGCCGGATCCAGCTCTGCGATTCAACAGCACCCCACACAGTAAATTACTTGGAATCTGGTTATTGACGGGAGGAATATGGGGAATGATAGCATTGATATTACCGCCGAGGGCAGAAGAATCTGTTGGGTAGAGGGAGAAGGTGTTGGTGTCGGATCCAAGCTGGGGCACACGTTTCTCACGGGCGTAATGCTTGAGAGCCTTCTGGATCACCTCTTTCACATTCTCGTCTCCGTTGACGACGAATCTGATCGGCCCGGCACTTCCCACGACGTCGATCGTCACCAGGAACCTCCTCCCGCCCCCATCCTCGTTCTTCTTCTGCAACGACGCCCCGTCGGAAACAGCTCTGCTCATCCTCTTCTTGGACGCCGCCTCATTGCCCGCGAACACGGCAGGAAGGCTCAGTCTCTTCTCGAGGAACCCCTTCTTGATCGCCATGCTTTCTGCGGAGCGACGGGGGACACAGTGCAGGCGTTTAACTAGAGCGATCCCGGAGGAAGAAGAGTGGCTCTTGGTCTTGTCTTCCTGGAGGAAGTAGCAGCTTTGAAGCAGGGGTATTTAAAGCTGAATTCCTTGCGAAAATGCATCTGCTCCATTCCCATAGTCAAAGCCACTTAGAGTAGGGTTCGTCCCCCTCCCCAACTTGGCCACGAATCACCACTGCCGGATCGGAAGAGATATCGTTTTTAAATGCTTCAATTACTTTGACGGGATGATCTTCACGACAGTGCATTCTGTCGACTCATGGGACGCTGATCCCACATCGGAATTCGAAAAAACAGATAACAAAGATACGGCCTATTTAACGGCTAATTCCCCACTTACGCATCCCGTCTCTTGTTTAGAAAATATTTAAGTACACAAAAATTCATCTTCTTAGAAGTTTTGAGTTTGTACGGGGAGTACATATATTTATGGCATAAAAAAATGGAGAAGGAAAATTGTGGTGTCAAAGTAGAAAATCACTCAAAAATCCGACTCTCTTTTAAAAGTCACGTTGGCAGTACAACAATAATTATATCTTTAAAGGCACTACAACTAGACCCTTGGAAAATTTCTCGTATTTTAAATATGTTTTTTTGGTATTTTGCCAGTGAGAAGTTTGACAAGTGTACGGTTCAAAGTTTACTTATGAATTAATATTTGGTCATAATTTTGCAGCTTATTATGGTTTTGTTGGCAAGACTATTGTGAGTGCTATATCTGCCTATTCACTCATTTTAAACTTGTTTAGTATAAGATTTTAATTTGTTCAAGATTGGATGTAAGCATCATTAATTTGAATAGAAACGAAAAATTTTATAAAATTTAGATGAGTTTGGCAGAAGATGTTATTTAAAAAATAGAGTAAGTTAGTGAAATCACCCTCTGCAAAATTTTTATTTCTAATTAAATATTAAATAAATAGTTATATTTGTATATATTTATTGGTTAAATAGCTTTACTTTTTAGTTATATTATATGATAATATATATTATACATAATAAATATAACTAATTTATATTTTTAAGACAATAAATATTGCATATTAAAAATGAGTATATGTCTATATGTATATTTTTTTGTATATCGCATTTATAATTACCTATTTTGTTATATTTCATTATATTTTTGGGATGTTTAATAATAAAGATAATTAGGCCCATTAGAGCCTTAAGTTAGTGGGCCTGGTGCGTGCTGGCCAATGAGATCTCTCGTCTCTCTGGCAAGTTATGGGCCACTGCCAGCCATCACCGGAGGATGGAGATTTCGTTGATCTGTTTGTGGAGAGTGGTGTTCGACAAGGGGAAACGTATATGTTATGTATGTATGCTGTACGGCTAGGGGCTTTGGAGATTTGGGGGTGATCGTTAGGGGAAGCGGCAGGAGCTCAAGGAAGTGTGGTGTAATGGCGCCTCCCCCTGTTTTGTCTTTGGCGTTGCCATCGGAGACTGGCCGGGTTCTCAGCATTCAGTCTCACACGGTCCAGGTTTTCATCGAATCTATAGTTGACTTGTTCTTTTGCTTTCTGTGTCAATGAGAAAATGCGGAATCGGCTTTTGCCTTTTCTTTTGTGTGGGATGATGCTAACAGGAAGACGGAATCTATCTTCTATTTTTTTTGTCGTGGGTGCTGTGTCTTGATCCTCGTCTTGTTGTTTTACTGTAAAAAAGAAGGCCCGTTGCGATCCTGCAATACATAGATGTGACGTTTGGAGTTGATGATCGTTTTTTGCGTATCATGTTTCCTTCAACCGGCTTTTGGTAATTGATGGTGCTAATTAATGCTTTAGGGATATGTGGGCAACAAATCGGCTGTCTTTCCTTTACAATTGCTCGGTTACGACGTTGATCCAATCAATTCAGTGCAGTTTTCTAACCATACTGGTAAGCTGCTTTTATTCCTCTTGCGGCAGCACGAAGAAAGATGGTGGGGCAAAGAAATATCTGGCATTACTGCATTTTAATTTCATGCAGGATATCCTACTTTTAAGGGTCAAGTTTTGAACGGTGACCAACTATGGGATTTGATCGAGGGCCTTGAAGCTAATGGGTTGTTGTACTATACACATTTACTAACAGGTAATGCTACTGTGGGTTTTATTGCTAAATTATATAAGATCTGGGAATATCTACTTGTATCTTCCAAATGGAACCTCCATCATATTCAGTAGTATCAGTTATTTGACATTATACCGGAGTATGCATTGCATTCCTGTCTAAACCGTAGTATTTTGTAATGGATTCAGATGTGTGTGCTTCTGATTAAAATTTTGCTGGCTATGTGCCCTTTTATGTTAGTTGAAATTCATATGATAAGCATCAACGGCTAATTGCAGGTTATATCGGCTCAGTTTCCTTTTTGCAAATGGTGCTGAAAGTTGTTGATAAGCTTAGGTCCATCAACCCTCAGCTGACATATGGTTAGTAAGTATTCTGCTACGGCTGAGATCATTCTGATGCATGTGCAAGCTTGTTTATAGGGTTGAAACTGGCGGCCATGATTTTTCCTTCCATTCAGGACATCCATTCTGGATAAATCAGCAATTTAATGGAATGCGGCTTTCATTTACTCTCTAATATTTCCATTTTGTTTTGCAGTCTGTGATCCAGTTCTAGGTGATGAAGGCAAGCTCTATGTTCCTCAAGACTTAGTTTCTGTATATCGAGACAAGGTGCTTTTCTTTCCTTTCTTTTCTTCTTTTTTCAATGAAGGGTATGCAGTTAAATACAAACGGTGACTCTTGGTGATCATATATGTAAAGATCTCATATTTATAATTGTCCCCTTCAATGAGTTTCTCCAACTGCAAATTCATTACCCTTTTTCATCAGGTTGTACCAGTTGCTTCAATGCTGACACCTAACCAGTTTGAAGCTGAATTATTAGTGGGCTTCAGGTACCCTCAGATACACTGGTCTCATGAATCATTTTTAATCATGAATGATTTCTGTTGGCGATTCATGCCAGAATTGAAACCGAGCAAGATGGAAGAAAGGCTTGTGACATTCTCCATGCTGCTGGCCCATCAAAGGTCCTTCTGATATGCTTCTCCTGTGAAAGCATCCATATATTCTTCACTGCCTAACACAATGTTGGTTTATATGACATAGCATATATTCCATGGTTACCCAGCGTATACATCCCTTGAACAGTTGAGGCGCTGAGAAAGATCCAACCCTTGTACATGATTCATAACACATGAAGATGTCTTCTTTCAGGTGGTGATAACAAGCTTAAATATGAACGATAGCCTTTTTATAATCGGTAGTCATCAGAAAGAGAAGGTATATTCTATGGATCGCAACTTCATTCTGCTCCTTGTATAGCTTACACTAAATACTGATTTCCCTCATAATCCTTTCAAAATAACTTTTTTAATCTTTGTGAATGGTTAATGTCATCCACTCAGAATCAAATAACAGAACATCCAGATGTACCTTTTTGTGCTATGACAGGATCAGGCTTCTGTTCAGTTTCGGATATCTGTATCAAAAATTCCTGCATATTTTACGGTGCTGATTTATTTCATTATTTCATTGTCTTACATAAACAAACTGTGTGTGCTTGGACTTGCATACAGTATCATTGATTTGCTCTGCAGGGCACTGGAGACCTGATGACTGCGCTTCTGCTTGGATGGAGCAATGTAAGTCCTCACATTTCAGTCTTACACCACACACTGTATCTGATTGCTCTTGCATTTCACCCTTGTTTTCTAAAGAAATACCCCAACGACCTCAAGAAGGCAGCAGAACTCTCTGTTTCAAGCTTACAGGTACTGTCTTCGTTCACTGATCTCGTACTTCAATGGAATCCTGGATAACCGGGGTGGTTTTTTGGTTCATTTGTTGCTTTCAGGCAGTTCTGGTGAGGACGCTAGATGACTACAAGAAGGCTGGGCATGATTGCCAGTCAAGCAGCTTGGAGATTCGATTGGTGCAGAGCCAAGATGATATTCGTGACCCGGAAATTAAGTACAGTGCCGAGTTATACACCTGAGTTCATCACATGTGCTATAGCAGCAATTTGTTACACCATAAAGCTCAAAATCTGAGAGCAACAATTTATCCCTTCTGTTGAATTATCATTCAGCAAAAAGATTCAATTTTTGATGCCATGGCCTGCTTATTCCGATCAGTAACAGAGGCCAGGAAGACGACCAGAGCGGTCGAACTACGGGTCAGCAACCAATCCGGCCCAGAGGCGTTGTCTTCGCAATGAAGCACAAATCCAGATAGTATCGAAAGAGGAAGGCCAACAACACGATAAGATATTCCAAAGACAACTGACTGCGCAAGATAGTCGATGGCATGCCGGCCTACCGTGGAGAACAGCCATTGATGCTCGGTTTCTACGTGTAAGATCAAAAATGGCGACTCTCAATAATTTCCAGCTCCTCGCCGCCCATTGCACCGTCTCCGGAAGCCCTACAAGGAGCCCAGCCACCGGCGCCGTCATCAATCTCCGCGGCGGGAAGACTCTGCGGGTGATATTTCGCGGAGTCCCAACCGCCTCCTCGCCGGAGGCGACCAAGAAAGTTACAATTTCTCAAGCTTCTGGACTCAAGAGCGACAGCTACAAAATGCAGATCCCGTTCGAGTTGAAGGAAGGGCAATTCCGCCGCTTCCACAGGCTTTCCTCTGGTTTGAACATGGAATTTATATTCCAGAAGGGCCAGCAAAATGGAAACTTGGAGCAATCCCAGAAATCACCCTTAGTATTTGTCCATGGGAGTTTTCATGCCGCATGGTGTTGGGCTGAGAACTGGTTGCCCTTCTTTTCTGAAAATGGGTTTGATTGCTACGCCCTAAGCTTGCTTGGACAGGTGAGCCGGTATTTCTCTTTCGGTCGCCAAATTGAGATGCTTTTTAGATACAAAACTCAGAAGCCAATACCACCTATTCACGTTCAATTTCGACATCTGCAGCATTCCCCATTGGAATGAATTGGGGGTTAAGTTATGTAGCAGTAGCTGATTCATTCACATTGTTAAATTTGATAATGGGGAGGTTTTCTGTGTCACTGGATTTGGTCGTAATTCTATTCATTTTTGTCTTTCTCAGGGAGAAAGTGATTCTCCAGAGGCTTCAGTTGCGGGCACGCTCCAGGTAATTTTTCTTTATGTAATGTTCTAAAAAAATCATTCTTGCATGCACAATGAATCCTGACAACTATAAACATGTGCAGTAGACACATGCAGCTGACGTTGCTAACTTCATTGAAAAGGAGATTAAGTTTCCACCAGTGTTGTTCGGGCATTCTTTTGGTGGCCTGATTGTTCAGTACTACCTTTCAAATCTCCGGCACAACTATGAAGGTGAGTAGCTACATAACGCAGGTTCTAATGCATGGTTTTAAAATGGAGAGGTCTTAGTAAATTGGTAGTACAGAACGCATATGGCTCACCCTGCTTTTCTGGTCAAAGGGAAATTCCTTTTTTTTTTTTTTTTGGTTTTTTGCTTGTTGAGGTCTGAAACATAAAAATAAGTTGCTTAGAGCGGAACAGAACGTCATACCAGTATCCCTGGTTAAGCATTCCTTCTTTACTCTGGCTGATGTATACCTCTTCTCATTAACATCATGCTATCGTGCTGAACTTCAGACAAGGGAAGCATTTGCTCACACCCACGTCTTGCTGGAGGTGTTCTTGTTTGCTCTGTACCTCCTTCAGGGAATAGGTGACTCCCATTCTATCAGACTGTTTTGTTTCAACTTTTCTTGCAGAAATTTAACTTGCGTTTTTTCCCCATGTCAAATAGTGGTCTTGTTTGGCGATACTTGTTTTCTAAACCTATTGCTGCATTCAAGGTACTTGCAGTCTATCCGAACCAGTAAAGCAGTCAGCTTGTTCTTCTTCATTTAACAGTTTTGAAACAAATGCAAAGCAGGTAACCCGCAGCTTGGCAGCCAAAGCTTTCCAAACGTCCCTACCCCTTTGCAAGGAGACCTTTTTCTCATCAGCTATGGAGGATCATCTCGTGGTTCGGTTAGTACACAATTACTTTAGAGGGGTTTTTATATATCAATAGTGCTCCTGGCTTCGATGAAAATGTTTGGCTATATTCTTGCATTATGCCTACATGCTTTCAAGGGGAAACAAGAATCCGCTCATAGTTTGTGCATAATTGGCATATTTTGGTATAAAGATTGTTATTTTCCTGAGCCAATCAGCTGGGAACTCTGTTCCAGGTACCAAAAGCTCATGACAGAGAGTTCAAGGATGCCATTGTTTGACCTTCGGAAGCTCAACACCTCCCTCCCAGTTCCTGCCATGAAAGATCCATGTGTCAAAATCCTTGTAGTGGGGGCGGAAAACGACTTCATAGTGGTAAGTGAACTCCTGTTTCATCCTCAATGAACACTCTCAGCAATGGATGTTGTGCAGGACGCGGAGGGTCTCCAGGAAACTGCCAGGTTCTACAATGTATCACCTCTCTGCATTGAAGGTGTAGCTCATGACATAATGCTGGACTGCTCGTGGGCGCGAGGGGCAGAAGCGATCCTCTCCTGGCTTCACTCTTTGAGCACTGAGTAAACAAGCCCATCGGAGATTATCTCAGGCAACTTTGAAAAAAAAAATGCTTCTTTTGTTTTTAGGACAACAGAGACGACCCAACTGTGTAATAAATGGATCGGGCAAACTGGGGCAGTTGCCAGTTATGAGCTCTAGGGTTCCATGGGTTTCAGGGAGCTGTCTTTTTTAGCGCCGCAGCGATCGCCTTCCACGAAGAAGATGAAGGCGATGTCTGTCTTCTTGATTCCGGCATTGTTTTGTCACAACTCCCAAACCGCAGCATCAGTGACACCAAATCGCAAAAAAAAGGGGTTTCAGTGAGCAGCAAAAGGATGGGTAGCTTTCTTCACAGTAATTCGCTTTTACCGTGAACGATCCACCTGCCGTTGATGCTGTCTGTCACACCAAGATTTTACCATTTCCGGTCGACGCTCATTGACTGGCGATGCGCGAAGATGGCGGCAGTGCCATTGCGCCTGGGCCACTCCCAATGCAATGTCACAGCGCTGTCAAAACTTTGTCTAGTTATTTTTGAGGATGGGTTGTCCGTATTCGTGTCGGAATTCACGTGTGTGGTGTCGTGTCTCTGTTGCAAAACTCAGATCTGTCGTCGGAGATGACCGGATTCACGTCACTGATGCCTGACGCGCCGTCGGAGTTGAATAATCAACCTGACCGAACAGTGGGGCCCGGGTGGTAAGGCCAGTTCATTAAAATAGCGTGTATTTAAATTAATGTATATGTATATAATTAAAAATTGTTTAATGTATACATTTTAAAAATATATTGAAAATACTATCATTTTTTAAAATTAACTACCTATTATTTTTTATATGATATTGTTCTTTTATTACACTTAATTATCACGATTTTATGATATATTTTTTTGAAAAAAAATACTTTATATAAGATTAATGAAATATCTATTTAATAACATTTACTTATTCATATGTAACTAATGTGGGATACCGTCTAAGGTTTCTTATCTTAAGCACTCAAGGTACTCACTGAATGTCCTCATCTTACCATTGGCACGAACATAAATTTTACTCTAATACTAAATGTAATGATTCAAACTTTTTTTGCACAATATTGTTCGTTTCGAAAACTCAACTCTCATGTATACGTGAAATAAAAATCTAGTAAATAGTACTCTGAGATATACTATGCAAATACTTCATAAATATTAGAAAACATGTTTATCATGATAAGTTTGAACAATTAATATTAGACTTAACTTATGATTTAAAGATTTGGATCATTATGAATTATCAATAATTGAAAAATATCGACTATTATATAAATGGATAAATATGGTGATGTGACATGTTAGATGAGAGGGAGAGAATTGGGTATTTATGTGACACCTGATAAGTATCGCAATCACATGTTATTCATGTCAATGAAATTTATGTAGACCATCCAATTTCTCTTTGAATTTAAAAATGACATCTACTTATTTGGAAGCATAAATAAATATATTAAATTCGATCTGAATCGATGATACATTCTTACTATATATTTTGATATTTTTTTTAAAAAAAAGGCTTATATTTTATGTAATAATTCATTTAATTAGGGATTTATTGTTATTTGGAGCAAAAGGCGCGTACAATGACTGGCTGGAGTGATATTGGAGGCAACAACAATCAGGGTCATCGGCGTCCGTACAATCGTAACCTAGAGCTTGACGACTTCCGGGATGACGACGGGATACTTGTGGATGCAGTCGCTCCAGGGGCCGTCGACGGGGGGTTCGATGACGCGGTTGCATCTCAGGACGGCGCTGTTGCACTTGAAGCCGCCGCCGAACCCGATTTGCCAGATCCTGTCACCCTTCTTCATCCTCCCTTTCGCCTCGACGTAGGCAAGCGCGTACCAGACGGAGGAGGAGGACGTGTTGCCGAACCGGTGGAGCATCATGCGCGACGGCTCCACGTGCTCCGGCGTGAGGCGGAGCTTCTTCTCTATCTCATCGATCACGGCCCGGCCGCCGGCGTGGATCAGGAAATGGTCGAATGCCTGCTTGAAGTCCGGGATGTACGGTCTCCACTTCGGATTGATTATCTTCCTTCCTATTAATGTCAACACAAACAAGAGCTGCTCCGACGCAGGCAGAACCAGCGGCCCCACTGTCGCGATGTTGGTTTTCAATGCTTTCCCTGCAACATGCATCACCTGCCTTGACAGGTTTACCCCAACTTGGCCTTCTGAGTCCTCCTCCTGAAACAGGCATCTGTAACACGCATCGTCTGCACCTGTTAATCCAACGAAGTTCAATCCATTAGTAGGTATAACGACGATATGGGCTTGTTTTCTTGATATATGGGGTACCTTTATGGGTTCGGACGATGTGGAGGAGCTGGTATTTGGCACGGTGGCGATCGCGGAGCTTGTTGGAGAGGAGCATGGCGGCGCCGCCGACGCGAAATAAGCAGTTGGCGAGAAGCATGGGTCGGAATGTGCCCATGTAGTTATTGGGAGTGACGATTTCCGTACTCACGACCAGAGCATACGAATTGGGATGCGCTTGAAGGCAGTCACGAGCCAGGTCAAAGGAGATCACGCCGGCGCTACACCCCATCCCTGAAAGGTTGAAGCTTTTGATATTACTCCTGAGCTTGAACTTATTCACGATCATGGCGGAAAGTGACGGCGTCGGGGAAAACAGGCTGCAATTCACCACCAGAATGTCGATGTCCCTGGGCTTAAGCCCCGTCTTCTTCAACAGATCATCGATGCAGGTGAACATCACCAGTTCGGCCTCCTCTCGGGCATTCTCCATCGTTGGCTTTGGGGGAATGTAATGAACCGCCGGCGGCAAAAACGTTTCGTCCCCGAGTCCCGATCTTTCCAGAATCTTCTTCATGAAATCGACGCTCTCCGGGCTATCCTTAAAAGTATAGTGCGCATGCTCTATGAACGCCGCGAAAGGCGCCCGGAAGCTGATCGGTGGCTTGAAACAAGCGTAATCCACCACATAAATAGACCGCGGCCTGGAAAGGAAATACACAGTAGCCACGAAGACAACAGCGAAAACAGAGCACAGAACATGAGTGGACTCGAAGTCCAGAGACTCCCAGACTCCAATTATCTCCGCCGCGCCGAGGCTGTGGAGCCTCACGCCGGCGGCAGCCACCATCGCCACCAGCGTGAGGACGATGAAGTTATCGACCAGACTCTGGTAACATGCCCTGAGGTACTTATGCTCCATTATCCCCGAGGCGGGCGGCATTCTCTTCTCCTCCTTCCTGGCGAGATGCAGCACCGGAGGAGGAAGGAGATTTAAAGACGGAAACTCAGGACAGCATCCTGGCGCATTGAATGCCGATGGGGCGAGACTTCAAATCCCATCCACACAGCATTCAGCTGGTTTAAAGACTGAAACTCAGAAGCTGAAGCACAACGCGCGTCCAGACAGCAAGGGCTCCATCGAAGACATTATTACCAAGCCCAATAGAACACAAACAACGACAGAGATTTGGAAATTTCATTATGTTCAAATGTGAAAAAACTGAACAATTTAATCGCATGAATAATGTAATGAATTAGACATTATTACTATTAACACAAACAATGAAAATATTGAAAAGTAAAGTGATATGATTAACTATATATGATATTATGAATCATTAGTAATAATTTGAACTTAATACTTTTAAATATAATATATGTTTTTTTATGTACTTAGTATTTATGCACGTACTTTTGAGACATAATTATATATCTTAATTAATATTTTTAAATCATGACTTCAACTGGGGTTTAGATCTAACTCAATTTAAACTCATTATTAAATAGAAAATTGAATTCAGTATATTTAAACAATAATTTTTATTGAACATGCTTTAATTCATTATAAAAGGGTTCAATTCAAATCCATGATTAAAATGAAGAGTAGGTTCAATCCAACACATTTTTAAAACCTAGACTTGGAAATTTACCCTAAAAAATATGTTTGATATATTTTATCTAAATTTCTACTCAAATACAAATTTGGTATCCAAATATGAACATTTACCCCTCAAAAGTTCTTAAATTACACACTCACCCCCCCCCCCCCCCCAAATGTCCATTCAGTAGTGCTGCAACCCCAACTAGAGTATATTCAATTTTATATTAATAAACATTATTTTTAAAAAAAATAATAAATGCTGCACTTGGAAAGAATAACAAGACAAAACTCTTTTTATAAAGTTAATAATTACTACTCCATTATTTATTTTCAATTATAATTGCAACTTGTACAAGGCTGACATGGCAGAGAAAAGAAAAGAAAAAACTTACTACAAAGCTGCCCACCAATTTATACCTATTTTACATTTTAGTCCCTGTACTATAGGTGTACAATAGTACCAAACTCCAAACATGAATCAAATTTAATCAATAGTTTTGGTTCCATTCTTTAAAATTTGGATCCCGAAACTCTGGTTTTTTATCCGAAAATCTATAAAAGTTACATTCTAAACACATGAATCTAAAAAATATTTTTTTTCATTCCGAATTCTAAGTCTTATTCTAATATTTTTTTCATTAATGCATTTTTTCTTCACTATTTCAATTAATTTCTTTAATTTTTTTTTTCCTAAGGTTTCAAATTGTTAGAGTTTGAATGTATTGTATGGAAAACATTCATGCTTCCATTCTTTTATAACATTGATTCATTATATTAAAGAAGATTAGACCTAAAGTGATTAATTGTGATCTATAATTTATTACGTATAACCCTAATTCACTTTCAAATTCTCGATTGTTATAATATGTGGGTCGTCTGCTAGGCGCAGGAGCGAGCCAGAGGCGGAAAGGGCGATGGGACCGGAAAGGCGGGGAGAGTACATGTGCCTCAGTGGGGAGTGCTGCTGCTGCTGCTCATCATGTGAAAACTTTGATCCAGTTAGCATCGTTGTCATGGGCCATGGGTTCAATCCAATTTGGAGTTGCTGTTCTACTGTCTGTTCACCACAGGGAGGCGGCTATGGCGATCGGTCTTAATAGGGGCATTCTGTACAGGGATTCTCCTGTGCAGCAACTCTTGAGGTTCCCCGACCGACACTTGTCTGCTGCAAGGGGATTGACGTGGATTCCATCTTATAAAGAAGAGAAGCTTGCTGCATTTTGATACTCCTTCCTCCAACTCAACAACTCTCCCCTCCCCAGCTTCTTCTGTCTACTTGGGAGGAACCACTCCGATGATTCCTTCTTACGGCTCCGCTGCGGGAACCGGAGCACGCACGTTTTCGCCTGATAGCTCACTATTCCCTGGTATCGGCACTTCCATTCCTTCCTCAAACAGATGCCCCTATTAGTCTTAACAGATGAACAGTGCTTTACTTTCCTTTTCGCTGTGTGAAGTTTTTGAGTATGGTCTGAGAGAGGAGCAGGGGCGGCGGAGTAGCTGCACAAACAGGCGGCTGAGCGAGGAGCAGGCCAACCTGCTGGAACGCTACTTCCTCGAGGACCCAACACTGGAGACAGACAGAAAAGAGAGGTACGCACAGGAACTAGGATTACACCCCCGCCAGGTGGCAGTTTGGTTCCAGAACCGGAGGGTTCGATGCCGGAACAAGAAACTGGAGGAGGAGTTCGCCAACCTCCGCGTCCGGCATGAAACCACCGTCGTAGAGAAATGCCGCCTGGAAATGCAGGTTCCCGTAGGAAAAAAAAATACCTTTTTTTTTCTGAAAGAAAAAGAAAACCAGAACTGCAAATCATACTGACGACTTCTTTACAACTCCGGGTACAGATCCTAATGCTGAGGGAGCAACTGCGTGAAGCTGAAAATGAGATCCAAAAGCTTTCAGCATGCGCCCCATCTCCTCCTCCAATGGAGGAGCTTCGTCTTCTTCAAAGGGGATTTGAGTTTGATGACCATGCTACCCCTGCGGTCGCCTGGGATTCACTGTACTGCTTGTAGCTTTTGATGTGCAAATTATTCTTTTCAGTTTTGATGAGCAAGGGTTGTGTTTAATTTACCAGCGAAATTTGAATTAAATATATTTGATCTAATTTTAATACATACAATTAATTAATCATCTAATCATATCAACTTGAATTATTAAAATATATTGATTTTTCGTATTTAAATTCATTGGTAATTTATAAATTATACTTTATCTATTGGTTGTAATAATAAATATTCAAATTATTCGAATCATTTATCATTCATTCGATTCAAAATAAATGACATATTTTCGTGTTTTATACATTATTTTATAAATATATTACGAGATGTGCGTTTATTTTTAATTTGCATAAAAATAAATGATTAGGTAGAACTTAGATGTATTTGATAAAAAAAATATAATTTAAAAAACGATTAATTATATATATTTATATAATGTTTTATAATTAAATTATTAACAATATGATGATAACAATAATATTATACACATAAAGCTGGAGAAAAACCTTTTTGTATCAATAAAATTAATATTATCTTTATAATTATAAAAATTATATAATAAATAAGTTAGTTTTTTTTACCATAATTATTATGGAATAGGAAAAAAATTTTATGCAATATAATATTCATTTTTATTATTGAGTATCCGTACATTCACCAGGTACACCGGAGGCCCGAACCGAACCCGGTTTTCGCCGGCAATGTACTGGTGTTTGGTCCTTCCAAGAGGCGCTTTTTCAAGAAGTGCGGTTTTCCGGCATACCCCAAAACCCGAACCTTCGGCGTTATCCGTTTGTTGTTTGGGGGTTAAATGGGAGTTGGGGGTTCATTGATTGCGTTCAAAAACAGATATTTCCAAGTTTGATTGGCAGTTCTCCTCCGGCTCCACCTCATCGTCCGTTCTCATCAGGTTAGGTCAGTTTCAGGCCCCCTTCGATTGTACTTTCTCCCCGTTGATTTGGTCCTTGGACCTCTTTTTCATTTACTTTACCTTTTCTTTTTGAGCAGAGCTTGGGTCTTTTCGTGTTTTGTCAAGTAGCGAGTCTTGTGTATTCACTGTTCTCTGCGAATGAATTCTCCGCTTCTGTGTTTTTACTGGGTTTCACTATTTTAGGAACGAGGGTGATTGCGAATGGAAACTGGAAAAACAAGCGTGCCCGCTAAATCATCTAAACCTCCATCATCACCGCCGGTTAGTGTAATTAAAATCATTTCTCCGGTGAAGTTGAATGTGGTCGGGGTACAATTGTACTTGATGAAAAGAATGTGCATCTGTATTTGCCTCACAGGAGCCGTCGGTGGCGCCCAAGACAACTGCATTTCCCGATTTGCTGAACTCTTCTCAGGTTATTCGCGTTCTTGTATTTCCTTTCTGTATGTTGCAGTTAGTTTTTTTTAGTCTTCTTTTTCTTCATGAAAGTATCACACAGTGACACCATTATTACGCACTAGTAGACTTCCAGTGATGCGGAGCCCGGAGGCACAGCAGTTTCCGTTCTGGCTGAAAACCTTGATCCTGGAATGAACTCGGGGATTCTTCTCTTGGGTCGGAAGATATGGAGGAGCAGGCAAAACCTCCTCAATCTACTGTTGTTCAATCCAGCACTCCAACTGTGAATCCGCAGGTATGTTGTGCGGATTGATTTAGCTTCAGTTTCTGATACGCTGTTCAGGCACCTCAGTTTCTCAACGTAAAGAGGGTGTATTGAACGCAAGCACGTCCTTGTATATGCGGCATTGCAGGATGATCGTGAACTGAAACGGCAAAGGAGAAAGCAATCTAACCGTGAGTCTGCTCGGAGATCAAGGCTAAAGAAGCAGGTAACTGAGGATGTTACAGTTAATTACCAATGGTGATGGTTTTTCCATGGTCTGTGCTTGCAAACTTGACTAGTTGCACAGCAAGCCTAGAATTTTTGCGGAGAATCGATGACCCTCTTGGTCATTTATCTGTTTAACAATTCCAGGCGGAGTGTGAAGAGCTACAGCAAACAGTGGATGCATTAACTAACGAGAATTGCATGCTCCAAGATGAGCTGCGGTCGCTGTGGAAAGAGTGCGAGAAACTCGAATCTGAGAACACCTTTTTGAAGGTCAAGCTTAACCAGATACCTCCGTCTTCTTCTGTTGTGCTCCATAGCCTGATGGCACTGCGTATGAAACAGGAGGAGCTGACAAGGATTTCCCCCCGGGAAGCGGTTTCTGATTCAGACAACAGCCGCTCCCCTTCACCAGCCAATGAAAGTAACTGACTTTGAAGAAGCAACTTGTTAGGAGAGCACGTCCTCTTGATTGTGGAGCAATGTTTCAAGGAAATTGGCGTTTTCCACAACGAGAGTCTTGAACCGCCTTTTTGGTGCCAAGCAGCAGCGTGAACTAGAGATACATAGCCAACAAGCAGGCATTTTCCTGAGCTGTAAATGATCCAGGAACTTGAGTAGTATGGTAACAATGTTGTCTTGTTTTGACCGAGAGATGGGTAAAAGTTTGATCTTTTGAACATCTGGGATCCGATTCGGTATCGCCATTGGACATCAAAGCAGCAGGCCTTCCATGACAACAAAGCGGCATTTCAGCTTGGCGTTTCACTACTTTGGAACCCTCTGATCTGCACTTCCCTCAGCAAACAGTTAGCCTGAAAATCAGTAAATTCGTTGGGCTCAGCCCCGCCGCCTGACGGCCCCCATCGTCTCCGTGATCTTCGTGTACAGTTCATATGTTTCTATTCCTCTCACAAGCATATACCGCCTCTCAGCTCCTGGGAGAATCCGCCGGTAGAATGCTGACACGCCGGCGCATAACCATATACCTGAAAATCTCAAAGAAGCCCATAATCCACCCCTGGTATCTCAGGAAAGCAGAAAGCCCCCCTGCAAACTCTGGGAGATTAAGTTAATGGTTCTGCGGATCAGGCTGAAGATTTTGCAAACAGGGGAATCGTCGCCGATCAACCCCCAGGTCACTGATCGAAGAATCCCAGACCTCCAACTGGGGGATTGATAAGTACATGATTATTTTCCAGTTGAAAAATCTCACCGGAATTGTTAGCGACAGGGCTAGGACATCTTCTAAGATCAAGAACAGATTTTGGAAGCAAGTTCCCAACGGCGGCGGAGCAACCGTGGTGGTAACTGGAGAACTCAAGCTCCCGCTCTATGCCGCTATGATGTATGTTTTACAAATGGGCATTTTCATTTCGACGTGGAATTTTAATCTCGGAGAACAGACGCCATTGGAGCAGAGATTCTCTTAGTAAAGCTCTAATCTTTTGACTGCCACGGACACATATTAGAAGCTTGCCGACGAAGGATCGCAAAGGAGACGACGCTTTTTCCCTTCCGATCGTCTCCATCATTCCCTCTCTATGGGCTGGATTGGATTTACACCCGTGGTCCAATTTGGGGAGCCCAACAATACTGGCCTCGGCCCAATCCCAAAACAACTCATTTATATAAATAAATGGAGAGTTGACCGTACGATCCAAATACAGAAATATTGACAAAAACAGGGTTTGAAAAAAAAAAATCTTTAGACAAACACGGGTTTGACTTGTTCTCCACTAAGACAAGGATGACGTGGATTTGCCACGTGTAATTAATCATGAGTTTGAAAAATAATCCTTACACAACCCTATTTTTCAAACCGACTTTGATGGAATAGACCCTAAAATAAAAAAAATATTAATTAATGCGTTTTCATATATCATTCTAATTTCGGAAGATTCAAACGAGCACATTAAAAGTATATTGTTTTATATTATCAAACGAAATAATTTTACACTTCAAAATTTAAAATTGATTTGATTTTATATAATTTCAAATTACATGATAGCCCAATATTAAAATAAAAAATATCAAAGATAATTATTTTTATTATTCAAAATATCACATCAATTAGAGGCTTATCTATTGATTAGACCGCCAAATTGGCTGCATTCGTCTGGTCAAATGATCCTCATCAAATTCCTATTTAATAAATAGGAATAATAATTTAGAAAACGCGGATTGAAATTGTCTGCTTTAAGCGTTGCCGTCGTGGAGATGATGGTGAGGGTTGCTCGAGTGACTGGGTGTCATTCAAAAGGGACGGCTGGAGTTTCTGCTTTCTACGCCCTCTGCTACTTGCTTGATGGCCACCCACATCATCGTCGTTTCCCATCAAAAGTAGATTGCTGTGCTCTCAAGTTATTATCCCCACTTGTTCCATTCATGACCGTCGTGGATTGCTGGCAACAAAAGAAACGTATTTGCTTCTGAAGTGGGAGCCAAAACTTGCATTTCCTCATCGGAAATACTGTGTTTGTGTTGTTTCTCTTTGGATGGTTGGACTTGCCGCCTTGATCAGATATATGTTCCCGTTTGTTGGAAACCTCCGGTGAACGACGGAAACTCTTATTGAGTGACAAAGAGAGGTACCCAGTTTGTTCTTGTTCGTTTGCTATGCTTTTATTGACAGGGTTTGTCTGCCTTATTAGAAAAAGGGGTAAGTAGCCAGAGCTAAATCACTTGCAGTTCATTTGACCGGCTGTTGATTCTGAACATGTGGTGCAGAATGATCGACCCTGTTCGTTGTGAATATGGTTTATGGATGGTTTGGATAAGAGTTTGTTTTTTATGTTGTGCTATGAAGTTTAGGATACGACTTAGAAAAAAATTACATGATGTTTTCTCTTGCAGGAAGCACAAAGCTTATAGGAACTCAATTTTTTCATGGGAAATGATGTTGCAGCTGTAGATGGACTCATATCACATCAAGCTATTAAGGTATCAACACCATTTTTCAACTCCGGATTATCCTCCTCCACTTTGCATAATGATGTTGCTGCTTCACACTCTTCTTCAATTTCTTGAAACCTTCTCATTCTAATGATTCAGTTCCTTCTTTTCACAATGAATGTTCAGATTATGGTTGTAACTATTATGTGAAAAAGTGAATCTTATCTATCTGATTGTGGGTTGGTTAATCAACTGAAGTTCTTTTAGGTATGTTTATTTATGACCGCAGCTGTGTATACAGGTGCATGCTCAATTGTGTTCAGAGCTTGGGAAATTAATTGACAAAGTTTCAAGAATTTTTTCAAAAGTTGAAGCGGTTCGCCCAGGATGTGCATCTGGGATAGAGGCACTATGTCTGTTGAACAATGGAATTGTCAAAGCCAAGTCCCTGTTGCAGCAGTGCAGTGATTCAAGCGTGCTCTATCTGGTAGCTATATTATTTAGTGTATATATTTTTGGGTTTAGACTCGTTATGGAGCTGTTGTCACACTGGATTGTCTTGAAACTTTTTCAGGCACTCACCGGAGATGCCGTTCTATCCAGATGCAGAAGGTCCAAGAATTTGTGGGAGCAGAGTCTGAGCCAAATTCAGAATATGGTCCCCGCATGCTTGCTACAGAGGTAAGCCACCAGGGTCCAAGTGAACAGAAAATAGGGAATAAGATGACTAGGAAAACAAACATTTTTTTTTGTTTCCTAATGATACATGGTTTGCCAGATTTGTGGGATTATTGCTGATCTAAAGGGTGCCACATTTTGTTTGGATGCCCGAGAGGCAGAAGCTGGCCGGGTTCTTCATGATTTGCTCTGCAGATATGGTTCTTCTGTGGATTTTCTTGAGGATTATGCACTCTCCGCCATTAGCACTATTTCCACCATGTTGCAGCTTTCCACGAAGAAGGCTCTTCTCATTGAAAAAAGATCAATCAGAAAGTTATTGGATAAAGTTGATGAAGGTAATAAAAGTAAGAGGAACATCCTCCTGTTCTTCCTAAATCTTTTAAAAGCCTATGAAAGGACACTATCAAGTGAGCCAAGGGACAGTGGTGCATCAGGTGATGCTGTTCCTTCAAAATGCAGAAGCCGTATCTGTTCAACTAGTGAGACAGAACTCTCTGAGACGTATAGTTCATGTGAAGATCAGAGTAACATGACAACGGAGCCTCTGCAAACCGGTGAATCCATATGCTCTTCCTCTTCAAGGTGTGATCCTGCTCTCATGTCGTCAGACCGAGCATGTGAAGGCAAGTGGATCGAAAAGTGGCTGCATAGAGAGGATAACATCTACCTGTCTGAGTTGAATACGGATATGGAGAAACTAATCTTGAAATGCTCCTCCCCAGGTTATCTTGCTAATAGAGACCTGAATGTTGAAGATGCATCAGCTAAATCGATGAATCATGCATCAAGTCTTGGCAGTTCCATGAATGATCTGATTCTTCCTCTGGATTTGAGTAACACTTCAACAGAATCTGGTCATGGTTTTGGTCTGCCTACTGATAAGATACGCAGCGGTGTAAACTCATCTCACAGACTATGCACAGACTTCGTTTTGAGCTTCCATAGGCTTTCTTGGGATTCACGGTGTAGAGCAATCAAAGATGCCAAGATACTTGTTATGGACAACAGCCAATCCTTGTCTGAGATTCTATTAACAAATTTAGTTGGGGTTGTGATCAGATTCTTGAAGGATGCTTGGATGTTCCTCGACATGGAAGCACAGAAGACAGGATGTCTCTTGCTTCTCGAGATTGTGCAGAAATACAACAGGGAGGAGATACCAGCATACATGACAGAAGATGGGTATGGTCTGCTGGCATCGTTCCTGGATACAGATGTCTCTGCACAAGCTCTCACCATACTGGAGGCATTGTCCTCCCGCCAAGAGTGCTGCCCTGACATCGCAAAATCTGGTGCTCTTGCCGGAATCTCCGCTGTACTTGATGGCAAGATTCAGGATTTGCTCTCACCTTCCTTGAATACACTGATGAATGTGTCTTCCACCATCGATTTTTCTCCTTACATTTCCCTCCCGGAGCTGACCCAGAAGCTGATCCGCCTTCTGGAAGATACTACCACACTAACAGTTCCATGCATGGCCATTTTGAGTAATCTGTCCAAAACAGCAGACGGGCGGAAGTCGATCGCTGAAACGGAGGGGTGCATCGCGTCTGTTACAAACTATCTGGAACAAGAGGATCAGGAGCTCCAGGAACATGCTGTTTCTATACTTGTCTCACTGTGCTCAAATGGGGCAGACTACTGCGCCATTGTCATGGAGGAAGGCGTCATCCCAGGGCTCGTCGGCGTCTCCTCCACCGGGAACACCAGAGCCATAGCCATGGCGGTGGAGCTTCTCAGGATCTTGAAAAATGAATTCAGCCCCACCGGAGAAAGGGTTGCAAGAGACGCCATCATTGAATCAAACAAACCATGCAACGTGACCACTCCTTGGAGCAGCCGGGGTGTGTGGAGTAAAATTTTGTGCAGACCAAGCGTCAATAGTGTAAAGAAGAAATGGTAGCTTAAGAAATGGTTTTTTTTTCTATTTAGCACATCTCCAGACTTGCTGGAGTAGCTCAGTTGGTTAGAGCGTGTGGCTGTTAACCACAAGGTCGAAGGTTCAAGCCCTTCCTCTAGCGGGGGCATCTTTTTGTGATAATCACAATAATGATTCCTTTTAATGTTATTTTCACTATTTTCAAATATTGGGAAAATTGTTCATCATTATTATAAATTGATCACAAATATTTGATTTCCACTTTATTAGTATTCATCAATTTTATATAAATAATACTCATTAGCAAGTTATTTAAAAAATTGGTAAAATTAGTCCTCAATTAATCATATCTAGTTTTTCAATAATTGTAGATTAATTATACACTTAAAAACAAATTATGCCAAGTACATGGTAAACTTTGAGAATTAATAATATAGATACATCAAATTTTAGATGATTGATTTTGTCAATGATGACCAATTACATAAATTATATTAAAAAAATTAGGACTAATTTGTCATCATATTAAATATTGGGGTTTTTTCTGTAATTTTATTATTTATTTATTTATTTATTTATTTATTCATTAAAAAATTGGAATAAATTTATTTAATTGGTCAAAAATTGGGTTGTTGAAATTGAAAAAAAAAAGGCTATCAGGCAGCGGTTACTTGTCCGAAGGGGCAAGACATTGCCTGCTTCGACTCTTCACATTTAATTTAATGGAATTCCTTAATTAATTAATGGTTCGAACCCCCGTCACATCCATATTTTAAAATAATATTATTCATAATTTTTCTTGTATAAATGATCTTTTTTTCTAAATCTTATCTTCATTTAATTTTTAGCTCATAAGTCGTTTGGTAGTCGATTTTAAATGATTTTAATAAACGATGTTGTTTAGTAGATGATTTTAACAAGATTTTTGCTTTAATAAATAATTTTATATAAGATGAAAGAAAAATAAGATATGGGATTATTTTATTTAAAGAATGGTGTTATATTTTGTTTTGGACAATAATATTTCTAAAATAATTATGTAATTACCTTCAATAGCTTTTTATATTACTTTAATTATAATTTACATTCTAACAAATTTCTTCTCTTTTATCATTAAATATATTTTTAATACATATCAATCAAATATATTTTTTTAAATAAATAACACTTAAACATACACTTAATGAAATTTTAGCGTACTTAATCCATCTTTAAATACATTTACTGATTACCCGCTTGGGTTATTAAATGGTAAAACACATCCTAAAATATGTTTAAGAAAAGTCGCGGTCAAAACTCCGGGAAATATCTTCCACAAAAAATCCCCCCTACAAACCGCCTCAAAATATCTATAAATAAATGCTTCGTGTAATCACGTGCTCATTTGGATTCAATGGATCCGAATAAAGAAATAAATGAACATTAATTTTAAAAAATATATTTATTATTTTTAATTTTCTTCTTTTGTGGAGTGGCGGGGACGCCAGGGCATTGCTTTACTTTGCACTCACGAAACTTTAAATGCCACTCACCGCCTCCACAAGTCAAAGACCCGCCTTTTTCCTTTCAAATATAATATCTCAATAATCAATTTCCCTTTATTTATTTCTTTTTTTTAAACAAAAATAATTTGAAAATTATTGATATATACATATATATATACAGTGTAATTAAAATAATTATAATAAATGGTAGAAGTTTTTGAAAGAAAAGTCTAATATTATATTTTGCCATTGTATTATTAATTAAATCGAATTAACATCAATTTTTTATTTTGATTAAGAAATTATTTACATACATAATCTTTATTAATAAATATCAATACTTATTAAATATGTAAATAATATGATATAATGATATCTTCTAAACCGTGATAATACACAATATTCCTAACATATTATTTTGAAACTCGTTTCAAACCGATTGTGTTGGTGCATGAAAGGATGATAGTCCGATTTGATCAAGATTCGATTCTATTTTTGAAATTCAGGATTTGATCCGATTTAATTCAAATTTATGATTTTTTAGATTCGGATACAATACTTTTTTACACAAAATTAAAAAATTTTGAAATTTAGATATTTTTTTTAAAACAATGGTTCAAACTTGAATTAATTGATTATATTAAAAAAATTAATTGAGGAGGGGAAAAAAGGAATTTGTTGATGGGCCAAAGGAGACTTGTTGGGAAAGAAAACGCAGAAAAGCAAAAAAGGGTAGGTGGAATTTGGCTTGCCGTAGGCAGCCCACCCCATCGGCGGGGCGCCATCAGCGAAAGATGGGGTTTTTTTGGGGGTCCATGAGGAGGAAACCAACAATCGAGAAACAGCTCACGCCTCCTCCTCCTCTTCTCGTGCATTCCCGTCGCTTGCTTTCATTGATGTTATCGATTTCCGTGTCAAGCAAGCATCATCGTCACCACCCAATTCCCCCATTTACTTCCAGTGGGCGATAAAATCTCTTTTGCGATTCGTTTGGTCACTTGATGGACCCATTCCTCCTCGCCTTGTGATTTACCCTTCTCCTTCTCTCTCCCCTTCATCTCTGTGTTCCCCTTTGTGTTGGTTTTCTTAGACATGGGGCAAGAGGCTGTGGTGGTGGCGGGTGTCAACATGAGGTTGAAGCCTTCCAGGCTGGGGGCTCCTCCCCCGACTTCCTTGGCGCCGGGGTTCAGGTTCCATCCCACTGATGAGGAGTTGGTCAGATATTATTTGAGGAGGAAAGCTTGTGGTAAACCCTTTAGGTTCCAAGCTGTCGCTGAGATTGATGTGTACAAATCTGAGCCTTGGGAGCTTGCCGGTATCTTGATTCATTCATGGATCTCATTCGAATGAATTTTTTTTTCTGCAAGATGTGCTTTTGCTTTTTCATGGGTATTGTGGTGTGGTTGGTATGCACGGAAAGCTGTGGCCTTTTCTTGCTTCTTCATGTGTTTATGTGTTCTGGTCTTAACCCGACTTAGGTTCACATTCTTGTATTCAAGATTGGATTTTTACACCCGAAGAGTTTGAGTAGAATTTTGGGTTCAAATTTGAATTGATCTGAATAATTATGTTGACGATGACGAAACCATTGTTGGATAAGATTCGAGAAAGAAGCAAAAAACTAAAATTTGGGGACAGATCTGGAGTAGCAGAACAATGGCCCTTAATTGGTTGTATTAGTTGACTGATGGGGCGCAGGGGGTCATGAGAGCTTTCACTTTGATTTATGTGATGCTCCTCTATGTCTGGCTTACCCTTGTGTTTTAAAGCTCCTATTTTTATTTGGTATGCTCTATAACGGTCCCTTCTCTATGTTAATTTGTTCTGTTCTTCTGTGTTTGTCTTTTGGTTAGACTATTCATCTCTGAAGAGCAGAGATCTGGAGTGGTATTTTTTCAGTCCTGTGGATAGGAAGTATGGTAATGGGTCTCGTCTGAACCGGGCCACCGGAAAAGGATACTGGAAAGCAACCGGTAAAGATCGAGCTGTGCGCCATAGGAACCAGAACATAGGGATGAAAAAAACTCTTGTTTTCCACAGTGGACGAGCACCAGATGGCAAGCGAACCAATTGGGTTATGCATGAGTACAGACTTTGTGATTCTGAGTTGGAAAGGGCAGGAGTAGCACAGGTGAGACTGCAGTTTCATCCGCAGTTCAGTGTTTCTTTCTGCTGTTTATAATGAAACCTGAAGAACGTTTTCCCTTTTCTTTTGCGGAAAAGGATGCGTTCGTCCTATGTCGAATTTTCCAAAAAAGTGGTCTTGGGCCTCCCAATGGAGACAGGTATGCCCCTTTTGTGGAAGAAGAGTGGGATGATGAGGCTCTCATGGTTCCCAATGGTGATGCTGAGGATGACATGGCTAATGGGGATGATGCCCTGCCCGACGCCCCTGGTGTCGAGCTGGTACGGTTCCCTCTTTCTCTGCAGAGCTTCGTCTAGACTTGTCTGATATTCATTGAAGCAGAACCAGTTCGGAGAGACCTTTAATCTTTGTTTCTGTAATGTTCACTCGTGTACTGTAGCAGGAGGATCAAGCTCTCACCATGGCCCCTCCGGCGATACCCCAACCGCTTCCTCTAATGTGCAAGAGGGAGAAATCAGAAGATTGCCCGGAGTCCAGCTTTGGTCAAACCAAAAGACCAAGGCAGGAGGATCCAAGCTCCGGCCAAACGAATGGCTCCGAGGACTCAACAACGACGTGCCAGGAGCACGCCGGAAGGATGATGACGACAACCAACAAGTTTTCCCCCACCCTGCTGGAATTCCCCCTCCTCCAACCAGTAGAAGCCAAAGAGAACCCTCCAACCAGCCACCATTTCACCTTCGACTCTTCCAATCTGGAGAAGTCCGTCCCCCCGGGTACCTGAAATTCATCAGCAACCTCGAGAACGAGATCCTGAATGTGTCGATGGAGCGGGAGACCCTCAAGATCGAAGTGATGAGAGCCCAGGCAATGATCAACGTCCTTCAGTCTCGGATCGACTTGCTAGTGAAGGAGAACGACGACCTGCGACGGTGTGGCTCTTAGGGAAGGTAGCTACCTAGCTAGGGCTGTTTACCCCTGTTAGATGAGTTGGGTTTTGTGAGTTTGGTAGAAATCCGCAGGAGTTGGTGCCGAGTTCTGCTAAACCCCCCTCTTCCTTTCATTCAAAACATCAACAAACCAATGGATGCTGCCTTCCTTCTGTCAAAGTAGGGATCTTTTGCCCATTACATGAATCAGAAAACAACCATAACCACAACCCATCATCAACACCTCAAAATAGTTTTGTATTTGTTTAGCAATGAAACAGTATAGGTAACAGAGACAGTGAGCAGGCTTCCCTCCCTCTAAAGGAGGGATCTTGAACACAGATCAAGAACCAGCCACAGAAGGAAACGCAAAAAGATGGAGCAATCCACTACATTTAAGAACTGGTAAACTTGGTAACAGCCTTGGTTCCTTCTGAAACGGCGTGCTTTGCCAACTCTTGAATCTCCACTACAAGCCTCACTGCAGTTTGAATCTCCCGCGAGGTGATTGTAGGCTTCTTGTTGTATCGCGCCAGTCGCGATGCTTCTTGCGCCAGTTTCTCGAAAATGTCGTTGATGAAGCTGTTCATGATCCCCATCGCCTTGCTCGATATGCCGATATCAGGGTGCACCTGTTTCAGCACCTTGAAGATGTAGATCTTGTAGGTTTCCGTAGCTTTCTTCCCGCGCTTCTTCTTCTTATCAGCCGCCGCTGCGGAAACGTCCTTCGGAAGCTTCTTTCCTGCCGCCTTCACCTTCTTCTCCGCCGGAGCCTTTTCCACCGCCGCGGCGGGCTTCTTCTCTGCCTTGGGCGCCATTCAACGATATGAAACCTCGGGTGGCAATGCGATCGCGATCGGCAATCGAGGGAAAGGTTTCTTATTTATAGGGAACAACAGTGAATTTTGATTGGCTGAATTGGGTTCACATCGGATCGTCACAGCTGTTGAGATGGACGGTCCAGATCAAAGGGCTCGACCTCCATAGCGGGCCCCAGAATCTAATTTGGTATAATTTAATATCATTTTTTATTCCGGAAAATCATGCAAAATTGTTTTACTTTTTCAAATTGAGTAAATAACAATAACAAATGAATACAAGTAAATACAATAAATTAGTTTTATTTAAAATATAAGTATTTCATTCTGAAATTGCATATAATCGTAAAAATAATAAATAAGATTGTATTTATAAGTAAATAATTATTTTTCAATTTTTTTAAAAAATTATTCGAATCAAACGATAACAAAACAAAAATATATATGTTAAAAATAATAAAAACAATTAATATTTATCAAGACTCATCATATATAATTTTATTCTTATGTGTAAATGTAAATCTCAATAATTGATTCGTTTGTGTAATTTTAAAGAATAATTAAACACATTTAATACGATTATATAAACAAAATACTATTTTTTCATTCGTTTTGGTTTCAAATAACTTCTCCTTTATTCTCATCCATTTGATGGAAGCCTCTAGTCTTCTGGGAAATGGTTTCAATGAAGCAAATTATTTTTCTAGTATATTGTGCAGGGAGACGACGCCTGGTCTCTTCTTATGAAGCTATACTACGAAGGAATTGGATTAGGCGGGGAAGTTAGCGACCGGGGAGTTGACAAGTTGGCTGCCTGAGATGATCTCCGATGGCGGGCTGGCTTCCTATCTGCTTCCAATGTCGGCAGCTACAAGACTGTGTAAGCTCTGATGACCTCAACAATGGGCGCCCGGCACAGGGGGCATTTGCCTCCTCCTCGCATCAGCTCATTCGCGCATCGAGAGCAGGCGCACATGTGCCCGCACCTGTCAAGCCAACAGGGATCATCGTCATCATCTGTTGATGGAGGGAACTCGCGTGGCTGTGGTTGCTTACCTGTACATGAGGGCATCGATGTGGCTGTCACAGCACACGCAGCATGTGCCCTTTCTGGCAATGCACCATTTGGGGTCATCATCTGGTGTTTTGATGCAGTAATAAGAGATCAGCATCTTGGTTTTTCATGGGAACTTGAGGTGGGAGATTGGGTGTACCGTGTTCGTTGAAGGAGCGGTGGAGAGCTGCAGAAACTTCTTGTCTGACTGATCTCTGGAGCTCCATTTGCATATCCATGCACGCTTCTAGCATCTTCTGCATGTGGTTCATTCCTTGATGGAGCTTTAACACGTCTGCCCGGAGATCGTTGATCATCTCCCACTCCTGGAAAGAAGAACGCACAAGCACCTGGTTTCATATCCTTGCTGCAGTAGTTACAAACTGTTCATGGTTTTTTAACTCACAAGTTCACAATTATTCATGCTGTGGCGAGACCAGGAAGGATGGTGCATCTCCCGGTGCCAAACCGGTTGTATTGGCGGGGGTGGAGGAGTTCGAGATGCCGCCGGTGTTGGGCTATCAACTGCATCAAGATGTTCCTGGCTTTGCATGAGACTCGACTGGTCTGAAACTGCCTCAGGCGACTGAGCATCATCAAAATGCAAAGGGGGTCTGCTTTGCCTTTCCACATATGACTGAATTAGCTGATCTAAGCTTTCACGAAAGCCGCTACGCAGAAGATTTGAGACTCGCCTCCTGAAGGAGACCATCACCATCACTTAAGTAACACAGATGAATGAAAAAGGAGTAAAATGGGAATCCCACCTGTTCAGTAGTTCCCTTAGTTCCATGCTGTACACATTATCATCATCTGGGGGGTGGAAACGGGTAATCCCTTGAGATGGAAGACTGTGCACCATTGTAGGAGTATCTGGAGAAATGTCTAGGTGATTTATTTCATATGACGTCTCAGAGCCTTGAGGTGCAGAAACGTGGCCTTCATTTTGAGATGCAAAGTCCTCAAATTGTCTGCTGGATACCGCAGAATGACTTCTATCTTCATGGATAGATACATGATCACCATGTGAATATTCTGGGCTCGATCCTTCAGACTCAGTTACCTGCACCTGCAATTCATCTCTCTCATGAAAAGGGTGTTGATTTTGACTAGAACTGTGGCCTTCTGGATTCCCACTGATTCCAGAGGCCTCTTGAGCTTCTTGATTCTCAGATCTATTTGCCAGGTTACTTCTAGAGCTACTGTTGTTATCATTTGAGATTTCCCCACGAGTAATAACTTGGCCTCGTACGATTCTTTCTAATCTGAAACGGAATCCTTCCCTGGAAACAAGTGATTCATTTAGGATGATGAGAAGCAGTCAAGAATGTGATGATTCCTAAACACAGAGCAAAAAAGACATACCTCAGGCCAGAAACTGCATGTCTCTGTCTCAGTTGGCTTAGCTCACCAGCCGCAGCAGAAGGTGGTCTCTCTTCTTCAACCGGACTTTCATTTCTTAAGAATCTGCCTCTAAGCAGTGACTGAAAATCAATGTATACAACATCATGTTCCTGAACTTTTTCATGGAAGTCAGCTACTACACTGCATATACCTGAGCTATAGAAAAGATTATATTGATGAAAAAAGAAATCTTTTTTGTTCACTAGAAAGGACAAAGAATCTACAGGACTTAAGTTATGTACCTGAATGCGATTACGATGAGCAAAATCTGTAACAGGACGTTGTTCCTGCAGATTTTGTATTTCTTGTTGCCTTTCTGCTTCTACTCTGACAAGCATGCTAAGGAGAGCTTGTCTACCCCGCAATCTATGCAGGTCCCTTCCAGCATTCTCTGGCTGTGCATCTTCATTACTGGGAAGAGAAACTTCTCTAGAAAGACTATCCTGATATCTAGCACCATTTTCTTGATCTCCCCTTTGTCCACCATGCAAACCTCTTGGTTGGCTACTCATTTGCATCCATTCTCTCACAATTCTTACCCTTTCACGCTCAGTCTCGCCAAGCAAATCTGCTCTAGAACTGTCCAAACTGCCGTTCCTGACAGTTGATGAAGCATCACTTGCACTACTCCCTGTCCATCTTCGAAGAATATGTCTTACTCTTTCCCGGTCAGTTTCACCAAGATCTGGAGATGTTTCCCGACTGGAATTCTCCTGCTCCCTGTTGCCAACCTGTGGACCTGATTGATCCGGGGGCCATGCTGAATACTCATTCTCACTCCCACTAGCACCCAGAGAAGTGCTGTGAGCGTCATTCTCCCTACTCTCTGACATACTTGTAGATGAACTTGCATTTGATTCAACACTGTTCTGATGCCTTAATCTCCATTGCATTCTCTCACATGCACGGTTAAGTTCATGTTCATCTTCCAACTCCCTCCAACTCTGCAAAATTGAAGAGGCGCGAGAGCTCAGCCTCTCAACATTCCCCTGACGCCTAGAGGTAGGAGACTGTGATTCTTGCAAAAATGAAGAATCAAGCATGGATACAGTTTGCAAGCCTGCAAGTGCCATCAACTCCGACTCACGGCTCCTCCTCTCCCTCGTTGTGATCATCTCTTGCGCCTGGCGAGCAGCCCACCGCCCCAAAATCCTTGATTGTTGCCGCCTCGCAGCAGAAGATTCAGCCAGGTCATCTCCCTGGAGATCAGATCTCCTTCTCCTTCTGAGAATCTGTTCTCCATCATCCTCCTCGTCTTCAGTAGTAGATGTTCTCGGTGAGTTGCAGGAACCAAAAGACACACATTCATCATAATGCCCGCAGATTAAATCCTCCAAACCCCTTTCAGATTCAGAGCGAGAGTCCCTATTCATGCTCTCGGATTTCTGGTTTTGCTGAATACCCGCCATAGCGGAAAGATATTACACGCTCCAAGCTAATAACAACAGGAAGCTACAAAAGTCGGGCTAAAGATCACAAGGTTCGCCCTTTCAAGGACCAAAGCACCCATATTCTAAACACACCAAAAAAACCCAACTTCAATCCAAGTCACCCAAATGGCAAATCAGTATATCCCGAAGAGCAGAACTCTCTCCACCCCACGTACCCACTACACGGCGGCATAGCATCGCCTGATTAACTTAACCGAGGGAATCAACAACCTAACGTGAAGGATCGGCGTCAAAGGGAATCAGCCCAGAATCTGGAAATCGTAATTAAACAAGGATGAGACGACAGCGAAGGGTCATACCCAACAAAAAATTCAACGATCCGCACCCCACGAATGCTGCTTGAACTGTCGTAAACGAAACGTTAAGAGGGAGCTCCGACTCTCCAAGTCATAGCGCTTGCACACGCAAATGGGTGCGAGAGGGCTCGATTCTTTTGGCATAAGCGCGTGTGGTTTATACTCGTCAACGGCGAAGACTTGTGAAGGTGAAGAGAAAAAACTGTCCATAAAAGCGACCAGAGGAAGGTAATATATATAACACTCACCGGAAACCCAACTCCCTTGTCCTCTCCCTCCTACTTGACATTCAGTGTAACAGTTCCGATTGCCCTCCATTATTGATGTGTCATAACCGCGAGGTTTGAGCAGAGTGGGCGTGGTGAATGAATGAAAGAACGACAGGGGCAACAAGAGCATAGAGATAAATTCCGGCATGGAGATCTGCGCTACACTGTGGACAGTTGAACAAGGAAGATACCTCCATCACCATCATGACAAAAGAACATGGCTGTCGCCACATCAACTCCCAAATAACCCATCACACAAATGGAGCCAATCTCTTGCAAAGTTTCAATCTTTTTCGGCAACATATCTCTCATTTACTCAAGCCCCTTTCTATTGACTATTCTAGTGACGCACCCCGCACGCAGGCACCGCCAGGGGACACGGCCAAAAACTCCATGACAAATCAACCCCATCCAACCATGTTGTCATTGCAGCTAGTCCCATGTGGCTCCACGAGTGGCAGGGCAGCAGCATCACCGACATCCGCATGGGATGATGGACGGTGCCCTATGGGCATGGGTAATGTACCACATATGGAGTTGGTATATGTTTGGAATTTGCCACACACCAAGTATTTCATAAGTGGGGATAAGGACTAAAGATGATGAATCTGGAACTATTTCCAATGTGAATAAATATGAATTGAAATCAAGTAATTTCAGCTATCATGTATGTCATTGCTCAAAATTCTGCTTCTATGTTTAACTAAGATGCTATTTGTTGTTTCTTTGAACTCCATGAAAAATGCATTTTTTTTTCATGTGCAACATATAAGAAAGGATAATTATGTTGCATAAGAACCCAATATCTGAAAGTTTCGAGTTAAATCAATCAAACCAAGCACTTAGTATATGAAGAAGACTTCTGCCTAGTCCATATTACAAATTTGATCACTGTATTCTGAGTGTGTGATAAAATTGGCTACACTGTATATGTAAATTTGTCATCCATTTCCAGAGCTTTGGCAGCAAGCTCATATTATCCTTGAAGTTTTTCTTTTATGGAACCATAACAATTGAGTCTCTTCTTGGCATGGAGTTAATCCCATTGTCTGGGCATTTCAATTTTTTTTGAATCTTTTTGCTCTGGAATAGGTTTTGTGGGAAGATCACTTACTCTGTGTGGATTAAATTTGACTTCAATTTTTTTTTTGGATTGTATTGTGGATGAGTTGACTTCAACATTGATTATTTTGTACATTGTTTTAACTTTGTTATTGAGAGAAAAATCCAATGTTTTTGTAGTCAACCTACATTAAATCTTTTCCATACTAATTCAACCATAGACTTTATTGCTCAAAAATTGATTATTGTAGTTGTTGTTGTGATGGTTGAAAGATGGACACCAACATTGATGAAGCTATGTAATTTATTAATTTTTTTGTTATTCACAAAAGTTTGTGTCATCCATCTGATATATTTCTTATAGAAAAAAAATGTCTTATTGGATGTGATTGAAAAATAATGATTATGCCAAGATGTATCACCTTCACCTTCCAAGAACATGAAGTCAAACAAAAGCAATTCAAAGAAATCTGTTTTGGTTGGTGTTAAGGATGCTTACATTGTTTATTACAATGAAAACGATGAACTAAACATGATTTGTTATAATTAGTTTAACTTGAGATCTATGGATTATGAATGCTATGTTGATTATTAAAAAAATATTTTTTTTATATATATGTTGGTATGTTATTTAGTATTGAAGTCTTGCATTTTTTGGACCACAAATATGTAAAAATAACTATAGAAGATTATGCTGTACAATATTATTTTAGTTCAATGTAAGTAAAAAAATGAAAAATATCATCAAGTTGTAAAATGCAAAGAAAAGATGAGACTTTGCATAAACAACATATTTATCCCAACTAGGAGTCCCCTCATGAATCATGCATTATAATAATAATATTATTAATATTAAAATTTCAGAGAAAACATCTAATTATTGATTTAGTCTACCTTAAATTAACTTAATATTTTGAATAAATTCATTAATATTTGATAACAAAATGATTTTTTTCAAATACTTTGATTCATTTGGCGAAAACTATACTTGTGTTTTGTTCATTGGTATACACTAATATAAAGCGATTTTCGGGTTATGAACCACCCAAAACACATTACTCTTACAGTATGAAATGAAACTTGCAACTTTCCCTTCTTTTAGAAGAAGAAAATTGAGTACAATAACAAGGTGTCACACCTAAGTTCACACATCCTTTCCACCAAGGCTTTGCACAACAATTTTCTTCACATGCTCCAAGTATTTCTGCATGTAGTCGCATAGCTCATGGGGATCCCTTACCAGTTCCTCGTTGGCCGCCATTGAAATCACCATCTTCTTGTCATAGCTGTGGTAATGCATGATCAAGCCCTGAGACACTCCAAAAACCCACTCAGAAATACGCAGAAGAAACCATTTGGAAAGCAGATAGGGTCCCGGTGCTCACCAACGGGAAGCCGCGAGCAGTGGGGGAGATGTAGGCGACGGGGTGGCCGAACAGGATGATTTCCTCCGATGGTCCGACGACGTTGGAAACGCCGACCGTTAGGGAGCTGAACAGCCCCCGGGTGACCCTCGCGGCGGCCTGCTCACCAGCACGGGGTTAGTGAAGGTAAAGCAAAGCATGATGGATATTCAATGGGTGTAACCTGAGCTCCAAAGAGCACCATCACCAGCCTCATTATGAAGTTCTGAACTCTGGGACTGTGCGACATCTTCCTCTTGTCCATGGTGGCCTTCACATCACGAATGTAGTCCAATGGATCATCGAATTTCCTCAGTGGGATCGTCCAGCTTCCCACAATGTTCCCCCATTTTCCAGGTTCCAAGTCTGCTCCTTTCTCCAACACATCGGATAATCCCTGCTTGATTCAACAACCCACGAGCCAGTTGATCCTCAACTGCTATATCACTCTCAAAACTTTCAATAGCGTGGCAAAAAGGTTGAAAGCTTACCGCCACGGTCATGGAGTCCCGGAGATTAACTGCAACAGCGAACCTGATGCGACTCCTTTTCAGGAAATCAGACGACTTTTTGGTGGTTTCACCACTGCTTTCTGGGTAACAACGAGAGGAGACAATTTGGTCCCATTCAAAAAAAGCCTATATCCTACCCTTTGGACCATGTGATTAATTAACATACAATTCTGATCAAATTTGAACTACTTTAGAATAGAAAAAATAGTCATCCATACAATCTTATCTCAACAATGAGTTAAAATTTCTAAATTACGAATACCCATTTTTATCACACACTGAAAAAGATATGACAAGATTTCTAATAGATCAGGTACACACGTGTATGGCCTAAAACACTCCCCATCAAATCTTGATCACATTTAAATAAAATGATTGATGAACTTATCATGGTGTATTTTTTTTTATTTTTTTGTTTTAAAAACCTAAATAAAAAAAATAATTTCCAATTGGGTCGAAGGTGGGAGACCCCCCTGAGTCAGTACTACGGATGAAGGAGGGATGGGTTGGTGTGACGGGTCACCAGGTCTCACCCATCATAGACATTAATGACGATTTAATCGCAATTGATTTGTTTAATAATTGGACCAAAAAGAAATTACCGTATTGTTGTTTCAGGTACTGGTAAATGGCGAACTCCGTTGCTCCCAGCAAGACATCGTTGATCGTCTGGTAAGAACATGGGAGGATTAAGGTATCTCGGTAATGGGGTAAAAAGTGAAGTTTTGTCGGGTTAAAAAAAAGCGAAAAAAGTCACCGTGTTCAAGGCCTCTCTTATCAACTTCAGATCGTCGAGGCTGATGATCCGATGGACGTAGCGGTTGCGAGTATGATCGAGGAGCTTGGGTTGTCTGAGGGGGTTGTTGGTGTCCTTGAGAAAGAGGAGGGTTGCCAGGTCCCTGTGGCTTTCCACCATCGTGTGGTAAAAGACCAGCATCGAGCTCGAGACACACCGCATGGCTCTCTGTAGGAGTCTCTTTGGTTTGGGAGCCTCCCTCTTTTTGGTTTGGAGCACCGGGAGGGACTCCGGGTCGGAAGCTTTCTTGCCGCAGGCCAAAAAGAGCGAGGTCATGGAAACCCCGTCGCCCATCGAATGGTGGATTCTGAAAACGGCGGCGGAGGTTGCATCGGAGAGCTTGAGATTGAGGATGTAGACTTCCCACAGGGGCTTGGAGAAGTCGATGGGCTTCGTGGACAGCTCTGCCGTGAAGTCCTCCACGAACTTATCGGGGAACTCCATGTTCGGATCCACGTCGGGGACGAAGACATGATCGTCAATATTGACTTTGGTTCGCTTCCAAGCGAACTTGTACCTCTTCTTGTCCTTGATGTCCTTAACAACGGCGTGTAGGAAGACTCCCAGAAATGAGCATATCAGACTGAAAACAAAAATGGAAGCAACGGGGAGGAAGAGAAGGGTTTACCAGAAGACTCGAGAAACGTGGGTGTTTGATGATGGTTTGCTCCATACATGTCTTGAAATAAGGAACATCGATAGGCGTGGAGAAGCCCATGACCACCAATATGCAGAGATCGAAGCACGGGACATGGAGGATCCTGGAAGGTGGGCTCACAGGCTCTTCTTGTCGCACCATGGCCGCCTCCCTTTTCTTGTCTGAGAGAATTGGAATCTCTGCAACTACTAAACCCCTCCACCCCTGTTACATATATATAACGAATCAAGCCCCTCAGTGACGAAGTTACTCCCCATGTAAAGGAAAATGACGGTGCTGCTGCTGCAAAGCTGAAACAATTCCCTTTATGCATTTTCTGATGTGGCACCTCAGGACACATTTTCTCACCTCACCCACGATCCAAACAACAAATTCACTCCATTTTTAATGAGGTTTTGCTTAAAGAATTCGAATTTAGACAGACAGATACGTTTGCCCCTTTCTTTTTTATTCACAATCTCATGTGCAACATCCCTTGGCTCGCAGGAAGAGACATGTGGAGCAGCTGAGCCAGCATACGCGGTGGAGCCTCCTGGAAAAAAACTATTTGGTTCTGGACCCATAGCCATAAATGCATCGATCCAACTTACAACTAACTCCTGTGGATCGTCATAACACCTTTCTTTCTCCCCCGTTCCCACTCTCAGCCTTTTTAGACTCATCCCCAGCCATTTAATGCCCAGAAAGGAGCTAGCAGTTGGCTCATCCCCTCCGCCACCGCTTCCCAACGTCAAAACGACGCTCCTCCCACGCCACCATTCCAGGAAACATGACTGAACGCGACAGACTTCCCCTCCGCCACGGAACCCACTCCTCCTCACACCCACTCACCATGAAAAACGGGAGAACGCTTTAGTACGAAGCCCTGTTCTAGAAGATTGATGGAACCCATTATTTCACCATATTGTAATGAATTTAATTTAGATTAAAAATTTAAAAATATTATTTAAAAATATTTATTTAATCATATATTAAAAATGAATTGTTTAAGTTGAAATCATGATTTAAAAACATTGGTATGAAGTTAAAGACGTATGCTATGTGGCCACCACCAACTTGATTATCTGATTTTCAGTTTGGAGTGATTTTAAAATAATCTTGTTATTAATATGATTAATGCTAATGCAGTGATTGATGGGATTTGAGTCGGTTTAAAGATATCATTATAAATTATAGAGTAATTACTTTTATATTGATGAGATGAGGAGTCACTAACGATGAGGTTACTTGTCTATAGATAATATAAGATCGTATATTTTATAATGATATCTCTGATGAAAGAATAGATATGATTAAATAGACTAAATTTTCTAATCTTATATTACATTTTTTTTCAGAAGAAAAGAATGTAAAAATATGATGATTGAGTGTTCGAAAGATATAATATTATACAAGACGATTTTGGATAATGACATTTAATATACATAAGTTTATTTAGAACAATACCCCTTTAATTAATATTACATAATTTCAATTCTAACTAATTAAATACTATCAACTCACTTTTTTTTTATCTTGCAACCAAACACTATAACATGATTCGTGTAACACTTCCCATTGGTTTTAAGCGAGGATTAAATCTTCCCATTTTTATTGCCCACACACTATTTTATAATCTTCCCATTGTTTGGTAATGTTTTATAATTTGATAAAATTGATCTTCACACCATATTGAACTCACCGATCCATCCGCCGCCGATTCCGGCAATCATCCGCCGTGCTGGGCCATCGGAACCTGCCTGCCCAGCTGACAACGACCCCACCTCAATGACGACGCACCCAACAACGCCTACGCACATAGACAAACGGCGAGGCGTGGCCGAGCGACGGCAAGTGGTTGGCTTCCAGGTGGAATTCCAGTAATAACTATTGGCATAGTTTCTTTTTTAAAATAATATTTCAGAAATATTTGTATTATTAAACATGACTGATTTAAACTTTAAAAAATTAGAATTAATTCTCATTTTTTAAATGTTGAAAAACTTTTATTCTACTTTTTTAGAACCACTTCTCCAAAATATGTATTAAAAAAAAGTCTAAAACGAATACTATTTGGAAATTGGGGTAAAAATTAAGCTTTGATAATATATATAATAATTTTATCATAATAAAAAATATTGAAGATTGACTATATGTGATTTGAACAATGTTTCTTTATAAAATAATTGTACTATTACAAAATTAGCAGGGACCATCTATCTAAGGTTCCCAATATCATCAATTAGTGTTGTTGAAATTGATTATAAAATATAAAATGAGGCCAATGGTACTTTCTGATATGGATTAAAAAAAATTGTGTGGTTGGGATTCCACAACTAAAAATTTTAATGTTGTACATAATATTTAGTATTCAGTTTTTATTTTATTATTTGTTTAAATTTTGAAGGGACCACCCAAATTGTTGTCATTTTTGACCCATCTCTCTGATTTTTTCTGTTTTATATATATTCACGCTCTTATTATACGGATAATTGAATACTTATATAAATTCATGTACAAATATTCAATAAATATTTATTAAAAATTTAAATTTTAAAAATATCATTCATTACCTCCTCCACTTTTATTTAACCCTAATTAGATTTTACTCCATTACTTGCTATGCAAATTAGCTCCCACCAAAACTTGTGCATCATAGGGGGTATGATCGGATTACTGGGTTGGGGTCGGGTCAACCCGTACCCGGGTCACCCGCTCCATTAATCATCACGTGTCTCTTTCCATCAATATTTTTTTTTATTTTATCTTTTACCGATACGTAAGGTGAGATGGCAGAGCACATGCACCGGAGACCACCAGATCGGGTCAATGCTGCTATTTTATATAATAACGAATATTATATTTTTAATTTTATTGCGGTGGCGAGAAGAGTATTTATTATTTTTATGTACGATGATTAGGGAGTTTAAATAGAGGATGTGACATTAATATGTGTCATATGGTATATTTGTGAATTATTAGGTAGGGGGGCCCCGGCCCCCCGGCCCCGTACGGAAGTAAACAGAGGATGGTCTATTGGATTGGTCCCGGTGAATGAATGGCTCGACAGGGAGAGGCATTGGGATCCTGAGTCTTGTCTGCATCTCTTGTATTAAACGCGAGATATGATCGAACCGAATCATGCTGCCGCCGCCGCGCGCGTGGAGGAGGCCGATGACAACGGCGACCTCCTATCTGTCTCGACGGCGGAGTAAAGAGAGTGTCGCATGTGTTGGAAACCATCAAGTTACATCTGGTTATTTTCGGTCACACAAATAACATATAGATAAAATACGAGTAATGGAAATAATTATTTTTCATATGCACAAAAATGTAAATGATCATTTTTCAAAATCACCTCATTCTAACATTCTAAGGTCACGTTTGATTAGACATTTTAGATGGGTTTTCACTTAGGTTTAAGAATAAACTCACATTTGATATAAGGGTTTAAGACAAGTAAAAATAAACCTGTTTACTATCTATATATTCGACAATAACCCTCTATTTAGTGTGTAAGAAAAATAATTATCATCAACGTATGTATTTTAATTTTATATATAAAAAAAACGTACAAGTCGTTATTTTTCAAAATAAATGGTCGAAAACCATTATTCACACAACATTATTTTGAAAAAATAGCCAAGGGAGAAATATTGTATCATTTAAAAAATGACCACACGTAGAATTTATCTCATACAATTAAAATTTTTACATTATCGATGATTATTTTTCTCACACACTCATGAAGGTATAGTCAATTTTGTAATACATTCAAGGAGTACTAGATTAATAGTAATATTGTATTTATTAGTTTTGTTTATATCTCCCACACATGTATGTGTGTTAATAATTTAGTTTGATTGATAAATGAATTGTTAATATTAGCGTAATTGGAAGATAATTTAGTAACTCTTTTTGAAAAGTTTTATTTTCACGTGAATTTGTAATATTATTTTAAATACATATTCGTAACATTTATGTTTAAAAGAATCTTTCAATTTTGATTGCATAATGTATATTTATTAATATACGAATAATTCAAATACAACGTTAATTAAATTACGGTGGTCCATGGGAGATTTGATTCTACGCTTATAATTGAAGTTCTAGCCGCCACAAAAAAGATATATTAAGGACGATGTTTATTTCCAAGATTCCTTAGGGTTTAGAGGGTGCACACTACCATTCCATCTTTGCTAGGGCTGCGCATGCCCTAATTCTGAGGGGTAAAACTGTCCTCACACAACTATTTCGGATTATTTCCCATTGCAAATGAGCCCACCGGATTTGGGTTATGTCCAGGCTTTTTTTGTAATCGGGTATTGGGCTTATCTGGGCTAGGCTCATGTAAGAAGCCTGGCCTGGGCCGGTGAGTGGTTCCGGGTCAAATATTTAGGGCTAAAGTATTCGGGTAATGTGTTGATTGGATTTTTTCAATTACAAAATTCAACACGAGTTCACTGGATCCTCCCAAGGGATCAGCGACTGGTTGCTTTTGATTATCTAAGGACGGGGGACTAGAAATCGATGATGGGTTCCCCGATGTTGAGATTGCGCTCCAGGTCCCATTCCAGATCGAACAGCTTCGCTGTGACGAACTTGAAGATCTTGTTCACGTTTATGTTGTATGTTGCACTTGAAAAGAACAATGGTGCATTCATGGCCTTCGCATATCCTCTTGCCTGCAATCCCGTCAGCCATCAGGTTCTGTGTGGGTTGAGTCTAGAATCACGAAAGTCACCTGGCTCGCGATCGTCCATTGGAGGTCGATTGGCAGTTGAACAAATTCGTCGAACTTGGTTCCTACCAGCACCGGAATTGCATTCTTCCAAGTTGCAGATGGTGAAAAGTGGTTAGTTCTCCTGGGGAGGATGAATCATGCGGGATGGGTTGATGTTTACTACTTACAGGGTTCCATCTTCTGGCGTCCTGATACCATCCTATGATGCTGCATTCCAAGTTGAGAACAGACACAGGATGTGAGCTTTTGATTGTTGTGATTAGTGTGCAAGTGTGTGTGGGTATGTTTACCTGTTTAACGTGCGTCGACTGGTGAGATCGAACATGAACAGTAAGGCGACTGAGTCTTTGCAAGGTTCGGGGATCCGATGATGAGGTGATCCGTTGTCTGATTCGAAGCAATTGTGTGAGAATCAAGATGGTGCGTTGCCCACAAATTGATTCGAAGCAGCGGTGAAGATGAACGTGATCATACCTCCCACAACCAAAATGGAGTAAGAAATCCTGGCGCCTCCGACGGATAGTGTTCTGTTCACGTTGTTTTCTCCTGTTACAACGGATTCTCGTTCATCTTCTCCGGCGAATGCTTTCTGAAATGGGAATAAGGGAGGGAATGGTGAGTACCTGTTAGGGGACATGTGCGTATCTGTGAGAACTTACCAAAAAACTGCTTTTCCCAATGTGGGAATCCCCGAAAAGAGTGATCTTCAGGGAGACAAGATCAGAGGAGGAGTCCCTGGCGTGATCAAAGGCGGGAATATCTTGAGGCAGGGGAGGTGGGTGGGGCACGGGAAGATGATGGTACATGACGGACGATTTGCTCATCCAGCAAGACAGAAAACGGGCCCACATTGACCTGATACGGCGGCGGAGGGAAGAGGCGCGGTGTCCTAAATCGGGTTTGGCTTTGCCTTTCGTTTTCGTTTTGGCTCTGATGCAGAGATGATGCATAGCTTCTGAGCACGGCCCCCCTGGAAATGGGCCTCCGGCGAGACCTCCGGTGCCCGCTGCTTCCTATAAAGAGATCGCCAGAAAACGCCGTCGTCGTCGTGAAAAGACGAGAGAATGAGATTCGAATCGCGCGGCGGTGCGAGGAGGAATTTTCCATTCTTTTCCTTCTCTTAAAACATCGGATTATCAGGACTCCATTTGCTCGGTCAATATTTTCTGCCATCCCCTTCCTGCGCGTGAAATTACCTATTCGTCCCGTAGGGTTACCACTCCAATCCCCAAATTTATATATTTATTTTGGAAATACGTGAAATAAATCAAGTATCTTTACATAAAAGATTATAATAATCTATTTATTTAAATATATTTTGTTCAATAATCTTTACATGTTCAACATTTGTTCTAATATCAAATGTTATGATTCGCATTCTCATTGCACAATGATTAATGAAATTCGATTTGAATTTTCAATACTTATTGTTTTATGTTATTATCTTTTATGAAAATATTATTTATAAATCTTGTTTATAAATATATCCAAATAAATGAAATTCTATTCTATCCAAATAGAGTTGAGTAGAGTACTATTTGATAGAAATACTACCACCAACAACCCACCTAATTCCAAGGCTATTCATTGATTTTTACATCTCATCCCCTCACCGAACTCACCTCCATCTCAATTATAGCCCCTTATCCAAAATATTAAAAAAAATAAAAAATACCCATTTTTTTTTACATATCAATGAATATAATGTAATAAGAACATTGGGTACTAAACTAATAAAATGTAGAATCGGTTTGGATATTATATGTATTAAATGAGTTTATTAAATAAAATTATATGAACATATTTCATAGAATATGAAATTTTATTTTAGATTAAATAAAAATTATGGTATATTATATTCTTTGATGCAAATAACAAAATTTTTGCTATAAATATCATTAAAATTATTAATTTAATTTCATTAAAAAATAAAAATTTAATATAAAAATATTCATAAGAAATTGTTAAAAAAAACTATGCTCGTGACACATCGTGAGGTCCTCCACGTGCTAGCCCTAGGAGTGCTTATTCTCAATATTCTTATTCTTTTAAGTTTTTAATTTATAGAATATGTATAATGAAAATGCGAAAAATTAATACCTAAAAATGAAATAAATTGTCACAAAATTTAATATATATTTATTCTGAAAAAGAAAAAAATTAAAAAAAAAAAAAAAACAGCATCAGGAGAGTGGGGGGTGGATGTAGTGTAGTGTACATTAGCGGGAATGATGATCGCCGGGAAGAAAGGCAATGCGCCACGCGTCATTGGGGGATTGGTTGTCCCCAACTGCCCTACACCCCCCACACAATCCCGTGAGAGAAATCAATATTATTCCCGTGAGGTCCACCGTAGTTACTGTGCTCCACTTTCCCCACACCCCAGCCCTCCTCCCTCGCCCTCTTAACCGCTCTCTGTGCTCTGACACAGTCCTTCTCACAACACACACATTACCTACACACAACTCCCCTTTAACATCTGTCACATGCTCCTCACTCACTCCCCTTCTTTATATATCCCATTCTCACCCACAATCTGAGATTTGATCCCCCTCTTTCTGTATCGCAAACGGCGCTCGCCGGAGATGGGACGGAAGGACGGCGGAAGAAGCGGCGGGTGGTTATCCTCCGTTAAAAAGGTTTTCAAGATCTCTCCCGTTCGCCCCTCGCCGGAAAAGAAGGTCCCCTTCTCTCTATTTCTTATTGCATGCCCTCACGGCGAGGTGCCCCCGCCTCTGTGATTCGTAGGGATGATGAGTGCAGCCCAGTGTGGTTAATTAGTTTCGCGTAGATTGGGTTAAGCATAGGGGGGTGATTAGTACCCACTAAGAACACAGTTATGCTTCTTCATTAAGGTGTATCCATCCCACGATGATGAGATCTATCAGAATCTAGACCTGAAACGCGAGTAGGATGAAGAACTACGGGTATGAGGGAGGCCCTTTAGACAGTACTTTTTATGGTCCCCTGTTAATAATAACACTGGGAGCAACACACAAGGGCCTTGTGTCACATTGCTTTCCATCCAACCATGCATTCACGTTGGGGCATCACGCGCCCCCATCGCTTTTCACTTACGGCTTCGATGTCATCATGTTATTTGTCTGGGATTTCACTTTGGCTGCATCTTCCACCTTTTTCACTCATGATCTGACGTTGCTGCAGGAGGCCTGGCACTACGGGGCTCCGGAGGTGCTCACCCTTGAGCGTTTTCCCACCGGCAGCTCCACGGACGATGTGAATGGGGAGAGCTTCCGGTCATCGCCGGAAGCGGTGAGGTTTCCGGGCAGGGGCGGAGATCCAGGGAGGAGAAGGCGGCGACGCTAATCCAATCCTACTACAGAGGATATCTGGTAAACAAGAACAAACACATCATACTTCTCCATACTCCTTACAGGAGCTCTGACATCCCTTCCTTAGGCACGACGTGCCTTGCGGGCGCTGAAGGGGCTGGTGCGGCTCCAGGCGCTGGTTCGAGGCCACAACGTGCGAAAGCAAGCTCGGATGACGATGCGGTGTATGCAGGCGCTGGTTCGGGTCCAGACCCGGGTTCAGGCACGCAGGCTCCAGTCCGTCCGGGGCAACCTCCCTCACCAGAAACCCGAACACGACGAAGAGACCATGGAACACGAAGCCAGCCCCACGCCAATGGAACTCTCCCAGAGAAAGTTGCTGGAATCCGACATGGAGCGTGAAAGAGCTCTGGCATATTACCAGGTAACTGAAGTCAACGGTCCCTATCACAGAGTTTTAACGGTAGTAACTACTTTATTACCGTCCCTTCTTCTTTTCTTGCAAAATGGGAGTATGAGGTGGGGCCCACATAAAAAGATGTAGTTCATGTGTATCCTCTTTTGATAAAATAAAGCTAAAAAGTGCAGGACGTGGACCACTGTCTGAATACAGCAGTGGATTTTTCTGGTAATACCTTCCAAAAAAAAATATTATCTTTTTTTTGTTTTTTTGTGGAAATTAATATGATAAACCAACAGGTGAGACAGAAGCTGCTGAAGTCTGGGATTGACTGCGGCCGGCTCTCCGGTGAGGAGGAAGAAGACGAGGAGGAGGAAGGACGGGGATGGAGTTGGCTGGAGAGGTGGATGGCATCGCAGCCACACCATCACCATCACGCGCCGCCGCTTACTTCCGACACCTCCGCGGAAATGGACGCAGTGGGCTGCGGCAAGCCCACGGCGGCTCATCTCAGACCGAGTCCGGCGAGGGCGCAGCGCCGGCCGAGAGTAGAGGATCGGATCCCTAGCTACATGGCCGCGACCCAGTCGGCGAAAGCGAAAGCGAAAAGCCATAACCCGGTAAAGCAAAGGAGCCCGCCGAGAGTCCAATGGGTATCTTCGACTAGAACAGGCGGGGAACGGGTCCGGTTCGGGTACGACTCTTCGAGCTCAGGCGGCGGAGCAACGGCGGGGCGGGGGAGCCCTTGCTTGAAGGAGAAAGTGAAGTGGATGTTGAGCCCGGAATGCAAGGCCGAAGACAGGATCCCGGCGCCGGGATGGAGAAACAGTAACAACTAAGCCATGTGCTAATCATTGTTAATAATCACTCATAAGTCCCTCTGTTTATGTGTAATGATGATGATGATGATGATGGATCATTTTTTAGTATTTTTCGATGAAATTTTGGATTTTAAATATAATTTTAAGAGATATTTATAATAAAATATAATACATATCATAAATTGAAAAATTATTAGACCCGTTGAAATTAAAAATACAATAGAATCAGTTGAGGATATCCTAAATTCAATTACATAATAAATGTAAATTATATTATAAAAAATTAAACTAATCCAATTATTAGTGATATATAATTTTTTATATAATTAATTATTTTACTTTTAAATTTAAATATAAGATTGATTGTTCTAATAAGATTATAATTTAAATTATATAATTCTGAGATTGTGAAAGAATAGATTTCTTAGGTTACAAATGCATACGATAAATGACATTTAAATATTATATTCAAAATTAGTATGTTTATTTTTTACCATAAAAAAATAATGATAAAAAAATATTTGATATGTTTATTATATAAAATCTGGAATAAAAAATGAATTTTAAAATTCGGTAAAATAACAAATGAAATTGGCCCATGTCTGATCATTTGGGTACGTATCTCTAGGCCCAATAGGGGCCCACACTTTGGAAGGGGATGAGTATGTTATGGGCTTAGCTGATGACACGTCATCACTACAAATTTTCCACATTATCATTTCTGTATTATGGCGCATTTAATATTAATATTAATATTATTAGATTAAATTCAGGTGCATCCTCCATGCCTCTTGATCCTGGAACCTATAAATACTGTGGCGCTTTTGTTGTCGTCAGTAAACCTCACTCGCCATCAGGGTTCTCCCATTTCCAGTCTCTGTATTGGGAATGGGTACTCTGCAAATCATCCCCTCACCAATCGGTGTTTCTAAATCTGGAAAAAGTTCAGCATTCAGTTGTTTCAGGGGTGTTGGGCAAGTGGGTTTTTCTTCTGTTTTGAGGAGAAAAAGTAGTGGAAAATTGTTGTTTGTTCGAAGAACAGGGTCATTATCAGAGGGTCAGAAGATGGGGAGGTTCTGAGGAGTAATGATGATCAGGAACCGGATGAGATTCTGAAAGCTGGTTCTGTTGCTGGGGTTGATTCGGTTTATCGTTCTGGTAGAGCTTGTCACAACTGTTTCTTTCGTTTTTTTTTCCTTTTTGTTGATGTTCATTTATTATTTGAGTTTACCAGATCTGTTTGTGTGATCCATGGCCGTTACTTCAGTGTTACTCAATGAAAGATCCAAACTTTTTACATCAAAGATGAACATATTCTATGCCTAAATCTAAAGAAACCCCAACTTTTGCATATTTGAATTTGTGTTGTGTTGTTTTTTTATTGGGTACGCCGTTGTATGCATTTGATCTTTTTTTTTGTGTTGTCTAATTAACATTTTTGTTAATAGTGTGTTCATATGATGTTCTTATTCAGCTTCTATTTTCTCTTGTTTCCCCCCTTACGATCCTATTAGAAGTGCATCCAACTCCAGTTACTGGCGCCGAACAACCGCCTGAACTTCAAAAGGATATCATCAATGGGGTAGAGAAATCTGTCAACATTGTAGACGATGACGAGAGTTCAAAGAGAACAATGTTCAATGTTGTTTTTGTATCTGCGGAAGCATCTCCATATTCCAAGACTGGAGGCTTGGGAGATGTTTGTGGGTCATTACCTATTGCCTTGGCAGCACGTGGCCACCGAGTAATGGTTGTTTCTCCAAGATACATAAATGGTAATCCTTCAGACAAAAGATATGCCAATGGGGTTCAAAGGGAACAACGTGCTAGGTTCTACTGTTTTGGTGCTGAGCAAGAGGTCACGTTCTTCCACGAATATAGGCTGGAGTTGATTGGGTAAAAAGATGTCTTCTTCGTAATGTTCTCATAGGAAGTTGTTTTCATCAGGGGTCTATCTTTTGTAAGTGTGGAATTTGGTTTTATATTTGCAGGTATTTGTTGATCATCCTTGTTACCACCGTCCTGGAAACCCCTACGGTGATAGCTATGGTGCATTTGGTGATAATCAGGTCAATTTTCATGTTTTAATTTTTTGTATATACACATACATACATATTATAAACGAGTGTGTATATCGTATTTGAACATTCTCATTTCGGCATTGCAGTTCAGGTTTACTTTACTTTGTTACTCTGCGTGTGAAGCTCCATTATTGCTGCCCTTGGGAGGATATACCTATGGACAGAAGTGTATGTTTCTTGCAAATGACTGGCACGCTGGCCTAGTCCCAGTGTATGTTACTTATGTATTGCACTTGTTGTGTATGTGGACAATGTGTTCTTCTTGACACCCGAAGTCTCTGTTCTGGAAGTTTTCTAGTTCATTATACACCCATTATCTCTTGCAAAATTTCAGACTACTAGCAGCAAAATACCGGTCTCATGGTGTTTACATGGATGCTCGGAGTCTCATCGTAATACATAATATAGCTCACCAGGTTAAATTATTTCTCCTCCTATCTTAGTTCAATATATATACACAGCTGCATATGATATGCTGCTATTCTTACACCTTTTGGAAAGGAGCAATTGAAGCAATTTTAGATATGATCTGTCGTTGGGTATTTTTGATAGATCCTGTCAGTTTGGAAATGGTTGAACCCATTTTAACATTTGTGTCTTATCATCTGAAGGAGTTGAACCTGCAGCGACTTACATGAACCTGGGCTTACCACCAGGGTGGTACAAAGCACTTGAATGGGTGTTTCCCACATGGGCTAGAACGCATGCTCTTGACCCAGGGGAAGCTGTGAATGTTCTAAAAGCTGCAATTGTCACTGCAGATAGGATTGTGGCAGTTAGCCAGGTTGCTTCTTCTTGTCCTCTTTTTCCCTGCATTTGGTTTACATGGGATTTCCTAAAGACTCTTTTTTCTGCTTGTGCTCTCTTTGTTCAGGGTTATTCATGGGAAATAACTACCCCTGAGGGTGGATATGGTTTGCATGACCTGATCAAATGTCGAAATATAGTTGTAACAGGTATGCTTATTTTCTCACAATGCAAGATGCGTTTAACTTTAACTGGTATTTAGCAAGGGATGCTTATACATGTTCAGGGATCACTAATGGGATTGATATCAATGAATGGGATCCATCTACTGATGAGCATATTGCATCGAAATACTCTCTAGAAAACCTCGATGGAAAGGTGATGAACAGCTTCTTCTAAGTTATTTATAAAGAACACCTTTGCTTCAACGGTCTTTTAGAAGAACTCATCATGTCTCGGACTGCAGAAAGAATGCAAGATTTCCCTTCAGAAGGAACTTGGACTGCCGGTTAGGCCAGATTGCCCCTTGGTGAGAGCATCCCCTGTGGTTATTATTTTGGCATAGCAGTCCCCTGCTTTTAATTCTCTCATTGTTTGTTTCTCAGATTGGATTTATTGGGAGATTAGACTACCAGAAGGGTGTCGATATTCTTCTTTCTTCTGTTCCAGATATCATGCAAGATGATGTTCAGTTGGTATGCAAGCTGTTTTCTAGATCATCCTTAGAAAAACTCCATGAGAAGTGGAACAATCTGAAGAATGATGCATTTTCCCTCAGGTGATGCTGGGATCAGGAGAGCAGCAATACCAAGACTGGATGCGGCATCTCGAGTCTGAGTATAGAGACAAGTATCGCGGTTGGGTTGGATTCAACATCCCAGTTTCTCACCGGATTACAGCAGGGTGAGCCAAAAGTTCTCAAATTTACCTCTCTTTTCCATGAAGATGCGTATACCAATACTGGGAAATTGCAGCTGCGATATTATTGTCATGCCTTCGAGATTCGAGCCGTGTGGTCTAATCCAGCTCTATGCAATGAGATACGGCACCATTCCTGTCGTTCATAACACCGGGGGGCTCAGAGTGAGATACTTTCATTTTGCAAGCTTCTCCATTATTTAATTCACTAGAAGAAGGAAGAAGGATGATGCACCATATGATGCTGTGTGGGTTGCAGAAGAAAAGGGTGATTGATTCTAACATACTCCTCTGCATTTCACAGGACACAGTTCAGACCTTCGACCCTTTTGCAAAAGCAGGCAGTGGAGAAGGCACAGGGTTCAAAATTCCTCTACAATAATTTTCAACCATAAATGTCCTCTTCTTTGCTTTCATTCTGATTCTTGCCTCATTTTTGGATTGGGTTGCAGGTGGGCGTTTGCTCCTCTTTCTGTAGAGAGCCTGGTGGCAGTAAGTTCCCATCCCAGATCATAAAACTGAAGGATTTTTGCTTTTCTTGATCATGTACGCAACCCCAATACCCTGTCTCTCGCCTGCAGACACTGCGCATCGCAGCAAAGACATACAAGGAGCACAAGCCATCGTGGGAAGGGCTTATGAGACGCGGGATGCAGCGGGACTCATCGTGGGACAAGGCTGCAGCCCAGTACGAGCAGGTGTTCGAGTGGGCGTCTTTGGATTCCCCCTACGCTTGCTGAGGTGAACCGAACCAGTACTAGAGCGCCATGTCTTCTGCAATAAAGATGCGGGAAAGCATCACATGACGTTGCTGGTTCTAGGAGCTGTTTAAGTTGAATTAGGCTTCTTTCCTCTCCCATTGAGAAAGTTCGATTTTTTCTACGCAGTTTCACCGTGTCGTAGGAACTTTGGTATCTGATTTCTTGTATGGGGTCTCAATGATTCCATCGTCTTCATCAACCGTCTGATGACCGGCGACGACGGGCAAAGAGGGTATTCAAAAGCAGCTTAACGTGAACTCACAGTTTCAACGAAGAACAGAAAGTGAAGTTGAGGCAGTTTGGAATCCCAGAGGCAACTGGAAGAGAGTATGGGTTAGAAAAATTGATTTAATTTATTATCCCACATCGGAATCTGAACCTCAGTAGAAGGCGTTTCGGGTTATAAATAAAGACTTTGGCACCTACGATTGTCATCTTTGCGCTTGGGGCAATGACGCAGCTAGTGAGGTTCTAACCGAGGCGCGTCTTTTGCTGGTTGAAAACTATTTCCAAACCCCCTCTTAGGCTTGGGTTATCCTCAAGCCTACGAGAATTTTTGGAAGGGTAGACTACGGTCATTCCCTACAATTCTAGTTAAGTCTATTTTGGTGTTCAGCAATAGCTACTGGAGGGGGATCTATTCAGCCCAATTATCTGTTCACATAGTATTGTAGCGCTTAGTAGTTACGGGTGGGTGTTTTTGAGATGTACCCACTGTCCATTTCTCTCTCACATACCACGCACAAAAAATTACAGGTGGGTAGAAGGTACATTTCTAACACAGTGAAACCACAATGAATATTTTTCAAAAAAACCCTAGTAGTTACGGCGACTGCATAAGCAGAAGGTGGAAACTCTTGAATGAGAACACAAGCCTCTCAAGCTGTCTGAGGTTGGGCAGTGCTGTCCTTTCGATCATCTCACCGCATTCAGTAAATCACAAGCAACTGATCAGCGGGTGCTTTTCGAAAACGAGAGACAGACAGACACATCTTCCTTAAGGCGTCGGTAAGGACGAACCGAAAGAGATGGAACAATGATATCATCATCGTGTAGTCTGCGGACGAGGCCCAGTACCCGACCCAACACAACACAAAAAAATTGCAAAAGAGTTTACGTCACAATATGTTGCGCATCCGGGGAATCGAACCCCGGTCAGTACCGTGGGAGGTACTATGATACCACTACACCAGATGCGCGTGTTGATGCTACTCATCTTTTTCCTAGAATTAAATTTACAATCCTTATTTATCTATCATTTTTTTTCCACATCGTACATTACACAACTATCCTATCGCAAGAACAAATGCTTCAAGAAAAAAAACTTGGTTTTTTCCTCGTAGCAGGTTCAGGTTCAGGTTCAGACAGAATTATCAGGGCATCCGTACATCCCAATGATCAAGTTAACAGCAAGAACAAAGAAGGGGCGGGACAGAAACTCTGTTTACCTTGAGAGAATGAATCAGAGAGCAGACTCGATTTTGTCATGGAGCGTGACGACCAGGTCGTGGGCATCGTCCAGGAGCTTCCACACGTCAAGATGCCCCGCCATTGAGTTGCACTCCCTCAGGATCTCATCCATGCTGCTGTACTTCTCGATGATCAGCTTCCTCCTTTGCAGGACGGACGCCGCGATCGCATACAGCAGCAGGTCGTCCGTCGGCGGCGCCCGCTGCCGTATCTTCCTCCAGGCCTTCTTCCCTATCCCGGCCCTGATGGCAGCCTGGTCAGCCCACATCACCTCCCACAGGCACAGGGTCTGCTCGAAGGTGAGCTCCCGCCGGAAGAGGACCACCACCATCCGGTACACAAAGAAGCAGTCATTGGCTTGGAGTTTCTCCAGGTGCTTGTAGAGGCGCAGGTCCTTGTACTTGATGATCTTGGAGACGATCATCAGCTGCCTTCTGATGCCGACCTCGTCGAGCCTGAAGTTGTAGCGAGCCTTTTTCATGAACCCAACGAAGCACCAGAAGGCTAAGCTGTCATCGGTCATCACAGCGATTATGGGAGACAGGAGGTCGCTCATCCCCTGGCAGTAGCCGATCTCGGGGTCATACCGAGCATATGCTTCCAGAATGACAACCAGTCGAGCAGCATGGAAGATCCTGGCGGGATCAAGGTGTTCACAGTCATTCAATCCAGCAATCTCAGACGCGTGCTTCGCCTCGATGTCTGACACCGTGTTCTGGACTGGGAGTATGGCATCCATTCGGCATTGCACCGGATGGCATCGAGTCGGATGATACGCTGCCATGTAGAAAAATCTTCTAGACCTTGGGATGCTGGCTTGATTTCCGTCGGCAGGGATGATGATGAGAGCTCATTTAGGGATGGCTCGAGATCAACCGAGGAATCAGTGTCCAAGGAATCTGAGTCACAGCCATCTATCAATGAACTGGTGGGTTGGTTAGCAACCTCGTCATTACTGACCCCAAACTCACTGGAGAGAGATTCCCTGGTGCTAACAGTATCACCGGAATCTGGACAACCCACAACAGAAGAGGAACTCCCATCAACAAACTTGGTACTTTCACCACCTCCATTCATCTTGGCCACTTTACTGCTAAGCTTAAGAAGCTGGCTACACGGCCTCCATAATCTCTCATATTCTTTCCTGCGTGCATTTTTATCATAATGAGTATGAGGAACGCATGAGACGCCAGTCAATTAAACATATAAAGAATAAAGGAATGAAAAAATACGTTTTTAAATAAAACAAACAAAACATCCTTTGCCTCGGTTATCCTGTTTCTCGACTGGTGTGTGATCCAGGAAGGGGTAAAGGAAGTGACCTGAAGAACAAAAAGTGATAAGGGTACGTAGTGCACCTTTTCTGATTAAAAATAGCATCCCTTTCTTCACTGGTGCTTGTAAGGTCGTATCTACAAATAAGTGAAAAAATAAAGTTAGATCCAGAGCATGGAAGTTACTCGGAACAGATACTCAAAATGAAAGGTAAATGCACCAAGAATACGGTAAATGAGTGACAAGTATTGAAAAGTTCCGATTTTGTGTCTTTCATTCACTATCTATGGTCGACTGAACATGCCAGTTAACTAAACGCAACCACCATCTAAATAAATATGCGTATCCCGGAAATACTAAGTTGCATGACTGGGGCGCGGCGCAAGTAGCAATGAATCAACTTACACGCCAAGGAGGAATGGCCAAACCTCTGCTCTTATACTCGGATCAACACTCTGCACACACCAGCACAAAATCGTACACATCATGATCATCACATCCAAACCCAAATAACAGCATTTTCACCGAGAGGAGTCATATAAGATATGAGTAACAGGAAAATCACAAGTTCAAGCCATGTGAAACAACTCACCCCACTACGCACAATCTTCAAAAATTCAATTCCATCGTCAATGAGTTTGCCTTCTGGTGTAAAAGAACTTTTCCATTGACTCGAAGATAAGAGGCACTTCCTTTTTCTTCGTGACCATCGCGATTTGTGCTGAACTCTGGAACGGGAAACTATTAGTAACAGATTCAATGAAGGCCGCACTTCTTCAAACCAAAGCAAAACTGAGCAGACGGCATTTTAAAAGTAAAATTAGCAATCAACAGGAAATCCTTAAATGAAGAGATAAACTATCTCATTAGCTTATGCGCTAAGAATGTAGGGAAATGAATGATGGGCTTTTCTTTTTGAGAAATGAAAAAACGGACTAAGCAGATGATTTAATATGACAGTTACAAAAAACAGATCGAGATAGATGTACAGCAGCTGCCTCACAAAAAGAGGAACCAAAGAACACCAAAATGAACCATGACTTGATCGAAGTAAGACTAGGAAAAAATTCCTGCTTTGTCCCACTTCTAAAAAAGTTTCCCCTCAGGGAAGATTTACTCAAGCCTAAAAAATACCCTACTTCGTCCTTTCTAAAAAGGTGAACTAGGCGACCTGGAAACGGTAAGAAACCTAAAATATCAGAGAAACAGATCTAGATGCACAAACAGCGGATTTCGAACGGAATACGCTGAAGTGTTAGAGAGAGATCTGAAGTAAAATTGGGAGTGGGAGGAAACCAATAATAGAATAAGAAGTAAATCGAACGATATTTAGAGATAACAGAGACTCACCGGCGGGAAGAAGAAGAAGATGATGATGATGATGAAGAAGCCGGTGAGGAGTTTGTGGATGCTACTAATTTAATCCACGACAGAGGTGGAGGAGACGACGGCTTATGCGAGGAAGATGAAATTGGCGAAGGTTTTGGCGACGACGACGAAGTATGGCTTCGTCTTAGAGCTCTCATCTACAACAGTCGCTTCTAATTTTCCTCAGCCAGACAAACTACTCCACTCCACCGAGGTTTCAACACCAGTCGGCAAAAATCCTCGTTTACCTAGTCGCGTAGACGACGGCGACGGCCACAACCAGTCCAGCAACGACAGTTAGAGCGATCCTAGAACCGCGATTCGCCGTCTCCCCTATCCAGAAACCCCCGGCGCCAGCGCCGATGCGGCCGATGGACTCAATCACCGAGGAGAGCATGGGACGGAGTTCTGGAATGATGAATTCAAAACCGGAAAGCTGCAGCAACGCCGGCACTGGATTATTAACCACCAACCAACACACGACTTTGTCCCCCCGCCCTCCTTCCTCATTCACTTCCTCACGACGCCATTATTGGCGTCTGTATATTTCTATTTCACTTTTTTTCACGCCCATCGGGTTTTAGGGCATGATTTGGGATGACGGTTTCCCAGAAACATTCTATACGGCGTCGTCTTATGCCCAGATCCTTTTTTTCCCATTGGAAAGAAAAATGATATATTTTAATATTTTTTCGTTTTTTTAACTTAATTTATTCTCATTTTTTAGCATTATATTTTTAAAATGATTTAATTACAGTCATTAATTACTTAAATACTTGATTAGGTTCCATTTAGGTCACTTAACTCTTCCTTTAAGATCCTCTGCTTTGCTGTGCCCCACTTCACAGTGAATTGAAGAGCTCACCGGAACAGTGTAAACTCTTGAGCTCCCCACGGCCACAATACGCCGACGGAAATTGGGGTGCAGCTCGGCTTCCGAGTGCCGCTTGTCGTCATTTTGGGTTATTGGTAATATTTTTTATGTTAATATACAATTCTTGGCAAGCTTTTCATGCCTTATAGATTGGTTCGCCTGTTAAAAACGGTGGAAACTTCAGTTGATTTTGCATGCAATGCTTCGAAGGTGAGGTTTTTTGCTCTTTTTTATTCAGTGGATGGCGGTGGTTTTACGCGAAAGAGATTCCGAGGAATGGGCGTACAGGGGAGAAGGAGCCGTGAATTTGGTTCTTGCTTATTGTGGGAAAAATCCAAACTTTGTAGGTCTTTTCTTGTTTGGTAGTTGCTTTGTTACAAACTGCAAATGCTCTTTTTTGAGTCTATTCCATCATAGCAATTATGTAAGTAGAGAAAAGATGCTTGCTGGCGTTTCTGAAAACTAGTTCTCAGTAGTGTTGTTTGCTATGGGAAGAACTTTTGATTTTAAAAAAAGTTTACTTTTGGCTAAATGTATGTTAAATTTTGGTGATAGCTTGCGACTGTAAGTTGCTTGTGTAGTTTCTGGTTCTCTTTATGCCAACTCGCTGATCCCTTCGTTTTTCTTTCATCTGAGTGGATTTAGGTTGGAAAGGTTTTAAGGATACAGAAAGTTGCCACTAATGGATCTGCGTGTGACAGCAACCGCCTACCTCTGATCGATGAAGAATGTCTCATTTGGCGAGATTTTGAAGGCATTGTCACTGCTTCTACTAGGGAAACTGCTGAGCAACTGTATGTGCAAAAAGTGATGTGCCCCTTGTTGGGTCCAGAGCATGTTGATGCAGGGGTGGGTAATTGAACTTGCCTGTTTTGTTATTCTGAAATAATGCCATACATAACTCTCTCAGTTTATGTAGTCCTACTGTTTGATGAGAAGTTTCTTCATCATTTACCTATTATTAATATCACATTTATCCCGTACAGATCAATATTCTCGTGTCAAAGGAATTTTTGGAAGCTGTTGAAAGGAAAGTCCTTTTCCAGCGTCCCTCTTGGCGAGTTGATGCTGCCAAAGTCAACTTACTGTCCAATTCAGCTCTTCTAATTTCTGATCATTCAATTTTTCCTCATGGTAGGGGCTAGCTCTTCTAATTTCCGCTAACTCATAATATCCGTGACTCCAGAATTGATTTTACACATAGGCGGTTCTTATTTCTTTGAATTCATTTTTTTTCTTGTTTTATATGTGGCTGAATCAAGGTGGCCCCTTGTATGACAAAAGTCCTGTGTTCAGTTTCAGGTATTTTCACGGAAGACTTTTGTGTATCTGTAGAAATAAAGGTGCTTGCAAGTCCGTGATCCATATATTTATTTTTCTTTCTACATTCTCTTGCTGATCATTTCCTGTGTATCGTATTATGATGCCCTTCATTACAAATCCTCTCTATGCAGCCCAAAGCTGGCATTCTACCGTATTCCGAATACATAACTGAACGAAATGCCATCAAGAAGACCACTACCCGTTTTAAAATGCACCAAGTGTTGAAGATGGCGGAAGGGAAGGTACTTTGTAACTCTGCCTTATTCTACGTCTTGACTAAAGTGATTCCTGGATACCCTCTTTAGTGAACATTTATTCCAGTAATGTAAAACTGTATTGATACAGATTTCGCAGTTGAGTAACTATGATCCGCTCGACATGTTCTCTGGATCAAAGGAGAGAATACGAAATGCTGCGGCATCCCTCTTTCTCACCCCTCAGAACAACCTTCGGGTTTTCTTAAATGGTTCTCTTATTTTTGGAGGAATGGATGGGACCAAGAGTGCAAGCTTTACTGTTGACGAAGCATTTCAAAACGGTCTTCAACATGTCATCTTAGCCAAACATGGATTTCACACTGATTATCTCCTGGAACTTATTTCTGAAGCTCTTTTCAAGTCTGGCTTACTGAATCGGCTTCTTGAGGTGCAGAAGCTTGATGCTTTTGATGTTGAAGGTGCCATTCACGCCTACTATGATATAGTTTCTGAGCCATGTGCTGTCTGCCTGGAAAAAGCTCAGATCACATCATCAGGAAGATACTCTACCCTCCACTCAATGCCACTCGAAAAGAAGGTAAAAATCGTGAGGGATTACTTGATATCTGCTACTGCAAAGGATCTCAGCATGATGATCAGTTTTCGGCCAAGAGCCACGCTGAATACAGAATCCCCGTCATATGATGCCGTTTCTCTGGAACCCACCAATCAAACTTTTGATTACAAGGTGAGCATCCGCCTTTCTCAGTATGAAGATATGCATTTATACACTGTCTCATGTAGTCAGACTTTGTAGATATCATTCATTGATCTGGATATGAAGCCTCTAAGGAAAATGGAATACTACTATGAGCTTGACCAGAAGATAGTGAAATGCTATACCCAGATGGCTAACAGCAAGCAGCATGACAGGGGGGATGCTGTCCAGGACTCACCGCATTCTTCCACACCAACCTGTATGTAAAACCTTGAGACTCTGTATTGGGAATATTCATAAGTGACATCTTTTCTCTGTTTTCGCTGTTTCTGCAGAAATGAAAGCTAAACACCATATTTCAGTCACGCAGCTGTGCAGTTAAGATGCAAGAATCCAGGATCAGCAGGTGAAGTTTGAAGAACACTTCTGAAATGTAGATATGTCTCCTACACTTGAAAACTCCATCTGGCAACTGAGCTCAGTCTGCACCCTTGTGTTCTTTCTCGTCATCTGTAGCTTGTGAGATAGAGAAGTGGCCTGCAACTGACATGGGGGAAGGGGTCAGGTTGATGAAGTTCCGTACATGTGCTGTTGCAAGTTTCTGTACGGACTACAGCCCATTGGAATTAAATAATCAAGCAGAAGCAACGGCTTCATAAACCAAGACGATCTCTCGACATCGCTGAAACTGTGTATCGCAATGGCGGTTGGGGATTCATCGGATATCTCAGTGACGAACGCAGCATCATTCAGAGACGACGACTGTTAATCAAGAGATTCGAAACGGAGAAGGCCCATTTCGTGGGAGGTCATGGTTGCGGGTGGGCGGCTCGCGAGGCGCTAAAGATGGGACCTTTACCGGGATCACCGCATGAATCCTCCATCGCGACCACCGTCTCTCCCCCCTCCGGCGTTCTTCAGAGGACACTACTTTCCAATTCCGATGGTAGCGACTGTAATAGCCCCACCGTCGCCGCCGCAGTTTTACCAGCTGAACTGAATTCCAGCTTCTTTTGACTCGCTAACAACCTGGATTCCAGGCCACGCTACCTCACCCAGCCGCTTCAAGATTCGTTCTTTTTGTTGTTTTTTCAAGAGAATGCTGTCGGAATTTACCATCAGACAAGATCATGAAACTTATTTCCGGCCAAAGGTGCACAACGCCACCTTAAACCAACGCAACCACGCAGAAACGAAGCCATCTCAGGGGAAGCCATTAACGAGCTTCACCTTCAAAACCAAAAACCCATCACCAACATTCGACCACTGGCCGATAAACGCAACGTTCACGTAAAAGACGACCGGGGTGGGGGGTAATGAAGACCAGTTAACTCATGTATAGAGAGATATGTAGAAGAAGACAGTCGTCGGAGATCAACTGCTGATGGTTTCAGTGCATGGAGGAGGGGCGTGGGGTACGTGGCCGGACCGGCGTCTTTGATGGGCTGACCCTGAAGAAATGCAACAACACCTGATCATACACCATTAAAACAGACACACAGGAAGAGAGAAAACATTCACCTTATAGGCAGTGATCCTAAGATGGCACCACTACAGTTCAACGCCATTGTTGCACTCTCAGCCTGGATAAGAAGAATCACAGACAACATCCTGAGTTGAAAAAAGGGCAAGATTTTCGTAGTTAAATGATGATAATCTCCAAGCAATACCACAGCAAACTCCACAAACGCTATACGAGTTGAGTGATGATAATCTCCAAGCAATCTCAAACGGTGCACCTGATAGCACACATTTTCATGGCCTTCGGGTGAGATTTCAATACATGGCTTATTCAGAAACAGCATACCTCTCCGCAGAATGATTCGAAGAAGAGTTTGATATCTGCTTGAGTGACCTAACCAGTGAATGACACATCAAGTTTCAAAATTTCTTCTTACAGTAGATCAGCACAGCTGGTAGGAAATTCTGAGGCTACCTTTTTGTCAATGTTTGTACAGTACACAGTTCTTGCGCACATCTCCCTTTCATCCTCAGACTTGAGACAGAAAATCCACACAGCATCGTTTTGATGCTCAGAAGAGGAAACAAACTAGAGGAATGGACAAAAATGGAGGGAGGGTGCTCACCCTGGGCAAGAATGTGGGGTTAACAGGTGCAATTGCAGTTTTGGATGGCAGCACTCTGACTGGGTAATAGCCAAGCATAGTTCCAGCCAAACTCAGAGCATTCCTTGCTCCCTCTGCATTATCAAGGAGGATGCAGCATGAAGTCAAACAGAAAATCCTTTACCAGCAAAAGGAAACCGCATGATCATGTTCAGACATACCTTCATCAGTGAACTCAATGAAAGCAAAACGAAGAACAGAATTTGGGTCACCACAAACCCGGCAATCCACAACCTTCCAACAATGATATCACAAGAGTATGCATAGTGTAACTTATTCATTATGAGGTGATACATAGACATGACATGTTAAAGGAATGACTACCTGCCCACAGCCATTAAAAAGTGCAGCGAGCTGCTCTTCAGTAACCTGCAATGAAGCGAAAAATGGTAACCTGATAACTAAAAACAGTGAAAGGGAAAGTTATAGTTACCTGATGATCAATGTCAGACACAAAGACAGTCCTCCTAATCACATCTTCTCTTTGAGCCATCCTGGTTCGGCTATTCATTCGTCGTTTTCCATTGATAGAGTCATTTTTCTTCTGCATATTCTCAAATCATCAAAATAAGTATACCATCCTGATAACACACGCACGAGATCATAGATAAAACAAGCAAGTGAATAACAGGACCCAAAAATCAAAAACCTTACCTATGATAAAGAAAAAAAGGGGGCTCTTGCAGTTAATCTAGTACATTCTTGTTCGAATCAATCACAGATGATTACATTAAGAAAAAAAAAAAAAGAATCCTAAATACTTCTATTTTTCAGACAGAGTACAAAGTACAAACCTTTCCCAACGAATTCCCGACAGAGTTGATTGGTTGCTGCACAACAAAACCATTAACATTGTACCCATATTGGCCGGCAACCAATCCAGCAACAGTGGCAGCTGCATGTGGGGAAGCCACAAATAGCCCTTGCTGCCCATTACCACCGCCAAAGGCCACTAGTGATGATGGAACATATTCTTCGGCCATGGGATTCAACTTAGACAGCATTTCCTCTAAATCTCTCATTTGTCTACTGAACGCCACAGCCTCGTCATCATTTCCATTCGTTCTCTTCTCCCTTTGTGAGATTTCATCCCCTTGTAACTGCAACTGACGGTGACCATTGGACATCTTCTGCTCCATCAATTCAAAATCCTGATCGGTGGGCTTCGCTGCCTTTTGGGTGGCTTCCACCGACTGGTGATGGTGATCTCTCACGACATCGTTCTGTTTAGACGAATCCCGATGCCGCGGCAGCGCGTTCGCCACAACCTTTTCCACCAACACCATGATTAACAAAACACAATCTAGACAATAAAACCCTGCCCTCCCTTTCGCTTTTTTCCCTTCACTCTCAGTCAAATTCTCTTCATGGGTATCGGAAAAAGTGATCGAAAACAACAAGACGTAGAAGCCGGATTCCTCAGCACTTTCGGGTCAGTTCATGATGACTAAAAAACAGAATAAAAAATTGCAAAACAGGATTTTTTGTTCTAAACACCGTCCGTTTCACGGAACGCACCCGTCCCAAAAGGCAAACACAAACAGAGAAACACTAAACAAGTAAACAAGAAAGGGCTCCAAACAGAGAAACTTTCACACTATATTCAATCCTCTTCCTGCTTTGTTTAAAGCAGTTTGCAAGATCACCTCCTCTGTATCTCGAATTCAGTCTCCATTGAAAGAGAGCGAGTTTTTAGACCAAAAAAATGTCAACTTTTTTCCAGTGAAAACTAAATGGTTCCTCCATTAAATAAGACAAGCTTATTGCATTTTCTTACAGGGAAGGAATCTGATGTGGTGCACCACAGTAGAGATGCGATGCGCCGAATTCTCATCATGAAGGTGCCGTATACTGCCACGTGTACGCGTACGGTCTATCTTATTTTCTCCTCGATATTCAAAAAATAAATTAATAAAATTTTCCTATCCCGGGAATTTATGTAATCCAAATTTGCACAGACTAATCTTATATTTATTAATAAAATAATATTTCCATTTTGGGGAAGGATAAACTAATTGGATTTGAAAACATTTTAAATTTTCTCATGATTTTGAATTTAATCCTTTTATAATGTACTTAATTTAATTCAACACATTATAACAATATTTTTAACATTTAGATTTTTAATTCTAAAAAATTATCGAATTAAATCCAAAAAAATCATTTTTAATATAAATTACGTTGGTCTTCATTAGTAAAATCAGTTTCTAAACTTCTTATCTATCAACATTTTTATTCTTCAAAATTTGACGTACCTTACATAATTAATCCATAAAATTGTATATTTAAATATTTTTATACCAATCATTCTAAACATAATGAAACTACCAATCATATAAAAACTAGATATGATTAATTGTGTACTAATTTTATCGAATTTTTAAATAATTTGAAGTCTAATAATACCAATTATTTCAAACAACAAAGATTCTTTATATCAACTTGATTAATACTAAAATATTGGAATCAATTTGTAATTTTTTACAAGAATCATCCCAATTTTAACTATACTAGCTTCCAAACATCCCTCCCCTTCTAAACCAGTGTATTGTCCAGGGGAAGTTGAGGCTGAGAACTCAGACACAATGAGGTTAACTTAACAGAAGAAGAAGAAGAAGAAGAAGAAGAAGAAGAAGAAGCCAGCGCTTTATTACAATAAGATCTGTTGAAGTTCCTGATCAGCAGGTAATGGTGCTCTCCTCTCCATTGCATTGCTTGTGCTGGTTTCCTCACCAGCATCGCAGTTAACAGTTAAGGACGCCCTTTTCGCCTTAAGCCACACACTGGCCTCACTTGATACTCCTCTGCACTTCTTAAATTTGATGTTCATCAGGTTAGGACAGCCATGGGCGAATGCCTGCATCCCAGAGTCTGTCACACGACAGCACTTGATGCATAGTTTCTTCAAGGCTATGCATTTCTCTGCAATGCATGAGATCTCTTTATCACCAATGGTGTCACTCCCACAAAGGGCTAATCTTTCCAGTTTTTGGCAGTTTGAGGAGATTGCCATCATGCTGATGTGGGTGGGATTCACCCCAACAAGCACTAACTCAGTTAGATTCAGGCTGTTATTTGCAATTGCAATCAGTCCTTCGTCGTCTATTCTGTTGGTTCTCCATCCATCAAGGTGAAGCTTCCTCAAAAGCTTGCAGTTCTCAGCAATGGCTGAAAGCCCTTTGTTGGAGCAATCGGGAGACTTGACCAAATGGAGAGTGTCCAGATAGGGGCATCTGGAAATGGCTGTTAGCCCGGAATCACTCACATGAAGCTTCTCCAAATGGATCTCTGTTAAACATGGCTTGCTTCTAGTGATCTCTTGCAGTAATCCATCCCAGTCACCTGAGCACTTGAGAATCTTCATGGTTCTCAAATTCTTAGACTCGATTAGTAAAGGCGAGAAGAATTGCCCATTGTAAAGCTCCTTCAGGGTGATGGATTTCAGTGACGCAGCGGCTTTTCCTGGTGCAACCAGTTCAGCTTTGGAGCCATCATTGAAACCTTTCAAGCGCTTAACGTAGAGATCCTCGAGGGCGCAGTTTTTGAGAAGCGCATTGATGCCTTTGGCCCCGAAATTGCATGATCCGCAAGCAAATTTGAGCAGTGATTTGCAATTCTGAGAAAGAATCGACATACCATGGTCAGTGATTTCATGGCATCCGCGGATTTTGAGGGAGGTGAGGTTGGGGCAGCGCTCTGAGATGAAAATCAAGCCATCATCGTCTATGCTGATGGATCTACGGTTGCAGCGGAGGACGAGTTTGGTGACGGAATCGAAACGTGTGAAGATCGCCGGAAGAAGGGGGTGACGTCGGTGGAAGCGTGGAGCGCGAGTCGGCCTCGTCTTTCGCCTTCGACGGAGCGCCAGCGGCGACAGATCAAGGAACAATTGTTCCGGTCGCTGGGGCTGAGGAACTGGAAGATTAAACCTAGACAATCATCGGGAATCCCAGATATGTAGTCCTTATTCAAAATCGAGATCGAGAAATCATTAGAGCGCGGCTGCTCGGACCCATAGCCTACGTGGGACAAACCACCATATGGAGAAGAGGTGGTTTGGCCCATGACGGAGGCGACTGGAGAACAAGCGCCGCCGCGAATGAATCCGAGCGCGTCTGATTGAAACAATGCAGCACAACCTGAAAGAAAATAGGAAATTTACCGGTGACCCGTGATATACTCTAACGGATAGGCCTGGGGCTGTGCCGGGCCTTCCGGACCTGGCCTGTGCTTTCCCAGGCCCAATCTCGGAGGTTGAGACTTTAGCGCTCACCGGATAAGATAAAGTTCACTTGCGAATTGGGGGAGACTGCCATGGCAACGGCTCTCTCTTCTTCCATGTTGGCGCTCTTCCCCCGTTGCCAATACCCTCCTCTCCAATCCACTCAATTCCGACCTACCCATAAGCGATTCTTTCGAATACCCATATCTTTATCGATCACATCGCCGGCATGTTCTTGCATTGGCACCATGGTGGAAGACGGAAGCCAGAGCGATGAAGCTATGAGCATCGACAATCTTAAAAGATTCATCGACCTGAATTTGGGTCACTGGACAGGATCTTTCCATGTAATGCAGAGTCTTTGAGTTATTCCTTGTCTTTTTATTTAACCGATGATCTCTGTTGTGCCTGCAGCAATTCGATTGTACCGGTAATTTGCTGCACAAAATAAGTACAAAGCTTGCTTCCAGCTCCTACGGTGAAGATGAGCTGATCAGTTTGATTCAGTCGTAAGCGTTATTGTTACCTTAGCTTTGCAGAAGAATTTGGTTCTTGTACTCAATCTCTAACTCGGAGCATCTCTCCTTCTGAAGTGTAGTTTATACATTAAACAGCCACTGTTAAGTTCACTGGATTCCAACTCTGAGCCGGAATGGTTTGAGTATAAAATCAAAGAGAGCAACATGTTCACGGTGGACAAGTATCAGCAGGTTAGATCTTTTTGAGTGGATTCACAAGTGCTGTATTCATCATCATTGTTCGGCTCATCATGGGTGGTACTTAGTTTTCAGATTGGCTTTTTCCCTAAAGAAAAGGCGTTTTCTTTGCGATATCAGACGGCTGGAATGTTGGAAACGGTTATCAGACAAGGTGTCTTGGGTGAAGATGACACTGGAGAAGTGTCTCCCAGGTCTGCCCTTCTTTCCACAAGAGCAGTTTTATGGGAATAGCTAGAAAACGCATTTTTATACTCTCATGAACAAACGGATAATTGTCTGTAACTTCTATTGAATAAATGTTGGTTGATGCATCATCATATGTTCACAAAGGTGCCAGTTTCTCAAATCTTTTCCTTGTCTTTGATGTGTCCAAGCTAGCTGTTTACCGAAGGTTTTTCTCTTTGTTATCTCTCAAAGAAATCTGAAGCTCCCGTCTCGAAGGCCTGCGGTTGTATGTGAAACATGCCTCTATTCTCTGGAGCAAGATTCAAGACTGAGAGCTTTCCATATCCTGGACCCGCAAGGGATTCTAGAAATGCTTCTGGTGTTCCTGGAAGAAAGAGGAAGCAGGGTGGCCGAGCATCCTGCTTTTGGCACTTCCAAGGCATTTTCCCTTATCAATACCACCACCTCTCTAGTCTCCACCTTCAGTTCAGTCTTCAAATACCAACAGATGATTCAATGTTCAGGATTCATGTAGACTGGCACCACATTTAGGGACATGGGTGGGACACTCCTTAACCAAACGGAGTGGCGTCTATGGCGCCACCATTGTCGAAGCAGACACAGTTACCACTCTTGAGATCAATGAGGACGGTCAGCTGGTTCAGGTATCCCCACTCAGCCTCGCTCAGCTTTGGCTCCATGTTTTCTGATAGCCTCGTGTGTCCAGGATATGAAGTCATCTACATCAGGAGACAAGGATGTGACGACGTCCGTGCAGTGGACAGGCTCGACCTCCGGCAACTTGGCGACGTTCGACGGTGGCTTCCGGCTGACGCTGCTGCCAGGGGGTGTATACATGGGATGCCCAACAGACGTGGCGAAGAGTGTGCAGGAGTTCAAGTCGTTCCATTTGGAGCTGTGCTGGGCGGAGTCCACAAACCGAAGACAGAGGCTGCTGCGCACATACGACGTGGAAGGTCTCCATGTCTCTTCCACTTACTTCCTGGAAACCAGACTGTAACAGAAATTCATGATTCATGTGAGGAACTGCAACACTTCCATGGAGAAGAAGAAGAAGCAAATTACCCGTAAGTGTCAACCCGACCCGTTTCTTGGCCCAAGACGCACGGCCCAGACGTTTTTGTGTGGTTCTTCCCACAACGGCAGCCACGTCCGGGAAACCTAGTTCGTTCATGATATTGAGGCGACGGCAGTCTGCTTCGTTGTTCACCGATAACTGCATCCGCCGCCGTCTTAAGCACGATTTCGTTACCTTGCTTCTTCCTCCGGATCAGTTCATGGTTTCTCACACCCAGGCCCTGTCTTCGCAGCCTTTACCTGACAACGGCGACGATGACTCCCTTTGCGGTGCTGAAATCACCACCTATTCAGTCGATCGTGAAGCAGTGGTTCTGAGCCGTCCATGTGGATACTTGGCCGGCGAGGCCCGAATTGAGAAGGCTTGGTCTCATTGGAACCAGTTGGGCTCCCCCAAGTTCATCGTCGCTCCCATGGTGGATAACTCAGAGCTCCCATTCCGGTTGCTCTGCCGCAAATATGGCGCCCAAGCGGCTTACACACCCATGTTGCACTCAAGAATCTTCTCGGAGAATGAGAAGTATCGATCCCTAGAATTCACCACTTGCCAGGTTTATATGCAATCAATCTGGGAAAGGGCATTGCTGTATCTCGGTGTTTGATCAACTTCTTTTGGGCTAGAAAGTTCAGTTTTTTTCTGTTGTTGTCTAACAGGAAGATAAGCCCTTGTTCGTTCAGTTTTGTGCAAATGATCCTGATGTGTTGCTTCAGGCTGCTAGGAGAGTGGAGCCCTTCTGCGATTACGTCGACATTAATCTTGGGTAAGCGTCAAAGTTTACTCCTTTTCTTTTTGATCAGATCATCCCAATTTAGTAACAGCTCCACTTTTTCCGTCAAGTCTCTAGTGGAACTGCCTGCACTCCCTTAATTCATCTGTTCCTGGTTGCAGGTGCCCACAGCGCATTGCAAGGCGGGGGAATTATGGAGCTTTCCTGATGGATAATCTTCCCCTTGTCAAGTCTCTGGTGGAGAAATTGGCTGTAAACCTTAGTGTTCCTGTTTCATGCAAAATTCGGGTCTTCCCAGACCTCAATGACACAATCAAGTATGCCAAAATGTTGGAAGAAGCTGGATGTTCTCTTCTCGCTGTCCATGGAAGAACAAGAGACGAAAAGGACGGTAAGAAGTTTCGGGCCAATTGGAAGGCGATCAAAGCTGTCAGAGAGGCTGTCAGAATTCCAGTGCTATCAAATGGTAACATAAGACACCTAGAGGATGCCCAACAATGTCTGGAAGAAACCGGTGTAGAAGGGATTCTTTCAGCAGAGTCTCTTCTAGAGAACCCAGCACTCTTTGCTGGATACCGAACTTCAGAGTGGGTTGATTTGGCTCAGGGGAACAGTTTTCAAGATGCAAAACTTGATCAGGCTGATTTGCTGGTCGAATACTTGAAGCTCTGCGAGAAGCATCCAGTTCCATGGCGAATGATCCGTTCCCATGTTCACAAGATAATTGGAGAAATGTTCAGAATCCGCCCAGATGTAAGGGAGGATCTGAATGCACAGTCAAAGCTGACGTTTGAGTTTCTGTATGGAATCATTGATAAGCTTAGAGAAGCTGGCGTCAGAATTCCACTCTATGCCAAGAGCGAAGCAGCTGCTGCTGTTGCTTAGCGGGAACCCCTTCATCTTGAATCACCTACATGTCTGCACAAAGATAACAGAGGCAATCAGAAGTCCCCATTTATTTCATGTCCTCACTGATTGTGTACCAAACGCATTCTATCCCCGCACATACTAAAGAACATCTATCATGTACCAAGCTCCTCTATGACTGATTACACTCAGAGAGGACTAAAAAAAGAAATAGATTCCAGTAAACTAAAGGACATCTATCATGAGTCTATATTCATGAGTCTATATTCATGAGCTCTCCCTGAAGCTTAATGCCATGGACAATGCTGCTGTATTTGCCTGCAATACTGAGGAGGACTTCATGTGCAAGGCTCCCTTGTTTTTGGATTCGCCCTTGAAAGATTTTAAAAGGCTGCTGCTGCATATACCTACTGAATCTGCTCCATCTTCCTCAATGCCCAATTTCGATGCTTTTGGAACACACAATCTCTGTTCCAAAGTGTTTTTGCTCGGAATTTCCTCTCCAAAGTTGGCAGTTATGTCATCCCTTGAATGCTTCCCAAGAGTCATGGATGAGGCCCCTGACCACGGGGCCATGGGTGCAGGAGGGCTGACCCAAGGACCCGGGCTGACCCAAGGACCCGTCCATAAACTGGGTATCTTGGATCCCATCAACTGTGTTGCAGAGGAATAAGATGATGGCATAGGAACGCTACCAAAAGCAAATGTAGGTGCAGAAGCCAGGGAATGCCACTGAGCAGAATGACAGGGATAAGGCCATGAGGGGAAAGGATGGCAACTTGAAACCTGCTCTTGCAAACGTCTCTTCCCTATAACATCATTTGGACTTGCAATGGAAGAGCCGGTAGAAGGATCATGTCCACACTCTTTGCTCCCAAGGGAAACACAACTTTCTTGTTCTCCAGTTCGACTGAACACATTGCATAGAGGAGGAGCATCTGAACTAAGCTTAAGGGCAGTGGCGTTTGTGTTAGGCCCTGGATGGTGATGAACTCCAGTTGAATGTTCCACACTCACCTTTGGAAGAGCTTCCGGAACGGCAGGACGGAGCTGTCCAACAGCAGCACTCTTGTTCTTGCGGCGACCAGCACCCACAGGGACATTCCTCATGGTACCACCCGCAGTCCAATACCTCTGGCAGTTCTTGCAGAAATGTCTCGGCTGGTTGGTGTTGTAGTTATTGTAATAGCAAAATTTCGTGTCCACGCTATTGCATCGAGGGCATGTGAGAACTCTCTCTGGCTTCCTGAAGCTTTTCTCCTGTGACACTCCGGGATCTATCTGTTCTTCAGTTTTCGAAGCTTGAACATCACTGTTTCCGGCGAAGGGGCCATTTGGGTCCTCCGTTAATCGCGTTGCCAAGTTAGTACCTTTCAGCTCCTGCAACCAGACAGTCCGTCTCTTACTGCAATGCAACTGGAAAAACGCAAAGGAAAGACGAAGGCTTGCTTGACCTAGCCTAAGAACACAGACATTTCTGAAGGAATTGAAACCAGAAACTCAATCTAAAACCAGAGAAACCATGGGTGGGATTCGAAGATATAACTCGACTCCAAAAGCACTGAACTTGAATCCAAAACCCAACACCCAATTTCCACAGGAACAAAACCCCACTGAAAGAGAAACAAAATCAAATCTCACCTCCACCAATTCAAAGGTTTGGGGCATCCGGCGGAAACACCCCTTTTCATTGTCCTTGGCTCCCGGTTCGGCGGCCAAGGTCTCCGGAAGCTGAATCGTTCTTCCAAACAGCTTGATCCCAGGGTCCGACATTCTGTACTCAATCCCCCTCCCCCCCCCCCCCCCCCCCAAAAAAACGATATATCTATCCAAAAAGTGAAAAACAAACCAAGGAGGAAAACAGCAGTCACCACCGGGGAAGTTAAATAAAAAATGGGGATGGTAGCGATCTGACACACACACAATGGAAGGTGTGAGTGCGTTTTCTGGGAAGCTCGCCTTTTCAGACGGGCGATGTTGAAATCAGCAAAAACATGTAATGTAGGGGCAACACAACAAATGTGACTACTGGTGAAGCGACGTTACCTGGTCGGCTGCCACGTAGGCACCCAAAAGAGCATCTTCTAACCCAAGCCACGCGTGCGGTTCCTTCTTCTCCCTCCCATCATCAACAACCTAGGGTTCACTCTGCTGCGCGATTTATGCCTACTTGCCTACCTTTGGTTTTTTTGAATTTATATTTATTTAAATAGGATATATCAGTTATATATAATTTATATTATTCGAATTTATTTTTATCCTAAGGGTTTGCATTACAAAGACTTTAGACCCATAGATTAGCAATAGATTACAATTGCGGAAATAATTTCTACTATTTACCTAAATGGTATAATTGGTTTTTATCAACATTGTGTTTATAAAAATATTCATTATTTTAAAATTAGACAAAAAACACTCATTATTTATATTAATGATACAATTGAACCTTCATTTCAAACCCTATTTTTTTTTCAATTCAATTTTAAGGGTTTTTTACTATTCAACTTGGTGATTATTGAAGGAAAAAAATGATTTTATAAAAAAATAAGTTGCGATCGTACAAAAATATATATTTTTTATTTGCGGTGTATTTTTCTTTTATATTTTTACTATTTTTTTACTTGAGGGCCCCACAACGAAGACTTTACGGTGTTGCCTTTCCCATCGGATCCTGGCTGAAAAGAGAGTACCTTTACTGGTCATGGATGACGTGGAGGAATGGAACGAGGGTATTTTTGGAAACAAGACTTCTATTTTTAACAGTACTTGGAGACTCATCTCGGCAAGTATTTTTTGTACTTGTGAATGCTTGCTTTGACTCTTCTGGGGAGAGAAGCAAATCCCATGAGCCCAAGATTTCGATTTCTCCACAGGCTTCCTTTTTTTCCCTTGTTGGCAGCCGTGTCTTTCATGTATTTGACAACAGCCTGATCACATCATAGCCCCTGTTCCCCCTTTAGTGTCTTGCATTCCATGAACTGTCACAAACAGTGCTGACAGGTTTGAGTTACATTACCTGAGCTCCCTTCTCCACTACTTGCATTGGCGGGATTTCCAGAGGGTTCCCTTCGAGATTCAAAACAGCAAGGTTAGAGAGCATGCCAAACGAATCTGGAAGACCTGTTATCTGGTTGCTGTTACAGATCAACTCCTCCAACGTCTCTATGTTGCCAATGGATCTTGGTAGAGCTCTCAATTCCGCGAAGTTGTTGCTTATGTCCAACTTTATGAGTTTTGGGGTGGCACACAGGCTCTCCGGGATGGCTGCAAGCTGATTGAAACTGAGATCAAGGTGTCTTAGGCTCAGCATAGATGCTGTGGTTGTGGGAAGCTGTCGGATGTTGTTGTAACGGACTGTGAGGATCTCCAGTGACTGGATTCTTCCGATGGCCTCAGGTAGCGCTTTGAGACAGTTATAGCCTGCATGAAGTTCCTTAAGTGAAGTACAATGACCAATGGTGTAAGGGATTTCCTCTATGTCGTTTGTGGCAACGTTTAGTATCTGGAGACTTGCGAGAGATCCCAGAGTTTCAGGCAGCACTATCAGTGCATTGGAGCTGAGATCAAGCTTACGGAGGCGAACCAGCTTACTGATGGTGGGAGGCAATGTGATGAGGTTATTCTCTCCGAGATCAAGGTGAAGTAAGCTGCGCAGGGTGGAGATTGATTCGGGAAGTTCATGGATACGATTTCCATGGAGATTCAGTGTCTGTAATGAGAAGAGCTCTCCAATGGCGTTTGGTAGTGTAACAAGCCTGTTTTCTGATAGGTCTAAGTTGATCAAGCGTGAGAGTTTTCCGATGGAATCAGGGAGCCAATCTATCTGATATGATAGTTTATGTTTGAGAATCAGCTCCCGAGCTCCCTTCCTGGCTGATAGTTCAACACAGTGAGCTAAGCTCATCAAATCAAGTCTTCCTCCATCTGCATCTGCAACAAGCGAGCAAGCAGGCATTCATTGTTTTGAGCTTAACATTACTCACCAAATGCTCACAACTCACCGCAACTATCAGCTTGCTGGACATCAGCATCAATCTGAGAAGATGTTTCAGGATTTCTCAAGTGCCTGTCCTCAGCTTTCTTCAGGCGCTCCTCCGAGTCATCCGTGGAAGAAACTGAAATCTCCGTGCAGGAAACACTGGAATGCATTGACTCTGAATGCTGAGACTGCACAATTTGTGAAGCTCTCTGAATCAAAACGCCTATTCGTGAGTGCAGGTCTTCAAGATCCAACAGTTCCTGAGCTTCCCTTTTGCGTTCACTGCTCTGGAAACTGATCATGTTGCGCCTCATCTCTTGCAAAATGATGGACAAGTCATCTTTTCCACTTGTCTGGTTCTCTAATCCCTCTAGTTTCAACCGAGCTTCTTCATCAACCTTATTGATTACACCTCTCGCTACATTTACTTCCTCAACGTCGGGTCGAGCCGGCAACGATCGGTAAACGTTCATAATTTCTTCTACGGCGTCATCCATTGTAATCGCCAACCTTTATACTGCAATAGAAAAAGCTCAAGACGCCATTTTGATGCAAGCAGAGTAGAGAGCATCACATTGGTTCCCTTCCCTTACTTTCCAAAATGTAGCAAACCATTTAAGGGGAAGAAGAAGATAAACAGTTGTAAAAGCTCCCCCATTTGCATACGCAGACAGGAATCAATCTTCTTTCTGAGGCTGATATCATGGAATTCCCACCAGGGCAAGAAATGATCAAAGCTCAACTACACCTTACCTCGAAAGTAAGAAAGCGATAAATACGGCCATGTTCGTGACGACGCCGCACTTTCGGCATCAGTTCACGGTAAGGTTGTCTGGAGCGAACGCTACGGCTACGTTCAACCTCCAGCGTGTGCCTGCCAAAAAAAAAAAAAAAAAATTGTCTTTTGGCTTTTGGCAGAGTTGAGCTGCCTTGGCCGCCGATCTTGCGCTCGGAAGTCAGATCGCAATCCACGATTCTAACAAAGGTCCGTCCTTGATGGTTGCGCGAGGCGGAGATGCTCTATAGCTATGGCCGTCCAACCCCAGATCGCGAAACCGTGTTCTTTGGTACGGCGAGGCTGAGTTGCAATTTTTCCATAGAATAGGGTAATGAATGAAGGGATAAATCAAAAGAATCCTTGCGAAGCACAAATGAATTGAAATGACTAGTCTTTCTCCGGCCCCGGCTGTGGAGCCGCCGCCGCCGTCCGAGGCGGATTCACCATCCGAACCTCCCCCCTCCACTATCTCCGATTCGAATCCTCATCCGCTACCCCACACAGAGCATCCGCACATCCCCATCACATGGCCCGACGACGGAATCCTTTCAGCTACTTGGGTTACGGAGGTCATGCTGGCCTTTGAATGGGCTTCAAGAAATTTGACGCCGGAGGAGTTCCCATCTGTTCTTCCAGTTAGCGTGTTGGATAAACTGGTGCTTTCTGCATCTAAGATTTTGCATAAAGAACCCAATTGCGTACAAATTGATGAGAAATGCGGACTGGGTTTGGATTCGCGCGTTGTGGTGGTTGGAGACGTGCACGGTCAGCTCCATGATGTATTGTTTCTACTCAGAGATGCCGGATTTCCCGCGGACGATCGATTTTTTGTTTTCAACGGGGATTATGTTGACAGAGGTGCCTGGGGACTAGAGGTGTTTCTCCTCTTGTTGGCCTGGAAGGTTTGTATTCTTTTCTTGAATAATCCATATGCCCTTTTTCTCGATCTTGAGCTTATAATTTTTTATCTTGGTTGCTTATTCAAACTGCCAACGGTGACCAGCTAAGCTGCTTCACTTTGTGTTGCCTGATAATGAAAGTTTGATCATTTCCAGTTGAAGTTCAATTTGCTTCCATTCTCTATTCTAGGTTCTGATGCCTCAGAGGGTGTATATGCTTCGGGGAATCATGAGTCAAAGTACTGCACTTCTGTATATGGTTTTGAGAAGGAAGTGTTAGCAAAGTATGGAGAAAATGGAAAGCATGTTTACAGGAAATGTTTGGGATGTTTTGAGGGACTTCCCCTTGCTTGTATTATAGCTGGAAATGTGTATACTGCTCATGGAGGACTCTTCCGTGGATCCACAATCATGCCTTCGAAAACGAAAAGGTCCAAGAAGAAGAACCGTAAGGTTATCTGCAATGGCAATTCAGAGACCTTAAAACTCGGTTCTTTAGAAGACTTAGCAAGGGCTAGAAGGTCTGTTCTTGACCCCCCTTGGGAAGGTACCAATTTGATACCTGGAGATGTCTTGTGGTCAGATCCAACCATGAAGTCTGGTCTTTCCCCAAATTTGGAGAGGGGAATTGGTCTCTTATGGGGTCCTGATTGCACAGAAGAATTTCTGAAGAACTTCAGTTTAAAGGTGACCCCTACTGCATCTGCTCTTTGTATGGTAACTGTTGCAGATTGATGTTGTTCTTTTACATGCTCGTTATGTTCTGCGCCTTTTCTTTTACTTCTGGTGCAGTTGATTATCAGGTCACATGAAGGCCCTGATGCACGGGATAAGCGATCTGAGCTGGGCGGTATGGGAACAGGCTACACTATAGATCACATTGTGGAGTCTGGAAAGCTCATCACATTGTTCAGCGCTCCTGATTATCCACAGTTTCAGGTGATTTCTTTGTGTTTATGTGGCCACAAAACCTTCTCAAAGGTTGAGCAAGTTTGTTCTTTTACCAGGCATCAGAAGAGAGGTATAGAAACAAAGCAGCATATATTGTTTTAGAGCCCCCTGAATTCGATACACCCGAGTTTCACACCTTCGATGCCGTTGCTCCTCGACCGAAGGTACCATTCTTCAACCATAACACAAGAGCCTGCAACTAAATGTGGATATAGCAGTCACAAAGATGCCTGCATCCTTTGCAGGTAAATGCATACTACGATTATGAAGAAGTTGTTGATTCTGATGAAAACCTGGAGGGCTGGTAATGTTGGTGATTGTTTGGAGACACTACCAGAAGCAGATTTTTAATGGTTTGTTGTATGATTATTTTTGCTCCAACTGTGGAGTTTGCATTGTGCCCTGAAAACAAGACATGGGTGTGTTACAGAGAAGGCAATGGTTAATTTGCCGGTGTTTTGACATGTGTGAGTTGATGCTTCTTATACAACTCAGCTCCAAGTTGGGATAGCCTGCTCTTGCGCTTTCCCTCTAGAACAGAGCCTTCAAAGCTTGGACAAACCCGGCAACCTGGCATCATATTCGGGATGCAGAAGTATCATATAGAATCAACAGAGATTCATTGCATGCCAATCAGTCAGCCGATGACTGTATGTATTGGCCGCATAAATGGGGAAGGTGAACTGGAATGGGAAGATGAACAGAAGAATCAGAAAAGCAACTCACCCAGAGCATGATGGAGCGAACTTGTGAGACTCCACTCAAGGAAAACAATCAATAATCGTTAGGTGAATCTCACACTAGTGATGGATTGTAAAATATAAATCTACACAAAATCTTTTTCATGGAATCCACCTCATTAATAAAAACTCGAAAGTTAAACTACACTACTATGCATCAGACTGGGCTTTAACATGAACTTCAAGGAGGTGCAAAAGACTGTAGTACCTCCGAGCCATGTTCCATGTAGATTGCCTTCTGAACTCCCTCTGGAACAATTACGCTGCAGCAATCGGAGTCCAAATGGCTGGCTGAAGTTTTTCCGGCAAAAGGGGTACTGGAGTGCCTTTTAACTCCATCGAAGTGCCGGCAACAGAACCCTGAACCCCTTCACCGCTTTTCATCCTTCGACGCCATGGAAGGGGCCCAACAGCCAAAATCGAGAGAGATTACCAAACAACCAGTGATCGGAATCAGGGGATTTAGCGTAGCCTGGTTGAAGGCTCGACCTTTAGAAAGAAGGTTAGCAAATTAGCTTCGGCTACCCACTCCTTACCAAAAGGAACAAAGAACCAGAATTCTTTGATATGATGTAGTTGATGGTATTCATACAAACTACAAACCTTAATCCGCCGGAGAGAAAATTGTCTTTTAGAGTGCGCTTGGATTGCGGAATAAGCGTAGAGCAAGCTCATGAAGATTGGGGTCGAGAATTCGGTTGCTTCCAGTTGTACTCGAGCGCATCAACTACGCCGCTGAAGCTTTGGAATCGGGCGCTCACCACGTCGATTCCGACGCCGAGCCTCTCCGCACCCGCCGCCGTCACTGGTCCATGCGCCGCCGACAACATCCGGGGACACATTCTCCGCAGCATCTCCCAGTTCAGCCCTATTTCCTCCAGGCTTTTCAGCAATCCCTCTACCTCGGCGGTGCTCGTGAAAATAATGGCGTCCACGCCATCCGAAGCCACGATCATATCCACCAGCGCCCTGAAGCCGCCGTTGCGCCTCCACCGCGTCTCGTAGGCTCCAACCTTCACGGCAACCCACCCTTGATTTTCTAATCCTGCTAGAAATAAGGGCACCACTGGTGGCTCCTCTAACCCAATGACAACAGGGACAGGGCACAAAATCTCCCTTCCATGACCTAATCCCAATTCCTTCACCATCCCACTCGGCGTCGCCATCTCAGGAACAACCACCCGAATTCTCCCCTCATTCTCGCACAACCTACTGATGAAAGACCCATCCAAAAGCTCGGAGTCCTTGCCCAAAGCAGAGATCCTGAAAATTTCTCCATCCGGGTCCAACGGCGGCGTATTGCAGACGCTGTCTAGTGCCTCCGTGAATGCAGTTATCCCAGTCCTGGAAGTAAATGCTATGGCCGAGAATCGGCGGAGAATCGGATCCGGCGGCTGAAGATATCTCCGAACAGCGGTTATGGTTCCCGGCGTGGTCTCGACGGCTATGGTGGGACACCACAAAGGATTCCACCCCCTTAGCTCGATGAGACGAGAGAGCTTTCCGGCATAATTTTCCGGCGTTGTGAATGCGACTAACCTAATATCCGACACCGGAGGAGAATATTGCTGCGAACTCAACATCATTTTCCGCCGTTCCCGAGTCCGCGCGTCTAATCCACTTCAACTGCCGAAGGAAAAAAATTAAAAAAAAAGAAAAATTTAAAAAGGCTAATTGTCCCAATTGAAAGCAGCCACGTCCATTATTATCGGACCACGTTAGTGTACAAGGCCCGTTATCCTCCCACTGACGAGAGCGGGGAGTTCTCGCTGCTCTGTGAAGCCAGCCTAACGCGTTCTCCCCCTCGTTAGGGACCAAGGACATGCAAGCCTTCGCAAGCATGCCCTGGCCCACTCAAGTCTTGGGACGGGCGGGCCCCACAACACTAACAAGGCCCAACGAACCAGCTAAGCCCAAAGGTCCAATCAACCGAACGTCCTCACTCGAGTTATAAGCTCGCGTTACCAAGCTCGGCGACAATAGTATGTGATGATCATTTATAAACAAGAAAGCAAATGATCAAACTAGCGATGTGGGATAGAATTCTCAGCCTATCACAAATATTCACAAATTATTACAATTATTAAGTATCATACATGTAATACCTATATTTTAAATATGCAACTCGAATCAATTCATAATATGAATCAAATTAAGTGTACAACTCATTGACTCATGATTCGAGGAGTTGTATTTTTTAACCTAAACCCGTCTAATCACGATAACTTGATGAGTAAAAACTCGTGCCCACGTCTACTAATTACATATTTAGCTGACGTATTCATCGCACCACGTGAGCGTAAGAATTGAAGAAGAACAGGCGTGCTTCTCAGTACAGAGACGAAATCTCGTAAAGGTTATTACTTTAGGAATCCATTGCAAAATAAAAGTGCTGAGGTTGAAACAATCAAGAACCAGTAATACTGAATTGTGTATCTTGTTGGGTCTCTCTCTCTCTCAACTCAAAAGAGCATCGGAGTTCAAACAAGCAAGAATCATTGTTTGGTGAAGCATGATTTAGCAGCAAGATCACGCAATGCCTCCATGGTTCCTCGCAGATGGTCGGATATTGTTGTGTAAAGATGTATCTGGGCTGCCTCATCGAGCCCACACCTGGTCCGAGGCCAACCATGTTGGGAGTTGAGTGAGTTCCTTGACATTTCTACAGCTTTCTGCTTCATTTCAGGGAGATCAAATTGGATTGGTTCGCCAACCACAAGACTTATTTCCTTGCCACACAAAGGAAACAGGGGTCGCTTCCCGTTTCTGTACTTTTCTGGCATAACCTGCCAAGTGGAAAACGCTGAACAGCGTTCAGATTATGTTGCTTAATTGTATAATACCCCATTTGAGGTCAAGGTGGAACAAATGGAAGCATTTGTGGTCATAGAAAAGAAAAGCAAGCACCTTTTCAAAACCATGATGAACAATTGGAAGAACGATAGGTGTTACAGGTGCACGAGCAATAAGACTTGCGGTACCCCATTTCAAACGACGAATAGGTGCATCATCTTGACACACTTTTCCCTCTGGAAACGTATGCAACTGCACAATTGAGATAATCACGCTTGATAACAAATACAATCTTCTGAATCAAAATGCGTACCCTGAGTTCTTATCTGATCACTAAATATCTACAATATGCAAACATTGATTCGCATAAATGTGCCTAAATCACAAGATACTAGGTTGTTGTTGTATACCCTGTAAAACAAATGAACCAAAAATGTTACCCATTCTCCATCAGTAAGACGTTCCAAGGCCTCATTCATGTGCTCCTGGTAGATCCCAGCCCCCCTCGTTATGGGGATGCATTTCCCTGCCAACATGACAACCCTTGTGAACATTTTAAAGAAGAATAGTAGAAATGTCAATATAACTAGTCCAATCTTGGATGTTGCAGAAACTGTTACAGAAGCATCATCAATTGCGCATGCTCCTAAGCTGTCCAAACTGATCATTAACTTACACAAAGGGGAATCGGCCACTTGTTTTCTTTAAAAAAAAAAAAAAAACAGAACTACATGCGATTTGCTGATAAAAAGCTCGAAAAAAAAAAGCTCATGGAACTTACAGAAACTAAATTTTTACACACCAAGACGAAATAGATATGAAAGCACTGGACTTCGGAAACATATATCTTCAGCTGCAAGAACCCATCTCCCTAAATTTTCTTTGCATACAGGAAAATCTTTTATCCCCCACATCAAAGGGTCATCCAACCTGAAAAGAACAATATACGGCTTACAATCACATCAACCACAGAATACACTTGAAATGAGTACAGAAACCCCAATCTTCTAAACTCCATTCATAAACAGATGACCCCCCATTTCCCGTAGAAGGGATATGCAACAAAGCCAACAAAAGCTACTACTTTTACTTGAAGAATTGACTGACGTGGACATGTGATTGCTGACGGTGATTAAAGGAACTCCTGGCGGCCGATGACGGACGAGTCGGTGTAGGGTTTCCAGATTGTGAACACTAGTATTATTCAGCAAATTCACCACCACTTTGGCGAATGCACCCACCGCGACAAAGATTATCCTGCGAGGTATACCGCCAAGGTGATTTCTCCGCGCCGCCCATTCCATTGTTCGCATTCTTCTCCTCCGCGCATGGCCGGCGCGCCGCCAGGCAGACTCTTGCGCTAGTTTCTCGCTGTCATCACGTACCCTACATCTCAAAACTCCATAATTCTAAAACTCGGAGACACCAAACCAGTACAGAAGACGACCCAGGAATGATGCATCCGAACTGGGCCGTAAATGGGCCGAGATTGATCAATCGGATTTGGGTCACGGGCTCGGTAACTTGTTTTGTTTTCAACAGTCAACACATGCCTAAATCATGAGTTGGATTTAGGAACGAAGCTTCTAGACGTATATTAAAATAAATCCTGTCTGAGGGCTGAAGCTACCGCGGAGTTTCGATTCTTCTTCGTTCAGCTTTTCTCCTAACTGCGGTCAAGATTCCGGTGTTTGAAGATCGAAGCTAACATGGGCCACAACAATCTCAACGCAAAGCTTGTTGGTGTTTGATTCGATTCGATAAATTTTATCTAAATTCATTTTGTAAGTGAATCGACGGTTTTCAGGTATTGCTTGGGGATATGGGAGCTGGAAAGTCGAGCCTTGTGTTACGGTTTGTGAAGGGTCAATTTCTTGAATTCCAAGTAATTTTCTTGGATCGTAGTTTGCTTCTTCTCATTGGATTGATTCGGTTTCACTTTACACCTTTGTTGTTTGACTTCTAGGAGTCAACGATCGGGGCTGCTTTTTTCTCTCAATCTGTGTCTGTGAACAATGCCACTATAAAGTTCGAGATCTGGGATACGGCTGGTCAGGAGAGGTACCACAGTTTGGCGCCTATGTACTATAGAGGCGCTGCTGCTGCGATCATCGTCTACGATATCAGTAATTCGGTAATCGCGTGTTCTGATTTTTCTTTGACTGCTATCTGTTTCTGGTGTTTTTTCTCGTTATTGATTTACATTGGGAGTTCAATGTCGGGATGATTGACTGTAAGTGTTGGTTGCGACTCAGGATTCATTTTTGAGAGCTAAGAAGTGGGTCCAGGAGCTGCAAAATCAAGGTGCTAGAATTTGCTTGTCTCTCTCTCTGTCTTTGCGTGTACTACATATGAAGAACGAATGGAAAGTATCTATGTTTGCGGGAGGGATATAGTTGTGGGGAGGTCCGACTCATCAGAATGATTTTGCTAGCATTTCAGGTAATTCTAACATGGTTGTGGCACTTGCTGGAAATAAGTGTGATCTTGAAGACAAGAGGAGTGTTACTACAGAAGTAAGTTCATGGGTTCTATTCGTTCCTAATTTTCATCATGACTGTACCCTTTATCGATCTTGAACAACCTCTCACCTGTTGCTTCGTTTAAAAAATCGTTAGCATGTGTAATGTGAGAGTAAAACCTGTTTCCAATTATTGGATATCTAGAACTACGAAATTGCTCTTTTGATGACAGCAACATGCTAAATTTTGTGGGAAGATCTTATATGTTTGGTAGGTCCGAGGAAATGCAAAAAGTTCACTTTTTTATTGATTCCGATCTTTGACTTTCAGCTTCAATTTCTAAAGTTTGATCAGCTTGCGCTTTGTGCACTCATTTTTTTAATGTATTTCAGGAAGCCAGCGCTTACGCTAAAGAGAATGGTCTTTTCTTCACGGAAACCTCAGCCAAAACTGCAGCTAATGTCAATGATGTATTCTATGAAATAGGTACATAAACTGCATCGTTGTAACTCTCATTTTAAATTCTGATGAACTGTCTCCTGGTACAATTTTGCCAGTGCGAAATGAGATCCATGAAGTTTTACATCGTCTACCACTGTTTATATTCTGGATTTTGCTTTCTATGTTTTCAGCCAAGAGATTGTCCGCAACACCTCCTGCACCCCCAAAACCTGCCGGGATGGTCCTAGTTGACAGGACTCCACAAACGGCTCAAGCTGGCAGCTCGTGCTGTTCGTGATCCATTGTTTCTTCTTCTTCCTGAAAGAAAATAAAATGTCTGCATTCGCGTGATGTGATCATGTGTTAGTGGTTTCTACTACGTAAGTAAATACCTGTTGCCAACTCTCATGTACCTTTATTTGTAATTAAAGATGAATTATCTTGTCTGGCGACATCTACTATTCACTAGCTAAACCATTCAAATCAATATAAAGAACCGCAACGTTTGATGGAAAGAGCAAGTGCATCTTGCTAGTAACACAGTGACTGAGGCCTAAGGGTGCTTGAGAGAACAAAAGGGTACAAGACCAACAACTGTGCGGCCATGCCAAAACCAGTGAAGTGCATTTGGCGTTTCCTCTACGGATGGATATTCCTTTCTCCATCATTACTCAGGAGAAGGCATGCTGTTAAATAATGGAGAACAAAACTCCCCCTAAATCTAACTTCAACCTTCTCAGAACCAGCTTTTGCATCTAATCCTGTGTTGTTTTTCTTTCCTTTTTTTTTTCCCACAGGACTTCTAAAATAACTTTCTGGAGGTAAGCCTGCCGGATAATGACTGACCTCCAGCAGAAAGCAGCTAAAGTTGATTCTGAAAAGCAGCTAATGATGCCGGCACTTTGCTGATTCTGGTCACAAGAATAATTCCTCTCCTGGCCTACCATTGCACTTTACAGTCAAGCGCAAGAACAACATGAGGCTGAAACAGAAACCTGTTTATATGTAACTTCAATTAATAAGGATCATGGCTGAATCATACATCTATTTGAAACATCAATTGCATTGACAGACTCTGATACTAAAACAGAAACAGAAACAGAAAGGGCATAACGTTGTTTCTAGTTCTAGAGACAAGCAACAGCAATAGGCTCCATGGGAATAGCAATCTCTCGGTCACACGTTTCAGGGCCAATGCTTGTAACTCCTTCTCCCTGTAAAACAACGAGGCTTTACTACATGGCACACTTGAGCTAGATGAAAATGAAGAGTCTCGCACCTTAGCAATATTCCGGAAGTATGTAGCAGTATAGTTTCCGGATGGTAATAGGGCCTCGATCAGATCCGCCAGGACAACGTGAGGCTGGGAGATTGCTCCATCATACCAATCTTCAAGGGTCAAAGACATGAAAAAGGTACAACTTTTCCTTCAGGTTCATGGCAAATAGCATAACTATGCAAGTACTTAGTGATTTTTTGAAGCAAACAGAAGGCTGTAATCTGATAACATTACCCAAAAGAAATGAATTATGAATTCTTTTGTCAAATCTCCATATGCTCTTGTTGGTCATGAAGGCAAAGCAAGATTGATCTTCCACATGCAAGTTTTGCAGAAAAGTTGAAACATCATAGGACGTCGGATCAGGTGTATATGTCTCATCAATCACAACCTCAACAGTCTAGATAAAAAAAAGCATATCAATCGTTGAGAGAACAGCACTAACTGAGAAAGAGTTAAACAACAATAGTACTGCATACTTACGCAGAGGATAGCATTCAATGCTTCTAGGTCATCAGGTTCAGAGATATTGTATTTGACCTTATTGATTGACTCATCTATGTTTTCACCTCCAGCATCCTCTATGTACTGCTCCAATGTCATCAACTCCAGATGAAAACCTTTACCATCAATAACGAAAATCAAAAAAAGGAATGGTTACCTTTAGCTTGTACATCTCTTTTGTGAATGACCAGATGCTCTGCACCAAAAAAAAAAAAAAAATGAGGGAAGATCTAGTGAAACATGAAAAGTTTTGGCTTGCACATTGTTATACTCCATCCAAGCAACAATTGGCTTGAACGATGAATTCTTGCAGTTTGCCATTCTACTCAAGCACGTATATCTCTCCTTGATCTGCATACAAAGTAAAAATCTCAGGCGCCCAGTTGATGCCAACTAGTTGCTGAAGCTTTTTACTTACTTGATCATACACTTGATTTGCTCTAGTTTCTGCATTAGCAAAAACCCCAAGGTATTTGATCCACTCGACTCTCTGAAAAGTTGCAAAATGAATATTTTGCATCCAAAACTTTTGGATAACACATGTTACGATTGATCAGGGACCATCTATCTACAAACCTGCAGAGGACTCTCCTCAACATAAGGGAGAAAAGTAGCAAAGTTGCAGGACTGTGGCTGATCGGTGTTCAATATGAAATGAGCTGTAAATTGAGAAAGCTGCTGAACCTCACTGTTGTTTAACATCAGAACTTGGCCATCATTATATAGTTTTTGAACGCATGGAGAGGAAATACGGTCTGATGTAACGCCCCTCAAACTACCCAGAAGTCCCAGAAGCTGTCAATATGATAACCATCATAATGGGTAGTTGCAAAAAATCAGGAACCACGCCACCCACAAAAATTAACTACTAATTACAGAATCTGTTTCTCACCTCAAAGAAGGAGACTGAGAAATCACAAGAAAAGCAGAAAAGAAGTTCAGTCGTTAGCTTCATGTATTGTAGGCATTCGGGTTTGATATGAAAATCAATGAGAACTAAGATTCATCTAGAACTACCTGGAAATGATTCTGCATTGATCGAGTAGTTTGATATTGGAATAACAAAAGATTTTATCCTGGAAGTGCAATACTTTGTTCTAGCTGCCATCTTGGAGTTACTCTGTTAAAAAAGCATCCAACTGTTGAACTGGAAGTCTTATGCTTAACAATTTGTACTCAACACAAACCATAAACGAATGCTGAGAGAATGAATATGTGTTCGCCTACTCATTGTACAACAGAGAAACAACTACTTTCAGACCATAGCACAAGAACAGCACCAAAGTAAAGGTATTTCAAGAAAACACAAATGGGGTACTAAAAGTTAATATGGCATGTTCCTAGACGTAGATTTTTCTTGAATATCTAGAAAATTCCAAGATCATATGTCCATGGGTAGTCCAAGCAAATGCTGATGAGTAGCATATAGATATCTTGCTTGGGTTAATAATGAGAGTATTTAGAGAAAAAACTTTACTGAGGTACCTGAATGAGAAGATAACTCTTGCCATCTATCGCATTCTTGATGACTTTAAAAGTCTGGCCATAATACAGTTTGAAATTAGCAGCATCCACTGCAGACGAAGTGCTGCTAGCTTTCACAGACGGAGGAGGAACTACTCCGAGAGCCAAAATGGGGAAACTCAAAAACATGAAAATGTGAACAAAATGACTCCATGGAATTGATGATGTTAGTACAGACATGGGCTCAAGTACTAGAGCTCCCACTCAAAGTTTAGTTCCCACCCACAAAAAGCCACCCTCAGAGAGTAAAAGGGTTGCTGTTGAAGAAAAAACAAGACTGGAGTTTGACTTTTTGACAAGATTGCAAACCCTTTTACACTCACGTCCAGCAGCTTGTGTGAACGCAACTGTAGAAAGAAGGGCGTTGGCAAAACTTTTTCGCTGGGTACAAGTTGGATTTTTAATGCTTCTGTTATAACCCGTGAACAAATTCTTATATTTGCTTCGGCATCTTTTGCTGATCCTTCAGCTTTTCCGGAGGCTTCTAATGGCGTTTTAAGATACCTGAATTATCAACATTTGGAATTTATTCAAAGTTTTGTTCTTTTCCACAGATGGGTAGAAATGATAAAATTCAGCGTCACATGATGTATAAACTTTTTTGAATCTGAAAGATCACATTACAAACCGTACTATTTTTTTCATTGAGATTTCATCATCTTCATGACTTCCAAACTCATTTCAGACAAAGCCAAGAACATGTAAATTGGAAGTTACTGTTCCACAACAGATGTATAAACACTGTAGTCTTGTGCAATGTGTAGGGGCTCGGGCTGGAATGCACATAACGTGTTCAGGGTGTTTTCAGATATAAGCAAATATGAAGATAGTGTTCAGGGTTCATCAAAGTGTTCACCACCCATCCAAATGGAATTTCCATCAAGGGTTCAATACCTTGGATGCGCACCATCTTGATCTCTGCACCTTCAAGAAGTAGCCGTACACCTTCATTTGGTGGTGCATCCCCAGCTTCTTCATTGCTTCTTGAGCTGCTCCCCTCCGATCTTTCCACATCACCGGTGCCTTCCTGGTACGTTTTGGCATCTGCTGACGCTCTATATGCAAATACCTCTGGTAATAGAGCTTTTAGAGCATCATTTAGAGTAAAAGCTTTTCCTGCAGAGAAATGGAAAAAAATATTGCTCCATGTAAGTCAAGCATCAACAAAGACTTTGGAAGGAGCAAATCAGCTGACTTTTACCTTCCTCCTCGTGAACCTCAACAGGTCGATTCATATAATAAATCTTGTCCCAGCTATCAACAGCAGAAACATCTTCGAGATCATCAATAGCTTCATGGATAGTTCGAATATATAGCCGGACAGGTACTCTAGCTGGTGAATCAGCAGAAATTGGGAGTGAACAAGACAAATGGAATCACTTCTAATGAGTAAGTTGGCATAAAACTTCCAACTATAACCTGTCCTGCTTGTTCCCGCACCATCCACTTCACTATTCGGTCGAGGCTTTGGGATGGAAGAGCTTAACTTTGAAAACGAGTCATCCTCAAAAACTTCAAGCTTTAGTTTCGTGGACAGAGGAAGATATGTGTCCAGCTTGCCTGGATCATGCCATCATCAAACAACTTTACTAAAAATTGTAAAGACAAAATGGATCTAGGCAGTGAAGGCAAAACTAACCAAAATATTCCACTACTAAGTTATTGCATACCATTTAAAACGGCAAGCCAGAGATCAGCTTGATCAGATCGTGACATATTCATGATGTTCTTGCAGCTTCCACTGATTATATATGCTGCCTGATGAGAAATGAATGCAACATTCAACAACATTACACAATAGTAAAAGCCAAATGGACTGCATGAATTTGTTGCCGCAATCATGCTGTATGAGAAACGTTTTATGATAGAGCTTCCAAACATGAATTGCATGCAAAGTGATTGTTATACCTAACCTCTTTGAGGGCATTAATAAAACTCCATTTTACACTGTCTTCACCTTCACAAGGTGTCAATATGTTTCCTGGATAGCCTCTGAAATGTATCTGCATACGTCAAGCATGTGATCAATTGAATATACTTTTAAAGAGAACCCATGATCAAGTTACCCTTACAGTATATTCCTCTGAATACTTTCATCTAACATGCAAGCATCAAAAAATCCCAAATAGATGTTCAGATTCATGACCTAGACCGTTTTTGGATCGTTTAGAAAAAACACATACCAACCACATACGATTTTTTCTTGGTAGGTCAGCATGTTGCCAAGACATAAATAAACAAAATTTTCTGAAAAGACCCATCAATTTCTCATTCCCTAGTAATCCACAATATTTAGCATAAAAAACTGCAGGCTTGCTTGTGCACATTCATCCTAGCTTGAGAAAGATACTGAATAGAAGTACATACAGTTAAGTTCCATGGCCTTTCTGGTTCTGCACAAAGAATATCAAAAAGAACCCCAGTGGGAATATACCTGACAAAGAATGCGCGACATGGTCATAGAAAGCAAGTAGAGTCACTAATATTGCCAAAAAAAAAAAGCATGAAACACTAAATAAGCTTTTGAGAAATGAGCTAATTTAAATCACGCAAATAAACACCGTAAAAACGCCCTTTCATATTTGTTCATGGATATTAATATGATGTGATCTCTTCAATCTTAAAAGTAATTAACAGTTCACAGTGCTGAACTCACCATTTGAGAGGCAATCCTTTATACTCGAACCATACCGTGTCAACTCCAGGTGGAAGTGAGCTACTAAAGAAAGGCTTGATCTGAGATACTAACAGTGGTAGGTATCCCGTACGAGGCGCTAGAATCTGTATCACGAACCCATGTACAAGATACATCAACTAAATTACCCCTTCGCCAAGCATTCAATCCCTAATAATCTCCTTTCAAAAATCTTGATTTCTTTATTTTTTCTCAGAACAAAATGATACCCACAGATCATTCTTCTGAATGCAGTAAAACGCACGGCCGGCCAATGCGCAGAGAGTAATAAAAAAAAATTGTTTGGGCGAGAAATACTTGAGCCACAAACCAAACCAAAAAAACCAAATTACAGAAAGAGTACCAAGGCCGGCGGCGGCGGAGGAAGAGTAGTGACTTCGGCGTCGTGGAGGTGAATCTGAAGGGGTATGGCACCACTCCATACATACTGCAGCGCCTCCGTTCTGCCTTCATAATCCCTCGCCATAACTCTCCTCGACAGGAGAATCGTAGACGCGGATATTTTCCTTCCTCGAAAAATCGATTTTTTGCCAACGACTCTCGTCTCGTCAACTGCTTCTGCCAGAGCAAGCCGGCGACTCCTTCCCGTCAGCCCAATCTAGAGCTCCTGGATAATTTTTCTCTGTGATCTGGGCCTCCAACTTCACAAACCCATTTACTGTTGGCCCGAAATGACAGCTGGCAAGATATTACAATCTGTGGGCCCCATGCATCCATTGCTGCCACATCATTTTTTAATTTTAGCTTCATCCTCGACAGATTCTGTCCCTTTATTCGCCCCATTTCACGATAAGATAATTTTCCCCTCCGCTCCTGATATTATTCAGATATTTTTTTATTTTTTGAATTAAAAATAATAAAATAACACGCCCAAAAAAATGATTCATGATATTTAAAGTCTATTTAGAACATTTTTTTTTTATTTTTGAAGATATGTTCCAAAAATAGTTTTGTGATTAAATATAAATAATTTATATTTAAAAAAAAATCAAAGTTTTAAAAACATTTATTATTTTTAAAAATGCACATAACTTTAACTTACTTTTTCAGAAATACCTTATTTTTTTACGTGGTTACATAAGAAAACTTTAATATCAATTTGAAATAATTTACAATTTAAAAATATTACAAAATAATTTTATTATCAAATGTCTGATTCGAACATTTAATCCTTACATTTTCTCCATCTTTGGTCTGCCTTCATAAAGTTACATATACTCACATTACTCTAAATCAGATACATTTAACTTTAGAGTTTCTATCAACTCTTATCTATACTGAAAAAAAAAATCTCATGCAAAATTTACATGATCATTTTACTCAATATTATTTTTTTCATTTATATTCATAACCTATAATGATTTATATTGCAAAAAACATGAAAATCTAAAAATATTTTTTATTTTTAAAAAAGTTGCATATATTTAAGTTTTATTTTATTATAAGCGTTTCTAAAAAAAGATTTTAGAGAAGTAAAAGCTCATTTGCTTTTCTTTTCATTAAAAAAAATGATTATTTATATTTTATAATATAAATGTACCGTATTTGGGCACGCGGCATGCACCAGCCACGTGTCAGGGCATCAAGGGTGGAGTGCTGACGTGATATTTAATATTTTATTAATTAGGTAATTATAATATATCTTAATGACATGTAATATATGTTTTTTATGAAATTGTTTTTTACAAAAAATGACGTATTCGATATCTCTCACCCACCTGCTCTCCCAGTAGCCGGTAGCTAAAATGCGGTCTTTTTGTACTTTTGACCTGATGTCGTGGCGCCTAATTATTTCCGTGCCCTTCTTTTGCTATACGTTGGAGATTAGAAACTAAAATATCTTGCTCTGCTTCTCTTCCTCCTGCCCTTTCATTTCTCCTGCCAAGAGCGCTGCCCCACTGGTGAAGGGTTGCTTTTATTCTTCACTTATTCGTATGTGGGTACTTAGATTCCGGCTTTTCTTCCAGTTCATCGTGTAAAGTTTTGTTCTTTTCGTTGAAAAATCTTACAGAAGAGGAATCCTAAAGGAATAGCTTTGTTTATACAGGATCTGAAAGTGGGAATTGACGATTTTGATCAAGGAAAGAGTTGACGTTTGCGTCTGGAGGAAATTTCGCTTTTTTTCTGCTATGGATGCCCGGGTGGGTTTAGACTTGATTTGGTTTCAGATAGCTTTGTGTATGTGTGTTTTCTTTTTCTCTCTGTTTTCTTTGTTTGTTCAGAGATTGAGCTTGAGGCTTCTAGTAACGCACCCCTCCTGGGGCATTATATGTATAGCTTCCATGAGTCACTTGTCAATTTAGGATTAACGTGTGTCTGTTCTTGTGTCTAATGTAGGAAGAACTCGTATCTTGTGAATCAGAAACCGCGGTTCCCCATGTGGGCTGCGAGAGTAGTAAGGATATTCAGAGAAGCTATGAGTTGCATAATCATGTGGATGACTTCGCTCCAAAGGTTGATTTGATGTTAAATTGTTGGAACTTAGAGCAACTTGATTGCTTATCATGTGTGTATTGTATTGATTCAGGGGAGGAAGCCATATACCATAACAAAACAAAGAGAAAGATGGTCTGATGAAGAGCACAACAGATTCATCGAGGCATTGAAATTACATGGTCGAGGATGGAGAAAAATCGAAGGTACCCAGTCTACCTGATTCTTCATCAATCATGGCGTTTACCCTTTACATTCTTGTTCTAATTCGTGAGAGTTTTTGTTACCGTAGAGCACGTGGGAACTAAAACTGCTGTGCAAATCAGAAGCCATGCACAGAAATTCTTCTCAAAGGTCTTTCTGCTCTTTCTTCTACGACATTACATCTATCCATTGGGACCTGCGCAAAGCTTACTTGAATTGTGGTTTTCAGGTTGTTGGCAAGTTGATAGAAATCCCTCCTCCCAGGCCTAAGAGGAGGCCACTTCATCCTTATCCTCGCAAAATATTCTCTCTAGTGAAATCCGCGTTGCAGCAGGAGGACGAATCCCCCAAGTCTGTAGTCTCTGCGCCACTTCCTATTCTTCATTCAGATGAGGCTGCTGCAGATTCATCCCTTATTGAAGGAATCCCAGAGAAGGTACACATTTTCAACATACTGTAGAGTATCCTAACACATTCTAGCCGTAGCAGCTCCCTTAGAGTCTTGTTGTTAGCAGGAGCCCCAGATGGAGAGCCTCTCTAAACCCACTGCTGCTCCTGTACAAGAATCCAGTGGGCGGTACTTGAAGCTGTTTGGCAAGACACTGTTCATCACCACTGACCCACGTTCCATTCTCAAGTTTCAGGGGGAAGCAAATAGCAGCTGCACTGCTCTGTCCATACCCCAAGTTACCTTGAGGTCCTCGAGGAATCATGAATTTTGTTGAAGATGCGCTGTACCATAAACACTCTACTCCTATCATCATACTCTGTATAGGATCAAGCTCACTGCCATTCTCTGCATCCTTGCGCCGTACAATGGCTGCTGTACTTTGCGCCGAGACCCAGAAGCTCTCCTGCCTCCTTTCTTCTGGCAGTTGCCATTTTGGATCCGTAAAATGGCTGCTATTTTCAAACAGCAGCGGTCCAAAATCATACAGAGCAAGCCCGACGAACGCGAAAACTGAAAACAGAAAAATGGGCCTGGGCCCAATATCAGTGTGTTGGGCCTAGAGATTATCCAAAAGGAGACACTTGCACGTGGCTGATGTGTCAAAAACATGACGGTGGAAATGAACAATAATATACATAAATAAAAATTTCGAGAAAGGTTTGGTTATTTATACTAATAAATATACATATATATTAAAAATTACATTTATTAGATAAATATATTCTGAATATATTGGTGATTTATAAAATAAAAATTATATTTTTCAAAAATCTTATACTACTTGAGTTTTTTTTTACTGAAATGAAGTTTGATTACTTTTTCAAAATAATTGTATTAAATTTAAAATATTTCAAAATATAAAAAATGAATTAGGATGCAGTCACGCTTCAAGTATAATTTTTTAAGGATTAAAACACTTATTATATCCAAATCTATCAAAATTCAAAGCATCATTATATCTTATTTTTATCTAATTATTAATAATTAAAGTATATTAGTAATTAAACCTAATATTTCAGAATAAATTTTAAAATATAACAATAATAAAGAAAGATCAAATATGGAGGCAAAAGAAGCCTGGGCATTTGATGTTTCTCTGTATTGCGTGTATGAGATTTGTCCGGATCCCACCTGAACATCGTACACCATTTAGGAAGCTGCTTTCCTGTAAAGAAAGCGTTGTAAGGATCCCCGAAGCATAGAGCCTGGGCAGGGAAACGAAGCATACAGAAGCTTTCTCCTCTACCTTAAACGATGACCGTCATCGTCAGAAGTCGAAAAACCTACAGGATTGCCGGAGAACATTTGCGGCCGAGCTTCTGTGCTGCTGTAATGGGATATACGAATGGAGTTCTTGAGCTTGGAGTAGAGAGGAAAACTGTCATGGACACCAATACAGAGAAATGCTGTATGTTTCCTTACGTGAAAGAGATGCTTCTGAGTGTAGGAGTTGTTGGTGGACTATTGTCATGAAACCCTTTTCGTGGATCATCTCTTTCCGCAGTGAGGTTTGGAACTCCGGTGAGCCGATCGGGGAGATCATCTTTACCAAATCCTGCAAAACACCATTTTTTCAATTAGGGCAACTTAAGTTGAAGTAGCTGTGGATCTGAAATGCTCATGAAAAGTTACCTGAGATGGTTGCAGGCTTGTCAGAGGTTTTGAGAGTTCGATACATCTACATGGTAAGGAGAGGAGTTAGAGTGAGAGGAGAAGGCAGCAAATCGAAACCCCAGATTGGTGGGTTGGTTTCTGAGCTTCATCCCTTTGATTTTGAAAGAAGAATCTTACTAAAAGAAGATGATGAACAGTAAATCAGGCCAAAGAATGGTGTAGTAATCAATGGGAGGAGGCATCATTGAGAAATCATGATTTCTGCTGCTGCACCGGAGACCCACACAGAGAAATATACAAAAAAAAAACAACTGATAACGACGGGGACAGAATCTGAGTGGTGAGGTTTACTTCATCATAAATCCTTCGTTTCTCCAACCAGCAAAAGAGAACTTCACTTCTTTCAGAGTCACACAAATGGATGCAGAATACTGTCGCATTTGGTTCTAATGTTGAGAGAGTTTATAGCTAGAAACCAGTATAGAACACAGCACAGTTTTTGTGGGGTTTTGAACTGGGATGATACTGTAGAATAGGGTGATGCGTGGCGGTTCTTACCTGCAAATGGCTTTTGACATGAGCGAGGGTGAGATCCTTGACGTCCATGAGCTCGAGAACTGACTTCGGTGTCGCTCCTGAGTTCATAACACAAATAATCTGCAGTAAACAAGACGTCCATATTTCCCGATGAGGAGCAGAATAAGTGGTAGTTACTTACTGTCATGGCCGCCGAGAAGCTCCACGGCATGAACAAACCGAGCGTGAAGACTAGTGGTCCATCTCATTCTCGGAGCCCTCATGCTGCTTCTCTTTGCGGGAATCTTTGGAAGAAATCTCGACGATGAAGACGGTCTAATGATTGTGTGATCCTGCAGCTGATATCCAGAAAGACTGGCGCTTAGCGGCTTCGAAGAAGAAGGCATTTGGCAGAAGCGCTTAGGGTTCTGGTCTGATCCCAGAAACGGAAACGACCCACTGGAGTAAACCGGAATACCCTTTATCGGCGAAGTAGAAACAGAAGAAGCAAAAGTGGGGTTTTTGTGTTTTCTCTGTATCTCCTCCTGCTGCTGCTGGATCTTGGTTCCGGGTGAGAGGGAGAGATTTGTGAGTGAACCATCGTCGCCGCCGCCACGGCTCAACGAAAGGGAAAGAGCATCACCAGGCGTCTCTCTCTGGGAATCACAGCTGTTGCTGCAGCTGTAGTTCGGCAGACTGATCTGAAGAGAAAGATCAGGTGGCGGAGGAGCAACCGCTTCTTGCCGTGGTTGACTTGTCTTCTTTAACGGCGGGAGCTCAACCAAAAACCCAAATCCCCCTTGATACTCAACAGGGGCCATTCTTCTTCTTCTTCTTCAATCAAGATCTCCATCCATTTCTAAACAGCTTCTGCGCTCAAGAGTAAAGAGATCTGAGGAACTGAAAACGCTAAAGCCCCAGAGAGAAAGGAAGAGCTCCTTGTGGAAGATTAGAACTCAGAAAAGGAAGCAAACAATGGATGGAATGGGAAAAAAGGCGTGTCGGTTGGGTTCCATTGAAATTCTTCGGAGACATGTGTTACAGGCAAAAAAGAAAAACAAAAGAAGAAGATGATGAAAACAATATTTTTATAAACATTATTTTAAAATATTTATGCTAAAAATATATTTTATTTGACATTTTGAAATCTCTGACTGTGAAGCTTGAATTAAAAAAAAAAAAGATAATTTTAATTTATTTACTTAATAATCATTTATTTTTTTTAAAAAAATGATGCTGGGGATTTGGATTCACAGATAAAATTGAATGTATAGAAGTGGACCAAGATTCTGAAAGCGAAGGGACACACAACTATCCATGTCTAGCATTAGGAAAGATTAACCACATTTGAGTATAATAAAAGTGCCAAATCTTTACCCTAAAATCACGGAGCTTAGTCATGATATGATAATGTGATGTTCCGTCTCATGAAAGGGCTTTAACCAAATCTCACATGGATTTCAAATGGAATAGAGTATAAGATTAAGTAAAATTATCATGTAAATCTTGCACAAGTCATTTTTTCAAACATGATGGATGATCATTGATAGTAAATTTAAAATTAAATATGCTTGGTCTGAAATAAAGTTAGGATGGATTATATTTTGATAATACAGATAAAAAAAATATAAAATCGTAAGAATTAGATATTTGAAAGATATTATATTATACAAAATGATAGTAAATTGTTATATTTATTATCAACACCAAGTGAATTAAGATTCTTTAAATAAAAATATCATTATAATTTTGAACGATACATTCTTTATGAAGAAATTGTTCATAATGTTTTGCGAGTGTTAAGTTTCTGGGACAAGGCAAATTCACCCATCAGAGCGCCTTCTTGGGGAAGCCGGGAAACCAGGGTGTGGGGTTGTTGAGGATCCACATCCAGGGTTTTCCGGCGAGTACTTTTACATGGGATGTACTGATGATATCTGGGTGGGAGAAAATACAGACAGGAGTTGAATAGACAAAATGCCTGGCATCCGTCGCCATCCTCCAACTGCTCCCTTCTTCCCCGTCTTGAATGCCAGCAGCCCTCTCTTTTAATAGATTCTTTCTTCCCCAAATCCCAAGTTTCCCACAAACAGCAACACACCCAGGCGCTTCATCCCAACCAACCCACCGGGATCGGAGGAGCAACCTCTTTCAGGAAAAGAGAATCTGAGACGGGGTTAGGACAGGAGGGAAGGGAGAGCAAGCACTGAGAAGTCAGAGAGAGGATGGTGGAGTCTGCAGGGCTGTGGAGGTGCCATCGGAAAACTGAAAAGAAGGACAAGTGGGAAATGATTTGGTAATCGATGGCTCCATGATTCCGGTGGGCCAAGGGAATGATGACGATGACCCAAGGATTCTGAGTTACTGGATTTTGTGGAGGAGTAACTGGACTAGGCCCATCGGCGAACCGGGTACTACTGCTGTAAAGTGGAGATAACACAAGGCCCAACCTTCAGCCCACCGGGGAAATGGGCGACGGCGCGTTGGGAATGCCTCCATGGCCCGGATCGGCGGTCGGATGGAAACCGGATAAGAATGAAGAGGGAAAGCACCGGTCGCTGGTCCCAATGATTACTGTAAAGCATCATCGTCCTTTAAAATTTGACAGAGACCCCCGCTGCGCAGAAAGGATGACGGCGGGTTGGACCCGACGACCGCAGTAGAGTGTCGGTGATCGGAAACACGACGTTGCCGATTTGCTGCACAATGCAGATCGTCTACTCTTGTCTTACTAAGTAAAAGACGAGTATCCAGATGGTGTGCTGTTTTTAACTTCCCGGCGATGAGTCACCACCGGTAAAGCTAAAAAAAAATTGCACGGGGGAACGCGTGGAGCCGCCCATGGCCGCGGCGGGGACCACGTTCTCCTTCTTGTTTCCCAGTGATTGTCCATAAGTACTCACTCACTCTCTGCTGCTCCCCTCACTCACTCTCACATGGCTTCTCTCAAAAGGTGTCTCTTCTTCCTTGCGCTCTTTCCTCTCCTGCGCCTTTCGGTGCAAGAATCCCACCACCATTATGGCCGTCCGATCTCACTCCACCTTACCAGAACTTCTTTGTCAAACATATCGGGACTCTTCTCCTCCTCCCTTGCAGCAGCTACTAAAACGGCGGCGACGCGCCCCCGCCCACCCTTCTACTACAACTACCATAACTCATTCAAGTACTCAATGGCTCTAATCGTCTCATTGCCCATCGGAACCCCGCCGCAGACTCAGAGAATGGTACTGGATACAGGGAGCCAGCTGTCGTGGATTCAGTGCCACGGGAAGACGAAACAGAGGCTGCCGCCGGCGTCCGCTTTTATACCTTCGCTCTCATCCTCCTTCTCCGTCCTACCTTGCAGTCATCCGATCTGTAAGCCCAGAACACCGGATTTCACCCTCCCTACCACCTGCGACCAGAAACGCCTATGCCATTATTCCTATTTCTACGCCGACGGGACTCTGGCTGAGGGGAATCTCGTCAAGGAGAAGATCACCTTTTCTCCTTCTAGAGTTACTCCTCCCTTGATCCTTGGATGCGCAACTGATTCCGGCGAGGCGGAGGGTATTCTTGGAATGAATGTTGGCCGGCTGTCGTTCGCTTCTCAAGCCAGGGTGCCCAGATTTTCCTACTGTGTACCGGCGAAATCGCAAGGGCAGAGCAGCGCCAATGGTACATTTTACCTGGGCCGAAATCCCTACTCCCGAAGTTTCCATTACATCAAGCTATTGACGTTCCCAGAAAGTCAGCGAATGCCCAATCTGGATCCCTTCGCCTACACCGTCACCCTGACCGGAATCCGATTCGGGAGAAAAAAACTCAACATCCCCCCATCCGTCTTCCTGCCAAACGGCGGCGGATCCGGGCAGACGATGATCGATTCCGGCACACAGTACACTTTTCTCGTGGACGCCGCCTATTCCAAGGTCCGTGAGCAGGTAATGAGGCGCGCGGGGCGGAAACTGAAGAAGGACTACATCTTCGCCGGCGCCCTGGACATGTGCTTCGACGGGAGCCCCGTTGAGGTCGGACGCCTGATCGGGCAAATCGGTTTCCAATTCGAAAACGGAGTCGAGATCGTGATCGACAAGGAGCGGAACCTGGACCACGTCGGCGACGGCGTACATTGCCTCGGAATCGGCCGATCGGAATCCCTCGGCATCGCGAGCAACATCATCGGAAACTTCCACCAGCAAAACCTCTGGGTGGAGTTCGATTTGATTAATCGAAGATTAGGTCTCGCGAGGGCCAAGTGTGGGAAATAAGACACTAACCTCCTTTTTTTTTCTTTATTCCCCAAAAAATATATCAAAATTACGTAAATTCAGATATAAAATAATAATAATAATTCATTAAATACTTAATTAATTTGTAAAATAATAATAGAAATAAAATTGTGGAGTTAGGTAAGATATATTAAATATTATTAATTTTATTTGTCACGTCACTGTCAGAAGGTGTTTATTGGCTGAACGACTCGACTCCATATTTACTCCATGCACGCCACTAGTACATTGCCTCGTTATTACATCAATAAATATAATATAATAAATAATATCTTTATCGGAGTTTACTATGTCTGCCCCTGGGTAAATAAAGGTAAAGCTGAATGATAAAAGTGTAAAAAAAAAAAGAAAAAAAGAAAACGACTGCAGCCCACTGAGGGGTGAGTGTCTGCTCAGGCCCACTGTCTCCAATTAAGGCCCATTAGTTACGTACGGCCCAGTCAAACTCTGAACCGGTTCAGTCGAAACCATCACAAAAACGGTTCCAATTATACATCCTAGTTGAAAACTTAGTAGCCGACCCGACCCGGGTCTATGGGCTCAAAATAACTAGAAAGTCTAAATAGTTTGAATGTGTTTGGTAGAGACGATAAAAGGAAATAATTAAATGGGAAAAAAAATTAATATGTTTGATAAATGAAATAAATTATATTCAATATAAGTTATATCATGAATATGAAATAAAATAATAAAATGAAAAGATGTGATAAAATTATACTATAATATACCCTCTTTTTATATACCACTTCTTATTTCTTATATAATTTATTTATATACCAAATAGTTATTTTACTATGCTTTTCAACATACTGTAATACTAATCTTCTCGGGGCCTGGGGTGCACAGAGCGCTGACTCTCCACTACATCATCCACCGATGATCCGCAACCAGAAGCACGCCCGACCCAGAAACCTATACCCTTGTTCCTCTTCTTCTTCCTCCTCCTCTCTTGCATGGCCTTTTTCTTGTTCTGGCTCGATTGGATGTAGTAATCGAGCAGCTTGCATATGCTCTGTACCTCGTAGCTGTCGAGGAGGGCACTCGGGCTCGAGGATCCGCAGCTGAAGTTGGGCGATTCCGGCGGGACTCCCGCCCTGTTGGGCGCCGGATCGGGCTTCGCGGATCCCCGGTGGGACTGCGTCCCTGCGCCGGAGTCAGCCGGCGGCTCTGGGACTTTTGTTCCTCCCATTCATGCAACAGTAGAAAGAGCTTAGTGCGGCCGAAGGTGTTAATGGAGGGAGGTCTCACAGCATGTGTTCCATATTCAAAGGGAAAAGTCGGCCCCTATGCACACGCTAGTGATTTGGAAAAATTAATACTTTATTTAAAATCAATTATATTATTATTAAAAATAAGACCAATTTATAACTCAAAAAAATAGAACTTGAAAGTATATATTTATTTTTTATTTTATTAAAATCATTTTTCAAAAATAATTATTTGAGTTGAAAATAAAACAAAAAATATTATTAATATCGATCTCAAATATGTCGAAATATTAAATTTTATTGGAGTAAAATGATCATCTTGATCATAATTGTAGAAATGTTATTTTGTAATTTAAATAATTATTTTATAATATTAATAAATTAAAAAACGTTGATATAAAAATTGGAAATGAAAAAAAATAAAAAGCTATCGGCTCCTCCGTCGTGGCGGGCCGCTTTTAAACTGGTTGGAGTTCTTTTTGGGGGAAAGTAAGAAACGGGTCGTTTCAGGAAGATAGAGAATGGTAGCAGAGGGGGAGGAGTCTGGGCGCCATGAAACACTTCTCAAAATTGCCGCGATTTTGGACGAAGTTCGAACATCGCACGCAGCGCATGTCCGGCGGATCAAGGAACTTGCTGCCCTGAGGTCGTCCTTGCCGTGGCCGGAATTCGGCTGCTTGTTTCACCGAGCCCTCACACCAATTTTTGATTTTCAACGCAAGACTGCTTCTGCGGAGCGGGTAATCAAGTTCGTCGCTCAATTCGCGTGCTCCATCGGTTGCAATGACGAGTCTGGTGATGAGTTTCTGGAGGGATTTATTAGGTTTCTTCTTATGGCTGCAACGGCGGCGAGCAAGACGGCAAGGTCTAGAGCTTGTCAGATACTCTCAGAGGTTTTTATTTTTTATCTCTTTGAGTTGCCTTCTGCTCAACTCTTCCTGACATATTTGAGCTAAAATGTCTTTTTTTTTTTTCTCACAATTCTGGCTTTGTAAGATTATTATGCGGTTGCCCGATGATGCTGAAGTGTGCAATGAGATTTGGGATGAAGTGATAGAATTACTAAAATTGCGTGCTGTAGATAAGGTATCTGCAGTTCGGCTATTTGCCATCAGGGCTCTTGCGCGATTCGCCAATGACTCTGAAAACAAAGACATTGTTGACTTGTTCCTTGATAATCTGGAAATGGAGCAGAATGGGGTGAGCCATTTCTTGTTCGTTACTTTAAAATAGCTCTTTTTTTGTGGTCACTATAAAATACGGTATATCTTTACTGTGCAGTTCCTTCTAACTACGTTTTCAAAATTTCTTTATACAAAGTTTTCCAATCAAATTGTAAATGTCAAGGAACTGCAAGTGCTAGATGTTTTTTTTTTCCAACACCGTCACTTGTTTATATGCAGGACGTTCGGAAGATAATTGTGTTATCCTTACCGCCCTCTAGTAGGACTCTGCCAATAATAATGGATTGCACACTTGATGGGAGTGAGATAGTGCGAAGGGCTGCATACTGCACTCTTTTCAAAAAATTTCCATTACAGAGTCTTAGGTGATTGGCATTTTATCACTGTTCTGCCTGTTCTCGTGTACCCTGTTCCTTATTTATTCCCAAGTACGAAAGGAGTGATTTTTATGATACCTTTGACAGTATCAAGCTCAGGGCAACCATCCTTCAGAGGGGCCTTACTGATCGTTCGCCTGCAGTGGCAAACGAGTGCTTGAAGTTGCTGACAGATGAGTGGCTTCAGAAATGTTGCAATGATGATCCCATTGAGCTGCTCAAGTTTCTTGATGTCGAGACCTATGAATCAGCTGGGGTTGTTGCGCTGGACAATCTACTTAGAGAAGGACTCGTAAAACTGAAGAATTGTGCAGTCATTACGAAATTCATGATCTCTAAAAGTGATTCTAATGAAGGTTTGTCTATTATATCCATTGCGCATTCTTCCCATGAACTTATTTTCGTCAGGCTTCTTGCCTTCGTCCTCCCTTGTTCTTTTCTTTTAATCTTTTAAACTTTATGATACAATTGACTCCTAGTCACTGCTTCATTTTCATGTCTTGTGCGAATTGTACATCAACTGGCATTCCTATATTTAATTGCTTTATGTTTCTTTTTTTCTTGTTCAGGTATACCTATTTCATATAATTTATACCTTTGCATGAAGTTATGTAAACACATTCGGAGGTTATGACTGCAAGAAATGGTTTCTTTCCTTTTTTTTTTTTTTTTGGCCTTTTTAGATTGATGAACAGAATTTTCTAAGAAGCATGCCCTGCTGCCCGATATGCTTCTATGGACTTTTTTCCCCAGAAATTCAGGCTCTTACTTTGGTGCTTGTACCAATTCTTGCTGTGATGAATTGTCAGTTACCATCTTTGATATTTTAGATACGCATAACAGGAAGATGCAGTCAGCCAGTCGAACTCATGGATGCAGAACCTGCCCTTTTCTGGAGGATGTTCTCTAAGCATCTTTATACACAAGCCCAGGTAAGTTACAAGGATATTTTTATTCATATAGAACATACTCCCTCAGTGAACTGCTTTTTTGGTGTAAGTTTTCAAATGAAGCCATTAACTAGTGATCGTTAATCTCTGCTAAGGATTGGGATCTTAGCAATATTACTTGTTTAAGCAATTTTTCTCATTGAGAAATTTTATGCACATAAAATTATTCCTATTCAGCAGTTTTTTTACCCTCTCACATCAATTCAGATAAAGGGCACTGATGCTGCCATGACTACGGGTATGGAGTCAGAGGTATATGCAGCAGAAGCTTTGGACAAAAATAATCTTCTTGACAGTATCCTTCCTCCAACAGTTTCCCAATACATTGATTTAGTCAATTTTCATATTGCGGCTGGTTGGTTCAAAAAGTAGTTTTTTTTGTAAATTAATACGCACAATGGTTTTTTGTTGACATTTGTTTTGCACATAAACCTGCAGGATCTTCTCACAGATTTGTTTCTCGCCAACTGCTGCTACTCGGCACTATGCTTGATTTCTCAGATATTTCGAGCCAAAAGCAGGCTAGTGAATTTATTAGACATCTATTGTGCATGGACCTGTATCATGAATTAGATGAGAATGGAATTGAAGTCATTATAGGAGATGGTTTCAGTTTGGGAGGGGATAGAGATTGGTCTGCTGCTGTATCAGAATTGGCAAAGAAAGTGCATGCAGCCAAGGGAGAATTTGAGGAGGTTGTTGTCGCGGTGATAGAGGGTCTCTCTCGTCCCTGCCGAGAAAGAACAGCAGACTCTAAGCAGTGGTTGCATCTGCTTGCAGTTATTGCTTTTCTTTTGGAAAATATTCAGTCATTTTACTATATTGAAGGGAGGGCTACTGATCCATTTGACATTCTCAACTGCCTGATACTTCCTGGGGTACTTTTTATTCCTTAGGAATCCACGATTCTCATCCTTCATTTTGGCTGGAAGCTTTTCGGAATCTGTCATATTTTCTGCTTCTGAATCTTTTGAGTTTATGTTGTCTTCTCACTCTCTGGTATTGCAGGCGAAGCATGCAAACTTGGATGTCCAGAGGGTCTCTATTCGGTGCATTGGCCTGTTTGGACTACTTGAAAAGAAACCAGGTGCTAGTGTCATAAACCAATTAAAATATTCTTTTGCCAAGGGAGCTCCCATGGTAGCAATAATGGCTTGTAAGGCCTTGCTCGATCTTGGAATATGGCACAGTCCTGATGAACTGGATAAAGCAACAAGTTGTCATCATTCTTCCACTCCTGATGATCATGAAGTGCATTCACTTCATGATTACATTTGGGATATGAACGAATACTCAGATGTTAAGCTCTTCGATTTGTTAATCGCTGGGTTGGATCGTGATTGGGGTGAACTGGTGGAAGCAGAAGAAAACCCATCACTTCGTGATATTTTAGGGGAAGGATTGGCAAAAGTTCTACTACTGAGCAAAAAATTTCCCGTCTCTGACATTTCAAAGCACCATTTGATTCTGTCTAAGCTCATTATCCTGTATTTCAGCAATGAAAATGGAAAACTTCAAAGGTTAGTCTTTCTTCTAGTCACCTAGTTTGCTACTGCATGCAATTCATTATCCTGACTATCACTATTAATGGCGTTTACCTATTGTAGGCTGAAACAAAGCCTATCAGTTTTCTTTGATCACTATCCAGCCCTGTCATCAAGCCACAAGGTTTACTTTATTTCATATTGCAAACAGATTCCTTGTGGTGGATTCACTAAAATCCTGTCATTTGGAACTGCAGATATGCATATCCAAAGCTTTTATACCGGTTATGCGCTCCCTGTGGCCTGGCCTCGGTGGAAACTCTTTAGGTTCTACTCTACTGATCTCCCAGATGCGGAAGCGAGCTGTACAAGCTTCTCTTTTCATGATGCAGATGATACAGGCTCCCTTACTTGCGGAAGACCTCCCCAAGAAGCGTGAGGAAGAACATGAAATTCCTGTCGCTGAGATGAGGCCCTCCCCTTGTTATGAAAGCGGTGAGGAAGGACTTGCCATGCGCATTGCGGTGGAGGTAAACATCTACATGCTATTCCAGATCAGATTCACTAATCCTACTCCAAGTGTAAAACTCCCTTAATTCTCTTGTCAAGGTGGCACGCTTCCAAGCCAAGAAAACAGCTGCTGAAAAAGCATACACCGCTGCACTGTGTAGAGTACTTACTGAGCTCCAGTTTCGGGTGGCAGAACAGAGTGCCATCAAACTTTTGAGAAGGATTTTAAATGCAGTACGCGCAACTGTTGCTTCTGAAAAGGATGTTGCAAGGGGATTGAATCATACGGCTGAACGACTAGAGGCAATAGACCAAACTCCGGATGAGATACTCCCCTCTGATCAGTGCAATCTCATATTAGGTAACTCAAACAAGGCTCCCTCCCTGTAGCTGATTTCATGTTTCATTGTCTTCACTGATGATTTTACCTGAACAGAGAAGCTGGGTCTGAAATTCGACTTCGACCAGGAGGTATGCACGCAAGTGCCCCCAACACCGGTAGATCGATCCACCCACATGCGGAACAGGACAAGAAGACCAGCCAGGGCGGCGCTGGAGGAATCTTCCTCCGATGAAGCAGTGTCACCTCCCCCGTTGCCCCAGCCAATCCCTCCTTGTTCCGATCGCAGCGTGCAAGCAAGACAGCAGCAATGCAGAGAATGGCTGCCAATCCCCCAGCCAGGATCCCTGAGGACGACTCAAGTGATGTCACAGAGGATGATGCAGGATCACAATCCACCTCTGAAGATGACTGATTCTTCTCTGGTGCATCATCCAACCCCATCTTAAGCTTAGTTGTACGCAGGTGAGGGCACAAGGTGTCCATGGAAACAGGAAAAGTCTGTCCTGAAATCATCAACTCTGCGTTGTTGGGCTTCATGAGCCTGGTAAGAATTAACTATTGATTTCATTTTGGAATGACAGCAAACGAGTAACAACAAAAACACAAACAAGTGTCTGCTGGAAATATGAAACATGAGTCATCCATCAACTCCGGCCGCCGACCCATGGACCAAGCAACGCCGACACGACAAACTGTACGACCCAAAACCGCCATTCACGACTGACAAGACAAACTGGTCCCATTTACGTGATCCGTTTACAGATCCGCTCCATCTTTTTTTGGGTGTGCTGGCGGACACTGTGAATGGAGTAGCAGTGAGTTGATGATCACTTTTAACAAGTTTCAAAGCCAAAAACCCAAAAATCCATTACTTGATGAAGACGAGACTATACTCCATGAATCATAATGATTGAACCTCATAATCTTGTGGGACATATATTTGGCATATCTTAAAATATTAATGATGTGTTTGGTAGTATAGTATAATTAATAATGTGTATTGAATTATTTATATTTAGATAAATGTATATTATGTGATTTATAATAAATTTTATTTGGTGCACACATTTTAAATATGCTATGTTTGTATCACAATTGTCATTTTTTCCAAATGTAACCTTGATCTCTATGTAATTATATTATTCATGTATACAAGGTTGTGTTTGATTTAAAATTCTATTTTTTATTGATTTATTAAATTATAGTCAAATGAAGTTGTCTGAATTTTTCGAACACTTAGATTCTCCGGAGTCAGTCAAAGCCTTTGTTTTTTGTTATGGAAGTGTGTGTCGTATAGAAGGATGTCTTGGGATTGGAAATCTGTTGTATTTGGAGATGAATGAGCTGTAGTTCATTACGTATGGTAGTTTGATTTGGTTGCGGAGGATTCAGTGGACTGACTTTTGATCGGAAAGGAAATTCTGTAGTGGGGTATGCAAATTCCAGTTTCTGATCAATCGGTGTTCGCGTTCAGATTGTTGACCGGGCGCCGGAACGGGTTTACAGAGGATCGGCCGGCGGGGCGGCCCGGAGCTCGTAGCTTTATGGTCACTCTACATTTTGTTCCCTCTTTTTTATGATGATTATGGAAACTCAAATCTCAGCAGATCGTCGAGCCATGAGTCGGTGATCCACATGCTGTCATCGTCTGACAGGCTCGCCGGGAAGATGGGCTCGTCAAGAACGTTGGCGGATGAGCAGGATGAGGAAGATGGAGTTGGTAGTGAATTGCTGTCGCTGGGTAGAAGAATCTCCCAAGGATCATCCGTCAGCGGGACTTCTTCGACTCCGAAATCGGTGTCCACCGCCACTGCTCCCCCGCCCTCCGTTTTCTCCTCCTCCACCGGCGCCGCTTCCGGCACTCCCGGCTCCGGTTCTACAGGGAGAGGCTTGTGTGTCAGCGGATCGATCCCCATTTTCCTGAGCTTCTTCTTGATGTGCGTGTTCCAGTGATTCTTGATTTCGTTGTCCGTCCTCCCGGGAAGATGGGAGGCGATCTTGGACCACCTGAAAATCGCATCATCATCATCATCACCTGTTGCTACTTCAACCTCCTGAGTTTCAAAACTCAGACATTCCATCACCTGTTCCCCAGCTGCGCATGGAGATCGATTACAAGCTTCTCCTCCTGCTCCGACAGAAGCCCCCTCTTGACATCAGGTCTCAGGTAGTTCGTCCATCGCAGTCTGCAGCTCTTTCCGCACCTCAGCAGCCCTGTCCATTCCCTCAGCTAAAAACAACAGAAACAGAAACAGAAGCAGAAGCAGAAGCAGAAGAAGGAAAGAACCTGCGAGTTTGGGGAGAGCGCGCCAGCAGCAGTGGCCGTTGGTAAGGATGAAGGTGATGAGCTTCTTGTCTTCCTCCAGAGTCCATGGCCCTTTCTTCAGACCAACTTTATCGCAGCACGGCTGTCTTCCCATCTTACCCACTGCCACCAACCTCTCCCCCTCCCCTTTATAACTCCCACGCGCCCTCGCTCTCAAGGGCTCTTTCGGAATTTCCCTAATATTATAATTAGTGAAAAGTACGCGAATAATCTCCACTATTACCTTAAATGACATAATTGGTTCCTATGAATAGTATTATAATCCCCTTCCGCATTGTCGATAGTTGGAGTCGCATGACTCCTCGATTGTATCGGCTAGCGCCCCGGAGTCACCCGGGTTCATGGTTCAACACCACCGACTCCAAAACCCGAATAATATTTCTAAATCAAATGGTGCTTCAAAACCAATTACTATTATTTGAAAATCGTAGAAAAATAAGTTATATCTTACTAATTTTTATTTTATTAAAATTACTTTTCAAAAATCAATTTTTGAGAATCACAATATGTGGTATAGATTAAAACTTAATTTTTCAAACCCATTAATAATTAAATTCATATATCAAATATATTTTAAATCTAATTCTAGAAGTTTCGTTTTATTATGAATAAATACACGTTATTTTGTAGGGCCCATGGGATTCTAAATTTGAACTATGGTACTTGACCTAAGAGGTCGCTTTACATATTTGGTGAACTTGAGTTTTCGGTGACCCGAATCCCTTCGTTTTAAAGCAAACCGGGGATTCCGGGCGGGTCGGATGGACCGGAAGGAGACGGATATGGTACGAACAGCCGGATTTTCCGTACCCTGAGCCCCAGTGGATTCTAGAAATGGAAAAGCGCGTTTAGGGTTCATACCGTGGAGCAGGATAAGAAACCACGCTTTCTCCCGTCAACGCGCCTCGCTGTCCGCCACTTGGACCAGCGGCCAACCCGCACGCGGAATTAGTAATGTGAATCATTATAAAAATGATTAACTTATTTTTAAAATATAAAAAAATGAATTATAAAATTCAATTATAATTATTATTATAAGAAAAATAATAAAAACTTAAAAAAAAAACAAATAGTTGAATGACAGTTTGAACTACTGTTGAATTTTTTAAACAACAAATAATTTGTATAAATGATTCATGTTTTTTTTTATGATTTAAAATACTGTTCTAGAATTCATCCCCATGCATTCTTTTTTTTTAAAAAAAATTATTATCACATAAATTAATCATGTGTTTGATATGAAATAATCATAGAGTGTGTTTTTCTTTCACAAATTTGTATATTTGAAAATATTTTAGTAGAAAAATATGGATGGAAAGAGTATATATTTTAATTGGAAAAATTAAGTTATTATATTTAATTTATTTTGTGTAAAGATGATTATAACATATTTTTTTAATTGTAGAATATGAAAATGAATAAAATTCTAAAGAAGAAATTAAAAAAAATTGGAGTCACAAAATAGAAAATTCAATATTGACTTATTTGAATAATAGAAATTACTTTTAAAAAAATTATTTTATGTGATTGAAATCTCACATTTCTCATTGCATTTAATTTCTCAAATATTACACATTAGAAATTCTATAGTTATAATTTCTAAACCAATGAAATTCTATCAAACACTCATCAGGATCGAGGTGAAGCGTGACGCAGGGATGGCGTAAGCCAACCATGGGCTGGTCCGGAGCTTATTGTAGTAGTATGGGCTTAAATAGGCCTATAGGCTAGGGATTGGCAGGCTCAATAGTCTCATGGGCCGAGTTGGTGTATAAATGGAGTGGGCTGGTCCCTGGAAACTTGGTCTTGAAGGTAGCGTGCTCTAGAATCTAGAGTCGGGGTGGGCGTGGCGGCACTACGCGCCAGTCGTCGCTTAGAATGAGATTCTTGCTTCTTCAGCGCCGCGGCTTCGTCTCTCCGGCTCTCGGTAGTAGACCAAAAGGTATGTCCGTCGATGCACGAGGATCCTTTTTGGTTTTCCGATTTTGAATTCGTAACGTGAAGATCATCGTTGTTGCTTCACAGCGGGAAGGCGTTGACGTGATCCTCGGAGCTTAAGATCCATAGATGTCTGTGTGCTGTGGTTTGGAATGCGTCGTGGCTCTAGGGTGTGTCCGATGGGGCTGGAAACGCTGCACCTACATCGGTGGCTACGACAGCGCCACCTGGCCGATCGCGACCGATGAAGAATTCGAACCGATTTACCGTGTCTGCCGCACAGTCTTGGCCGTCTACGAGCGGGACCTTGCTTCCCCGAAATACGCCCCCGACGGCGGGTACGGACTCAACTCCGAGTGCGTGATCAAGCGTGTGAGCTACGAGAAAACCCAGGGGAATGCTCCCCCATACTTGATCTACCTCGATCATGACCATCGGGAAATAGTGCTAGCGATGCGTGGGCTGAATCTAGTCAAAGAAAGTGACTACAAGGTGCTGCTGGATAATCGTCTGGGCCGGCAGATGTTTGACGGGGGGTATGTGCACTGCGGCCTTCTCAAATCGGCTGTTTGGGTGCTGAATGAGGAATCGGAGACTCTGAGACGGCTGTGGGAGGAAAATGGGAGTGTATACAAAATGGTGTTTGCAGGCCATTCCCTGGGTTCTGGTGTTGCTTCTTTGATGACCGTCATTGTTGCCAATGACCGGGATAAACTCGGAATTCCGAGGAGCTTGTTGAGGGGCTACGCCATAGCTCCGGCAAGGTGCATGTCGCTCAACTTGGCTGTCAAGTATGCGGATATCATCTGCTCGGTCGTGCTGCAGGTCAAGTAGCCTCCATGTTTCTGTGGTTTCTCATTGATGATTGACTCTGATTCTCATGGGGGGTTTCAGGATGATTTCTTACCCAGAACATCTACTCCATTAGAGGACATCTTCAAGTCTGTGTTCTGGTTAGTTGCGCAGTCAAAACTCTCCCATTCTCACTGCCTTCTTTGCTCAGATATTTGAACCAGGCATTGATTCTGTCAACAGTTTGCCCTGTTTATTATTCTTCGTGTGCCTGAGAGACACCTTCATACCTGAAGGCAGAAAGCTAAGAGACCCAAGAAGACTATATGCACCTGGTCGAATGTACCACATTGTGGAGAGGAAATTCTGCAGGTACGCTCCCAGATCCATACACCACCACATCTTCTTCTAGAAGACAATTTCAAAGCTCCAACCTTGGTAACAGATGTGGAAGGTTTCCTCCGGAAGTGAGAACAGCCATTCCTGTGGATGGAAGATTTGAGCATATTGTGTTATCATGCAACGCAATTTCCGACCATTCCATCAAGTGGATCGAACGGCAGACGAGAATGGCTATGCAGGTATATATCCAGTTTCCCAACTCAACTGACGATAGCTTCCTTGGTTACACCTCCATTTTAACCAAGTCGTCAGTAACTGCAGGCGATGAAGGCGGAGGAGGAAACCATGACAACGCCGCCACCACCGGAACAGAAATTTGCTCGGTTACAGACCTTAGAGAAGGAGCACAAGGATGCGGTGGATAAGGCCCTCAGCTTGAAAATACCCTATGCTGAAAACATTGCCGGAGAGCCAGATGAATCAGGAGATAAAAGGGCTGAGAGTTCAGAGATAACAGAAGATCACCGCTCTAAAGATGGCAATGCAAACTGGGATGAACTGGTTGAGAAGCTGTTCAACAGAAGCGAATCAGGGAAACTCCATTTCAAAGCAGAAGTCTCTGCAGGACCATCATCCACCTGATTTGTCATCCGTACGAGCCCAATATTCTTAGGAAACAAAAGAGTGACACTCGATTCTTTGCAAATATTCTTTTAATGTCATTTCCCCCTTCACGTTGTTCGCTACTACTGATATCAATCAAAAGTCAAATGAACCTTTGCTCGAAGAACCAGAGCAGCAACTAGCAGAAGCATATGAGCTTCCACTTGATCCATCAACAGGAGCCTGGCTCAGGCTCTCCAGCGTTAAATACCTCCGCTTGTGCAATTTTATCGAGAATGTCGTCGCCTCCATAACGACCGGAACCTGCATCAAAGCACCCGAACAAAGATGATGCTGCTGAGTCAGCCCAGTTAACTCAGTATGGGGGGGAGGGGGATGTATTAACTTATCAGTGAGCATTACCTGTGTATTTATGCGTGCTACCTTGTGCACGCTGAGAAGACCAACCATATCTTGATATCCAGTGAGGAGTTTGGCCAGCTCTTTGTCCTCATCTTATAGAGTTCAATGATGATAAACTGTGTCAGAAATGAATGGGGCACAAGAGGAGCAACGCACAAGGTAGAAGATGGAAGGCAGGTTTACCTGGGATTGCCTTTACAGATATTAGGGTGTCAGCCAAATGCTGCATTCTTTTGGAAAATGAAGCCGAAACAAGAGATGGCGAAAAGGTTAAAACAGCTACAGAATTCGACAACCTTGTGAATCTTTTTAGAGACCCAACACAAGAAAGTATCTCCAGCTCCTGCAACGCTAGACCAAGTTATATTCCCATGTGACAATGCTAACATTAAAAAACTTAGAATAAGCAGATACTTCAGAGAATTCATAAATGAAGAATAACCATACTCATATATGATATGATAATGAACGACCTCTTGCAGAAATTCACAATGGGGTGAACACAATGACTGAACAGCGATACGACCACCAGCAGCATTTGAAGCGTCTCTAAAAACATGAATCATTAAGAGAAATTAAGTTTCGGAAAGCTATTTAACAGTTGTGGAATCACTGCTGATTATTCAACAAAAACACAGGGCATCCTGTTGCAGAATCAGGTCAAAGTGAATTGTTTTAACATCGGTCCTACCGAGGGGTTGTAGATACGGAGCTTGAGCAGCGGTCCTTAAATGCTGCGAGATCAGCAGAGCTCCTAAGACTTATGCAATCAACATGACTCCCAATAACTAGATGCCGCTCCATTGGCTTCCGAAGATCAAAGACACTGCTGTACTCTGGCTTTCCATCTGCATATTTGTAAGACTATCATCAGCAGGGCACTGGTAAAATGAGACATACACGAAGGAAATGAAAAAACGAAACACGGTTAAAAAAAACTACAAACAGTTCGAGTCAACTACCTTTTCTAGACTCTGAATCATGTTCCACGGAATACTTTTTATACTGCCAGGCAATTCTCAGACCCTCATCCTGAAATTGGAATACTTTTTACACGTGCCTTGAAAAAGTTCTTGACAGTTTAAGAATTCTCAAAACATAGAAGAAGGAAAGAAACCTGTACGGTTTCACGAATGGCTGGCTTATCATCTTTGGATGAGACCGGTTTAGGCAAAGTGCCAAGAAACCCTTTTGGATCGTCAGCAGGACTTGCATAAAGAAGCGGCTGGTGGTGCACAAGTCCTTGTGCCATAAAATTTCTAATCAACAACATGTGATGAGGTGCTTCAGGGTCTTCGATGATCACCACTAGACTTCCAGTTGCGAAACCACCGCCAACGATCGCTGTTGAGGACAAAACCCAGAAGCAATTTAAAAACCGCAGGCCACCCATTCACCATAAGTAACCTTCGACATCCACAAAAGGGACTTACCATCAAGATCTGGAATCCCAGACGAAAGAAGCATCGTTCCATTTGGACCGATCTTCAAACCAGCGCTTTGCACCGTTGCATTTGACCCAACTCCGACACTCCGCGAGAAAGTTGACGTTGCCGGTTTGAACGCCGCCATATTCATACGAAAATTCAGGAACGCAAGCTCAAGAAACCACTAAAACCAAAAACATAAACAGCTCGACAACTAGCATTTCATCGAACAAATGGCGGGCAGACTCTACGGACCCAAACTAATTTCCACAACAAGACGAGAAAACACTATAACCCATCTCTCCACTCCACCCCTTTTCTTCAGTATTCCCCTCCGTTCCACAGAGCCCGTCGCGGAAGGCCAAAAAAGCTTCCTCTTTTGGGAGAGGCAGAAACCAGAGCGGTAAACTAGGGACTCCCGCTCACTAAAATACTATGCATACTTAATGGGCCTGGGCCTCCAGCACCCTAATAGTGGGCCCCGTTCCGCTCTAATAAAATGGGCCCAAAAGACTGACGCTAATCTGCACTACCATGATATGTGGAAGGGAGAGAAATCAGAAGTTGATCTCTGTGGAGATTCCGAGTTGTCATAACTAATGTACAAGTTAACGGTGCATCGGAGAGCGGCCGGTGAAAAGAGACGTTGCAAGAGAAGAATGGGGGCAAAGGTGCAGAGAGTGGTCAGGGTCCATGCTGCGGTCTGTCGGCTGAGTATGAGTCAGATGCCTGACACTCCTTCTACTGTTGTTTGTTCCTCTACTTGTATTTGCTGTACCACTCATCCACTGCTTTTATTTGCTTGTCTACATTCACATTCCATCGCCATCACCCCCACTAGCTCATAAATAACAGTATCTGCTTCTGCATATATAAGTACATGATGGAAAAGCCTTCTTCCCTACTCCCCGTCTCCCCAATCCTGCCTTCTAAACAAGGAAGATGATCATTTGGTGAGTTTGGTGGCTCTGTATCAGGCCAATGATGGAATGAAGTAGCTGGGTTATTCTCATTCTTGATTGTCTGTGTTTGTGTAGACATGTCTAGTGGTGGTAAACCAGTGGAGAACAAGCATCAAAACGGGAGCCACAGCTCGGCCGCTCGGAAACATGTGGCGGCGAGGGAGAAGGAGCCGGCGCTGAGGTGCCCACGTTGTGATTCGCCGAATACCAAGTTCTGCTACTACAACAACTACAGTCTCTCCCAGCCACGCCATTTCTGCAAGACTTGTAGAAGGTACTGGACTAAAGGCGGCGCCTTGCGCAACGTTCCGATAGGGGGAGGGTGCCGGAAGAGCAAGAAACTCAAGTGCTCTCCTCGCGACACCGCGGCGGACGTCGGTGGGCTGAGAGTCTTTCCGGGTATCTCACCAGCCATGGATTTTCAGATAAATTTTCAGCCGAGACTCAACCCTGCAGCCCCAGGGTTATGCAACCAGTTCTCTTCCGTTGGAGACCAGGGGAGCTACAATTTCGATCCGTACTGTGGAGGAGCATCTTCTTCCACTCTAATGGGACTCGGGTTTCCCTTATCTTCCGGCTACAAGCCAGGTGAAGGAGCAAACACCACAGGGTTTCAAGAAATGGGAGCTCAGCCAAATCTAGAGCCCCCCATCGAGTCCCTGAGCTGTATCAACCAAGATTTGCAATGGAAAATACAGCAGCAGAGACTCTCCAGCTTCCACCAGCAGCCACTCTCCCCTCTTCTATTCCAAAACCTGGAAATCTCAAACGCGAAGCAAGCCCACCGGAAAGACAACGGCGGTACGGGAAACCTGGCCACCGAATGGTTCTTCGGCAACAGCTACTCCGCCGTGGCTCCATCCTCCACCGGCAACATCACAAACTGGAGCTCTTTCCCTTGATAGGCTAAATCCCAATCACTGTCTAAAGAAGTCTCTTGTAGGTCAGCATCATCATCATCATCATCTTCCCCACGGTTCTAATATCCGATATCTTTCGCAGTAGCCATGCACGTGGTTCTGGTTTGGAGCATAAAACTAGATAGAGGCATGTCTTTTCTTCCCGGTTGGGTCCGAGGAAGAGTCACTGGAGCAATCTCAATAAAATAGTATTATTCAGTGGGAGAACTGGGGATTGTTTGGTGTGGAGTCAGTGAGGATGGATCAGAAAGGCTGTGCGTATGCTGGTTAGGGGCAGGGTAAAGGGTAAAACTGTACCTGTCTTCCTCGAGAAACCGATTTTCTCGGACTTTGCTCGCAGCAGACTCTGACTAAGCCCTGCCTCTGTCTCCCCTTTCCCTCACCTTTTCACGCGCTGTCTTCCTCCACAAACCGCAAGTAAATCGCCATTAACCCATGTGGGGGTAAACCTAGAGAGTACCAACCACATACGGAAAAAAAAAAAAAAAAAGAAAACCGAAAATCCATAATTCAATTAGATTATATTTCAAATAAAACTTATATTATAAGCCCCCTACCAAGTAAGGGTGACAAAACCATCTTAGACAAATCCCACATCAATTATGTATGAAAGTTGAGAATGAGATTAAATAGAATAATTACACAAACTTTATACAATACATTTTTTCAAACACAATGAAGGATTGTTGGTAGAAGTTCCAAATTAAACATATTTGATCCACCATAATTTTAGTATGGATGACCACACTAGAGACAATACAAATACGTGAAAATTAAATACTCGAAACGAATAATATTGTATGTAACATATAATAAGTTAATACTTAATAAATTATATATTTTTAATAATTTGGATCATGACCATTCAATTCAAGTAAATTGATTGCCATTTTATTTAATTCCAAATTTTTGGAGGTGTGATCACATATGAAATGTCTTTTATAGTTCTCTTGAATTTTATTGACATTTTATTGAATTTATAATATGTCCTAATAACACCCTTTCAAATGGTTTCAAAAAAATTTCTACTTGTGTTTAATATTTTCCATTTTTGAGATATTTCATTCACGTCTTGGTGACGTAAGTCATACAAAATGCACATCTTTAATATAATATCAACATATTGAACTCAAATTTAGAAAAAATAAGAAATATAGTCTTAACAAAAATATTGTTCTAATAGATCTAAAAATCTAAAAAAAAAACCTCAAATGTTAATTACCCCAAAAGTCCAAAATTAATTTAAAATTTCAAATACCCAAACCCGGATCCGGGTCCTACCCATGGTATACATTCACTAGTACTGCTGTACTGGTCCCACTTCCAGTAACTCGGTGTAATAACTAAAGGAGACCGGATCTTTTTCTTTTTTTTTTTTACCATGGGACTTGGGTTCCGTGAAAAAGTGAAAACCGTAATTTCGTAGGGGTGAGGTAAAAAAACGGAAGGGGGCAAGAAGAAAAGGACAAATGTATATGGGTTGTTGATGTGAGAGCGTGAAGAAGACAATGAAAACTGTAACTGCGGTCACCGACCAACTACCAGAAGAAGCCGAAGTGGAACAACAACCTGAAAACGCCTCCACGATCCCATTTCCTTGTTGCTGAGCAGCCCAAAGCTTTTTCCTTTTTACTGTCCCGTTGTTACCGTTCCCTGACGCTTTTTTACTGCAGTGGGATGGTATTCCCAGCAGCGGGCCCAAAATGGGTGCCATTGGGCCGGCCCAAGGAGGGAATGAATAAAGGTATTTGCGTTGTGGAGCCCTAAATTTTGGAAGAGGGATCGGCCGCGGATGGAGGATTCGTCGGCGGTATCCGGTATGGAGGTGGAAGTTCCTGCCGTAGCGGTGGCTGTGAAGCCGAACTTCCGGCCATTGAAAGCCCATGAAGTATCGGATGGACAAGTCCAGTTCCGGAAAGTGGCTGTTCCACCGCACCGGTATACGCCGTTGAAGAAAGCGTGGATGGAGATCTACGGTCCGGTTTTTGAGGAGATGAAAATTGATATTCGGATGAACTTGAAGGCTCGTAGAGTTGAGATGAAGACGCGCAGCGACACTCCTGACGTGAGTAACCTTCAGAAGTGCGCTGATTTTGTTCACGCTTTCATGATGGGCTTTGATGTTATCGACGCCGTGGCGATGCTCCGGATGGATAAGCTGTATGTGGAGTCGTTTGAAATTAAGGATGTGAAGACTCTGAGAGGGGAGCACCTGTCGCGGGCTATCGGGAGACTGAGCGGGAAGGGGGGACGCACAAAATTTGCGATTGAAAACGCAACGCGGACGAGGATCGTGATTGCTGATACGAAGATTCATATCCTTGGATCCTTTGCCAATATCAAGGTGGCCAGAGACTCTCTCTGTAGCCTAATTCTTGGATCCCCTGCTGCTAAAGTTTATTCCAAGTTGAGGGCAGTTACCGCTCGCCTTGCTGAGAGGTTCTGAGCTTTTATTCACCTACCTTGATGTGAAGAGTCACTGCCATCAAACCCGCATCTGGTTTTTGCACGAAACTTCTGGGCATCATGTCTAACAGGTTCTACATTGTATACTTGCTATGCTGTGATTGTGCCATGCTTTGAGGAGATATTGCAATCATTTTGATGATTGTACCCTGAGAAATCTCACACCTGGATGCATTTTTGGATTTCATCATTCAAGGCTCGATCTTAAACCCAGAAACTTCCCATCTCTGATTTCACCCGCTTATCTTTCAAGGTAGACATGCATGGGCTATGTAAAGGAAGCATTTTTTGGAAGTCCTTTTTCTGAACATCCAGATTGCAATAAAGACAGCTGCTTTGTAAGAGCAGTAATTGACCACAACTGGTTTTGTTCTGGGTCATCATCGGCTTTTCAATGTTGGATCCTGCTCTTCAGCCAGTTTCTACGTACTTTTCAGATTTCCCAAGCGGCTCTCCACAGACTCCGATCGAAAGCTCGCCAAACAATCAGGAGCAATGCCTCCATAGGCCGGAAACATCCGCGGGCGAAAACCTAGATGGGTCCACCGCCGATGAGGCAGACAATCCGCAGGTTCGGTGTCCCGGAGGCGCCGCGTAGCGCGTCATGAAGTGGGCGGCTGCGCGTTGATGGCGGCTACGAATCCCTCCTGGAGACGGCGCGTGTGAGCCCCGACGACGCCATGGTGTGCTCAATGGGGCGTCGGCCCTTAGATCTCGGCCTACTATGGCCTCGGCCCGTTACCCGGAAGCCGAATTCCTCAGTCATTTTCCGAAAATTGGCCGCCTCTTTTCACCGTGAAATGTAAAAAAGCTTTCAAGCTGCCATTAGAATCTACAAGCTTGCACCTGGAAACCACCTAGCGAACCTACTTACAGTGGCCGGTGAGGCCAGATGCACAAGGGTGCCTCCATGGGCGCGTCCCAGAGGTGATGGATGGAGTCCCGGTGGCGGAACGGGGCGGCCGGGGAGTCGTCGGAAGCATGCTGGATGGTGACCGGCAAATTGGTTCTGTGAGCAGAAGGGGCCGGTGCGTCGGGGGCGCCATCTCCTCCGCTTCAATGGAGATTCGCATGCGCTTTGCGGATCCACCGAGGGGCAGAGAGCGTCTGGCGATGGCATCCACATCGTACCTGCTCATCTCGAAGTTGGTCACCGCGTTCTCCCCTCTGAACTTGATCGCTGCGATGTCGTACGCCTCTGCTGCTTCCTCTTCGGTTGCTGCATAAGCAGGAGAGTCAAAAGTACACGGATTTGAGCTGCTATTTGTTGCTTCATTTGCTTACAAAAGGTTCCCAAGTAGAGATCCTTGTTTCCAGCAACCCTGCCGATCCTCGCCTGCCATCTTCCTTGCTGATGATGCCTATTGCAGACAGCAAATCCGATGCCATTCAGTCAGGAGGCACAGATCAGGCCACGCATCATCAGAAAATTCAACTACAAACCTCGTGACTCCTCTATAAATCGACGCGCCCCGTGAAAAACCACTACTTTGCCTGAAGATTTCATGTGGAAACAAACTGATCAACATCTTAACTGAAGATGCTTCAGATGGAGAGGAGTATGACAGGCAAACCTCCGAAGCGATGCTATGAATTCTTGCTTAGTTACATGCTTCATCTCCTCAACTTCCACAGCATAGCAGGACACCTGCTAACCGGATTCACAGACTAAGTACAGGAGAAGGCAGCATTGTGCTGCTCGAACAGGGAAAACGAAAGGATTACAGGGAAATTTGTAGTTGCTGAAGAACCCCAGTACTTGAGTGAAGCCAAATCGTATGCTCTGGCTGCCTTCTCTTCCTTGTCATAACCACCTACACAGGTGGCCAAGAAACATGAGCACGTTAGTTCTCTAAAGCGCAATCAGGGCTTGCAATGTTGAGGATCACTTGCCTAGATAAACTGCGGAGCACCATGTTTTGGCAGCCAGAGTGTTCGTTCATGCACAAAAATAGCAACTAATAAAATGGTGATAAAAATATGAACTTTGAATGTGGGCTGGCAAAATAACTTGCTGATGCGAGATGGGCATGGAGGAAAAGCAACGAGCTAAGCAATTTTTCTGATCACATACAGAGTTTCAGACACTATTTCGCAGACTGATGTAAAAGCCAGCCAGGGATGTCACTGTGTATACATTAAATAGTCAAAGAACTTGAGTGAATGAATTAAAAGTAGCCCATCTCTAAATGAGGATTATTGTCTTAATCCAAGGTTAAAAGAACGAGAGTAGATGGCTTAGTGAAGAAAGTGGCCACAATGGCGGCCAAGATGATCAAATCATAAGAGAAAGATTGACAGATATTCCGAATCAATCAGCCATCACCAAAAGTCTGAAGTTTTCAGACTTCCAAATGTACAAACAAGAGGTTTAGAAAGAGTGTTTGTGTGTCTGTGGCAGGGAGAATGAAAATAAGAAGAATGTACCTTGACGGCCCTTTCTTGCTTGACCTTCTCTTCTGCAACTGTTGTCCCACAGATGCGCTTCATATCTTCCCGTCCACCTGTGCCTGCACTTGCACCTCCATTAACAACCGGAAAAGCTCCTAAAGTATGATGTGTAGTTCTGCCTTCACCTCCATTAACACATATGTATACCTTGTTACCCCTCTGTATCTAGAGGTTCTCTGGCCGAATGTGTCCGAAACCTTGTTGCAGCTGCTCTGGGACTCAGCTGCAACAACGGCGGACTCAGCGGGAGGCATGGCTGTCCAGCCTCTATTTCTATTGTGATCGCTAAAAGAGCTTCCTTGAGACAAACCATTTGTGGGCTTGTTTGAAGTAATGAACTCGATGGTCCCCGACTCAACGGGAGACAGAGAAGGGGCTAACAAGGACTCCTCGTTGCAAGAGGAGAAAGCTTGAAACTCGACAAGTTTCTTCAGATCATCATTCGTGAACAAAGCTGTTGGGGCGTAGATATGCGTTAAATGTGAGCCCTGTGTCGCTGTAGTCTCGCCGCCGGCGAAGACATCTTCAAGTTTCGGCGGCGGTTGCATGTACCCTGAAGCAGGGAAGCGAAAAAAACAGAGGAAAACAAATCCATAAACCCGAAAAAAGAAACCAAGAGTCTGGATCCTTTGTATTTTTTTTTGCAAACGTTTCCCAGGTTTTATGGGTGTTGCAGGATTTACCAGCAGTAGAGGAGTCGAAGAAAAAAGTAGTTTGCAGACAGGGCCCAGAGACAGAAAGACGGTTGCTATCATCCATTCCCATTCTCCTTCCGCATGTCTGGAAAACCCAAACATAAAACTGCAGTGAGAAGAAGCCAAGAAAACACAAGCAGCAAGAAAAAACACGCCTCACCCCATTGGCTGAAGTTGCAGAATCCATCCTCGGAACCAGAAAAAAACCAGACTCCAAAGCTTAGAGAGAGAGAGATGGTAAGATGGACGGTACCCAAAGCTTTGTTTCGGATACCCAAAAACCAAAAATACAAAAAAGGAAGCTTATGGAGCACAGCGATGGCGTCGAGGGGAATTTTCAGAGCAGGGTGGCAGATGGAAGGATGCTACTGGGAGAGAGGGGCGGTTCCATATGCCATGCGGCTGGTTATCAATATCAACACCACCACTTCATTACATGATGACTGAACCTGCAGACAAGAGTTGTTTTGGGACTTTGCTTCTACCACTGCCTCAATTTTTTTTAGTGCGAAATCCCCTGCTAAAAGTCATTTCATGGGACAATTCTCATGGTTTCTTAAGGCTATTTTCTTTACTATTTAGTTTCATTTTCTAATGAAATAAAATTTTTTACACGTGTGGGCCTTAGAATGACTTTTTTATGGATAAGCTACACTTGCAACTTTGTCATGGATTGTTCAAAAACAAGGTTCACAGACCGATGGTGAAACTTACAAGACATGATCAAGAGCTACCATTAGAATGAGTAATAGCAGCTCTCATTGCTGGGGCTTTTCTATTCTGATGAATAAAAGAGAAGAGTGAATGCTTCTGCTTCTTTGGTTTGGTCCCAAATATAAACGACCTAAGAGGAACTTTAGCCCTGCTCATTGAATGTTTCAACTGAGGTTGATCAGTAGTTATAGCGAAGTCTTCATTCATTTGGGTAACTGTCTTCTCGATCTTCAGTTGAAGTTCTCCCACCTGATCGAAGCATGACTGCAGCTCTTCCCTCACTTTATCTTGCTCTTGTTTCATATTCAAAATCTCACCATGTAACTTTGCAGCTTGATGACTTGCAAGACCCTCTTCAACACCTTCGGCCAATGTTCTGGTTATTTCCTCTTGGATGCTGCATATAGAAGAAAATCTGCGTTTCAGTTCGTCTTTGAGGGAAGCTGTGCGCTCCAACCATATCGTTAGTTCTGTTTGGATCTCTCTCAGGTGCTTGTAAATTGGCCTGGCTTCGGATTTTAGCTGGTTTGCATCACTTCCTTCTTGTTTCTTTTTCTCACCGAGCTTTGATATTTCATCCTGCAAGTCCCTTACTTCACTCTTGAATTTTTGTACCTCGTGGTATGATGTACTGAATCTCAACCAGAAATCCAGGTTCTCATCCAGTATCACATTGATATCTCCACGCAGCTTTTCCTCTACTGGTGATTTCTTTGCTGATCCATCGATATAAATCAACTTGATGTCATCTTCTCTGTAGTCATTCTTGGATTCTGCTTCCATATTTTCATCCCTTGGAGAATTGAGCAGTAGGCCACCCTCATTGTCAGTTACCTGAGCATGGTTCAGTTTTTGCTGAAGATGCTGGATTTGCCGATCCCTCTTCAAAATAGTTTCTTTGAGCTCTTTCATTTGAACCATCATATCAAAATGCATGTCCTTGTCTTTCTTCTCTGAGTCATTCAACTTCTTCTTAACATCCTTGTAGTTCCTAAGGATGGCTGTGTATTCCTTAAGAAGAATCTTCTCTCTGTCCTCCGTTCCACTCAACAGCATCTGCTGCCAGCTTACATCGTCTACCTCTTTCACATTTTCTTCTTTTGCTTCACCATTTCCAAGCTCATTCGCATTGCTGCCTACAACAACAGTGTCCATGGGTTTTTCATCCACAAGTGTCACAGTTTTTTTTACCTGCTGTTTGACATCGTCACTTGTACTGTTGTCTGTAATGATAGTTTCCATGGGTTTTTCATCCACAAAAGTCACCGTTTTTTTCACTTGCTGTTTGACTTCGTGCTGTGGCTCAACTTGTACATCCACTTCTTGCACTTCTTGTGTCACAGAAGGTTCAACTTTCAGAACATTTTGAATCGTATTTGATGTGTCAACATCGTTGTTATACTTGATCCCTTCTTGCAATTCAGCCTCAGCATCTTCATCTGGTCTAACACCGCCCAGTTTCCCAGAGAGCTGATCAAGACTCGAGAGGGCCTGTGAAAAATTAGCGTGCAGGTTGTTTCCTTGGCTCTCAACGTTCTTGTTAAGATTCTGGATTCTGCTCAGTTTCTCCTCCAACTCCGTAACCCTGATGCTCAGATTTTGAGCATCCCCTATCAAATTTTCTTTTTCATCTTCAAGATTCTTTATCTGGGAATGAAGATCATCTGCTTCTGTTCTTAGAGTATCAATAAGAGCAGTCTGTGATGAAACTGCTGTTTCTAAGTTGATAACCTTAATCACCAGCTCGTCAATCTTCTCCGCCAGTTCTGTAACTGTGAGAGATTGAAACTCTGAATCTTTACCCACATTATCATTCTGAGGAATCTCATCTTCCTTGGATTGGTGTATCAGCCCACTTCCACCTTCACTATTGTCACTCCCACTTCCCATCCGTTCATCCAATTGGTCTTTCAAATACTTGTTCTTGAGAGAGCTAAGAAGCTCCCGAGCTTGTTCTACTTTCTTGTACTCCTCCCTTGCTTCCCTTGTAGCATTCTCCTGCTTCTCCTGCAACGCAGCTAGAGTTTCCTGACAAGATTTCAAAGCAGCCTCAGCCATTAGTGTACGAGCTTCACTGTCCTCAATCACTGTGTCAACCTCAAACTCATCTTGAAGCTTGCACACCTTGTCCTGCTTCTCCATGATCTGGTTCTCTATCTCCCAATATTTGGCCAACCCACTTTCATACGAGCTCTTGACAAACTCTTTGATCGTCTGCAACACAAGGATCTCTTTATTAAGCTTTTCAATCTCTCCAAAAGCATCTTCCTTGCTTAAACCTAAAGCAGCTGCAGCTTTAGCACGAGGTAGAGGCTTTGGCACATTTTCCTTGGCTTTAAGCTTCCTGGAAGCTGTATGCACAAGCCCCTGAAGATTCTGAATAGGCACTTTTGGCACATTGGGGATATTCGGCCCTGGATTCACGGGTAAAATTGGAGCATTCTTGAAAGCTTTTTGAACCTCACAGTCGTCCTCTTCATCCATAGTGAACTGAACCTGTTCTGGGAAAACTGTGGCAATGGTATGGTTGGCGTTCTGTAATTCCTTAGACAACATATCATAACGGTCGGCCAGTGCCTTGAAGGAACGGTAGGATTCTTCAATGGCGTTTATGATCTCCGGCCGCCGTTTGTAGTACATCTCCGCCCTTTTTGCAAAGGAATCCCCATCTTCGTCTATCAGTTTGATTGTGCTATGCATCTTTTCTTCCATGTCTGCAAATCACCGATTGCAATGCAATGATACATTTGAATTTCGAAAACAAGTTGTGTGAAAATTAGTGACCTTGAAGGCATTGTTCCAGCCATTTAGATTGTTTGGTTCTGATATGGCTAGCCCACCACCATGAACACGCATTGCTTGCAGCTCTCTGCAGCATTTTCTATCGTCTTCTCCTCTCGCCCTCCTTCAATGCATCAAGAATGAGTAGTTACTAGCAGAAGAAATCGCAACTTGGCTAAACATGGCGTCGATCAGGTAACAGACGGAGAAAGAATTTTTTTTACACGAGAATGGAAATGGCGACACCATTCTTCAGGAGAGCGTCGTTGAATCATTGGTTTGTGAGGATTCTTCGGATCAAAATAACTGAAGAACCAGCCATCTCCCCTCGTTCAACAACCCATTTTTAGGCTTCTTTTTCCGATCTTGATACATCGCCTGCCAATAAGACGCGGAAAGAGCCGCATTCCTACAGCGCCACGTCTGTAGAAGCTGTCGGCAACTTCCACACTCCCAGCAACGCGGGAGCAGAGCACGGCACCCGTAACCTCCTCCGTTCCGCAACCCCATTCCGTCAGCTGATACCTGGAAACCTGTAGAGTTCATGAGATCTGATACTGCCCTTTGTTGGACTCCTGGGAGGAAAACGTTCTTCTCGATTTCGATTGAAGGGCTTTCAATCGTCGCTCAACGGTCAGTGTACGGAGTTCTCCGTTTCCACTCTTTGTTTAAGAAATCGCAGCGGCGGCAAACGGCTACGGTTACGGACTTCTCCGGGAAACTCTTTACCTACCCGTCAATGTTTAGTGGGCCGGCTTCCTATTGGGCTATCATTTTATCTCTTTTCAGGAAGCCCATAGTCCAAATCTCATCGAACTCATCATTTAAATTATAGCTCAATTTTTTTTTATACAACCCCAAAAAAATAATAAAAAACGGCCAATTTCTTGCCAAAAAAAAAAAATCAGAAATAGCAAACGGATTCATATTTTTTAAAAAAACAAGGTTTAAATGTCACAAATCACATTATACTTTCACAATATTATTCATTTTGAATACTTATTTTCTATATTTAAATTAAAGTTTGGTTTGAAATTGTCTACAACATAACGTTCTGAATCGAGTTCCAAACTCATCACGTAGAACCACACTATCTTGACCTGAAGATGCTGTGTGGTTTCTTGAACATTTGAGTATTATAAAATAACAAAAAAATTTCAAAATTTTTTATAGGATCCGGTACACCACTCCTGATATATTCAAACCTAAGATGATGTGTGGTTTCTTGATTCTGGAATAATATCCATCAAATATTGATAATTCACACTGAAATGATATCAATAAAAAATTTAGAAGTATTTTTTTTTATTTTAATTAGATGGAGAGATTTAAATATTTTTTAAATTATCATTCATCCTAGAATTTTGTTCACATTTAATTTTGAAATTAGTATAAAGTTCGGAGGATTCTTTCATTCATTATGAAATATTATAAAAATGTATTAAAAATTTCAAATTGATGTAACCAGTCAACCAAAATATTTTTAACCCTAAAATAAAATAGTATACCACTTGAATAAAAATATTGTTTTTGATTAAAGAATTAGTATAATAAGAAAAAAGAGAGACAAAGAGTTGGGTGATGTCAAAGAAGGAACACAAAACAAGAGCAATCATGATCCAGAAGATTGAACACAAAGCAGGAAGTTCACATGGTCTTCTCCTCTTTCCCTCATGAACCAGACTGCAAGCGCCTGTTAGAACGAAGGCATCAACTTGAATCACATTAATGGAGAGGAGCAAACGCGAACTGAGGATGCCAATGGCTGCTAACCTGAGTTTAAGGGAGGGAGTCGGTATCTGAGGTATCGTGATCCTGGGGAGGGCCGCCATTGGAGCTGCAGCTCACAGACTCCGACCACTGGCCTTCGTCGGAGATCATGGCCGTCAACTCCGCGCCTCCCATGTCGTTTCCATGGCTCGACATATCCGCCACCTTGCGTTAAAAGTAGATGCATGATCATAAGATAAAGAGAGTTTGGATCATTGCGTTTCTGTGAATGTACCAGTTGGTTCAGCCTTTGGTTCTCCTCCATGAGTTGCTTTCCCTGAGAGGGAAGTGAGAGAGCTTGGTTATCAAGAAGGAAATCAGAGAGGAAGCGTTTATGCATACAGACAGACCTTTTCTTGCAACCGCTTGATCTCGCTCGTGATTTTCTCCTCCTAGTTCAAAGGACAATGAGTAGAATAAGCTGTGAAAGAAGCAACATTTCATGCAACTCCCGGTATGGTAGCTTATTGAAACTAGGCACACTGACCTTCTTCTGAGTGACACGCTTTAATCCGGCTTGGATTGAAGTCTCGAGTCGCTGCAGCTCCTGAATGTTTAATCCTTGTAGCTCCTCTCCTCTTATCAGCCTGAATGACAGTTCATTGATCCCTTCAAAGGCTCACACACATGCAAACAGGTATGTATCTGTGTACCTGATGCCATGGCTTTTGTCAGCCAGTTCTCTGGTTAGTCTGGAGGAGCTGGAGCCCTCAGCTAACTGAAAATCAGATATCTCATTTAACTCATAACTTGGGAAGCAATGAAAATGTCTGCAAAAACGAGAGCAGAACCTGCGAAGGTTGCCCATTGGGACTTAGGTTCTGGAAATGCAAATCACGCCTTTCCAGTATCTCCTTCATGCTGCAGCAAAACACTAAACATCATCATTTAAGCCAGGAAGCAGCTTAATGTTTTAAACGAAGGGACGCTCTTGTATCTGATATCATAGAGTGGATATGTCGATGAACAGATACAAGAGAACATAATCTTAAAATTCCCGAGAAAACCCACTTTCAGTTTTTTATAGCGTCTTCGGGAGTGTGAGACATCAGCTTCAATACAAACAAAGGAAAACAAGAACTAATGATACATTACAAAGATTAGATCTGGATCAGGTGGAGAAGATCAGTGACATTGTCAGAAACCAAGGACATTAAAAAACAAACAAATTCTGCTTCATCCAATAAACATCGAGAAAACGATCACCCCATCCAGTACATGGATTCATTAATTATTGTATAAATAAACAAAAGAAAACTCATGGATCTCTGCTCCTACACCAAGGAAAGCTGCCATCTTGAATTTTCAGCCCGTCAGAGAAAACAAACAAAGGCATTACTTAAAAGGGTACGAGACCTGGAGCTGGCGTGTTCATACAGTTTGCCGGAATCGGAGAATACAATTACACCAACATCAGAATCACACAGAAGCGCAAGCTCATCGGCCTTCCTGAAGAGCCCTCTTCTTCTCTTGGAGAAAGTCACTTGCCCCTCAGCTGTGCTGTCGATTTTCTTGATCGGAATCCTTTCTCTCGCCATAGGGATGTGTCCTTTTTTCCAAAAGGGTTTCGAACTAAACGCAGGAGAGAAATCAAAATGGCATTAGTTACCCGTTTTTGAAGTGGATCACACAGATAAAACAAACTAAAGGGCAGGAAGGAAATGGAGTGACGGGCATACACCACTCAGATCCCGATGAACACAAGAAGAGGAAGCACCAAAAATGAAAGATAACAAGAACACGTCCAGAAAAACAAGAAAATAACCCAGAAACAAGAGGTGAAGAGGAGGAAGAATGCTTCTCAATTTTCTCCACTATATGGAATTCTATGGTTGTGTTTCCATCTTGTTCATTGGCCTCGTCTTTTGCCCTTTGAGAGAGGGAAGGGACGCTACTGCAGCTCTTAGGAGTTGGGGCTCGCATCGAATATCCGTACACGTGTCTTTGTGCAAAATAACACACACTAGTTCAATTTTCCTTTTCCTTTTTTTTTACGACAATTATAAAGATTTATCTCAATTTTCTTTTTTAATTCAGATTCTTGGATTATATGATTCAAAATAAGAATCATATTGCAATATATTTGAAAATTTAAATAAAACCTGCAATTACTATATTTTTAAATTAAATACTATATAATAATTAATCTATAAAATTACGTTAATAGTCACTGCTATTTACCTAAATAGCATAATTGTTCACCCTAAACAGTATTTTAATCCATAACATTTCAAAACCATTAATAATTGGTTTCCTCTGTTAAAAACCAGAAAAAAAATAGCCCTCTCTATTTATACGAATGATAAAACCAATACCCAATTTAAAACCCTAATTTTTTTCCCAATTGAAATTTACTATTTTTGATCAATATACGGCGACGATCAGAGAAAATTGGTATCAATTTTATCAAATTATTAAATAATAGGAATCAAATATATCTGGTTTTTAAATATTGATGACTAATTATAAATGATATTCTAACAGTATGTATAAAAATGATTGAACTAAAAGATTATAAATTAAATATATTCGGTATGTCTAAAGTTGAGGACGAAGTATACCCGGTACATCAAAATTTGAGGATTAAATGTACCAAAGTGATTAATTATGTTATTTTTATTAAATATTAGAGACTAATCGAAATAATTTTAAAAACTTTAGGAATTTTTTTCATGCCCATAATTAATCTTTTTTCCCCTTTATCTAAACTCAAATAAGTTAAAGCTTTTTTATTATAAGCTCACCGACTAAATAAATTAAATTTATTTTTTTAAATTCATTACGTAATAAATATACATTATTTTTTATTATATTAAATGATTTGAAAATACTCATAAATGTACAGTGAGCAGCCCAGCTGTCCAGCTCGTGTTAGCCCATGGGCCAACCCAGATTACAAGTGGACCATGGCCCACACGGGTGTTGGTCGGCCCGTGGGCCGTATTGACAGGTAGCTACCGTCTCCACCTTCACGGGGGTACTATTACCAGGTGCCCGCGGAACCGCGCATATTTTGTGAAGGAATATCGATTTTTTTTTTTTTTTTTTTTTTTTTGAGGAGCTAGAATCCGATTTTTAGGACGGATGCTTTTGCGGTTGAAAAGATGGCTTTGGTTCTTCTGTGATTGTGTTTCTGTTGACAAGGGAAGAAGTGTTTTCCACGGGCTGGACTCTGGTTCGTTTCTGAACACCTTTGTTTTTTTAAGTTTTCGCGATCTTTGGAGATACATTCGTGTTGGGTGGAGGGCAATTTGCTGGATTTGATGATCTTGTGTTCGTTGTGGCAAGAGGGAAACGAAAAGGAATTAAATTTAAGTTTTGGAAGTTTCCCTGAAACATCTTCAAGCCCTAATAAGTTATGCTGTTACTCCCCTGTTTCCTTCAAGACTGCATTTTTTGGATATTAAATGAGTTCTTCAATTGCGTTAATCTATTCTATTACATGCATTGGTATTGAATGATAGGATTTTGAAAAGCAATTGAAGCTCTGCTACTCTCTGATGACGGTGAAATTATCTGTGGTTATATATATCTACTTGCTTGCAGGAACTTGGACAAAGTTTGATTGCTATGGAAAAAGAAAACTTGGTCAACCCAAGTTTGCTGTGTGAAGATAGGTGGCCATTATGGAGATACGTGAAGCACCATGGGAGGCCTAGTGGAACCTCAGGGAATGCATCTTGGACATGCAGCTTCTGTGACAGAAAGTTTAAGGGCTCATATTCTAGAGTGAGGGCTCATCTGTTGAAGGATACGAGAAAAGGCATAGCTATCTGCCAAAGTGTGTGTCGCCAGAATATTACAGAAATGTTAAGGCTGGAAGAAGAGGCAAGCAAGAGACGAGGCCATCATGTTAACTTTGTTTATAGCCAGTCTTCCATTTGTTGCAAGTCTACATCTGCAGAAACGTTAGAGTCCACTCATGCTGAATGTGACACTGCACAAGGAGGCAAGAAAAACAAATCAGGAGGTCAACGAACCTTAGATGATGCACAGAGAATAAAAGAGCTCGATAGCGAGATTGCCAACATGTTTTACTCAGCTGGACTTCCAACTAATCTTGCCCAAAATCCTCACTTTGTAAAGGCGTTCTCTCTAGCTGCTTCTCTCGGGATATCAGGTATCTAATTCTTGGCCAAATCAAGTTTGATCGTATGTTAATGTTCTCATGTTGGAACTGCATTTATAAATTGTTGTCCTGATTAGGATACAAGCCTCCATCCTACGATTCCCTAAGAACAAAACTGTTGGAGAAAGAGGAGAAGAACAGGGACTCAGCAGGAGATGGAACAACTGATGAATGTGCAAGCAAACTTTCATCTTCCCCTGAGGTAAATAACTGAGTATATGCAAGGTGATGCTAAGCTGTGGGAGGTAGCTCATCCCGCCCATATGCTGATTTGATTCTAACCCGTCGTCTCCAATTCCCACCCCAAAAAAAAAAAAAAAAAACTGACCCAACAGTCTCTTCCCCCAAGAAGAATAGGATGTGCGGCAGCATGTGAATCTATGAAGATCTTTGTGCAAAATTTCCATAGAAACTCATGTAGTAGTGGTTCAAGAGAAACTGCATGTATACCATACCATCTTTAACATAACTTGACAGTTGACTTCAGCAGACTTTATATCCAGCATCTGTCAGCCACAACCAAAATGAACCAAAGTATACTTTTTTAACAAGGCCCTTCAATTTAGCTCTACAGCAAACCATCATGGGGAAAAAAATATTACGAATAAAGTCTGTAATTTGGGAGTGTGCAATCAATCTACTACCCACAAACACAACCAATAAAGAGCTTCTGTAGGAATGGATCAGTATCAGACATCCTAATGTGTGGATGAGATTTGCCTGCGTCGGAATAAGGTGATTCTTGAGAGATGAGCGTGGAGCGCAGCAGCGTAGGGGATGGCGCCGCAGATGAGAAGCTCCATTGCCCCACGAAGGTGTTGAGATTGCGGACCGGCGGGCAGTAGATGATGAGCGGCGCCGCGGAGAATGCCACCACCAGCAAAAGATGTAACATCAGAGAGAAGGGTCTCCTGGTTTGAAACACGCGAAGGCAGATATAAGGCCGAACGATAAGATCTCGACGTTTCCTGGAATGTACGCGATGACTCTTCTGTTAGGCAAATGACTCGTAGGAGGTTTCAAGGCAACTCCATGGCCGCTTCTTCTCCTTGGAACCAAAACGGCGGCTGTTTGGTGTTGACTAGTAGATTGGATCATGGAGTTTTCAACATTTTGATATTAAATACCAAACTCCTATTTCAAAAGAATAAAAATTTAAAAATGATTTAAAACATAAAATCTAATTTTTTTTATAATATTATTTTTAGAAAATAAGAATAAAAAATAAAATGAAATAATGTTCTGTACATATTTCTGATTTATAATACAAATTTATAAAAATAAAAAAATACATTATATTCATTAAATTCATTAATTTTCCAATCTCCCATTTTTCAGTCCTTTGATTGAACACATTTTAGAACTTCAATCTTCATTATCAGTAAAACTGAAAGCATTTGATGACCAACTAAAGATTATCTTTTGATAAGGAAAAGAGTTTTTACTTAGAAAAAAATTGCACAGCAAGGATCAACAATCACTTCCCTATATCTCTCTCTCTCTCTCTCTCTCTCTCTTGAAACGGGTTGCGAAAATTAAGGGAAGACACAACAGACCATCACAGCATTTCTTTCATGGTAAGGACACTACTGTAATGAGTTAGCACCTCTCAAATGTGGCAGGATCTGGGGATGGATGAAGCTTCAGACTGCGAGTCCGGCACGGTGCTCCGCCGCTGATGGAAGACAGATCGAGGACAAGCCTAGGAGGTTTGAATTGCTGAGATGAGACAACGAGTAGCGATGAAATATGGGAGTGTGATTGATTAGTATCACATACACGTTCTCACTTCCGGAGGCAGAGCATTTGATCAAGATCTTCTCACCATCTTTCTGAACAGTATGTTCTGATGGAATGTATAAGGATGAAGCTGTTGCAGAGTTGGAGATGCAGTTAAAATGCAAGCGGAAAAAAAAAATGTGTCCAATGGATGGGATGAACAAGGATGGGGTCAAGCTAACCTGATGCTTTGCTAGTGGGGACACTGTTACTGGGCTTCAGGATTTTCTGCATGGATCAAAGGAGTTTAGTGAGTGCTGTGACATTGTTGAGATTGAAATAAGGCATGATGTTTCAGACATCACCTTAAGTTCTTCGTAGCATTTCTCAAGATTGTCATTGACTAAAATGTGATCAAAAAGTCCAGGTGATTTGGCCTGATCAAGCTCTGCCTTGGCATTCTGAAGTCTTTTTTGAACCTGCTGCTCTGTTTCGGTTCCCCTGTAAATCGCTGATTTAGAGTGAGTGACGAGAATTGAAATATCAAGAATTCATACTTTAGTGTCTACTCCACCTTGAGCGAAGGCGTTTCTCAAGCTCCTCATATGTAGGAGGACAGATAAAGATAAAAATGGCCTCAAGAGAAGTGGACCTCACATTTCTTGCCCCTTGAACATCTATGTCAAGGATGCATCTCTACAGGAAAGCACACAAACCATTCTCGAGTTCACAAAAAAAGAAACATATTTTCAGATATTAACTAACCTAAACAACTTTAAACACATGCATTTTTCCTAGAAAAGGGAAGATGATGGCAACGCCGAAATCCTGAGTAGGGAAACAAGAAGTACTCTTACCTTTCCTTGGTCAGTGACAGCTTCAACAGCTTCAACACTTGTCCCATAGAGATTGCCGTGAACAGCTGCAAACTCTAAAAATTTCCCATCCTTTATATCGTTTTCCATAACATCACGATCAGTGAAGTAGTAGTGAACACCGTTTTGTTCATTATTTCTTGGAGCTCGGGTCGTGTGACTAACTGAAAACCCGAATGTCGATGGAAACTCCTCCATCAATTTTGAAATCAAGGTTCCTTTACCTACCCCAGAAGGCCCAGTGATAACAACAGTTTTCTCAGATTCTCCAATCACTCCTTTACTCCAAGCAACTACTTCGAGCGCCAGCCTCCTTTTGTGCTCTCTTACATAAGGAGTATCAATCTGAAACATGGATTCAGCAAAGAGAAAATCAATTGCGGAAAACCAATCTTATGATGCAAAAGAGGAGATAGATATAACAGTGACTGCATTAATTTTAAGTCTGTATCATCATCAAGACGAAATTTTACAAACAAAAAAATAGATCCCCAAAGAAGCTAGACGAGGAACCACCTCAAGAAACCAAAAGCAATCGACAGATGAAGACTTTCCCTTGATAACAAGGACTCGACTCTCATCCACGGGAATAGCAGAGTAACCATCCGATAGCTGAGGACTTGATCCCAAAACAATGGGGCTCAGCCTACAAGCCAGTAGTAATAAACCTTAACAACTCAATTTGAATACGGAGGGTTCAGTGATCTATCCATTACCATTCATTCGTAGATTTCTTGTAAATGTGAACCCCAATTGTTGAAGTGGAATCACTGTCCTTTGGGCCAAGTACATACTGAATCAAGAAGAAAAAAGAGATAATTTTCATCAGAAATAATTCAGATATGGGAGGGAAAGTAAGGTATGTTAGATATACTGTTGTATCAGAGCCAACATCCACGGCTACTCGACCTTCCTTGGACTTTGAATCTAAACCGTTTTGATTGCGTCCAAGGAGGCGATCAAGAAAGAAAGCAGGAGCTTCCCCCTATTCATTTCAGGGAAACAAAGCAAGTCAAAGGCAGGCTTCGATACCGAGCTAATAAGAAGTCATGATCGAGGAGTACCCTCTACAGAGTTAAAATTACAGATGAGAAGATGAACTCACCATAGAGACACAGGCTATCACCTGGTTCAAGATCAACTCTGCAAACAACGCAAAAGCATGATAACCATGAGATCATATTCCTCCATCTGAAAGGATAGTATCCTAACGCACAATACCTCCAATAGAATAAAACGAAAAAGTCGCTAATCTACACCCACCCAAAAAAACAAAGATCCATCTTTCATGGCAACAAAACAAAAGGCACAAGTGTTACATCACTAAATAAAAGAGCACATCATTCTCATTTAATCGTCAAAAAGGCTCCCTATAACAAAGATTTCATGCAAGAATAGAGCAAATGGTCACGTCTTTGAGAAACGATTAACAACACTAGTCAAGAAATCCTTCAAAAAAAACACACAAGATCAGACTTTCGCAGGTTCCGATAAACAAAAAGCATTCACCAATTTCCTCAAAATTCACACACCCAGGGGTAGCTGAAGAATCAAAGTATCCTTCTTCTCTAGAAGTGAAATCGAGGTAATTTCAGAGGTCAAATTCCCCTCGACGATGGCGCAGAAAGAAAGGTCCGCCTGTGCATCCTCCTGTCAACTCCCAGGCTTTTAAAATGACTCAGAATAAATATAAATAAATAAATGAAATAATACCTTTTGTTACCGGGCCTGCCCGACCCGGGTCGAGTCGGGCAGGGGCACCCCGCGTAGCGTGTGTTGTACGGAGAATAAGCCTTAATTAATAAAAAGTAATGACGGGAAATCTGAGCCACTAAATGTGGGGACCATCCTATGCATACCCCGGGCCCACCAAGATTCCACGGTACATTCATGATTGGGGCCCCACCCCAAATAAAGCCTATTTACAAAATTCACATTTTTTTAAATACAGTAACTTTTAAAATCAGTGACAATTTTTTTTTTTTAATTTGGAGGAGGAGCTGTACGGCACCCCAAGGCTGCAAAAAGATTTTACCAGAAATCCTTGCAGGAGCAAGTCCCATTGGCAAATCTATGGAATCGAATGCGATCCCTGACGATAATGTCTCTGTTGTAGAGTTGGGTTATCAGCTTCATAACTTGGTGGCAGTCTATGCAGATTCTCAGATTCTTGACGATTCTGATGACTACGGGAGCCTGAGTTTTCAGCAAACCATAGGCAACAGCCAGTCTTTCACTGTGCTCCCAGAGGGCATCCTGTTTCTCACCATCACCGATGTTTTGCAGCACGGAGGCGATCCATGGCTGGTGCCCGGAGTCTTTAACTCCTTGGGAAACCTCACAGAGAACCCTTCTTATCTCTGTTGCTTCAGGATGTGACCACCTACCCATCATGAATTCATGAACATGGCCGTTGATTTCAATGGAGCTGCACCCGGGAACCGCTTTGATTCCCAGGTCGTTCATGTGCTTCCTCACACGGCTCACTTTTACCCAGTCAGATGTTGAAGCGTACAAGCTTGAGAGTAGGATGTAGTTCTCTGCGTTAAGGGGCTCGATAGACAGAAGCTGTTGTGCTATAATTTCACCCTCGTGTTGCATTTTGTTCCTCTTGCAGGTAACGAGTAATGCACGCCAGATTGCTGGATTTGGAGGAATGTGCATACCGTTGACGAACTCGTATGCCTCTTGGAACTGGTTTGCACGACAGAACAGATCTACCATGCAGCTGTAGTGCTCCATAGAGGGCTGGATTTTCGAATCAAGCAGCATGGACCAGTACCTTCTGCCATCCGCGACATCGCCAACATGGGCGCAGGCTGATAGAATGCCTATAAATGTCACATGGTTAGGCTCCACCTGCAACATGGATAGCAAAGGAGCAATGGATATTTTTATGGCTTGAAAATGATTTCCAGTTTTGAAAGTGAAGTTGAGAAGCTTGTAAGCTATGAGTTTAACCCATAAAACCATTACCTTGGCCTTTTTCATTTGCTTTAGACATTCTAAAGCTTCTTTCAGCAGGCCATGGATGGAATATCCCACGATCATAGTGCTCCATGCCTTTGCATCCTTGATTGGTATGGAGTCAAAAACTTGCTTCGCTTTCTCAATGCACCCGCATTTGGCATACATGTTAACCAGCGCTGTGCTGACCTCAAGATCATTTTTCATCTGGCTTTTAAGAATGTATGTGTGAATCCATTCACCACAATCCAATGCCCCGGAAGCAGCACATGCAGAAATGACACAGACCATGGTCACCTCATCAGGCACAACTCCGCATTTTTGCATCTCTGTGAACATACCCAGAGCCTCATTGAACATCCCAACTCGCGCATATCCACCAATCATGGCACTCCATGCCACCGCATTCCTGCAAGTCATTTCATCAAACACCTTCCTCCCCATTTCAACTTGCTCACACTTGGTGTAAAAATTCATCAACGAGGTCTGAACAAACGAATTCTCCCCCAAACCACACGCTATCACGTGCTTATGAACCTGTCTTCCCTCTTCCAAAGCCGGAAGAACAGCGCAACCCTTCAAGACAAACGCGAGCGTGAACGTATTTGGCCTTGGAAACTTTTCCCGAGTCAAATTTCTAAACAAGAGAATTGGCTCTGTCGACGGGTCTCCCGCCAGAAACCCTCTGATCACAGTATTGTACGCGAAAACATTCGGGTGCACAATCTGCGACAGCAACATCCGCGCGTAGCGAATGTTCCGATACGACGAAAAGCAGAGGATTTTCGACATGAGAAAGGAGCGGGAAACAGGATACAAATGCGGCAAGGTGACGACCCGCGCGTGCAATTGCCCGAGAACTCTCATATCGGGGCATTTTCGGATCAACAACGATATCTCCTCCTCCCCCAGTGCCAGCTCCGCTAAACCCTCCGTTTCTGCCAAACCGCCGGAACTGGACAAGAGGAAAGGACCTCCGCCGCCTTTCTCCATGAGCCCGAGGCCCATAATATGCACCAGACAGGCTTGTCCAATAGGCCCATGGATCATAGAAGGACTAAACAGTCATTTCTAAATAGGGTAATTAAAATAAACAAAATTAATCAAATTTAGCATGTCCATATAGAAGTCACCTTCACTTACCCGATTTGGTCCGTTCCCTCTTCCTCATTGCCATCTTCCCTAGTTGGCATCCCCATCTCATTTCCCTTCAATTGTTCTTCTTTTCCAACAAACATTCTTACCACGCAACGACAAGTCCGACGCCGATCACAAATCCGGCATCCGAAATCGGAAATCCGTGCAACAGAGTCCCCAAAACAACATGTATCATGCAAAATAAGTATCTTCATATGTCTAGTATTGCATATGTTTTAAATCAAATTTCGATAAGATTGAAGTTAGCACATTGTTTTACTTCTAATTCTCGAATCGTTTTAAAAATCATATGAAAATACTTTGTTCACATATAAGTTATGTTTGAAATAATTTATGATGTTGTATACATTTTTCAAAAGAACTTATGTTATTATATACAAATGATTTATTCCAAAAAAACTTAAAAATTTAGAATCGCATACTATTTTTAAAAGATTTTGAAATGTTAAATTGTATTTTATTAGAATTATTTCTCGAGAAGCTAAATCACATTGAACATTACATTCATAGTGAGCAAATGGATACGAGAATACGATGAATCTGTTTTTAAAATATTGATTTTTACGAGAGGATAAAATACCAAGGGAACATACGTATGAGTAAGTAAAACTAGTAAGAGGTAAATATGAAAAGCTTAACCAAAAGACTACGTAATATTAGTCTACCTGATTAAGGGGCTTGGGGGTTGACATGATGCATGGCGCTGAAGATAATCCCCACGTTTCCTCAGTTGGATCACGCAAATCCATTCACTCCGCGACACGGCGGCTTGTCAAACTCGATCCCTTTTCTGGTCCCCCGGATCGCCCGATGGGTGATTTGTTGGCGGTGGAGGTGGGAGGAGCTCAGTTCAGGGTTCGGCCCGGCGGCTGTATTCCCGCAGTTTCTGGATTGGCCGCGTCTCGTAGTTCAACAGTGCACATTTGGATTAGCAGCAGGATGATGCATGATGATTATGAAGTGTGCAGGAGCGTCATCAACTGCTGAGACAGTTACCAGTTCGTCACAATTCTTCCTGCGCCTACCAAACGTGGCGTGTAGAGCAGGTTGCCCTTCCATTCTGCTCTGTATATATATACTTCAACTGCAATCTCAGGGTAAAAGAGGATTACAGCAGGATGGGTGGTTTCAGGCGGGCTGCACTATTCTTCATGATCGTAGCGATCGTCTCCTTTGGTGGTTTCCCAGCATTCCCGGCGCTTCGGACCGTGAGCGTGCTCGACTACGGCGCGAAAGGGGATCAAGTTCACGATGACACCAAGGTTTGTGTGGTACCTCTCTGAGCATATGGAGATTGGAGTTCACTCTCTGTCGACTGATTCCAAAACTTCAGGCTTTTGATGATGCTTGGAGGGCAGCCTGCTCATCCCAGGAAGAAGCTGCCCTTGTCGTCCCTGATGGGAAAACCTACCTCGTGAAGGCAGTGAGGTTCAAGGGACCATGCAAGGCCAAGATAACAATGGAGGTACACACAGGAGACCTCCCTCCACACACACACACACACACAGAGTGGTCTGTAACAGTAACAGCAAGTGTGCTTTGTGTTGCAGATTCGTGGAGTTATACTGGCGTCGAACAACATGTCGGACTACGTCGGCGACCGGAGCCACTGGATCCTCGTCGATTACGTCGATAATCTCGTCGTCCGAGGCGGAGGAACTGTCCATGGCAATGGAGATGTTTGGTGGAAAAATTCATGCAAAAGAGACAGAACCAAGGTATGGTATTTAATTAACATTTATGATTATAATCGAAAATGTATACATGTCCTACTTAAAAATAAATTTTTAAAATATTATAATATTTCATACATATATATATATATAATTACTCCCCACAACCTTATACATTATAGTATGACCACATCCGATTAGTGTTGTATGAACAAATAAGTCATAAGCCACACTCTTTGATATGAGAACCATATATTCCAAATTGTTTGGATGAGAATATTACTATGATGGATAATTTACAGATAATTACTTGTGTTTCATTTTCTTATATATTATACATGCATATTGTTTATGTAGGATTCTTTTTAAAAAACATAAAAAATATTGTTTTACTCATTAATTTATTAATAATATTTCATATTATTCATTTTAATGGCAGTTGGGATTTTTATAACGGTCGTGTTTTTCTTTTTTTGTGGGCAGGCTTGCAGTAAAGCTCCAACGGTATGCACTTTGAAGTTTCTATTTTTACTGCTTTTTTTTTTTAAAAAAAAAAGAAAATAGTTTCTAAATATAATAATTGCTAGGAGATTCATGGAAATGCAGGCGCTGACTTTTTACAAATGCACGAGCCTGAAGGTGAGGGATTTGAAATTCCAAAACGCGCAGCAAATGCACGTGTCGTTCAGCAGATGCTCTGGCGTGGAAGTCTCCAACGTCTCCGTGGAGGCGCCGGAGGGAAGTCCGAACACCGACGGAATCCACGTCACCGCCACCCGAAATATCCAGATCTCCGGCTGCAGAATAGCCACGGGTAACTTTACTGGTTCCGTCTTGTCTCCTATTCCGGAAAATCACCAGAAGGGAAGTCATTCAAGAAAGCTTCAGGTGACGACTGCATCTCCATCGTGGGCGGTTCGCAGAGAGTCCGGGCGTCCGACATTACCTGCGGCCCGGGACACGGCATCAGGTAATAACGGAAAAAAGGAACTTTAAGACTGAACCAATCAGCATCACGTGTTGTAACGCTATTGCAGCATCGGAAGCTTAGGAGAAGGAAACTCTCAAAGCTATGTCTCCGATGTTATCGTGACTGGGGCAAAGCTCCACGGAACTGCAAATGGAGTCCGGATCAAGACGTGGCAGGTAAACCAGAAACTCCGGCCATTTTCGTTACAATCCCGATGCGGGATGATTCCTTTCTTCTCAGGGCGGATCGGGAAGCGCCAGTAATATACAGTTCAACAACATAGCGATGCAGGATGTGAGGAATCCCATAATTATCAACCAGAGCTACTGCGATCAAGACGAACCCTGCGAGGAGCAAGTAGCTGCTATTCATCTTCCAAAGCCCAGAATTCATACTACTTGAACTCATCTTCAGTTTCTTGTTCCTGTCACAGGGATCAGCAGTGCAGATTAAGAATGTGACCTACAGCAACATATCTGGAACAAGCGCTTCCAAGGCCGCCATTGTTTTGAACTGCAGTAAGAATCACCCCTGCCAGGGGATTGAGCTTCAAAACGTGCGGTTAACTGGTAAAAGTGGGGGAGACGCTGGAGCAACATGCAGCAACGTGAAACCCCGTTATGTTGGAATGGTCTCCCCTCGCTGCGCTTAAAGCCCTAGGACAAGAATCCAGATGGCTGCTGTAATAGGAAATAATGAAGCATCTGGGATGGGTAGGTAGTTTGGATGCTCGCAGCTTTGTATATTACTGTACAGATTTGGGAATAAAATTGCCTTATAATCTCATGTGACACAAATAAAGAAGATGATATACAGAAAAAAAAACAAAAAAAAAAAAGTTGGCGGCCAAAGCCAAGTGTATATCTTATCTTCCCTTGCTCAAAAAAATGTTACTGTTAAAAAGACAGGGACAGTTCTGTTTGGCGGGTCGGGTCGTGGGACTTGGTTGAGGAGATCAGGAAAAGAAACTGTACAGGATGAAGATGAAAGTATTCGAACTAACTTGGCTTGATTTCCTGAAGCATTTCCACTACCTTCGCCATTTTGGGTCTTTTAGCGGGTATGGGATCAGTGCAGAGCAATGCGACCTTAAGGGCAGCAAGCATCTCTTTCCTCCATGAAAATGAGATGGTGCTTAGCTTTGGATCAAGTATCTGCTCAGGAGTGTCACCTCTGGATGGAGCATTATGAACCCATTTCACTAGATCGATCCCTTCACCAAAGGCTTCATCAACGGGTAGCCGTGTGGTTAGGATCTCAAGCAAAATGACCCCATAGCTGTAGACGTTCCCGGGTGCCGTCACTTGCATCGTGTAGGCGTATTCTGTGATCAAACAGCAGAGTGTTGGTGAGTGCATGCTTGTGCAAAGGGGAGAAGGGTTTGGATCAGAGCAGACCTGGTGGGATGTATCCAAAGGAACCGGCTACAGCACTGATGCTTGCTGTGCCCCTGGAGGGATCCAGAAGCCTTGAGATTTCGACTTGGCTTACCAGAGGTTTCAAGTTTGAATCCAAAACCACGTTGCCAGAGGAAACATCCAGGTGGATAATGGCGACATGGTGCAGAAAGGCCAGTCCTTGTGCTACCCCAATGGCAATGGAGAGCCTGGTAGGCCAATCCGGCTGGTACTCTGATTTCTTTGGAGAGTCATGGAGAAAGCTAGCGAGTGTGCCATCTGAGAAATGCTCGTGTAACACAAGGATACCATCTTCCGAAAAAGCGTATCCGATCAGCCGCAACAGATTACCATGCCAGAGTTTGCTCAACTTCTCTACCTCTCTACCCATTTTGTTCCGGTGAGTGAGTATGGCTTTGTCCATGGATATGAGCTTCCTCACAGAGATGGTCATTCCAGAAGGCATCTCAGCTTTGTAGACAAGGCTGAATGTTCCCGTGCTGACCAAATTCGCTTCTTTCAGTGTTGCTTTCTGAACGGCTTCATAGTCTATGGCTTGCCTGAGGCTTTCATTGAACACCTCTCCAGCTAAAATAACTGGATTGATAACAGATTCAACACTAGCAGCGGCAGGCATGTCTTTAGTGGCTGCTTCTGTCTTCTCCCTCATTATGAAGACAAAAATACCTCCGATGATAGACACAAATATAGCCAAACCAATGCCTATAACTGCTAGTGTGATCCGGTAAGAGCCCTCGTGATTGTAAGAAGCATCACCGGAAGGATAACCCAAGCCTCCACAAGAAATGCTCAAAGGCTCCCCACAGAGCTCCTGGTTTCCAACAAAGCTTGAACTGGAGCTCTTTTGAAACGGTGAAAAGGATGGTATTTGGCCAGTTAAGTGATTGTTTGAGAAGTTCACCTCTATTAAGCTGAGCATCCCCTTGAATGCAGAAGGGATGCTGCCCCTGAGTTGATTATTCGACACATCTAACGAAACCAATTTGTCTAATCTCCCCAGCTCTTCAGGCAGTTGGCCTTGCAGATTATTGAAGCTCAAGTTCAATGAAATCTGCAGATTCCTTATACGTCCAATCTCAGGAGGAATACTTCCAGTTAGATAATTACTACCGAAATCTAACTCGAGTAGTTTCGTGCAGTTTCCAATCTCATATGGGATCTCACCAGAGATTGAATTGCGACCAAGCAGCAGGAACTGCAACCTGGATGCAGTGCAAATGCTACTAGGTATAGCCCCACTAAACCTGTTGTTGCTAATATCAAGCTTGATCAAATTCCTCCCTTTGAGAACAGATATGGGGATATCTCCAGACAAACTGTTCTCACAGACAATCAACTCCTCTAAATTAGATAGTAAACCAAACTCCGATGGAACTGAACCAGTGAAATGATTTGAAGCTAAATTCAAGAGGGTGAGATTGGAGCATCTTGAAAACGCGGGTACAATCTCCCCAGAAAGATTGTTGTTGTTGGCTTCAAAGTAAGTGAGGCTACTAACGTTGCCAATTTCTATGGGAACACTTCCAATCAAATTGTTATGGCCAATCCTGATACTCGAAAGCTGTCTGCAGTTTCCAATCGATCTTGGAATATATCCAGTTAACCGATTCTGTGTTAGAACCAAAGTTTCAAGTTTCTCCATTGCAAAAATGCTGTCAGGAATTGGTCCCTCTAGTTGATTGGAGTGAAGATTCAGCACTTCAAGCTGACAGATAGAACCTAACTTTTCTGGAATGACACCACTCAGCTTATTCTCATAGGCTGTAAATATACGCAGACTGGTTAAATTACTAACCCAAGAAGGGATAGAACCTGCCAATCTGTTTGCAAACACTTGCAAATCTTGCAGCTTCTGTAAACCTCCCATTTCATCAGGTATCCCTCCCACAAGAAAGTTGCCAGAAAGATTCAAGGCTGAGAGATTTCTAAGCTTTCCCAACTCAACAGGAATCTCCCCTTCCAACTTATTGAATGATAAATCCAGAAACTCAAGCGCAGATAGATCTCCAAAAGCAGGTGGGATAATCCCATGAAAGTTGTTGAAAGAAAGATCAAGCCATCTGAGTGACTTAAGTTGATGAAATAGAGTAAGATTACCTTCCAGTCTAAGCTTGGAAAGATCAAGCCTCTCAACGAATGAAGAATCAGTTGGGCTACAAGTAACGCCTGGCCAAGAGCAATAATCTGAACTGTTTCCCCTCCACCCAGAAACCTTAATTTCCTCTCGAATCGCCAGCAATGCCCCCTGATCGTTCGAAAACTGTGAAACCGCAAATCGCAACCCAAGAAGCAAAACACCCAACAAACCCCAAAACCGCATCTTTTCTTCTTGCAGTCGCTTCCCTTCAGGGGGAGTTTTTATATGTCCAAGAAGGTAATAAACTCCCCCCCAAAACTGAAAAATGATTCAATCCTCAAGTTGCAGGAGGAGATGGAAGGTTTCACAGAGCGGGAAAGAGAGAATAAGTAGAGGCAGGGGCCATAAAGGCCACAGCACCCGAACGGGATTCACGGGCCAGATGTCCCGAGCAAATGTCAATCAAATTCATATGCATACTTCAAGAGTTTCACTGTGAAAAAGACGACACTTTTTACACGGGAAACCGCCAATGAAACTGGAATTGACCGCGGGGTGATCGAAAAAACGGAACCCACTTCAAGCGCTAGATGCAATGCTGCCCATCCATCACACTCAACCCCAACTACCTTCTTCAACAATACCAAAACAACTAACTACAGGCACCATCTAAAGAACACAAACCTGATTGCACAATCAAACTAAACCCGCAACTCCAACCCATGCTTCATTCGGACAACAACAAAAGTCTCCTATTTCACAACTCCCCTCGACGGAATGAATACCCAGGTGGCAAGGCATCCCGTACACCCTACGCCTGCCTCAATGATTAATCACACTTCCCAGTAAAACCCAAAATTAGGTCTCTCTGAAATCCGCGGCTGATAATTTTTATAAAAAAACAATTCTAAAACACTACCCAGCGGCACATCAATGAATCCTCAATTTTTAATTGGTTACCATCGATAAAACAAATCCCCAAATTTTTACATATTCGTATTATTAGTTCCTAAAGTTTGATGTATATGATATAATTAATCCTCAAAATTTTATATTTTAAATATTTTTGATCATCCAATATTTGAACACTAAATAGAATTACTCTTTAATTATTTAAAAACTAGATATAATTATTCAAGAATTAATTTTACCTAATTTTTAAATAATTTAAAATTTTAAATAATATTAGTTATATATATCCGATTGATAAATAATAAAATAATAGAAATCAATTTTTTTTTTAAAATTAAGAGCTAATTTGAAATAAAATATTATTATTGTAATTTTTATAAATATTGAAGATAATTCAACCAACCCAAATATGTGTCGGTTTTGTGTTGTGTGGCGGATAGGGGGTTTGAAGTGTAAATATTGGTAAAAAGTGGGGGCGAGAAAATACTTACGATTTCTCCAACCTCCTGGGTCCGGCCAAGACAGACACCTCTCCTCAAATGCTCTGCTCTTTATTCTTTATTCTCGTATGGCTCCCGTCGGATGTCCCCTACAAGTTCGCATTAAATGTAACACGCGACGGTATCATGTCTAAAGAAACCTCACATGTGGTGCATTTCACTTCCATGAAGCAAAATAAATAAACAAACAATATTTTATGTCGAAAAACATCTACTTGAACCGTTCCGATGCTGGGTCTATTATTCCCTCCACGCGCGTAGACTTCAAGTGCATTATTTATTTCAATATTTGAGACATGAATTACCTACGCAAAATGCAGTATAAAAAAGGCTTACCTGTGAGTGATTGTGGGATGGGTAGCAACCTAATTGAAGAAGCCAAAGGGAAACAGACAAGAAAATGAAGTCCAGACTCGGCAACTGGTGCGATCACTTTCCAAGGCGGATCCTCCAAATTCCCATCCTGTGCATGTCCTCACTTTCCATCGCAACATCAACATGCACCCATGGAAAAAAAACAAGACATACATGCGCAAGATGCTAAGGATGCGGAGCCTCCTTTTCCAATTCCCAAGCTTTCTGATCGGTGGGGTTGAAAGCAAAGCAACCAATGAACCAAACCACTATCATAACTCTAATAATTTGTGTTAGTTTTATAAATATAATTTAAATATTTGATGTATTTAAGTTAAATTATCAGCTAAATTAGAACTTATTATAAAACATTCATATAAAATAAAAATACTTCCCAAAACTAACCTAAAACTACATACCAAACATGTATTCAAATGATTAGAAGGAAGGAGCAAAGCAACCAGAGCACTACACGTAAAATTAATGATTTTCTCATAAATAGAGTAAATACACTTTCCTTCAGTTATGGGGTTATTTCGTTACTGTTATAGATGGGGTAAAGGGTATTGATGTTGGAAATGTGGGAAATGCTTGGAGATGGGGGCCACATTGGGTGAACATGCATCATGACCACAGCATCATGTGTTGTCTCTTTTATGGATGGCACAATGGGTCGCCCCCATCTCCAATCATCAATTCCTAATCTATCAATATTCTCTACTCTAGGGAAAGGACACCACAAAGATGACACATATAAAGGGGCACATACAGACATGGTTGAACTTCCACCCCTCTTGATTTATTACTATTCTCATGTATGAGATCATGTCCACAAGTTGACTATGTATCAGAAGGGCAGACCCCTACACTACAGCTCATTGGAATGGAGTAGACTGGGCTTGGAGGAATAAATGGCTTAATGATAGAATATGTGCATTTTAGAACAAGGGTGAGGAGATGCCTACATACCTATGACTAAGTAGCAAGTGACTTTATTTGTCTGAACCATAAAATTCCTTGCTATAGTGTGACTGAACTTGGTCCATTTTTGTAAGTTATCATGCTATCTGTGGAAAAGAATTCATGGAATTATCCTTAGTGCCCATCTATTTCATTTTTCTAGTATAAAGACCATGGATAGAAGATGATGGGAATATGCAGTTGATAAGCGTAGAGCAGTGAAGTGAGAGGTCGAGAAGATGATTTACCTGGTAAACATAAGGATCTCCACGGCCACCAGCCCCAGCTCTTTTCACCTCATCCAGCTTCAGCAACCTGTTGAACAAGGTATTTTTAGTAGCATAATGGTAAAGAGAGGCATCAAAAGAAACAATGATGTTATGTCTTTGTGCTTGTAAAGAAAAAGAAAATTCACATTCTCAAGGCTTTGCTTGTGGAAGGGCTATCACCAAGCAACTGACGAATCTTCACTTCAGATGCGCTTTCTGTAGACAAAATATTCAGAATGGCATTTGCTCTCTTTCCCAAGTCCGGTGGGATAGACTTTCTCAGCTTGCTTTTGGCCCGGGATTCAGTGCTGTAACTCTGGGTACTGGAGGAACTGGAGATGGAGAGACTTGCACTTATGGTGGTGTTGGTGGCGAATCCAGAGACACTCTGGAATGAAGCAGGAGCGGCTGAATAGCTGGTCTCGGATTTCGTCCCCTCGGAAATGAAAACGGTTTTCGAACGCTTCTTTTGAACCATCTGTTCACGAGCAAAAGATGGCGCTTAATGGGAATTTAGGATAATAGATGAATGAATTTCACATTGATTAAGCCACTAGCCCTACATGAATGAAATCTGCTAGTGAAAAGAATCCCTGAATTAAACACCAAAATATTAATTCAAAAGCCGTAGAGAGGCATCTCATATCAATTCAAAAGCCGTAGAGAAGCATCTCATAGTTTAACAGAAGAATCAGGCTAATAAAGGAAATATCGATCCGGTTGCATGTACTACATTCTAAATTAGAGTCACAATCTGAATCTGAAAATCAGAGCATGAGTTTGTTCTATTACCTTGAGTTTCAGTTCCTGGATTCCAGGCATAAATGCAACTGCAGTCAACCGCTGAGCGCCAGCTGGTGATGATTCTTCATCAACACTCGCCTCCTCCATCCACGATCCATAATCTGATATCGGATCGTAAAATCCAGTGCTCTCCAAGCTTGCGGAACTGCAGCTTCCATCGCTTCTTCTGAAGGAAACGAAAAAGGAGTACAAAACTGAAATAAAATTTGCCGATGTCGATCAACCTTCACCTGGGAGAAGAATCGGACAACATGAGAAGTGCGGATGCAACAAAGCGTTCCAGATCTGACGGAAATGGATCTTCTCCTCCAGCCTCAAATGCCATGCTTTGGTGTTTGAATTTGGCGGGAGAAGCTCTAGAGTTTTCCAATAGCCTTTAAAAGGAGGTAATCAACCTTAAAAGGAGATTGGGCCCCGCCCATGGTGAACTCTTGGGCCGTGAGCCCAACGTCCGCTTCGTTACTATTTAAAGATGCGGGTTTTGATTAAAAAAAGAATACGGGTCGACCCGGTAAGAATGAATTCATCCAATCACCCTAGTTCTTTTGTACAAGAGGGGCTCCTGTCCCTTCAATCTTCCGTGCTCCCACAATTTTCTCGGGTTTTCTGCTCCGAGAGTCTGCGGGGTGAGGGCGAAATCGCCGATTCAATTCAGAGGATTAGGGTCACTAACGGCGGCTATTATGTCGGAAAGTTACTGCACCGACTGCAAGCGGAACACGGAGGTTGTTTTCGACCATGCGGCGGGGGATACCGTCTGCTCGGAGTGCGGGCTCGTATTGGAGGCTCGGACGATCGATGAGACGTCGGAGTGGAGGACTTTTGCCGATGATGCTGGAGACCATGATCCGACTCGTGTCGGAGGCCCAGTGAATCCGCTGTTGGCGGATGCTGCGCTTTCGACTGTTATTTCTCGAACTGGTGGATCGAACGGAGACGCGTCTCTGGCACGATTGCAGAATCGTGGTGGTGATCCTGACCGCGCGATCGTATTGGCCTTCAAGACAATCTCTAATATGGCTGATAGGTCCGTGTGCACGGGTTTTTCATTTTGAATCGGTGTGTGCGGTGATCTATTTTTGGTTAATAGGGGTTCGAAAGATTTTTCCAGGTCATCTTAAAAGGTAACTATTGCCAAACACGCTTTCTGGTAACGGAACTGTGGAGGGGTTTTTTAAAGAACAGTTTTCTGGTGTTTTGATGTGATTTTGGTTTTATAGTGATATGTTTTATTAGGTTAATGCTCTTGCAAGGGATGCCTTGCAAAGCTGATGGGGCATAGCTGTGCAGAATTGAGCATGCCCTTGGAATTCTTTTACTGTAGTTTATTTTGTGGGTTTTGAGTCAGTTTCACTGCTAACAACCGTTAAGGTATTCAGTGGTTATGACTCATACTCATTGCCTTTTTTCTGATCTTCCAGGTTGAGCCTGGTAACAACCATTAAGGTATCCAATGTTCAAGGATATATTTTCTTGTTTCAACAACTGATTATGGTTGTCAGCATTGAAAAACATTGGAACTTTTTTGGGCTGTAAACACTGTTCCCAGGGTGCAATGAGAATTATGAAATACATTACATATTTTATTTCTGAGCTTGAAACTGAAACATGTTTATTGGCTTTGAATTTGAAGGATCGGGCTAGTGAAATATACAAGAGGTTGGAGGATCAGAAGTGTACGAGGGGCAGAAACTTAGAGGCCCTAGTTGCTGGCTGTATATATATTGCTTGTCGGCAGGAGGGCAAGCCACGAACAGTCAAAGGTGCATCCTTGATCACTTGGATGAATGCCATTTACTTTGTGAAGTCCTCTGAAAACTTTGGGTATCAACAGAAATCTGCTCGGTTGTCGGTGGAGCCACTAAGAAAGAAATTGGCCGTGCTAAAGAGTTTATTGTGAAACAGCTGAAGGTTGAGATGGGTGAGTCAATGGAGATGGGTACAATTCATGCAGGGGACTACTTGGTGAGTCCTGAGAATACAAAGGGTTGCTTAATATCGCAATCTGGGTGAATGTTTGCTCCCTTTAAAAGTGTTTATCTGATGCTTTGCAACAAAACAGAGACGTTTCTGTTCTAATCTTGGGATGAGCAATGATGAGGTTAAAGCTGTCCAAGAAACAGTCCAGAAGGCTGGAGATTTCGACATAAGGTGCACTGGATTCAATTAGCCTTCCTCTTGTGCCTTATTGTTAACTTTACAGCTTCTGGTTGCAATAGGAGGAGCCCTATATCCATTGCTGCAGCAATCATTTTCATGATAACTCAGCTCTCTGAGTCGAAAAAACCTCTGCGCGGTAAAACCCTCTTCCTCTTTAGCATTCTTTGTTCATATCTTAACTCGGGCTTGTTTTGCTATCAGACATCTCGATCGCCACCACTGTGGCAGAAGGAACTATCAAGAACGCTTATAGGGACCTGTATCCTCACGCGGCGAAGATCATACCGGAATGGTATGCAAAAGAAAGAGACCTCAAGAACCTTTCTAGCCCGAAGGCTTAGAAGAAGGAAGCCACGACACCTTTTTTGCTTTGATTACTGATTCACGTATTTCATGAAGGAAGAGCGGAGCCTGTGTGCTCTGTGGCGCTTTCTACGTTTGTATCATCAAGAATGCGAATTGGAATCATGGATTTCCTATGCACTTTAGCATGTATTTCTCGTGCACAAAACAAAGGCTTTCATAAATTCTAGCAGCAACATGGATGATGTGACGTCCGGCAGAACTAGCCGCAGTCTGGGGTTCGTTTTCCGGCGACGCCTGCTGAATTTCCGATGTCCGGCGAGTTTTGGGGCATGTAAATTTATTTTAAGCCCAATGGGGCGAAGAACCTGAGAGGCCCAACATTAACCGGGGATACATTCATTGCCTTTTCTCCGCCATCCGAAACCCTATCTGTGTGCTTTCTGCGTTGCGCGTCGACCACTCTCCGGAGAATCATGGTACGGGCTTTCTGCTTCATCCTCGCCAGGTTGCCTCGTGAAATAGGTGTTTTTTTTCGACTGTTCTAAGTTGTGCTCTTTCAGGCGGATATTGAGACAGATGTGGCAGCAGGGCAGCCAAAGAAGAGGACGTTTAAGAAGTTCTCTTTCAGGGGAGTTGATCTCGATGCGCTTCTTGATATGTCAACTGATGAGCTTGTCAACCTCTTCAATGCTCGTGCAAGGAGAAGGTGAATTGTGAATTCTCATTTGCTGCGTAGGACAGCTTTGTTACGAGGATTCTGCCAACACATATCACTGGTTTTGCTTGAATTCTAATTTCACTTCTTTCCATCCTGAATATGCTTTTCCTGTGCAATTTTTGCAGGTTTCAGAGAGGCCTCACCAGGAAGCCAATGGCTTTGATAAAAAAGCTTCGGAAGGCCGTAAGTGAAAACCATTTGTAGGATAGCGTGAAATTTTTCTGAAAACCATTCGTAGCAACACTGAAGCTCGTTGCTGTTCCAGTGATCTTTTAGTATCCATAGTCTCTTTATATTCCTAGTCTGTGTTGTGAATGCCCCCGTGTGTTGAGCATTTAAGTTGTAGTCACTTTTTTTTCCACTTAAAATGTTCACTCACTAGGCATAACATGCTTGTGATTGATCTTCTGTCTGATGCAACTTTCCAGAAACGTGAGGCTCCTGCTGGTGAGAAGCCTGCGCTAGTGAGGACCCATTTGCGGAACATGATAATAGTTCCAGAGATGATCGGCAGCGTCCTCGGTGTGTACAATGGCAAGACCTTCAATCCTGTTGAGATCAAGCCAGAGATGATTGGTCACTACCTTGCTGAGTTTTCGATCTCATATAAGCCCGTCAAGCATGGAAGACCCGGTATCGGTGCCACCCACTCTTCCAGGTTCATTCCTCTCAAGTGAAAAATCTGCTATGAGTGTGAATCATGGCTGCTGTTGCTCGAAAGCTTGGCTTGCTTACCGCTCATTGTCATATAAACTTGTTTGATCTTCCTGAATATGCTCAGACATTTGACATCATATCCTTCCTGCAGAAATTTTGATTTGGATTGTTGGCACTGGCTTACTCATTTTCCCATGTATTTCTTCAGTAACAACCACTCTGCTCTTTATTCCAGCAAATTGGTATTAACAAGTGTCTTGCTTGCAAAAAAAAAGGTGCACTACAGAAGCTTATCTATCACAATGTGCACCCCAAGCTGGAAACAATCCTGCTTGATAGAAAATTGAACATGTGTGTATAAGCTGCTTGTGTTAGATGAACACCATCCCAGTGAATATACCGACTTGGGTCCTCGCACACCGGCGCATCGCCGCCACCGCAGAATTTCCGACTACCAAAGTCGTAGTCCCCGCCGCCGCAGCAAAGTTTCATGAGGCTGCTTCCATTGAATCCTAAGGGAGACAGTTCAACAGCTAATGGTGATTCTGAACTTGGGAAATAGGCTCTGATTCCGAACCAGAACAGGCATGCGTACCTAAGCTGGAGGCCTGGCGAATCAGATGCATGAATGCGTGGTAGTAGTCCAAGTAAACGATGACGGCCTGTGGGAATTTTGAGGCGACAGCCTCGAGAGCAGACTGTAGGTGTTGGTTTTGGTACACCGCGAGTTCGTTCCCAGTTTTCAAGCATCCGAATTCATCGAATTCGCCGGAGGACTTGTCGACAAGCGACACCACGGCGAAGGGGACGCACCCCATCGGAAAATTCCCTGGAACCACGAATTTCCTCGCCCCCATTCCGATCACCTCCTATAAAAAAAAATAAAAAATATAACATTTTTGAATTTTTTTGGAATAAATTCAATTACCTATTTGGAGTATTTTAATACTAAATTAAAATTTTGGAATGAATTTAAATGATGGTAAAATATAATATTAAATTTATCGTTTCAAAAACATATCTATTTTGTGTGCATTTTAATAATATTATATATATATATACTCTATTAAATAAACGATATTTTTTGAAATAAAACATATATAAAACATACTTATATTTTTTAAATTATTCATTTTAGTTTTATTTAATCAGGAATAAATTAAAATATCATACCAAAAAAATTCTTTATTGCTCTACACTACACGTTTACCTCGAGACCTTGAATTATGGCATCCGTTAAAGAAGGGACCAGAGCTCGGAGCTCTTCAATGGACTTGTTTTGCGACATGGCGTAGTTCATGTCGTTGCCTCCGATCTCCCCGAAGAAGATGAGCGAGTTCCTCAGCTTGTCACTGCAGTCTTCACAAAGCCCACCAACGGCGGCGTTAGCAGGGTTACTGTATCGGGTACCTGTTTCGTGTTCATGCAGATTGCAGACCTGGAAGTGTGGAGCAGTAAGAGCGGATCCATCCCTTGAACCAGCTTATCTGGGCGCCCAGGTCTATGACCAGGGGAGCGGAGATCCCCTTCGAGTAGAGCGTGGACCGGTCGAGGGCGGTTGCTCCGGCGACGGCGAAGTTTACGCCGTTCTTGAACGAAGCATACAGCTCCAGGTAGGGGTCTAGTGGCTCCAGCCCCAGAGCCTCAGCTGCGCGAAATTGGGAAACATTAAGCTGAAGCTTTTTTGAGAAAGCGCAGTGCCATGCACCTACCCATTACGTCGATGATGAGACGGCCGTCGGACCAGCGCCCTGTGGGGCTGCCGGGGAAGGTCTCCCCGTAAGGCAGGCGGTTGGCGGGGAGATAGGGGCCGAGAGACGGGAGACGAATAGCGTTTCCGGTGTCAGATAAAGAATCTCCGAACTGGTAAATGGCGTCAATGGAGCAGTGCCTCGCAATGGCTGCTTGACATGGGAGGAATAGGAGGAGGAAGAAGAAGGAGGAAAAGTTGGCGGTGGAAGCAGCCATGTATGTGTTCCTCCTCAACATCAGAATCAGAGGTGTTAAGGGTGACCTTTTTATGAATGAATGGAGAGGTAGATGGAGAAAGTGGGGACTCCGGTGGAAGCGTAGATAGGGGAAGAAGGCCCCAATAACTCAGCGGTCCTTGTACAGTTATGTCACGGGTTGGAGTTCAGATTCCTCCTCCCTACTCACACACTAAAACTGCCCTTAAACAACACAAACCAACCCACCACTTAGAGATGCAACGGGAATCGAATAGTTTTTTCAAACCGTGAATTCGTAAACTGCTTGAACTAACTCCAAACTGTAATCGAAAATATTGAATCAAATCGAATAGTTTTTTAAGAGATTAATTTTCAAGCATCCATATGAACCATTGTGGGTTCTCATTGTCTACTAAATGTATCATTCTTGAATTTTCTAGAGTGTCATAACAATTATTAAGAGTATTTAAAAACGGTTTTAGAAAAATAAAAATTTTTTAGGCACTCATATCAATAGTTGGAATTGTCTGAAAAATACATCGTTTTTTAAATATTTTTCAAGATACTGTAACACTTGTTGAGTTAGTTTGGGAGTTGAGAACCGTGGTTTTTAGATTTCAAATATCTGGAAATGGCCTAGAACCGGAATCAACACTCACAGCTCCGAACCGGAACTTTCGTTTCGGTTCGAACAGATTACAACTCTACCACCCATCTCCCAATTAGCAGTTCACATGAGACCGCAGTCCATCGAGCGAACTTGGTGTCTACAGCTTTAACCTGTAACACAGAAGAATCTGTCAAGCGCGAGGGGGCGGAGATGGGAGTGTGCAGTGCAGTAATGGAAGGTGGTGGCGAAGAATGAATGCCTAGGGAGGGTAGGAGTGGGGCATGTAAAAATAAGTGACTGCAAGCATAGCTTCATGTTCATGACTGTAAATGGAATGAATTTATGATGGTGTTGGGGTGAAAGCTGTGTAAAACGGACGACGAACCTCAAAGCTACTCACAACAGACAGACAGACAGACAGACAGACAATTAATGGTAACCCCCGAAGCAAGAAGAGCCTGTGCGTGCCATCTTTCTCGACCTCGACTGATGCATTCTCATTCTGGGCTCCAAAAGTAGGACAAGACGAGTCTGTTTGATGCAACAATGGGTTATCTCATGGATTCTTCTCCCACTTCAACATAATAAACATGAATTATATTAAAACAAAATAAATTCAAATAATTATTAATAATTTATAATTTATTATATACTTAATTATTTAACTTTTAAATAATGATAATGAGATTGTTTGTTCCTAAATTTATAGAATCAATTCTTAGTGGCCTCTCTGGTTTTGAACAGCGTGTGTTTGAACTAGGAAGCACAATGGGTTTGCATAAAATAATATAAGTTAAGCAAAATGAGTTTGACAAATTACATCATGAATTAGATATTTTAACAATTTTCTTGTTTAATCCTTTATTTATAGTAAAATACAAACTTATAAATGAAATGGTTTTTCATGATAGTAAAATACTATTATTTATTTCTTTCGATAATATGATAAATAATATTTTTTATGAAACAAATTCATGTTTTTCAAATCACTTACTGTAATGTAAATTAATCTTATCTATATTTAATATCACGTAAAATAAAAATACATTACCAAATGAGTCCAAAGTGATAAAAATGGAAAATAGTGTAAAACCCTATTGAAGATGTATGAAAACGGAAGATAAGTTGTTCTTAAATAAAAGAATCATTATAATTTTTTGTATGTGAATTATTTTTGTATAAAATAAAAACGTAAAATAAGATGGTGAGAATTGAATATTCAAATGAATAATATTATAAAAGAGTCGTCATATTAAAACAAATATAAAATAAGTATTATTTAATCAATTTTTGGTAGCTAAAGGAAACGGGTGGAGGAGAAGTAAAATAGTATTTTTCAACTACAAGTCATGGCTGTACCGTTCAATGGGCTCGTCTTTCTCCACGGCCTGATGGGATAACCCTTTCTCACCGACGCGAAGAACCCCTAGAAACTTGATTTTCTGGTTTGTTTCCGTAAACCCTCGCGCGCTCCGACTCCGCGCTATTCGGCTCCAGGAGTGGTTGGTAAGATCGCCGAGGATCTGGGGGTTGCCGTGTTTGGGTGAACGCTTCCATTACCGGAAAGTTTCTTCCGGTGGAACTACAGGTTGAGAGAATCCTGTGTCGATAGGAAGAAATTGTTGTTGTCTTGATTCTTTTCTCGCTTTAATGGTTCGAGTATGGAAACGGGTTTCTTGATTGGTTCTTCTAGGATTGTTAATCGGCGACCAGGGGCTAGGTGATATTAGGGGTTTCATATTGCGTTGTGTTTTGTATTTTGCTGGTGTCGTTTCTTCTTTGATATTTCTCCCCATGGATATCTTGAGTGTTGAATTTGTTTCTAAATATTTCTGTTGATACTATTTGTATTGCGTTTGTTCTATGGCCGTGACATATCCGTATGAGTTTCCAACTGGTTCGTGATAATGCGTTAATTGGATAGGGATAACTCTAAGTGTAGGTGTTCGTGGTTCCCACTAAAGATAGATGCTGCAGATTGAGTACCTGCAACGTTTTTTATGGACATGACTTTAACTATGGATATCAGCAAAGCAAAATCATCAAGAGACCGTGCGCAGCATCTTCTCAACAAGGTATTTGCAACCAAGTTTTAGTATTCGCTACCTTTGAACTTAGTATTTGGGAAAGACGTAGCCTGGTTATTGATGTTGTACTTCCTGTAAATGTTGACTGGGATACATTTATACATTTCTTGGATGTACTTCCTTTGTAGAATCTTGACTTGGAGAAGAAAAGAAGAGATGGTGCACACGGGAGAACCCATTTTGATCCTAACGTGTGGCAAATTATGCGAGAAAATTATGAAGCGATTGTTCTTGAAGATCATGAATTTTCTGAAAAACATGATATTGAATATGCTCTTTGGCAACTGCATTATCGAAGGATAGAGGAGCTCAGGGCACTCTTCAATGCAGCTATGGCCTCTTCGGGATCTGGGGCTTCTTCAAATGGGAAAAGCGCAGTTCAGTCTGGACCTGATCGACTTGCTAAGATTCGCTCCCAGTTTAAAAGTTTCCTTTCTGAGGCCACTGGATTTTATCATGATATGATGGTGAAGATAAGAGCAAAGTATGGACTGCCGTTGGGATACTTTTCTGATGTCCCTGATAATCAGATGCCTACAGTAAAGAATGGGACCAAATCCACTGAGGTTAAAAACGGCTTGATTTCTTGCCACCGTTGCTTGATTTATCTTGGGGATCTTGCTCGGTATAAGGCTTTGTATGGGGAAACGATCTCAAAAGCTCGAGATTTGTCAGCAGCCTCAAGTTACTATATGCAGGCTTCTTCTATTTGGCCTTCTAGTGGGAATCCACATCATCAGGCGAGTGTGTTTTAGCAATATTATGTGGGTTCATTCGATCCAGTGTTCTAGTTTCCATTTCTAACTGATTTTTAGTTTTATTTCAGTTAGCCCTTCTAGCTGGATATTCCAATGATGAACTTTTGACTATTTACCGATATTTTCGAAGTCTAGCAGCTGAAAACCCTTTTCCTACTGCAAGAGACAACTTGATCATTGCCTTTGAGAAGGTAAATCCCTAGTTGATCATGGTGATTCGACATTCCCTTTATTCTATTCTTGAATGTGTTTATTTATCGATTTGTACTGACGCTGCAAATTGGGATGTGTCATTTGTAAGCCTTCTTATTTTAATCTTCTTTATGTTTCAGAATCGCCAGGCTTACAACCAGCTGGTCAATGTAGAGAAAGTTTCATCAACAAGACTGGAATCAAAGGGAAGACGCAGAGTGGAATCAAGGACTCCCATCAAGGGTAATAAGATGGAAGCAGTGGCTGATGCAGTTACAGGAAAAGACTTCACCACCCGCTTTATTAGGATGAATGGAATCTTATTTACTCGCACAAGGTTTGTTGGAAATTTATGAGTTCCATCAATATGATTATTAATTAAGGTAAAAGATACTGATACTGTTTCCTGATGCAATCTCAGCCTGGAGACTTTTCCCGAAGTGCTCTTGGCTGTCAAAAATAACCTTGTGGAACTTCTTTCATATGGGGTAGATGAGAAATTCACCTTTGGTTCAGACGCTGCTGAGTCTGGACTAGCCATTGTCAGGATGACGTCCATTCTAATATTCACTGTTCACAATGTGAGTAATGAAAATGAAAATCAATCATATGCAGACATCCTACAGCGGTCAGTTCTATTACGGAATGCTTCTACTGCTACATTTGAATTTATGGGCAGTATTGTAGACCGATGCAATCAGTTGGCCGATCCTTCAAAAAGCTTTCTGTTGCCTGGGATTGGTGTATTTTTTGAATGGTTGGCCTGTCACGAAAATCTTGTAGCTGTTGATGATGTGGATGAGAAGGAGGCCAATGCACGCAGTTTTTGTTGGAGAACAAGTGCTTCCCTGCTCAACAAACTTTTGTCAACTGGATATATCTTGGTTAGCAATAGTGAAGATGAAAGCTGTTTTGCTGACATGGGAAAGTATGATGAAAGTGAGACCAACAATCGTCGTGCTTTGCCAGAGGACTTTGAGTTGAGAGGATTTGTACCTCTTCTACCTTCTCAACGTATTCTTGACTTTTCAAGGAATCACTTTCTTGTTTCTGATGGTGGCCAAAAAGAAAATATTTCACGGGTTCAAAGGATTGTTGCTGCTGGAAAAGCTCTCGCTAACACTTTTCAGTCTTCCAAAGAGAAATTATATTTTGAATCAAAGCTGAATAAGTTTGCTTTTGGCATAGAACCTAAGATCCTTGATGATGGTTCTGTTATCAACCATGCAGACCATGATTTTAGTATCTCAGTTGGGGCCCAATTGGATACTTCTGCTGTGCCAAAGAGTAATATGGATCCTGAGGAGGATGAGGAGGTTATTGTCTTTAAACCATTCACTGTTGAGAAGACCGTGGACGAGATCTCTTCCAAATTGGCTTCTTCAGCTAATCTTTCTGCAGTTGACAAGAATGCCAACATTGATATTGGCACTGATGACAAGTCCTCTGTTTCCAACGACACTTCTGTGTTTCAGTGCCCAATATCTTTTGCCACGACACCATCGCCATTTATTAATGGCATAGCGGATGGCACATCCCAGTACTTGCAGCCTGTTCAGCCCAGCCTGCCTAGCTGGTCTTTAGATATTTCGGGCCATAGCAGTGATTCAAGTTCCCAGAAAGTGGAGAAATGGCCTATTCTGATGACTGAATTGCAAGGTGAATATGGAGTCTCTCAGATTGGTGGTGTTTCTTTGCCTATTCCTCAGTTTTCAATTGCAGCAACTACTCATGGTCCTTCAGCTCAGACTCTGCAAACCCATGTTCCATTTGAGTCTGTTCTTCCACATGGAGCATCCGGATTGAAGAAGAATCCAATAAGTCGACCTGCTAGACGTGTTGGTCCACCACCTGGTTTTGGCTCAGTAGGTCCAAAAGTTGTGGATGATCATTCGCGTGGCGTTGTCTCAAGAAGTGAAAACCCCAAAATATCCGCAATGGATGATTACAGGTGGCTGGATGGCTACAATTTACCATCAAGTCACAGCACTGGATTCAGCAGTTCTGTGAATCAGATGGGTCCGAAATTGCCTTCCATTAATCAAATGGAACCTGCATTTGCTTCGGGGAACCAGTATGGCCCTGCAATACCTGCTGTGATACAAGCAGGCCCTATCTCATCTTCGGTAAGCAAGATCAATGGCTCAATGGCAGCAGAGATGAACCCTAGTCATGGAAATCAAGCGTTGCATGAATATCACTTTCCCGAATATATGAATCACTATGAAAATCTAGCACAGCAGTTTCAGAAAGACAATCAGAAGGCGGTCGATTCTGTTCAGCCACATCAGAATTCAGCCTGGGGAGGTCAGTTCTTCGTGTGAAAGGATTCAGAGCGTGCCCATGGAGTTGGTAATTCTTTTTTTATAACTTTTCCCTTCCAAGTATAGCTCTGTTTTTTTTCCCCCCTTTCCCCCTTCTAACACCACACCCATTTCTGATGCTTCAGATCAGTTTGCACCAGTTTCAGTTTCTGGTGTTTTAAGGTATTATGGATCAGGTTTCGGAAGTTTAATGCCAACACTGTTGAGTTAATGGAGCATGACTGTGCTGAATCGTTGCAGGCTCCCATGCTTGAAACAGGTATGTATCAATCAGTTCACAAGACTCGTTACATCCCACTCTACTAACACTTTCACGTCTCGTACAGCTACTTAGCTCACGAGGGTGGAGAGCCTGCCTGGTTGTTCGGGTCGACACCGTACCGGAAGCCTGTTCGATCTCATAACGTGTCTCCTCAGGTTGGATCAAGTCCTCTGGATGAGCACCTGATTTGTTTATCCTGAGAAAGTGTGCATGGAATCGCCGCGCTCGTACATCGGTATCAAGCATTTCATGACCACCAGCCCCTCTTTCCTGATGAGCATGGGACTTGAAATGGGAAAATTAGGTCTTGTTTTTCTCCCGTGTGTGTGTGATACAATGCATACCCAAGCTTGCCATTACCTTTACTTCGTGTTGTGTTTGAATCATATTATTCACTTTGAACATTTAATGCTCACAGGGTTTTCGTTGGTATCAAAGTATGATGTTTGATACCTTGTGGGTGGAATCTTATGCTAGGGGTGTATTATCACATGCATAACGAATCCGCAAGGAACATAAACATGCATAAAGAAAATGAAAAATAAAGGCAATTTCATTCTTAAATAAGGATTTTAAAACACAGCAAGGAACATAAACATTGGTGGATGGGAAATCTGTTCCTCTTACAGGGCTTGCATGTGCTTACAAGGTACAGTCTCCAGGCCACTTAGAGACTAGGAAACATGAAGAAGAAGCAGCCAATGTAATAGTATGGGAGCCTCTTGCACAGAAAAAAAAAAACAGTCCCTGCACAGATAAAATCCCCCAAGCATAAGAGAATCCGTGGCTCGGGGGGAGGAAGTGTGGAGAGGTTGAGGTTTGAGCTATTTGTTTACCTTATGGCTCAACCTGCACGGGGGGGACAATGCATTATTAGAGATGAAGGAAAAAGGTAGACAAGTTTTTGAGTCTGATGCTGAGCACTTGAGCTCGACTTCGACGGTGTTACTTCAGATTCATGGCAGAGGCCATAGTCCTCAATGTCTGTGAGATCTCGGAGAATGATGGTCTTTGGGATGGATCAGATGACCAACATCTCTCCATTAGTGCTCTCCATTCAGGGTCACACCATGTTGGAATCTCGGGTCGTAATGTGCCGTTCACAATCCCACCTGAATGAGCGAAGAATGATGAGTGTAAGGTTACGGAGTTACGGCTCCTAAGAGGCCTTTACTTGACCAAATCATGGTTTAGCTCAAGTCTGTTTGATTCATTTAGGGCAAAAGCATGGCCGATGAACGTACCGATTATAGCAGCACAGTGCATGTCGGCATAGGGCTCATCACCAGTAAGCAACTCCCACATGACAATTCCAAATGAGTAAACATCGATCTGTGGAAGCAGCAGTTATACACATATGGTGTTGGTTGATTTGCGGGTCTGTGTCCAGGATTACCTTTTCAGTGACCATATTGGTCTTCCCACTCAGGAGTTCTGGTGCCATCCATGGCAAAGTACCACGAACTCCACCTGATACTAAAGTGTGCTGTTTCACCTTTGACAATCCCAGATCCCCAATCTAGATTCAATACACTTCCAAGTATGTGAGATTGTAATGTTCAATAACAAGCATTCCATGTAAAATTGGTTTAAAGACCTAAATTGGTACCTTGCACACTGGACGATGAGGATCTCTAATATTCACCAGCAGATTTTCACACTTCAGGTCAAAATGGACAACATTTTTACCATGCAAGTATTCCATACCGAAAGCCGCATCCATTGCAATTAGTAGCCTCTTACGTCTGTCTATGGTTCTGCAATTATGAGAAATAAAACCGTTCACATGTGTGGTCACCATGAAAGAAGGGCTCCTTGATGCTGGCACAGAAACCAAACCTGTCTTTTTTCCGCAAAAATTGTTTCAAAGACCCATTAACCATGAACTCCGTTACAGTTGCTAATGATCCATCAGGGCCATCACGAACCACGCCATAGAAAGAGACAACATTTGGATGGTGCAATGAAAACAGCAACAGAGCTTCTTTCCAGAAATCAGCAAACTACGCATCATGCAGAATGGTATTAGTCTTACTACCAAATATAGTACTTCAGCGCATTCATCAATGAATCATAATTTGAAAACATTGAGCAATGACCATACCAGACGCTCCCTTTCAGATGGCCTTCCAGCAAAACAGCTGGCTTTTATTCTTTTTATTGCCACATCTGATCCCCTCCATTTCCCATGGTATACGGAACCATATGTCCCAGTACCCAGCTCCCGAATCTCCTCCAAATCTTCATTTTTAATGGTCTAAATTGATATATATAAAACAAAGATAGCACAGTCAGAATACAGAAATTTAAGCATGCACATGGTTCATATTGTTGAACAAACTGACAGAGCAATTATATAGTTCACAATGAATATCAATAGGCTGTGCACCTGCAATCCCCTATCAATTGCTTCAGCTTCTGCCTTCGTCAGTTCTATACTGGTGGGAGTGACAGTTTCATTATCAGAATCATCCTCAAGTACACCATGGCCATCCTACAAAATTTTTTATTAACTAATGGAAACTTGGAACGTGGTGATCAGTGAATTAAACCATTAAACCTTACCAGGTCTAGAATTCTAGCATCGTCCCTAGAATTGTCCTCATGATCATTGCTCAGCTCAATATCTTCCTGAACTTTAGCCTTTATTTCATTCAAACTCTTTAAGGCTGCTTCTTTTGCAGATGCAATTAACTCGGGTAAAAATTCTAACTGGTTTTCAGGCTGATTTTGCAAAGCACCAATACCTTCATCTACATTAGCAACCACAGCTACGGGTGAAGAATCTGCATCCAGGTCAATTGCATCACAGACACCAGAGTCTCCAGTTTCTTCTTGACCATTTTTCTCAGCAGCACCTTCCTGTAAACTTCTTTCATTTGCTTCATATTTTTTACTTGTTTCAGAATCCACTAATGATGAGCCAATTGTCATGGTAAGAGGAGAATTTGCTGATGCAGGTTCGGCCAAAACGACACCTAGCTGGAGAGGATCCTTGGCATTCTCCAGAATGCATGGACTTGGAACAAGCCTTGCGGCCTGTGCATGGGGGTACTCTGGCATAAAAGAGCAGTCATACCCCGTTACTCTGTGTGATGATTCAACACGAGTGTTCAAATTTTCTGGTGCCGTTACCACACAGGAGCTGGCATCTGTAGTTCCTCTTATGAATTCCGTGGAAAGAGGTCCATTGACCAACTGAGTTGGTATAGCTGTTTCATACGGAGGAGTCCCGTGCAATATACCATGAGCGTTTCTCCAAACAGTTTGTGGTGGAACATGACAATGTGGCACCTGGTACACAATCTCAGGCCCATGTGGATAAGGGAAATTCCCATATTGAACAACATTCTCTTCTACAGGTAGTTGACTCACCTGAGAACCAGTTGCTAGAGCAGGTTCCTGAAACAAGTGACACCAATGGTAAAATCAAGAATGGGCAAGACGCAGGTCTTTGCTATACAAACAAAGTGAGTTAATATGCTATTTATCACTTACATTCTCATGCCCAATGGGGAAATTTGTTCCATCATCGACAAAATATCCATCAATCAACCTACCAGACACAGGCAGATGAGGTCTTGGTTCCTCAAACAACGCACTGGGTTGATGTGGTGAGGTCCATACTTTAGGAGGATGTGGCTCAGTGTAAATGGGTCTGATATCTCTGTTGTCCCTGCAGTAGAATGAAGACTGCAGGTTTGCACCAGAATTTAATACAAAAACATCCCGACCTGGAGGGCACTCAATACAAGAATTGGGGCCATGCAGGTATCCATTCCCTACAATGTGATCCACATTAGGCTGTTCACCAGGCCTTGGATAAAGATGATTTCTATGAAATCTCAGCTGACAATTTTCACAAATATTATTTCCCTCGTAATTGCTGGAACCTGGGTCTCTGCTGTGAGGTAAGTTAACAACACCACCTGGGGGATCACAACCACATTATCTGCATGTGGAGGTCGTTGCTCATAAATTGTGTGGGTATTTACTTGAGGTCGGATAAAATCCTCGCCAATTGTATCAAAACTTTTATCTACACAATCCCCATAATGCATACGATAAAAAGGAGATGAAGGCGATGCATGCACTTCAGAAACAAGCCTCTGATCCACACCACCTGGGTGCCTTGGAGAATAATAAGCAGGACTCCAGGGTGCCTCCATCTCATTATACTTCTGACTAACGGCATGCTGGAGCAATCCTGAGCCTCGACGAGGAATTGTTAGGTGGCTTAAGTTCATCTGAGCCATCGGGAATTCCACGCTTCTACGAAAATCAGGGCTGCTCTCAGCACTAATATGGTTTAGGTACAGCTCTGAAGCACTCATATCATCCACAGACCCTAGTGCAAGAGACTCAAGATGCTGCCTTCTAAAGTTTGGAGATTCACTAAGGTTGTTCAACGCATCCATATACCTCTTCTCATTATCCCTTTCATCACCATCACCGAAATTCACAGACATATCTTGCTCAGGGGATGCAAACAAGAAAATCCTCAACCGAGTAAAACCATCCCCTGACCCCAGTTTATCATACTCCTCCATCATAATGGCGACATCATCATCATTCACTACAGATACTAGAGCATCGAGCTCCTCATCTGGCTGCTGGTATTTCATCACAGTTGCCGCTTCAAAAAGCTCTCTCATCTTTTTCATTAGCTCCTTGTAGGTTATGTCCCGAGGAGCACTCATGATACGAGTCTCACCCCCAACATACCTAAGCTTCCCATCTCGAGGCCTTGGCATTATACTACCAGAGAAGCTACAGAGGAACTTAACACGCTGGCCATCATCTTTTGGGCTCCTGGAAGATGATGGGTCGTTCACAATAACACTGTCCATCAACTTTACGCTTCGTCACAGCTCTATGTCCTACTTGCAAAAAATTTTCCACCTCAGTCAGACATTGGGTGTTATCCTGAATTCAAGAAATCAACTGGCTGCAAATCTGATTTCTAGGATTTCCGGAAAACCCTCTTTGTATAAATTTCACGAGATCAACTATGATAACTCCCACTCAATATTTTAAAAGAAATACGGGTAAGAGACAGCAGAGAAATTCATCTAGATTGCCATATTAATCTCCACCAATCGGCATTACCTTTCCCAAAAACACCTGAAAAATCAAGCATTAAAATCATCACAACATAAGGTCGGCAGCCATCATGGTTCTCTTAACGTCTTATCACCTACTTTCTTTGCACTGGACATATAAATACACTCTGCGAAACATGGACATGAAAAACCCATAAAAAAAGCAACTTCCAAGGCATTTAGAGAAACACAATCCCCTATAGACGAACTCGTCTAAACCAAACCCATAATAGAGAGCGAAACCATAAATAAGGTGGGAAAAAAACTACAAATCCCTGTGGTGGATGCAAAAGCTTTCATCTCAATCAGATAAGATCACCACATAAATACACGATACTGCGATAAAAAAAAAAAACCTAAAAAGAAAAACCATTGTCCCGTCAGGGATACATCTTTGCATTGCACAAACAGGTGTGAAACAACGCGTACCCTTTTTCTACAGAGACCCAAAAAGTTGGTCTACAATGGTTTCAGTGCAAACCCAAGCTGAAGAGCTTGAATCATTCCATCAAAGATCAGGCGGTGGCGCGTACTTCCCCATTTCCTTGTAAAAGGAAAGAGAACACCAGAATCGAATTCCAGATTTCTATTTCTTCCTGAGAAAAACATCCCAATTGGGCCTAACCGCATCCCTCTACATTTAGGCCCAATTTCAATAAATGCACGGAACTAAAATTATGTTCTAGAAAATTTTTAAAATTCATTTTTATTTTTAAAAAAGTAAAAATTAAAAATAGAAATAGTTTATAAAAATAGAAGTAAAAATGGGTGTTCTAGAAAAGTGTAAAATTTTTTATGAATTTATGTTGAAAAAATAGAAATAGAATACAAAAGTAACTCATCTCTACTTTTTCAAAAACTATTTTTGAAGTGTAATATCAAGAGTATTTTTAGTAAAATTAAAAGTAACAATAAGTGGTATTCTGAATTAAAATTATTTTTATTTTTCCAAAAATAAAAATAGGTTGTAAAAATTTTCTAGAACATAACTTAATTAAACGTGGACTTTTACGGTCCAATAAAAAAGCCGGACCCGAAAAATTCAAATACAACCCATTAGTTACCCTTTTCCAGTATTCTAAAATGTTTTTTCTTATGATTATATGTAAGAGATTTAAAATAATAAAAACTTTTCCTAAATTAATTTTAAACCATTTATCAAGTTAATCTACTATGCAAGTTTTATCATGTGTTTTTAAAAATATATTAATAAAATTGATATATAAATTTATTTATTTTTTAATGAAATAAAAATATGTTTGTCTAAAGATAAACAATTTAAATATAATATTAGTTAAATTATTTTATTAATTTAATATTTTTACTCATTAGTTTATATTATTAGATTTCCTTATTCCTACCATCTTGGGCTACGGGTAGACCCAACTAATCAATAATATTAAAATACCTTTTTTTTTCTTATTGAAAATTACACTTTGGTCCCTCCGGCGAGTACTGTACTATTCATAGCTGGGAGGCTGACGATGAGGTTCCCCGGAGGAGTTTCAGGAACCCTAAGAAGCTGAGTTTGCCGTCGGAGTGCCGAATCCAATCCTGAAGGACGAGGTGAAGAGGAACGGAGGGTCCAAGTCCCAGTTCCTGCGTAGCAAACCACGTTTTCGTAAACACGGCCTCGAAGAACACACGAGCAAGACGAGCTCCTGCTGTATACGTACCGACGCGAGGTCTTGAATGATGATGGGGTGGTTCCCGTCCTTGTCGAAGAAATCATAAGCGAGACGGGCGTGCTGCTCCCACCGCTGAGATCCTTCCATCTGGTGCACGCTTATCGCCGCAGCACAGAATTCCTCGAAGTTCAGCTGCTTGCTCCGGTCCATGCAACTCACCTGTACTCAAATGGGGGAAGGTAAAGGAGTGCTTAAATCAACGAGAATTCCATTTGGTGGTTGTCGGGTTTTACCAGATGAACATACTCTAGAATCCGGGAATCTTTCATTGCTTCAGTCGAGTGCTTCGAAATCGTCTATGGGAAAAGGAAAGCGAAGGGTTAAGGAGGAGCTTCGGCAAGAAAACGGCAGCCCCGTGTACTACTCACCGATCTCAGATTGTGCAGAGATATCATTCCGCTTGCATTTGGGTTCAGAAGATTGAACTGCTCCCTGAGGTACCCCAGCTGCGCTACTGTCAGTGTTTTTGCAAGAGCCTGTTGGATCAAACAAGCCCATGTTTTCGTTTCTGTGCTGTTGCAGCATTCACTGTATCGAGAAAATGGAAAGCAGTACCCTTAGAGCTGACTTTCTGAGAGAAGAAGAGCAGCAGACATAGCCTTTCAGCAGCTTAAATATCATCACATCCAGAGGTGTTTTCACTTCATGGTGTCCGGCTAGCCATGGATGACCTGAACCAGAAGCTGGTTTCTGATTCTGTTTACCTGCATTATGAGATAAACATGGATGAATACTTACAAAGGGCTTGAGCTGCTGTTGGCCTTCTGCGATAATCCTTATTCAACAGACGCTTCACAAAGTCCACCGCTTCAGGAGAAAGATCTGGCCATGGGGACTCATCGAAACTTGGATCTGTTTTCAGAACAGCCTTGAAAATTCCTGATTCACTCCTTGCCCAAAAGGGTCTGCTTCCACATAGGAGAATGTAAGCAATCACACCAACACTCCACATATCAGCCTCAGTGCCGTAGGATCTGTGCAGCACTTCAGGCGCTACATAATAAGCACTTCCCACGATGTCGTTCAGCCGTTCGTCTGCTAAAAGAGAGAACTTTACATCTTTCAACCCCTCTATTCAGATCATGAAACAGATGAATGCACCTGGTTTTACATAATCAGAGAGTCCAAAGTCGATGGCCTTCAATGGCGAATGCTCGTCCTTGGAACCAAAGAGGAAATTCTGTGTTGTGAGGGAAGGTTTCAGTCTGGTTTTAAGGAAAGAAACTAAACTCACTGCTGTTAGAATCTTGCATTGATCAGCTCACCTCTGGCTTCAAGTCTCTGTGAACCACACCTTGTAGATGACAGTAGCCAACAACACTAAGAATCTGCACCATTATAACCTTTGCATATTCTTCAGAGTACCTTCCTCCTCTAGAGAGTATGTGATCAAGAAGCTCCCCGCCTCTGCACAATCTGAAAACGAAAGCTCTTAAAAAATAGGAATAGGAAGAAGACGAGTTAAACAGCTTGAAGCCAACTTACTCCATTGCGATATACACACTTTCTTCATCCTCATATGCCTCGTAGAATTGAACTAAATTCCTGTGTCCTGTCAAAGCTCTTAAAATCTTAACTTCCCTCCTCACATCCTCTACGGCAATGGCTGTAGTCATCTGCAGCATTGGTATAATAACACATTGCAGATCAATGTACTTTACGACAGTTTTGAACAGAAACAGAGACGAGGATGCTAATGTTTCCTATCAACTTCAACCAAATCCGCAAGAACCATCAAAGGAGATTGCGATCAATGGATCAATCCAGAGTACAGAAAAAACACAGACCTTGGATTTCGGGATAACTTTGACAGCGACATCTTGGCCTTTCAAGGCTCCTTTCTTTCCCTTGGCTAAACAAGTGTAACCAAAGTGTCCTCTGCCCACCTCTTCTCCAATCTCGAAGTGAGCGCTTAAATTCTTGCAAAAGCCAAAGCTTTTGTTTAAACCAATTACCTCAGACTCGCTCCCTTCGGGAATAGATTCTCCTCCACGCCTTCTAGCGATCAACGCTTTAATGTGCTTAGCCGGAGACGGCGGCGGAAATGGGCGTTTAAGAAATCGCAGTGGAGTTGAAGGAATGCTCCATGAATTTGCAGGGGAGTCCTTGAAACCGCTGGGTAACGGACTTGGACTGAAAAATGGGAACCTTGGTGTTTTCCCAGATATGAAATCGATGCCATTCTCATCGGAGATTACAGGGTTTTCTGGTTCTTCAACGGGCTTTCCAACACAAAGCCCCATGGAAACAACAAACAGTTTCGAGTAAACTGTAAAAACCAGATCAAATCAATGGAAAAAAATGCGATCTTGATCAGCTAGACAAGCAAGGAAGAGATGCTTTCAACTTAAGATGAGGAATCAGGTGAAAGAACTTTTGCTCTCACTACAAAAATGATTCTCGAACAGAGGTAACTGATCTCAGAGCAGCGCAAGTATAACAGCAAGAGGGACCATTTAAACAAATAAAAGAAGCAACCTTTTGAAAAAGACAAAGCAGTGAAAAGATTCAGGACCAATGCTCTGTAATGATAAAAAAGAAAAGAGATGCTTAGAAGAGAATGCCAGTGGAAAAAAAGACCCCACTTCTTGCATCCATCCCATCATCATCCTTTCCTCTGAGTTTCACACAACAGTTTTGACTTCAAGTCAGAGTTGACAAGACTTCTGTCTTAATGCTCAATTAAGGTATATTAATAAAAGAATATTTTAACCTTTTCAACAATAAATATCAAACATTTCATTCATTATAATAATAAAGTTAGATTCCCATTACTGTAAATTTGATTTTATCATTTTCAATTAATTTATTTATTGTTTTCAAAGTGGCAAAAGAAGATTTTTTTAAAAAAATAATACTAAATATTGATTGATTTAAGTATTTTAAAAATATAAAAAATCACTCAAAATTCAATTACATTTTTATTGATTTTAATATTCATTATTCAAAATGGATAAATCATGATTTTTAAAGTATGGATTATTTTACTATTTTATCATATTACTGATAAATGAACTCATTTCATATAAATTGTGTTATAGATGAGAAAATTAATAAAATATTTGAAAATCATTTATCATAGTATTAGTAAATTATATTAACTTGATATAATACGAATTAAAAACTATTTTTTACTCGAATTACAAATAAAAACTTAAATATAAAAATAATTTCAAATCACCATATAATTTCATTACAAACATAAATTGATTATTTAGTTTGTTTCGATAACCCGATTTTAAAATACAAAAATAAATCACCTCTAAATCTGAATCTTAAAACTCGGAACTAGAAAAGTCGTGCCACGAAAAATATCAACCTTATTTTTTCAATGCACTAAAGTTGGACTTTCGAAATAAAAAAGCCAAGAGAATTTATTCTCTTCCCTTAATTTGTCTACCCTTTTGTAAACTTTTGCCTCATCACAATTTCAAACTAAATTTTTTTAAAATTCGAATATTTATTTATTCATACTATTTTTCTTTAATTATTCTTATTAACAATTTTCTTTAATTCTTATATTTCATTATGCTCTTTAATAACACCTGGGGGGTTCTAATTTCAGCCTGGGAATTTGAGAATATTTTTTTTCTCAAAAAAGCCGACAAATAAAAGTGAAAAATATTTATTCCTTGATGCTATTCTCCATGCTTTTCATTCGGGGAATAAAGTAAATTATTAGAAAAAAGCTCTAGAGATGCGTACTTTCGATTTAATTATTATAATTAAATTAAATATGGTATTAATTTAATCGAAATTGAGGTTTTAAATTTTTTTAATGTATACTTTAATTGCTCTGATTAATTATGATTATGGAGTCAACGTTGAGTAATTGCTATTTTTAATTATGTTTTACAAAAATCATTTATTGAAAAACGTTTCCAATAATAACAAGAAAATTTGCAGTGGTTATTCTGATATTCTTGGTACGAGGTTGGGTGCATGTAGGGTTGAGTTAAATTTGATTGATAAATGAAAAAATTGATTAATTGAAAGACGGTTCGATTTGTATTAGTGAAATTTGGCGTAAATCAATTATTGATTAGTTCTATTATTACTGGATTAACTGTTTTTTAGATAATTTGATTAATTTTATCTTCGTTTTTAATTCGGTTTCGGTTATCAGTTTACTTATTTGATTATGGTTTCGTTTCGATTTCGGTTATCAGTTTATATAGTTATTTAGTTATGGGTTCGGTTCCCTCAATAAGTTATTTTGTAAATAACACAAGTTTAAAAACGTTTATACTTTTAGTAAACTATACATTATTTTAATATTTTATTAAAATTATTTTCGGACGAATGCAATCAAATACAATTGGGCCATACATGTAAGAAAAAGGAGGTTTCCGTAATGGGTATATTGATAACGTCCAAAATAAGGCCCATCTACATAATGGGTTAAAAGCCCACCAAAATTTTAGAATATTACGGAGTGCTTTATTATAATTTTTTAAGTTGTTAATAATTTGTATAAAATAAACAAATGTAGAAAGAATATAATAACCTTAATTTGAATTATTATAAAAAAAAAATTCAACGACCAAACTCACTCGAATTCATTTTTAAAAGAATGATGACAGCTGGATTGGTGGCCATTCTCCGGGATGGAAAAGCAGAGTAGCGCAATCGCCGACGGCGGACTCGAACCATGGGCTAACCTTCACGAAAAGGTGGTGATGGTTACCGGCGCGTCGTCCGGTATCGGCAGAGAGTTATGCTTGGATTTGGCTGAAGCAGGCTGCAGAATCGTCGCCGCCGCTCGAAGAATCGACAATCTGAAATCCCTATGCGCAGAGATAAACAACTGCGGGGGACATCTTGCAAAGGGATCCAGACGCGCGCCGTCGCTGTGGTTCTAGATATCGGATCAGGCGCGGCGGAGGTTGAGGCCTCAGTGGACAGGGCCTGGGCATCCTTCGGCAGAATTGATGCTCTAGTTAACAACGCCGGCATCCGAGGTAAAATAGGTCTCCGGATTTTTCTTCAAGCATTTGTTGTATTGTGAATTCCATTCAGAGAACTTCCGCAACGTAGGGAGTATACACACCCCCTTGACTTGAAGGAAGAGGAGTGGAACGACATCGTTAAGACGAATCTGACCGGAACTTGGTTAGTATCCAAGTATGTCTGTCGGCGAATGCGCGATTCCCGCCACGGCGGCTCCGTGGTGAACATCTCATCCATCAGTGGCCTCGAGCGGGGGCACCTCCCGGGCGGTTTGGCGTATAATTGCGCCAAAACTGCCATCAATTCGATGACTAAGGTGCCGTTGGATTGGATTTGAATCAGATTGGAGTTTTGATTGTTGACGATTGAATCTGACTTGCATCCAGGTGATGGCTCTGGAACTGGGGGCGTATAACATACGAGTGAACTCAATTTCACCGGGACTGTTCAAATCGGAGATAACTCAGGGACTGATGGAAAAGGAATGGCTGAAGAATGTGTTGACAAAAATAGTGCCGTTGCGGAGCTCCGGGACGGTGAATCCGGCGATGTCTTCGCTGCTGAGGTACCTCATCGACGACTCTTCCGGTTACATCACCGGCAATATTTTCATCGTTGACGCCGGAGTCACCTTGCCCGGCATTCCTCTCTTCTCCTCCCTTTAACGCTTATAACCAAGCACAGTCCCATTCTGCAAAAAAGTGTGTTTGGTCAGACCCCTTCTATATCAAATAAGGGGTTAATTATTTAATAAATAAGGAAATACCCATTATTATGATTTTGATTGTTTTCCGACAATTAAATTTAATAATTATTAAAAATAACCTTTGACGGAAATAACCTTCCAGGGGCCCACAATCGCTATTCAACTGTTGTTCTTACACTACTGTACTCTTTTTACAAGCCTTTCTTGACTGCACAAACACCGGCATTGATACGTAACCAGCAACCGTCAGGATGGGAGGCCGCTTTCCTGCAGATCGGATTCGCTGGGAGGGGCGACCCTTTTCCGTGCAGGAAGTAGGGTTTCGATGAACGGGGGATACTTTCTTTTCCGGCCGCCGCGGGGCCTCGACCGGAACTGCTGATCCCACTCTTGGAAATCTCCCTACATGATAACACATGGTTTCCATCAGCCTATCTAGTCCGTATCATTCTGGAGGGCAGCCAGCCTCTTTCACAAGATGACAGCAGAAACTTACAGGGGTATAAACATGAATCCCGGATCGTTCATGGTTGTCCCGTACGTGTTTGAATGCAAATCTCATATAGCAACCGGGCATACAGCAATTGTATGGCTTCAGCTCCATGTGTACAGCTTTAACATGCTGCTTCAGATTTGATGCCTGTAGAGGTGACAGGCTGAATGGTGAAACTCTGGGCGAAACGAGCCAGACAGATAATGTGAGGGAGGCATGGCACTTACAGTTGAAAACGTGAGGGGGCAACCCTCGTAAGTGCAGCTGACTCTCTCGTGGGGAGTTCCCGATTCATGTTTCCTCATGTGACGCTTAATGTTCTTCTTTAGTTGCTTGGAACCGCATTCTTTGCAACTAATATACTGATGACTGGCTGAAATATGCTCCTTGAGACATTTCTCATTGGTGAAATACTTCATACATCCAGGCTCAGTACATAGAGCCTCCACACAGTCCAGTTTAACTGCAAGCATACATGATTTAGTGCTGGGCAAACTGACAAAACAAAAAATGCCATGAAAAAAATGAAAACCCACCATGAGAGCCTGCGTGTTTACGCAATCTGGACGGGTGAGGAAAAACTTTTCCACATCCATCTTCTTCACATCTATACACGGTTGGGCCCTGAACACTAGCTGAAGTTGATTCATCATGGAACTCTTTGGCATGCCGTGTCATGTTACCACGAACCGTAAACCTGCTCTTGCAGCTCTCAACGGGACACTCAAACAATTTTCCTTCATGTAGAAGCATATGTCTGTTCAAATGGTCCTTCCTTCGATAACTTGAGTTACAGTCACTGACAGGACATACAAATGGCCTCTGTAAAACAAAAGGCAATCCATTAGATTAGTGTTGAACGACCCTTATCGGATGAGCTACCCATGTCCTTCTAAGCAAGCAATGAATCCTCAAATCCACAACAACAGAAGGCGTGATCGAGGCTTACTTGATGGAGCTTCCCAGGCAGTCTCCTGCCTGGTACTGGTCCAGTCAAGGCGAAAGAGCTGCCTCTTGCATTTTGGAGTACTTTACGTTGGGATCCAATGCCTCACGCTACAAGAATCTTCCAACAAACCCATTCAATCTGCAAGATATGTGCTTCAATACCAAAAAAAACAGAGACAAACGACAACAGCAATCTTATAAGTGGCAGGCAGGAGACGCACGCACAAAAACTCAGTGCAGCAATAACGAAGAAGAAAAATACAGACCAGAAGCGAATGGCTCAGCATGTGCTGCTTCAGATGCGCAGGTTTCTGAAAACTTCTTTGACAGATTTCACAGGTCGTTAATTTATCACAAGCCTCCTCTTCATCGTCCCAATCCCTTTTCTTGATCTCGGCCTGCGCTTTCAGACAAACGTTAAACTAAGCCACACCCACATAACAATGGAGAAAAAAACACCCATCGGGCACAGGATCAGAACAAAAGCATACCCCATGGTTAGCGAGTACATGGGATGTGATTAAAGACTTTTTCGATCGGCAAATTCCACAATAATCACAATAATATCTTCTGATATCTCTAAAAATCGGGCCTTCCCCTCCCTTCTCTTCGTTCGCCATCCACAGAAGCAGTCTCCACACCGCACAGAATAGGAAACCAAGGGCACGCCAAGAAACCTCTTCTGAACTTGATACAAAAGCGACGGAGCGGCGCTGAATAAAAGACTACCTGTCAGAAATTTAGGGTTTGGTGATGTTGGGCTGGTTTCCGGCCCACGGGCTTAAAAAATGAAGGCCCATAATATAAAACACGTGCTATTTTGAAATTTAAAAATTCGATTACAAAATTTAAAATATTCAAAATAGAAACTAATTTTATGCTTCTTACACATTCTCAAAATGAATTTTTGAGAAATAAGAATAATAAATAAAATAAATTGATATTCGATAACTTCAAAAAGAGGGGAGATGGCTTGCCTGACCAATGGTGTTGACAAGGCGGTTTACTCTTCTGTATAATCCCATGTTTTTTGCTCGGTTTGAAGGTGTGGAAGGTTTCAATATCAATTGATAGAGGAGTGTACTGCTGCAAATTCTCGAATTGGTTGCCCTGATTCGATCATCTTCTCTTGCTTTAACTCCAGACGCGGAAAAATGGGTCAATCTTTGGGCTGTATTAAATTACCGCAGTCAAATGTTGCAATGAGGAAGCAATTTGGCAAGTCTGATGGAGTACTTGAACCTGGTTGTCATTGCATTCTGTAGTGTATTGATTACCAAGTTGCAGGGTTTTTGTCCCTCCAGATTCTTCATCTGGCAGGCCCTCCCACTAGTCATCAAACTGAAAATATGTTTATTTTTTGTTACTGCTACAAGATAATGTTTTTGTTACTGTGATTGCTGCAATCCAGTGCCTGGGAAGGCATTTGATGCGTTCTGTAAGCTTACAAATACCATGAAACAGATTAAAGCATATGTTATTCGATGGTACTTGTTTATTTTTTGTGCCATAAATCTTGCTCAATGTTTAGAGTGGATGATTTTGGGTTACACCCCTTATTCTTTGAAGTCATAAGTGCAAGTGTCCCTAAGTTGGAGCTGGATGCTGCATTTGAACAGAAGAACGACATAGCCAGAGATGTAGAGGATGAACTTGAAAAGGTAAGATCAATTATCCCATTTGGGTAAATATTAGAGTTTGATCTCATAAATGTTTAGTGTGACACAATGAAAAAGAATGGGATTTTTTTCAATTCCCACGTTGGACGAATTTTCTTTGTGCCAGAAAATGTCCTCTCCACAGAGACAAGGATGGGTAGACCGTGGGAGAGGGGCGCGGCCCACCACCAACGTCGAGACAACTCACACCGGAGCTAGGGAAGAAAAAACCATGGATTACAATTAATCTGAGGCATTCAAGACTGTCGTTTCTCGCACAAAGATCCTGCTTTTTATATGGGATTACCTCTTTATTGCTTGCACGTCTGGTGAGTTTCAAATCCGCTGTCCCCAACCACTGTAACGCTTTCCTGGGGCCTCTCTTTTCCATCCGGGATTGGGAGATTGAGCTAGCGGCGAGGCGAAGAAATGGCCGATCAGTTGACGGACGACCAGATCTCGGAGTTCAAGGAGGCGTTCAGCCTTTTTGACAAGGATGGCGATGGTTTGCTTCTTCTTCTTCCTGTCCTCCCGATCCCCTTTGCTTTATCGGTTATGAGTTCCTGACATGGGTTTTCGTCTGGGTTCCTGTTTTTGAGTCAGATCTGTTTGATTTGTTCCCATACTGAACTCGGAAGATGGATCCTTTGATGTCTGAAACCTTTCTGATTCTTTATTGCCATGGCCTTGTTATGTTCATTTCTTCTGATGGCGGCCCTGCGCAGGCGCAGTGATCATATTATGAGTGCATTAGCATCTGAAAATTAGGTGAAGAGCTTACAAAACCTGTGCAGGTTGCATCACCACCAAGGAGCTGGGTACAGTGATGAGATCCCTGGGCCAGAACCCCACCGAGGCTGAGCTCCAGGACATGATCAACGAGGTTGATGCAGATGGGAATGGAACCATCGACTTCCCTGAGTTCCTGAACCTGATGGCAAGGAAAATGAAGGACACAGACTCAGAGGAGGAGCTGAAAGAGGCGTTCCGTGTGTTCGACAAGGATCAGAATGGCTTCATATCGGCTGCTGAGCTTCGCCATGTGATGACGAACCTGGGGGAGAAGCTAACCGATGAGGAAGTCGATGAGATGATCCGCGAAGCAGATGTTGATGGAGATGGCCAGATCAACTATGAGGAGTTTGTGAAGGTTATGATGGCCAAGTGAAGCCACCTGCTTTAGCTTCCTGTCGTTTACCAATAAGGAGTTTTGCCTTCATTTTAGCCTTAACTGCATCTTCTTGAGGCTTATGGATTCTTCATCTTTCGACATTTTGCATGTTTCTTTTTCTGAATGCTGGTGCTGATGATAATTATGAATCCATTAAACCACCTGCTAATCCATGTTTCTAGTTCTGAGTTGTCTTAGAAACTGCAATCAAATAGTGAAAACAGAAAAGCATCTAATTTTGAGAATTAGATAGGAAGAGAGTATTGTCAAGATACATGACAAGGCAAACCTGTGGCTCAGGCAGTGTGGTTAGAATAAAGGGATGCGTTGGAAGGTTAGTGGCTGCGAGTCTGTAAAAGAGAGCACCGGCAGCAGAATTATCGTATAAGAAAACTGAATGCAGGCAGATCTCTAATGGTGGAGATATCCTCCAAAGCTAGCTCACGTTCAAGTTGAGACCTTGTTGCCTTGAGAACATCCTGAATGCAAATTCGGATGAATAAATTGATTGAGAGCCAGAACATGCAATATGCAATGTGAAATAAGAACGGGGATGCAGCCTTACATTGAAGTCCATATATGAAGCACGTCTGGCAAGCCATTGTGCATCCAGCAGTTCGAAGGCAACACAGAAAAGGTTGTCGAATGCCATCTCATCATCACTGAGCAACTCTAGGAAGCGATGTCCAGCAATGGTGCTGGGGTTATCTGATAGTGATGAAATTTATCAAGCTAAATCCGTTCATTGTGAAGTTCGAATCTCCAATCAAATGCTAAATTTTAGTTGGGGTATGGGATTCACTTGATTGAAGATCTAACATCTGGATGAGCATGAAGGAGACGTTGATTCCAGCCACAGCAAAAGGATACTCCCATTCGGACCTCTCTCCGTCTCTTTTGTGTAACAAGTTTTGAAAGGCTTCCTGTCAACAAGACCAGTAAACACAAATTGTGACAATTAGTTTTTTAACGACAGAAAATAGGAGGAACACTGTGCCAGTAGAAGATATGCAAACCGGAAAAGTACTGGCAAAGAAGATGAGATTCTCCAGTGATATGTATCCTCCACCCCTGAACAAGAAGATCATTGAAGTTCATCGTGAGGAATGTTTGTGCATTCATATCTTGCTAATCTATCTCACTGTTGCACACCTGAAATCCGTTGAAGGATCTTGTCCCTGCCAACCCATATCCTTCCAAGCCTCCGATTTAAGAGATGGAAGTGGTCTGTCAGAATAAGCTAACTTCCAAAGCTTTCTGAGCGCGTCCTGGCCATCATGTCTCAATTATAAATATTTCACAAGAAATAAATATTCATGTGAGTGATATCTTCACAAAATTGTCTCATAAAAAGGATGATTATATGGAAATAGCATCTAGTTGAAATGTATCTGATGCTCTAACAAACTTCCATCAAAAGGAATAGACAGCCTCCGCTTTAAATACTTCAACCTTACTTCCTACTTTCAAAACACACAATCATAAACAGTGTTTCGTAAATAACAGCAATAAAATGTAGCAAAGGGGAAATAATGCATATGCTATGGCATTATGCACATAAAAAAGAAAAAACACTTCGAGACGACCCTGGACTCTAGATGATACCTGTAAGGGACTAAGCACAGCAGGCGGAATACTATTTACTGTGCTATGGGAGCCTGGAATAAATGGAATAATTCGTCCCAACACACAGCTAAATCCAATGAGAATATTTGCTGAAAGGGAAAAATAAAATGAGCAAACGGCCTTGTTGCATTGATTAATACAGAAAACGAACTACGTAATTAAACAAACAATAAAGAGCATCACTTTGTCTATTTTATGCAAGGTCACGCCACTCAATAGCATATACACCATACAAGGTGGTATCAAAGCTCACACCAAATCAGCAGCATGTACAACAAAACAGCACACATTTCTCTCCCCTCTCTCTTCGGAAAAGAATAGCGAGAACCGAAATTACAGTGAGCAATACCTAACCATTGCGCCCACTGAGAAATTATGTTTGAAAAAAGAAAAGTCCAATGCAAGTGCTCTTCCTTCCGTTCATCATCCAAAGTATACTGTAGTGCTTGTGCCTAAAAATTTCCACGCATGCTTTAGTTCCATAGGGGAAAAAAATTAAATTCGAAGAAACCAAATATCCTATAAAATTTCCACCGTCTATCAACCAGCATTTTAGTACCTCAGAGTGTTCCTTATAATCTCCGTTTCCGAGCAACGCCTCATTCAAAGAATCAAAACTTGAAGCCTCGTAGTGATCATGTTTTCCACCATCAGAATCTCCATGATGCAGCCGCCGCCTCAACGCCCCGAGCTCATTTAGAACCCAATTCCAGTATCCTCACCTGCTCAAACACTACACCTCCCGATCAATGAATCTGCATGAGCCAGCCGAACCAGAAAAAAAAAAAAAAAAACGCCAAAAATCTCAACAACTACCAACCACTCTGGATCGCCAATTGTTCTGTCACTTTTTTCCAACTAGGTGCTTTTTTCCTTTTTTTTTTTTACTTCCATTACAATAGGCCCAATTATTATTACCTCAGGCCCAATAGAAGATGTAGTGGGCTTGTCAGTTAAGAAATATATTTCCTACTGAATTACAATACTCCGCATCCATTACATGGGCCGTTCGACCCGACCCGCCCGACCCGCTCACCCCGGATTGGAGGGAGTGGAGTTTTTACTAAGTACAGAGACACTACAAAGTAAGTAAATAGCTAATTTGGGAGTGCTCCTAGCAGCACCACGTGTGATCGTTGTTTGCTGAAGTCCCATCGTAATCAGTAAGCTCCGCCGTCGTCCTTCTGCTGCTTCCCTCCTCCGATCCGCCGGCGCCCTTCCCAGATTCGTCACCGAGCACAACAATAACCGTAAGCACACAAAAACAATCATGCCACAGAACACACAAATGTCAGTTAATCAGCCTGAATCATCTCACTTCATGAGGGACGCCGCCGGCAGCCGCTTGATCTTGATCCACTGCTGCACTGTCCAGCCCTGTGTTCACAACTCTGGGATCAAGAGGTGGGGCAATGATCTGAAGACACTTATCTCAGACAAAACAAACAAACAGTCTTTCCGAACAGGGCTCACCTTGCTCTCTCTGACGTATCACGGGAGTCGCAGCGGAAGAAGCAACCAGAAAGAGGAGGAGCAACGCGAAAGCTAACGAACGCCGCCGTGGGAGAGCCATAGGTTTCCGCCGCCGCCTGTCACAGTTGTCTTTGCCGGAAAGAGGTGAAGGTAGCACCTCCCATCAGATGTATATGTACAGAAAAACGTAGGCCAAAAGTCAACCCGCTTTATTAAAAAATTACTTCGTATTTCCAGAAGTGATTAATTACGTGGACAAAAAGTCCGCTTTACCAACATCGTCGTCAAGATCGCCCAGCAGCATCATTCATCGTAAAAAATTTAATTACATTTTTTACACCAAAATGATTCTTTTTTACCCCGCGGCCCCATCTTCTTCAACAAATTATAATTACATTTAACCCCCTTATTTTTAAAATATCAACAAAAGGTGCTTGTGCCGGTAATGTATTCGCCGTCCGCCCTCTTCGCACCGGCACTGTTCCCGTTCTGATTAGCGAAGATTTAGGTTTGATTTCTTGAAAGTTGGAGCTGTGAGCCGTCAGTTTTGGAGTTTGGGTGTATTTCCCTCCAGAGCACATGTGCCGGCGACTGCAGCGGCTGTCGCAGGCGCCGCGGTTGTCGGCGTGGGCGGCGCACGAACTGCCGGAGAGTGTCTCATTCTGTAGCAGGCAGATATCAACACTTCTTGGGTTTCCGGCAATCCACCTCTTCGCGACTCAGCTCGCTGTTTCTGCTGAGTAATGTGCCAAAAAATCAGGGAGCTGTGAAGGGCACAGAGTCACCGATCTTTTTCTCCTCCTCCTTCCTGAAAGATTTTCCCCAGGCAACGGCGTCGCCTCCATGGAAAAGGACTCTCCGGTGTGGATGCGGCCTTCCCGGCAGCGATTCCGGCGAAGAGTAGAATTTCCAAAATCCTCGAGAACCTACTTTTCCATGTAAAGAATCCACATCCTAAAAATGGTAAGAACAAATATTTCCGGAAATAAATGAAATATTTTCGTCTTAATTTTTAAACATTAATTTTTTTTAAATTTTGATAATAAAATTTAATTGTTATTTTCATTATTTAATTATTTTAAAAAATTAAATAACACAAATAATTCATTAATATCGATTTAAATAATTAAATATATAATTTAATTAATGGAAATGAAAATGTTATATCAAACGAATCGTTTTGCTTAGGTGCGAAAGTTTCAAAGTCTAGAGAGCATTTAACCGCTGCCGGTTTACTTCAAAGTCTATTAATTACCGGTCCGGTTTAATTAAAAGTCGTTAATTTTGATCTTCCGGTTGACAAAATAATTCCGGGGGTATTTTTAAAAGTCAAGTTGCCCCCTTTTTTGTACGAATTATCGGAATAAAAAAAACAAATAATTACTCTGTCTGATTTTTTTTCTCAATTGCCACGTGGCTTTTTGCTGTGTTTTTGTACGGAGAATTTGCACCGAGGAATTTCACTGATGCATGAAGAGGAGGAAGAGGAAGAAGGGAAACCGAAAGCCCAGATGTGTTTTTTTTTTAAAATGGAACTGCTCGGAAATGGGAAGCGACCGGACTGACCATTTTGTACGTCTGTGACTTATGGGAAGAAAGGATCCTGGAGATTTTTGTCTTCTTTTTTAACTGAAGTTGAAATCGTCAAGGTTCATCCTTTTTCTCTTATTTCGAATTTCCGGGGCGACAGCGACATCAGATTCATTCCTCCCCGAAAAAAATTGAAAAATCTGTAAGTAGTGTTAAACCCTGAGCCTGCTGGATGAGTCGATGTATTGTATAATCATTATCGCAATTTCAGGTTATTTATCTTTTTCTTTTGTGAGGATTCCACGTTATTTATCCCTGGACCATTCGTTGTTTGCCCCTCCCGGGAAATTGGTTCTCTTCGCGTTGGTACATCTTGGGCGAGACTTGCAGGTCGCGCCCATTTAATCTTCGTCAACTTTCCCATTATAGTTTTTTCAATCTTTACGAAATGGGTTTTCTTTAGTTGAGATTCGCTTCATTTTGCATTCATGGTGCCGTTATTTCCAGACTTTTCGTGTATATTTTCATGGGATTTTGCGGGCGATGGTTTATAGGAATTAACCGGTTCCAAATTTCTCACCTTGTGTGCTGTGAATGTTGTATTCTTCACTGACTCCTGTTCATGCTCTTTAATTGTGGATTAACGTGTCATTGAAAACTTGGATGTTTTAATTCTGCTGTTTGATTCTGGCTAAAAGCAGTGTTCCTCAAAGAAGAGTTTCTATGATGGTGTCTACATCAATGTTTGACGAAGAAATGCAGTCATGACGCAACCCTCTCTGATCTGCTTTTTGGGGAGCCAAGTTTGTAGGAAGAATGGCACTTGTGTTATCATCAGCAGCAGCAACTGTATCACGTTCTTATACAAATATGATTCCAAGATTATCAGGCGCTACATTCGTTAGCGGATATCATCGTCTTAGTATTCATCCAAAGATCGTGCAGAGAGAATCTACCTTCTTCGCAAATTCATTGAACAAATTGGTGTCAAGTGATGTTGCTTCTTTGAGCGGTTTTCAACATTGCAAGCCTTTGCTTATTTATCTCTCGACGGCTGTTGCTAGGTAATATATCATATCATCTTCCCTCTGAGCATATCTTATTTTACTTTCTTCTGTGATTGGCCTGAAACTGCTGCTCATGGTCAGCATATGTACTTGGATCACATTGAGATAATGCTTTAACTCTATCGTTTTGAACTGCTTAGAACCCATCCCTGATCATTAACCATGGTTTCTCAATACCAGGGGATATCTTGGGAATGAATCAGGGAGTGCCCCTGAAAATGATAATGATGATGACAGTGATTCTACAAGCTTCCAGCAGGATGGCTCTGAGATGCAGCTTGATTCCGAATTTCATGGCAACGCAATCGATATCCAGATAGAAAAGATTGAAAATAATAGCCGTTTGATAAGGTCGATGATTGTTGTGGATGCTAGCAACATAGCAGTTTGGAATCTATTGACTGATTATGAAAGACTGGCAGATTTCATACCAGGACTGGCAGTCAGCCAGCTGCTTGAAAAGAAAGAGAACTATGCTCGCCTCTATCAGGTGACATTCTTGTGGAACTCGGCACTTGATGCTAAATTCTTACTTTTTAGGCTTTGCCGAAATCTCTTCAAAGCACCCCTGTATCATAAGTTCTGGTTCAAATCAATGATCATGTTCATTGAGGGACATTATACACTGTCCTTTTCTGGATACCATCAAGCTATATGACTCATTCTATTCACCCTTCCTAATTCATCTGTGTTACCACAGATAGGAGAGCAGACTCTTCCATTTGGCCTGAAATTCAATGCAAAAGCAACCGTTGATTGCTTCGAAAGAGATCTTGAGATCTTTCCAGGTGGATGTAGGCGAGATATCGAGTTCAAGATGGTTGAAGGTGATTTCGAGATTTTTGAAGGAAAGTGGTCTGTTCAGCAGGTTCATTCAGCCCCTTAGCCACATATAGAGATTCCAGAATACATTGTTTCATCTCTACAAGTTTTTTAAAGTTGTTGGCTTTGTTCAGGCAGATGGTGAAGACCCTACAACGACACTCTCCTACATTGTTCATGTGAAACCCAAAATGTGGCTTCCTGTGCAACTAATCGAGAGCCGTATCTGTGATGAGATTAAGCGAAATCTTTCTTGCATTCGAGAACAAGCTGAGAAATCTTTGCATGTGACAAATGCGATGGTTCAATAGTTCCAAATGCTTTTTCAGTTGGTTTTTCATCGTTTATGTATACTGCAGATCTTGAGGCTCTTGTACTGTACAGATTATGATTGTAAAACGAGGCTGCTCATCAACGATGATACAGCCAAATTGAGAGGCAGCAGATTGAAATTTTAGAGCTTCTCTGAAGCTAATACAGAAGAATGAAAGCAAGGCTGTCAGTTATTTATGCAGGTTGCATTTGTTTTCTTCTTTGATTCCTTGATCAGCTTTGAATGCACCTGTGTTTCCATCTTTCGTGTCTTCCTTTCATTCCCAAAACAAAAAAGATTCATTCACAATCAGTTATAAGTTGATTTCAATGTTCAACACCATCAACGGCCAAGGATGCAAGTTTCTAACACATCTGATGACTGCAATAGGAACATTGATATCTTCAAATTCTCCTACCATGCACAAACTTCTCATAGGGGCGCAGAAAGCTAGTTAAATCTACAAGTTGAGGTTCAAAGTCCAAACATGGCTGAAATCCTCCTCCTATCTGCGGCGCTGCCAAATGGAGTCTCGTGCACTGCTACTCATGGTGACGTGTTTGTCATCCAAGTCCGAACCGCTTCCTATCGATTCATCCGAACTCACCTCCGGGTTAATGTGTATTCTGCCTGCATCCCTGATGATCCAGTCTGTAAACTCAGGGACGCCACCAAACCGGAAAGTGCATCGCGGGTATATTCCTCAGTGAAATCCTTCCACTCTTCCTCAGTGAACCTTCTGTGGGGTGTCCTATGGAAAGTGGAGTAATATTCTGTGGAACTCAGTGCAGACCCACGACGACTTGGTGGAGTTACATCACCTGAACAACAAACAAAACCTACGGTAAAATATGTGGAAAACAAAAATGTATTCCAGTTTTTTAAGTAGAATGAAGAAAAAATATATACCTCTCATGGGCGACTTTGACCACAAAGGCGAGCGCCTAGGGGATTTCCATACATTACCTCTAGGCCTACTGAGAAATTCAGCATGCAGCTTGCTTTTATTCATTCTGGGGGTCCTTTTCCGCAGTGGACTCCAATCTGCTGAATAAACAGACTCCCTGCATCAATGAACAGAATTCAGTGAACTTTGCATGATCTATACAGAATACAAACCCATCAGCATAAAATAAGTCAAACAAGTAAACTTAATCTCACAAACAGCATGCCCCTCTTACAGGCTCTAAATGAGCAATGTTACTACATAAAGGGAATGTCGCAAACAGATACAAGAAACTCAAAAGCCCGTCACTTGACATCCCAGGACAAAAATATATATAACATCCAAAATGCCGCACCTACAGTTCACCATTATTAACAAACAAGTTATTTCAATGTGAACGGTACCACAGACATAAGGAGTTCAAAACGCAAAGCTACAGATAGAGAAAAAAGCTATCTAGTAAAGTCAAATGAATGATGTGCATCATCTTAATAATTTACAAAATCACCACCACCATAAGGATTTTGATATGTTATAAGCTGGAAGATGACATCAGGAAGGTGCAAACGAGTGCTTACCACCAGTACCCCAGCTCCAAATGACTAAGAGTGAACTTTGCAGCTAGAAGAGAAGCAAGCAGCAACAGCGCAAGCAGAGTGTCAAGGGTGCTCTGCAGTTAGATGAAAGATGACCTTAAATACAAAATATTTATAAATTATTAAAAACAAAAAATTTGAGATCTCATTGTCATCGGAAGCACACTGTGTGGGTCGCAAGTCCAACATAATCAAGGAAAATGATCCGTTTCAAACTTCAGCTTTAGCTTGCTTGATAATAGAAAAAAATTACCTGAAGGATAAATGTCACAGCAGTCACCCGTAAGGCCCATTTAACAAATTGGGATACACTAGCATCCACACTTCCATCATCAGCAACAACAAATTTACGAACAAGCCAATATCCGAAACCAGCTCCAGCAAGTGCAATCGCAACTAAAGAGAATACAAGCACCTGCATGATCAAAAAAAAAAAAGTAATCATAAAAAATAGATACATAGCAAATTTACACTTAACTCTAGCATCCAAAACTAAGTTTCAAAACTTACAGGATTATGCATCTCTTTATTGATCCCAAGATTCACAAGCATTGAGTTGACAATCATTGACGCCCGGTTAAGTAAGAATGATCCAGCTCCAAGCTGAAGAATGAAGCAGAACATCGGGTAGAACAATAAATATCCAGAGCAGGCGGGATGAGACAGACACATGAACCAAAATATCAGAAAGATGAAAGTTGAAAATTACCGCAAAAGCAGAGAGAGTGCTATATAGAGCATTCTTTCGGGCTGTAGGCAGTAGTTTCATTCCCTGTATAAGCGGAAACACATTTACCACAAAAGTAGAGAGGAGACAAAAGGAAATGAAAGAAATTCAACTCTTCCCAACTAAGAAATGAAATCCAATTATGCATCACAAAAAACGTTTTAAGAGGGATGACACCAGATCAAACGTTGAAAGACCAATGCATATGAGAGGAAGCCTAAGCAAAATCTCTGCATTAAGATCAAACAACAAATTAAAAAAGGTACCTGGAACAGAATGACGATCACAACAAGACAAATTCCTATGACCATCGAGCTACTATAATAGAAGGGAACCCAGCTGCTTATAATTGGCGCTAGAAGCAATAGGCCAAGCCCAATGCCCAAAAATATCAATCGCCATCTTTGAAATTCTGCCAATCAAATCAAAAAATGAGCATCAGTAAATTTGGGAACAAAACACCGTACAAAGATAAAAAAGTATTCATATAGAGATAACAAGTTTGCTGCTGTTAACAGATTCAAGAAGGAGATTCAAATTTTACCTAATGCAGTCGTCACAGTAACAAATCCAGACAAGTTGTCCACAAACTTCACGTCAATATATTTGTCTTCATAAGGAGACACAACAGAGACCCAACTTCCACCATGGACATTTGCCCAAGTATCACTTTCGCATTGGCATAGTGCAAGCGAAGAATTGCTGCAGAAATATGTTTTAACACGTCAAAAAGCATCCACGGATCTTGAATCCTTAAAAGCACCTTCCTAAACAAAATCACAGTAGTTGGTTTAATATGTAACTGACCTGTGCAGACATATATGAATTTTTTTATAAGCTTTCTCCGGTATATCATCAGATGGAACCAAGGTAAGCCTGCGGGCACTAGAATAACTCCAAACATTTAGTCTTGAAAGGCCAGATATGGATAAACGTGCGCACCGCACAGATTCCTTGGACAGCAAAGACTCCTCAAGCAAGATGGGTGTAACAGTTACTAGTTGCTGTTCATTCGCATCGATGCCTGTGAATGAGAGAAAAGAACATAATGTGCCAAATGATGGTAAACCCATCCATGAGGATTACGATGCTTTATTGTTTCAATAAATTTCCATTAAACCGATTAAGGCTCAGCTAACAAGTACAAAAAAAAAATATGCCAACTACTGACTCAAATCAATAACGGAACCAAAAAAGAGGTCTTCTCCACCTTGTCACTACGATCAAATGCTACGACTTCCCATCAGAGTAAACAACGCCCGCAGCATATTTCCAAGAAAAAAACAAATAGCTCATAAATATACGGCCTTCCACAGTCAGGTGTACTCAGTTCTCCTCCGACGAAGAAAAATAAGATAATGAACATGCACAAGCTGGAAACATGAAACAGAATATAAGCAAAACCCTGGGAAAATAAAACCCCAGCAAAATCTCACTCTACTCCCATAAAGATCTCTGCATTTTCGATACCTGCGAACGCCCTCGCATGACTTGGGACTTTGATCAAAGAGGCGAGACCCAGAAAACAAACTACGGCAGCCGCCGCCGTACCGGCGGACAACATCGTTGTTCCTTGGCACCGAAGAAAAAACCCGCGTTACCTCTCCCGGCGCCTTTGATATATTTTAATCCTTTCCGGGGCTCGAATCGAATTTCGAAGGTTTTCCTAAACAGACCAAAAGGAAATACTAGTAATGAGCTTCATGGGCTGGGCCTGAAGCCCAACCACCTCATTCTGTTTAATGTTATTTAATAAATAAAAATTCTTTGATTGTCCCACGTGGCTAGGGGCCCACTACGCACCGCCCTTTGGGCGGAAAGGCATGATACGATAGCGACGTGTCGTCATAAGACATTTTTGTAAAAGATTTTTTTTTTCACGAAATTCGTGACAGTTTTACCGGGAAAAGAAATGGCGGTTGTTGGGCAACCGGCAGACGGAAAAGTGAATGCTGTTGTTGTCTCTGATTTTTCTCCGATTTAAGAAAGCAGGAAGATTCCCTATTAAAGAAAAACCTACATTTTGTTGTATTTGACAAAGGGAGCGCGCGCAATCATCTCCGTCTTTTGCAGTGATCTCTGGTTTGTTGATCCAACACTGTTTTTCTTGTTTCTGTGTCGTTTTATGCTGATCAAATTGGATCGAGATACTTGGTATTGGATCTGAGTGCAAGTCATCATTTGGAAGTATTAAGGTAACTGAATTCAACTCTGTGGCCTACTTCTAGTTTACCGCTGTTTTACAATTTTGTGGGTCTGTGGCTTTTCTGGATAAAAATTAAAAAGAACATGTTTTGGTGACGAGGTAAGTTGGCTTCATTTTAAGCTTTAAAGATACTTCATAAGCTGCAACTTCTGAGGTTTATCCAGCCTGTGATGGGGAGCCTTGTTTTCTTCATTCTCATTATGCCGCAATTTGGGTCACATATCTCTCTTACGAATGGTTACCGGTGTTGATGTTGTAGGCCAACTTGCTATTGGACACTTTTGAAGAAGCTGTGGAATTTCCATGACTGTTTCAATGAAAAATTTGGATCCAGCTTTCCAGGGGGCAGGGCAAAAGGCGTATCCTCATTTGAGTTTTTTTTCATTATCTATACGCTGAAGTGATAGAATATTTTAGGTTTCTCATGTCTCATATCGGGAAAACTCCTCTTAGTGAGGATATGTTTTTTCCCATGTGGTACAGGACATAATTATTATGGTGCCATGCATATTCTTTTCCTTGACTTCGTACAGGGGCATTGAGATGTGGAGAATTGAAAATTTTAGTCCAGTCCCTGTTCCAAAATCTTCATTTGGGAAGTTTTTTTCCGGTGATTGTTATGTGATTTTAAAGGTTGCCTTTTGTGAATCCGCAAAGATTTCTACTTGTACTCACTCGTTAGTTGTGGTACCATTCATTAAGCATTGTTATGTGCGAAAAAAGGAATTGTTGGAAATTAAGATAAGGGTAACTTCTGATGGGGTTATATCCAGTACTTTGATCTTCAGCACCATCTTGTTCGATTTGTCACATTACATTGTCAACTTTCCTTTTTTTCACTGCACTTCCATTTATTTTATTTCTCAAACTATTCATGTTCATCCTCATGAGTAAGATTTTAGAGTTTTTTCAGCCTTACTGTTATTCAACTTTCTGCAGACTAGTGCCCTGAGAACTGGTGCTCTGCAGCATGATATTCATTATTGGCTAGGTAAAGATACTAGCCAGGCAAGTCTGCAACATCTCTCTTTCACCATTCCTATCACTGTATGGATTTTTCCTGGTTTTAAAGCCTTTCTTTTATAGGATGAATATGGAACCGCGGCAATCAAAGCTGTTGAGCTAGATGCTGCCCTGGGTGGACGTGCTGTTCAATACCGTGAAGTACAAGGTCATGAAACTGAAAAGTTCCTTTCTTATTTTAAGCCATGCATAATTCCACAAGAAGGAGGAATTGCCTCTGGCTTTAAGCATGTTGAGGTTGCAGAACACCAAACTCGTCTGTATGTATGTCGAGGAAAGCATGTTGTACTTGTGAAAGAGGTGAGGTTGTTCTTGAGGCAGACAATGATGAATCTTATGTTGAAAATATGACTGTCATACCTTCCTCGTGGTGGCACAGGTTCCTTTTGTGAGGACGTCTCTTAGCCATGATGACATTTTTATTCTCGACACTCAATCTAAAATATTCCAGTTCAATGGCTCCAACTCATCTATACAAGAGAGAGCTAAAGCTCTGGAAGTTGTCCAGTATATTAAGGACACCTATCATAATGGAAAATGTGAAATTGCAACTGTTGGTAAACATAATTCCTATTTTCACCTAGACTTTTTGCAGCGGAAATTTATAGGATCATCATGTTTGGCGTTTTCTTCAACTGCAGAAGACGGAAGATTAATGGCTGATGCTGATACGGGAGAATTTTGGGGCTTCTTTGGCGGCTTTGCCCCGCTTCCTAGAAAAACTGCTACCAAGGAACCTGAAAGCACCAATGCTTCCTCTTATAAGCTTTTTCGGTATTCATCATCTTTTTTTTTAAATATATGACGATGCTTCTTAGTTGGTGGATTCTCTTTGCCTTCATATTGAGCATTTTGCATTGGTTATGTTGTGAATCTGAAAGAAGTATATTTTCAGCTAGGAAGTACAGAAGTTTGTGCATACCTACTAACTTTTTTATTCCTAAAGGGCTTTTGGTCATGCATGGGCTCTCTTTTCAGAACTGGTTAGGATAATTATACCCATTAGTGTACCATAATTTGTAATTCATATTTTGCAATTGTAATGCTGTTAGTGTTGAGAAGGGAGAGGCTATCACCGTTGATTCTGACCCTTTGACAAGGGAGCTAATAGACACATACAGATGCTATATTCTTGATTGTGGGACTGAGGTCTTTGTTTGGATGGGGAGAAGTACTTCACTTGATCAAAGAAAAGCAGCAATCGGCGCTGCAGATGTCAGTCTTATTCTTTGTGTCAGGAACTCTTTTAATGAACTGCATACGTTTATACTTTTGCTGAACTGTTTGCTTCAGGACTTGCTTCATAAGCTCAACAGAAAAAAGTCTCACATAACACATATTATAGAAGGGTTTGAAGCTGTGGAATTCCGCTCCAAGTTTGATAATTGGCCTCAGTCAATAACTGTGTCTCTATGTGAGGATGGTAGAGGAAAGGTCGCAGGTTAGTCACACACATGCATCCTGTAGATTTCGTACTTCATACTTCTCTTTATTTTGAACACTGAACTTGTAGTTTGATCATTTCTAAGAAAGACAACTATCTATATTACTGCCTCTAGCTCTTCTTAAGCGCCAAGGGATCAATGTCAAGGGTATCCTCAAAACAGAAACTCTGGAGGAGACTCCAGTGCATATTGACTGCACAGGAAACTTGCAGGTGAGATACGTGCTGCTATTTCATTGTTTAATGCTCTCCTTTGTCTGGACCCTTCCTATGCTAAATATTATCAAGGTTACTGAAAAATAATGTTGCACTGCTTTTCCTGTTCCCTCGAACAAGATGAAGAGTCATCACATACTTTTTATGACAGGTATGGCAGGTAGATGGTCAAAATAAAACGCTACTTACGGGCTCCCATCAGTTCAAATTCTATACTGGAGATTCCTATATATTCCAATACTCTTATCCTGGAGAAGCAAGGGATGAAAATCTTGTAGGAACTTGGTTCGGAAAGCAAAGTACTGAGGTCAACATTCATTTTACCTTTTCTAGTTTTTTGTAATCTTGGAAATGATAATTACATCAAACTAGGTCATGCATAGGAGCTTCATATTCACTGTAACATGAGGAAACTTAGCCCTTTCTGCTGCAAAGATAACATATTGTGATTCCCTCATAGTTTTGCAATCGCAAGGCCGTGAATTTTCTAATATTGCTCCATAGGAAGACAAAGCATCAGCTATTTCTCAGGCAAGCAAGATGGTGGAGTCTCTGAAATTCACTGCCACTCAGGTACTGCCTTCTTATATTCATTGTCCATGCTCCTTCTCGATGTTGGTGCTGATAATGAATCACTGGTTATAATCAGGTTCGTCTTTATGAGGAAAATGAGCCAATCCAGTTCTTCGCCATTTTCCAGAGTGTCATTATGCTTAAGGTCGGTGAATTGCTGATGTTGTGCACGTGTGACAATTCCATTCCATCTGTTTTAATTTCATGACCACTTAACTCCTGAGTCTCATGCAAAGGGTGGCCTTAGCAAGAACTACAAAAACTACATAGCTCAGAAGGCACTTCCAGATGATACCTATGTGGATGATGCACTTGCATTGTTTCGAGTTCAAGGAAGTGGACCAGAGAATATGCAAGCAATTCAAGTTGAACCTGTATGCTACTGTTATATCTGTTTTGTTTTGTTTCTCCCCCCTACACCTAAAAACCTTTCGAGCTGTTGTAGTCTCTTGAACCCTTGAATTTTTTCACGAAGCTTCTGTCCACATGCTGTTTGTGCATCTTAATGATTACTTTTTCTCTCATTTCAGGTGGCTTCATCCTTGAATTCCTCATACGTATACATACTACAACATGCACAATCTGTCTTCATCTGGTCAGGAAGCCTCACTACCAGTGAATCCCAAGAACTTGCTGAAAGGCTACTGGATCATATAAAGGTCTTATGGTCCTTCTTACTGTTAGACAAGCACCCCCTTTTTCTCGAATTTCATATGTTGCAAGATGTTTTCATAAGCTTCATTGCTGCTTCCATTGTAGATACTGTTTTAACTAAATGCCTACTTAGCCTGCATGGAGATTCATTCGCTTGTCACTTGCTTTATGTTGCAGCCAAATGTGCAGCCAAAACTGCAGAAAGAAGGTGCTGAATCTGAACAGTTTTGGGAACTGCTAGGCGGAAAATCTGAGTACCCAACCCGAAAAATTGCAAGAGTGGCTGAAAATGATCCTCGTCTTTTTTCCTGCTCTGTGGTTAAGGGTATTAAGTTTCCTATAGCTCTGTGGTTCTGTCGCTATGGTTTTGTTTAACTGTTTTCTTTTTTTGTTCCATCCATGTGCTGCAATACTTGCTGCTGAACTTCAGGAGATCTGAAGGTGAGAACCTCGATAAAACTCTTTTTTAGCATTTGCCATGTATTCTCATTGCTGATCAATGCCTCAGGTGACTGAAGTACACAACTTTACCCAGGATGATCTGATGACAGAAGATATATGCATTGTTAACTGCCACTCAGACGTTTATTTATGGGTTGGGAAACAGGTTGAAATGAAGAGTAAGATAAATGCTCTGAGTATTGGAGAGGTGAGCGTTTAGTTGATTCACATTGATTTCTGTTCCCAAGAACTAGTCTCTGTAAAGAAGGTATTTGCTGCCACTTGCTTTTCGCTGAAGCTCTGAAAATTTTATTTCCTTCAAAGAAATTCCTGGAGCGTGATTTTCTTCATGAGAAACTGTCACTCCAAACTCCAGTATATGTGGTTACGGAAGGAAGTGAACCTTCATTCTTTACCCGTTTCTTCTTCTCCTGGGACAGCACAAAAGCTGCTGTAAGTGCTGCTATGATGTGTCCTAGAATGTCCTTGAAGTTAAAAATGTGATCATACTCACAGTCTTCATTGCCTTTCAGATGCATGGAAACTCCTTTCAGAGAAAGTTAACTATTGTAAAGAACGGGGTGACTCCGGTGTTGGAGGTGAGTTTTCTTTGCTTCCAGCACCCTCTTTGGTGTCCTTTCTTTTAAGGTTCACAATTCTGTTGCAGACCCCTAAAAGAAGATCACCTGCATCATATAGTGGAAGAGCTGCCTCTGCAGTAGACAAATCCCAGCGTTCACGGAGCATGTCTTTTAGCCCAGACAGAGTCCGTGTAAGAGGCAGATCTCCTGCATTCAATGCGCTGGCAGCCAACTTTGAGAATATGAATTCAAGGAATTCGTCTACTCCTCCTGTGGCTAGAAAGGTTTACCCCAAGTCCGTGACACCAGACTCCGGAAGTCTAGCACAAAAATCGGCATCTATCGCTGCCATCAGTTCGGCATTCGAACGGCCAGCACCTGCACGAACTTTCCTTATTCCACGCTCTCTCAAGGGTATGCTTCCATGCATTTTCCATTGTGCTGTCTGTGGAAGTTTTTGTAGCATAAATGAAGATACGCAGCTGCCGAGTTCTTTCTGTTTCGACAGTTAGCAGCCCGGAGATCAACACGCCAAAGCCTGGAGTAATATCAAGTCCAGGCTCGGGTGAAGAACTAAAGCCCACTACAGCGATAGTTGGAGAAGATCTGAAGGAGAATGATGTCGAGGATGATGCAGGACTTACTTTATACCCATATGACCGTCTCAGGATAACATCACCCAACCCTGCCCCGGATATCGATTTCACAAAGCGAGAGGTTGGTATTGAGTAACACTAGTGCTCTCAGGGACTGCATTCTCTAACTCTGAGCCATGTTCTTCTGCAGACATACCTCTCCTCAGAGGAATTCAAGCAGAAGTTCGGGATGTCAAAGGCTGTTTTCTCCAAGTTTCCCAAATGGAGACAGAACAAGCTAAAAATGTCTCTGCAGTTGTTCTGATTCAAGCAAGGGTCCAAATCTGTTCCCTTGTCCTATAAAGGTCCGCAATGCAGAAGTTGGTATCCCATCCTTGTTCATATCCACCCAATGCAATCTTCAGTATACGGCCTGAAAAAAAAAACAACAGAAGAGATTTCTCAAGGTTGTGGGATAAGAGCATGAGATGCTCTCATTATGGTGACAATCAGCAGAAGTAAAAAAAGAAACACTTCACCTACATATAGAGATGCTGATGCAATTTCTTGTTGGGTTGCCATTTTTGCAGAAACATGCAAATGCAGGTATGATGCAGAGTGCTTTCTGTTCATCTCTTGTATTATCTTTGGAGTTGCATACTGTACAGAGCTGTACCAGGTTCATCATTTTATCAATTTTTTGTGGCATTGAATACAGATCATATCTATATTTGAGAACATAATCAATATCTAATTTTCCAAGCAAGTTTTTTTTGCATAATATCAGACAGTATTCAATATCCAATCCTTAAAACATTTCCGAATTGGGTTTTCAGACACAAAATCTATCTAAAACAAAAGATTCAAACTTATTTTGTATTTCGCAGACAAAAAATTAATATCGAAGATAATCAGTTTTTTTCATACATATATAACGTACCATGTGGAGATTTGTAAATCAACGAGTTGCGAAATCCGATAGAGAATCATATCCATCTTGATCAGTTGCTAATAGAATAATCAGCGGACGTACGGAAACACGGAAGCGGGAGATCTGGAAGCCAGTAGGCACCACCGCGTTTGAATCTGGAGCGCGGCGGCGTTGATTTTGAAATTCCCGTCCCCATCATGACATCAATGTAAATCATCTCCGGGCAATCAATGCTACTCAGCAACTGCCACATTAACAAAGAATCGCAAGTCAAAATACGCAGGCTACCCTCCGCCAAACCTAACCTCCCACTCCCAAATTCCCCCCTTTTTTTATGGCCAAAGTCGTCAGTCACTCGGCAGCAGCCCCCGTTTTGGATTCCCTCCTCCACAAGCCACCGGATATACTAATAATTGACTACACCCCAATTGCAAATTATTAAATTGGGGTTTCAACAACCCCATGGCTCCAAAACTCGTATCCTAATGACGGGGGTAGATCCCCCAAGTAGGCTTGTTAAAAAGAATGAACAAATCGCGTTTGAGTTGTGTTTCCATTTAATTAATATTGTTTATTTTTATTTGAATAATATAAACGAATGAAATTCATGATTGTTTAGAATTATAATATTAGAGATTTTAACGTCGCAATATTTTGAGTTGATTGAAAATAAGTGTTATGAAATATATAATATTTTAATATATATTTCAATTATTTCTATAATATTAGTAGTTTCAAAACTACTTTTAATATTAGTAATCGAGTTATAAATAATTTTTTATCGTATTTATTGAATAATAAATTCATACATCCATCTATAGTATATGTAGCTGTCTAGTTTAAAAATAATTCTATTTTTAGTGAATCAAGTATTACTTCAACAAGAATATAAAAGTTGTAATAATATTACAACAAATGTTGGATAAGCTAAGTATCACATGTATATATATTATATAAGTTTGTTTTTGTTGTATTAATAAATAGACACTTAAAAAATATTTATTTGATTAACATAGACAAACAAATATAAATAAATTTCTCATTCAATAAAATTAAATTAAATATTTATCCATTCAATAATTTAAACAATCATATAAGATAGTTATTATTTAAATTTTATAATTAGACTTAGATTTTTTTAATTTTTTATTGTACAAAAATAGAAAACTATTTATTGATAAAAAAAAATTAATGAATATAAAAAAAGAAAATTAATTCTAATAATTTGTATTAAAGAGAACTACAAGAAAATCAATATCAACTCACTTAAATTTATAGCTTACTTTATATTGATTTATCTCATATGAGAATATTCTCGGTTTTTATTTTTTTTCAAGTTATCATATCTCGTCTTTTCTTTTATTTTATTGTTTTCATTATTTGATATTCTTTAAAATTCAGAAGAAAAATCACCCACATGCATCATGAAATGGAGCACAACCAAACAATAATATCTATCTTACCAAAGTGAGGGAAGGATACATGCAGCTGCACATCATGCAGATGCAGGACGCAGAACTATCGCATTCCGATTTTCAGACTGGTTCCCATTGGAACTCGACCGTAAATTCGAACAAGTTGAATCCCGAGATGTCGAATTTCTAGACACATTTGTCTGAAAACATCTGAAAGATCCATCTCAGACATGGAAGTTCCATGAGTGAAACTGCGTTGGAGAAGAAGCATCTGTCTGCAAGCAGCACATGGGCAAAAAAAGCAGCATTTAATCGGCATTTGACTGGAGAATTGATGCCATGGGAGAAGCAAATAATCTTCCATCTACCGGCATTTAAGGCGTAGTATAACAGTAATTAATCCTCCCTTGAAACCAGACAGTTATCTGATAATGAAAAGAGAGAAAAATAAGGTGTTACTACCAAAAAAACTGTCCTCCCTCGTGGCTGCACAGAGTCAATGGGGAGCTTGGCTTTCATCTCTGATACGGCAGTTTCACCTCCTGTTTCCTTCGAGGAGTCATAACCCTAACGCCTGTAGTAATTATTGTACTCTAATCTTACTTTAATCATCTCATTAATACACTGCTTATAATACTCTTACTAATACAATAATCAAACCCCCATTTCCCTCTGAGCCAGTCTGCTGCTCTTTGTTTCTCCTCCTTTGTTCTTAGCCATGCCTTGCTCTGACTCTGATGATGATCTGGTCTGCGACACCGACCTCCGGCTCCGGCCGTACACCACCACGGATTCCCTCGATCGCTCCGAGTTGAAAAACGGGCGCAAGCAAGACAGGTGTGAGGAGGATGAGAATCTGTCGGGAGGAAGAAGCTGAAGCTTAGCAGCGAGCAAACCATGCTGCTGGAAGAAAGCTTCAAACAGCATTCTACTCTAACCATGGTGGCTCTCCTGCATTCCCGTCTTCCCTTCTTGTTGGTTAACTAACCATTTCCCCGCCTGCAGGTTCAGAAGAAGGCGTTAGCTGAGAAACTGAATCTGAAGCAGAGGCAGGTGGAAGTGTGGTTTCAGAACAGGAGAGCCAGGTTCGTTCCGGGAATATGCATAAAGATGAAAGTATAGTGTACGTATTGACGTGTGAAATGGGGCTTCATGATCTGAATAGGACGAAGCTCAAGCAGACGGAGATGGAGTGCAAGGCACTGAGGAAGAGCTGCGAGAGGCTCATGGAGGAGAATCGGCGGCTGAGCAGAGAATTACTGGAGCTGAGATCGGGGCTCAGGCCGGAGGCCCCGCCGTATGTGTATCATTTTCACAAGGTGGCCGGAAAGCTCACCCCGCCCCCTTCTCGCGACAACATCAGCATCAGCTTCGACCAGGGCGGAGTCAGCGGATCCATGGAGGCGCTCCATACCTCACAGCTGATAACCCATCGCCGCCGAATGGCCGGCGAATAGAATCCCTGAGTTGCGACGGCCTGATTAGGGAAGCTCAATATTTTATTTACATACACATACGCATAATATATATGTAATTTCAATATATAAAAAAATACTAAAAAATCTGTCAAAATTCCATCTTCAAACGCTTGTAATAACAAGTCTCATTTTCTGCTCGATTCTTTATTTTACAAGTCATCCCGTATTTTTTTCTGGAAAATAATATGATTTTCGATTTCCAGCATTTGATATCGATTGAAATAGAGTGAAAATTGGTTCGATCATCTTTTCTGTATTTTTTGAATCCACAGATCCATTTTTTTTACATTAAGATTTAGATAAAATAATGTACTCAGTTACGAAAAATAAATTGTTATTTAGGAAAGAAGTGGATTAATTTGATTAAAGAATATCAAAATACCGAACTTTAATACAATATCTTGGGATTGATATAATTTCATATTAATATATGATTTATTTGACATTTTAATGTGTTTTCGATAATCAATAATTCAATATTGGAATTCATATGGATAAAATGATGGGGCACCCAAAAAACCCTAATGAATATAATTAAAAATACAAATAATTATTAGGGTTTTGGGGGTACAGAAAAGAGGCAAGGCGACAGTGACGTTTCCTTTTTTTAAGGTTTTATTTGTGTATACTATAAGTGGTAATACCATATGATATGATATTCTCGACAAAGCGGAATTTTTTATGAGATTTTTTGTCGTCTTTTTTATATACTATTCATTTTTTCACAGTTTTGTTGGCAAGAAGAGAGCGGTTTTGGTGTCTGGAATTTTGGGCACGGCGCTCCTATTCCCAGATCGGTGGTTACATCCATTCATTTTTAGCCCTCAATTTCGCATGCCCGAAGGCTGGATCCTCGAAGATGTTTGATCAGTAATTTCTACGCCGGTTGTCTAGATTCTGGTATTGGTTTTTCGCAGGCTTTGGGGTGTTAATAGACGGATTTGATGGAGTGGGACAGCGATTCTGAGCTTGATTTGAGCGGCATCGAGGTGGAGGAGGGCGAGGAGGAGGGGGAGAAATTGAAGGTTTAGGATTTTTGTTGAGAAAAAAGGGGGGAAGGCAACTGCCGTTCCCTGTCGTGCTTGGCCGTAACTGGTTAGTTCACATGTGCGCCTTGTACATTTTGCTTGTTGATGGAGCTTGATTTTCGATGTGGGAAGTTCACTCTTTCCATGTTAAATTTTGATCAGAAAGAATTGAAATTTAAACTTGGGCCTTATCAAGTGCAATTTCTAAGATTTGCTCAAATTATTTGCTCCATCAATTTGCATAAGCTGTTCTGCTTGCGTAAATGATCTCTCTTTTTCTTCAGCCGCTTCTTGAGGATCCCACTGTTGTTGCTGATATCATAAAATGCCTGGAAGAAGGCATTGTGCTCCATGGAGAGCTCCTAAATTTCAGAAAGGATGGATCTCCAATGATGAATAAGTTGCATTTGATGCCAATATATGATGATGATGATGATGATGAAGTAACACACATACTTGGCATTTGGCATTCAAGCTTTTACTGATGTAAATCTGGATCTGGGACCTGTTGCAGGGTCCTCAGCAAAAGAATATGTAAGAACAGGTTATAGAACCAGGTTTAAAGTCTATTCCAATCGAGACGACGTGGGTGGCATCCCGAACATTTGTCTTGGGGTAAATCATGGAATAATGGAATTAAGTGATGAGGTTCTTGCTCAAGGTTCTTTCCAGAATGTCTCCGAGGGATATTGCATCTGTTGGTTCTTTGTGCAGATGGCTTTTATGAACTAACAAGGAATGAAGTTCTCTGGAAGCTGGTCTGCGAGAATGCATGGGGCGCTGAAACAACTCAGGTTCTGGAATCGATACCTTGTGCTAAACAGTTGGAATGGGGTAGATTGGCTTGGGAACTCACAACACTTGAAGCAGCTGCTTGGTGAAAAGCAACACTTGGGGAACTGTCGAACTTCTCGTTGCAACTTAAGTGCATGTGCGGTTGGGAATCATGTGGTACTGTGTGGTGGAGAAGGTGTGGATCTTTCCATGGAGAAACCTGATACGGGAATCTGCACACCCACCGGAGATCAATGCTGTAAATGCTACGCTTGCATTTACAGTGTCTATCAAGAACCCTGGTGCATTTACAGTGTCTATCAAGAATCTCAGTGAGCACTAGCACAAAGAACTATACATGGCTTCCAAGCACCAGAACCCAACAACTTCCTCAGGGAAAAGAACAGCCACAGAGAAACTCTAGGAAATTACGGAACAGGCAAAGAGGCGAGCTGAGATCGCCAGGTGCTTCACTTGCATTCTCCAGCTTCACCTATAATAGTTAATGATTAGTCAGTCAAGCATTTGCCTATTTTATTTTGTTGCAGACTTCGTGAGATTCATATGCTCAAGGGCCACGTCGGTCGTCAAGCTTAAGGGACTTGAACTATCCAACAGAGCAAGGGGAAACACAAAGAAGTGGTGCTAGAAGAAGGGGAAAAACCTAAGTCTAGAGAAAAGTGAGGAAAGAGAAGAGGGCTCTCTCAACCTTCTTTCGTCTGTTATGACAGTGCCAGACATGTATCATAGAAGTGATTCCAATCACTTTTAGGAACTGAGAAAATTATCATATTTGATATAAATACGTAAATTCATTAATATCTCATTATTTTTTAATTTGCATACCTTGACATGCTTGAAGAAGAGATGGAGATGAAGGACATTGGAGAAACGTGAGCCTATTAGTCGGGATTTACGAGATCAACATGGAGTTCACAACACATCTAAACACAATTAAACCGTTCTACGCAACATATCTGGTTCATAAGCCATAAGCATTCGCGGGTTATCTCGTGGCAAGATGAGACAACTTACATCACAGTGCTTTGGGAGCTAGCACTAGCGGCCTTCTAGAGAAAACAATAAGTGAACACTAAGCTGGCGGTTGCTGTAATACCTCAAACTGCAGCTATGATTCATTCCCTGTCCACAATCAGATGGCCACTCAGCCTCCTGCAAAATATCATTTTTGGTTTCTCTTTTAGCTTCAGTGATTTGTCAACAGTCATCAAAATACTGATAAAAGAGAACCGGCCATGCCTTGGCTTCTCGGATTTTGCAAGGTGTTTAGACAAAGCAGAAGCCTGTGTTATTAAAAGCTCCGATTTAGCATGGAGTATTCGATGGCAGAAAAATTAAGGAACACTTGAGAACATAAAACCTGTTCTTCGATTATGCTTCTTGCTTCGGCAAGTTGAGCTTCAAGATCAAGTTCTCTCTCTGATGCATCAGAGGTTATTTCTGGACCTTTTTGTACATCTTGCAACTGAACCATGCGTTCCTTCATAATCATGTTGTCCACACTCAATATTCATATGCTATGAAAACCCACATCAGAATCATAACTGGAATATTACCTTTATAGAGGCCATCTTGTTGCGTAGGCTTTCCTCAATTTGATCTCGAGCTATATGGAGAGGCAGATCAAACATATCCTGCAGATGTTTAAAAAAGATTACCAGTTTGAAGCTGCTCAAAATCCAAAAGAACATTCAATCGCAACGTACCGTCCTACCACCTAATGGAGACTGGGATACATCCGAGTCTGGCCTCTCATTAACAGGGCAGGACTGCTTCCCATTTGGTGCATTCAAAAACTCACGCATGTCAACCTGGAGCGAAGTTTCATTCACAGGATCAAAGCTTTCGTTATATCGCACTCCTCCCTAACGCTATTAATAAAAGATCATTCCCTTGAAACGCAAGAAAAGTGACGGAAATTTTGAATTTTTGCCATTCATTCTGGAGCTATTGTAAAATGCTAGAGACAAGCTCCATTAACTGAAAGTGCATACAAACCTATAATGAAAGATTAACAAATCACACTAAAAATAGGCGTTATTCTAAAAGATTTAGTACAGCTTCCATTATCCCAATAACGTATATTTAATGCTCTTGCACTAGAATTTAAAGATGGGACAGCTTCCATTATCCCCACACATGATAACAGCTTTCTATTTACCTGCATCGAGCGTAACAATGCCCTCAGATCCGCATTCTCTGTGACAAGTTCTTGATTTTTAATCTCAAGAGCATCTACCTACATGTATTCCAGGAAAGGATCACGTGCAAAAATCAAACATTTCTTTTTGAAAATAAGGAAAGAGAGAGGGACAGATACAATTTTTTTGTAGAAGTCATTGTCTGCCTTCTTCCCATTCCAGGTTCCTCGCTGCCGGCCACCTTCTTTCTATTGCAATCATAAACAAGTTAAGCTATGAGGAAAACAAAAATGAAATGTAAATGATGATAAAATGAAATGTTCACCTGTAGTAAATTCATGATTTCCATGCCAGATCTAGACTCTTTCTTCTTCTCCGCTAGTACCTGATTAAGACGCTCCTGCAACAAAACCGAATTTAAATAGTTGATTTTGTTTAAATGTCTTAGCATGCATGCCATTAAAAAACTATACCTCTAAGAAGATACGAAAAACATACGGTACCTGAAGTTTCATATACTCCTTTTCCTTCTTCTTCATCTCATGTATTTGCTGTGTTCTCACTTGCTGTCCATCATGAATGCATTGTGACTACATTCAACAATAAAATTGAACCCAGATAGAAAGAAGCAGAAGGTATCGTATAAACCTGATTACCCAAAACCATCTTCTGAAATTCGTCTCTCTCCTGCTGAAGCTTTTCAATTTGAGCTTTGAAGGCTGCAGTAGCCTTAGCTTCCTGTGTAGGATTTCAAGGACCAGTGGACTAAGTAGATCAGATTTCCATTCTTGCAAAAATTTCCATCACGAAAGCAAAATAGTATGGAATCGTTTCATTCTACTTCTGTCACAGAAGCTGCGGTAGAATTGAATGAAGCAACCTCTGGGGTGTCTCAAAACATTCTATCTCGCTTCTGTGCCACGAATAGAACCAAACCAAACCACAAAATCCTGACCGTTCTGGTCATTGTAGCGATGTCCCTATCTTTGCTAGCTACTTGTCCTTCCAGCCTCTCAACTTTGGATTCCAATCTTGAAATGTCGGATAGCAATCTTCGAAGATCTCAAAAAATATCAGTATGAGTTCTTCTATAAGGTGAGGGGAAACCACAGAACCCCTCAAAATATCAAAACAAAAAACATTGCACGTTATATCAATAGTTAAATACCGCTGTCGCTGCTCATTTGCATTCTCCCTAAATTCAATGTCCCTCTGTCTCTGCTGCAACAATGTGTATAAGCAGTTGCAAGTCCTCGCGATGGAGACCTAAATCACCAAAAGTAAACATTTTGAGCAATTACTCACGCGAAATACGGTCTGAGGCCTAGAAAAGGTATTTAAAAACTTACTGGATCATTTGAGAACAGATCAAGTGAAGCGGGGAAGCCAGAATTGACAAGTGTTTGATTCAAATACTTCACGCAATGTTCTAGGTTGTTGATATCCGCAAACCCACTTCCTTCACTGAAAATACCCACAACTTCTTTATCAGGCATCACACACAAAAATCAACGTAAACCCCACTGCGATCCTTACCTAACACCGAGAGCAGCAGCATTACTTCCCGACATCTGAAAAAAACCAAAATCAGAGACAATGCAGCAGACACTGAAGACACGAAACGGGAAAAACCGAACGCGTAGTACAATGGGCCACTACCGGTGATTATACCCAGAGATCGGAATCGATCTTAGTCAGCGGCAACTCCTCCAATGCGCGACTGCAATTTGAAAATTGAATTTCGACGAGAAAGAAGCAGCCGCCAAGCTTCTTCTATACGCAAAGATTCCTGGAAAAAGGGAAAACCGGGCATCTCGACGTGGCCAAATACATTTCTTAAAATAGATCCCATTAATAACACACTTTTTGGAAATTAAATATCGAACAAATTATATTCTTTTTTTTGAACAATTATTTTTTATTTTATTGAATATGGGCCTCCATAGACCAGCGACCCATCAATGAGGAATATGGGCGACCCGGACATCTGGCCCGGGTTTTACTGGGCCTTGTCATGAAGCCGTGGTAGCTCTATTTTTTAAATATATTTAAAAATTAAAAGTTATTTGAAAATAATAGATTACCAGAAATTGGTTTTTAAAAAAATGAACGGTGAAAAAAAATGAGGGAGAAAAAAAACCATGAGGGATAACTTGTGGTTGTGGGAGTGACACGTGTCAGGATAGAAATTACCAGCAAAAAGATTTGCTTTCCCACGGGATGACTTGGGTAGATACGCTCCTCCACTACACATCCAGCGGACGCCACTACTTCCGCCTTGTCATCAACCGTGAAAAAGGAAATGGAGATCTCAGACGGCGGCGATTTGGCGGCCGCCGGCGGGGAGTCCACGGCCAAGCCCTGTGATTACTGCAGCTCTGCGGACGCCGTCGTCTACTGCTGCAAGCACTCCGCTTTCATGTGCTTGTCGTGCGACGTGAGGATCCATTTCGCCGACACGGGTGCCCGACACGGACGCGTATGGATATGCGAGGTCTGTGAACAGGAGCCGGCTGCAGTCACCTGCAAGGCGGACGCCGCCGCGCTGTGCGTCGCGTGTGACCGCGATATACACTCTGCAAATCATGTTGCTCGCAAGCATGAGCGGTACCCGATGGTGCAGTTCTTTGGCTCCGCCGAAGCGGAGGCGGCGAAACTGGAGGCTTCCACTGCCCTGTTCGCCGACGATGACCAGAGCGCTTTCAATATGGATATACTTGAAACGAAACTCGATTCGTGGCCTCCGGCCGACGACACGCCGGAGCCGGCCACCGGCGACCTCGATCTGAAACTGATCGATTTTCTGTTTTCTGAAGCCGATCGGAGCACCGACTTTCATAACTTCCAATTGCCGTACGATTCCATAGACAGCGTTATTCCCATTGAATCAACAACGCTGTTAGAGGAGGAGGAGGAGGAGGAGGAGGCGGCAGCGTCGTCTCACATCCACGCACCGGAAGTCAGTTTCCATATCGATTTCTCCAAAACCAACTACAGTTGCCATTCTCAGAGCGCCTGCAGTAGTTTCACATCCACAACTCTCAGCCAGAGCGTAATGCGCCACTCATTCCTCTCCTCCACCTTCATCTCCCCCATTTCCTCAAAACAATCCCAAATCCCTAGATCCCAAAATTTCTGACACATTCTCACTCAATTTCAGGTCTCTTCGTCGTCTGCCGGCGTGATAACGGATGGCAGCTCGTCCGAAGTTTCTCACCCGTTTCCAGCTACCGGAAACATATCAAGCGTCAACGCACAGGGAAAACAACCCCACATTGTCCCCAACGACAGAGTAGCTAGGGTTTTGAGATACCAGGAGAAGCGAAGAAACCGGAATTTCAAGAAAACCGTTCGCTACGCCTCCCGCAAGGCCTACGCGGAAACTCGCCCGAGAGTCAAAGGCAGGTTCATGAAACGGGGAGGCGACGCCGAGCACCATCCCGCCGCCGCAAAACAGTAATCAAGATGGTACTCCGACGACGCCCTAATTAATCAAGATTATAATCCCGGTGCTGGACATCGCCATATCAATAAACATCTCTTTTTTATTACTACGAATATCAAAACCAGAAAAGAAAAGTAAATAGATAATTAGATAATTAGATAATTAATCATTAATGATAGTGATTAGTGGTAAAACATGACGTTTAGAGCTTTCGTCGTACTTATCAAGCAGCACTAATTAGCATCTAATCATGGGATTAGCGTTAGCTAAAAGAGGTTCTATCTCCGCAGCTACTTTCTCTGCAAGTGATTATTTGGGCAGTGCCAAATTAAATTTAATATTATTTACAATAATAATGCAATTTCTTTAATCTATAGTGGTTGGCTTCCACATGGGCGGACAGTGGTGTTCTAAAGCCGCCACCCCCACGACCCCCTACTTATTTTTAATATAAATAAAAATAAAAATAGAAGATAAAAAATTATCCCGCAATTTCCTATTCAATTTAGGAATATGAGTATGCAAGCAAATTTTGATTCTCATAAAGCTCAATGTCGAAAAATATTCAAAATTTAAGAAAATCCTCGTATTACATATTCTTTGTTTATTTATTTTCCATACTTACATATTTTGAGAATCTCATTTTTTAATTCATATTAATCAATGTAAGCATACTCACAACATTTGTATTACCAAATATTGTGACTCGTAATTTTTTGTATGATACTATTCGTTTAAAATATTCAATTCGAATGAATTTATATTTTTTCTTTCATAATAAAAAAAAATTACATAAAATTAAAAAAAATCTTTATTTAGATATATATATATATTATTATTGATTCATAATCAATTTAATATATCGTCACTATACCTCACCAAACTCTCCTACAACTGCCTTTTCAACATTGAAGAGTCGTTCGAATATTTTATAAACAAATGTGATCGATTAAAAAAAAACTTTCGAATAATATGTTGTAGATCTTATAAATTCAAACAATTCCTAAAAAATCATATCGATGTCGAACGATACAAAGTGTATCATTTATTCGTACAAAACCACTAGATGCGATCATCCCAATACTAATACATTCTATGACAAAAGGGTTCGCTAACTCAATATCAATCAATGCTCAAAATTCGAAAAAAATTCAGATTTCAATCACATTCTGTGACAAGATTTGAAAGTATTTTGTTTCTGTAGAAGTTTGGATGAAGTATAAAATACCATCTTTTAGATTGAAGACCCAGTTTACAAGATCACACCATAAGAGATGAAGATCAAAGCAACGGAAACGATCCTGCGTTTCTTACAAAACAGGAGTATTCTTCTGGTTAGAATGATGCACAAGGACTGGGTGAGATGTTTCCGGGAGTGGTTGGGAAGCACGCGCGGCCGTTGCTGGAGGAGTTCTTTTGTAAGGAAGTGAAGTCTGGGGTTGGACAGTATGCAGAGGGAGGAGACGGGTGCCACAATTTCAGACAAATGTATCAGATAGAAACAAACCATAGATGGAGTCGAGTCGGGCGGGGCGTGAAAGGACTTGACTTTTCGGGGAGGATGATGCTCCAGCTTCCTCATTCCAGTGTCCAACAAACAGCGCTGTGCTGCTGTTAAGAGATTCAATCCCATTCCCTGCACCATTCTTGTTTGATTTCCAACAGATACATCAGAGTGGTTGATGTGCTACTGTTAGGAGATTCAATCCCTGCACCATTCTTGCTTGATATCCAACAGATACACCACAGTATCTGCTCTGCTGTTGGTAAGAGATTCAATCCCTTCACCATCTTTGTTTGACATCCAACAGATACACCAGCGTGTTTGCTGTGCTGCTGTTAAGGGGTTCAATCCCTGTATCATATTTGTTTGATATCCAGGAGATACATCAGAGAAGAAGGAAATCCACACCCATCCGGGTGTGATTAGGGTGCCTGGACAGCCCAACCATGCAAAGGAACAGACACAATGACAAAGATTAAAGTTGTTCATCTGGATCAATCATGAAGTTAGCAGGCAAACTTGGAGTTACCCAGCTGATGAAAGACGACGAAGATTGGAGTTGTGGAAGATTTACCACAACTTGGAATTAGGTCTACCGGCCGCATATCGGCACACCGGGATCTTAATCCATTTTCATTTTCAGTACGGGGTCTCTCCGTCCGGAGTACCCACGGCCAAAATCCTCTTCCATGGAGCACCACCACTGATCCAAGGGCCGGAAGCTCCAGTCCGGCTAATCTGTACGGGGCTCCGGCAAACAGGGCAATTAGGCTTGTTCTTTATCCACCGATCTAAGCAATCGGCGTGGAATAAGTGTTTGCAAGCAGGAATATCCCTACAATGGTCACCTCGTCGGAAGGGATCCAAACAAATCGCGCAATCGGCGGCCTCGGGGCGGTGTCAGGATAGACGACGTCGTGAAGGAGGGGATGGAGATGGAGAAATTGATTCTTGGGCCGGCGGTGGAAGGCGGTGGACATGAAGAGGAAGTGGGTGACCACGATAGCGGCGAAACCGAGGAAGAAGAGGAAGAGGGAGATCACGAGGACCATAACTGCGCATTTGAGGATGAAACACAGAGGCCTGCGTTGACTCCTGCTGCTGTACCGCCGCGGCGAGGAGGGCGTACCGGCGGAAAAAATCGGCATATGGGTACGAGGGATCGGCGATCTTGGGAATCTGGAGACGAAGGATAAGAACCAAAGCACAATGTTTCCGATAGATATCGATGAGCGTACACGATTTCCGATGCCATTTACCCACAGGAGATCAACATTGGAAAAGTCTCGTGGCCTCAACCGACATTGAATTTGAGGCCACAAGAAAAAAAGACTCAAAAACACGACAGTTGACCGACTTCCAATGCTCCACCTGTCTGAAAAACATAAATCAAAATCGAAACCAACCAATTCGAGCCACCACAAGGGATCAGCGTCTGGCTGCAGTTCATATCACTTATAGAATCACCCTGAAGATGATGATGGAATGGAAGGCATCCGAAATGTCCTTTGGCAACTCTGTTTGTTCCATGTGCGTATAGTAACAAAATCAGGCTCTTCATGATTTGGGCAAGTCTCTCCCAGACAAGAATGTCTGAAACAGATGGAATGCTCTGCTAGGCTGAAACAATGGAACTTCATGCCCTGCACCTCTCACCGTAGCAAACGTTACTCCGTCGTACACTTCAGTCCAGCCGGCTACCTGCCCATCTGAATACCATGGATACCAAGGAGTCTTAACTTTGAGAAGAAGGTGGCTTAACGAAAACCGGGTTGCAGTCACGGGAACCACTGAATCCGTGTCTCCACTGCGTTATATTCACCAGTTTAATATCCATAACCACAAGCTTTTCTATCAACTCTACTTTCATGGAAAGTTACCTGTAAATCCAAATCCTAAGCCCCGCTACAATCAACTTCTTGTAGGTTGGAAACATAGAAGTTTCTGTGTCCATCCAGTTTCTAATGAGTTTATCACTGCAACACCAGAGAAAGCAAGAAAAACCTTTAACCAAGGGAAATTCGTATGATGAATATGGTTTGGTTTTGGATTCGAGTTACACCTGCAAGCTGTCCATTTGTAAGGGATACCAGTGGTGTTGGCATGGAGAGCCTTCTGCACTTGTGGGATATTGTAGTATTTCTCAGCATGGTGCTCTGAGCAAGGATCATACCCTCTGTACCTCGGATACAGAAGAGTGTTCTTGAATCTTGAAGTGCTCGTCGCTTTCTTACACGCGGGTGAGTAGATGCTATACTGATCAATGCTCCCGAACTCATGGCTCATAGCATAAGTCAATGCATCATCACAGTTGGACGAGGTATTCGGCGAAGTGAAGTTGCACGCCTTCAGAATCCGTTTGTAGGTCTCGTCTGATATCATCGAGTGGCTCCACCAGTACAACACCGTCCCCATGTTGTCGTAGTAGTTGTCGATCACCGCATTCCCGATCTGCAAACACGCTCTCCATGCTGAACAAAAATGCACAAAAAAAGGGTAATTCCATGGCGTATGCTCTTACCATGAATCCCTTAAGATTGATCCTTGACTCGGAGAACCCTTTGTTGTAATCACATATCCTATCCGCCAACTGGGGAACGTAATGCCCTGCGAATCCAGGCACAAAAATGCAAGGGGAGTTGCACAAACAAACCGATCGGACAACAACCCAGCAATGCGTACCTGCATAACTCTCCCCAGACACGTAAAGCTCTCTCTGCTTATACTGTGGGAACCTTTCCAGCCATCTCACTAGGAAAATCAAGGCATCCTGGGCTGCAATCATCAGACACGGGCTTTAGCAACAACATACATTTGCATTCCAGAATCGATCACAATCGCGTACCGGTTCGCTTATCTCCCGAATCCTGGAGGTTTGAGGTGGTGTTGGTGTAAGAAAACCCAACCCCAGCCGGTGATTCCAAGAACAAAAGATTCGCCGCTGAAAGGGAAACCGTATTAGCACGTTAAAGCGTCATTAGCACCGCGATTAGACGGCAGTTAGTGGCGCTAATCACCCACCCCTGTTCCACGAGTACTCATTCAGATACAGAGATGAACCGCCGGAGTGGATCCTGAACGGCCCTATCTCTTCCGATGCTCCGTACGCAATTGATGAACACCCAGGCCCTGCAATTGCAAATCATTACCGTAAAATACTAAATAAATAAATAATCCCTGTGGTCAAGTGGTCAACGGTAAAAGAAGGTAAAAAAAAATTGACAGCAGTAATCAGGAGCAGAACGACAGTAACTTTAACCCCATCCATCCACCAACTGCTCCGTCGAACGTCATTTATTTCCTTTCGAAGTAGGGTCCACGTTAACCACGGTGGGTGATTGCTGCTAACGTGCGCGTTAGGCGGTTTAAATAATTAATGACGCTTAATTAGCTTCTGATTAGGGATTAGTTTAATAAAACGGCGTCAACGCAATCATTCCCGGTTTTCTGGTATCAATCACCTCACTGTGCTGTGAATGATGGCGGCAACCAAAGAGGAAGAAGAGAGAAGCGGGATGGGCGGGTAGATACCTCCGTTGAGCCAGAGAACGAGGGGCTTGGACTGGGGATCGGAGGAGGCCTCGGTGAGCCAGTAGAACAGCGCTCTGCCCTGATGCTCGTCGGTGGTGATGTACCCAGAGAATTGAGAGAATCCGACGGGGGGTTGGCCGGGGAGCGCCGTGACTCTGTCGAGTAGCTGATCCTCCAGCAGGGCGGCGGAGAGAAGGTGAGGAAGGCACCAGATGACGAAGAGGGTCTTCAGCATTGGGATTGAAAATGGGAACTAGCTAGGAATCGGGACTGGAAGTTGCTTGAAAATGATGGAGCAATGATGGATGTGAGAGTCTAGGCGGCAATGGCATTAACTCACCTCACTTGTCCATCCATCCCTGTCTACGCTTCCCAGCAAACTCAGAGACGAGAAGAGGGGTCAAGATCAGACCGTCGACAGGGAGAAGAAGAAGAGGAAAGAAAGGGATCGGAGCTGCTTCTCAGCACTGAGAAAACTCCCATTTAAAGCTCCGCTACCCCTACTCCACCCAGCCCAAATTCCAACTTCTTCACACGCCGCGAATAGTAAATACAGACGCCTGCAGCAGCACCCTTTCCAGGTAGATCGGACAACGGCCTGGATTCATTGTACTACAAAACTTGTAGGAACGAGTGCTGTGCTGAACAGAGAAATGAGAAATAGACGTAGCTTTCTAAAAGCACAAAGGTAATAAAGATCCACACACACCCTCGAAAGCTAGATGCCGAAACAAGGAGAGTACGAAGGAGCCAAATCACTGGGCCAGCACAACCCCAGTCCAATGGGCCCTGAAGGCCCACGTAAATAAAGAATAGTCCATAGTAATTGGGAAACAGGGATCACGTGTAAATATCTTGGCAATAAAATAATGTTGTAATATTATTATTATATGAGGCTGGGGTGACGTGGACCCATAATGTGGGGCCCTCTGTCAGCACCGTGCGTCGTACTTGTAGCCCGCCCCCTCTCGCCGTCGAGACAAGTACACCTATCCACCATTTCTGTCTGGGGTGCACTTCCACTACTTTTTTGTGTTTTTTAATTCAATTAAATTCAGAAGAAACGACAAATCAGAGGGGAGGGCAACACGACAAGCGCATTTATGACGTCACCCACCAATTAAATGCAAATTAATCAAGGAATATGGGTATTTTTTAAATGAACTTAAAAATAATAACCAGTAATAAGATTGATAGAAAAGAATGAAGAGAAAAAGGTGAAAACTCGCTGCGGTGCGGTGTATTCGAGAAAGCTGCACCTTCATTACACACCCTGCGGAAAATTATCCACCCCACTTTTTTGGTCAAACCCCTCTTGATACCCAAACCTCAACATTGTCCGCAATTAGTGGCTTTTTTTCTTTTTTTTTTTACATAGTTCCCCATTTTGGATACCTTTTTTTTCCTTTTTTATAATATTAATTAATCGTTTGAAAATCTCGATTGTCAAAATCAATAGAAATAAAAAATTTTAGTAGATAGTATTATATATAAAATATTAATAGATATATCAAAATTTCATGTTTATTAAATACAATAAAATTGACGAGGAGGCCATAATGTGGGAATATGACGAGCTCGACCGTTAGGTAGAGTATGGGAGAACTCTACCCTGAAATATGATGATATATCAAATATTGTGTGAGAAAAATTGATTATGAATAATATATATTTTTTTAATTTAATATGTAAAACAGAGTATAACATGACAATTTTCCGTATTAAGTTAAAAAATTGAATTTTGAATTATTATAATTACTTTTTAACTTAAAAAATAGTATCCAAAAATTCAAATTTTGAATTATTACAATTACTTTTTAAAATTTACATACATTTATATATTTCGGTATTATAATATTGAATAAAAAATGTGTACCGAATAGTGAATGCTCACGCATAATCCCAAACAAGTGGGTGGCTTGCATTTTTGGACATACCCATTTCCCCAATAACGGATGTGCGACATGCACTTTATTGCTATATTTTGGAAATTAATTCATTTTTTAATTAGATAAATACGTGGACTTTTTTATTTATTATTTTTGGGGAATAAAATAAGAAACAAAGGGTAAAAAGAAAACGGAAATTCCTGATTGGCCCCTTGGAGGCATTTAGAACCCCCCCTCTGTCTGCCTTGCTAGACGTTGTTTGTTCGTATCTCGAGGTTTTTGCTTCTCGTCCGTAACGGATCGGCGAGGGAGGGCCCTCTCCGAGTGTTTCTTTCCCCTGAATCTGAACGTAGAGGCGCCAGAGAGTACATGCCTCCTTCTTCGTCGTCCTCGTCGGAGGGGAGCGCCACCGTGAGCTGGGAGCTGCAGCGGGCGTCGTCTTCCCGGATAAGGCGGCGGAGGAGGAGGCATCACAACCACCGCATTTGGCCGGAGCCCTTTGTGGAAGCTGTCGCGCTGCAGGTTGCCCTTGACGCCTTCCTCTCCCTCGGCCGCCTCTCCGCCGCCCCGGCCCTCTTCAACCTCTTCCAGGTAACACCCCGTCTCTCAAAACCCTGTCCTGGTTTTCTAGTGTGGCAAGTTCTTGCATATAGAACTGAATTGATTGTCTCCGGGGATGGAGACGATGTGGTAGTGAAGTACTGTGCTGGGGTGATTGTTTTAATCCATCCATCCATGTATCTGCCCATACTTATTTATGGTCTGAAATGCAAAAGGCACGAGACAGTGAATGAGCATCGGCCAGCAGAAGGTGTCTGTTTATTACCCCAACCTATGACTTACACTTGGCTCTCCAACAAAACCCCATCCCTTTCATCCCTCTGTCTCTATTTACTCTTGTCCTGACCACCCCCCCTGACCAATTTCATCAATAAATGTCATTACAGCCGAGTCTAGTTGCCCTTCTGCATCTGTTTCATTCCAGGTATGGAGGAGCCTGAGGACCTCCCTCCCCTCCTCAGGCATCACCCTACAAGAAAACATTGTCTACCCATCTCTGGGAATCCAAACGGAGATTGAATTGAGTTAGATTCTGTAGAAACCTCACCCTGATTGAGATTGAACTTGCTCATTCATTCTTCTCTGGATCTGAGCAAATGCTTTTGTTAACGCCAGGGCAAGGGCTTTGAGGCCACCGCGCCTGAAAATGGGTGATTAAAGGCGTGGTTTTGATATGACATTAGGGTTCTTTCCCAATGTAGGGAACCGTAAAGGCTGTTTAAGGGTTTGTCGTTTCTGCCTACTTTTTTGATACGGGGTTTGACTGTGATTATTGACTGTGAGGGTTTTGGAGAGGTTGAGATTGACGGGGTTTTGTTGCAGGTTTGTTCGACGTGGAGGGCGATATCACGGTCGGAGTTACTGTGGCGGAATCTGAGTCGTCGGATATGGAGCGTCGGATCACGTGAGCGGCGCACGTGGCTGGAGGAGTACGTGTACCGTCATCGCACCGCCACCAATTTCCGGCGGGGCGGATACGTTTACACCACGCTTCATTTTGTTCCGACCAACGTGGAGAACAATGATGACGACAACAACGATGGGCCCTCCTGCCGCCGTTTGGCTCTTTCCGAGAGACACCTCGCCGCAGGATTTTCCGACGGCGCTGTGCACCTTTTCCATCTTCCGACCAGAATGTACCTCAACACCTTCTACCCCCAGCACCGCGATCGGGTTGGCCGGTTTTCAAGCGCTGTTTCCGGTATCGTTATGTTCGACAATCATCTCGTTTTCGCCACCCTGGATGGCGACGTCTATGTCGCCGTTTTCAACGGCGGCGCCCAGTTGAGACGCGCTCATTTGGGCGATGTGGTTAATCACGGCGCCTTGGTTGATTTTTCCGGCAGCGATCGGTGGTGGGTTGGCTTGTTCGCAGGTATCTTTCGTTTTATTTTAGAATTTAAACCTTTAAAAAAGGAAATAATAAAAAGTAGCATCAAGTACACATTTTGTACTCGTGAAATTAACTTTTCGGAGTCCGAAAGCAGGTGTACCGGAGCATGCCTTTCACATTTGGAATAGTGAGACGGAGGAGCTGGTCTTCATCGGAGGCACGATGACGAACCCGGAGTCCGTTCGAGGGTGGCATCTCCTGAACGAGCTCACCGACCTGATAGGGCGCGTGCGGGTAACTCGCCACCAGACGGCCGTGGCGTGTACGAGCGAAATGGCTATCGTGGTGGACTTGACGACGGAGGGGCTGGTGCTGGGTCAGGAGGAGTGTCGGCGTGGGGTGATCGTCGGTGCCTTCGACGTGAACAATGAAGTCGCCTTGATTGTCGACAGCCGCGGCGTGGCGTCCGTCCGCCGCGTTGCTGATCTCAGTAGCGAGGTATCCCGGTTTCCTATTCGCGGTGGTTCGCATGGCGGGGTCTTAGCATCCGTGAACCTAGGTTATGCGGCGGTGCTCGTCGGTGGCGGGATCAGGGTTTTGGATTTAGCCAATGGTGAGTATCTGTATAGTCTCCGGGACGTCATCGTAGAGGCCAATGCCCTGGCCGCCGATGACCGGTACGTGGCTGCGTGTTCATCTGAGTGCACGATTCACTTGTGGGACTTCGGGGCATAGTTAGAAGACTAACCGCCCTTAAAATCTGAGTTAAGCAAAATGGGAGAGCATATTTATTGTGGGGGTTTAGCTGCGTAGGTGTATTTAGGGTTCAGGGTTTGTCATTGTCTAGGATTGCAGCAACAGAAGCAGCAGCTTTTTGGGTCTTTGTTTTCCATATATGTGTATTTGTATTCTGCCGAGGATCTGCAAAGTGTTTCTCTTTGATTCCAGATTGGAGTACATGACAAGGCGTAACATTTCATAGGGATTCAGGAAATGCAGATAGATTTTGGACAAGCCTTCTGGTTTTTGTTGTTACTCAAACGGCCGCCTCCTCGTGCAAGCAAGAACAAAAGAACAAAAGAAATCAGACAAAAAGCTACTCGCACAGTGCACCCCCTTCTATGAATGTGAACATCAGCCAAGTTGTGGTTTTTCAACAATCAGATGGGTCAAACACTGATCACTGTGGATCATTTATCCGCCGGTAAATTTCTTTTTTGCAACTGGAATTGAGAATTGGGTGTCCGTGATCCCTATCTTCTTTAAAGTGCTCCCCCTTTTGTCTGGTTACGAAGGGAATCTGCTGAACCTGGACAGGAATGTACTCTTAGAGAAGGAAGATTCCATTTGGGTAGCAACCTTCAGTCCATGAATCCCTTTTTAAACTGAGAGCCCACTCTCATGGGAGAGCTCTTGTGAAGTTCTCATGGCGCATCACAGTCTCCATGGAACTTTCGTGGGTTGAGGTTTAGAATCCAACTGAGTGCTAATTGGCAGTTTAACCATGTGGAAGATGACCCGTGAAGGTTTCTTCTTGAATAAGTAGCATCTCACATGAACGCTCGATCCAGGAGTCCTGTTCTGTGGTTCCCTGATGGTTCTGGAACTCGCAGCACAGACAAATTGGATGTTAGTTCTTGGATGAACACCAACTGCTTTAAGAATTTCTCAAAAGAGAACTTTTTTTTTTTCTGGATTATCATGGCAGGGGATACAGTCATGTTTTCTTTTAAAAAATGAGTGTTTTTAATGCAAGTAGTAACGGGCTGTTAGGTAGGGGTGGTTAGACTAGTTTTACCAGCTTTGGTTTAATATTAACTTTGTTTGGTAGAAGGGATTAGTTTAACACCAGGTTTAAATTAAACACTAATTTTCCTGGTTTTATGGGTTTAAATTCAACCCACCCCCTCATGGTTTTAAAATAAACAGGATGTTTATTACTAAATAATTCAAATTATGAAATCAGGTTTTAAATAAACAACAATACCAAACTTGTTTCTATTTAAAGAGGTATAATTTTAAACACAATTCTAAACCTTAATAATTCTAACCTATATTATTCCAAAACTGCTACCAAACATGTCCTAATAATTTGGCATCTGTATCATCGTCTGGTATCATCCAAATTCCACCACGTCCCAATCTCTCTCTCTCTCTCTGTTTCTCATCCACAAGTCACAGTGGGGAAGACAATGGATAGGAATTGCAGCACGGCCATGAACGAGACCATTCAAAGATGGCTCTTTGTTTCTCTTTCCTCCTTTATGGAGTATAATTTTTGTACGTACTGAATAGATAGAGAGCACCAGCCGTTTCAGCTGTGGCGCCGACGCAGAAATTCCATCCATCCTCCTGGGTGAGGCCCAGTTGGGGTTCGCTGGACCACGAAATTGGTTCAATCATGTGGATGGATGGATTAGCGTGAATTGGATGCTTTCTTCTGTGTATTGATTTTCCCACTTCAGATGCAACGCACGCTGTAGAAAAGATTCCATCTTTGATCCTCATCGGGATGAGATCGACCTCCCGTCTCCCTGCCCTGTTTTCCTCTCATCACCAATTTTCTCCACTGGGTTTTTATTTTTTGCCCGTGTTATGTCGGCTTTTTCGGCAATTGCTTTGGTCACAGTCTAGCTACAGAGAAACCAGAAGGAACGCAAGGAAGGAAAAGAAGAAAGAACCTCCCCACCTCGCACATTCCCACGCCTCTCAATTTCCCTTCTTTTGTTTTCTTCGTTGTGTGCTAACTCCTCTCTATCCTCCTATTGCCGTCCCATTCTTCGGCGACTCTTTCGTTGTCGGCAGACCCATCTTCTTCCTGTTCTTTTTTACCCATCGATCTTGCACAAGATCGCAAGTTTGGTGAGAAGGGTGTCTTGATCTGATGGCTGAGAGTAATGGGGCGGTTCTGGATTCAATGCCAGGGCACAGGAGTGGTTCTTTTGAGGATGCTACTGCCCGGCTTAAGCTTCAAACTCTCGTGCAAAACTATCAGCAACTGCAAAGGGTTTTCTTCTTCCCCCCTTTTCGTTTGAGATTTGTCGTTTAATTTACTAATCAAATTTCGTGTTTGGATCTGTTATACATGATTTCGTTTCATCGGGTTGTTTATTGCTTCTATTACAGGTTCTTTCCCCCATGCCTTACTCCCTTTTTAACAGTGCTGTGCTTAGTTCTTAATGTCTACGCTTCATTGGTTCTTCAAGTTTATTGAACTGTTTCCCGTGGTTTTTTCCTCATGCTTTACCATGACTTGTTCATCACCATTCGTTACTGCAAGTGCCGCAAAATAAGTAGAGAATGATGTTTATGAATGAACACAAGAACAATGAGGCCTGATGTCTCCCCATCGACATTTTCAGGAAGTTGATGCAATGAGAAGGAATTTAGGAGCAGCAAAGAAGAGGGAGATTGTGGTTGAAGCCGAAGTTCGGTATCAACATTCTTTTCCCCTTACAGTCTATCATTGTTGCCCTGCCTATGTTCACTTCCATTGCTTTTGATCTGTGACATTTGCTGCAGCTTCTGGTGCTTTTCTTGCTGATCATCCAACTTCTGTTTCCCTTTCACCATTTGTGTAGGTTCTTACGGAGAAAATATCAGTCCTTGGTGAAAGGAAGTACTGCGAGCACAAGGTTGTCCAACCATTCGGAGCAGATCAGAGGTCTCATTTTCTGTTCAGAGAGAAGGGATGTGTGCCGGAGTAGTTCTTCTTCTCCCTTGGCGCATCCACATTGCAGAGAAGTGCCGCAAGGGAGACAGAGGAGTAGTATGCTTGCCTTACACGGTGGAGCAAGCAAAGTTGGCGTTGCTGTGAAGAGGGAAGCATGGAAACCAAGTGAAAAGACGGATCCTGAACATGGAAAAGGAGATGCAAACATGTTCGATGTCGAATCACTGGATCGAAGCCGAGCTTCCAAGGTCCGGACTGAAGATTTGTTAACCATCAGAGCCCCGTTATTTGATCTGAATGAAGCCTCAGTAGGCGATGAGAGCTTCCATTGCGATGCTGAACCTGTGATGAGCATGAAGGCTGGCACTGGGGATAACTTCCAGAATGGCTTGAAGGTGCTTCTCTGCCGAGATGCGGGCGAAGGCTCGTCCTCATCCCGTGTAGCGAAGAGGAAGATTTCATGGCAGGATCCTGTTGCTGTAAGAGTGTGAAGCTCGCACTACTCATCTTGCGCTTTGTCATTACAGAGGAAGCAAGTTTGCTGGTTTTGGCTAGCAACTGTCTGGTGATACATGAGCTTTGAACTTGTGAATGTAATGGCTGCTTCTTGGAAACAGCATCTTGTGTTGATTGATTGAGGATGAATAATGAAATCAATCTGAAGACAGAGGCATGAGAACTGTAAAACAAGCATAGCTGCATGAATCTGCATTTGTTCTTTCCTAAGGTTTCTGTAAGCTGAATCATTAGCAAAGAACAAGTACACCTACCACCACCAGCAAGAACTGATACCCTATCGCAGTGGAAACGGTGAGGAACAGGGAAGCTGTAAATTCTTACTACAGAAGAATGTTTCTTTACTAGACTAGAACCTGCATCCGATATTCCTCTCAACTGGGATCATCACCAATACCAGCAGGTCGTTTACTCCCTAGAGAATGCATGAATGATGTTTTGTACCGATGGTACAGTCTCATCATTACAAAGATTGTATGACAATGTCTGAGATGACTATAAAACACAACTTTCAGAAAGTTATCATTGTCCAGTACAAATATCAATCAACCAAGCAACTAAATCATGGAGTGATCAAAAGGGCGAGTAGCGAATTGAATTTATATCATTTTCGATAGCTTGTTTCTCCTCTTTGTATTCTTCTTTCTAAGCAAATGCCCTCCTCCGCTCGTCTTCTCATTATCTTACCACCCCCAGAAACCCTGAACAGCTTGGCAGACGCCTGAAGTCATCTTAAAAAAGACACTGAAAAACAAATGCGCAAAAAATTGCCTTGTGCGTCTTCATCTTGTAGCCCTTGACGCATTCCTTTCTTGAAGGTCGGGCTTCCCATGTCTCCTGGCGCAACGTCTACTCCAGAAATAAGATGCATCGACGCAGATGACTTGTTGCAGAAACTGAGTTTGGGAGCAGGGTTTTCCCCGCAGGAAAAGATGTGACTGAAACACCCACCGAGGGCTACCGCACACAACGCCGTCGCCATTGCTGATGCAGCCATGGAAGCTCTCTATGCTTTCTTTTCCCACTGAAAACCCCTGGTTGTGGTCGAGCCCGGAGAAGGATTGGGCCTGAGTCACCCGTATATATACACAATCGGACTTAATTAAAAATATCTTGAAACGGTGTACCCTCCACCAATTCCAATCCAGCCCCACCGCCGTGCTATTTCCACCCGTTAAGGCGTGCCCAAAAGAACGAACCCCGGAAAAACAGGCCACCTCGAAATGGGTTGTCCTCCGGCGGCGGTCTCGAGGTCAAGCAAGAAAGAGGCACCTCGAGATGGGTAAGCGCCGGCTCGGGAGGAGGGGTACGACGGGGATTCCCACCACTGAAGAGGGCAAAAGTGGAACACTCCGAAGCGTCGCTGTTTCAGAACTGCTGCTCTGGTCCCGCAAATCTAGCTCCACCGTCCACATGCAGGGACCTGCAACTGCAATTATGATAATTTAATACAAACTTATTATAACTTTACCCCCTATTCATTTTAGCCCCTGTATTATGCACATATTATTTATGGCAACTACAAAAATTCTTTTTAGTCCTCAATAAGCATATTAGAGACTCCCTTTCGAAATTAATATATACTTTCCACTCCCTCCGAGTTTTTAACTTAATTTATATTAAATAATACATATTAATCATATATTTAATCAATATTAATATTTAAAATTATAAATTCGACATTTAAATTTAAAATTTTTAAAATTAATGTCTAAATAATATTTTTAATTATTCATTTTTAAAATACTCCATAAATTATAAAACGACTCTTTTATTTTTCCATTTTGAGCAATTAATGATCATATTTTTGCAATTAACCCCCTCAACAATATGGAATTTACGCTGGACAACATCATGATACAACAGCGGGAAAAAGGTTTTTTTTTTCAAATTTTTTTCAGATGGGGAGAGGAGAAGAGGGTGATGGTTCATGTGAAAACTAAGCAGAATTTGTATTAGAAAAAGTAAACCAGAGTGAAAGGTTTCGTGGCTACAGTGAGAGTGGAGGAGACAGACAAACTGCAGACGTATTTGCAGAAACAAGCAAAGCAGCAGCAGCATTCATTGTTCCGAGCCTTTCTTGCTCCATCCGCTCTTCTAAGATCCCTCGATTTCCCTACACACAGATTTCATTTTTCTTCGGAAATGAAGCCCTGTTGAGAAAAAGGGGTGTGCTTCGTGTTGAGCTGTGTATTTCACCTGGGAGAAAAGAAGATTCTTAACTGTGTTTGTGTTGTGGAGTTGATGTTTTGAAATGAGGTTCTGGGTTCTGTTTTTCTGGCGGTGGTGGAGGCGGGTGCGCCGGTGGAGGTGCAGTTAGAAGCGGAGGAAATGGCGGCGGGGTGGCTCCATGTTGCGTTTTGATTTGGTTCCAAGATCGCAGCTTTTTGAGAAGGGGCTTCTTTTTTTACCTGTTCCTCCGTCGTCTCGGCTTATGACGCCAGCGGAGATGGTTGCGGCGGTGACGATGATATTGGCGGGATGGCTCAATCTTGTGATTTCTGTCTTCTTTTCTCCCTTTTTTGCTTCTTTTGAATCATTTTTCTCCACCGTCCAGGGCTGTGTTCCAGTTGTGGGCTTGGAAATTTAATCTCAGTTCTACTGTTATAAGTCTTCATGCTTCACTTCTCCCAAATTTGTTAAAACAGTCTGCTGTTCAGCTCAAACCTGCTGTACATCTATTGCTCTCTGTCTGTAAATCACTTCGTTCTTTCCTCCACTTTCGCTACTAGGGTTTCGAATTCATGCTTTAGCAGAATCAAATCACAGGTTGCTGACTTCGAACCCACGGGTAATGTTGATGGATAGAAAGATGGTGTTGATGTTTTATGGCAAACCACTTGAAAATGGGGAGCTTCGTCTTGCGCTGTCGGTAAGAATGAGCATTCAAACGAGATTCCCAATGAGCATTTGGACAAGCATCGGATCTTGTCGGACTGTTGGAATCAATCATGCGCGCACGGGCCGCTTTTGGCCAACTACCCGTACACATTACTCCATTACTCTTGTAGGTGATCCTCAGGTGAGCCAACATCAGAGATTACCCCATGGCTTCTTCATACAGATGCTGCTGCTGAATGACCACGGCGCAGATTCAGGCATTTCTTCTCAGGAAGAGCTGTGATTTACTCAATGCTTCAAGAGACAAGACGAAGGTTTTGATTGTTGGGCATTCCGATAAGCCCCAGCAGCATCATCACCTTAAACAATAGTAGCTATGGGTGAGCAATGCAATCTGAAGGTAAGAGAAGGGAAAGAGTACCATCAAGGAAGGGTCAGGTCAATGTTTTTCAGAGAGATCTTCGGCGTCCCTGCCAATTCCTCCAACTTCGAGATACCCATCAGCTCCAACACTCTCTCCCCTGCATATCCCGCAACTTCCTTCGCCAATTCAGCTAAACCCACTACGCACATCCATATGCTCTCGTCCAAAGTAGTTCTCAGTTGAGAACAGTATCGCATCAGCAAGATCATCAACATGGGCGAACTATCGGAGTGGATTCCCACTTCCCCAGTTAAGACGTCGGAATTCTCGGGGTGGAAGTTGTCAGTGGGCCGTATACGTTTGTGGGCATGGCTGAAATCGCGTCCAAGGAAAGTTGATCCGAAATTTTAGCGATTGCATAGCATTCATTGGTAGGTTCCAAGTGAATTTGCTATAGATGCAGGATGAGCCCAGAGAGCTGAGCTTCCGGGTTCCATGGACGCACTGTTCCTTCTCTGGAAATTCAGGTATCGGACGCATTCCTGGAGTTACCATCAGAAATAGCAATGCATCTCGTGGCAGCAAAACCACTTGGGCGAGAAATCCTCAGGCCTCAAGTGGATTAAGAAAGTACTGCGAAGTCAGAGATGGCGATCAACATGATGGTTGAAGATCCCTAGTTCTTCTTGAACAGAAAGAAATCCTACGGTTGATGACACAGAGAACATGACGGCGAGTGAGAGTTATCACTTCCATCCATCGTCACTTCTGCCTTGCTCATATACCTTCTCATCCATTCACTACCAGAGCTTGTTGAGCAACCTATCGGAGCAAGTCCGAGGCGAAGATCGCCAACTTCACTCGCGAAGACGCAAAGGGCTGAAGAAGGTAACACCACATCCCATCTCCTCAATCCAGTGTCTTCTGTAACAACATCGTTTCATTTCTGCTGACGCCTGTTGTACGTCATTTACTGTTTATATCATTTTTATTTTTATTTCATAAATTGAGTAAAATGAAAAAATTATGTGATCATTTTTTTTCACAAACGTATTACAATATCGTCAACTATTTCAAAACCAACACAATATTTTGGAGGGATTCTTGAGAGTAAGAACTTTGATTTTTTTCCGATATTGTGATAAAAAAATGATGATTATTATTTAATCTTAAAGTGTTTATGGTAAATGAATTAAATCGATATAATCATTCAAATAAAAATGATTCACTGTTTTTTATAAATTAAAAATATGAATTCGCAATATACAACATGACATATGGTTTTGGTGCGGTTGTTTTTGTATGCAAAATATAAAATATAATTTAATCATACAAATAATTAGGGTTTTAATTTAAATAAAGAAATGGGTGTTTTGGGTGGGGTGCTAAAACGACGACGTCTTGAGGAGCAAGAGATTCGGGGCATGGCGGCAAGCCCGTCCTCTCACCGGATTCTCTCCGCTTCGTTCAACCAAGACAATAGGTGCCGTTTTTTTTTTTTTTTTTTGTATATAATCTATGTGTCCGCGATTGACCGCGGGTCTCCGACCGCAATCAAGGAATTCTGAGATCCTTTTCTTCAATCTCTCTTTTTTTTTGCTGCTTCAGCTGCTTCGCAATCGGAACTAGAGATGGCTTCAAGGTATTCGACTGCGATTCGGGAAGGCTTCTTTATGAGCGAGGTATTTGGATATTGCAGCGCGTTTAATTTTGTTTTTGTTTTTTTCGTGGTATATTGTTTGTGGTATGTCTGTTGGGTTCTGTGCAACTGCACCTTGTTTATGAAAACATTTAACTTTGGTAAATTTGTCTTGTTATGTGTATTTTGATATGTAGCAGGGGTCTTACTGGTTCACATAGTTCAGGATACTTATTTTTTTCCCTTACTCAGTTCTCAAGCCCTTCTAAGGTGTTACATAGATTTTTATTCTTTTGTTAGTGGTTGGGGCTTTCGTCATTGTGGAAATGCTGTACAGATCAAACCTTTTGGCTGTAGTTGGAGCTGGTGAACAGGTTCGTATATTCTGCTGATCAATCATTTCTTGGGCTTGCTCTTGCTTTCTCTCTAACGCATACTCACAGCAGCCATCTTTATCTCCGAGGATATTATGTTTATTCAACACTCTTGATGGAAATGCTCTTCAAGAACTCAACTTCTTGACTTCCATTCTGGCAGTACGTATAAATAGAAAAAGGTATATATTTAGTGCCTGAAGAATGTAGCTTTCTTTGTTAGGTGGCTAACTGGCTATGCATCTGTCGCGACCTCATGATTGAATAGCAGATTCTCTAATTTTAAATATTTTTTGCATGAATGTTCTTTGCAAAGTAATCGAATTTCAGAGTTACTGCTGTAGTCTGTCTTAAATTTCATGTGGGGGTTGCTTACTGTCAGGTTAATAGTTGTATTGCAAGATCAGACGTACATCTATGACGTTAACAGTCTGGAGAAACAGCAAGTAATTGATACAGTGCCAAATTCAAAAGGTTATTTGAAAGTTTGCGTTTTGATTTCAAACTCTCCTTCCCTTCTCTTCACAGTTTTTGTTTGCTTTCCTTCCACTCAGGACTTTGTGCATTTTCTACAAGTGTGGATGGTCCATACCTGGCTCTTCCAGCAAGCACAGCAAAAGGGTCTGTGTTGGTCTACAATGTTATGGATCTGCAGTCACATTGTGAGGTTGCAACTTTTACTCTTGACATTGTGTAAATCTCTGGAAATTTCACATTTGATCTTCTAAATGAAGCTAATGTCCAGATAGATGCCCACCGCTCTCCATTGGCCGCCATGGCATTTTCTTCCAGTGCAATGTATCTGGCTACTGCTTCGGAACAAGGACCATAATCCGAATTCATCCAATTTCAAAAGCAACTAAGGTATTCAGACTGAAATCTTTACTCTATTGGATTTGTAGCACCATCTTTACTTTGAATTATTTTCCTTTTATAGATTCGCTTGTATCTCCAAGCTTCTTTATTTGAGAGTTAATTGCAGTATGTTTATCAGTCCTACAGTTTTCGTAGAGGGGCATATCCATCAGCAATATATTCTCTTTCTTTCTCACCATCAGCTGATCTTCCTGACATTCTTCTTGCCACAAGCGGTTCAGGTTCTGTCCACATATTCTCATTGGGCTCTGATCAGAATGAAGGGTAAGTTCCTTGTCATCTATTCACTCTTCTTACATGAGTTATATTTTTAGCTTGAATGAATGCCAAAAGGTACCGCCAGTTACACCTGCAAAATGTTAGAAATCTTATCATCTGTTTGCCCATCTTTACTTCCTTCATGTTCAGGATCAGAAAACCGAGCAATTTCCTCGGGTCCATAATACCAGGTTCCGTATATGATGCTTTGGATCCCACTCATCATATCGTATTTCACCATGCCTCCCCTGCCGGAATAAAAAGGTATGCATCCATCTCTCTCCCTGTCTCTGGTTGTCACTTGCTGGAGACACCCCCATGAACCCATTCCTTCACTTGGTGCATAGCAATGCTGTAATCAGGAAACTCGAGAAACTGAATGGATCATCGAACCACAATGGCTCTACAGCGTTCAGGTGACTGGTTTACACCCTGGTCTCAAGATGAGCTCTTGATCATAATGTCATCAACTTTGCTTCCTTCTAACACTTGCATCTGTGTGTCCTCCTTCAGAGCAACTGTTTCGATCATTACACTGAATGGGCATTTCCAAGAGTACAGCCTATCCATAAACCAGAAACGTGAAGCTACATGGAGTCTGGAACATGAGTTCAATCTTCTCACAGACGCCGCAGAACAAACAGCAACTGTAGTTGTCTGATTGGCATGCAGGAGCATCATGTACCAGTTTAAACCAAAACCCTATCCCCTCCGGTGTCCCACCTCCACGTGTCCGTCCGGATGTCGGAACTGCGGGTGGATCATTTCTATTAATATCTAAACTCTAGTTTCCTTGGATAAACGCTGTCGGGTAGTATTTAAAGTAATGTTTTAATCATGAATTGGGCCCCATTTTAGTTCATGGGCGTCCAGGCCCATCAACTGTAGTCAAACGTGGGCCCATGTGGTCGGTACAATGATATTTCTTTAGTTTTAATAAAAAAATAATATTCAATTTACTAGATTATATATCTTAAATGAGTGTCGATGATCTCATGTCCCAAAGACACCATCAGCATCGCTATTTTTTAAAAAAATTTATTGAATGAGACATTTTAATAATTATCTGTATAAATTCAATTATAAAATATTCTATTACTAATTTTCTTAAATGATAACAATATCCATTTAAATTATATATTTAAATTATTTTAAAATAAATTAAAATGTTGGACCAAATAGTTCCAAGATATTTTAAATAAAATAAAGTGATAACAATTGGTTTTCATCAGGAGGCAGGTGGCCATCTTAATGACGTAATTAAGGCGCAAATTAAGACCAACATACTTTTTTCTTCCGTTAATTTCTGATTAACTCCCAGCTAATCAGCATCTTCTGTACCCTTCGACGGCTGCCGGAGCGAGGTAGGGCACGTCATCCTACGCAGAAAGAGATCGCGACGACCGGAGATCCGTGATGGTCATTAGCGGCCTTAATTACGAGGATCGCGACTCGGTAAACAACGATTTGCATTTAATGACGCCATACGCCACCCACGGCATTTACCTCCCAGATGCTGCTTGTTGGCTGAATCCGACGGTGGATTCCCAAACCGTTGGCCGGAACGCCGTTTCGGAATTCAAGGGGCGCTTTTATTGTTTCTATTTTCCCAAAACAATCCTTTTTAAATGTCGGAAAGCGACCTTCTCGATATGCAAGTACAAATTGGGCACTCACTTTTCAAAAACAAAAATAAAAAGGGTAAATAGTTATACATAGCATAAGTTTTTTTCAAGAAAAAAATTGTAATAATCTAGTATTTTTAATAATATTTAATATTTTTTAAAAATGTATTTGGTCGGTTGGCGTAAATCTTAATTGAGTTTAAATCAAAAAAATAATATTGAGAATATAATTTTTATTACAATCATATCATGAAATGATCAATTTTCTAAATATCGCGGTTCTAAACCCATGGATTAATATATTTTAATTTATAAGGTAATTATGATTTAATTCATATTATGCATAAAAATAAAAATCATACTGAAATTAATAAAATATTAAAATTTATAATTAAATACCTAATTTTACTATTAAAATTCATAGTTTATGGTATAAAAATAATAACAACATATGTTATCAACGTGACAAATATACTTTGAACTCAATCAATAAGATGCTTTTAATGTAATTTCACATTAAAAAACCAATATTTGAATTAACAACGGTAATAAATTCCACACTATAATATAGCTCAATATATTAATAAAAAACCTTGGGCTGTAGCGTAATTTTATATGATTTCAATTCCCATGGGCGTTTTTGACAAGCAAGGAACAAAAAGCCAATTTCCATTTCTATCCCTCAATGTCCCACGTGGATGAGATCAATATCCAGCTTCTACTTGTGAGAAAATTTCACATAAATAATTTTGTTATCAAATAGTAATAATTTAATAATAATATTTTTAAGAAGTGAGTGGATATTTAGTTTTTATTATATTAAAAAAATTCTCGAAAAATAATTTTGATAATTAGAATCAAACAAATTTTAAATTATTCAACTCTCTCTCTCTCTCTCTTTTTAAATTAATAAAAAAATATTCCAAAAAATTAAGGAAATTTTTGGTGCCTGTTTGAGGTTTTTTTTCATTCTATTCGAATAATCAACGCAAATGAAGTCAACGAGGAGACCTGTTTTTCTGACACATTTTTCCTTATGGTGCATTAATATCATGTGTTGAAATTGGCGGGGAAAAAAAAGGAAATTTTGACTCAATTTTATTTTGTATAATGTTATTTTAGATGCTCCCCAAAATAAAAAGAATGTATATATAATACATAAAAAAAATGTTGGAGGAAGAATATTGAGGCAGGGGTAATATGGTCATTGTGAGGGGATGCATGCGCAGGATGGTGGGACAGAGCGACATGTCAACATATGCCCCCCTCATCCGTAATGAACCAGAAAACGAGGCCGGAGGAGAAACCAGGAGCCGCATGCGCAAGAGAAGGTCAAATACGGGTCGGAGAAGAAGGAGAAGTAGCCTGGATCCCTCTTTTTAAGAAAGTTTTTGGCACGTCATCATAATTTTGATTCTCCGTCGCGGTTATTTGTATCATTTCGAGGTGGGTAAGCGCGTAATTGCTCTGTGTTTGTTTTGTTTTCCGAGGTGTCGGGTTTTGGTTTGTGTTGAAGATCTCATTTTGTAGATCTGGGCATTACCGATTACACGCATTGGTTTGTCGAATAGCCTGAGTCCTAGTGTTTTTTTGCATGCATTGATGACCCAGATGCTTTGTTAATCCATGGATGAACTGAATCAATCCTCTTTTCAAAGCTGATTAGTCATCGGGACGTGGGTGGTTTTCTTCTTGTGGAATTGTAAAATCTATTCTGGGTTTGGATTACTCCTTTTTCGGTGGCAATGATTAAGATCAATTCTTTAATGATGAGTGGTTTGAAAAAGGAAGAAAGTTTGGATCTCTCTGCTTTTTTCTCAAGCTGCGAATGGCGTACTCTTTACTCCGTCGCATTTTGTGGTGCTGATGCTGCAGGGAATCGCGTTGCCGGATCAAATTGAATTCCTCGGGATTTTCACCCGATAACGGACTCATATCCGAGTTTTTCATTTGGCTAAGTGGGTTCCGGCATGAGAATAGCTATTCGAGCGGTGACTCAATTTAGGCGGGCTAGTCGCTGTAGAGACAATTTTATCCGCAAACATGGAAGCGATTATGGGCTGAGTAAGAATCATCGTTTCTCCAGTGCCGCATCCGTTTCTGGCCTTCCTCATCCCAGACATGCTACCCAGAGAGCCTTTTCCGTTGGAGAAGCTGCTAGAATTGCTTATGGAGGTAAATTTTGAAGATGGGTGATGATTTGTATTTTTGGGCGTGTTAATGTTTTGGTTTTATTGGCAGAACAAGCTTTTGGGGGGCCTCTGGTTGAATATGGACGAAGAGTTTCCGCTGGTGAACTTCTTGATGGGGATGCCTGTCAGGTATTGGGGCTTTCTTCTTGTTTTTTCCATTGATTGAGACATTGTCAGTTTATGCGGCAATACTCAATTTCATTAGCAAACTAAAATCGAATTTCGAATCTGTGACAGCTGAATACACTTGGGGAGCTTCAAAGATTATATGATGAGCTTGTGGAAAATGAGGCTGCTTGCAAGTTGGATCGATACGCTGCCTCTGAAAAAGCTGGGAGGCAAGTTTAGTTTATTTCAATTGGTTAAGCTGTCATCCTACGCTGTTTTTTGATTGCAAGGTTTTTGCTATATGCAGAAGTAGGTGGTTGTGGTCCCGTTTCGTTCCTCAGTCTTCATATTCTCCTGTCAAGGGTCTTTATCTTTATGGAGGAGTAGGCACTGGAAAGACGATGTTGATGGACTTATTTTTTAATCAGCTGTAATACCTCCTTCATTCAAACTTTCGTTTGGTCCACCACCTAGCTGCTGATTCAGTGCTTTTTTCTCTTCTAAATTCTGGAATTACTTCCAGGCCTGGGAACTGGAGGAAGAAGAGAATTCACTTCCATGACTTCATGCTGAATGTTCACAGCCGTTTGCGGGTATGCTCTAACTCTCTTCGTTCACCAAGATAAGAACACTATAGATTGCCTGGAATCTCATCTGATGCCTTATCTTATTGAAATAGATTCATGTGAAATTGTAAGCTTTGAAATTATAGATGTTACTAGTGCACTGAACTGATGATATCTGATGATTGCATCGAACCTCAGATGCACCAGGGAGTTGCAGATCCTCTTGAAGTTGTTGCTGGAGAGCTATCAGATGAAGCCATATTGTTGTGTCTTGATGAATTCATGGTACCTTGAATCTAGTTTAACTTGGAGATGTTAGTTTTATGTGCATCCTTGAATGAAAACCATCCTGCTTGTTTGTTCAAAAGGTTACCGACGTCGCTGACGCCTTGATTTTGAACCGTTTATTCGGGCATCTGTTCAGCGATGGATCAGTGAGTACCTCAGCTCATCCAGTTTGTTCCCCATTCTCTGCATCATGATTGTATTGTCACAGATTCTTGTGGCTACCTCCAACCGAGCTCCTGATAAGCTCTACGAAGGTGGTCTGCAGAGGGATCTCTTTCTTCCCTTTATTGCCACTTTGAAGGTATCTATCTAGTTCTCAATCTCCAGCATTACTCACATCAAACAATGGAATGATTTTCAGTTTCGTAATCTAGGAAAGATGTGCAGTTCATGAGATCGGATCATCCGTTGATTACCGAAAAATGACATCGGTAACGCCTTCTGAATTCCCTTCTTTCCCTAATGCTATGAGCAATATGGGATGATTACCTGTTTGCTGACACTTAGCTTGCATTTCAGGCTGAAGAAGGTTTCTATTTCGTAGGCAAGCATCTGTCCGCCATTCTTAAACAGAAATTCCAGCAACTGAGTGGAGAAGCCACTCCCTTCCCACAAGATGTTGAAGTTGTGATGGGTAGAAAACTGCATGTACATCATCTTTCTCTCTTTTGGAAACTACCTTCCTTCATCTCACAAATCTGTGACCTCTGTCGCCTTTATCCGCATTCCGTTTCAGGTTCCGATAGGCGCCAACGGTTGCGCCTATTTCTCCTTCAAGGAACTGTGTGAGAACCCCCTTGGAGCCGCAGATTACATGGGACTCTTCAGTAAGTCCTCCCAGTTCTGGGGTCCTTATTCTCCATCTTTCCCTCATACTCCTCACCTGCTTTCACCAGAGAAGTTCCACACCTTGGCATTGGATGGCGTACCGGTTTTCACAGTGGCCAATAAGACGTCCGCCTATCGATTCGTAACCTTAGTTGATGTTAGTTCTTTCCTTACCAGTCACCATCTTCATAGAATCAGTCCCCCCCACAAGGCATCTGCTGCATCCTGTCTCTGCAGGTCATGTATGAGAACAGAGCTCGCCTGGTGTGCACAGCGGAGGCCCCCCCTTTCCAACTGTTCGAACACGTCGTGACCATTGCTGACGCGCAGCAGATGGCCCCCAGAACCTCCTCCAGATCAAGGAAGCACGATGTGCACGATATCTGCGTCGACAACGAACTGGGTTTCGCCAAGGATCGAACCATCAGCAGGTTAGCCTTCTCCGGCCGTTTGCTAAGATTCCGGTGTTGCGCCACCGCCCTTCAGCCTGGAGCTGAAATCGAACCTCTTTGGCAGGTTGACGGAGATGAATAGCAGAGAGTACTTGGCTCAGCACGAGGAGATGCTGATGGAGAAGCAGCCGTTGCAGGAAGGAGCCTTCCCTTGAATTACCTCCTGAAACCTTGGTGTACCATAGAAATAAGACAGGGACTCGGTTTTCCCCACATTATTGTGCATATAGTAAATAAATATTTTTTTTTTCATTTTCAAAGATAGAATAATAAAATATATTTAGGTTACAAAATTTGAATAATATTTTTTAAAATACTCAATATATTAATTATTCAATTATTTCAACTTAGCTTATCAAATATAATAATTTCTTGCATTTACATATATTATTAGTTTATAAATTGTATTTTTTTATTAGTTTTGATGATGAAAATCTTGTTAAATTGATAAATAATACAAAATTAGTAAAGATGAAATAATAAAATAATAAAGATGAATAATTAGTAATTATAAAGTGCTATTAATTCTTTAAAAATGATAAATTATTTGTTTTTCTTGATAATTTTTAAAAATATCATTTTTGCTTGAATTCTCCCCATGCATGCGGATCTTTCTTAATATGAACGAAAAAAAGAACCGTTGAGATGCGAGAATCGGGTAGTATGCAACGTAGTTGCAGAGCGAGCATTTATGATCGGCATGGGAGGGTCTTCCGCTATCATCGGAGTGAGCCGGCGGTCTGAATTTTCTGATATTGTCCCTGCCGGGATCTTTACGACGCCGTTCTTCCAGGGCACCCGGCGCGATTCTGTTGGAGGTAAATGTTCTCCGATCACGATTCTTGATGTGGTTGATGAAGCCCGCGATCGATGGAATGATTATGATGTTTAATTGGATGCGCGGGGGATTGGTGATGTTATTCCGGATTAATTCCACGTCGTACAGTCTCAGCCAGATTCGACTTAATTTGTTTTTCCTGATTGGTTGCAGGTTGTGCATCTTAAGGTTTGGTGACTTTATCGAGTCTTTATTTCATATGAACATGGCAGCTAGTGGTAGCGGGCAACAAAACATTAAGAAAGCAATTGCGACTATAAAAGATTCTACCTTGGTTGGAATAGCTAAAGTTAATAGTGAATACAAGGTGATAAGTTTTAGTCAGGTTGCTGACAAAACGGTTGGTTTTTTAATGGTTAGATTTTAACGATTGTTTGTAGGATTTAAGTGTTTCTATTCTCAAAGCCACCAACCATGTTGAGGTTCTTCCAAAGGAGAAGCATGTACGAAGTGAGTAACAGGGCATTGCATTCTGCCTCATAATCCCCGGAACTGGTTCAGGGTTTGCCTTTTTCTTTGTAGTGGAACTGATTTTAAATATGTTATCCGCTATGCTCAGATATTTTAGGTGCACTCTCTGGTTCAAGACCACGGGGATATGTTTCATATTGCATACATACCCTTACAAAGCGTCTTGCTAAAACACATACGTGGGTGGTACCATATTGAGGCCTTATCTCCCCATCTCTCTTTTTGTACTGTTCTTAAAGCTGCTAGAAAAATTGGTAAGAGATTTCATTTTCAGGTTGCTTTGAAGACATTGATCGTTATACATCGTGCTATTAGAGAAGTTGATAATCCATTCTGCGAGGAGATGATTAGCCATCAGAAAACCAGGGGTCATTTGGTGAATCTATTACATTTCAAGGATGACTCACTCCCCAGCGGTACTCTTCCGTATGATATTCAATTACCTGATTTGTGCTGTGAGGCTTCATCAGTGTCTCTGTTTTTCAGCATGGGATTATTCGAAATGGATCCGCTCATACGCTTTATATATTGAGGAGTGCCTTGAATGTTTTCGTGTGATTAAGTATGATTTTCACAGAGATTATTCGGTATGTCGTTTATCCTTTACAATAACTCTTGCCTTCAATGAATTAGCTCTCGAGTTAAGTCTTCTTTCTATGGACTAAGTTACTAATTCTTGTTTCTGAAGAGAACTAAGAGCTTTGACACTTGGGAGCTTCTTGAACATTTGCCTGCTCTGCAGCAACTTCTCTTTCACCTTCTTGCTTGCCAGGTATGGATGAAATGTGAATCTATTTATCTTCATATGGTTGAAGGAAAACATAGTTCAGAGTTCAGAGACATTTTGGTTAATTTCTACTGCTGCAGCCTGTTGGTGCAGCTAGATACCATTTCATCATCCAATATGCCCTTTCTATTGTAAGAAACCATTATTGATTATTCCTGATTCTACATAAGATCAACGGAAACTCGTTATATTACCTACATTATTAACGATCTTATCCAGGTTGCAGCAGAAAGCATGAGGCTCTATGTTGCAGTAACAGACGGTGTACTTGTCTTGGTTGAAAAGGTTGGAGTTTTTCCTGCTTCTCTTCAGGGTTGCAACATCTCATGTCAAACTCAAATGCATTTAACAAATTCTTCCAGTTTTTCGAGATGCAACGTCGCGATGCTCTCAAGGCTCTTCATATCTACAAAAGATCCATTGAGCAAGTGAGTTTCTTCATTCCATGTTCTATCAATTCTGCATGTCTTTTGGTTTTACAGCTTAAGCTGCACTTATCTTGACGACCCAGGCTCGGGAGCTGTCTGCCTTTTTTGAGATGTGCCAGGCTCTGGGGTTTGGCATGAGACAGAAATATGTTAAAATTGAACAGGTGCAAATTCCTTCTCCTATCATGAAAGCCTGATATAATGAACACTCTGAAAGTTCTCAGATATGGTTTCTCTTTCCCAGCCTCCTGCATCTTTCTTGTCAGCCATGGAAGAGTACGTGAAGGATGCACCGCAGACACTAATGCTTCCATGGAGACCTGTATGTAAATTCCACTCCAAATATGCCTTGAGTTGTCACAAAAGTTCCATAGAGATCTTTAACCGTTATACCTCTTGATTCCATAAGAACGATGGCGGTGGCGATGCAACAAAAGTAATTGCCATTCCTGCGGGAGATCCTGAGAAAACTGAAGCAGATCCTTCTACTGATTCCTCAAGAAATAGCAAGAGCAATTCGGATGCTGTTCCATTAATACCTGATCTACTGGTATTGACTAAGATGGATATTTCACAAGACATGGTTAGAGAACAACACAATATAGACTAACGTTCATGTCATCAGAGCTGGGATGAACCTGATTTGGAAGCATCAGAATTGGACATAGGTAACTCCGCTGCTCTATCCACTGCCACAGCAGATTCAGAGACTGTTTGTGAACCAACTCTCTGGGAACTTGCTCTCGTTGCTACTGCTTCTGAAGCTTCTTCTTCAAATCAGCCAAGCGAAGTGTTCATCAACCAGGCCACTGTTCTGGACAGATTGACAATGGACAGTTTATATGAAGCTGCTTTGACGAACCCATCTCCGAGTGGTAGCTCCTCAGTAAATCCTTTTGAAGCTGGCAATTATAATCAGCTGGTGGCCTGTGATCAAAGCATGCTGGCGCAACCTTATCCCATTGAAATGACTGGAATGGCGCAAGTAGCAGCGATGCAGCATTATTACCAAGAACCACAGCAGCAGCAAGAATTCATTGATCCCCAGTTTTTTCTACAGGAAAGACAGTTTCCTGGGCAATGCCAAGTTTTGATGCAGCAGCAAGAGAAGTCATTTTCCGGTCTTGATTCTAGTAACCCCTTTGGCAATCCATTCACCATGGACCAAGATTCGTTTCCTGTAGAGCTGATGCCACCTCCATTGCCCAGTGAACGAACCAGCCAGCCAACTGATTTGGGAACCGGTGTTTCTTTTCCGGCTGCACCGAAGGAACAGTCTCCCGGTCTGATTTTCCGACATCTGGTGGATTTGGGCAACCGCCCATATGATGACATTCCGTCGGTGGCCGCAACCCAGAGCCAGAGCTCTTGTATTGGTTTGCAAGATTCGTTGCCTGGCGCAATATCAGAAACCTGCCCCCGTGATACTAAACTGCCTGAGTTTCCCGATACACCAAACCCAAACCAACCTGCTGGCTCGAGCTTCAGCCTGGCCCTCATTTGAAGTTACATTTTTTTTTTCTTTGCAACAAGCTTCTGCTGCGGTGAAGGGGCGCTGGTTCTGATCGACGGGGATGATGGTGAATTTAGATTTCTTTTTGAGATTTATTCGAATTATAGTATTTTAAAAAGTTGAACGGATCCAATTTAACGGCGTCGTATTGCATTGTGGGCCTTTGGGCTTTTCGTAATTTATATCATGGGCTTTGATATAAATACAAGCTCTCCAATTTTCGGCCCATTAAGACGGAATTGGGGCTCTATAAAGTCTCTCCCTGTCGGGGAATTTGGCCAGTGGTTCAACGGTTGTGCTCCTCACTTCTGCTTCCCCCGTCGCCGATTTTCCAACAAGTAAGGAAGGTGCGAAAGTTAGTTAGTTCGGTTTTTGGGTACTGCTGTCTACTTCTGGCCCTCGAAAAGGGAAAAAGGGAAACCTATCATGTTCAATTCTGTTCGCGTTTTACTTCCATCGTTCATTTTCGTTTTTGTTTCTTTTTGTTTTGCTTCGAGTTAGTTTTTCATGTGTTGTTGAACGACCGATTTTCGGCTCCCTAAAGGTTTTAGAATATGGTGTGACGGCTTTGTGTGGGGACCTTTTACGAGCGTGGGGCGTGAGAACGATCAATTTGTTAGAGAAGGGACTGGGTATGGTTTGAAATATTTATGATATTGGGTTAAATGCTCTTAATCTTTTTGTTTGAATGTATTAGGGTGAATGATTATTTAAACTGCTCTGTCTAGAGAGAAAGTAGTGTAATTTTAGGCTTCATGTATTGGAAATACCATTTTCTTTGAAGGATGTAAGTTCTTGCCAGTTCACATACTTCAGAATTAGCTCATTCTTTGTGGTCTTCACTAGTGAAGTTCTGTGTTTAATCTCGGAAGTGGTAAAATATCATGACAGATACAGGATGGTAGACAGTCCAGGCTATTCATCAAGTTCGGATGACTTTGCTGCGTTGTTGGATGCAGAACTGGATTCTAGTGAAGGAGGAGAAGACGAAGAAGAGGAGGAAGAAGAAGATGAAGAAGAAGAAAAAGAAGAGGAAGAAGATGAAGAAGAAGAAGTAGAAGTAGGAGAAGTAGAAATAGGAGAAGGAACAGAATTCCAAACGAATATTAACCGGTGGTGATATTTTTTTGATTTAATTAGTTTGGAAAATAAGCATGAGAATTAGCTGTACTGAGAAATATGAAAATGTATAAACTGTTGGCTATTGTTTGAAATGATGTTAGTATAGCTTACAGTCTTCCTTGGTTTAGTGGCAAATGGATTCGCTTGGATGGTTGAAATTAATAGAAAATCGGGGTTGCATGAAGTTTTGATCAATTTGCCTTTAACGAGTTTTGATGATCTATCACCAGGGTTCCTAACTTTATTTTATTGTTGTAGGGATAAAAGACGGAGGTTAGAGGAATGCACTGATCAACCCCCAGCAACTGGCCTTTGCCCACACCCAGGTTTTTATGCAGGAATGTGCATGAGATGTGGCCAAAAAATTGATGATGGATCTGGAATTCAATTTGGGTACATACATAAGGTCGTTTGCCTATCCAACTTCATTTCTTTGCGGCCTAACTCTTGACTTTCCTCATTGATTTGTACTTTTGTATTATATGCGTTTGGTTCTTATTGTTGTTGGTGCAGAATCTCAGGCTTGCTAATGATGAGATAGCTCGACTGCGTGATAAAGATTTGAAAAGCTTACTCAGTCGCAGGAAACTTTGTTTGGTTCTTGATTTGGACCATACACTGCTCAATTCAACTCGTCTTTCTGATCTTACAGTTGAAGAACATTACTTGAATGTCCAAACCAATGATTTTCCTGGTAATTACTCTGCCTTTATTCTGCGTACTTGTTAAGGCAGCAGTGGCTTTGTGTTTGAGGATTGGATTGATAGCTACATCTATGATGTTTACTAGGACTTATCCCTTTCAACTATTTCAGTTTCCTTTTTCTGCCAAGAATTATTTATATGTTCTGATGATTTGCAATGTACACGTGGTCAGATTCCTTTAAGGGTTCACTATTTAGGCTGGACCACATCCACATGATGACAAAGTTAAGACCCTTCGTTAGAACATTCCTGATGGAAGCTTGCAAAAGATTCGAGATGTATATTTACACCATGGGTGAAAGACCCTATGCTTTGGAAATGGCAAAACTTCTCGACCCTGAGGAAATTTATTTTAACTCCAGGGTCATCGCTCAAGGCGATTGTACACAGAGGCACCAAAAAGGTCTTGATGTTGTCGTGGGACAAGAAAGCTCAGTTTTAATCCTTGATGATACAGAAGGGGTAAGCGAGACCCAAAACCAGCGTTACATTTCACTTGTCTTCAAAGTATCGTAGGTTAAGATAAGTTTTCCATGATCATGGATGCCTAGAAAGCAGTTTCATTACTTAGGTTTCTATACTACCGAGGTGAATTACTTGCTTTACTTACACCATGTCTTCAGGTGTGGGGGAAGCATAAAGAAAACCTGATACTGATGGAAAGATACCTCTACTTCGCATCTAGTTGCAAGCAATTTGGTTTTAGATGCAAATCTCTTTCCGAACTCAAAAGTGATGAAAGTGAATCAGAAGGTGCTCTGTCTACAGTTCTTGCTACTCTAGAACAGATCCATAATTTATTCTTTGACGCGGTATTGTCTCTTTGCTTTCCTTCCAACAGCTAATTCACCCGCTGCTCTTCATCTCTGATAGCTTTACTCCCTTTGTCCATCCTCAGGCGAATGAGAAGGAACTAAGAGCTCGGGATGTGAGACAGGTATCATCCACATATCTCATAGTCATCCCTCTGAAACCTTTTTTTTTTTTATTTTTTTGGTTGCTACAATCTCTTGGCTCCATGTATCAATCAGGTTCTTAAAACGGTTCGCAAGAAGATCTTGGAAGGCTGTAAAATCATGTTCAGCCGAGTTTTCCCATCAAACTTTCCAGCCGAAAGCCACCAGCTGTGGAAAATGGCAGAGCAGCTGGGAGCAATATGCACAACAGAGGTCGATCCTTCAGTTACCCATGTCGTTGCGATGGACGCCGGAACTGATAAATCGCGGTGGGCGTTGCAGGAGAGCAAGCATCTGATCCACCCCAGCTGGCTCGAAGCAACCAACTACATGTGGAAGAAGGCGCCGGAGGAAAAGTTTCCGGTCGAATCTGCGAAGGCCAAATGATGCTGGGATTCCTTCATTTGCGACTCAGCAACCAACTGTATTTACCTGTAAGTGGTAGGATCAATGCTAAAAATCCAGGTTGGTTCTTTGCTGTAGATCGAATCCTTCTTGAGAGTTAATTCTATTTCACCTCAAATTACATGACAAGCTGCACACAGTACAACAAAACACTTTAAAAACCGGATCTTTTTGTACTGAACGTCTGTTCCAAGGATGATGGATGTGGTCACTGGTCTTTCAATCATTCACATCCATCTACAGAGATACCCATCTGCCAGTAACAGCTCACATCCATAAGATGATAATGCCATCAATCACTTCCAGAATTTTAGGTTGAAAAGGTATAGCTTAGACTCATCTTAAATGGTGGGATTGTGATTAACAGTCGACTGGACGTGAGAATTACAGCACCTAATAGCAATAATTAACCACTAAGTACTGATCTGAAGTTTATGGTCCTTTACCCGTCAGATTTGGCAGCAGTCTCCATCTACAATTATTCTTGCCTAGTTGTTACCTTTTTTAAATTTCTTTATGGTCCTACTTTACATGGGAGTACAGTTTCAAATGATCCCGACAGAGAACATGTAGGGAGATGTAGCATCTATAAATATGGTACATGGTATGGACAAGGAAACCCTAACAGCCGGCCGTTCTTCTGCAAGCGTTTGGAGTTTCAGATCTGACCGTTTTTTGTGACTTTGTTTGGAAGAAGATTTCTGGGTTTGTGCTCAAGTTGTGTGTTGGATGAGGGATTGAGGGAATGCTGGGCTGACAGAAGAGAGTGAGCACTGGAGGGCAATTGTAGGAAGACAGGCTTTACCATTGCGCATGCCGGTGCTCACCCCTCTTTCTGTCAGCTTCTCTCTAACAATATCTCTCTTGTTCTCCTTCTCTGCATGCTGTCGTTGCAACTTGTTTTAAAGCGGGTTTCGTGTCCTTGTTGTAAAGATTAAACCTTTGCTCCCAAGCCTCCCCACTTGGGTGTTTTTGAGTTTTCCCTTCTGGGTTGTACACTGCTAGGCATGGTTTTTTGGTGCCTTTTGTTGGAAAATGGTGACAAGAGCACGAAAGATCAGCAATCTACGCCACTCTAGAGATGTAGGGCATTCAATGCAGCCGAATAAAATAAATATAGGATGGGTAAAAACCTACGCGATTTTTCCCTTTGTAGTCATTCCTCTCCTGCTCCAAAAGTCTGCTGATTTTTTACTTTCTGTTTTGTCACTTGGATCTTGAAAGTTGACTGGGGTTTGACCCAGTTTGTTGAATCGTTCACATTGTGTTTTGGTAGACGAGGGCGGTAGAAACACAAGAGTGAGATTTCATATTGTATGTGTATGCGTTTTGTTCATTTTTAGCAGATTCGTGAGCATTCACTTGTTCTGATGCAAGAGGGGCTTGCAGAAACTCAGTTCTCAGGTATTTTCGTGTTTCTTTGCTACTCTCTTATCATGATTCAAAGATTCTTAGCTACATTCGACACTGTCGAGCTCGTGAGCTTCTTTCTCGTGATGTTGATGAAAGGACAACGTTTATCAGCTGGCCCGGCATCTGTTTTTCTAGTTTGCCACGAGGAAATAGAAACAAGTGTGACGTGGTTGTAGGAATCAGAGAAGGATCTCTTGCGGATGAGTAAATGGGTTCAAGCTCTTCAGACGACAACGAGGCTCGAGCTGCTGTAATGCCATAGAAGTTATTGCCTTCGGGGTTTACTTCTTGTATTTGTAAAGATTTTTCTGCTGAAGGCAACGGCACCCAAATTTGGCATGGGGCAGCCTCAGGTGTTTGTCTTGGTAGTGCATTCTGATGGTGTGAGTGTGTTGAGATTCACCCATCCATCAGTTGACAAAGAGATTGTTTTCGTTTCAGGTGCTGTCGCTTTTGCTTGCTATGTTGATTTAATGGCATGCCAGCAGCGCACTTGTGTTCCTGTTTCTGGTGGGGGAGCCCTCTTTCATCAATCACACACGCAGAATCTAGAATGAAAACCTTGCACCTTTCTTCTTCTTTCTCTTCTGCCCATGTGGAGAAATGGGAGCTCCTTTCGGCACACAGGCAGAATGTAGTAGGAAACGCCATCACCTTTCTTCTTCTTCTACTGCACGTAGGGAAATGGGAGCTCCCTTCAGCACACACGCTGAAAGTAGAATGAAAAGCCATCACATTTCTTCTTCTTCTACACGTGGGGAAATGGGAGCTCCCTTCACCACACACGCAGAAAGTAGAATGAAAAGCCGTCACCTTTCTTCTTCTTCTTATGCACATGTGGGGAAATGGGAGCTCCCTTCAGCACACACGCGGAAAGTTGAATGAAAAGCCGTCACCTTTATTCTTCTTCTTCACATATGGGGAAATGGGAGCTCCCTTCAGCATACTCGTAGAATGAATAGCCATCACCCGCTTCTTCTGTGCCTGTGGGCGGAAATGGGAGCTCCCTTCAGCAAACACCCGTAGAATGAAAAGGCATCAACTTTCTTCTTCTTCTTCTGCCCACTTGAGGAAATGGGAGCTCCCTTCAGCACACGCGCCAGCAACTTTCTTCTTCTTCTGCTGCTTCTTGCCTGTCGTCGGCCTACGTCAGTTAATGTTCCCTATTGGCACTGCAACAGAAGGGAAAACTTTGCCATTTCAGCTCTGTATTGAGAGCTCGCCTCTCTCTGTTCCCTCTTGCGCTGTTTTCGTGCAAACGAATCTGAAATCTGAATGATTTTTTGGAAAACAGCAATGAATCAATCAGCTTCTGGAGCAGGGAAAGAAACACAGAGATGGTGCGACTACACTCCAGTCGTGGATAGCGCTTCCTGTGGTTTTCCGGAAACCCTATCTTGTTTGGGCTTCTATTTCCGTCCTGTTGTTTCGGAAAGGAGAGGGATTTTTCATTGGCGGCGGAAGCTTAGGGTACTCTTATCACAGTCGACGCCGGAGTCCAAGAAAAAGATTGTTTTTTTTTTTTTCTCAGGTACGTGACGCTTTCTACGCGTGTTGGGTGAGGAATTGGACAATAAACGAACGGAAGCGGTGTCGGCCGAGATGATGCACCCGGCGGAATGCGGCGAGCTCAGACAGGACTTCCTGAATCGATGCAGGCCGATCTAGGTCAGGTTTAGGTCTTTTCTGGATTGATGTGCAGGCAAAGCCGTTTGATCGGCGCTCATGACGTTCGCCGCCGGAAGCCAAATTTCTCAGATGGAACGGAAGACAGCAATCCACGGCGGAACACCGACGGAGTCAACAAATGTACATTCCATCTACAAAACAAGCAATTCTTATCCAAACAAATGAATTCTTGTCGGTTGGAGTCTCCGTACCCTAATACAGCAAATATCTCAATTTTAAATTAATATTTAATTTATTTATATTTAAATAAATAAAAAAACTACCCATATTTATCAATATTATTTTATTTCTTAATAAAGGTAATTTGAAAATAAAAATTATGATAAATTACCAATTATTAGGGTAATTTAAAAATGTAAAAATTTAAAATCATTTTGCCATTTTAATGATCCACGTCATCAAAGGTGGGCGGGGCGGGGCCGGCCCAAGAACGGTCCGTGGGTCATATGTAAAATTAAAGGTATGGATATGGGCCAGGGCCCAATTTCATATTTCAGTTGTTTGTGAACGAAAATAGCAAATTCTGAATCTTTTGCGAGGCGAGTTGAAGCCTTTTTATACAGTTTTAGGGCTGGGGTGATTGATTGTGAAATTTTCCAACAGTTCACCTCGCGATGAAAGGGCAAACCCTCTGAGTCGCACCAGCTATGGAGGACGACGATGAGTTTGGAGATCTCTACACTGACGTCCTACGCCCTCTTCAAGCTCAGACTCCGCAAGCTGATGCCCTTCCGATCGATCCGAAGATATATGGAGCGTCCGAGTCGAAAACCCCAGCTATGGGTTTCAGTCTGAAATTGAATTCGTCAGCGCTTGAGAAGACCCTTCCTCGTGGAGGCTTTCGTTTGGATTCGCGGAGTACTGACTATGATGCTTCGAGTTTTCAAGTTACTGGGGTTTTTAAGGGGGCTGACGGGGCAGAGAAAGGGTCTGTAGGGTCTAAGTTGATGGAGGATGATGATATTAATATTGTTTTGGAAGGGAGAGAGAATGAAGATGATGATGCTTTGGTTGAAAAGAAGGCAACTTTTATATCCAGAGAAGTTGATTATAACCGTAGCAACGTTGAGAGGGTCGGTGTTTCTGGAAATTTGATGGACCAAGGTGTGGCTTTGGGCACGGAGCAGACGATTCCTGGTCTCTCAAGGAAATTGGAGAATCTTGGAGGTGCCAATTTCGAGGATGACTTGGAGAGTGATGAGAGTGAAGACGATCTGGAGATAGTGTTGAACGACAACGGCGGTGGGCACACAGGTATCGAAATGATGAAGGGACTTAATGGCGATGATGATGACGATGGCGAAGGGGAGCCTTTGGTTATCGTAGCAGATGACGGTGATTTGGTCCAGCATCAGCAGATGATGGTGAATGAGCAAGAGTGGAAAGGTGAGGACGCGGGTTCCGGAGTAGACACAGAGAGGAGGGCGCTAGGCTACCCTGGTAAAGCTGATGGAGGAGGAGCTGCAGTACCTGCTGTAGTGGCGCCAAAGACTGGATTCAACAGTCACATGTATCCTCATCCTCTTCATTCGCAGTTCAAGGTCAGCATCTTGTCTGGTCAGAAATTCGGTTGCAAATTGGATTATAGGTGCAAATGTAATTTCCATATAGTGCCATTTTCAGTTCCATTGACATCCAAGTTGTTTATTAGTGATGTACCTGAGCCTTTTCGTTGTGGAATAATGAAATTTGTCAAAGCGTCGTACATAAATTTCTTTCGTAGGGTATCAATGCTTTATGTGCTAAGGATGGATTTTTCAGCATTAAATAAAAAATTGATACATATGTGTTAGCAACCCTTTTTGATCGCCAACCACAGAGCTTCAAACCTTGACAAGGCATTCTTCCTCTGATACTGACGGTCAAATGCATCAGATGATGCTCGCCTTTTCCTCTCTTTAGTGCATACTTTTTGTTGAGCTTTGTAAATTTAACAATAATTCAAAGAGGATAGAAAAGCTTTCAAATGATACTCGCCTTCTTCCAAAAACCCCTTTCTTGTGTTAATCATTTGTCTTATTTGACTTGTGATATCGCTGTCAAGTCTTAGGATGCATCTTATGCCTCAACTGGTTTCGCTCACTAACTTCTCTCTTGCTTGATTTTTTGGTCATATGAAACCCGGTTCCTTAAGTCTTCAGGGTATGAAGTATCATTGGAAAAAACACATTGATTGATATGCGTGAAAATAAAAGTCTGATGCAAGTTTTTAATCGTATTCTGTGTGTTCATGCCTCATGATCCTCTTGTTTTCCTTCTCCAGTGATATCATGAATATTGATTGGAAGTTCTTTTGCAAAGTCAGTTGTATGAACTAGGCTTAGAAATTTGTTGATTCATCACTTGAACATTAAAAAAAATTACTTGATGTTGCAATCAAACTTCTAAGTGAATGTTTTGTTAACTCTACTTCCACCAGTGATTGAAAAAACCGTCTCGATGCCACTGCTTTTCATTTGCAGCCGATTTTCCTATGTGTTCATGCTTGAATTTGTATCTAGATGATTAATTCTGACTTGCTAGTGTCTCCCATATTATGGTGACTGGATTATTAACCGTTTCTTCCCCTTTTTTCCTGGGGGCTACTCAGTATGTCAGACCCGGTGCAGCACCATTACCTGGCACAGCTCCTTTACCTAGTGGAGGGGTTCAAGGTCATGCTCGTCCTCCCATCACAGCTCCACTTGGAGCTGGACGTGGAAGAGGTGATTGGCGGCCTACTGGGATAAGAGGTGCTGTGCCCATGCAAAAAGGTTTCCACCCTAATTATGGATCCCCGGTTTCTGGTTCTATATCTGGGCGTGGTTATGGAAGTGGTTTGGATTTCACTCTGCCATCACACAGGTATGGTCATTAACCCTGCCACTCATATAATGAAGCCTTTGTGATTGGATGTATGGGGTTGCTGTTTTTTTTTCTTTTTAACAACTAGACCTTCTTGTGGAGACAGGACAATATTTGAAGTTGATATTGATGGTTTTGAAGAGAAACCTTGGAAATTTCCTAGTATAGATGTCTCAGACTTCTTCAACTTTGGGTTGAACGAAGAAAGTTGGAAGGATTATTGCAAACAGTTGGTAGGCCCAAATTCACCGTCTAGTTGTTTATACTTAGATTTGCAGCACATTTTTTTCCTCCATCAAGGAAATGAAAGCTAAATAAAATTGATTTGATGTATGCAGGAACAACTCCGCCTTGCAACAACCATGCAAAGCAAGATTCGTGTTTATGAAAGTAGCAGGGCAGAACAGGTACCCATGCTGTTTTTCTTCTTCCGGTTTTTTTTTTCTTCCAAGTAATTTCCATAGTTTTATTTATATTTATTCCTTCGAGACACTAAACAGTGTTATTGAATTTAGGACTATGATCCAGATCTTCCCCCAGAGCTTGCAGCTGCTGTTGGAAACACTGATATCCATTCTGAAATTGCAAATGCTGGAAAAGTGGAGCCTAATTTAGCTGATGTACCACGGCCGAATTCACGAGGATTGCCTCCTACAGTATGTAGGCTGTGGTTCTGATGCGTTTCTATCTGTTGATCTGTTAGCATGTTGAATGTCTCATATCAGAAGTTCTTGAAACAAAACATTTTGCTTTGTTTTTCTCCCTCCATAAGTTGCTTTGATTTTTTTGCTGATAAAAAATGACTGCTTTCATGTTTACTAACTTTGGAGTTTGGCCTATTTTAGATTCCTTTAGATTTTTCTCCCTCATGCATAATGCAATTTGTCAAGTTATGCGGTTCCTAGTCCCAAATCCATCCCATTTTTGGCTTTTTTTTATTTCTTTAGATACTCTGTATGCAGTTCGGACTTGGGGCTATGTTTCCTGCTAACATTCCTATTTGCGCTTGCAGCTTATTGGCAGGCCAATACCTGTAGAAGCTGGTTCTGGCGAGCGTGTGCCATCTACAGATACCAGGCGCCTACGACTTCATGATTCTGATACCATAATTGAAGTAAGTGGTTTCCTTGTTTCAAATGGAGCTACTATATTCTTGTCCTTCTAAAATCACCTCAACTCTTTAAAGAACTCATGTCATATCTGGAAAACAGATCATTTGTCAGGGTACTGACGAAGAAGAAAAGGAACCACAAGAAGATGATAATGATGGAATCGCCAACCATGAAATGAGCCGTGCTGGAGAGGCCCGTAGGACTGATGGCATTCCGAACAATGATGGTGAACGCAACAGAGTTTCTCTGCATCCATCCAGTTCCAGGAAAACGGAAGTTCCCACTAGAAGAAACACCCGTAAGAACTCTAAGAGCCCCAGTGGAGTCTTGCATCCTGATCCAGAAGTAGCTTTGCCGCACCATTCTGATAAAGAAACCGAGACCACAACTTCTCACAGGTTTTTCTTTGTCAATTTTCTTCGTAAACATACTGTAAACGGGCTTCCAGTTACAGCAAAATATTCACCTTGATAATGAATCCTCTGAGTGGATATTTTAAATGCTTTCATCGCGGAAAGATGGTAGGAGTGCTGATAAGTTTCTGACTCCTTCAGGAGACTTAGAAAGTTGACAGGGTCCATTAGTGTGTTGCATTTGTGTAGGTGATACTAGATCTTCATTCCTTTCAATATGATTTAGATTTCCGAATAAACTTTTTCACTGCAGGGTTGCAAAAGAAAAGACGTCTCTAAAACCCATGAAGCCAACTGCTTTCAGAAATGGTGAAGAGACCCAGGTTATGGATCATCAGAATGAAGTAGATGGTGATGATGTCACTGAAAATACACGCTTGGTATCTTCCCAAGTGACTGAGTCTGAAGCTGAGCCTGCTGCAACTCTTGAGAATGAAGTGTGTGAATCTGCAGCGGATGGTGGAGGCCAGGAAACCAAAAGTGAGGAAAGGGCGGGTAATCTGTCCACCGGCGGCGATGAGAGATTGGTAAGCAAAAAAAGGCCTCGCTCACAAGTGGAACAAGTTTCACAAGATAATGGCAGGGACCTAGACTCTAAAGCTGCCATGGGTGCAGAGAACAGCAAAGCAAGGTCTGGGAACATTAAAGACAATAGGCAAGTTAGAGACAAATTTGAGGATAATGCTAGAAACCAAAGAAGACCACTGGGTTCTGAAAATAATGCTCCTACAAGAAGTCATCGAGAAAAGGAAGGTCCTGGTGGGCACCATGTGAAAGCAAAAGGGAGAGAGGAAACGGTTACTCATAGACGTGCCGACCCTAGCATATCAGTACACCGACAAAATGAAGGTGAGAATATTGACTCCCGAAGGGAGAGTGACATATCCGAAGGAAGCTCGCTTAGGAGAGATGATGATCCTCATGCAAGAAGGGCAGGAATCGAGGAAGCAAGAAAGAGGGCTCATGGTGCAGATATTAGCTCCACAGGCAAGACCATGACTAGAGATAGAGAGAGGGGTGAAAAGGATGAGAAATATCAGTCCAGAAATCAGTTGGAAAAAGGTGCTTGGGGCACAGCAGATTATGATCAAGATGCTGGTTCAAAACAGAGACACTGGGACGATGATTCGAAGAAGCATCATGCAGATGTTAATGACAGGAGAAGGAGAGATGGGGCTACGTACTCAAGTCGGGAGCAAGGTGAGAGGGAAGTTGCTGTATCTGATTACAAAGACAATAGCAGCCGCAGAAAGAGAGAGAGAAATGATGGTTCTGATCAGCGGAAAGGAGATGATATTTCCCGAACAAAAGATGATGGTTCACATCATGTCAGGAAAAAAGATGAAAAATCAATGACAAAGGAGAGGGATGAACGATCAAGAGGTCGTGGTGATGGGAAAAGATCTAAGGAGTCGCATGAAGAAAATTTCTCGAGAAAAGAAAGAGAGGCCACACATGCAGACTCAAGAACTGGGCGATTAGCAGAAGATAAATCTGGGGCCTCTCGTTCTCGTGCAAAGGATCATTACAAGGGGTCTGGAAGAGATGACAACCAGAAAGATGCAGGTCGTCATGATGATCAAGTTAAGCGAAGGGATCAATCTGAAAATGAAAAGGTCTCACAGAATAGAGTTCATGGTGATATTCATCAGCGTGCATCCCAAGGCAGTAAAGGTGAAAAGAGAGCAAGATATGATAGAACTCGCGCAAGTGATGATACCGGCGCCGTCCATGCGTCTGATGTTGCAAAGCAGCAAGAAAATCAAAAGAAAGATAGCGGAAAAACCAGTAAAGAACCAGAAGGTGGGAAACATAATTCCATTGCAAATTCGCAGAGGAATCATGATGAGCACATTGGCAATATCAGTGAGACGGTATGTGTTTCTCTGGACTCAATGAATTAACCTTATCTTGTAGATGTGTGCTTTCATGATAATTATAGCATATATATACCATGGTTGGGATGGAGATTAATAGGTTAATGTTGTATCCCCCATCCTCCTCCTCATTATCATTATTGAAATGGAAAATAATGAAAAGCTTAAATTAGTTTTGTTTTACTGATTTGTTACATTTGCTGTCATGCTCCAGTAACTAAATATATTCTTTGGTATATTTTTCAATTCCCGCTTTATCATCTTGTCGATTATATTGATTTACTCGTTCATCACCTCAACAAAACCTCCATAATCTTGTGTTGGTGGTTATCGGGTGATATGATTCTCTGTGGATTATCTGATGCGGTAAGATATCTTCTTGCTTTGCCTTATATCTTGTGTTTGGCTATGCATCTGTTTTCTAGCGGCTCTCTTCAAAATATAAGTTGGCAGAATGGCCTAAGCCCAACATCCTAATATTGCTGTGGTGATTACCTCTGTTTTGTTCTCCAGTTTGATAGAACTTTTGAAAGGCCTGGTTGTTTCCTTGTCCTTCTTCATCCAGCACTCTCTTGACTCTCAATACTATGAGGAGAAGTTTACTGGAGGAGGCCAACCAGACAACATATATCATGCTTGGATTCATGCTTTATTGTAGCGTTTGTTTTAGAGTAGCGTTTAAACAGAGCTTCAAATCAACCAAGTTGAATGTTTTTTCCTTCTTGTTTCCCACTTTCAGACACATGCTGGGGACAAAAAAGATGGGGGAAAAGCTGGAAAGGAGCAGCAGTCTTCGAAAAAGCAAGGAGAGGGGGCTTCATCCGAGGATGACAACAATGCGTCCAAGCATGGACGGTCGAAACTGGAAAGATGGACGAGCCAAAAGGAAAGGGATTTCGGCACAGCCTCCTTGCCATCATCCTCGTCGAAGAGAAGTAAAATCAGGGATACAACAAACCATTCCAGCACACCGTTGGATGAGAGACCTCCCCGGAAAGTGGAAGACAAGCCGCCGCAGTCATCAGCTAATGATAGAGAACCAAAGGGAGACACAAACGCCACTACCAAACCCAGAGTGGATGACAAGCACCTTGATACGGTGGAGAAGCTGAAGAAGCGCAGCGAGCGGTTCAAACTTCCGATGCCCGGTGAGAAAGACGCCGCTGCCACCACGAAGAAACTGGAGGGCGACGTCTTACCTCCGCCCCCAACTGAAAATCCAAAGGATTCTGATGTCAAGCCGGAGCGCCCCCACGAAAAAGGAGGTGGACTGGCAACTGAATGAAGTCCTCCAGCCCCCATGCGAAGAGTTAAGTACCCTTCGCGCCTTAGAGAATTTGAACCTCCAATGAGTCCGCTGGTTCATAGAGCTGCTTTATCAGCCCTCCATTCTTGCTTGTCATAGGATCTGAAGTCTCTTCCTTTATACCCTTTAACTGTCGAAACAGCTGTGAAAATGGCGGTGGTTGTTTCTGGCGAACGTCAGCTTGTATTGTATGTCAAGATGTTTTTTTCCAGGATTATTTGTGTATTTTTATATAATTAATATTTTGACAGGGACGGGGGCAAATATGTAAAAGCACAAGATCCCCTTCCAAGTCGTTTTAACCACGGTAAACCTTAGTAGGCGGGAATGTGGGCGGGAGAGAGCTGGAATCCCACGGGGGCTCTCCTCGTCTCGTGATTTCCGATGGGAAGGAATGCCGACGTTCCCTAATCGCCTGGTTGATGAGATGATAGTAACGATGTTGTTGATGGTCTCATCATGAATCGCTGCTGCTCTGCAGTTGCTCTGTTGATTTCGGTGGTGTGATGTTCCAAGATTTGTGGCGGTGATGATTTTTCTTGATCGGTTTCCGTTTCATCTCCCTCTCGCCGGAGCTTCAATCGGCGTTTGAGTTTAGCCGGCACGTATCTTGGCGCGACGAGCTGGATCTACCGGCTTTGTAGCCATGGCGTGTCTGGATTGTCTTCGTCTCTACCGGTGAACGTCAGATCTGAGCCCTAATAACCAGCGGTCGTGGTTTTGGTGGTGATTTTTTTATAAGAGACATGAAGTCTCCAGTGGGTTCCCGGCGAAAGAAGTTGAAATCCCTGACTCGTTTCATATTTGCTGGAGACTTCATCCCGCACCACTCAAACTCGAACTTGCGGCTCCTGTGTGATGTATCTATGCATGCAGATGTCCGCTCGTCTGATGATCCTGTGTGATATATGTATCTATGCATGCAGATGTTCGCTCGTCTGTGTGCGAGGCGACATTATTGAGGCTGTGATGAAGCTGATGGATTTCTGCTCGAAGCAGGGGGGATCCGGCCGTATCTTGGCGTGGCTGGCCGGTGGAATCGGTCTTTGCAGCCATGGCGGTATTCGGGTTCTCGATGCCTGCTGCGGGCGATATATCTGCATTTGAGCCTGATACGTATCGAAGGCATTGATTTCAAATCGCGCGGGAGACCGGCGAAAATCCCCAGTGTTCTCTCTCTCTCTGAGGCAATGACGATAGCTTGCAAAGTGGACGTCGGCAAGAAGGATAAACCCAACCCGTATCTTGGCGAGGCGGTCCGGTATTCCGGATCTGCAGCCATGGCGGGTGGAACTCCTCTGTCTTGTCTCGTATTTTTCAATCTCATCTGAGCCTCTGATTCGAAGGAAGCTGTCTCCCCTTTGAAGAATGAGGGTTGAAGAGAGGGGAATTTTAGGAGGGTTGTTGCCCCTGACTCTCAACCCTGTGATTTTGAATCAAACCTCAACAATCCTCCAAATCATCATCAGCATCATCATCATTCCATTTTTGTCTAAAGAATCACCATGTCCTGGGGCTCTGATGATGCTTCCTGATTCTTCTGGGCTTCTCCGGTTATGGAAAACTAGCCCGTATCTTGGTATGGCGTCTCCCATCGGATTGAGATTTCAAATCCCTTCGAAAACTGAAACTGACTTCTCGGTTTCTTCTCCAAGCTTCCGGCGCGACAGTTGCATAGGTGGAGCACATCGTCGAGTCCGTTCGTGTTTAGGAGGTACATTTCTTCCTCAATCTACTTGATTTTGTTCTTCTTTCGATGTATATGCACCTGCACCTAATACTTACTACTCACCAGTGTGTAGATTAGTTTTCTTTGGTGGAATAAATGAATCTGTGAAAGTTATTCATAGAGGTTTGTAGATTTAAGTTAGTCGCTCTGAATCTGGGTCTCTGGTGATATCTTCCTACACAACCAGGGCAGCAGCAATCGGTGCATTTTGTTTTGATATTTCAACCTGAGTTTTCTTACATTCTTTCCCCTCTGGTTTTATGATCAATTCGTTCGTTAGTGATGTTCCGCACAATTATGGTTTGGGGATCATGAATCTTGTTTAGGATTGAGAATGCAGCTCTTTGGATGTTAGGTATTTAGATGTAGTGTATGATTTTTTTGTTTTGCAAAATAAATGAGTTTTAGAAAATATCTGTAAAATATATAATATTTTAATTTTAATTCATAAAATAAATGAAATTTGATTTATATGTTTAAAATATTTTTTGGAATAGAATATTAAGTCTGTGTTTGGTATGTGACTTTAAGTGAATCTATTAGTAAATCCATGGATTGTAGGTGGGTAATCTTAAAATTCATGGTTAAGTTTATAAAATCTGAGAGGGGACGAGAGGGGTCAATTTACATACATTATTGCATTTTCTTATCATTAATCAATCTTTTTGAAAATTGATCAAATCTATTGAAGAGTATTTTGTGAAAGTGGCATTAAGGATGTCATATTCTTATTTCAATTCATTTTTTACTACTATTGTGAGTTTTTATTTTTGATATTAATGAGTTTTCTCCAGGTATGTTTAAGAAGAAGATAATGAAGAATAAGTTAATGATGATGAAGAATAAATAGAAAGAAAAAAAGAGGAAGAAGACTAAGGTTTTGTTTGGTTAATGTATTTAAATGTTAATGGATTTAAATTATTCAGGTTTAGATAAATTTAAATATTTGAGTATAAAAATAATTATATTTTTAGGGTATGTTTGGTTTATGGGATTATTAAAATTAGAATTATAAATTATTAGGATTACATGAATTTTTTTTAATTCCATGTACATGAATTTATTTAAAATCACATACATTCTTTTTTTATTTAAAATTATTTAAAATTTATGTATTAAAATAATTTTAATACATCAATTTTATTTAAATCCAAATAAATTAAATTCATTTTATTCCATTCTCATAAATTAAACACACCTTTATATGTATACATATTCTATATATGAAGTTATTATGTAGATATAATGATGATTATACTTACATAATTAATATGATTATACTTATATAATTAGTATATATCAAATAATACAATTTTAATTAAATTAATTATAAATCAATTTTATAACTTTATATCAAACAAAATCTAATTGATATGAAAATTAATTTTAATTAATATATTATAATTGTAAATGATCATCACATATATTGTTATATGGTAATTGCTATAAAATGAGGTTTCAATATAAATAATACAGAAAAGTAAATATATAATAATTAATTTTAATTAATTGAAAAAAATATTAGTAATTTTACAAAAATTTAACAAAATTATAATTTTACACAAAAAATATGCTTTGATTTTAAATTTAAATAAATTATACATATCAAAATAATAATTATTTTTTAAATCAATCAAAAAAATCCGATTCGTGCAGATTCTTCCTCCAACGAAGAGGTCTTGGTGAAATTGCCACATATGAAATTGAGCACAATTTTGCAAAGAAATAGTCCACCTGTTTCTCGAGACGAGATGGGAAACATGCTCAATATTATTTGATTGAATAGTTGACCCAGCCCTTTGTTGTTTGAAGAAACCCTCCACTTCAATTGATATTTTTTCACGAAAAGAAGACATCAGATAAGAAATCCAAATTAAAATCAAACTAAACTCAATTGGTATTTATCTCAATCTAAGTAAACTAAACTCAAATTAAAATCAAACTCACATATAAAAAATGAGTTATATATAATAATAAAAAACAATTTATAAAACATTAAATATGTTCGATAAATTATTTTTTAAAATTTAAAATAAATAAAATTAAATATTATTTATATAATACATAAAATTTAAAACATCATCTATTTAATCAATTTTTTATATACGCACATGGGGTTTGGTTGTTGGGTGCATTCGGTTACGGTCGAACGGCAACGGGATGACGGAAGCAACGGCAAAGGGCTACTACGGTTAGATGGGCTTTTTCATCATAATGGGCTCGCAAACCCCTTCTGCCATTTATGAGAGATGCGCCGAGCCAAAAACGCACAAGCAATCAATGCGACATTCTAATGGGCTTCAATATGCACAACGGGTATGGTTCATTTGACGTTCTAAACCGCCGGAGATGTTTGAGTGCAAGTGCACATAATCTCTTCAGCATACTACAACTCTAGTTCATGCATTGAATGGTTACTAACCTGAGAGTTCACAGCACCTTTGACATTCCACCATCGAATTATCAGTGTAAAAATCAAGCCTGTTGACCAACATGTACAATAAGAAGGCTATTTTAGCAGTGTAGGTAAAGGCACCAATGCAACATCGAATCTGAAAAAGAAAACAAGTCGTGCCCAAGACGGCAAATGTGAAATGCCTTGCGACAAATCATGGATCAATACTTCAAAGCAAGTGAGTTTCACCATACCTCATCAAGAAGGCATCAGTGTGACAGTTCGGATCCAGTTCCGATCAATAAAATGAATCAACGTGATGGTCAAGCAAAACTACCTCACGAAAGGTGTTGAACTACTGGTGTACTGCAGATCCAGAAATTTTGATTCAAGTAACTGTGAACGAAATAGAGAAGAAATTTCAGCCTCTGTGCAACAATTAAGGATCAAAAAAATCTTCATTCCCAGATAACGAGAATGAAAAATTTAATTACTCCTACAACAATCGCTCATTAAGGCCAAATGAATGGGGGAAGTTCAGATCTGAATGATCATAATTGATCGAAGAAAGAAAAACTGACATAACAATCGTAACATTTCAGGAAATCTTGAAGCACCAGAGAATAAATTTTGATAGCATGATTGCATGATTGCATCCGATACATGCCTAAAGTACCTCTACGATCTTACATATTACAATCAATGGAGAGAAAGTGCGACAGCGCAAAACAAACCTTCGTCGACTCAATCGCTATTTCTCGATTCCACTGCCACCACCGCTGGTGATATAACATCAGATCTCTTCTATGATCTTGCATATTATAATCAATAGAGAGAAAACGCAACAACGTAAAACAAACCTTCGTAGATCCATCCACTCATTACAGAACCGTAGATCGCACGATTTCAAACCAGCATGAAGCCGCTACCTCTCGATTCCACTCGCACCATCGTTGGCGATAAAGCATCAGATCTCCTTCTCCGCCTTAATCGCTCTGGAAGAAGAAATCGGGCGAAAAAGGAAGACGGACGTGAAACCCAATCTTGAAATTCCCGCCTAGGCATTTATAGAGAAATGACTCTAAAGTACCAGTATGAAATAAGCAAAAATAACGGGCGTTTACGGTAATTATTATTTTTTGAACCCAACCATGGATTCTATTACACATTTTTTTCTTTTTATTTTTTATTGTAATGGGAATTCATGACAAGCATGCAGAGAAGGCAGCAAAACAGTAATGAGAGGAAGTCCATGTTTCAAGGGAGCCCTGCAATGGACAGCGCAGAAAGGGGAAGAAATGAATAGAATGTCGTAAGAAAGTATTGATTGATCTTCCGCCATTTTCGAAACCTGGAGCCACGGCTTAAAAAGCTTATATGTAGCCATGGTAGAGAAGGTTCTCTACGATTCTTTCATCCTTTGTCAGCTCTTTACAAAGGGAAAAAGAATCAAAACAAAACCTTCAAAACTGTATGTGAGGAGGGAGACCGAAGAGTGCATCTTTACTCTGAATCTTTCTCCCGGGGGTTTCCCCCGCTTCTCTTTTTTCCTGAATAGTTTGAAGAAATGGCTTCTGATATTACCTTGGAAGCGATAAAGAATGAAACAGTTGATCTTGTAAGGGGTTTGTTTGTGAATTGGGTGTAATCAGATTTTGTATTGTGTCGAGGAATTGAAGGGGTAAGTTGTTGGGTATTTGCAGGAGAATATGCCTGTTGATGAAGTGTTCGTGCAATTGAAATGCACGAAGGATGGCTTGACATCTGAGGAGGGGAGAAAGAGGCTGGAGATTTTTGGTCCTAATAAATTGGAAGAGAAGAAAGATAGCAAAATTCTGAAGTTTTTGGGTTTTATGTGGAATCCACTTTCATGGGTCATGGAGGCTGCTGCAATTATGGCCATTGTGATGGCTAATGGAGGGGTTTGCATCAAGCTATCCATGTGTGTTGTTTCAGTTTGTGGCTTGTGTTGTTTGTTAATGGATTTAATAATGTGCAGGGCAAGCCTCCAGATTGGCAAGACTTTGTTGGGATTGTCGTGCTTCTCATTATAAACTCAACCATTAGTTTCATAGAAGAAAACAATGCAGGAAATGCTGCCGCTGCTCTCATGGCCGGCCTGGCTCCCAAAACCAAGGTTGGAAATGTTGTTTGTCGACATTAAATTTGCAGAGCGAAATTTAATACTTTGATTCACACCTAATGTGTGTTCTTGTGGGTAAAAAAGGTTTTGAGGGATGGGAAATGGGGTGAGCAAGATGCATCAATCCTTGTCCCGGGAGACTTGATAAGTGTGAAGTTGGGTGACATTATTCCAGCTGATGCTCGTCTTCTTGAGGGTGATCCCTTGAAGATTGATCAATCAGCACTCACCGGTGAATCGCTTCCGGTAACGAAAAACCCCGGTGATGAAGTGTTCTCTGGCTCTACATGCAAACAAGGTGAAATTGAGGCTGTTGTCATTGCCACTGGTGTACACACATTTTTCGGAAAGGCTGCTCATCTGGTTGATAGCACCAACAATGTGGGGCATTTTCAAAAGGTATATTAGCTTCTTCTTCTTCTTCTCACCCAAGATGCAGTTTTTAACATAAAAAATGGAGATTCATGTACGATAATCAGGTCTTGACTGCTATTGGGAACTTCTGCATTTGCTCCATCGCAATAGGGATGCTGATCGAGATTGTTGTGATGTATCCAATCCAAAAAAGAACATATAGAGATGGCATTGACAGTCTGCTTGTTCTTCTCATTGGGGGCATTCCTATTGCCATGCCAACCGTGTTATCTGTGACAATGGCAATCGGATCACACAGATTGTCTCAGCAGGGGGCAATCACTAAAAGAATGACTGCCATTGAGGAGATGGCTGGTATGGATGTGCTCTGCAGTGACAAAACAGGAACTCTTACACTCAACAAGCTTTCTGTTGACAAGACTCTTATTGAAGTTTTCCATAAGAATATGGATAGAGACACAGTTGTCTTGCTTGCTGCTCGAGCCTCAAGAGTTGAGAATCAGGATGCCATTGATGCTTCAATTGTTAACATGTTGAGTGATCCAAAAGAGGTATATAAAACCCTTTCTTCACCTCGCAATTGACTGCATACCCACCTTCATTATTTGCTGCTCTTCCTGTGGCTTATCAGGCTAGAGCTGGGATCACTGAGGTTCATTTCTTGCCTTTCAATCCGGTTGAGAAGCGCACTGCCATTACGTATTATGACTCAAATGGGGAGTGGCACAGATGCAGCAAGGGTGCTCCTGAACAAGTACAGAAAAACCTTCAACTGTATACATCACATTCTGTTAGAAACATGGCAGTGACTGTTATTCACATGCTTCAAACATGCAGATCATTGATCTATGCCAACTCAAAGGAGCTGAATTGAAGAAGGCTCATGAGATCGTAGACAACTTTGCAAACCGTGGTCTTCGTTCTCTTGGTGTTGCAAGACAGGTTTCTTAGACATCTTCAGGAAACATATATTGTGATAATACTGAACTGATTGGATTATTCAAAATCGAAAACCTTGACAGGATGTAACAGAGAAAAACAAAGAGAGTGCTGGCGGACCATGGGAATTCATAGGTTTGCTACCCCTATTTGATCCCCCTAGGCATGATAGTGCAGAAACAATCAAGAGGGCGCTTGATCTTGGAGTAAATGTGAAGATGATCACTGGTGATCAGTTGGCCATCGGCAAAGAAACGGGCCGGAGACTTGGAATGGGCACAAATATGTATCCATCTTCTGCTCTGCTTGGGCAGCACAGGGATGAATCTATTGCATCCATTCCCATTGATGAACTCATAGAGAAAGCTGATGGTTTTGCTGGTGTCTTCCCAGGTTAAAAAAATGATAAACTGCTCTTGCTAATTTTCTACTATAAGCTGTAAGTGCCGAAAATTGTTGCCTCACAGAGCACAAGTATGAGATTGTGAAGAAACTACAAGAAAGGAAGCACATTTGTGGCATGACCGGAGATGGTGTGAATGATGCACCTGCACTCAAAAAAGCTGATATTGGCATTGCTGTGGCTGATGCCACAGATGCAGCCCGAAGTGCATCAGATATCGTCTTGACTGAGCCAGGACTCAGTGTGATTGTGAGTGCAGTGCTCACAAGTAGAGCCATTTTCCAGAGGATGAAGAACTACACCATCTATGCAGTTTCCATCACTATTCGCATTGTGATGGGATTCATGTTGCTTGCCCTTCTCTGGAAATTTGACTTCCCCCTTTCATGGTTTTGATCATTGCAATCCTCAATGATGGAACCATCATGACAATCTCTAAAGACAGGGTGAAGCCATCTCCCGTGCCTGATTCATGGAAGTTGAAGGAAATCTTTGCAACTGGAGTAGTTCTTGGATCATACATGGCTGTGATGACTGTTGTTTTCTTCTACCTTGCAGCAAGCACTGACTTCTTCACAGTAAGCTTCATTCTACCTGCTTACAATATGCTGTTTATCACATAAAAATAATGTGTTAGTTTCTTTCTCATAGGATACATTTGAAGTAAGATCCATCAAGGCTAGTCCTCGTGAGCTCAACTCAGCTGTTTACCTTCAAGTCAGCATCATAAGCCAAGCTCTCATCTTTGTGACAAGATCACAGAGCTGGTCATTTGTTGAGCGCCCTGGATACATGCTCATTTGCGCTTTCTTCATAGCCCAGCTGGTCATCCTCCATAAGATCACCTTTCTGAACATCCCATTTCCATTTTTCTTCATGTTTCTTCAAGTTCCCACATCTCTGATTCTCAGGTTGCCACATTGATAGCGGTGTATGCAAACTGGGGATTTGCAAGAGTCCAAGGCATCGGGTGGGAGTGGGCTGGTGTCATATGGATATTCAGCATTGTCACATACTTCCCTCTTGATGTCCTCAAATTCATGATTCGCTTTGCATTGAGTGGGAAGGCTTGGGACTCCATGATCCAAAACAAGGTATTCTTGTTTTCAGTTATCAAAACCGAGCTCCTTTCAACAAATTCCCATCTTCATTCTCCTCTGTTTCATGAACCAGACTGCTTTCACGACCAAGGCAGACTATGGCATGAAAGAAAGAGAGGCGCAGTGGGCCATGGCACAACGAACCCTCCATGGCCTCTCCGCAGACAACAGCCCAACAAAGAACTGCAAGGAGCTTTCTGAACTTGCAGAGCAGGCGAAACGAAGGGCCGAGATGGCAAGGTATTTGCTGCATCCTCATTGCATGCTTGGGATGATAAAAAAAGACACATATTGCTTCGCTCACCCCTTCGTTCTGCACCACTACTGCAGGTTGAGGGAGCTTCATACTCTCAAGGGACATGTGGAGTCTGTTGTCAAGTTAAAGGGCTTGGACATTGAGACAATTCAACAACATTACACTGTGTAGAAACACAGACTTAAATGTCTGAATGAAGCAAGATTCATGCCCAACCAGGGTATCATCCTGCTCAAGCATTGGATGCAGAACACTGTGATGTTACACTGTCTTCCCACATTGTTTTCATTCTTCCATTAATCAAAGACGACTTTCTTGAGTGAATTAGAAAGTGACCACATATCACAAAATGTGTAAAAAAAAAATAGTGTAAAAATTTTATCTTAATATGTGAGAAATAATGGGAGTGTTCATTTTTTTGAGGGAGTCAATTTGCTTCATTGCCAAAAGGTCAATGGAATATAACATTTGATTTTGGCTTTCAACTTTTAAAATTATATATCTAATTCACGTTGAGTTTATATTTGATAGAATAGTTTAATTAATATTGTATTTGAATTATTTATATTTAGATAATCATGTATCATATGATTAAGATTAAAAAAATTTTTGGTTCGTAGTTTTTGCATATATATGTTTAGAAATAATAGCATATGTGATAAATTTATTTAAAATAAATAATTTATAGTTTAAATTATTAAATAAATCACATTTAAAAGCTGTGTTTTGAAATATTTAATTAATCTATTTTGTAAAACAATCTTATATTACTAAACCAACTTACTGAAGAAAATTTTTTATTAATAGGTTAATGTTTAAACAGTCAAATCAACCTACAAAATACCCTCTAATTTTATTTACTTCAAAACCCTGATTTAATACCTTAAAAAGTAGAATATTATTAAAACCACTAGGGCGGCGGCACGTGTCCCGATTCCAAGTAATTATTAAATCGAAATAAAATCATAATTAAAATTGGCGTGCCGGCTTTCTTTCTTTATCGGCACGTCACTCGCAAATTTGCCGGTAATTAATTAACATATTTAATAATAATAACTGTAATTACATTCTACTCTAACTTGAAGTAGCGTTCCAAACACGCGCACCATGGGTATTCTGGGAATATATTTTGTTGCCGTGGGTGGGGCTCCAACCCGATCGGGCCAAAAATGGATATTCCGTTGGGTTCGGGTGTAGGATCCGGATCATGTTACCATTCGTGCAAGCATCAACTTCAACACAGGGGAGGAAGTCTTCGCTTCCAATACTCACCAACCTCGCCCCCCTCTCATTCTCCCCTTGTTGTTTTCTTATCAATCACAACCACCCTTTACTGCATGTTTTCTTGCACAAATGGCGGGGACCCTAACTGGATACTACGCAATCAGGTGTTCGAATGTACATTGCTACTAAAACTAGATTCACAATGATCAGGAGCCTACACTATCTGCTAAATCAGTGGTGTAAGAGATTACAGAGAAGAATCAATCTTCTGGCAATGGACTAGTAGCTCCAGAAAGAATCCAAGTCTGAGATGTCAATGGGGCTGGGAGTTATATCATTGAGTTGCTGAGCAAACCCTCCCTTGCTCTCCTCGTTCTCCCTCCTTGAATAGTACATGGAGCTCTCGTTGCTGACTCCTGTTTCTTCTGAAGGGCTGAACGCCGGGTTCTGCATCGAGTACAATGGATCCATGAACTGTTGGTGGTGTACGGTGTTGTGGGAGTAGAACATGGTGGTGGCATGAGGGCTGTAAGGGCTGGACCAGGAGGAAATAGGGTTTTGAAAGTGACCCTTTTGGGGAAGAATGAACTTGCCCTTGTGATCATCCTCCTCATTGTAATCGTCAGATTGTGGTAATGACGAGGCTCCCACCTCAGGGTTTCTTCTGCATGCAGTGTTCTTGTGGAAGACCTTACAGACCACCCACTCCTCCTGCACGAAAAGGAAACAGACATGGCATCAGAGTCGAGCTCTGCGGCATTCAAAGGCATGAACTTATGATACTAGTACTACCCTAGTAGCATTCCTTGGGAAGATATCACCCTCTAGCCGATACTCGTGCATTACCCAATCGGTTTTTTCCCCCTTGGGAGCTCTTCCCTTGTAGAAAACAAGGGTTTTCTTCATTCCAACCAGAAACCTTCTAGCCTTCTCCTTGTAGATCTCTTTGTCTTTACCTGTGGCTTTCCAGTACCCCGACTCCGTCGCCCGATTCGTTCGCATCCCTGTCGGATACTTCCGGTCCCTCTGGAAGAAGAAGAACCATTCCTTTTCCCCAACTTACTCTTACCTGTAGTTCAGGATCCAAGGTACATCATTAATAAGTACAAGGGAATGAATCATGAATCATGCTCGTTTCGGACCAATCGGTAACTTGTACGAAACCAGCAGTAACACAACATGAATCATGAACCTATTGTCTCTGCCCAGGCATTAAAGAAAGTAAGGGGGAGCTTTTACTATGCAAATCCCAGGGTTCACACTTGTTGAGATCCGCTTCTCCGATAGCTATCGCGTCGAAGCGCCGGTCCGCAGCCTTCTTCAACAAGTATTCCATGATAATCTCCGTGTCCGTGGGGTGAAACCGGAACCCCGGCGGAAGCTGCGCCGCGTCGAACTCATCTTGCAGATCCATGGAGGTTCCGGCGGCGAACATGCCCGGCTCCAACTTCTTCGAGAACGCGAGAGAGGAAGTAGGGGAATCAAGAGAGGAAGAAGATGGGAATGGAAGGAGAGCAGCCAATATATACAAGACGAAAAAATAATATTATTAAAATAAAAGAGTAGTTGCTTGAAGCTAAAGGAAACTGGCAAGTGATGGGAATGTTTCGGGAGGCGTTTTCCAGAAAATAATTTCATTATTAGAATATAATATTATAACATTCAAAGTAATTATAATAAATGAATATTAATGTAGTGTTTGATAATTGATTTAAGATTTTAATTATATGATTTAATATAAATATATTTATGGTTTTATATTCAGAATATATTTAGTAAATAACCTTATATACATTATATTCTATAATAAAAATATTCTTATATTATAATTTTAAATAATTTATTTTATATTTATTTTGAAATAAAGAAATAATAAGGTTAAATTGAAATAAATGTACGATTTAATATAAAACAGAATATCTACTTAATTTTTAATAAATCTATATATGCAATTTTAATTTGTATTAAATAAGTTTTAAATTAAATAATGATTTAATTTAAAATTCTTATCAAACGTATATTTTAAATAAATCACATTTCAAAATCATCATTAAACCATTTACCAAATATCAATTAACCATTCAACATTTATTTTATATTAAATAATTTTCATAAATGATTCTCAAACAATTTTTACGTCACAAAAGATAATTAAATGAATATTATCAAACAATCCTTAATATTATATATATAATATATGCATGACTTTTTTTTTCATTTACTATTAAATTATGATAAAAAATAAATACATCTATCAGGTCAATTGACCCTAGATGATTTCCTTTCCATCGTGACATGTCCTCATGTAACATGTGTCTGATTATCACATTTGTGATTTATTGCATGATAATAGCGCTGCCATGAACGATAAGTTCTTGGTGGCAACCTTATATTTAATTTAATATGTATTATGATCTGAAAGTACGATATTACCCCTTGCCACCAAAATTGATTACGTTGCGATTCGGTCATGGTGACGTTATACAAGCTAATTATAATTATTATTTAATTACGGCACACGATGATTTTTTTAACGACGTCAGCTATGGGCTTGTGATGGGCCTCCATTTCGAAATTCCCTTCGCAACTCCAAGCCCAATAAAATAAAATACCCTCAACTTTTTTTATAATTTCTAGATTTTTCTTTTTAAATTCTCATAATGAATATTATAATTATATCCAAATAATATATTTTAAAAAATAACATAAATCTATTTTTATTAAAAAAATAGGCGAATAATAAAGCTGAGGTAAGTTGATGGTTACACTGCCCTGCAATTATTTTCTCCTTTATTATTATTATTTTTTCAAAAGTTGTGGGTGCGCTTTTCTTTTCCATCCTTTGCAGCGTCAATCAAATAGAATTTTGTCCACATAAAAAGACTAGGGAGCCCCAAGTTTATTACAATTTATTTTATTAAAAATAATAATAATTTAAATTATTTTTTTGGAAATAAGTTTTATTTCAAACTAGAAAAAAAGAGTGTTTTCGTTTATTCATCTTTAAATAATTTAAAATTATAATATAGATACACTTATTTACAATCAAATACAATATAATTAAATCTATCTGTGACGTTAATTTTATCTTAAATCATATGATGTAAATTTGAAAGAATCTACCCAATGCGAGTTTGTAAATTTTAGAATTCGATTTTAGAATCAAATTTTACCAACCCCGTTTCATTGTAAATAGTATAACTTGAATGTTAGACAAGGAGTTTAAACCAAGGTTGAGAAAAAGAAAGCATCTTGGGGTTGGAAAGTGGAAGTTGTGGTCCTAAGGTGAACCCCAAGCTTTATTGGGTTGGGCCCGGTCAATGGGGGACCATCATCCCCATATTCAACCCGCATACTACAAAAAATATATGTATTAAAATTAATTATATTTTTTGAAAAGTATTTTTAATAAAATATAAATATTCTATCTTTAATTTTTTTATTTTGATAAGGAAATTGTTTTTAAAAATGATAAATAGAACGGTGATTAATTAACGAGCCCTAATGATTGGGGGATTAGGATGTGGTTAGACTACTATCTGTGCGTCATTAGCAGTATTAGTAGCCTAATCATGGGGGCCCACCGTTTCTAGTAGTGTTTCCCGGTTCTTTGTCGGTACGTGGGACTAATCCCGAAGTCGCTCTCCGTCTCGGCATTTTACGAGTTTGCCCCCACCCCTTGTTTCTGAAAAGGCGTGGGGGCCACTCGCGGCGGCGCGTGTGAGTTACACGGTTGGCGCGTGATTCGAGGGATGGTGGTCCCTGGGCGTCAGTGGTCCATGAAAGCGCAGTGCGACACGTGGCGGAAGGAGAGGGCAGTCCTGGTTGTCAGGGTTGGTTGGTTATTATCTCCTGTTTCGCGGCTTCTTTCCAAGTAAGTGCTTCCGTAGTCCCGCGTATCCTACCCTCGCCCACTGCGCCCGTCTGTACGCCGCAAAAATCCGACTGAATATTTATATATATATTTTAATTATTTAATATAGGTTAAATTTGGATTAATTATTATTTATTTATGTATGGAAAATTAATAGGGTATTTATTATATTCTTTGGCAGTACGAGTGATCGTACAGAGGGGGGAAAAAGTCTTGCGAATTTGAGCAATTGCAGCGGCCATGTCGACGGGGACCCCCCCGGGAGTGTGAAAGTGGGAAGAGGGGTGAGGGGAAAAGGGGGTACTGCCATATAACAGCACTGATAACATCATCAGCGCCATTTTTTTTTTCTCTCACAGCGAGGGAGGGGAGGGAGAATTGGTGGCCATGGCGTTCCAGGACCACCATCATCTGCCTCGGGAAATGCCTATCCACTACGCCGCCGACCCCTCCGGAGCCCAGGCTTCTCTTTTCCGGTCTATGATTCCCGATCACCGTCGCTCGCCTGAGGATAAGCAGCAGCAGCAGCAACAACAACCCACAGCGTGGATGAACAACGCGGCGGTGCTGCAGCACCACCAGTGGCTACCCACTACCCAGGGTCAACCCAGCCCCAATTCGAATTCGCCCAGGGATAAAACCGATCATCACCTCCGCGACGCCGGACCCGGAGGGGATGCTGATAATAGCAACGGCGGAGGCGGGGCTGGAGGAGGGACCAACTGGGAGAGGGAGAAGTGTAAGGCCGATATTCTGAATCACCCACTGTACGAGGAGCTGTTGTCGGCGCACGTGGCTTGCCTTCGAATCGCAACGCCGGTGGACCAGTTACCCAGGATCGACGCCCAGCTCGCCCAGTCACAGCAAGTCGTCGCTAAGTATTCCGTTTTCGGACACGGTCAACCGCCTCTCGATGAAAAGGACCTCGACCATTTCATGGTAACCTTTCTTCTTCATCATCTTCATCTTGATCTTATTCGCTGGCGACAGATTTTATGCTGCGCTGTTGCAATAAGGAATACCACGATTGTCTCTTTCTTCTTCATAATTTAATCCTTACGCCTTTTCTGGAAACTTAATTCCTTTTCTCGGGCTCTGATGATCGATCATAAGTGCTTTCTGATTCTCCTCACCCCCTTCATCTCTAGTTGCAAAAATCTTTGGACGCCTTTGTAATTTCTAAGTCTTTTTTCTCTGCACCCCACCCCACCCCAACTGTTGGATCTGTGGCCCTGATCTCGAGGTTCTGCAACTCCTAACCATTTTGCCCACCTTGAACCTTGCTTGAGCATGAATCTTACAGCATTCTGTGTATGATGTGTCTTACATCTGTGTGAAGTGAAGTCACTTGCGATCTTAGTACAGTCCTTGGCTTGTGTTAAGGCTGCTCGTTGCAATCACTGTGTTTGTATAGTCGAATTCGAAAGTCGAAAATGGGTACAGTGAAAAAAGCAAACCCCAAACTAGGATCCTGTAGTTGGTAGCATTCACATGGATGTATTCCTGAAAGAACATGGCTGGAAGTGTACTGTCTGATCTGACTACACAATCGTCTTCTCCTTCTTATCTACTCAAAGGACTGATCCTGCTTTTCTATAGCAGTGATTTGAATGCTAATGTTTTCGCCATTGAAGCTTTTCCTGCTCATCTGACTCCACTTTGTACTTCTGTTGCGATGGTGCCATTAAGTTGTACACTTGGTGCTAGTAAAAGATTTCTTTGTGACCTTTCATGGGGACATGACATTTGTTCTAATCTGCCAACTTCAACTGTTGTCTAGACGCATTATGTCCTTCTGCTATCCTCGTTCAAAGAACAGCTGCAGCAACATGTCCGCGTACATGCCATGGAAGCAGTCATGGCCTGCTGGGAACTCGAGCAATCTCTCCAGAGCTTGACAGGTGCATCAACTAACTAAGCTTCTCGAGGATTTCTGCATTGAAGAATACCTGTTAGCAGATGATGAGGCAAGGGAAATGGGGGCTCATATGATTGCATTACTTTGCCATATGCTTCGCAGGAGTGGCCCCCGGAGAAGGCACAGGAGCCACCATGTCCGATGATGATGAGGACCAGGGTGACAGCGATACCAATTTGTTCGATGAAAGTCTCGACGGACCGGACAGCATGGGTTTCGGTCCTTTAGTCCCGACGGAGTCCGAGAGGTCGTTGATGGAGCGAGTTAGGCAGGAGTTGAAGCATGAGCTGAAACAGGTTGAAAACTGTGGCTCCCTTTTTCTGGCTGCCTTCTTTCTGTGATGTTTGCTCAGTTCTTGGACTGGATTCTTCCTTCCAGGGCTACAAAGACAAGATTGTGGATATCAGAGAAGAAATACTACGGAAAAGGAGAGCCGGGAAACTCCCTGGAGATACTACATCGGTGTTGAAAGCCTGGTGGCAGGCACACTCCAAGTGGCCCTATCCAACTGTAAGAAGCACTTGCGCCTGGAAACACCCACCATTGAACAATGAAATTACATGCATAATATAACCAGGCTTTTACTACTGCGGCTCCTGATGATGTGATCAATTAGGAGGAAGACAAGGCAAGGTTGGTTCAAGAAACAGGGCTGCAGCTGAAACAAATAAACAACTGGTTCATCAATCAAAGGAAGCGCAACTGGCACAGCAATCCCTCGTCATCGTCTTCACAGAAAAGCAAGCGCAAGAGGTAGGCTTCAACATCACCCTCTTCTGAAATCATACACACACAAAAAAAAAAGAAGCTCTGGATCAAGATTATACATATCCCTCAGCTTGTCTTCTGTTGCTGCCAAACAGTAGTGAAGGTGGGAAAACCGCAGCCAATGAGCACTATGTGTGAACATAGCTTCCTAGTTCCAAGATCACAAACCGCTCAGCAGCTCAAGGCACTGCATATATATTACGGTAAGCGTCATAAGCGCTGTTCTGAGTTAGTTTTTCTAGCCGTGATTCCTGCTTTCCACATTGATCAAACCCCAGAAAAGGTTTGGATTGGAGCATTCTAGAAATGCAGTTAATATATTTACATGTATGTGTGCGTGTGCTCGTGGTGTCTATATGCTGTGGAAAACTTGAAAAAACATGATGTAAGATGTTTGTTTGTTACAGTCAGATGAGGAGGGGGGGATCCAGAAGGATAATCTAAACTTTCTTTTAACTTCAAACTGAACTTATAGAGCAGGACAAAGTCAGCAGAGGACTTGTCTCTGCAATCCGCTCTGCCTGTAGTTCATGTGGCATGAATCCCAGCACCGGAGACACGAGACACACAAATTACAGTTCACATCAATCCAGACTGCCCTCCCCATGCATGGTTAGCAAAACACCAGCTCTTCTCATCCTAATTGCAAATAAGTACCTGTAACATAAAAGAAAGTAATGCTAATTCATCTCATCTTCTTGAGCCACATGATCAGTAAATTCGATCCATATCACAATCTTTGGCGTTGAGCACTATGCATTAAGTTAGAGCCTTCCACTATACTTCGTTTTATTGATTTCCAAATCCCATCAACTGCTCTGGAACACGTCCTAAACCCATCCAAATCCACCTTTAAGTAACCCCAGAACGACAAACTGGGAAACCCAATTCCTAAATGTCGAAAATCCATGGCGAGTCAGCTTCCAGGTATAGAAACAGCGCGAAGAAGGTGATGTCACAAAACCAAAGTCATGTCCAATTACGCCACCGAGGTTCGCCTGCTCTCGCCGTTGAGCACCCCGCCCCCCTTTACTGCCTTCACTCCAGCACCCTGAAATACATTTCACCTCCTTGGGCTACGGAACCTATCATCACAATCGCACAATTACGCCCACTTGAAAAACGAAGTAATTCCTAGCTCGTGGGCTTGTGAAAAAAAAAAAAAAAAACATAATAAAAAGATGAAGCAACTGATCACACAGAAGGGCCCTACGACGTGAGGCATCTTGATGCGGCGGCGGAGGCGATGAATCGGCGGATCCATCAAGCCCACGTATTTCTTGTAATTGGGCCGGGCCCCAAATCCAGTACCCACCACCGGAGAAAAATATATTACAAAATTATATAATAATGATATTTTAAATGATAAAAAAATTATGAATCAATTTTACCAATATTTTGTTATCCAAATCGATTCAATCACGATTCCGTCAAACTTAATCCAATCTATATAAAACAATTTAATTTAATCATAATTTTTTGAATATTTTCTATATGTATCATCATAATATCCAAAAAATATAGTTTTAGTGTGTTTCATAATGATGGTGGATCACATTTTTTTAATATCCATAAGGTATTCAATGAGCATATTGTATATGATATTGATAATAATCTTACTTCAAATTATATTAATAAAACACGTATCATATCGACACATACATGAGTGTTTAAAAACATTGGTAAAACATGCTATATAATCTCAATACATACATTGATGAAACGTGTATCATAATCATACATTCATGAGTATTTAAAGCGTATAATATCAATGTATATCTCGGTGTTTCAAGATATTGATAAAACATGCATAATATCAAATGATCTGCATTATAAAAGACTTGCATAAATTGATGGCTAGACTATACAAGAATGAATGTTTGGAGATAAGCATGGTTCTAATGTCACATGTATGGATGGATGATTATACCAAATCTCATCATGTCATGATGATAGGGAGCATGGGTCGCATCCATCATGACACATCACCATGCCACATAAACCCCACATGCTCACACTCTTACAGTTAGTTCCCTGCGCATTCATTGCTCCATCATCCTCCTGTCTTCAACCTCCAAATCATTCCAGCAACACCTCAACCGTACGATTTCAGGGATGCAGATCTGAACGCTAGCCGTTGGATTCTCTTGGGAGATAGATGTTCGAAGAAGTAGAGTCGTCAAGGGAAAAAAGGCAGATTCTTTTTGCTCATAATGATCGCCTATGAGTTCAAGTATAAACAACAGCGCATGGGAAATGTACGATCACATGCTCCTAGTGATGATGGATCCGAATTTCTATGCTATGAGTGAGCTCCTGTGCAGTCTCAGTTATGTATGGGGGGCTTTCGCTTCGCCTCTGAGTAATCCATTCCTTCGATATCCACCATGTCTGTCAAGGGTGTCTGCTGCTGCTCCTCCACTCGGGTTTGGACTTGGTTTGTTTCCTCGGAGGAGATGGGAGTGGGAGATGCCTTCTTGTTAAGGAGCTTCCTGGACGCCCTGGAAAGCCAAAGATGTTGAGAGATCTTAGCATCGATCACCTTCACAAAGTATAAAACCCTATAATTGTGTTGAGTTGCAGGAAAATGGAGGTTCATGTTTCCTACTATACCAGATTTACAATGGCTGCTGCTTCTGCAAAGAATGGGGATTCAAGGGTCTTTGTATCAATCTGTTGAACACGATTGGATTCCTTCCTCCGAGTCTTTTCATTCCATCTGATACCTGCACAGGATCGAGGATCATCATCGTGCAACAAAGAGGGGGTGATGGGAAACCTGATCTGCATACCTGGGGCTCCATGGACATGGAGAGATGACACGAGAAGCAACAGAAGCAGAAGCAATGAGAATCCCAACCTTGTCATGAAAGGGGAGTTGGAGAATGCGGTTTCTGAGCTTGAAATGAAGCAAGGATCGGATGGAATGGGGCGTTTGCCTCTCTGTTCTTGGTGCGTATACACAGACACATATATATGGCGCGAGAGACATGAAACGTGACAAATGAATTGAATGCAGGACAGCAGGTCCCATGCTAGTGTTGCACAACGTGACAACAGATGCCGGGTTTCGTGGGCAGTCACTGGAATGAAAGACATTGCACCAATCAGGCACGAAGGAACATGCCCTTTTCCTTGCGTATATCGTTTTTGTCAAATCTTACCCGAAAGAAATGGGGCCTTGGCACCTCATGGGTGGTCACCTTGTCGCAGCAGACGGAGCACCGCGACAACGACGCAACCTAACACAGACGACGTGAGTTATTCAAATGTGGAACTATTGTCTCGTAAACTGTTTTGCGCACACTGGTGTGAGTTTCAAGTGTAGAGAATTAAGGTTGTGGTTGGTTTTCTTTTTCAAAATTAATGATCCTATATGTTTGACAATTAAATGTGAATCTCAAATACAGAATTAACGTAGATTGTATTAAAAGATATTATACTCAATTCATTACTAATAATTTATAATTTATAATTTATTATACAGTTAAATATTTTATTTTCAAATTTAAATGTATGATAGTTTATTCTAATAAACACCATCAAATCAAATTAATCTTTGATCTAATGAAAATTTATTTATGTTTTTTTGTGATTATAGATAGTATTTGAATAATAAATCATTCTAATTATTTTATCATGGAAACTCAATATATTTTCTCATTTTTTTTATTGGAACTCAAACTAATAAAAAACTCATATTTTTTAAACAATAATTCATTTGATGTAAGATTCTCTTTTTATACTTTTTAAAAAATGGTTTTTAAAAAGTGACTATTAAAATTGATTACAAATAGAAAGTATTTTAAATTTCTAGTTTTTGAAATAAAAAAATATTTATAAACTATTTTTCTAGAGACCAAATGTTCCAAGTAGGTCTGATATTTGGCACATGTGTTTTAAAGTAAGGATTAGTCATAAGTGTTGTTAGAATTACATGGATACTCTTTTATTTTTAATAATATAAAAATATTATGGAATTTACAATATGAATGAAAAATGGATGTAAATTTTATTTCTTGAAATAGTAGAATTTAAGTTTAATATTTAAAATAATAAATGGAAAACTAGTTTTGAACTCCTTTTGGAGTAGTCGATGGAAAAGCAATCGCTGTCTGTTTTGGAAAAAACAAAACAAAAACAAAAAAAATAAAATAAAATAAGAATAAGAATAAGAACAGAAGGTTCGTTGAGGCGGTTGTTGAATCGTAAATATGGAGGGGGAGAGGTTGGTGGGGCGTTAATGTGATGGGGCCCGCATTGATGTCGTGGCCAATTCTTGGTCTCTTGAGTGGGTCCCGAAGGATGACGTGGACGACCGGACAACGTGGAGGGACATGTCCGGAACTGAAACGACGTCGTACCTGCAAATTTTGATGGGACGTGGAACGCCAAAAGGGCATCATGTCGAGAGATTTTTTTTAAAAAAATAAATCCTATATCCACGATCACTAATTTCTCAAGGTTTTTTTTATTTAATTTTAAATAATTTTGTTTTCCCGCGGTTTCTGGGGAACCGTCGAAGCGCTCTTGGCTTGATTCTCTGTCAGGATCCATCGTTTTGTGTTGGGTTCAATTGAAGCTGCAATGCTTTCGCATTGGCTTTGGATTTTGCTGTGGTATGCAACGAACACACGCACTGTTTCAATTGCGGATCTCTATCCGCCCACGGTCTCACCGCATGATCTGATTCAGCATCCCGCAGATTCCTTGATTCTTATTGAAAATCGTGGATACATGTTTGCATGTCTGGATGGGAATGAAGTTCGTCTTTCCTGAAACTGGTTTCTTGTTCTGGATAAGGGTGGAATTTATGTTTAGGTTTCGGTTGTGATTGATTCGACTGGTGATATTGCGTTGGTAACGTGTTTGTGTAACCTAATCTGATGAAAGTAGTAATTTTTGGCTTGTTCGATGAGCATCAGGAAGAGAAACAGTTAGAGCGATGAGGCTCGCTATGGAGACAAATGGAGAGAAACACATGAGACAGATGAGATCAAATGAAGGTGACCGTTGCTTTCTGAGACGATATTAAGTAGGAGAAAGGCATACAATTGCTTCCTGAGAATCATGTGGATTTATCTCATATCAGAAGTAATATGTCAGAATGCTATATGCAGAGGGGGGTTCTCATGTATCCCCGGGCAATTGATGAGTGTAACATGGACCTTGAAGTTACACCTACATATATTAAGGCTTTGTTGCAGAGAGGTAGATGCTACGAGGCCTTGAATAAGCTTTCATTCGGAGTGTTGAAGATAGAGCCAAGTAATCTCATGGCGAATGAAATCGAACAAAGGTTGAGAGAGGCATTTGTGAGACAGGGGTCAAGGCTGATGGAAGTCCCTGTGGACTTGATTCCTTTCCCATCTGCATGGACATCCAGCCCCTTGCTTATGACTTGAGGATCTTAGTACAAGAAAAAAAGAGTTTCAGGTGCAGAATTAAAGGAAAGCTTGGTATACATGCCGAAGGCAAGAAAAAAGACCCATGCGAAAATCGAGAATCCAAGCGCTAAAAAAATCAAAATGCCTATGATTGGTACAGGAAGGGTTCACGAGAGCAGGGAGGCGGTATGAAGAGGCTTCAAGGATAAAAATCAGATTCTTATGAAGCTGTTCTGGCTCCAAGACAGCAGCAGTTTGAGCAAGTAAAGGTTTCATGGTATTTTAAAGCCATCAAAAAATTCAAACTTTCTGGAGACCGGCATAGATGTCATGGTGAAGAATCACTGCCGTATAGGCACAGGACGGAAGGTGTTAAATCACATGAAGCTCAACTAAATCATACTGCAGGGTTTCTGGGATCATCCTCAGGGATATCCCCTTCTACTTTTCCAACACGATCAGCACCCACATCAGCAGCCTTAGTGTAGATACCACCACCAACTCTCCCAAATAGAGCCCTTGAAGATCCACCAAGACCATAACCTGTTAAAGCCCCAAATAAACCTTATCAGTCATTGCCATGACTGCATGATGAAAGCCTTTCCTACGCCCTTCCTAGCCTCTAAAGTTGTTCTGGCATTAGCATATGTTGGAGTTTTCATCCCAACAAATCCAGAGAACAAGGATGCAATAGCACCAAGGAGAAAGGGATGTGGTACCGAAGATCGCCATAGCAAGAGCAGGCTTGCACTGTTTGGTGCTGTCAAAATGCACAAGGTCGACTCAGGGTGCTGAATCCTTCAACCGAGGCAAGGAAGCGGAAGATCAATACAGCAAAGGCAACCATGAAGGCACCAACATACTTGATGCAGCTCCTGCATCATGACATATTGAGTTGAAGCTGATGAGAAAGTTGCTGTAGGATTAGATTCTCTTCTCTATTTGGCTGATGTAACTATCATAACCAGATGTATTCACGATAAATCAAGTATCTTTTAGGTTCTTCCTTTACCAAAAAAGCAAAAATCTTTGAAGTCTTTTTGTTTGTGCTTGAGAAGACAAGACAGTGATGGAGGAAAAAAATAACAGTATTTGATCATCACCCATAAGCAAGCAAGAAGACCACAAGAAGTTTAGATTCAAAAAGCACGTGCCAATAAAACCAGTGACTGTACTAATGCGGCAGCAACATCAAAAGAGAGCAACTAATTCGTTGAATGAAATGCTTCAAATCTGACATGTTCCAGAAATGAGAAGAGATCACGCAATGCCATGAACAGTGGTAACAGTTAGCTGCTTCCAGATGAAGAGATTAGTGCTGGAAAAACAAATCAAGAAAACAGAAAGCCGAATTTTTTAATCAGAAAGCGCAGGGCACAGATGCCGGGAAGCACAACACAAACGCTTTTCCATAAAACCAAAGCGGGATGACGGAAAGATCTACTCTTTCCATCAAAGAATCTTTTTTAAGAAAACAACCAGGAAGAAAGGGAACACGACCTTCGGAGTTTGCAGATTGGATTTCGGCGCGCTTGTGCACGACGAAAACGTCCAAAGAGCCATTAATCAACGACGAGCGGTTCATTAAGTCCACCATTGTTCTCTCGTGGCTTGCCGTGAGCAAGGCTGACCGTCATCTTAGAGACAGGGGCGAAAATCGGAATGAGGATCTATTCTCGGTGCTGTGAGAAAGCTCGCCCATATCCGTACAGCCACAGAGCCCCCTCTGGCAAATCGAAAATAGCGGGAGGATGTTGAAATGAAACGTGAGGATGCGAAAAGAAGCGAAGTGGGTACCGTAGCAATTCATCGGATGATTGGGCAGCCACAGGGCAGGGTTTGGTTGTTCTTGGAGTGCGTGTGTGGTTAAGGATACGACAGAGGAAGGAAACTCCGATCCCCATCCGCCTCGCCGCCACTTTTCCGCATTCGCAGTTCTTTTCATCAGCTTCCATAAAAAAAAAAAAAAAGCGATATTTTTATTAAGAAATTTCTTTTTTTAATAGAAAATGAAAAAAACTGATGATTGTTATTATTATTAATTAATTTAGTTAACTTGATAACACCAAGAACTGAACTGAAATGGTTTCTTCTACAAATTGAGCGGCTGGAATTCGCTGGGGAGGGCGCCGTACATATCCTTGAAGGGGTGACTTCGTCTCGTCTTCTCAAATCTCGCTTCGACGGATCATTTCGAATCGAATTTCGTTTTGAGTGGCAGGGTTCTGGAACGTGGTTTCGCTGTTTGCCCCTTGTATTTAGGTTGCATTCATGACAAGTTTCAAGGAATGGTTTTTTTCTCAAGTGGTATCAAGATCATTAGGTTCAAGCAGACCAATTTCAGTATCAGAAAGCGCTCTTTCTCGGGAAGGTCGTGGTGGAGGTTTTGAAGATGGAGGTATCTTCTTTTCCTTCAATTCAGAGCTATTTTGTTGTTCAATTTGTTTTGTCTTGGAATTAAAGATGGTGAGACCATGTGGATCGATCCATTTTTCTTTGGATCCCGAATTTTTTGTGTTTACATTGTGCATGTTTAAATGGGGTATTACATATAATCTTGATACCTGTGAGGTTTATTTCTCTGATGGACTAGGATCCTAAAAGGATAGCAGTATGTAATGGAGTCCAGCCTCTGAAATATGTACTTTCATTCACCGGGATTTGAAATTTTAATGGAGTGAAGTTCTGTTTACCGTGCTTCATCTTGATTTTTTTTTTATAATAGAATTGCTGTATGTAATGCAGAGCGTCTACCTCAAATCAACAGTATAATTCGGAGAATGGATTCGGATGAAGCACCATGTACGGCTAATGATTCACGGATAACTCAGCCTACGTCCCAAGCAGAGAATCCTTCTGTATTAAATAGGAAGAATTTAGACAAGCTGGATAAGGTAGAAGCTTTAAAGATTAAATTTTATAATCTACTTTGGAGACTGCACCTTCCCAAAGACAATCTTATTGTGGCTAAGGTTTTGTATCGGATCAATGTGGCAACTTTGATTCGAGCTGGAGAATCAGATCTAGGAAGAGCTAGTCTCCGAAGTGATATTGCTCTAGCTACTTCTGCTCAGCAGGATGAGTTCAGCCTTCCTGAATTGGATTTTTCCATCAAGATACTTGTTTTAGGAAAAACTGGCGTTGGCAAGAGTGCTACAATAAACTCTATATTTGGTGACTCAAGGGTAATGACCAATGCATTTCAGCCTGCCACTGGTTCTGTTCATGAGATTTTTGGAACTGTCAATGGTATCAAGATGTCCTTTATTGATACCCCTGGTCTCCAGCCTTGTTCAGCAAACTCTGACTCTAAAAATAGGAAAATTTTGCACTCTATCAAGCATTTTATTCAAAAATCTTCTCCAGATGTTGTTTTGTACTTTGAACGCCTTGATCTGATTAATGCAGGATATTGTGATTTGCCGTTATTGAAGCTTATAACTGAAATACTTGGACCCTCAATTTGGTTTACTACCAGCATTGTAATGACCCACTCCTGTGCTGCAATTCCTGAAAGCGAAAATGGGTACTCTGTGAACTATGATTCCTTTGTTAGTTACTGCACGGAGATTGTGCAACGCCATATTCATCAGGCAACATTGGATAACAAGCTTGAAAATCCAGTGATTTTGGTAGAGAACCATCCCTATTGTAAGGTGGATATCTCTGGGAAGAAGATTCTTCCAAACGGGCAGCGATGGATTCCCCAGTTCATGTTATTGTGCATATGTACCAAAATTCTTGGAGATGTTAATAGTCTTTTGGACTTCGAAGGCAGTATACAATTGGGGCCTGTTAGTAATTCCAGGTTGCCTTCTTTACCTCATCTGCTTTCGTCCTTTCTCAAACATCATGTTAAGCTGAACCCGGATGGAGTAGAAAGTGAATTAGATGCATTCTCCTTTTCCGATGATGAGGATGGAGATGAATATGATCGGTTACCTCCTATTCGCATTCTGACCAATGCCCAGTTTCAGAAATTGACTCCATCTCAGAAGGAGGAGTACCTCAATGAGTTGGAAATCAGGAGACCTTATATTTGAAGAAACAAATGAAACAGGAATGCATCAGAAGGAAGAATAAAAACAATGACAGCATGGATGATGACGAAGGCAACCCAGAGCACCCTGAGGCCATTGTGCTTCCCGATATGGCCCTGCCTTCAAGTTTTGATTCAGATTCCCCTGTTCATAGATATCGTTGCATTGTTACTGGTGACCAGTGGCATGCAAGACCAGTGCTTGATCCCCATGGATGGGATCATGATATTGGCTTTGATGGAATTAATCTCGAGGTTGCTGCAAACATAAGAAAACATTGTTTCTCATGTTTTACTGGACAGTTGAGCAAGGACAAAAAAGAATTCAACATTCACTCTGAGTCTACTGCAGCATTATTGGATCCTGGAGGTCCCATATACAGTATTGGCCTCGACCTCCAGTCAGCTGGTAGGGAAATGATGTGGTCCCTTCGCAGTAACACCAAGCTGAATAGTTTCAAATCCAATGTCAGCGAGTGCGGTTTTGCTGTTACCACTTTCGGAGATAAGTACTACTGTGGTGCCAAACTTGAAGATGTGATTCTCCTGAAGAAGAGGATGAAGTTCAAGGCAAATGTTGGTGGAATGGCAGGCTCTGAGCAAGTGGCTTATGGTGGAAGTTTTGAAGCTACTTTGAACGGAAAAGACTACCCAGTTAGGCATGATAAGATCTGTATCACAATGTCGATTCTCTCCTACAACAAGGAGATGGTTCTTGGTGGGAATCTGCAGACAGATTTTAGATTGTACCGTGGCACTAACATGTCTGTAACTGCAAATATGAATAGCCGGAGAATGGGCCAGGTATGTTTGAAAGTCAGTACCACTGATCACATGGAAATCGCTTTAGTTGCCATTGTATCCATTTTTAGAGGCTTGATGAGGAAAAAACCTAGGGATCATGGAAATATATAGAATTTGCAGATGGAATAATTTTGTCTTCAATTTAGTGCTTTAGAGTCTTACAACTGTGAAACGATGTAGATCTGTGAGCCACAAAAGCATGTGTATTACGGCTGATTTTGGTGATAGTATAGAAAGGGCTCATGGCTTTCTGTAACTGTTTCTTCATTCTTCAAATTATTTTACAAATGGTACAAATAATGTGAGTTGAAAACTCAGTTCACAAAGAATACAGAGATACAAGTTGGCCAGCAATGTGTCTCTATGGAACTTCCTACTGGGCACCTCACTACACAGCAGTTTTTTCTTCATGGACTAGAATACCATAAGACATCAGCTACAATGGATACATACTCTGCATCAGAATCACAAGCATCCTTAACTTGGTTCAATATTTGCATCTTGAAAGCCCTTTTCTCCCTCTGCCTCATACCCTCTCCTACTTCTAACTGCACCACAAATCTTGCCACACAACCAGAAAATGGCTGCATTGTTTCTATTGCTTTCCTTTTCTTCTTGCCTGTACAGTTTCCTACCTTGTCAAAAGGGTTGTATATTTGATCTGTTCTCTGTAGATCCACCAGCCTCTTGATCAACCCACCGTTGATCAATTTTTCGATGGCTTGCTTTCTCCCGAAATAACCGATTTGCATGATGCAAAACAGTGCCATTGCTCCTCTTTCAAGCTCCCCTGATGTCAAGTAGCCTATTATATCTGAGATGCAGCCACTTAATACCAATTCATCAACTAAGGGGCTTCTAATGGCCTTGATCAATGAAGAAAGGACTAGCAACGAGCAGCATGATCCCATGGAAACCAAAGCCTTCAAGCTTCCTCCACGGAGAACTGATCCCACAAACACATCCTTGTTGTAAAGAACAAGCTCTTTTATCGTGACTGCGGCTTTTTCTCGAACAGCTTGTGAGAGAGAATGATTTCGAAGAACCACTTCCAGCTCCGTGAAGATCCTTGATTTCAGCAGCAAATCCTGAAACTCTATGTCGAAACCCCGTGAAAGCCTTTCTAGAAGAACTGACAGCTTCTCCAACAATTTGTCTTCCTCCGCAGGAGTTGGCTTCACCTCCAAAGCGCGCAGAATCTCCTTCATACAGAGCAACAGCTGTCGATCAATCAACACTTGCATCTCAGATTCAATATCTGAAACGAGCCGCGAAAGCTCAAGGGTCTTGATACGACAACCCAGGAAGGAAACAAGTCCGCGTATTTGCGGCTTTGAGTTATGCAGCTCCTCAACCGAATCTGCCAAGTGGCGGACACGGGTTGCGAAAGAAAGAAGACGTGGGTTCGAGGAGATCATCACGTCTGAAGCCGTTCTGAGCTCCAAAACTGCTTTCATGGCAAGCGAGTCGAAACCGCCACTGAGGTGAAAATCGTGAGAAATTCGGTACACTCCACACAGAATCTCGAATAAAAGTTGATGATGACTCTCTAGTTTTTCATGCTCTCTTTCTCCCTCGGCCATGGCGTCGAGCTCCTCAAGGAAGAAGAAAAACGAGTGGAGCCGACGGGTCAGTGACGGCCATTCCTAGAGGTGAACGAATTTTAGGAATATACGTAAGATCTATTAGCCGCCGACGAGTAGTCCTTCGGGCCCCACCACGGGCAGTTTTATATTTTTTGGGCCGGTCCGGGCTACTAATATTGGGCCCATTGGGCTCTGTCATTTGAGTGGCATGAAGATAAGTGATGGGCCCAGGTCCTCAATCAGGGAGGAGAGCCCAATACAATAATGAGCTGAGTAAAAAAAAAAAAAAGTAAATATTGATATTTCAGTGTTGTCGTTAGGGGGGAAGGCTCATCATCGCCAATTGCCAGTGGGACGGCGTTACACGTATGTGGTGTTCAATCATTCTGTGGCTTGCTTCACTTTGAACCCAAATTTTGGTGGGTTTGATTCAGTTTTAGGTGAGATCACCTACTTCAGCTCTGTAGCTGTTGTGTGACATCATTGTAGGAAGAATTAGTATGTTTTTTGGTGACTTAGTTGTTTATCGGCAACATGTGAATCTTTTTTCAGATTTTTGGGTTGAAGGATAAGGTATGAATTTAAAAAAACGTCTCTGTGCGATGAGTATAGCTTGTCTTGGTGTAGATTTATAGTATGAATGTTTTGAGTCAAATTTAGATTTCCCGGTGATTGAGAAGTTGCGCTTGTATCAGCTTTCTCCTTGAACTCAAGTGGCTCGTTATCGATTTGCGCCAAGAAAGCAAGTGGAAGGGCTCAGTGATGATTGAACTACTGGTTTTTTCGTTTACTCTACTGGCCCATGTCAACAATGGTTACGCTGGAGTGACTAGCACCTTTGTCCGCACAGTGTGGCCGTCTGATGACATTCCTCTGGACAATGAAGTTTTCAGAGTCCCTGAAGGTTACAATGCACCCCAGCAAGTAAGCATGCTTATCATTTTCTTATATAATCTCCAAGCAGCTACATAAATCTTGTTGGTTTTGCATTGTCTTTAGTTTCTATGTGTCCAAAAACGGACAGGGATTATGATATGTAATTGTTTTTTTTTGTTTCTTTATTTGTAATTTCTAGCATGTGTAACATCAAAGCCCTGTTACGGTCATGAATTCATAAGTTCTATCCCATCATGCATTCGTCAGGTTCATATTACACAGGGAGATTATGATGGGAAGGCTGTTATAATCTCATGGGTAACCCCTGATGAACCCGGTTCAAACAAAGTTCTCTATGGATTGTCCGATGGAGAATATGAGTTCACTGCCGAAGGCACAGTCCAGAACTACACATTTTATCAGTATAAGTCTGGATATATTCATGAGTGCCGTGTTGATGGCCTTCAGGTAACGAACTATATGATGTGAGATGTATGAGTGACAGTTAACATTGGATTCCATAACATAAGATTGCCACAGAGTTTTGCTGTTGCTGTTTTTTTTTTCCCCGTGTGGGGAGAATCAACATTTCTTTTTTTTTTTTTTTGCAGTATGAAACAAAGTATTACTACAAAATTGGGGATGGCGATTCTGCTCGGACATTTTGGTTTCAAACACCTCCCAAGGTTGATCCAGATGCTTCTTACGTTTTTGGAATTATTGGTGAGCCCCTTCACTAGCTTAATTTCTTCTTGCCTGACATTTCTAGTGGTGAGCATTCTGCAAGCGTGTGCAAACCATGTAATCAATTACAATGGCTACCTGTTGATATCAACGATGATCTTGAGTTGTTACTCATTTTTTTTGTTATTAAGATTAATATAGATTATAGCACATAACTGTCTTTTAAACATTTTTGTAGGTGATCTTGGTCAAACATTTAATTCTCTATCAACTCTAGAGCATTATATGGAGACCGGAGCGCAAACTCTTCTCTTTGTTGGAGATCTTTCATATGCTGATAATTATGGAAATAACGATGTGGGTGTACGTTGGGACTCTTGGGGTCGTTTTATTGAAAGAAGTGCTGCATACCAACCTTGGATATGGACAGCTGGAAACCATGAATTAGATTTTTTCCCACATATGGTATTTGTTGCTCGTCAATATGAACTTAGACATTTCCTCTTGATTATGTTATTTGATGCTGTCATCTTCTCCCACATTTCTACAGGGAGAGGTTACACCTTTCAGAAACTACCTTCACAGATATCCCACTCCTTACCTGGATAGTGGAAGCACCAGTCCTCTCTGGTATGCAGTGAGGCGGGCATCAGCTCATATTATTGTGCTATCCAGCTACTCTCCATTTGGTAATTTTTTTTTCTCTTTATTTCTGTAAAAAATTATTTTGCCGCCGATTAGCAATTTACACATGCTAGCTTGAATGAGTGTTATTTCTCCCCTTATATCTGTAACGCATTGCACATGTACTTTATCATTTTGTCAGTGAAGTATACACCTCAATGGAGGTGGCTTCAAGAAGAGTTGAAGAATGTCAACCGGGAGAAGACTCCTTGGCTGATTGTGTTAATGCATGTACCGCTTTACAACAGCAATGATGCTCACTTTCTGGAGGGGAAAGCATGAGAGTTGTGTTTGAAAGCTGGTTTTGCTACTATAAAGTTGATGTTATTTTTGCTGGCCATGTCCATGCTTACGAACGATCAGTAAGGCTGACCCCTCAAGTTTTCTATTCTAATGTTTTTCCAAGTCATAGATTTACGAAATATGCAATGCTTCTTGTGTCAGTATCGAATCTCAAACATAAAGTTCAATGAATCTTCAAATCCGGTTCCTGACAAATCAGCTCCAGTCTATATTACTGTTGGAGATGGAGGAAACCAGGAGGGTCTTGCTGAAAGGCAAGTTAACATTTTTTACTTCATAAGTTCCCTATTCCTTGTCTTTGGGAGGAGTCAGATTTCTCCAATTCTTGTGCAGATTTCGAGACCCGCAACCGGAATTCTCTGCCTTTCGTGAAGCCAGCTATGGGCATTCCACCTTGGAGATAATAAACAGGACTCACGCCCTTTACCATTGGAATAGAAATGATGATGGAACGAGGGTGCCAACAGATTCATTCATCATACACAACCAGCACTGGTATGCACCCAAAACCATTCTTCTTTGAACAGTAAGTATATCCAGAACATTCAAATCAGGCATCTTGCGATGCAATCAGGAACGACAGCTCTGCCAGGTTTCATCGGCTCGCTCATTGCATGCTGACATTGTTTTTGGACCGTGATGTTGGTGCAGGGGAAAGAACCGCCGAAGAAGAAAGCTGGAAAGGAAGCACCTCCTCCACTCAGTCATTACCGGCTCTGCTCAAAGCCATGGACTCTGAGCAGAGTATGAATGTGAACAAATATACATCGGCCCAAGTGTTCAAGCAACTCACTGTGCAATGGAGGTGCAGGAAATCTCCCAAGCCACATAAGCTTTTTTATTTTCATGCTCTATCTTGTTAATACAAGAGACAAATAGCCTTTTAAAGGTGGTTTGATTGTGTTAAAGAATAAAAGAGCATGTTTGGTAGGCCAATTAAAAATTATTATGATTTCAATTATTTGAGTTTAGTTAAACCGTAAGCAGTATTTATTTATGATAGAGTGTTCGATAAATAGAGTGTTTGATAATTGTTTAAAAATGAAAATTTCTCGATAAATGATTTAAGTAGAAAAATTCATTTAAATATGAGTTTTGTGGGGATTATATAAATTTATTTATTTATTAAAATCATTGTATTAAAATATTTTGATTTCCAAAAAAAAGTCACTTCTCAAATGTGGCATAAGATTATGGGAGTTTCTGGCTTAGGGTTTAATAGTCAAACCAAATGCAAAAAAAAAAAAAAAGTTTTTTCCGTTAAAAAAACAATTTTTTATTATTTTCTTAAAAAGAGAACCGTTTGATTCGGCAACCCCGGCCCGGCCCGAGTAAAGCGCTGCCCTACCCGGTGTGCGATCTCAAGGCAGGTTTTGCAGTGTGTACTAAACATCACAAGAATTCACGTTACGCGCTGGAGGGAAAGGCACTGATGGAGGGAAGAGAAGGTGAAACTCCGTTCACTTCTTCGATTCCTTCCGGGAGCGACACCGTTTGGGTTGATGTTTCCTCTCTTCTCCGGCGGGCTTGTGATGGTGATGACTGTCCTCTGATTTGCAGTTCTCGATTGTTGTTACTTTTTTCGTATATATGATACTGTTTTCATTCGGATTGGATGATTGAGATAGTGTATAGCGGGCATTGTTGGTTTAATTTGATGAACTCAGTGAAGTTGGTATAATTCGTTTTTATCTGAACGAACTCGTTAAGTAGCAATTTAGTTGGGTTTGATCTCGAGTGGAAATTTACGAGCATCATAGGGGATGTGATTTCCATAATGTGGATTGTTTCCTTAAATGAAGCTATTTTTTTGAAAATGCCATACCTGAAAGATTCAACCTAATGACATAATTTTCTGTGCTTTCTATATGAATGACGTGGTTGGTAATTGTCTCTTTTGCTTCTTATTGGTCTGTTGCTTGATGATAACAAGATGTAATTGTTGAAATATCTCAGTGAATTACTAGATGGTACCTTACGTCTGCAGATATATTTTCCAAAAGTACTGCTGCATTTACCATTCACATTACGCACTGTCTAATATGTATGCTAGTTCAGGGATCATGTTTCTTTTTCCATGTTTCATGCTAATTCAGTATAACATACAAATGCCTTTTTTTCGTGTAATTTCTCTAGATCTTCAAACTGATGAGCTCATAACAGGCGAGAACTTTAATCTTTTTGCAGCCATGTCAGCTTTAGAGGTATGACCCTTTCATTTTCAATTTTTTTCTGCATTCAGATAATGCTAGCTACAGTTGATTTAAAAAAAAAGGCTATACGGAGTTAAATGTGAACGTTCTAATTTGCTTGGAAAGCAAGAACTCATGCCATTGATATTGAAGATACAACTTCATAGCAGGATTCCATGCAGAAAAGTGAAAATAAGCAGTGTTATGAACTTCTCCACGCCAAGCTAACTAATTTGATGTTATTTTCGCGGACGTTCATAGTTATTCTGTTTGGATTGGATAATTTTTAGGGGTTTTTTAATATTCTCATGGGATTTAAATTGGCTTGAATAGATCATGGACCCAAAGATGGATTCTGGCATTGTTTCAACATATTGTTCAGTGGATGAAGCCATTGAAAATGGTGCTGCCCCTGTTCCATTGAGCTTTGATAGAACACTGGATGTTCAGCGTGTCATTGATATAGTGGATCATCTTCTGGTTTGTGAGGTAACGTACATTCACCGTTGGCTAGAACCATTACTTGCAAGACTGGAACTAACTGAACTGCTTGCCGCCCTTCTTTTCTACCCCTTTTCAGGCAACTTGGCATAAAGGAGGACCACTAGCACAAACTGTTTTCTCTTGCATCTACCTTATGAGACCTGAAAGAACATCATCTCATTCTCTCCTAAATTCCTTCTGCCGAGGTATTCGGGTGACCTGCAATGCTGTTGTTTCAGCTGTTTCAGATGCACGGACCAATGAAGTAAAGTACTTAATAGCAGACCTGCTTTCCTCATTTGCTTGCTTTAGTAAGAGTATGATGATCACTTCCTTTATTTAATGATGTTCTTCCACAGAAATACAGAATTAAAAACTATGGGTTCTGCTCCGTTGATTAATTGAAAATCATATTATGAGATTTTGTGTACTATGACTATATGATTGAAATGTGTACACTGTTTCTTCAATCTAGAAGGTGTGCATAAGTATGAAGTGCCCCACTTTTCTTCAATCTTTTTATTTCCACATCAATGTCTCTTGAAAACCCCAAGCTCTTGTATGTGGTTGTGTTAGATGTATAACTGGAACTAGTAATGTTGCGTTGTAACATATTCATTTAAAACATCAGTCTGATCACTTCCATTATACTCCACTTCAAACAGTGGCTGGCAATAGACTTTATTCACCTCTTGATTTTTAGCTTCCTTAATAAAAATTATGCCAACTTTGCTAGCAAATAAATCAACTAGCATCAAAGTTTTGTTTCTCCGAGGATACTTTTCCTCATACATGTATTTAACATTTATTTAATCAGCAAAACACATGTTTTTTAGGAAGAGGACCTTTTCACAATGGCATATGGTCTACCGTTAAAGGCTGAGGGTGATGAAAAATGCTTATCCATTCTGCAAGCAGTGGAGGAGACGATTTATCGCCAGTTGAAGGCCAGCAAATCACCTTTTTCCAAGAAGAGGGTTATGTATGGTACGTAGTCCAGGCATGTTGCATCTCCACTAAATAGGCTCATTTAATGTGAACATTAGAATTGTCATGAAATCAACCATTTTTATGGCAAGCTTGTGTACAACATTGGGTATTATGATTTCAGTTACTCCTAAAAATATGCATGTTTGAATCTGATTTCAAGCTCTTATGATCATTCTGTTCTGTGAGGCTTTTCCATGTAAGTTCTATTTCTATAATTTATTCATTTTCAGTATTTCTCTATCATGAAAGCTGTTCTGCCCCCATTTTTATGTAGTTACTTGCATTGCTTCCCAGTGCTTGAAGTATCTACTCTCGATGGCCTTTTTTATTCTTTTATTTTGTTGACAACTACTTAATTTAAACTTGCTGGTTACATTACCGATCTTTATGCAGATGTAGAACCTTTACAGATGGATCTGTATCTTGAAGAAGGTCTTTGCAAATCTATTTTATGCCGCTTACGTTTTCGTAAGGTCCTGCCATTTAATATTTCGAATGCAAGTTTTTTTTAAGATAGTGTTTCTCTTTTTTTAGATCATATTCCCTAGATTATCTTCATGACTTGTTGCTTGGCTTATCTTTTTTTCTGTTGCTACTAGAAATGAATTGTTTCCATCTGAAGTTTAGCATGTCTTTGCTCACAGCACTTCTATCATGTGCTAACTTGTATGCGGAGACCTCAAGGCAGAGGGCTGGAGTTGGCTAAGAAGCATATCACTTCCTGTTTATCTGAGCTTGAGTCAATGCTTAAGTCCGAAGATTTTTTGAGCTCCAACTTCTCTCATCAAAATATGGAAAGTAGAAAAGAGGATAAAACAACTGCATCTGGTTGTCTTCCTGTTGGCTTTGATCCTACACTTAACAGCCGGTCAGCAGCCCCAACCCCACCCCGTGCTGTTAAACTGCTGAGCTGGAAAATGGTTAGTTTCGTGGAACCAATTTAGGAAATTACGCGATTGGGATTTTGAGCTGAAGAATCATGTTAACTTACCTTGCAACAGGCCATACAATATTTCCAAAAGCTTCTGCATGATTTAAATATTGTATGCTCCTGTTCTTTGGATCCTACTCTCGAAGGCGTTTTGCATTTTGTGGCTGACTTTCAGAAGTCTCAACCAGATTTGGTATCTCGAGCTCATATCCAGGTTAATCTAAGCTCTGTCTCCTTGCTCGATGCTTTCAATTTTCTCAAGGATGACTGACCGAACATCAACAAAAGTAAAAGCTAAATGCTTGCCCACTTAGAAGTGATTTCGAATCACTGACACAAGGCTCTGCCTCTAAACAATCGATCCAACTTTGCCTGGTTTAGAGGCCATCTTTTTGTGTAGTGTTATAATCTTCTCTTGTTTTCTCATTTCTAGTGTGTCATTTTCCTAAAATTTTATTTGATCCTTTTTTTCATTAATAATTTTCAATGTTCTCAGTACTCCCACTATGTCACTTTAACTTAGACTAGAATGAATAATCAGTTTTGAGGAAGATTAAAATGAACATAGAGAGCTATGGCTATTGGAGCCATGGTGTTGCTCATGAATTACATTCTGCTTTTTGTTTGGGGTATCTCATGAAGCTTTGAGTTTCGAATGTTTTTGAAAGTCTTTGGTGCCTTATGCCAATTACTATAATACTGATGACAACTTGACAGCTTCTGTTGGTACAAGATGGGAAGCTCTATGGACGTGAATCTATGTTTTCTGTTATTTGCAATGCTGCCCTCCTACCGGATTGGGCTAAAGGTCATGATATCCAGAGGAATGAATCCGTTAAACACTTAGTGCAGGTGCAGTGCACAAATCTTTTTACTGGATTTGAACTCCTATTTTTTGTGTTTGAGCTTGGCTAAAACACAGTTGGTGGGGGACTTTTCCTTCCAAATCAACAATTTAATTCAGTAAGTGTCTCATTGTGTTTGAAACTGAAATCTGATGAAGTTCATGTTTTGTGAAATGCAGCTGTTAATCGGTATGCTAAGAATCCTCTGCACAAATGTTGCATGGCAACGACGTAAACTTGGGAAAATATTACAGGATTGGCGCATAATTTTTCTTCAGGTCACATTTTTGCAATTTTATGTTCCAATTACATCATAGTTCACATCTAGGAAAACATTTCTAATCATATACAAATTTGTAAACAGCTGGACCTAGCTTTCAGAAGGGATCTTGGGATACCACCAGCACTTCAACTAATGAAGTATGTCCCTATGAATTTTATGAACACTTCATCACCTTTAACATGAATACTTTTGATGCTCTCATAATAAGAACAAAATATATTCCGACGAGCATGAAAAAAAGGCATTTAAAATAAAATAAGGCCTTTTCAGTTTACAATTGTCAATTTTCTTTTTTCCTTTTATCTTGGAAATTTCAGCTCTTCGTAATCCATGTTAGCAGACTCTTTCTGTAATCCATTCCTTTCATTGCCTATAGACTCTTTGTATGAAGATTTGCAAGCACATCCTCATATGGGTGGATCAGCAAACATATTGGGTAGCGCTGCGTTTCCTCTTGTTAGGTTTTGAGTTAGAGCTTTATTCGTCTAGTGAATATTGCATGGTGTATTGGTACATTCATATCATCCTCATCAAACTTGCTGAGAAAACACAACTTAAAATGATGCTGGGCGCTGAGACTTGTGAGCCATTCTTTCTTTCCTCAGTTCTTTTATATATTTTATGTTGTTTTAAGATGAATGAACGGTGTTTATACCAATCTATTGTCATTTTGTGCTGCCTCTGAAACAGATCCTCGAAAACCAAAGGAGAAGAGAGATTTGGTCAAATTTTCAGGGAAGGACCATCATGTCTACCCCGTGGTTTTATTGCTACAGTGTTATATTCATGTAGCAGAAGGTCTCATGAGGGTAAACCAACTCGCAGTGCTCATGTTTTTACATTTTGATCCCAAGACTCTTCCTGACAAGCTTTGATATGTCGGGAATGCAGATTATCATCTGGAGTAGTTTAATTCTGAAGAGCATGCACATTTTTGGTTATCTACCTGCACCTAAGATCCCTCATTTTTCAATATTTCAGATGCTTGCTTCCTTGAGGAACGAAAACAAAATGTTCCTTTGTTTCGGCCCATTCAACAGCGAAAGGGAGGTACTCTCTTCTCTATCTGAAACATTGCCATATATTGGCGCTTAGAACATCCTTCAGTCTTTGAGGCCGAATGGAAAATGAACTCCTCCCTCCCTAAGAATCGATAACCCATTTGATCCAGTACTCCTATCATGATACTTACAATATTCTGTGGTTTCCCCAGAGATTCATGCAACACTTTGAAATGCTACAAAAGGCTTGCCTTCCTGATCATGCATCATACTTTTCGTTCACGGAGTCAACCGCTCATGCTCGCTTCAGTGTAAGCAACTATGAAGTCCCCTTATTTTTTTTCAAGCAAACATTTAGCTATGAAAACTTGCTCCACGTTGTGTGTCCCTGAGCCTTGCCTGCAAACAATTTACAAATTGTTTCATTTCGGCAGACTGCATCTACTTATAGCTGCTTCAGAGATGCTCAGAGGATCGCCAAGGATTTGCGAGGTTATTTTTCGAGCGATCCCGATAAAATGGCAGAGATACGGCAGTTAGAGCAGGTGGCGGAACACAACAACGTGGCCCTAAACCTGCTTTGCCGGTTAGGGACTCTCGAACCATCGCTTAAAGTTTCATTCGAATTCACGCACCATCCACACTTCGCGACTGCTTCTGTGAAGAGGTCTTGATGCCTCAAGAATTTTGATGCCCTTCCTTGGAATTGTAGTATCCTTCCCGTCCATTTCATCCTCAGATGTATAGATGTCTTTGATCTCGGGGAGTCGATTGCTCCGGTGGTACGTTTCTCTGTAAAGGGTGTTGCAACTCGTTTGTATCGGTTCTTTCGTTTGCTTCTCTGGTGGCGATTACTTCAGTGCGTTGGGTTTGCAGCGCCGCCGTGTCTGATTATGAGCCGTCTGGTCGAAACCCTAGGAAAGAGAATTAAGGGGATTTTTCTTTTGTTGACAAAATTTTGAATGTTGATTTTATTCCTTTAATATGAATAATGGTTTGGGTATTTTTGTTCTGGTATTTTCCCTAACGTGTTGAATGTATCAAAGAAGAGGTTTTTAAATGCGGCTGTTTTCGACTTTTCGCCCGTGGTGAATTTCAAAGTCAAACTTGACAGTTTGGCCGAATGTTGATCAACGGAAGAGAAGAAATGGTAAATAGATTCAATTTTGGAGGGCTTTTTCTTCGCATCATAACCTGAAAACACTATTTTTTTTTTTTGAATTAGATGACTTGTTTGTTGAGAAGTGGGTTGACAGATGTGAGCTGGAGATAAAGCAGATAGGAAGAGATAGATGGAACAAAAGACATGAATGAGTAGTGAAGAGAGACATTGACCTCGATGGGAAGCTGTACTTTACCGTTGTCCTTTAATGGCTATCATTAGTATTTATGCCCAGTAAAAAGAAGTCGACCGACGGGACAAAGTGATCTAAGGATACGACTCTAGTTGTAGAGGAGGGCGATTCTTGCATCTCTACAAGGAACCCACTGAGAAAAGGGAATTCCACCATAACCCCTTTTTTCGCCCACGTTTTGTGGCTGAAGATCTGACGTTTTTTGGGCGCTTTCATCTGGGTGTGTTTCTTTTGGCCCTGTTTATTCTGGTAATCGTTTCATTTCTCGTGGTTTTTGAGCTCAAGCTCTTGGTGGGTGATTTTCGTATCCGTTGGGATCATATGGGTCCGTTGTGATCTGATTTGGGACTAAGTTGTGGGTTTTGCATGTTTTGATTGAATTTTATACTACTTGCTTAAATATGTCTTCTTGCTTCTTATTCGCTATGGTGGACGAGTAGGCATAGTCTGTTCGCTTGATGTTGTTTGGAGATCTGAACAGTATTTTGTCAATCCTAAAATGAAACTAGCAATTCAGAGGAATTTTGTAAATTATCTTAGTATGCTCTTAATGAGCTACTTAATGTTCTTGGATGGATTTCGTTCCATGTAGATCCGCAGTCTTAGATCTATTTACCATCTCTTTATTGCCTTTTTCTGGTAACGCGATTCATGATGCAGACTGGGAAATTTACTGCTTAACCTTTACAAATTGTTCGTAGAGAATGTCAAGTGGAGGCACACAGAACGGGTTGCGGAAAACTCTTGGAGCTCTGAAGGACAGCACCACTGTCAATCTAGCAAAAATAAACAGCGAGTACAAGGTATGGTTTGGCTTTGACTGATGTGTAACATTCCTTTTGTCGTAGATAGATACATGTGCTCTTTTGTATGAAAACAGTGAGTTGGTTACTCAGTATTCCGATCCTGTACCTTTGTGGAATATAATCCACCTTGAGTGAGTAGAGCCAAGGCAGAAGAGGGATGGTCCTAAGTGGAGCAGGCCCTCGTCACATGGATAATATTAACCAGTGCATTTTCAGGAGTTGGATATTGCAATTGTCAAGGCTACGAATCATGAGGAAAGACCAGCAAAAGAGAGGCATATTAGAGGTCCGCATATCAAAATTGATTATGTTGCACATTCTTTTCATGTATGATAAACAAATCTCTTCTTCCTAATTTGCAGCTGTACTGGCTGCCGTGTCTGCTACTAGGCCTAGAGCTGATGTTTCTTATTGTATACATGCACTAGCTAGACGACTCTCGAGGACTCATAACTGGGCGGTATGTCATGTGTTGGAACCCCTTTGCTAGTATATAATGCCAGTTTTTCTAGCATTTTGAGTGCTGGATGAATTTGATTCACATTCATCTCAAATCACTGTCTTTTTACTGCACATCGATGCATTCTTTTCATTTTCCCACTCTATAGGTTGCCTTGAAAAGTTTGGTTGTGATACATCGTGCACTGAGAGAGGTGGACCTCTCCTTCCAGGAAGAGCTAGTCAACTATTCAAGGAGCATGGGCCATATGCTTAACATGGCTCATTTCAAGGATGATTCTAGCCCTGATGGTACGAAATTTATATTTTAGTAGCTTTAGGGACGTGTACAGTCACAACAGTCGGTTGTTAATTCCATTGTCTATCCAGCTTGGGACTATTCTACTTGGGTGCGCTCTTATGCGTTGTTTTTGGAGGAAAGGTTGGAATGCTTCAGAGTCTTGAAGTACGACATAGAGAAGGATCATGCAGTGAGATCTTCTTTTCTGGTTTTCTCGTACTAAACTATGATTTTAGATGCATGTTTTAGCCGCATCTAAAACCTAAATTTTGATACAGAGAACGAAAGACCTGGACACTCCACATTTGCTTGAGCAATTACCTGCGCTGCAGCAACTTCTCTACCGTGTAGTTGGCTGTCAGGTAGTGTCTGCTCTACGAAAGAGATGAATAAAAAATGACTCACTCAACCCACGTTTACCTGACTTTTGTGATACAACATGCAGCCACAAGGAGCAGCAGCTCGTAATGTAGTCATTCGGGTAGCACTATCCCTGGTGCGTTATTCATTGCTTAAAATGATTTATACATGGAAATCGTTATCAAAAGGAAGTGTTGTATTTCTCATTAACCATTTCATATGATCGTCTTCATGATTTCCTGCAGGTTGCTTCTGAGAGCATCAAGATTTACAGTGCAATTAGTGATGGAAATGTCAATCTCGTTGATAAGGTAGTAAGATTAGCTACATTTTTTTTTATTGATTCAGCTTCAGTTCTGTCTCAGAAGCTAATATGAATATGGTGGACATGTGCATATTCATACCGACTACATTCTTTTTGCTATGGTAGTTCTTTGAGATGAAAAGTTCTGATGCGCTTAAGGCAATGGATATCTATCGGAGAGCTGGCCTGCAGGTGCTCATGCTGTAACATATCATGATTTTTCTATTCTCTTAGATGAATTTCTATGGATTATATGCAAAAAATATGTAGGCAGAGAGACTTTCTGACTTCAATGAGATGATCAGAAATATTGTTGACATAGGACGTGGAGAAAGGTTCATGAAGATTGAACAGGTTAGTACTTCCACAGAAAATACTCATTGCTCGGTATGTTTCTTACTCTCTGTTAAACTATGAAGCCACCCGCTTCATTTTTGCAAGCTATGGAAGAGTATGTACGAGAGGCACCACGCACCTCCGCTGCTCTCAAGGATCTGGTACTTGCATCTCAATCTTGTTTTCTGAATTCTAACTTTTAGGAGGCTAGACTATGATGAGCAAGGGCTACAATGCTCTGCCCCAGGGTGTGTGCAACAGAATGATTCACTTTTTTTTGTGAAACAGGCTGCGGAAAATAAGCCAAAAGAAATTCTGGCAATAGAGGCACCTGCTCCAGATGCAGAACCAGCTCCAGAGAAAGAAGTGCGTCCACCATCCCCACCTCTGCCGAACCCAGAACCTGAACCTCAAGCTGTTGAACCGATCAAAGAAGAAACATCTGCTCCTGATTTACTGGTAAATCCTACATCATTGAATCCTCGTTCAGACGTTATGTGTCGTTTTTGGAGCTTATGGCTTGGTGGAGTTCATCTGCATGCAGGGTCTGAAGGAGCCTTCACCAGCGGCCTTGGAATTAGACGAGAAGAATGCGATGGCTTTAGCCATTGTTCCAGTTGGTAAAAATAGATTCCCTGCCATGGGAGTTTGATAGTCCAGTTAGCCAATTGCGCCATTAATGATCCATGATCCTTTTCTTGTAGAACATCCAAATTCTGCTCAACCAAGTCTTGCATCCGGAGCCACTGGCTGGGAACTAGCCCTTGTCTCTGCACCGACAGCAAATGAAGGTTCAGCTGCTACCAGGAAATTGGTACAAATCCTTCAGCTTGATGTGACTCTTCTTGCCCTGCATTTTACTCCCTGGCACGGTAACTAAGCATCCATCTCTCTCTTTTCTTGCTACAAGGCTGGAGGGCTCGACAAACTCACACTAGACAGCCTCTATGACGATGCTATTCAAAGAAATAACCAAACCTCAAATCCATGGGAGCAAGCTTCAATGGGCAACACCTTCACACCTCAAAGCGCACCCCATATGTTCTACACTTCCAACACCATGGCCGCTCCACATCCTATGCAGATGGCTGCTATTTCCAACCAACAGCATGGCTTCATTTACCCGCAGCATCCACAGATGATGATGATGAATCCACACAATCCATTCGGAAATCCGTTCTCTGCCCCTGGCCAGCCCCATGCTTCCGCCATGCCGGTTCATGGCTACAATCCGTATCCTGGCTTCATTTAGTGGATTGGAGTGTTATATTTTTTTTCTTGAGCATAGTAGACATGCATACATGGTGGGCGCATCTAGATCATGATTTGCGAAATCCTTGAGGTAGATGATTGTAACATAATGTGTTGCTGCGGTATGGAGCTTCAAGAATACACAAGATTGATTCATTCATGAATAAAAACTAGTCATTTGTTTGCTTCTTGAACGCCGGGTTGATTGATTCATACATTTGCAAGTATGTTGTATTCGACAGGGTAGCCATCTTTCAGGAAAGAATCTAACCCCATGGTTTTTACTACTTTTCTGCCTTTCTTGCTGTTCACATTCATGAATTTGAAGGTCAAGAGTCTGTTCAAGAACCATTCCAGGCCAAGTTTTGGCTTCTGGATCTTGGCGGTTAGTTGAGTCCATTTGAATCCAGATCCATGTCTGCACTGCCCTCGGCAAGGATATGAGCCGCAGCTGCTGAATGTTTATCTGCAGATGATACGGTTTCTTCTGTTTCTTCTGTTTCTTCTGTTTCTTCTGTTTATTTGTACTCTTTAATCTGTTCAGGGCGAGGCAGTGCGGGCGGTTATAAGTGATGCATGGGAAGTCTTCTTTCCTTCCTTGCCTAGCCATTGTGCATGTGGTAGTTCCCACAAATGCAGCAAGTTGAGGATGGCGTTCGACACAACCAATAGATTTTGATGAGAACCTTCTGCACCATTAAACACATTAACGACAAGGGTTGCCGAGGATCCACTGTTGAAGTTAGCGCTTCTCAAGAGCGCCTGCCTGCTTTCTGTGCCTTGGGGTGCATTCACTCTCTGGGCTGCACCACTAACGGTTTGGGCTGGGTAGATTAGTACATCTGGGCTAGTCCGGATTGATTGTATGGGCCAGGCCATGATGATAGTGTGTGGTGGGCCGAATATCAGATTTAGACTTGGCCGATGGTGGGCTTTGTCGAATAAAGGATGTGGGCTGAGCCGAATCGACGGTACGGACACCTTGGGCCCCACATCTATTGAAAGTTAGGAATATACGATGATATGTTTAATAAATGAGTTCGTATTATTTAAATTTATAAAAAAAAACATACATTTCATAAAAAATATATACTTATAAACATTTATAAAAAAAAACTGCTGAATAAAGATCTTATGAGGATTTAGAAAAATCTATTCATGGAATAGGTTAATATGAAGTAGTAGATAGAAATTTTATACAAGTTTAGAAAAAAACCCGCATGTTTACCAAAACAACGTACCTTGATTCCTAAACCTACCTACTAAACATGACCTATAAAGAGTATGCTTCATTCCATGGAAAAAAAAAAAAAAGAGTAGCTCTTTAGACAAGAGGCTTCAGCAACTAGACAAGAATGATTCATAAAACATGGCTGGCTCGACTCCAGCTCAGGTCATTGTCTTCCTTCACCTTTAAGAAGTTGAAGAAGGAACAGCAACACCAACCAGAAAGCCTACTTGAAATGAAACAGGCAGAGGGGCTAAATCGAACAAAAACTTATTCTCCAAGTCAAACTGTTTATAATGGCACACACCCTCCTTCAGAGGGATTTTGGATCTGCCGATTCTAACCGGTACATGGAGTAGCAGCGGCCGACGACACCGATGCATGAGTCATTGAAACGAGATGCGGCTGCTCAGGGTCTACAACTAGTTGATGGGAAGATACCTGATAGGTCCATGCTGTTTCAGCTTCATGAGAGCATCTTGTATCTTGCCACACTTGAGATCCAAGTAAATGGCGGTAACAATGACTCGTGGGCTGTTGGGCATATCTGCCAGTGCCTTCATTGCAAGAACGTGTGCACGCTCAAGGTCGCCGAGGAACGCAATGTTGACAGCATAGTTTGCACAGAAGATTGCATGTGCCTCTTCTGGACTGGGGAACCAACTCTCCCGTGGTTCATTGGCTACAGTTGCAGGATTTGAAGTTGATGATTCCAAGTCATTTGAATCTTCGCTGTCAACGAACTTCTCAGCCATCCACTTCTCTGACAACCATTTTTCGCAGTCATCTCGGGTGCGTGGAAGTTCAACATTGTTCCCATCAGATATATATGTCATCATATAGTTAGCGGCTTCGGTTGGTCTATTCAGAAGGCATAAAGCTTCCGCTGCGTACATGTTTCCCATAAACATGTACATTTTGGAGCACTCTGGAAGTTCCAATAAAGACTTTGCTCTTAAAAGTGCCTCCAAAGGATTGCCTAATCCCAGCTCCACATAAGCCAAATCAGCTAGCACGGCTTGCGTAACTAATTGGATCTCCTTCAAACGAATATACTCATAGTCAGAGATAGAATTCTGAAAGGATGAGGCCTGGTTGATTGTCTTGTCCTCCTTCACCTCCCCGTTTGAGTTGCTTTTACGTGAACTGGATTCCAATGGCAATTCCTTGAGATCATCACCAATGGCTTTGCTGATGTCAGTACCCAGCGGTTGTCGTTCAGAGCTTGGTTTTAGAACAGATCTTGAAAATTTTGCCTCCGAAGACTCTAACAAAAACAAAGCATTGAGAAGACAGCGGCGGGCACAAGACAGTGATAGATCAGACTGTTTCACACCCCGAGAAAGGAATCATTCCTTTCAACATTTTTTTTCTGGCCATTGGGCAAAATCCCAGATATGAAAGCAAGCTGCCTCCATTTTCCTTTTCCAACTGGACGGACGTCAATAAATCTTTCATTTGCAAAGCAGTTGGGTGTAATCAATCCTTTCTCTAGGGCCATCAGACAACATTCAGCAATTCTTAGCCACAAAAGAGGCCTGTTGTAAAATACCAAACTGGCTTTCCGGAAGCAGCGAGCAGCTTCATCAGGTCTACCACATGCCAAAGAATGAAGACCACAATTATATGATATCAGAAGAGATTTATCCTGAGAGATAGCAAGGAGCTTTTGAGGTTTGTCCCTCTGACGTGGGCTGTTCCTCAAGGCTTTGGAGAAAAATATGCCTGATACGTGATGCTTCCCTAGTTGGTGATAGATGCACCCAAGATCATTGTAGTACATGCTTAAAATTCCAAGCTCTGTGGGGTTCATCGATGCCATAAGAAGTTTTATTGCCTTACGATAGTTCCTGCGGGCAAACTCAAGCTCTGATTTCAAATAAAAAGCTACAGGATTATCTTTCCCCCGAGATAAGTTCATGGCCATCTTGACTTCACGCTTAGCTGCCCTAAAATTCCGAGTGAGAAGGAAAAGGCGAACCTTGTAAAGATGCAGTCTAAGCCTCATATCACTGAGCGATGCGGAGTCCTCTGCTTGGCTTCTTGTGGGGCCGTTACAAGATGAAATTGTGGAGCCTCCCTTAGGATCCTTCCCAGTAATGTCCAGTGAGGATAACAGCTGCAATGGTTCATCTTCAAGCTCTTCCTCCAGTAAACTCCTGCTTAAAGAATTTTCTAACGAGCTAGAGGAAAGGACTTGTTCAGAATGCGGTGAATCAGGAATAGGTCCGGAGTTTGATACAGAAGCAGTATTCGATATGAAATACGATTTCTGTGCGAACAAGGCATTATCTCCCTGATTTGAGAAATTAACGACACAAAACGCTTTCTCCATATAGTTCAGAACATCCTGAGACAAAAAAAAAAAAAAAATCAAATAAATATATCATGACACCACAAATCTAACACATGGCAAAAATGAAATTCCCCAATGTCATCAACTTCTATTTAATTGTTTGGACATGTAATGGCTAGGCATTTTTTCATCCGGGCAAAAGGCCACGATGAACAACTAATCATGCTACATGCTCGAAATAAACGTCATGTTGCACAATGACCCCTCACGTGACATAGAAAATTCCAACCTGAGACTCCTCTTCCTCCGAAGGGAACATAAATTAAAAATGTGAGACGAGAATTAGATTTCATTCATGTGACCAAATCTGTTTCAATAGATGCCAGTTGAAAATCAAAACCAACACCACAAGACTCGCAACTTACAGCACATCTCGATGCATTTTGGCAAATCAATGCGACATCCAGCAGCAAAAGGCATATCCGAAGTGCTGTCCCCTGCACCATGAGAATGTCAGGCAAGGGATACCCAAACTCAAGATTCACCACTTTTGATCAGAAAATTAACATGAAAATACCTCATCAATAGGTTCGATGTTCTGATACAATGCATCCAAAAATAAGAAGGATTTTGAATACTCATGAAGATGAAACCATGTAACAGCCTGCAAATGGAACCCATCCACACAGTGTAAGAACCATGACTCAAAGAGTAGGATAAAGAACCAGGGGTAAAAAATACATACAATGTTGAACATTATGGCAGTATCGATCCCATTGCTATAAATGGGCGATGGACAACAAATCTGATCTAAAACATTAGAATCCCCCTTGGTATTATCTATAGGCTTTTTCCCGTCGCTGTTACCAGCATCCACGTGCTCTCCATGTGTATGCACAAGCTCATCTGTCCTTTTCTGAAACACAATAACTTTATTATTAAATGATAAATCTGATGCATTGTCACTGAAAAGGTGAACAAAGTCAAAATATATGCATTCGCATCCATATACAATACTGAAACTTACATGAAACCAAAGAGAGATGTGGATAAATTCGTTAGAAAAGATGTTCACTAGAATTTATTGAAGCAAACATGAACAGATGACAGCATAGGTTCGCAACTCAGAAATACTGACTAACAATCCAAGGCCACTCAATTTTATGGGAGTCTTTCATATCTTCTGTTCAGCACACACATTGATCTAGGCTATGGTTAGTATTTAGCAATAATTCCAGCCATACGAGTACCATGAGCAACGATAGCAATATGGTAAAAAGTGAGTGGGCAATGGATAACCCTAATGTATTGGAAGCATTTAAATGCACCTTGATCTTTTCGAGTGCTTCAATCAGCTTCTTTGGATTTGAACAGCCATCTTGAAAGCTTTCAGCTAGGACAATGTTATGATGCACCTGATGTTTATATACATAAAAAGGGATGCGTGCGGGTTAGACTAGCATGAAATGCAATTTTCAATTTATGAATGACAGTAAAATTGCTCTAGACGGTAGAATCTACTATTATACATATACCCACATGTTGGGGTCAATGACGAAAAAGGACCTGATCCAAAAAGATGGGAATAAACAAACTACACAACTGCAAAATATCGGCAAAAATTTTCAAGAACTATCCAGGTCCTTATGCCAACTTAAGATTGGGCCAACAAAAAAAATCTGTCTTGCTTTTCAAGTTCTACACTCCAAAGGTAAATGTAAAATCCCTACAATCTTCCTTGTTAAATGTAAAACATTTAAGCATAGCTGATCATTTGCAGAGCAGGATATTGATCATATAACCTAGTAAACGGATCATGAAAACAGAAAACTACCATAGATTCGATGTCCAACCCTTTAGAAGTAGAATATTAAAAAGAGGGGAAAAACGTAAGTAATTAAACATTGTTTCCTGGAACATAATCCAAGTCGAACGAAGGTCCCTCTTTTGCACATCCTAATATTGCTTCATAATGGCTATACAATTCATGCAACCGAACAGCACCAGCGCAAAGAAAAACAGAAAATTTTCACCCAGTAAATACAGTCATACAGGTTAAATTCAAAAACACTGCAGGTCATCAATAATTACCTTTGGATCGTCTTCTTTCTGCTGTAATAATTGATTCAAAATTCTCAGAGAGTCCACGTGCTTTCCAGACTGAAAAAGTAAAGCCGCCTCTTTTGCCAACCCCGCGGAAACGGACAAAGAACCATCATCCTCCGTCGTCGCAGCAACCACTACCGACCCATCCTTGGAAGCAACTGACAATGCCGAAGACGGTGAATCCATTATAGTCCAGATCCTCTATCTAGAAAAGAACCCCCCTTAGCACCGCGGAACGACCCTCAGCAACTAAAAACTTCAAAACTCTCAAACAAATCTCCAGTGCCTTGAATTGAAGCTCACATGCCCATCACCGCACGTGAAGCATTTCTGGAAACCTAAATACGGAAGCAGAGAAAGAAGAGGAGGACTAGTATCAGTTCAATTGCACTGAAGCGTAGTTCAATTCCAATCCATACCGCCGATTCTGAGAGACGGAGATTAGACAGACTAGGAAATGGGGGAAAACGTAGATGTAGCAACCCGGTTTTGCACTCGGGGCTATCTACATGTTCTTGAACCGGAAACCGCGAGTCGAACCGCCACCAATCGACCGTCAACCCATCCACTATTTCGAATTAAAATACATATTTTTTATTTGATATATGCTTAATATTATTAGATTTACAAAAAAATTACAATACTTTCTTTAATGAATTTAATAATTTCTTAAAATAAATTAAAATACACATACCCCCAATTTATAGAAGAGGGTATTTAATGGTTATATTTGTATTTATAACCTAATGTGTTGCTATGAGCCTTGAGATTCTCATAACCGGATCTCCACACCGTGGAATCTCTCATCTTCACGGGGCATCTCCGCGAGGTTCAGCGTCACCAAACCAGAAGCTGCATCGTACTGAAAGTCCACCGCTTTGCCTCCCAACGTGCACTTTCTCGGTTTAAGAGATGAGTAAGCACCGAGGAGGCCGCACCCCTTCACTTGCAGGGATACGACTGCCGCACCCTCTTCTTCATTCTTGGCGTCGTACCGAAGGTCTTCGATGGCGCCGCCGGCGTTGTACATCTGGATGAGGCCGAAGGGGGCGAAGCTGCAGCCTGGTGCTAGTTGCTTGATCGGAGTGACGGTGAAAAACTCGTGCTCCAACACCTTCAGGGAGATGGGGAGGACGGCGCTGTCTGGGAGAGTGATGACCTCGCCGCTTCTGTGGGAGTAGAGGGCGACACTGAGGTCCCAGTTGGAGTCGGGAGCAGCGTCTCCGATGAGATGCACATCACGGCCTCTGATGTGGCCTGTAAGTGCCCCGGAGTTGGTTTCGTGGAAGGTGTTCTTCCTCTCGATGCTGTTCCATGCCGCCCCTTGGCAATTGTACACTGCTAGAGCCCCTGTGTGCTTGTTCATGTTCCATATCTTCAGCAAACTAGAGAGCAGTATATACAGTTAGCATCATCTTGCATTCACGCATCACTTGGAAGGAAAAGTGCTCACCTGACACCATCTCTGGCTGGATCAGAGAAGAGGCAATCCGCGGTGGGTCTGCCGGGAAGACGGGCCCGGAGGATGGAACCATCGGGGAGAACAAGCTTCCTCAACAGATCAAAGTTGTGTTTTCCAGGTGCGTCACTGTTGCACAGAATGCAGTAATCATCAGAGTAGCTATGATATCATACAACGCTCATGGTGTTAAGAGGAAGGATTTCTTGCCTAACGTAAACAGGGCCACCACTGATAGCTCGAGCAGAGGCATGGTACTCTGCTGCAGGATGGAGAGAATGGAACATATCCCAGTCTGGCAACATCACTTCCCCAAGGAAAATGCTGTTGTATGAAACGGAAGCGATGTGGATTGTGTGCGACATGGGGTCTCTCGGATAAAAATCATCAGATGCCCTTACAATCCCAGTTTGTTTTGAGCTGTTTCAATCAATACCCATATAAGCAAATCCGGACTATAGCTGTGAGAAGCAGGACACAAGTAACCAAGACTTACCAGTAGAGGGACTCAAGGTTATGGCTCATGCAAGCGATGCAACCATTATCAGGGAAGTTTCTAGCAACAGAGGCATCAAGGGCCTGGTGATACTGTCTTGTTAAAGTTACTCCGCCACCAAGGCCAGCTCCAAGAGTTTCCAATATGCACTGTACATCAACCTTCACACCATCAATACCTGCAGAAGCCAAGTAGCTGTGCAACTCATTGTAGAACTTGTAGGCATTTTTGGGGTTCACTAGCCCCAATCCTTGAATGGCTAGAGCATCGGTTTTCCACCCTGGTTCATTTGCCATCACCCTTTTGGAATCTGAGGATACTGCATAGCGGATCCATAATCCTCCATCTCCTTCACACCTGGCCTTACTCCACCCCAGTAACCAGTTATCGCGTGCCACACGTAAACATACTTCAATCCATACTTCTCCTTAGCAATGCTTGCAATGTTCTTGATTCCTAGAGAAGGGTCTTCTTTCTTTTGAAATTTGGAATTCTCCTTGATCCCCGTCAGCCTCAATAAGCCTGGCTGATCAACATCTCCATTTAAGAGCTTTTTATCTAGTGACTTTTCATCCGATCCCACTGATTGCCAGCCATCGTCGATGATGGCAAACTTGGGTGGCGTTCTTGCTGCGTTAAGGCTCTCGAGACCAGCTTCCACTCCTTCTTGAGACACCTCTTGGTAGAAAGCATCCCATGTGCACCACCCGAAGTAATCAACAATCCCTGGAAGTTTCTTATCGCTCCTCAGCCTGAACGTCCCGAGATGCAATTTCACGGCCTTCATCGCCTCATGAATCGTGGAGTAAGGATCTGTTCCAGCGCTGATATACACGGAGTGCGTGAAAGAGGACGCCTTTACATTAGCGTCTCCACTTTGGAGGCACAATTCGAGCTCATCCCTGTCGTTTCCTTGTAGACAAGCCTTGAAAGGCCCTTCGATCAGAGGCAAAAACACTGTGTAAACAGTTTTGTTATCCTCTTCATCAGCGCCGGTTTCCAAATCAGATCCCTGTCTCGATTCCACGAGCAGAAACTGTGTTTCGAATGGGATGTCTCGTCCCTTAGTCCCCATTTTCTGAGCCATCCACCATAACTTAAACCTGAAACAAGCTAAAAATCTCACATTCCTGAGATGTCCCAGAGGAACGACGTGACTGTTGCTGTCTTGGTCAAAAATTGCACCCAGAAAGACCCTTCAACAGGACCCTCCGCTGCGCCGGAAGCCGCGATCACATTATCAGGAACATGAGTGAGTACTGTATTGCCTTTCACCACAAGCTTCTTCTCCGCGATCCGAACCGCAGGCGTGATTGTCATTGGTCGTTGTTTCCAAAAATCGGGCCTAACTTCACTTCTCTGCAAAATCCAGTACAAAAAACATAAAACCCATTTCCCAATACCTCAAAACCAATAAAAAGCCGCCATTTATTGAAGACAAACCTAGAACAAACCTTCCCTCAAAATCAGTAAAACAACCCAAGCGTCCCACCATCATCGGGCGAAGCCCAGAACATAACTTTCTCAGAAAAGACTCCCCGAATTGATGAATCAAGAAACAAACAACAAAAGACGTACCTTGTAAGCGAAAACGCGTTTAGTTGAAGAAAACGAGAGATTTCTGTTATCCAATAAGGAACGTAAACGAAAGGATGGTCCTGTGTAACCTCCCAGAATCCGAGAATTTATAGGTGGGAGAGAGCGCGATAAAACCACCATTGTTGGTACAAAGTCAGGAGCTGTGCTCTCCCTCTTACAGCTCCAGTCTCATTACGGAAGCCGCATCAACCCAAGATAGCGCTGGCACGTCGGATCCACGCCATGAACGCCACCCACCTCATTCCCCCCCATTTGTGAGGTTAGCGAGCCTTTATCATGCGTAAGAGAGACTCTTCCCTCGTCATCCATGCTGACATTGAAAATTAAACGTTCAAAACGTTTGATTATCCAGAATCACTTTTGTGATTTCTTTCTTTAAAAAAATTCTAAATTTTAATAGCAAAACTTTTATTTTATTGGAATCATTTCTATTTTGGAAAATTGCACCCACCTTTGCTAATAATAATAATAATAATAATGTGTTCCAGTGATTTGACCAATTTTTTAAATGTGTCTATGTATCCACCTACTATCCGTATTTACTGCTTTTTATTGGTGCACCACCCGTCATCTTGGAGCAGAGGGTATTTTTGTCATTTTGCCAGCTGACGTGTTTCCACGTCGATGCAGCCTTTTTTGCATCCTCCCGGACTCCCGTGTCCGATTTGTCGACTTGAAGAAACGTGTCCAATTTATCGACACGCCTCCTACCTACCTAGAACCCCAACACTTTTCATGGATATTAACCTTTTCCAGCAACTACGAGAAGGAAGTCCAGCCCATCTAGGAAGAGAGCGAGCAGAATGCCCCACCCAATGTGCCCTGCTACTCACCACGTCTCCCTCACCGGGATACAAATCTTGCCATTAAACACATACACACACACACTGCATTGTCACTTAAATCGGATTTTCCATCTTCAGAACCGGGGATGCTGACGGCTCCGCCTTCTTCTCCGCGTTGAGCAGCCAGTCCTTGGCACACACGAGCGCCTCCACCGTCTCCGGCCGCAACGAGCACCTGTAGCTGTCCATTTCCTTGCGCACGGTGTCGAACACGGACTCGGGAGGGACGGAGCACACCGGAATCGACAGGATGTCTCGCGCCATTTTCGACAGAGTTGGGTACTTGGTCTTGTTCAACTTCCACCACCCTATCACGTCGAAGTTAGGCACACGGGGCAGGAGGGATTCCTCCAGGTACTGGTCTAACTCCGACCTTGCAAGTTGGCTTGTGGTTTCCATGATGTACACTTCGAAATCCTGGAGCCCGCCGCCGTTGCTCTTGGCCCCCGTTGTTGGGTCCTCCGACCTGATGGAAGAATCCTCGCCAGTTGCTTCATCGGCATAGGCAGGAGTAAGGGGCAGAGGCAACGCCACATATTCCAGGAAGAGTTCGTGGATTCCTTCGTCGACCACCTTCACGTAGGAGGTGGCTTCTTCACCGTAGATCTTTGAGAAACTGAACTCCACCAGCTTCATCTTGAACCGGGGATCCATGACAACAGCGATAGCCAGTATGAAACAGCAGCTCTTGAAGTACGCATCGAATTTCTCCTGCATGAACTTCGCCAGGTTGCTTGTGAAAGCATCCTCGCTACCTGTGGCACGTCCCAACTCCAACTGAAACTTCCATACTTCGTGGAAGAATGTGTTGGTAGTCGGAACTTCTGATGTTGCCAACAGATTGGCCATGCCGAAGAGGGGCGCCAGAAAGGTCTTTGCCAGGGTTTCTACTTGCTTCCACTCCTCCTCGGTCAGGGCATCATTGTAATCTGGATCCTTGGTGTCAAGGCAGGAGAACACTTGCTTTAGCTCTGAAGCAGCCAGCAACATTTCATAGGTTGTGTTCCAATGAGCGCTGTCATCGATAGCAAGATTCCTCGAGCTCGGTACTTGTAGCTGCTGTTTCAGCTCAGTGAACTTCTCCTCACGAGACTCCGAGGTTTTGACGTACTTGACGCTGTCTCTAACCTTCTTGACAATACCCTGAACCGATGCTAAGGATTCTTCAACCATGCTGCTGGTGGAACGGGCCAAACAATTTCCAAGCAACAACTGGCCACCAAGAACCATGGGGTTCTTGACTGATAGCAGTGCTCTCAGATTGTCGATGGATGCATCAGCCAGAGGCTGATTAATAGTGACTGAGAACAGCTTACCATCCATATTCCAGTCTGATAAACAAGCAGCAACCGAATGGCTGAAAGCAGTATCGGATTCTGGATGAGGCTCCATAATCACATTAAGAAGTTTGCGATGTAGATTCCATTCATTGTCAATGAACTGCCCTGTGACGAACATGTACCCATTAGTTTGAGATGAAGACCACAAATCTAATGTGAGACAGATTCGCCCAGGAACACCCTCCATAACCTTCTGAATGCTCTGCTTCTCTCTCAAGTAAGTTGCAACACAGTCTCCCTGTACAGTATTGAAGCTCACCATATCAAACCGAGGCTGTAAACTCTGAGTAAACTCCACAAATGCAGGATGCTCAACAATGTGAAGAGGATAATCGTGCATGATAATCATCTTAGCAATCTTGTGTCTGCTGCTATCGGCATCAAAGGAGAGGAACGGCACAGGAGGTGTACGGAACCGCTTCTTTGGCACAGTCGCAAGAATACCAATCTTCGAAGGTGCACTATATGTACTCATTTGGTATTTCTCCTGATTACGTTGGACAACGGGACATGTGCCCTTGGCAATATGCCGTTTCAGATGGCTGGTACCAGCAACTTTAGACCCAGTGCTGTAAGCAAACGACTGCTTGCATTGCTTGCAACAGGCCTTCCGAATTCCAGGGGCAACATTTTCAATGGTAAAATGCTCCCAAACTACAGACTTCTTCTTCCTACGCTTTGTGGGAACTTCGTTTTCCATACCAATCGGTGTTGCTGTCTCCAGCGGGATGGGTTCTTCCATGGGCACGATGTCAAGTTGCATATCCCCATCCTTAAAATCTGCCTCCTCCATGGAAACCACGAGCTCAGTACCAACAGCAGATTCAGGGTTTTCCATCTCCATCATGACAAACTACTAAAAATTTCTCTGCAAAACACAAACGCCCTGGGTTTAAAAAACATCCTGACTGATGATAACCGGGAAAAACGAAAGAGTAGAAAGACACGTCGCTTTTCATTCCAGGAATTAACAAGGCCTAAACCCACATAAACAACAACTCGGAAAACAATTTCCCAGAAACCTCAAAAGTCCTGACCACTGAGGATCTGGGTCAGAGGGCAAGGACCCTTCAACGGGCCAAACCCGGAAACTCGACGCGCAGTTTGCAGGAAGAGATGCCCATACAATTCAGAGCTGTAACCTTTTAATCGTAAGGCAATTGGGCCAAGAAACAGAAGAACAAGAACTCAGGACCACCGAACGCCCACCGAAAAATAAGGAGGTCAACGATCCACATCTAAGTATGATATTACAAAAGCAACCCACACCCAATTTTCCCCCGAATATTAATAAATATTAATTACTGGACCCAGTGGACCAGCAACTACCAAAAACAAAAAATGAGTTAACAACTCTGCACCACGAAAAAAGGGGAAAACAGATCTATCTAAAAACATGGGCTGCAAGCAAGTAGAAATTTTCCGAAAGCCCATATCGAAATCAACACCGCCCAGAAACTTGAACAGAAGAAAGAACATGTAACGAAGAAGCCTATTTAAACCGGCTAACTTGAAAACAATGAAACGTGAACTTATACCGCCAATCCCACAGAAAAGATGTCTGGCCTTGAGAGGAAAAAATGCCCATCTGGAACTAAAGGAACCGAATTTTAATTTCACGCAACCGGACGACATAGCAAACATGAGATCCATCAAGCAAAACTCAGTAAAACAAGCAAATAGATCCATCGTAATTAGACCACTCCAATTTCACCAAGAAATACGCAGAACAAAAAGCCCTCGCCAAAAAAAGGACATCCACGAAAACGACCGCCCCCTGTAGAAACAAAAAATCTCCGGAACACAGCCAGAGAAACCCTAACTCGCCATACCAGCGGAAGAAAAAACAGAGATCGGATCAGATCCCGACAAGCGCCACCGCGGGAGCAAGAAGTCCGGCGAATCTCCCCCGTTACAGATCTAGGTTTCCGATGAGGAAGACGAATTGGGCTTGGGATTGGACCTTGAATTAATTTTCCTTTTTCTTGTGTTGGTGGGTTTGAATTTGGTTGGCGATAAGGGTTTATTTACTTCTGGTGTTGGGGCGGGCGGGTATCAAAATTTTGTAAAACCAAATTGGATATGGACTTTCAGGTCCGGTCCGGTCCATCCAAAATCCACTGACTCGCGCGTGCCTTTTCATTTGGGCATCGACCAATCACCTAAATAGTCCACTAAAAATAATTAGGCGAAAAATATTTACTTAATTTCCGATTTTCTTTTTATAAAGAAATATATGGTCCATAACAATTTTAAAAATTAGTATCTGTTTAGTATACTTTCTTGATAATCATTTTTAGGAAAGTTATTTTGAAAAAAATAGAAGTTAAGAATTTTCAATTTCTACAAAAATGAGAAATAATTCCAATTTCAAAATTTTTTGAAGCAGAATTCATCAAATTTCATTATCCATGCTATACTCATATAATATTATCTGCTTCAATCACTCAATTCACATAGTTTTACATTCTCTACTTTCGAATACAAAATTTCATACAAAATTAATAAAAAAATTTTATTTAATAGATTTTATTTTTCATTTATAATCAATGTAATATACCATCATTATCACATGAGTCTTACATTCTCCATCTATTAGATACTAAGCATCCTTATTGAGTGTCCCTTATACTACCTTTGGTATAATAAAACTATTTTAAAATCATTTTTCAAAAAAACCGAATTTATTCCAAAAAGATATTTTATCATTATGTACATTATTTTTTAATTTTTTTTGTTGTATTGTATTGGAAAAATTATGAATACTTTCTAAAGTTGACTTGTGGCAGCATATTTTGTATATAATTAATAAGATTTTGGTTCTAGTAAATGATGTCTCATAATCCAATTTTATTTAAAAAATAATAATGAATGAGATGACATTCTTTTAGGATAATATTTAATTTAGGTAAATACTATTTTAATAATTTCACTTTTTCAATATTTTGTTACTCACCAGAAATTTAGATGTAAGGTATGAGATGAATGTGAAAATTAAGTCTTGTTAGTGCAATTCCAATAAAATATCTCTAAATAAGAGTTTTATTTTGTAATAATCACAATTTAGAGGGATAGATTTGCAAATTTAGTCACGGTCACTTTATCTCTCACATACTAAAACATAAAAGTTACCTTGAAAGTGATTACTTTTTCACACACTGCAAAAAAAAAGGTTAGATTTCTAAATTATTTCAGAAGGCAGTCCAAATTTGGTAATAGATTGTTGCAAAAGGAGCATTTCAAAATTTCTGATTTTTTATGATATATGTATAACACAAAATTTTAATTTGTCTATTTTTTAAAGGGAAACATTACTAGGCACAATTTTACAATCTCGGATTGATTTCTTCTTTCTCTTTTATACACTAAGTAAAAAATTAAAATCGAAGTTATTTCTTTTTTTCACACATATATCACATGATATATTAAATTTCAAAGTCACGAGGTCCAATTGGGTAGCAAGCAAAGAAGTAAATATGGGCAAGTGGTGTCGCGCAATTGCCCCTCATTAACTTCTGGGAAGGGACCATTCTCATCCTCCCTGTCCTCCCAACGCCGCGCACCCATCACACCACATTCAAAGGCCTTCTCTCCACGCCACCCGATCCAGATTCTGGAACGCCAACCATATGCTGCACGGCTATAACTCTGCTGCAACTCCTTAACAGTCTGAACCACCGGCTAGTTCCAACTCAACCGGTTCTGTTCTGCAGTGTCCGGGTCACCCTCCTGCTGATCTGATCCCATGTTGTTCGATGGCTGCAACTTGATGAGAGTGTTGCTCGAGCTGGAAACTTTAAAATATGTTTCTGATGTGTTGTACTTTGGTATCCTCACTGCCTACTGCATATAGGTAGATTGTTTTGTCGATTCCTTTTGTCCCTACTGATCCAAAGTTTTACTTTTTGACAAACCAGCTGATCATCGCGATTGACCCTTCTTGCAATTAGTGACATGGGGGGCTTTTTCTGCATAAAAGGTTGGGTTTTGGGAGTTCAGAAGCACAGACAAGAGCTTGGAGTGAAATTTGAACAGGCACAGGTTGTAAGAGAGGGGCAGTGGAGCGGATAAGTGTGTGGTGAAGAAAGCGGGACAAAAGGGGGAGTGCTGGATGGGTCACCCTCTTCACATGTCTCCCATGTGGATCGGGTCGCACACTTCTCGTGCCTGAAAGCAAACTACTCCATGGTTTGTAATGGCGTGGCTGGTTTGACCCACCAATCGCCGTTGGTCTAGAAATCAGTTCATCGACTGTAAGAATATTTCTCAGCATGCATTGCGTGTGTTTTGGAATCATATTACAGAACACTCGTTTAGTTGCAAGATCTTTTGTGTTTCTTGGTAATTGAGATCCAATCCGATCCAATTAGGAATGGTTTGGAGTCACCCAGATCGGCAGCCCGAACATTGACAGTGGACCATGACCACACTGGTGGGGCACTGGTTGGAGCCGCACTGCAGAGGCTCGGGTTGGGGTAATAATGTCGTGGAAGATGAAATGGTAGTCCAGGTTTGGAATAGGGCGATATTCCTCTCGGGATTGGTGGACAGGCTCTCCCCTTCTCCTATAAATACTCCCCCTTTCTCCAAAACCTACACCATGCACTCATCTTCCTCCGCCTCACCTGCAAATTTCCATGGTGACATGTGTGCTTCTTCAACGGTGCGTCTCATACCATACCATCATCTCCTTCTTCCAAGAAGCAGAAGAAGAACCAGTAGGGTTTTGTTGACGAGTGGCCCATCTTCTTATTCTTCCACAGCTTTCTTGAACTGCAGGTGTACGGATTCCCGACACCAGAAACTTCCCTCTGCAGTTCAATAAAGCTGTGGGACGACAAGGAGAAGGTCAGATGCTTTTTTCCAGATCTGATGGAACCATTCTCTTCTTTCGCGCATCATCAATCAAATTCGTGGATCTTCATTCCAAATCCCAATTCTCTTCTCCTTCTTTTTGTTTTTTTGAAAATTGTGTCTGTGTTGATCCCATTTGTCTTATCATCTGCACCACACACGGAAAGATAAGAAAGAAGAGATTTTTTTCCCTACTTTTGTTCTTGTCTCCCATGACTTGGATTGATCTCCTTTGGCAGCCAACAGTTTGATTCCGCATTGCAAACCCTAAACCAGTTCGTCTCAAGCCTTCCCACTCCGATCCATATTGCCCTCGAATCGAACCAGACGAAGGTTTTCCCAAGATCCCCGAAATCAGATACAAAACCCCAATTCGCAAATTGCTCATGATACATCAACAGGAGGAAGAAGAAGAAAAGCACATTGATTGATGATGTGCTCCTTTAATTTGTGATTATTGCACTTGGTTCTGTACAGCTGGAATTTGAATACACCAGGGCAGCCCAATAGGCTTCTATCAATTCTCATATTATTTATTCGAAATTTTTTATTATTATTAGTGTGTGAAATTACATGTGAGTCCCCGAATCTGGGTAGAAGACAATGTTTACTACCTACTACATGGACCACCATGTTTGCATTTGGCCCTCTCTTATTCAACAGCCACACCCCCCCCCCCCCCCCCCCCCCAACAAATACCATTATTGTTCTCAACTCAAACGAGTGTTCCCCAGGGGTCACGTGGACCATCAGCCCTACTGCCCATATAGGTGAACATGTAAATTGGAAATCTTGTTATAGTGTGATATTTGTATGAAAAAATGACCATTATTAATGTTCATTTTTTGTCTTAGAGAAGATAACCGTAGGTCTGAGGTAGGGATAATTTTGTCTATACACTCGCACTCTCCATGGGCATAATTGTCAATTGACCCTATCGCAATTGTGGATACAATTAACTACACAATTGGATGTGACGGAATTCTCAATTTTAAATATTTTTTAATGAAAATATTAAATGATATTTCGTGAAATGAAGCTGGTAAATTGGATTTTTTTACTCCTTTTTTTTTAAAAAATGTTTTCATCTCGGGAAAGAAAAAAGGTACACTGGAGGTGCAGAGAAAGCAGAAATTGAGACAACTAGGGTTTCACAATTACCCTATGACTTCATGTGATGGGGTTAAACAGAACCCTCGCAACCAACAGAAGCAACTTCCTCACATGCAATTTCATGATCGGTTTGCGATTTTACGATATTGTTCGTTGTGAATATAAATCAATCTTTCATGGTTTTATATAAGAAATCTGTGCATGTGTGCATGATATGATACCCATGATTCCCGGTTGGTGTCACGCAGATGAAGCCATTATCTCTTCCCCGTTGAGTGTTTGCAGAATCCGAATTCTGTTAAAACAAGACATATATTTCCTTTCACGATTGATGGGAGGAAAACCAGAAGCAGAGGCGCGCAGCAGAACCCAAGAACCAGCTAGGGTTTTCTTCGCCTAATCGACGAGGACGAGGACGAGGGAGGCGACGGGACCCCAGTACTGTTCCCCACCGCGTTGGGACGAAACCCAGTTGGCATTCCCCGTCCCCATCCCTCAGTTCGTCCCGTGCTCCCGATCCGATTGTACGAAAAGGCGGTGGCCGCATTCCATCATTACATCGCCCGTGCATCGCCCCTCTTCCCTTCAACAACGTGGGTAAGAGTGTCGCGACGCGTTTCGAATTATCTATTAGAAATATTATTTTAAAAAATACTTTAATAATATTGGCCCGAATACCTTGATTTCTGTTTGGGCCTGAGCTGCAGGTCTGAAATTAGCCCCAATATGGGCCTTGGCCCAGAAACATATATTTTAATTTGTATTCAATTTTCCGTTAAAAATACTTTTTATACAATTAAAAATGAAAATAAGTTATGGTCTATAAATGGATTTTGTTTTTCAAAATTTTTTCAATACTCACCATATTTTTACATCATATTATCCGTTTTGAACATTTAATTATATTTTTATGTTTTTTATTTTATTGAATACTTTATCCTGTCGGTAAATGATGTGGGGATAATTATACCATTAATTGGACGCACAATTAATTAAAAAAAGAAACATATATTTTTATTTTTTTCTTCATTAATTAATGATGGGAGTAAAAGCTAAGCTCCACGTGACGGGGAGTGTGACAAAAGTGTCATCCCCGGGTCCCACCCCAACACTGTGGAGAAGGCTGACGTGGCCACCCGCTGACATTTTCGCATTTTAATATTTTGATATTATTTATTGGGACATGATTATATTAATCAACCTGCTTAAACAAAAAGAGACAACGTAGCCTGTATTAATCATTATCCAATCCAGAAAAAGAGGCGCCATGAAAAGTGTTTTCATTAATTTTTATCCTATAAATTTAATTAAAAATACGAAAATTGTTTTTTTTGTGATAATATTCTTATTTTTTTTAGGGAAAAAAATATCCTATTATTGTGCATGATAAAAGTAATGAAAAAGAAAAAGAAAAAGAAGGTGATGGGAGATGGGTACTGTTTTTGGATGTCGGGAGGCAAAGCCGCCGGCGCCATTACCTGAGATCGATTGATTTCCACCACTCAAATTCGAAGCGGTCTGGGTATCGTGTCACGCTATTCTATTGCTGCATTTACCGTCTGCTTTCCGACTTTTTATTGGTCTACGGTGGCACCATTTTCAAATGTCTGGCTTAGGTACTGCGAATTTTAGTCTTACCCTTTGTTTGAAATAGGAAATTCGTCATTAATCCGGCGTCAACTTTCAAGTGGCGCAGCTCTTGATATATCTTAGGTGGGTATCTTTCCTGGAACATGCCTTTTTGTTGTCTTGTGTTGATACTCAACAGCTTGGGTCCTGTTTGTCTGCATGCTGCCTGCGGAGTTCTCTTGCAAGGGTATGCTTTCGTGTTTATGGTGTGTTCTTTGGATTTCTGGATGAGTATGCATTTCCGGATCACGCCTGATTTTGATGCCCAAGAAGGAAACTTTTTGTTTGTATGCGTGTTCGTATTTGGCGTTCTGTTGTACTTTGTATGAACTGATCGAAAAAAGGAACCCTTTGCTCGTTGGTTCCTGTGGGTGCGTAATTGTCATTGTTGTTGATCATCATATATTTCATTACGCTTTCTGTTGGGTACGTCTTTTGAATCGTGGCTTTCCTTCTTCCGTTTTTCATCTTGCAGTTGTGTGACTGGGGCGGGAATGAGCATTTTTTATAAAAAATGAGTTGTGTGAAGAAAAAAGTCGGCAAGTATGAGGTTGGGAGAACTATTGGAGAAGGCACCTTTGCGAAAGTCAAGTTCGCACAGAACTCGGAGACTGGTGAGGCTGTGGCCATCAAAGTCTTGGCGAAGAGTACTATTCTGAAAAATAAAATGGTGGATCAGGTATTATCTTTATATTATATTCTAGCTAGTCCCTGCTCACAGTTTGTTGGTAGATGCATACGGATGAGCTGTTTTTGATAGTTTGTTGTTGTCTTGTTCTTTCAACGGTGCTGATAGTAATTCACTGCTGGGCGTGATAAAGGAGTCTGTGCTTCGGCTGTAACAGTTTTCTTTTTAGCCTATGGATGACTGGCTGTGTGAGGAGGAATTAGTGATTGAGTTGTTTTATAGTTTGTCCTAATCCATTATGAGGAAGTAGGTTTGAATCAATATTTTTGACGTCTTATAGGAATCTAAGAGAAGCATACTGTTATTCTTGATAAATCAGATGCATAGTAACTTTTCTGGAATTTAGGTTCTATCTTTTCTTCACCTTGCACACTTCTTATGCTCTTAGATAAAACGAGAAATCTCCATAATGAAGATTGTCAGGCATCCTTGCATAGTCAGCCTACATGAGGTACTTATTGAGCTGCTTACTTCTCCTTCGTGGGTTAGAGTGTGTTGCTGGAATGTCTCTTTGAAATGTTGATTTTTGTGTTAGGTTCTATCAAGTCAAACGAAAATATACATAGTTCTGGAATTTGTGGCAGGAGGAGAACTTCTTGATAAGATTGTAAGTACTTCATTTGATTTTAACCATACAGAGGACATTTTAGATGGCATCCTAAATGCAGGAAAACATTTGTTTGAATGGTTTTCTGAAAGCGAAATTTATTTATTACATGAGTTCATCTCCTTGATGCTTAGATCAACCTCGGAAGGCTCTCAGAGAATGAGTCAAGAAGATACTTTCAGCAACTTATTGATGCAGTTTCACATTGCCACAGCAAGGGCGTTTATCACCGCGACTTAAAGGTTTGTCACTTTGTATAGTAGTGTTTTTGCATTTCTAAGCATTAGGATTGTGGTAATACATTCGAATAAAAGGCACCAAGATGATTATAGTTGATAAATCAATAATAATATATCATGATGTATTCTCAATATGGCTCACGAATTCTACATACAGCCTGAAAATCTGCTACTTGATTCCAAAGGAAACCTGAAAGTTTCAGATTTTGGACTAAGTGCATTGCCTCAACAAGTATGCAGAAGTTCACCTTTCGTTTTACTTTTCAGAATGGGTTATCATGGTCTTTTTTATCTAGCCCTTTCCAACCTCTTCATTGACTTTCAGGGTGTTGATATCCTTCATACTACCTGCGGCACTCCAAATTATGTTGCACCCGAGGTATGCTATGCTAGTGACCTTACCCACCAAGTTCAGAGTATGTGATAAATCCAACGGATTCTCTTTTGTTAAATCCAGAGCAGGTTTCAAACAACAAATATCTCCTGATTTATGTTTTGTGCCATCGTGAACTTTTTTGAATCCAGACCTTTATTTCTTGAGAAATATATGATGTTCCACAACTTATGTCTATGTACAATGGATCATGGAGAATTTTCCTAATTCGTTTGATTCATATCTCCTACCTGTAATTCCCTTAGGTTATAAAAAACCAGGGTTATGATGGTGCTGCCGCTGATGTTTGGTCTTGTGGAGTAATCCTTTATGTGTTAATGGCTGGATATCTTCCATTTGATGAAGAAAACTTGCCCTTGCTGTATGACAGGGTAGATGACTTTTTCTTTTTAGCCTTAATTTTGCCCACGTATGACGGGATAGGTGATTTGTTCCGTTGGCCTTTCGCTTCACATTATTTTCTAGAGCTACTTTCATGCCTATTTGGGATGATGTCCATAGTGATTTTCAATATTTCTTATATTCATTCTTCATTCTCTATTTGCATTTAGTGTTACAGTAGTTGGTAGGTTCCTCTGGAAGGATAAGATATGCTCCACTATGCTGTTGACCAGAAAGTGAATCTCTTCACTGTTCTGTGTTATTTGGGGTCCTATAACTCATTTCGACCTTTCTTTAAACAGATCAGCACTGCCCACTTTTCTTGTCCATATTGGTTTTCCCCAGATGCAGTATCACTGATACAAAAGATCATCAACCCCAATCCCGAGAATGTAAGTGCATCTACATATTTTTTCCATGTCCACAAGCAATATTCAACTCTTCCGTTCCTATTATTGGCATTTTTGTTCTTCAGCGGATAAAAATTGAAGGAATAAAAAGAGATCCATGGTTCCAAAAAGGCTATGTTCCTATTACACCTAATGAAGATGACGATGCAAGTTTGGATGATGTTTCTGCTGTTTTTGATGACATTGAGGTGCGTTAGTATTGGCTTCTCATTTATCCATCTGAAGATGGCTCGTTGGATTTCGTCTGTTAGAAATTTCTATTGTTTTTACTTGCTCATTTTGGTGTGTAGATGATTACAATCTATAAAAATGCATATCATATTTCTAACCTCACTCATCTTTATGGCGTTTGAAATGCAGGAGAAGTATGTAACGGAGGAATCACAGAGAAGTGAAGTTGGCCCACTGCTTATGAATGCATTTGAGATGATTACCCTTTCTCAAGGGCTGAACTTATCTGCATTATTCGATAAACGGCAGGTACATACATGCATCCACACAGTTTTAGTTTCCTGTTATGCAGAGAATCTTCTAATCTCTTATGGCAGCATTTCCCCATCATTTTATTTTCATGGGGTACGTCTCCCTAGACTGCAGCTGATTATCTTTGTGTGTTAGGATTACATAAAACGACATACTCGTTTTGTTTCTCGCCAACCCGCAAAAGTCATAATCAGATCAGTAGAAGCAGCTGCGGAGTCGATGGGTTTCGAGGCAAAGACCAGGCATTACAAGGTTTTGTTTTGCCTGTCTAAATCCTTTATATGCAGTATCTGCCTGGCTGAAGTACTAGTTTGAGTTACTGCCCTTGTCAATAAATACTCTGAATGATGAACATGACGGATACTTCTTTTTTGTGTTGAGCCTCACTTTGTGTTAGCGAAACCAACTAACCATTCTAATGATAGACAAGGCTGGAGCGCATGTCTGGTAACAGGGCCGGCCAACTTGCAGTTGTTCTTGAGGTAAGCATACAGTTTCTATCTGTTGCCTCTTTCCCAAAACCATGGATTTGTGCTTAACTTGCTTGTTTTTCGCCGTAGATCTTCGACGTCGCTCCGTCGCTTTTCATGGTGGACGTCCGCAAAGCAGCTGGAGACACTCTGGAATACCACAAGGTCGGTCACCATCTTTCTTTAGCCTGGAGATTCTTGCATTCATACCATACCTGTAATCATCACAACATTTGACTGCAGTTCTACAAGAGCTTTTGTGCGAAGATTGGACACATCATTTGGAGGCCAAATGAATCCTCGCCAAATTCTAGTTTTCCTAGAAGGATGCTCGGGTGATACTCTTGTGAATAGCATGAAAGAGATCAGTCTGCCAAGCAAGATCCTGTACTTCAGGTGTTGTTTAGACGATGCTCTAGCTTATCATGTAGTATACGTTATAATAATAAAGAAAAGCCACTACTGAAACATGCTTGTTTTATTGTTTTGATGCATTGACAACAAAAAGCAAAGAAACCATCTGAGTTCTTGAATTCCTTCATGTACAAACGAAGGTTGTCTTCACAACCACTTATGATTCTGATTCCGAGTCATTTTCGCCTCAGACAAAAAATCATCACATACAAAAGCACAGGGATATACCAAACTGTTAGAAACTTGAATGCTGTTACTTGTCAACAAGAGGTTGTCTGACGTAAGTAACATCAATCGTATAATCCCTCTTGGTCCCAAATGTCAACAAGACAATCAACCATTTCCTGGGGTACATGAAGAGTGGGAAACAATAATTCGATGAATCATGTTAATTGGGTGGGAGTTTAGTAACTCACCGAGAGAGGAACATTAGCTCTCTGTTGAAATTGTTTGCTGAGCCCTGAGAAGGTCCCATAGCTTTTAACCCCACTAAAATCATAAAAAAACTGCCTTAAAACATTGAATTGCATGAAATACACGAATTATGAGAGAATCTACTTTGTACTAGACCATGGTCTTGGATACGTGTGCAGGAGGGCCAGGAAAATGGAAGTACCTGAGCAATGGTAGCTTAGTTTGTCCTTGTTTCTGAGATTCCTCCTCGTGCTTGGCCCACTGATGCCTGCTTTGGTTCCAGAGAAGTAGCCCTGCAAGCACAGAAACAAAAAAGATGCGTTTCGTTTTCGGGTCAAAATCATCAGCCGAAGGATACAGAAACACATGACCGTCCGAATGGAGCAACTAAACTTGCCATGATTTACAAAGTTGGAAATGTCGTTTCCAATGCCATTGCATCTGGAATTGGATCGTTTGAATCTCTGATCGTTTACTTCAAAAAATGAAGAGTTTCTGGAACTCCAGGAATCATCTGAACTCTCTAGTCCTAGTTGATTGCGACTTCTCCCTTCCATTTGGGAACGAAGACAGGACGCAATACAACTTCTGCTCAGATCCCAAAAAGAAAAGCAAAAATCCCAATGTGATAATCCATCTGTATTAGTTCTTATTTGTATCTTCCTAGTTCTTATGCATTCCCTGAGTCAAGAACGCAAAAACGACTCTCCATGACTCTTATGCCTCAAAAAGTATCAACGACAACAAAGTTGAAGTTTTTCAGGGGCCTTAAAACATAAATCTGCACCAACAAACAGAAAAACGCTACATCAAAATTCTGACTTTGCACTCCTTGTGCCCCCGATTTCCCCACTATTCCGTAGGAAATTTTAGGTTCAAACTATGAAAGTAAAACAAGAAAACATACCCCAACCAATCAAAAAAATGATAGATCACAGAAATGAAAGAACCGCAAGGCTTCATATATCTGATCAAATTCAAACCCGGCTCATGCTACTTCTCTGCCCTGACCTGAATCCAAAAAAATAATTTCATCAGAATTAAAGCAGTTTCATGGACGCCTGAATCAAACCTCAACTTCTGCAAAACGAGAGAAAGGTGGCATGCCTGTGGGTTGAAACGATGATGTTCATCAACAAAAAGATGGGTTTTTGAAAGCTCAAGAACGGGTTGTTTCTGGAAACGCTTTCAGCGAAAAATAAGCAGGCCGTTGGATATATTACAAAAAGGGCTGTTTATTCAAAGTGATGTGATGGAATACAGAATACCAAACAACATCAGAAGAAAAGAGGAACAAGCATCTTGGCATAAACCCATCCAATGACCTCTCTAATCTTTTTCACCCTCTTCAAAATCGTTTATCATATGCTTCTTGATCTCAGTCTTCATTTTAAATTTCTCCAGAGAAAAGTCTTCACCTTGGAGTTCAGATAACAAGAATACGAAACATTTCTTTTCTCTCTCTCTCTCTCTCTATCTTCTTTTTGTTCATCAGACAAGACAGCATTTTCACTTACGGATGAGTGCGTTCAAGTATTTAACGGATCGGGGTCCATATCCTACTAAATATAAATCAAAGCAAACCTTCCGATCAACCATTTAACAGCCATTTCCTGATCCGCAATCTCCCCTCTCTTCACTTCCTTCTCTCAAACCCTTCCCCTGGTCTCCGGCAAGAGAAGAAGTATAAGAAAACTCTTGCGATCACCATTATTCCGGCGAGGACCAAGAAAATGCCGCCGAAACCAATTTTACTGGACACGATTAAAACGACAACGATGCCGCACCGGAAACCAAACAGTTTACCGGGAATAAATTCCTTCGATGGCCCAACCCAAATTGTGAAAAAAGATTCATCGGCGCAATCAGGCACCACAAAAGGCCATAGCCCAATTCGGTTAATTGGGTCCACTGTTCAATGTATTTAGACCCAGGCCCAACCCAACTTGTGAAATACCCATTCCCATAATGTGTTGATTATCCTACTGTTGGAAATAAAATAATTGTGATTGAAAATCGAGGTTTTATTTATCTTTTAAAAAAGCATTTTTCAATATTCCATGTTCTTACCTTCAAAACAGATACATTATTATTTTACATTTACTAAATTTTTCCAAATCCGAAATCTGAAATTTTTCCAAATTTTCTTGATGGTGATAGGATAAAATAAATTTAATTTAATTAGATTGAAATAAATGTGATGTAAATACATTTAAATTTATAAAATAAGTAGGATATAATTTATAATCATTGTATTAATCCCCTGAATGAATCAAGGGAATGGAATGGGACAAAAGGCAGTGGGGGTGGGTGGAGGCCGGAGCTGGGTTCCCAATGTCGCCGTCGTTTTCAGGTCACTCAGAATCAGATCCCAACTCCGGCATTTAGTTACAGTGGACTACTGCTACTGCTCCTCCCCGGTTATCAGAACCCGGATCCGTTTAGGCCCACCGGGTAACACAGATAAGGCCCGGCTTGGGTTGTCCTCATCGGAAGGGAACCGCCAACGGCCCCCGCCCGGCCCCTCCACGTGACCAACTTGGCCCTCCCTGATGCCACTCCATACGAGAGTTAGGGTTTGGGAGGAGCTCCAAACTCCAAACCAAACCAAACCAAACCAAACCGTGTGAGATGATCAGATCAGATCAGAACAGCGAGAGAGAAAGAGAGAGAGCATCCATTTCCTCATTCATTCCCTTGTCGGCATTGCTGTGGAGCAGGCAGCAGGATGCACGGTGGCATCGGGAAACGTGCACCTCTTCTTTTTTCTTTTTTTTTTAAATTAAAAAGGTACAAATGATTAATGGATCCGACCCGGTTTGTTTATAAAAAGCACAGTTTTATTATCAAATTTATTTTTTATTTTATAAAAAAAACATTTTTTTTTATAGAAATGCTACTAAACATAGGTCAAGTATTTAAGCAAAATAATTCAACTAATCTCATTTACACATCATTTTCATTAGAAGTAGATAACGCAAAGTCGCAAAATTCAATAATAATTAAATATTATGGAGGAGAAAAAGGCATGATTGATGACAACCATAAGGATGGATGACCATATATTATGGAATTAGAGAATATCATGATCATTCTTAAAATTTTTGGTATTTTGTAGTATCCATATCAAATAAATTTTTTATGAAATCAATATTCTAATCTTTCAAATAATTCGATGTTCAATACGAGATACAAATGAGTATCTTTCCTCAATCGACACCCACAAAACTTTGGTTTTGAATGAATATCAAATGAAAAAAGTGATAAAGAATGCAATAATTTGATGAAATTGAAGGGAAAAGTATAATATATCACATTATTTTGTCTTGTTACCTTCATTTTTCAATTTCTAAATAAATAAATTAATCAGGAGAACCAAGTCTGGGTTCCAGCTCCACCTTAGTTGTCAATTGATAATGATCTCTAGGGGTGTTTTAGTAATTACACATCGAAAATCCTTCACCATTTCAACCTTAATTAGATTAGGAATAATAAACTTTTATTTTTCTGGAATAATTTTTTTTAGAAATAGAATCCAATGGTTTGAAGTTGTGGGAGAAATGGTAATTATGAGATAATGTGGGGTCTAAAACAAATTAAAATTTATTTATGGACGCGTCATCGATATTCTGATAATAAATATGAAAATAAAGAGGGACTGGACAGAAAATTCGGTGACCACCGAATATTTGGAAGCATTCAAGATTTTTGATGCCTGTGTTTTTTATTTTATTATTATTATTATTTTGAATTAGTTAATTTCGAATAAATAAATATATATTTCATTTAATTAATAATTAATTGTTGGATAACATAATTTTGTAGTTTTTATGGGCAAGTACAGCTGCTGGTCGGGCAGCCCGCCTCCAAAATAATTCAAGAATGGATTTATGGAGGACTTTTTTTCAAATTCGGGCGATTTTGAAATTTGTTTTGAATGTTGGGAGGAATCTGTAAAAACTACTTTTTGAATGGAAAGGATTTTAGTGGACGAAACTGAAAAGTTAAAAAGAATTGGGGTAAAAAGGTAATAAAGGGAGAAGGTGGGGGTGCGGCGGGAATTAATGCACGGGATGAGGTGAAGTATGAATAAAAAATAATAAGAAAAGAAAGCTGGGGACTGATTGAGGTGGGAAGGGAACTCCGCCGCTGCTGCTGCTAGGCATTTGGTTTTATGCATTCGCACGTTTCTTCCACTTTCCATTTTCTATCAGTTTCTCGTCCCCAGATCTCCCACATTTCCATTTGGGCATCTGGGTTATATTAAAAGCTCGATCTTTTTTCTTGTTTTTGTTGTTGAGGGGCGTGTAGATGACTCTGCTGCTGTGAAATGAAGATTCATAATTACATTTGCTGTTTGGGGGTTGGGTTTCTATTGCTGCTCGCTTTTCTGTCGAGCGGGGAAGCTTTGGAGGTGAAGGTCAGCGGCAATGGTGGCCCACTCACGGCGGAGGAGGTACGGTATATAAAGCGGAGGCAGCTACTTTACTACTTGGATGAATTTGGGGACAGGGGGGGATGTTTCTGTTGATTCTTCTCTCTGGTTCGAGAATCAGAGGCTTCGATCTGCATACACTGCTTTGCAGGCGTGGAAGAAGGCTATTCTTTCAGATCCTTATAATCTTACTGAGAATTGGGTCGGATCCGATGTGTGCAACTATACAGGAGTTTTCTGCGCTCCGGCGCTTGATGACCCGTCGGTGCGTACGGTCGCCGGGATCGATCTCAACCACGGTAACATTGCTGGGTATCTGCCGGAGGAGTTGGGCCTTCTCGTAGATCTCGGGCTTTTCCACATCAATAGCAACAGGTTTTGCGGCACGCTTCCTGAGAAGTTCAGGAACTTGAAGGTACTGTTTGAGTTGGACTTGAGCAACAACAGGTTCGCCGGGAAGTTCCCTCGCGTCGTTTTGAGTCTTCCGAAGCTGATTTATTTAGATATTCGGTTTAATGAGTTTGAAGGAGCTGTTCCCCCGGAGCTTTTTGATAAGCCCACCCTGGATGCCATTTTTATCAACCACAACTGGTTCAATTCTCCGCTCCCGGATAATTTGGGAAACTCGCCGGTCTCGGTGATTGTGACGGCGGGAAATGGGTTCCACGGCTGCCTTCCGGCGAGCGTGGGTAATATGTCGAGACTGAATGAGATTATATTGATGGAAAGTGGGTTGATGTCTTGCTTGCCGCCGGAGATCGGGCTGCTGAAGAATGTGACTGTGTTTGACGCTAGTTTTAACAAGCTGGTGGGGCCGTTGCCGGAGGCAATCGGTGGAATGGTGAGCTTGGAGCAGTTGAACGTGGCTTATAATTTGCTGTCGGGGGAGATTCCTGAGAGTATTTGTCAACTTCCCAAGCTCCTGAATTTCACTTTCTCCAATAACTTTTTCACCGGGGAGCCGCCGGTTTGCTTGGCCCTTCCTTCCGTTAATGATCGACAGAATTGCCTGCCGGAACGGCCGGCGCAGAGGTCCGCGTCGCAGTGCAAGGCGGTTTTGTCTAGGAGGATACATTGTGGCGCTTTCAAGTGCAAGCGGTTTATTCCCCGTTATCCCCTGCCGGCGCCGGTTTTATCACCACCACCACCATCACATTCACCACCACCACCATCACCTCCTCCGCCGGTTTATTCACCACCACCACCATCACCTCCACCGCCGGTTTATTCACCACCACCACCATCACCTCCACCGCCAGTTTATTCACCACCACCACCATCACCTCCACCGCCAGTTTATTCACCACCACCGCCGGTTTATTCACCACCACCACCTCCCCGCCTGTTTATTCACCACCACCACCTCCCCGCCTCCGCCGGTTTATTCACCACCACCACCATCACCTCCTCCGCCGGTTTATTCACCACCACCGCCGGTTCTATCTCCACCACCTCCTCCTCCGGTGCATTCGCCTCCACCGCCAATTTATTCACCACCCCCACCGTCTCCATCCCCTCCACCGCCCCCACCACCTCCGACCCCAGTCTATTATTTCAGCTCGCCACCACCTCCCCCACCTTTTCCCTCACCGCCTCCTCCGTCACCGATCTATTCATATTCATCACCACCACCACCGGTTCATTCTCCTCCGCATCCTTGTGTAGAACACCCGCCGCCACCACCACCTCCGCCCGTCATTTATAAGCCTCCGCCTTCGCCGTCACCACCACCACCATATTTGTATTACTCTCCTCCGCCACCATCTCCAACGCCTCCACCGCCAACTCCAATATTCGTGGGGCCGCTGCCTCCTGTCATCGGAGTATCCTATGCTTCTCCTCCTCCACCGCCCTTCTATTAATTTACTTGAATGCTTCCCTCTAAACCAATACGGAAACAGAGTACAGGACACCGATTTTCAGGCGAGGCTTCTGTGTATTCATAATACTTGCCACGATTCTCATCAGATGATGAATGCAGAAACTAGAGAAAACAAAAGCCTATGTTCAGGATTGGACTCAACGCCGATATCAAGGGTCCATTGTTTTAGTTGCTTTTGTTGTAGAAAATGCAAGATAGCCAGCAGCAGCAGCAGTGGATGGAAGAGCATTGGCATGTTTTGGGTTGGGATTCTAGAGTAGTAGAATCAATCAAGACTTGAAATTTGTTATGGACCCTTTTTCAGTTTGTGAAATAAAACCAGATTTTACAGTTTTTAACCTTCTTCATCTTTGACCTCCTAATATGGAACTTTGATCTGGGGTTATTCAGGTCAGAGTTTCTGACCTTTCACAGAAGAAGATGAACTGAGATTAAAACTAAAGATCCCATTTTTTGTTTGCTCTCAAAGGGGAAAAACCACAATTTTTGTCCCATTGACATGTGCTTCCCTTAAAAGAGACGAAGACCAAAATTGTTAATACAAACTTTGAGATGATGACCCGACAGACCCTACTGCGAATGCACCGGCTACAAGATGAACAGTTGAAAACCCCTCAAATAAAGAAGAAAAGGAGAAACTTGTTGAAGACATGGGCTTTATTTTGTCTCTACTCACCGAAATTTCTAAATTGTTCGCATATTTAACTGTAGACTTGTGTGCCTCTATATCTGCTTTCTAGTTTTTACGGTCCAACAGCGAGAATGCGCTGTTGAGCTGACGATTAATCAGTTTCTACAGTTTTTGCGTTCCCGATCAGGTCTGTTGTCATTAATTGCTGAATCGAACATTTTAAGATCAGTGGAGTTCTGAGTTTGTGGGTTTTGTTTCCTTTGATGTGTTTCTTTGTGGGTATCGCCAAGTCAACTTTGGCGACACTTGTTTACTGGATCTGGGGTTCCGGAGGGTTCATGTTTCTGAGAATTTAGTGATTTTGCTTATTTTTGTTGTCTGATTGGCGGGTAAAGAAATCGAGCGGAGTTTGGGGTGGAAATGGCGAATCGAGCTAGAGAAGATGATAAGAACGAGAAGATCATAAGGAATCTTTTGAAGCTCCCTGAGAACCGCCGGTGTATAAACTGCAACAGCTTGGTATGCGTCAATTCAGCTTTTTTTCATCTCGTGTATTGAATTCAAAAGTGCCCACCTGAATTGTATCAACCATTTCATTGTTCATATGCAACATGCTAGAAGGTTAATTGTGATGAACACTCTTGAATCCCTGCCTTGAAATGCGATTGACAACAACCTGGAAGCTGCCATTGCCTGTTAATTATCTTCAATGTTTTCTAGGCTCAACTCATTTCTTTTCTGTCTCAATACCAGGGGCCTCAATATGTATGCACAAATTTCTCAACCTTCATTTGCACCACATGCAGTGGGATACAGTGAGTAAAGCAGAGTTCATTTTTTCTTTTTCCCCCTGAATATTCAGCTGTATGGTAAATACATATTGAAGCTATATTGCTTGCTTTTTACTTGTGATTAATGGCAGTCGAGAATTTACACATCGGGTGAAGTCGGTATCCATGGCTAAATTCACTTCTCTTGAAGTCAGTGCCCTTCAGGGAGGGGGGAATGCGGTATGTGGAGAAACTTGAATTTTAAGCACTACCCACATTCTGTTTCAGTGGCTGGCCTTACTGGCTTATCTCATGTTTGCTAGAGTGCTAGAGAAATATACCTCAAGGAGTGGGATCCTCAACGAAATTCACTTCCTGATGGGAGGTAGATATTTATGCTATGAGAATTGCTGGTTGAAAATTCTTTTTTTTTTGGACCAGAGTTATGGATTCTTTAATATCTTAACCTCACAGAAATGTTGAACGGCTACGTGATTTCATCAAGCATGTCTATGTAGATAGAAGGTTTACTGGTGAGCGAATCCTGGATAAGCCTCCTAGGGATAAAATGGCAGGGGTGGGAACTTGCAATCAACCATCTCATGTTCATATTTAAATTTTTACGTGCATTCTGGATTCATTGTTGTTTCTGTTACTAATCTGCAGGGAGAAACTGAGGGCTTCAATGGAAACAGAGGAGTAGACACATATCAAGGTGGCTCACGGAGTCCCTCTTATGATAATAAGTTTGAACAGCGTCATGGGGATCGGCCAAGTTCTGGTGGAAGAAGTCCTGAAAATTGGCAAAGCAGAGACTACCGAAGAACTCCTGGCAATACTGAAGTTGTCAATGACTGGAGACGGGAAGATAGGTTTGGAAATGGTAGGAGGTCTGGTAGAAGTTCAGATGATGAGCTGAAGGTTGATGGTCAATCTCCTGGTCGTCTTAAAGATCCTGAATTGCCTAGTTCCCCTGAAGTTCGCCCTGTTCGTGATATTTTGAGGGATAATGTATTACCACTACGGGTTATTGAGCCTCCAAATGTTGCTTCGGGGAAGTCAACGGATGGTTCAATGCGCACTCAGGTATATTTTCCTAATATGTTTTTCATTGTATTTTCTTTCTGAATCAGCATTGCCTTCATGAGAAGTCATAAGCAATTTCTTGTTGAGACATCTTTTTCAACTACCCCTGGTGATGCTTTTTTCCATGCGGGGCTGCTCATATTTCCTTTTCAGTATACACTTGATTCAAATATTTGGATGAAACTGTATCTTGTCACCTAGCTGACCTGCATATCCTTTTTTCACCAGAGAATTGCATCATCCAGCAGTATAGCATCTTCTGATGGTAATCCTTCCGAGACTAAAGTGGATGTACCATTTATTGACTTTGATTCAGCTCCTGTGGTGACTGCCCCACAAATCCACCAGACTGTTGCAAATGAATCTTCAATCCAACATACAACATCTAGTAACAATGACTGGGCAAATTTCGACTCAATGACCGGAGCTAAATTGCAAAGTACATCATCCAACCCATTGGAGTCTATGCTATCAGAGTTTCCCATTTCAACATCAACATCTCCTTCGCCAGGCCTTCCTGCAGTGACCAGTGTCCCACCATATGGAAGTGCGAATGCACCATCAGTACTTCCCCCTGTTACAAATCCTTCATCAGTAGGGGCACAACCTCAATTCAATAATACTCAATCAATTTATGGGACAAATTCTGCCATCTCTGCGAGTAGGCCCCAGAATTCTGTCTTGCCTGGGTACAAGGGGCAGCCCCTTCCTCAAACAGTTGCACACGCTACTGGTTTGTATCCAAGTAGTAAGGTATCCAGTTGACAGGGCTCTAATGTCTTCTATCATTTTCTGTGATGAACGAATAAATTTACAGTCTTCAACAGGCATTGAATCCCCAGGCCCAAATGGTCCAGCAACCTCCTCGTCCATCAGTTTTCCCAGGAGCCTCAAATGAATCAAGCAATACCATGGGCGACTCTCATGGATCAGCTCTAGGGTCTTCGCTGGAATCTAATTCAAGCGGAAGAAAAGCACTACCTGAGGATTTGTTTTCAATGAATTATGCCTACCGTCCATCACCAGCTTCTGGCTGGTATCCTATTCCTGGATCCCCATATATTCCTGGGATGCCTTTGCAGTATAGCACTCCGGTGGCACCACTGGTAATGCCTTCATATTTAATTCTTTCTGTTTGCTAATTGAGTTACCCCACTAGCTTGGTTGATCAGCATTCTCTCAATAGGCTGTAGGTATCATGAACTTTTCTAGGATAGTTGATCATTTAAACATTATGCATGTTTGTTGTACAAATACATATTTGCTGGTTCATTTTTCATTATCTTTCTCTGGGAAGCCGCTGCGGTGCTGCTTTCAGGCTATGATTCTTGTGTTGATAGGCACTGTATTAACTTTTCTTTTCCAATTGCAGCATGTACACAATATCCCAGCGCCAGCAAGGTCAAGAAATCCTTTTGAGGTTGGCAATGAACCATCACAAGCCCATGCTTCAACGGTTTGCTTCTTTTTTTTTTCAATATTCACCATTGAGCTTTCTACATTGTTTTCCATCATTCATCCTAGCTATATAGTATATATAATGCTTGAAACATGGCATGACTTGTAGACTTGTACTACTGTTGATGAGGACCATGGTAATCTCTTGCTAAAACGAACCTGGGAATATGCCCACACAACAATTATTCTGAATAACTGAGTCTGTCTGGACTAGCAGCCTGCTGACATCTCTTAACTCTTTGTTTCTTGCTGAATGCCTCTTAAAATGCAGTTTCCTTCAGTGGCATCTTTGCAAGGCGCATTGCCAGAAATGGCCAACCTTGGGATACCGCATGCTCCCGGCCATATACCGCCTCAGCATAACACCATGCCAATGCCGAGCCAAACACCCTTCTATCCAACATCAGCCCCTCAAAGTAACAAAATCATCTCAATCTTTGGAATGCCGCAACATTACATATTTCATCTTATGCCGGTTATTCAACAGGTTCAATCATGGGACAAGGCACATTCAGCGGTGCAGCAGCCAGGTGATGTATAGATTTTTTTACTGATCCTACTGGTAAAAGTCTGAATTTGAACATATGAAACTACCCTTTTGCAGGCCTCAAGTTCCCTCCAGCTTCGGCTCCGGTTTCCCATCCCTGAACCCACATCTTCAGCATGCAACTCATCCTGCTTCAAGCAGTTTCACTTCTGGTGGAAACCCCTTCGGCTGATGGCAGGGAGCAACAGCAAAGCGTGTCTCACCAATCTCACTCAACTCATCATCCACAACAACTTGGTGTGTATACCTCATACCTGCTGCGCCTCAGTGTAATTCAAGAAGAAGCTTCAAAGATGTGAACATGGAGTCCATGAGGTTAGGTTTCAGTAATTTTTTTTTTCTTTTTTGGGTTGATTCGTTTTTCTGCGTCTGTTATAGTGTGGAATCCTGGGTTTCATTTTTCTCTGTTATCACCAGCTTGTAACATCATCACCTGAATTGCTGCCTTGTTGCAATAAAAATAGCACTTTCTAAGAATGTTAAAAAATAGGTATAATTAAATCATTTTGTTCAATTATAATGGATTTCATTTTTGAATAATCTGAAATTTTTAATGTTCAAAAATATAAAAATATTTTTTATATTTAAAAAAATCTAGCTTTTTTGAAAAATTAAAATATGAATATTGGATATTCAAAACTATGTAGATATAGTTACTATATTTAATATCATAATCAAATTTAAACATATAATAATAATGAGATATATATTCAACCAAAATGCGATCTTAAGTTGCTAATGAGGATGGTGATCATCCAAGAGAAACATAATCTTGATACTTATCTATCTATTTAGTATTAAATAGATAGATAATGTTAGGCTCCCCTATAAAATAGGTTGGAAAAGTAAATGTACTTAAAACTAGAGATTGATATAATTTTGTACGATATATTTTTTTCAAAAAAAAAATTATGAGAATTTAATATTCAAGTATTATACAAAAGCAACTTACAAAAATGGAAATATTATGAGAGGGGGATACCACAAAAATATTCCACCTAAGGAAACCTTGAGTCAACTATAATAATTAATGTCATTAATTAAAGAAAACACGTCATTAAGTCCATAATGACATGGTTTGAATGGCCAGCTCAGCACGTTAAATTAATCATATTTTTTCACAAACGTGACCATAAAACCAAGAAACATCATTATGGTGTCTAAAGTTACTACAAAGTTGTAATAATAATAAATATTGAATTTAATATTTAAGCCGACCTAAAATTGTGGGCCACGACTTCTGGGGGCCCCATTAAAAAATAATAATAATTCCACAATAATCCACGCCAGAGGCATCCCCGGTAAACGTGAATAAAAACGAGGGGGGAGAGTAAGATGCATGGCTCTTGACTTGGGGAGTAGCTTTTTGGTCTATGGAATGGACGGAGGATCTTCTCGGTTGACTTCTTTTCAGAATTCCTGGATCTATGCTAGAGCAAGGGGGAAGCTATAATTCTTCATGAAAGTAAAATAAAAAGTCAAGTTGTATGGGCTAGGGCGGAAAGAGAAAGAGAAGAAAGCGACTTCGAGCTTCTGGGACGCTGAGAATTGTGATTGCTCATGTTGGCTAAAGAGTGGGTGTAGGGGGGCTTCAGGAATCAACCTTGTGAGCTCAACTACCGAGAAAAGGTGTTTTATAGGCATCTGGCATTTGGATGTTTCACTTTTGTTATCTTGATGTTGTTGAAGGGTGTGTGGGGTTCTGTTTTTGTTTCTTTTTTTTGCTTTTAGAGAGTGGACCATTTAAATGTTCGGTAGTGGTGGAGGAACTGGGTTTGGGAACTTTTTTTCTATTTTCCACTTGGTGGAACTAATTTTTACGAGGACACAGAGGATGGATGCTGAGTTATGGCTTCATCAAATGCCTATTTAGTGATCATTTTTGTCTGTACTGCCACTTTTTGGCAAGGTGGTTTGAGCTGTTGTTGATATTGGTTGCTATTTGCTTGTAAGTGTTTCTGTATTTGCCACGCTTCTTTGTTAGGCTGGTATTGGGGGGCACAATTGTTATCATGCTTCTCGTGATCGAGCTGTCCTGTTATTACAATGTTCCATTCTTCTCTTATTGTTGTTGTTGATCAACCATTCCCTTGTTAGTATCCTTAATTTACCTTTTCTCCACTATCCGATGCCAGCAGAATTCCCTTTGGAAGCTGGAAGCTCTTTTTGTTTTTTTCACATCCCTCTTCTAAGTCTCTCTGACTTGCGAAGTGCTTTGATTTTCATTCTTCATGCTGATCATTACACCTTCGATACATTGGGATGACAAAAATTTCTTTCTTATAGAGGAGTGTTTAATGGAGAAAGTGCTCAGAAATATTTTCTGCACTATTCATAGGTAGCTCAGGATGTCTGGTCGAGAAGGTGGCTATGTGGTTCCATTAGGCGTTAATAATGATGTCACAGGATTCACAAAAAAGGGCGGTGATTCAAGAAGCTGGATTACTATTGATTCTTCAGGCCAAGAGAGGTTGCTAGATGTAAATAAGTATGCCATTATGCACCGTGTGCATATACATGCACGTGATCTTAGAATCCTCGACCCTTTTCTATCGTACCCCTCCACCATCCTTGGACGAGATAGAGCAATTGTTCTCAATTTAGAGGTTAGTTTTTTGTATTATTCATTTTTGTTGTTGTTGTTGTTTAAGTTCTTAGAGCACTTTTACTTTGCACAGTCGATTCCTGGCGCGACATTTGTCAAGGAACCTTTTTTAAGAAATATAAGAGTTATTTTGAACCAAGTTTACATTTCTACATGGTTATATCCAGATTTGCTCACCCTCCTTAAGGTTCTCAAATTCCCTTTTTTTTGTTGTTTTTGTTCCCATGCAGCATATAAAGGCTATTGTCACAGCTCATGAGGTCAGTTAATGCCTAATTATGTTCTTATATATTGCAGGTGAGTTTGTTCTGTAATCTTGTTGTAGCATTGCTGATATGCTTGAGTTATTGGTGAAGAAGATAACTCTGAATTTCCTTTTTCCTATGGTCCAATAGTTGTTTTAAAATTCTTGGATGACTTGCATGACATCAAGAATGTTACTATTACATTCCTTAACTTGCAGTCCCTTCTTTTAGTACTGAGAATGATTAAGGTTGTTGTTTTCGGTACGTTATCTGGTTTTACATTATTGAAAATACAGTTTTCAGCCTGCTGTACCAGAATATTTCTTTCACTTGTATTTTCCATGTGTAGATTATTTGAAGGGCACAGTACTTTAGTTCTTGTTTCTTCTCGTTTCTGGATGGAATGTTGAAATTGTGCAATGCTACATATTATCATACACTAGAACATGAAAGCAGTGCTGGTTTAACAGGTGTTACTAAGAGATCCGTTTGATGATGATGTCATTCCTGTAGTCGAGGACCTTCGAAGACGGTTGAAACCACTGTTGAACCATGAAAATAGCTCAGATAGCAATTTCACTTTGCACAATGATGCTGATGCAGCAGAAGAAGGTGGTATTCCTTTGACTTCTTATCTTCCATGCATGTTGTGGAGATCACTCTGCAGTTCTGGGACCACCCCTTAACTACAATGCTTGCTGTAACCTTAGTTTCATATGCATATCCTAATTGTTTTGAAAAAACATCTATCGTGCAAACAGATTCTCCATTTGAATTTCGGGCCCTTGAGATAGCTCTGGAAGCAATTTGCAGTTATTTATCTGCCCGCACAACAGAACTAGAGTCAGCTGTTTACCCAGCTCTAGATATGCTCACATCAAGGGTTCATTTTTTTTAGATCTATACACGAAATTTATCAACTCTTGTGGGGTGTTAATGATTTTTTCTTCTTCTCTTGTGCAGGTCAGTAGCCGTAATTTAGATCGTATCCGAAAATTAAAGAGTCAAATGACAAGGTTAACTGCCCGTGTGCAAAAGGTGCTGATACTCTCCAGTTATGACATGGCTGTTAGTTTATCAAATTATGGATTCAGGAGGCTTTTTCCTCTATGTTTCATCTTGAGACCTCACATGTTTTCCCAAGCTAGATTCTATGTTGATAAAATCTAACCATGCAGAGTCTGCCCATAGACTTTCTTGATACCAGGAGCATCATATCCTTATGGCTAGTTACAGGTTTGTTGTGGTCATAGTTGTTTTATCTCATCACCTTGATGCAGGTAAGAGATGAGTTAGAGCAGCTTTTGGATGATGACGATGACATGGCAGACCTTTACTTGTCCAGGAAAATTCCTGGCGCATCACCTTTGAGTACGACAGGTGCTGCTAAATGGTCTCTTTCTTCACCTAATACTGCATCTAAGATATCCCGAGCTAGCCGGGCAAGTGTGACAGCAGGTCATGAGGGTGAAAATGATGTTGAGGAACTTGAGATGCTGCTTGAGGTACAATGAATCCTATCAGATGTTTTCAAAGAAAAAGGAAAATGCATTGAGTAGTTTCTTTGCAGGCTTATTTCATGCAAATAGATGGCACACTCAACAAACTGAATACGGTATGTGAATCATGATCCTTGATTCCCAGAAGCATATAGCCTTCAAACCTGCATACCATGTCCTGATTTCACTGATTTTGCATCTTCCAGCTTCGAGAATACATTGATAACACTGAAGATTACATCAACATTCAGGTACGTAAGTCGAGATACTCTGGTTAAAGTTCTAGCATTTTCATAACTGACAACCTGATCCATAACCCTGCAGCTTGACAATCACCGGAACCAGCTGATTCAGGTCTGGATCTTGCATTATCCACCCTCTTTCTACATATCATTGAGTAGGATGGGATGCTGAACGCCCTCTCTCTCTGCAGTTAGAGCTGATTCTCAGCGCTGCAACCTTGAGTTTATCGGTGTATGCATTGGTGGCTGGAATTTTTGGCATGAATATTCCGTATACTTGGAACGATGACCATGCGTACATTTTCAAATGGGTGAGCCAGAGTCCATCTCTTTCTGATCTTTCATCAAAACACTGGAGCTAATTTTCCAGGATTTCTGCTCAGGTCGTCATCCTTACAGGAGGTGTCTGCTTGCTCGTTTTTTCCCTCATCCTGATCTGGGCTCGGCAAAAGAAACTCATTGGCGCATGAATTACTGAGGCTGAGGCAGCTTGAGTCTTCTAGTTTCTTTTTCCTTCTGTTTCACCTTTTCCACTTGTTGATGCAAATAAAACTAGCTGCATCGTTAGTTCCCCCTCCGCCGCTTCTGTTCAGTGTACGTGATACTGATGGGTGTACGTTAATACTAGTTTCGTACATCTTGCTTTCATGTGTATTCATCGCCACCGCCGCACCGGTAACACGAAAAGCTGCCGGCGTAGTTCAGCACCGCGCCGGAATATTCCATGGAATAGTTCAACTCAAATTCTGTCCAAGCTACGCAAACATTAGAAAGTACTATATTACCCCCCTTATAGAGATATTAAAGCTTTATTTATTTATTTATTTGTTCACCTGAGAAAATAGAGGGAATCCATCTGAAGCTAGGGATTCATTTTCTTGCCTCTCTGGGTTGCCGAGTGCCCGGAATCTTCGACTGGCTAAATTTTTGGGCTTTTGAGGTAATTGGTAGGGGGAAATGGAGGAAATCACTGAGGGGGTGGCGAATGTCAACATCTCCGGAGATTCACAGAGAAACAGAATCCAGGTTTCCAATACCAAGAAGCCTCTATTCTTCTACGTTAATCTCTCCAAGGTATCGTTTTTTTTTTATTCTGAGTGTTTGCCTTATTCCCTTTGTGCACAATTAGTTTCGGAAACAGTGTATTGTGAAGTGCATAAGGGTTTGAATCAGACAATGAATTGGGAACTGATATCTGGATACATTGGAAATGGCAGAGGTATATGCAGCAGCATAATGAGGTGGAGCTTTCCGCCCTTGGAATGGGTACGTACATGTTTTATTCTAGGGTTGTGTGTCGTCCCTAATCCCTATAGGTAAATTTGGATTATTTGCGAGGTTAATTGTTTTTCCAGAAGTAGTTTTTTGTTCGGCTCTCTGGTTGTGGGAAACTTTTAAATGATGAAAAAAAAACATTGAATTGAGTGCATTTTGAATAGCTTTGTAAGTTTCCCCTATACTGCGGTAGTAGCTTAATGTTCGATTAATATGACGATATAGCTTAATCTTGATGGAAGTGTATGAGAGTTTCGCTTTGCTTATTGCTGTCTAGGAAAGCCTAGTTCTTGGCTGAATGCCGAGAGTCCAAAGTGGGAAAAGCTTGTTTGCTACTGTATTATTTTTGTGTCTGAATTGAATCGAGTTCTCAATCATCCTGAGGCATTTTTATGTACATTTTTATTGCTTATTTCTGATGCTTTTCGTTATGTTACTGGTATAGCTATTTCTACCGTTGTGAGTATTGCTGAGATCTTGAAGAATAATGGGTTTGCCGTCGAGAAGAGTAATGCTCTCTTCCTTCACTCTCATTCTTATTATACAAACAGTGAAAACGCTAAGTAATTAGATGGTGCATCCTGTATACTTACAGTAAAAACATTGCGATATTGCAGAAATTATGACCTCAACTGTTGAAATCAGAGATGGGCCCAGAGGAAGACCCATCTCAAAAGCCAAAGTAAGTTTTTCAGTGAATATCCTCCATAAACTGTTTCTTTTGTTCTATTTCTATTCTGCTTGCTCCTCTTGAGTTATCGATCCATTAGGCATTCGTTCCGTATATTACACCAACCGTGCCGTATTGCCTATCACCTTACTATGGCCTTATCATTTACTAGATTGAGATTGTGCTTGGGAAGACTGAGAAGTTCGATGAACTTATGGCTGCCGCTGCAGAGGAGAGGCCTGGAAATGATGATGAGCAGAGCTAGAACTCTTCCTCATCTCATTGTTTTTATGTTCTTTTCGAGTCTAAAGTCAGTTTTGTTATTGTCGGAGTTTGCTGCATGGTAAAGATCCTTTACCGTACATTTTCATGTTGAACCAATATGAACTCAAATCTAGTGTCAGATGGGAAGATTATGCTTAGCAGACTAGATTTCAAATTATTTCTTTCTTACCCAGACAAGTATTGACGATTATACAAGTTGTCTCGCTCTCTACACACGTTTATTGTGTTCTAGTTCTGAAATTTTAATCAAATGTCCGTGTAGAGCTTATTTTTTCAGCATGCTTTGATGACAGAAGTGGAAGAGACAGACTCTTCATCTTAGATGCTTTTTCACATTTTCAATGTCTTGTTTTTCTTACATTGAATCTCGCTCAAGGAATCCAAGTTTGCTTTTTGCTAGAGATTTCCAACTCAAAATTTAATTTTTAGATTTCCCAAAATCTAGTCTTCTACTTACCTTGACACGTGACACGATCTACTAAATCCATTAATAATTCAGACACGAAATCGAAACTATGAACTAGAGAAAGGGGTACTTTTGTAATTTGAGGAATCCAGTTGAGCCAGAGGCCAATGCTTGGAAGGAAAGAGGCAGAGCAGCTGCCATTCAGGAGGTCATTTGTGTGGATAAGAATAAATAGTGATCGTCCTTTTGGAGTCAGGCGACTTGTATGGGGAAGATGGTGATGAATTGAAATTGGATCGTGTACGGGAAATCCAGCGCCAACTTTCATCGGTTTTGACCCCCAATTTTGTTCTTTATTTACACTCTTCTTGCTTGCACTCAACATGAGTTTCAGTTTCGCCCGTTTCCTTTCCCTAGAGCGAAGCTAGTGTTTCAAGGTCCAGTTTTTATAGTTGAAGAAATGGCTTCTCTACCTCCCACTTCGAGTCCCTTCACCCTTTCGACGGAGCGTCAATTGTCGCCCTTGAAAGTGCATAAAAGCCTCACCTTTCCATCACCCATGTCGACTTTCTCCCCAAGGAAACTGAGGATGGTTGTGGTTTCTGCAACTACTGCTGCTGATAAGCCCAAGAAGAGGTATCCTGGTGAGGCGAAGGGTTTTGTGGAGGAGATGAGGTTTGTAGCCATGAACTTGCACACAAAAGATCAAGCCAAGGAAGGGAAGAAGGAAACTGTGGGGCAGCCCTTTGCTAAGTGGGAGCCAAGTATCGAAGGGTACTTGAAGTTTTTAGTGGATAGTGAATTGGTCTATGATACTCTTGAGAGAATTGTTGACATGTCCCCTGAATGTGAGTAGCTATACCCAATTTTTCCATCTATGCTTTTATGTACTTTGGATGTATTGTCCTGCATGCGTAGATGGCTATGACCTTTGATCCTGCACTTATAGGCTATTACATGTGACATTTGGTAGGGTAGTACTCTTTCCGGAGTGCCCCTTTTCTTTTGTGATTTTATAATCGCTGCTCCAAGTTCTGGGACATTAGTCTCAGGCGGTGAGGTGAAAACAAGAGAAGGTCTAGACATAAGTTTCTCTTTATCTAACTTCAAATCATTGTATTAAGTCTTAGTTAACTGTTTTTTTTTTTTTTTTTCTTGTGGAATTCCTTCATGGCATGATTAGTCTAGCCTCATTGAACTCCATGCTACAGATGCTGAGTTTCGGAGCACGGGTCTTGAGAGATCAGAAGCCCTGGTTAAGGACTTGGAATGGTTTAGCCAGAAGGGTCATGGCATTCCTGAACCATCTCAAGCCTCCATTGACTATGCACAGTACCTTAAGGAGTTATCTGAGAATGATTCTCCAGCCTTTGTCTGTCATTTTTACAACACATATTTTGCTCACTCTGCTGGTGGCCGGATGATTGGTAGAAAGGTAATTTTGTATGATTCAGACCTCTCATTCTTGTGAGCATGCATACATACAAGTTATACACCCTGTTGAGTCTTCCTTTTTTGCATACTGTTGCAACATACGTAGACACTCATTGAAGCAATTAGTTGCAGTGAGTGAGCCAGTTTTTGATGGATGTTGGGAACCTTCGTGTAGTCTGTCAAATGAGATTACCTCTGTTCCCTTGATGGGATTAGGAATGATTCAAGTCTTTGGATGCTAAAAGAAAAGCAGAATAAACAAAAGTATTGGATTATTTGTGTTGTTGACATGTACCAGGTGGCTGAGAAGCTCTTAAGTGGCAAAGAACTAGAGTTCTACAAATGGGAAGGTGATCTCTCCCAACTCCTGCAACAAGTTCGTGATAAGTTGAATCGGGTGGCTGAAGTACGAACTTCATTTCTATTCCTCCAAAACTTTCCATTCAGATGTGTTTGGTGTTTTAACAGATTGTACTGTGTGATACAGGGGTGGACCAGAGAGGAGAAGGACCACTGCTTGGAAGAAACTGAGAAATCCTTCATGTTTTCTGGGCAGATTCTTCGATTGATATTGTCCTAAACACATGTAACTGCTATCTCCGTATCCAAAATAAATTCCATTGCCACGCACATTAGCAGCACAATCTAGAAACCAACCATCTCAGAGTGATTAATCAAAGTAAGAAACCATTCATTGTGTAGACGTTTTGGAACAGTAATAAAAGAATCAATCAGCCATCAATCAGTTAGCTGCCTTCTCCGTTCGCTTCCCCTCGCTGCTGGATCCAGACGGGTTCAGACCGTACTCGCTCGTCGGATTGCTGTACTGATCACTGCTTCCATATTCATGGCTTCCCAACGCCACCCTCCTGAACTTCTGCAAGTCTTCGTTGTATTGGGGGGCATCATAGTCTGAGCTTCCGTACGAACTGTACAAGGTGCTCTGACCCGGACGGATTCCTTCGTTCAGTGCGGATAGGGAGACGTCGCCTTCTAAGGCTCTCACAACCTGTGCAGAAAAACAGTGTCAGGGAACTGTCTTCTCCGATGGGGAGAACACCTCAGAGGGTAATACATGATACCTGACTCAGCCGCGGCCGCCTCCTTGCTGAGTGCCGGACACAGGCAGCTGCACAAGCCACCATGCGGGCCATCTCGTTGTGGTTGTAGTTGTTTCCTAGACGTTGATAAGCGAGAGCATCGAAGTTCCCTTCATCAAGTGCTCGTGTAAGCAAAGGCCTAGCCTGCAGAACAGATGCATTCCCTTCTCAACAAACCAGTGGAAGAGTTTGTAGTACGTAGAGAATCATCAAAAAGGTTATGGACACGGAAACACACCCAATCCACTAAGCTATCATCCATGTAAGACTGAGTCGAGTCGACGGGGCGACGGCCAGTAATCAACTCGAGAAGCACCACACCGAATGAGAACACATCGGACTTATCCGTCAGTTTCCCAGAAGATGCATACTCAGGAGCTAAATATCTAAGTAACAAACGAACATTGAGAAACATGTGCATCCAAGAACTTGAGCTAAGAAATATTGAAGCAGGTATATCGAACACAAATTCCTCACCCAAAAGTTCCCATCACTCGGGTAGATATGTGAGTATTTAAATCAGAAGAAGATTTTGCCAGTCCAAAATCTGCAACCTGAGGAAATAAATGATGCTTGATGGTATCGTAGAAGACACAAAGACATGCATCAGACATGCAACCTCGGTGGAAACCTCACCTTGGCTTCAAAGTTGAAGTCTAAAAGGATGTTAGATGCCTTGATATCTCTATGAATGATTTTTGGATGGCCTGCTCACCAACGACAAATGCAAAACTGAGTTTGGATATAGCATGGCATCACTACTAAATATAACCAGTGTGGACATACAATCTTCATGCAGATAAGCGAGTCCTCTTGCAGAACCTAGAGCAATCTTCACTCGTGTTGGCCAATCCATTGCAGGTCTTCCCTTTCCTGCAAAAGAGTACCATGTTAGATGCTTCTGATCTTCGGATCCTCCTAAAGAACCAGGTATCTTCATTTTTAGCAGTGGATTAAACAAAAAAGGACAAGTGAACTGAGCACTAACCATGCAGATGGAATTCCAGCGTGTTGTTCGGAACAAACTCATATACAAGCATTCTCTGGCTTCCCGAGATGCAATATCCAACTAGTGATACAAGATGCCTATGGTGCACTCTGCTGATGATCTCAACCTCGGCCTGGAACTCACGTTCCCCTTGTCCACTTCCAGCTTTTAGTTGCTTAACTGCAACCACTTCACCATTTGGAAGCATTCCCTTGTGTACATATCCAAAACCACCTTGCCCGAGGAGGTTTGCATTTGAAAATCCATCTGTAGCCACTTCGAGTTCTTCATATGTGAATGTACTCTTTGAAAAGCCTAAAGCCATGCCGGGTGATGGTGGTGGGGGTGGCAGACGGCCTTCCACCCCAGAGTAATTTGAAGCAGAACCTCCACTGCTGTTCAAGAAGGGAGGAGGGGGAGGAGAAATCTGGGATGAGGCGGCCTTGATGCCCCTCCAGGTGGGGGAGATAACTTAGGAGGAGCCATCACCATGTGATCAGGTGGCTGTGGCACGTTATGCTGCCAATTTTGTACTGGAGCACCATATGACTCAACTGGAAGACACAGAAAAAACATAAAATACATCTTGCTCTAACAATTTTTTGGAAAAAAAGATCACACCAATCAGAAAATTGACGGTTCCTTTTAAATTTCTAGCGTTAATGGCCTAGTGAATCAAAAGAAGTTCCTTTTTTTCATCCTCCAAGTTTTCTCGAACAGCTAATCACATGAGTCCCCTTCTCCTCCTAGAATCGCTAATGCACATAACATCTCAAGTTAAAAAAATGAATCTTTTTCAATATGTAAACCATACTTAACACTCCATCAGAGAACAAAAATTCAGAAAACGGGAGATCAGCTTATAATGTAGAAGAATAGAATCAACCAATATGATCAAAGACAGGATTTCGAGTTTAAATCTAGTTAAAATCGGAACCTTTAGGCCCAGGTGGTGGAGGGGTGATGTAGTACTCTGATGCTGGTCTTTTTCGCTTCTTCTTGCAGCAAAGAAAAAACACTGTCAAAATTAGCAGAATTGCAACACCTCCGACGGCTACACCCACCACCAACCCCGTCGATATTCCTGAGGAATCGCCAGAGGAAGTTGGGGATCCTCTAGTTCCAGATGGCGACGGAGGAGAAACAGTTCTCGTTGGCGACGGCGGCGAGCCCCTACCGGAGGGCGTTCTAGGGGCAGGCGGCGACCCACCTCCAGAAGAATGTGTAGGGGGCGGAGGAACAACGGATCCAGACGGAGGGATAGCGCTCGGAGGGGACGAGGAATTGACTGGAGGCGGAGCCGGAGACGGGGGAGAAGGCAATGGAGGCGCCGGCGGAGATACTACAACTGATGGAGGCGGAGAAGACTCCGGCGGAGGGGCACCAGTTGGAGGGGCAGAGTTCGCCGCAGGCGGCGCGGCCAGCGGCGGAAGCACGACCCCCGGAGCAGGCGGCGTGGAGGCTACAGGTGGAGGAGCAGTATTATTGGCAGCCGGCAATGGTGGGGACGCTACCGGCGCCGGCGATGACATTCTCCAGAACCCTTGCACTATCAGACCAAATTGGGAGTACTGAGTTTTCCAGAAGCCGCCGAAAATTCTCACTTTACACCTCCGACGGAGAGAGAGAAATGACGAAGCAATGGGATGGAAAGCACTCCTTTTTTCCTTCACACCAATTTAAAAAATAAAAAATTTATCTTCTAAATTCTATTAAAATTAAGAATATCCACCTGCACCAACCCTAGAGGATTACCCCCCACGCGTAATTAGGCTGTAAATGAGGGGGGGATTAAATCAAATAGACTTCCCTACAATTTAATACCATTTCTTAATACGCACGTGACGCTGTCGTAGGAAGCATGTGCGGGGCCAGAAATGAAATTATTCGTAACCACAGGGGAGAAAGTATAAATAATTAGTTTAAAATTTACTACCTATGCGTAGTGGCAGGAGCTGCCCAGAAATTTAACGTGTCGACCGAGTCGGGGATCAACGAAGAACGTGCACGCGACGCGCCGCCTGTGTTTGGCCCTGAGCAAGCTTCCCAATATATTCCCACATGATTCGATCTCAAGTTGCAGCTCCATCGGAATGCCGCGATTCCGGTCGAGGGGCTCTGTGACTGCCCCGTAGAGCGGGACCCCTTTCCCTACGAAGGTCACCCACGACCTCCGCTCGCTCTTCCTCGGCTGGTAGTATCTGTGCATCTGCACAGAAAACTGCAATTCGGTGTTGCTGGAATGGGAAAAGGAGAGGAATTCTTCGTTAAACCTGGCCGTTTGCTATGGTGACTTGGGAGAAGAGGAGGTTGGCGTACGGACTGCTCACGTGAATCCCGTAAAACGTCGCCGTATTGGACACGGTGAGGTTCGCCGAGCAGTTCACCCAAATCAGCCATGTCGGGACTCCCGATCGATCAGACCCCCGCCCCATGTCTATTCTGTTCATCACCAGGCTCTGCGGAAGCGCCAGAGCCACCAACACATTACCCATACATTGCAGAGACAGGATCGATCACCAGATGGAATGCCGAGGATGGTACCTTGAGGGAGACGCGAGGTTTGAAAGGCATAGCGGCGGCCCAGAGGACGACGAAGGCCGCGAGAACAGTGAGGACGAGAGTCAATACAATGTACAGAAACCGGGCCGATCGAATCGAATACGCATCGTCCTGCGCCTCCTCCGCGACGATCTCGCAGTAGTGCTTGTTCCATCGGGCGCGACGGTGGTCGGAGAGGCGGGTGAAGTTGGTGGACGCCGGCGAACTACGCGGAACCGAAGGAGAGTCGGAAGGACTGCTGCTGCGATCGGAGGAGACCTTGTCGTCGCTCTCGTCCTGGGAGTTTGAGTCGCGCGACGGACTCTCCACGTAGTAGTTCTTGGGAGACGAGGAGGCGTCGGATTCCATTACCGGAGTTAACACATATTTACCATGGTGATTAATTGCTAATTAAACCTCCCTCCATATAACCCTACCTGATCCAAGTATTAAGGCAAGTCGGTTAATTCGGGAGAGACGAGAAAAACTCGTTCCTACCAACTTTTTTAATACATTATATTTATGTTCAAAATAATAATAATTTAATTTAGATTTTCTTCAATTGAACATATTTGTCTGAGGTATAATTTTTTAATTAACTTTTTATTTAATATTAGAATGAATATTCAAAAAAATGATAATTTTTAATTTATATATATTACAAAAATCAGAATAATATAATTCATTTATAAAATTGACTATTTTTTTCAAGCAATATCTAACATATGACCAAATTTCTAACTCATACTAAAAACATTTGTGAAATGTTATAATTCACTTTGAAAATTCAGATATTAAAACGTCAAAATTAGGAAATATTCAATTAAAAAAGGACTGTCGAAAAAGCAGCTGCTCATAGAATGGAAGTGAATGGTTCGGAGTTGCCTGCAGAGCGCATGGCATTGCAAAGACGACAGACGATATTCTCAAGTGTTCAATCGCATTCAAATACGCTGCCGACGCTTGAGTTCAGTTTGAACAGCTTATTCAGGGACGGAAATGCCGGCTTACGCCACACTTGTGACAGCAGCGTGTATGGCTTCCACGAGATGCGGGATCTTCTCTGTGCTCAGACCTGCCATGCTGATTCTCCTGGAACCGGATGGAGAAGGAGAAGAAATGGGTTCAGGGTTTTGGTTGGGAGGAACTCAAACAGTGAAGCTAGAGGTGAAGTTTCCATACCCATCAGATGTCATGTACACATGGTACTCCTTGGTCATGAATGCAACCTGGTTGCTGTTAAGCCCTGTGAAGGTGAACATCCCGATTTGCTTCACGATGTGGCTCCAGTCACCTGGTGTGCCTGCCGATACAAACAACGAAATGCTATCACATTGTGGGTATTCAATCCAGATTATGATGGAAAGCGTGTCGTAGATTCAACTTTTAGTGCTGTTCTACAAAGGAATGAACCCCAGAATCTAGAAAGGAACCATGAAGCAATCTTCTGTATTGACTTGAAGAAGGCTTTGAAAAATGATCTTGCGTGAAATCAACTCACCTTTGGCTTTCAAAGCATCGAACAGTTGCTGGCGCATGCTGATAATCCTATCAGCCATGGCTTTCAGCTCATCCTTCCATTCGGCATACAATTCACTGCATGCAGCTTCACGAGTTAGAAAACGCAGCTAGGAAGAGAAGAAACATGAAAGCAACGTGGGTGTGATTGTGTGGATCAAGATGGCTGTGTACCTGTCTTTCAGTATGGTGGCCACGATGGATGGACCATGGATAGGTGGGTTAGAATACATAGGCCTAATCACCAGTTTCAATTGGCTTTCAACCCTGCTGGCAACATCTGCAGCTTTGCATACCTACAAAACAATGTGAGTCCTCACGTTGGTTAGTTTGATTCTTTATAGGTAGACAAAGGAATAAAAAGAATGAGCTCCTAGAGGCTGATAAGTAGTAATTGGTTCTTTCAAATCTCCCAATTGAGGAGTCAAGAATCAAGAGCTAAACCTTCAGTTACTACAGTACTATGACTTACAATGCTAAGTGCACCAACTCGTTCACCATAAAGTCCCATGTTTTTAGCATAGCTCTGAGCTGCGAGGCACTCTCCTCCATCAGCTACAAACAATCGAACAGAATGTGCATCCTTATCAAGGCTCCCACTTGCAAAGCCCTGATATGGAAACGTAACAATGTTGAATGAAGATGTATTCAACAAGAGAGAAAGGTTTTTTTTCCCCATTCCCGAACCATTCAAGTAAATTTGCAGACACTAATAACTCTATTGAATACCTCTACTCTAGTCCACAATGACTTGCTCAGTGTACCTGATATGCACTGTCGAAGAATGGCAGCAGCTTTTTAGAACGGACTAGCTGCCTGATCTGTTCCCACTGATCAGACGTCGGGTCCACGCCTGTTGGGTTGTGAGCACATGCATGAAAAAGGACTATAGCACCGGAAGGTGCATTTCCAATGTCTTCAAGGAGTCCTATACAAAGAGTTCTGAGTATGGTTAACTGAACTGTGCGATGAACAATGAAAGCATCATTTCTACCCCATTTTTTTCATAACTTGAAAACACGCATTAAGCTCCAGTACAAAGGAAACAAGTGACATGACTAGAGAACTAGAAACCTGCAAAATCCAAGCCTCTTGTACTTGGATCGTAATATCGATAGCCTTTCACAGATAGACCAGCAATACTGAAAACCTTTATATGATTTCCCCAAGTTGGATGAGGAATGTATATGGTTTTCTGCGAAGAGGATAGCAAGACGATGATCAGCTTGAATCCAACCAGGCGATGGTTTTTATTATTCACTTTGAAGTAAACCAGAAACTTACCTCATGATAATGTCTGGCCAAAAACTCGCCCCCAACTCTTAAGGATCCTGTCCCAGACAGGCCCTGAACAGTGGTCACCCTGTTCTCCAGAATCGCTGGGCTGAAGTTCAATTACAAAATGATGAATCAATTTATTTGACGAGAATAACTTTCAACGTCAAAAGGCGATAACTTTAAACATGAAGAGCTACAACGATTACAATGGAAATCCTTCCAAGCCAAGACATCATTAGGGGGGAAAAAAATCTTTGAAAAGAACAAGACTAGTAATTTTCATTCGAGCGTTCACAGAACAACTCATCTACCTGTCAGCTCCAAGTATAAGCTTTGCACTCAATTTGTTGAACTCTGCCAATCCAGTGATGGGAAGATACTCTTTCACACGAGAACTGCAAAAATTTTTCAAGCATACATCATAAGATAGAGAATACGACGATCCAATGTTAATTTGTACGCATTAAAAACTTGCCGATCATTTACTAGCGCTTGCTCTGCCTTCCTCACCACATTGAGAACAAGAGGCTTCCCTTCCTACCATCGAGAAAACAAAGCTGTAAAAACTTCCCCTGTTCAGCAATCTCTCTAATGGAGCAGAAACATACCTCAGTTCTGTATGCTCCCACGCCCAGATTCAACTTCAAGGGATGTTGATCTTTATTATAAGCAACAGTTACCTATTTCAACAAAAAAAATATTTCAGCCAACATCCAAAACTCCATGATAAGAAAGCAAAATAACATCAGTCCCAGTAATCTAGAGTATTCCCGTTTCCCAACCAGTCACAACACAACGAAAAAAACGAATCCTGCACGATTCCCACATCCCGGGAAAACGGATCGGTAAAGACAGAAAGTATTTCTTCGAAGATCCAGTAACACGTACACCCAAGATAGCATCTTCAGGGGCTTGAACGACGCCAGCGAACACCGAATCCGCCATCACTAAGAATCCTCGAGATCGAGACGTAGAGAAAGGCTGCGGGGTGGAAGGGTCTCCGTCTGCAAAAGATCGACGCCGATCAGATGAAAATGGTGGGCGCCCCTCTTGGCGGCCCACGGCTTCAGACTTTTTCCGGTTTCGGGTAACTGCACGCGCACCGTCATCGACGTGGCGCGTGGAGTTCGCTCCACGTTCTTGGCCCCCACACTAAGAGAATAAACAAACTTTATTGCAAAGCAGATACGCTTCATTTCTTTCATTATTATTGGTGGAAATGACGACATAATCGAGGAATTATATTAAAAATATATTTATTATTATTAAAAAATGAAATTCAATTTTATTATTTTTTAAATTAATTTACTATAAAAAGGGGGGGGGGGGAAGGAAATCTAACCTTATCTAGAAAATGACCAAAATATGGTTATTAATTTGCCACGCAGACCCCCCACAATATCTCTTTATTCTTTTTCACTCCCTAAAAAACCGGTCCTAATTCCCCTTCACTCATTGCTCATCTCGCGACCAGAAATGGCTTCAATCTCAGCGGCAATGGGAACGCCGGTCGCCTCCGCTGCAACCAACCGGCTGCCGGCTGTGTCTTCTGACGCATTCTTCAAGCCACTCCCTGTCAGATTGCCCCGACAATTCAGGGCTGCTACCAGCTCAGCCCCCAAGCTCAGAGTGGATGCGTCTCTGATGAAGAAGGCCGTCTCTGGAGCTGCGGCTGCAGGTGTTGCAGCGTCGATGGTGCTGCCCGAAGCGGCGATGGCGGCGGATGGGTTGACCCCGTCTCTTAAGAATTTCCTGCTCAGCATTGTGGCTGGAGGAGTCGTACTTGCGGTGATTGGCGGTGCTGTTATTGCGGTGGCGAATTTCGATCCGGTTAAGAGGACTTGATTGAAAACGGTGGTGGGATCCTCTGTCTCTTTTTACTTTTGTGTATTAACTCACCAATGTACAACATCTTTTGTGTCTCGTCATTCATATCATCGATCCATCCTTGAGACGAAATCACATTATTTGTATTAGTTTTGAAGAGGAGAATTAGAACAGATGAGGCTTTAACAAACTTTTGTTGAGACAACTTGGGAAGTTTTATGGTAAATGCAACAAAAATGTAGTGAAGTCGGATCTTGTAAGCCAGGCCCTATCCTGGGATGAACTTGGCGGTGTCCTCTGTGTAGACATGAGCCTCACTATCCAACCTGAACACAGAGATAAAAGGTTGCTTAGGGGATTTTAGGGGACAATGAAAGAACAGGGGATCAGATTCATTTGATTGTATGCTCACGGTAGGCGCATCAAATGATCCCATGTTCAAGTAGAGTAGCTCCCCATCGATTCTTTCTTCAATCCTCTTGTCGATTTCTCCGGCATCTACAATGAGTTTGGAGTCAGAGGGGTGGATACCGGAGAACCAACTCACTGTAAAAGGAAGCTTAAAAGAAGGATGAGAAGATTGCATTTGAGCCACATGACTCACAGTCACGCATCCCCACGCATCAGTAAAGGAATGGACAGAGCAGTGCAGGCAACATCTGCAAGTACGCATACATGATAGCAGATAGCTCCACTCAATGCCACCTCTGGAATAAAGATTGGTTCTTTGGTTCGTTCAGGGTGTATTGTGGGGGAAAATCTGATGGTTGGTTCTGGGACATTGCTGGGCCTGATGTGAGAATTGGGAAACCGACTAAGCAGGGTAAAGCTTCTTTTTTTGTGATATGTTTGTGTTTGTGGCTCTGGATATTCAATAGTCTTTCAGCTTTTAGTTTCTATGGAGAAAACAAGTAGTGTGTACCCGCAGATCATCCTGAGCCAAGAGATGATTGCTCAGACTCTGCATTCAAGCGAGTAAACACAGCTGCAATGGCTGCCTGGTCTTGGAGATAAGGTACAGGTTCGAAGTTTGTTCTTTTATAGATGCGTTTCTGTTTGCTTTTCGAAGGTGCATGGACTAGCAAGAAATGTATGAAAATCCATGCGAGCTGACACAAATTAGTAGAGAAAGAATAAGCATAATGCTAAGTGCTCAGAGTTACTGTAATCCCTCTGTGTTCCATCTTCTGCAAGCACTGCTTGTGTGATCTTCTATTATCCCCTTGCTCTGCATCCTCCTGTTCTTCATCTGCTGCATTCTCTTGCAGTGAATCTTTCCAGATGACCCACACTCCGGGCGCCTGTCTTCCACCGTATGATCCGAAACCGAACACAGCACTCTATTCTAACAATGAAATCATGATCTGAATTGCTCAGGTTCACTACCTTCACTTGAATCTCCTTCACATCAATGCTCCTGTACCCCTGATGAAACCCCTCACTCTTCCTTCTTCCAACCAGCTTACCTCCCGGAACAACTCCAAACTAATCCCGTCTTCGTAGTACACATCCATGCGCTTGTTGGGATTAATGATCTGGATTCCGATGCTCAAAGCCATGCTACTGCTTGGCGCGTCCTGACCGGGAAAGCAAAGGTGGAGAACTGTGAAAACCGGGAACTTTGGCGTGAGGCTGAGCCATGAGAGTGCAGCTGCGGAGCTGAGAACGAGGACCACACCACAGAGCCAGCAGCAGAGACCAAGTGCAGGCTGTTCCGTTCGAAGAAGCCTCATTTCGTCCCCTGGAAGAAGATGAAGGAAGTTGGAGTGATGGATATAGTAACGTAATCCCGGGGAAGAAGATCAAAAGCTTTCACAGACGGCGGGGAATTCCATGGGACGTAGGTTTAATGCACAAAATAAATAAATGGGTAAATATATTATTATATTGAATATCTCTTATTTTTTTTAATATTTAGAATTTTTTAAAACACGGATATAATGTTTAAATTTATAATCATATTTATGTATATATCTAATTATTTCATTTTTTAAAATACAATATAAAAATTTTTTTGGATATGTTCTTTTGGTTGAGAACACGCCAAAAATTGCAAACATTGCATCTGTCTTGTGTGTACACGCCAAAAAAGCAGCGCATAGCGCAGCTAACAAACATTACATGATGCTGTTGGTTCGTTGTTTGCTTGTAGCCTTCTTCCTGTAAGTGATTCCCGGTTCTCCGGCCCTCCGGAGTTTCAGGAACTCGCCGTTTGTTTCCTAGATCAACTCAGCTGAAACAAGAAGAAGAAGAAGAAGAAGGCCCAGACTTCGTCGTTCGATATGAAGCCATCCATAGCCATGGAATCCGCCTCCGCTGATTCCCAGGAGTTCTTCGCCGTAAACGTGGAGAGGCTGGAAGAGATGACTCCGGGCTCGAGAATTCCGGTGAGTAGCAGTTGATGAAAACTGACTATTTTTTATGTTGTGGTCAAGCTCTCCTGAAAACGGTGATGAAAAGGAAAACACGAGATGATTGACTAGTTTTTTGAATTTCATGAAAGGTGGCGGATGTGAGGTCGCTGCGGAGTCATTCACGGCAGCCAACCAGTGCCACTCTTTCTTCTCCGGCAACACGTAAGCGCTCCAATCCTCCTTCCTCTCCTTTTTTTTTTTTTAAAAAAATGTCATTAAGCATAATTAATTATTATTCATATTTTCGTTTATCAAATTTATCCGAATACAAAATATTCGGAAATACCCAATCTTTGTTGGGTCTGAATCGGGTAGAGATGATAAGATAAGATAAGGACCATGACCCGAAAGCAACCCCAATAAACGATTCAAAAAAAAATAAATATGACGTATTATTTTTCTGGCAGTTTTTACCGTTACCAAAAACCCTGTGTGGGCATGGGCATGCAATGCGACAGTTACGTTGCCGGAGTTGAGAGGATTCTGCTGTCGGCGGTTCGCGGCGGGTCCGAGAAGAATCCTGCTCTTGTCTGCATTGGCGTAAGCCCTCCTCCTCCTCCTTCTTCTTCTTCTTCTTCTTCTTCTGAACTAAGGCGCGGCTGAGCTGTGGCAGGTCGTGCGTGGGAACCAGTGTGCTGATCTACCTGAGCCTTGCCCACCCCCAAGTTCAACGGGAATCGCCATAGCCACGGCGGATTCCTGGCTGTTTCTCGCCGGAGATGGAAGAGGGTTGTGTGTAGATGATGATGATGCCCCTTTGGCCTTTTCAAACAGAAGCCCATTTCATCACCATCCCAGTTCCTTCAATAGAACTTGTACTCTCATGACATACATATATATGGAATATAGTTTAAATTGCTTAGTTTCAATGTATAGCGAAGTTTTGCATAATATAAAATTGATTTTAAATGTCTGTTTTAAATAAAAAACTATCAAAATGTCGGATTTAAATAAAAAAAATTTCAAAAAAATGTTTATGGAATGGTATTTAATAATATAATTAACACGAGATTTAAACTGTTTTTTGTTCAATTTATTGGAATAAATTAAAATGGTTTTTCCGGGTCTCGCTTTTTGTTTTTCTATTGTGTATTTGCCACTTCCCTCGGATGGAGCAGTTTTGCTTTTGAAGGGCGACTACTGAATCCATCCGGTGAAGTTGTCGGACGGATCGTTGCGAATCTGAGTGATTCGTAGTGAGTTCTATTGGAGATTTGGAGCTATTGACTATCAAATAATGGCTTTGAATCGTTTACGATTTTTGGGCGGATGTGAATATATTTTTTTTTGTTGTCATGGTCGTGTAAGAGCTGTTTGTGTTGATTTGGTGATTGTCGACAGGCTGTTGATCTGGGGTGTACGAAATGGAGATAGCGACTGGGTACCAATCTTTTCTGAAGAACAGGTATTGGGTACTGAGACACGGAAAAAGCATCCCGAATGAAAGAGGGATTATTGTTTCGTCTCTGGTTTGTTTTATATACTGTACCCTCCAGATTTTAGGTATAAGCGCATCGTCTGTGATTAGTTGCTTGCTGCTTCATTCTTTCAGGAGAATGGGGTACTCGATGACTATCAACTGGCATGTGATGGAGTTAGGCAGGCTCGTGTGGCTGGGGAATCGTTCCTCGAGGCAATTTGCACTATAAATGATGTTGTTTGCACCACATTGTGGATTGTGTTTGCCTCAATTTCATGCATTTTCTTGTTAATCGCATGGCCTGTCGGGGCTCTTTATGATGCTAAATGAATATCTCGTAGAAGATGTCGGTGGCATTCTATACGTAATTTCTATGCTTAATGCTTATGAATATGCTTGCACTGAGAAGATGAAGTCCTCATCTTGCAGGTATTGAAATCAAAGGCAATCGATATTCAGAATGTCCGGATATGCTATTCACCATTCTCGAGAACTCGTCATACAGCAAATGTTGTTGCTTCTTTTCTAGATATCCCATTTGAAGGATCACAATGCAGGGTAAGTTTTGTATCCTACTCATTCGTACCGTTAAATCTCAACAGGGGCATTGAGTATTGCCTACGAGTGTGCCGGAATTGAAAATTCGAAACAAAAAGGATGAGCATGAGGTGTATATATAGCACACCAAGAACATTGGAAGTCTTTTGGTATGCGAGTGCCTAAAACTAGAACTCTTCCGTGTGTAGGCTCTGGAGCAGATTCGGGAAAGATATTTTGGTCCATCATTTGAGTTGAAGTCTCACGAGAAGGTAACCTTACTCGATTGCCATTTCTGTTTCAGTATCTTCTTTCCTCTGCCATCCCTGTAATTTAAGTTTTTCCATTCAAGATATTGCTCACCCTGCAATGCTAATGCCTTCTCCAAGCATTTTAAAGACCTGCCATAGGGTCCATAGCTGCAAACTTAAGGATTACACAATTTAGCATTAATGTTAGGTCTATTGTGCTTTTAGTAATGAAAGACCATATGTGGTTTTTTTTACTCACTCGCTTTAAACATATCCCTTGGCAACTCAGTTTTTTCATCGTTGTTTATGTACTGTTAACTCTGAAGTACGCCGAGATCTGGGCTTTAGATGAAAAGGACCCCTTCATGAGGCCTGAAGGTGGAGAAAGTGTTGCAGATGTCTCCACTAGGCTGGCAACTGCTTTGGAAATAATGGAATCAGAGTTTGAAAGGTAATAAATATTTCTGTTCCCATACAGAGGAGAGGGATCACATTTTCACTTCACAATATTTCTGCACACAATAAAAAAAACTTGAATAGTTTCTCTGATCCATGCCATCCCCGCTCTTAATCTCTGTAGGTGCACAGTTTTGGTGGTGAGCCATGGTGATCCTCTGCAGATACTGCAGACAATCTTTAACTCCATGAAAAACGATGGGGATGGAGGTGATTTGAAGTCTAAAGTAGTGAAAGCCCAGGCACATCCTGTTCTATCGCAGCACAGGAAGTTTGCTCTTGAAACTGGAGAACTTAGACAATTGCTTTAGCTACGGGTCGGTTTCAAAACCGAGTCAAAGGAATCCGATTTGAACCCATCAAATTCGGGTTTGACAGGTTAATATATGCATTGATGTTTCATTTTTTTTATTACGATTTGATCATGATCATGATTACTTACGGTTTAACGTCGGTTTAATACATCACGAACTAATCATGATTTAATTACGTTTTTTATAAAATATTTAAAAAGTCTTAATCGTAATTTTTAAAAAACGTTCAATTCCATCATAATTTTTAAATTTAGAATCTTTTATAATAATGAAAAAGGCAGGAGGAATTGCTGGGTCCTGGGCTGAGTTTTGAGAAATGGGCTTCCAACGGCGAGGAGAGGAGTTGGGCCAACGGTACAGAAGACGACTCAGTGACTGACGTTTCTTTTTGTTTTTAGGAGAACGGCTCTTGAAAGAAATTGAAGCGGGAGTCAGAGGAAATCCCTGAAGAACAGGCGATGGAAGAGATAACAAGAATCGCCAAGTCTCCCGATTTGCACGCCACGGTTGATGGCTTAACGAATTTGCTTCATCAATGGGGGTGCGGCTGCATCTATATAAGGGGCCTTGTTTCGACGAAGATGGCCCTCCAGCTCCCCGAAGCAGCGCCTGCATTTCGCCTTAAGCGCGGCGAAGTGACGTAATACACTAGCTGCCATGGCGGTGACGGTCTCAGCTTCGCATTTTGTGTCTCGTATGAGCGACGGAGCGGCTTCAGTGGATTCCAGGAGACGCTTCGGTCGCGGGGATCACGTATTGACGACCCATAGTGGATTGAAGTCAGTAAAGAAAGTCGATGAGATCCGAGGGAAACGCGGTGTTAGATTGATTTCGAGGCAGTGCCATAAAAGTGTTGAAAAATCTAAGAGCTTCGCTCCAGGGAGGATCGTTTGTGGCACAGGGATGAATTTGGTTTTTGTTTCGGCTGAGGTAGGCCCTTGGAGCAAAACTGGTGGGCTTGGAGACGTACTTGGGGGGTTGCCTGCGGCTTTGGCAGTAAGCTTATCTCTTTTCCTTATGATAGTCGTGCATCACGGTGTATTCTAACACCATTTTCTCTACCTGTGCTTGTATTTTCCAGGAAAATGGTCACCGAGTGATGACAGTTTCTCCGCGTTACGATCAGTACAATGATGCATGGGATACGAGTGTTCTTGTGCAGGTTTTTTATTTTGTTGCCAAAGTTCTACATTGTCTTTCGCAATTCAGTTTGAGTAATGGTCTGCTTCTGTGACAGGTAAAGGTAGGAGACCATACAGAGATAGTGAGGATTTTCCACTGCTACAAGCGTGGAGTTGATCGTGTTTTTATTGATCATCCATTGTTTCTGGAGAGGGTTTGGGGGAAAACTAAATCCAAGGTATACGGCCCTAAGGCTGGGGAAGATTATCAGGATAACCAGTTAAGGTTCAGCATGTTATGCCAGGTAAGATTTGCAATACATAAACCTTTTACCATGTTGTTTTGTGTATTAATATCGAGCTTTTGTGTAGGCTGCATTGGAGGCTCCTCGTGTTTTGGATCTCAAGTGTAACAGAGACTTTACTGGACCATATGGTTGGTATCTGCGCTGTTTGATTAGGTAGAAGATTTGTATGTGGTTCCGTGTACATGATGTTTATCTTATTGATCAGGTGAGGATGTCATATTCGTTGCTAATGACTGGCATACTGCTTTGCTTCCTTGCTATGTAAAAACTATGTACCAGTCACGAGGAATGTACATGAATGCCAAGGTGAGAAAATGATCAAAGCGATGCGGTAGAGGAGAATTTGTTCTGTGGTTCTCATGTTTGGAACTGGATGTTTTCAGGTGGCTTTTTGCATCCACAATATCTCCTACCAGGGAAGATTCAAGTTTTCTGACTTCTCTCTTCTGAACCTACCGGACAAATACAAGAGTTCTTTTGACTTCATGGATGGGTATGTATTTCTCTGTGTGAAGGAAGAGATGAGATATCATGACCTGTTTTCATTTATTTTTTTTCGTGCAAGAAGCACACATCTACATTTTCTAGGCATTCTTTTGGAAAGAGAGATCTTACTGTTTAAGCTCTAAACAGGAAATCAGAGCCTGTAGTCGGAAGGAAGATCAATTGGATGAAGGCTGGGATTCTGGAATCGGACAGAGTTGTTACGGTGAGCCCCTTTTATGCAAAGGAACTGGTCTCAGGAGTGGATAAGGGAGTTGAGTTGGATAGCTTCATTCGGCAATGTGGAATTACGGGCATCGTCAATGGAATGGACACCAAAGAATGGAACCCATCAACTGATAAATATGTCAATCCAAAATATGATGTTACCACGGTAAACTACTTATTTTCTAGGCCTAGAAGATGGAAGTTGGTTCTCATTTTCCCTGTTCTCTTTCAGGTTACAGAAGCCAAGCCTTTGTTGAAGGAAGCTCTTCAAGCAGCATCCGGACTGACAGTAGACAGAAGCATTCCTCTGATAGGATTTATAGGCAGGCTCGAGGAACAGAAAGGCTCGGATATACTCGTGGCGGCCATCAGCAAGTTCATTGAGATGGATGTTCAGATAATAGTTCTGGTGAGTAGTAGTACCTGCATCAAATTACTGATGTGGATGCGAAAATGTCAGAGGCACAAGTTGAAATCATACTTTGCTTCTACCAGGGAACTGGGAAGAAGAAATTTGAGCAGCAGATTGAAATGCTTGATATCCTGTATCCTGGTAAAGCCACAGGAGTGTCCAAGTTCGACGAGGTCTTGGCTCGTTCAATTGTGGCTGGAGCTGATTTCATGCTGATTCCCAGCCGGTTTGAACCATGCGGACTCATCCAACTGCATGCCATGCGCTATGGGACAGTAAGAGCACTCACCCCACATTTTCATTAGAAGATGATTACAGCTCAAAACCGTTAAATGTTTCATGCTATCCACAGATTCCCATCGTGGCTTCCACTGGTGGCCTGGTCGACACCGTGAAAGAAGGGCACACCGGCTTCCACATGGGAGATTTCAATGTTGAGGTTATGCAACAGAGCTCCCCATATTCATCTCCCCGTTTTCCATTTTTCTAACTGGTGATTGTCTCAATATCAGTGTGCTGCCGTTGATCCCGAGGACGTGACTAAGATCGTGAACACAGTCAACAGAGCTCTCAAGGCCTACGGAACTCCAACCATGAAGGAGATGATCACGAACTGCATGTCACTTGATCTCTCCTGGCAGGTAAAGAGCAACCAAGTACTCTCATCACTCGGGGCATTGGTTTCCCAATCTGCTTGATTCAGACTCCATGTTCTCAACACAACAGGGGCCGGCGAGGAAGTGGGAATCCATGCTGATGGGGATGTCAGTGGCCGCCGGAGAAGCCGACCAGGAGGAAGCCTCCACAGAGGAGGTGGAAGTAGCCACCACCCCCTAACTGCTACGTTAGACAGACAGACAACTCTGTAGCAACCTTCTCATTCCTTCAGACTCATTCATGCATTCCTTGTTCTCGGTTTTTCTACTGACCCAAAAAGCAATATTGAAGTTTGATTGATTATTCCCATATAAAAGCCAGGTGGGGCAAGTGTTTCTTTACTTGGATTTTTCCTCAATCATGACAGCAGGTAAAAATGGACTTGTCCTTTTTTTGGTTTCAAAGCAGGGTGGCCCCTCCAGTCCCATCACTCCCCCCAGCGTCAATCAAAGATTCCCCTAATCAATCATCCATCATTTCCTCTTTCTTTCTTGGGACAGTCCATCGGAGCAGACCCTTTACAGCAATTCAGTTGCCCGGAGAAACCCAGTTCACGGGTGCTGATCATCTTTCTTGGGTAGCCATGAAAGTGCGCGCCGGGGCCGTGGAGCAAAGATGGGAACACGAGAGCAGAACTGCTCCCTCCTCCTGTACTTTCCTTCCCACTCTCAGCTGCAGCCACACTGTGTTTCACAGTATCGTTGTTTTCTTCCTATTGGTTCGATTCGTCTACCCGGGGTTCTTGAAACTGAAACCGAGGCGTCGCATGGATGCCGCCCTGGAATGGAAACCAGCAGCATCACTCCTATTACATCCATGCAGTTCCCCGTTGTTTTCCTTTTGCCTGCCCCGTGCTCATGAGTTGACGGACTTTGGGAACCGCGGTGCTTTGTGGGTCACTCAGAGAATCATCGATCATCTGGAGTTGGGCGCTTTGAAGAAGCGAAACCAGATTCGATCTTCATGGAGGCTGAAAGGGCTCGCCGGTGAGCCTGAAAGTGAACCCTTGCGGCACCACCACGAAGACGCGTAGAATAAAACCTTAGTCTGGTTTTGGAATTGAACAGAGATGTGTTGTAATTGGATGGGATTCGTTAAGGTATGAGGAGAGTGACGGACGCGGACACGGACACGGACACGACGCCCATGCGCATCTTTATTTCAAATCACCCTCCAAACCAGAAAACAGCAATAAATTCATGACAACTGCGCAGCAACGAACCGGCGCCGCACTTCACATTCACACATTTCCTTCCTTCCTCTGATTCGCCTGCTTTCTGATCTCCCTGAGTCAGCGATGGGCAACTGCTGCGTCGGAGATGCCCGAGATCGGACCGTCGTCCGTGTCGCCACACCGCACGGCGGAGTCATGGAATTCCGTCCACCCGTCACCGCCGAGTCCATCGCTGATGAGTTTCCGGGGCACGGGATTTTCCGCTCCCACGATCTGTTCCGGAAGGCGCTCCCTCACAAGGAAATTCTCGTCCCGGGGAGCTCTACCACCTGTTACCCCTCCGGGGTAAACATGGTTTTCTTTCTTGTGCCGGTATTACTTTGTGCTTGAAGTACGTATGTAAATCGGAATCTTTTTCAGGGGAGCAAGATCAGCCGAAGGGGGTCCCGGGAACCGCCGGGCATGTACGGTCGAGGAGTGAACCGCCGCAGATGTCGCAATACAGGATGTCGTTCCACAGCCGTGGGATGGCCAAGAGATCACCGGAGCAGGCGACGGATCCGAGATCGGGTAGCGGTTTCTGGCAGGTGAAACTGGTGATTTGCCCGGAGCAGCTGCTTGAGATTCTGTCGGAGGATGGGAAGACGGAGACGCTCATCGAGAGTGTGAGGACGGTGGCCAAGTGCGGGAGTGGATCGGCGACACCTGCTGTGTCCGACCAGTGGACACTTTCCGGGAGCAAAAACGCGGCGGCGTCCACTAAATCCGATCTCTCACCGTCGTAACTTTTATTATCATTTTCGGCATCTTTAGTTCTATTAAACGGTCCCTTTCACATAAATCTCCATACCTCTTTCACTTTATTTTTTTTTATCTCAATTTAAATTTACAAATATCTAAATAATTATTTTTAGAGAATTAAAAATGTAAATTTAAGGAAAAATTATGCAAAATAAAAATGATTTTACGTATTTAAAAAAAATCATGTTTTTAAATTATACTAAGAAAATATACCAAAAAAATAAAAATAAAAAGAAGCTAAAACCCTACACTTATATACATATAGAATTAACGTTATCATTATTTTAAAATAATTAGAATATTATTAAAATAATAAAATTATTTTATAATTTTATAAATATTAAGGATAAATTATATCTCTCATTTAAAAACGATATTCTCATGATGATATACATGCAAAGAAGCTTCACCATCAAAGTGACATATCTTTAGGCGGTTTGAGGGGCTCACGGCACGCTCTTTGCTACTGTTCCTCTGCAGTTGTCTTTGGGCCTGGTGTGCGGCAGGTACATCAGGGGGCTGCTTGGATCGCGTTGGTGGAACCTGCGCAGTGGGTGCAGGCAGAGTTCAGTAGAGAAGGAAGAACAGGGGGACTGTGTGTGCGACTGAGGCGAAGAGCTCACTGGTAGTTGAGGAGAAAACGGTGGAGGAAGATGGAGATCTCGATCTTGGCAAGATCATTTCCGGGGCAGAGTCTGCTTCCGGCACCGAACGGAAGAAATTGTCCGGCTCTAGGTGTGAAGCCCTGCAGATTCCAGAGCTATGAGCTCCCCCATGGAAATGGACATGAAGTGGAAGAATGGTACTTTCAGAACTCACATCCCATCTCGAAGGATCGAATGTCTTTGGCTCCGGGTATGTTTCAGGATCCAAGTGGACACCTCTGAACCAGACCAAAACCTTCCACCCTCTGGGAATTGTGTAACCTGATGAAACAAAAGAAGCAACCAGAAATGGGGTCACCATCTTCTAGGCTGCTGCTGCTGCTGTGTGTGCTTTTGAACATACCGCAGACATGAACATCTTTCTTGGTCTCTCGAAAGACCATCGATGAGAATGTAATGATACGCATTGTTTCATCGATTACCTGTCGAGCCGGAGAAGTTGAGTGTGAAGCAGTGGAAAAGAAAGTATGTAGTTTGGCTTACCTTGGAGAGATACTCCATTTGGCGTATTTCTTTCAGTGTGAGCTCTTTCTGATCAGGAGGCATGTTCTTTGCAATCTCCTCTTGCTCCGCCTGAAAGGATCATGTAAGCACAGCCTCAAAAGCAAACAGGGAAGGAAGAGAGAAACAGTTCAATACGCAGAACCTTGGCCCTTCTGAAAACATCTGGATGATTCTGCAAGAAAATGGTAGCCCACATGGTGATATGGCCAGAGGATTCATGCCCCGCGTTCAAGTACATCACCAAGGTATCAATTATCTCTTCATCGCTGAGTTTCCTACCATTCTCGTCCTGGGCATCAATAAGAGCATCCATCATGTCTCTTTTCACCTCAGGGGAACCCCTTCCTCCCCTATGCTCCCTTCGATCATGTAACACGCGCTGGAGTGAAGCGACGAGGTTCTTTCGCGCCTGAAAATCAGAAAAAAGATCAGGAAAGGCACCAACTTCACAGAGCAAGCACACATCTCCTTGATATGGCATTGTGTGTTTTTGCACCTTGAGTGCTGAGTGGTAGGCGAAACCGGGAATGTTGATGGCCATCGCACGGACGCCGTAATTCAGAGCTGTGTATTCCTTCTCCATGAATGTCAAAATGTGCTCACTCTCAGAGCTCAGGAAGATGTACATGATGATCCTGAATGTAAGCCTTCGAAGTTCAGTCAAGAACTCTATCTCTCCCATGCTTGTCCACTCTTCCAGAGCTTTAACCACCATGTCATCAATGTAGCTGATGTATTTTGATAAGGCTTCATGTCCATTTACAGGTGCTGCAGTCAATTTCCGCAGCCACCGGTGCTCTTCATCATATTTTCCGACAAACGAATCTTTGCCAATAAGATTCACTGTGGATTTCGGCCACCCCGGCTTGAAGGCATCGTCGTCGGTGAGCACTTTCCGGCATGCCTCCCAACTGGTGACGATTATGCTGGGACTGCCAAACATGTAAGCCTTATACAGCCCTGTGTTTCCAAACCTGAAGAATAAACAGAGAACAGAGCATCTTCCAGTCATTTGGAGGGCTGAAACCAGTACACTTAACCAGGAAAGTCCACAGACACAGAAGATGCCTAAGAAAAAAAGACGGCTTGAAAAGGCTGCTATAGTAACCGACTGAAGAAGGCGGCTGCTTTATCCTTATGATAACGATCAAAAGATTTCAATAGCATAACACATATAGCATTCTGTGATCTTCTTCTTCTGAGCTAAAAATCCCATTTTAAGACGAAATATATATGAACATTCCCTCAAATCCTGCTGCATGTGGACAGAATTTGAACGATTTGCATGTACTAATGAACACAAAGTTCACAAAAAAGCTCATGGAGGATTTGTAGAATGAGAAGAGAAAGCGTGGTGATGAGGCACCTTTGAACAAAACTGGCAACGAAGGAATCAGGAGCACTGGATTTAAAAGCTTTGAGGAAGGACCACATGTTGCCAATGAAGGGCCAGCCAAGATCACCTGGTGGAAGATTGTACTTCTCTTTACCCAAATTCTTCTCATGATACCAGCAGTTGAAATTCTTTAGCGCCCACTTCAAAAACATCAAACAAACAACACCTCCCAAGACTAATCCCCACGACATCATGAACTGAAAATCCTATGCAGAGAACTCTTCTAAAGAGGGAGTGACTAAAAAGAGGAAACTAAACATGAATTCTCCATATGGGAATGGATAAAACTGTTGCCAGAGCATACAGGAAAAAGCATGGATTCGTTTGTCCTGTTCTATCAAGCAAATGACAGAGGTGAAGAGCATGAATGATGGTGGTGGCACACATTCTTTATTCATTTTCTATCGAGAAAGTGGATGCATGTTCTCAAGATATGCACATCAAAAATGGATATAAACGACTAGGAGAAATGGACACGATTCTTTTCCCTGTCATTTCATCTTTATCTGATCGCTTCCTTCCATTTATATTTTTTTTGAAGAAGAAAATATGCATAATTCCAATTCAATTATTCTTCTTCTTACTGTTAATGCCATCATGGCACCAGTATCACCACTCAGAATTCATCATCATGTCAGGCGCCTGGAAAGATTGTCCTCTGTCACCCTGTGAAGCTACCCGTCTGGAAAAACAAAAACACAAAGCAGTACATGAATAGGTAGGTTTGAGTGAGAATAGAGCATAATGGTCAATTCAACATACAGTGTGGTGATAGCAAAGTCAGTGCAGTCACTGTGAATCCAATTCTTCATGATGATTTCCTGTAACCATAGCAATCTGAACCCTTTAACCTCACTGCTTGTATTGGAATGCTTTTCTCGTGGAATCAGACTCATGTCTAGCAAGGGCCCCCCTTTTACGGAATGGGAGATTTTTCCCATTCTCACATGCATACAGCTAGTATCAGAAAATAATTCAGCATCTAAAAAAGAGTCCATTTCTATAACATGTATTCTGAATCTGTTTCATGTGCAGAAGATCGAAACTTTCCTTCTTATTCAATATGCAGAGAAGAAAAGCAATAGTTTCCTTGGTACAAGAGTTACAGGTATTGCCTTAAGACATCTTCTTAAGCATCAAGTTGTGCAGGAAAGTGTGGCAGTGCATTCACCGCAGCTGACGGTGTATTCGAAATCGATATGAGCTTGTCCCTGTACAGTTCTTTTCCATCATGCACGAGAGGCTCATTAGCCTTGTTGAATTTTACGTTTTTGGGTGACACAGCAGCAGCAGCAGCAGGTACACCAATATTGGGTTCGAGATAAGATATTTCGATCAGGGCTTCACGAGTCACATCTTCCTCCCTAACCCCTTTTACAAGCTCGGTCTTGCCCTCGAACGGCCGGTTTTCGTCCTGCATCAAAATATGGAACAGAATTAGCACATATTGATGGAGATTCAGAATCTGGAAAAGACAAATTCTACAAATCCACATGTTTCGATCAAAAAGCTAAGGTCAAAGCATCACTCAGGCGAGATCTGGCACGACTAAAAACGACTAAATTCAAACCAACGCCTTCTTAAAACTCAAGTAACTTGTATCCGAAAACTTTCGTTGCAAACATGGGGGATTTCGTGGCTGGATCGTCACATATCTAGGCTCTCTATTTCATTTCAACGCAATGGAGTAAGCAAAGCCTAGGATCATCCCAACTACGGTCTCAAAAACAAATTTTGCGGGAAATTTGCGAGGTCGCATACCCAGAAAATGAAAACCCTTTTCCGCAGGATCAACCAACGAGATTAGGAGCAAAGAATTAAGTCATCCGCACAAACGTATTCACAAGCTCGAAAGGCAAAACCCAGAAAAGAAAGAAGCGACGCAACCTCATTTGTACCACCCGAAATGGTAACACGAAACTCGTAAAGCACCAAACAGAGAGGGGGAGAGAAAGAGACGTAATACCAGTTTATCCATTCCAGAGATCCGATTTAGTAGGGATCGGGGTATGAAGATTTGTCAAATACCAAGGCAGCGCTACAAATGATCGGATTTTGCGGATCCGACAGCTAGAATCGCTCTGATCGCTCCGTTGATTCCAAAACCAAGAAACGTTACCATCAAAAACTATGTAATGAAGCAGATAAACCTGCACCCCGATCCATCTGTACCCGTCACTGTCGCTTACAGCTTAATTCATCAAAAGATCAAATATGATTCTCCCTACAAACCCAACTTCTTTTTTCTTCCCACGTAATATCTTTCAACACCGATGGCTCAACTGCTTCAAACCCAAGCAGGCCACTGTGTGTTGGTTGAACGTGTTCGGCCGACTTCAAGACACATCTCTATCGTTTAGGAACCAATGGCTCTGGTTCTCTGCCTTAACGAGATGTTAAAATAAGAAGACAACGGTTAAAAAACAATAAAAACGGAGCCTTCACTCAGGTTAACATGCGTTTTCTCAAGCTCGCACAACAAGGAAAGAATGGCTGCTGCATAGAAAATATTTTTCCTGCACACACAAGCTACATGGGAATGTAGACAACTCCAGAGTATAGCAGAACAAACACAACTTGCTCCCGACACGGCACCTGAGAAACTATGTCAAGAAGTCAGAATGGATTTGGGGCATCATGAAGATTCGTGTTTTGCTTTGTGAAGCTTAAATCCTTGTACCAAAGACGAGAAAAAAGGGAGCTTTGAAAGTGTTGACCGAAAAAGAGGATACCTGAGATGGATGGAGTCCAGTGCAGTGAATCCTCCCTCATCTTCAGGCAACGACCTGTGGCGCGGATGTATCAAATTATGACTGTCTTGATGGGGAGAACGCAAATAATTTCTCATATAATTTCAGAACAAGAAGCCTTTTTTCTGTTCAGTTACGCTATATAATAATCAATAGAATTTACACAGAATTAATACTTGAAAAACAGCATGGGGAAGTTTTACCCCATTGAAAACTCCCTTCACTGCCTCGAAGACTTCTGGGATCGGCTGAGCAGCATTGATCTGGATAGGAGATACGTTAGATACTCCATGCTCATATCTCATCTTAGTGGACAAGCTAAGCTCAATTACCTTTCTGACTTTACCCTTTGAATTGTAATATTCGATCACTGGAAGGCTAGACTCCATGTAGACCTTAAATCTCTTCCTTATCGTCTCAATATTGTCATCTTCCCTCCCCTATAATGCGCCGCATTGCGGTGATGCGAAAATATATTGAGACAGATGCCTCTTTAAAACGGAGATATATATATATATATATATATATATATATATATTTCTACCTGATTTCTGCTCAGAAGACGCTTCTCCATTTCTTCCTCTGTACAGTCGAAAAAAAGTACAAATTTGGGAATAATTCCAGTCTGGGTAAACACAAGAGAATAATGAATCTAATAAGAGCCTAACTTAAGCAAAGAAATTAAGTAGCTACAAAATACTTTAAGATATTGAACTTGGAAGAAAGACATCGGCAAAGGGAGAAAAAAAAAAAATTCAACAGTTGACATACAACAGCCTCGAACGCGGCGCGGTTCTCCTCATTGCGTGGGAAACCATCAATGAGAAACTTGTCATTCTCACTTTCATCCATTGCTCTTTGGAGAAGCTTGACTGTTACCTCCGAAGGAACAATTTTCCCCTCCTTGATCATATTCTGAATCATGGTCCTGCATACATCAGAAAGAAGATTGAAAGGGTAATTACCCAAACCACCAGAAAACTGCAGAACCTTCGATTCAGCATGACGTTTGAGTAGTCCAGCATGGTAACGAAAGAAAAAAGGTCCCACTTATATATAATCTCAATACCAAAGATCCAATGTGGGGGTGAGCGCAGGACTATACCCATTTTCAGATCCAGATTTGATCTCTGCTCTCAGAAGATCTCCAGCACTAAGATGCGTGTAACCGAAGTGTTCAACAATGTTTGAGCACTGAGTGCCCTTTCCACTTCCCGGGCCACCTGCTCAATAATTTGAGCACTGGACCATTAGTGATGTAATAACAAACACCCACAAGAATAAGAGTAAACTTTGTAAACCTACAAACGTAATTATTTTTCCAAAACATGGTCGCAGCTCAACAAATCAGATTGCAACTACAAGTACAAAATACTGCATTTACCGAGGACAAAAACCACTGTGACCTTTTTAGCAATCAATGAACTTCCAGTTGAATCCTGCACAAAAGTTTGGCGTTATAAATCGCAGTACCTGGATCAAAATGTTGTTTTACCCATCTACAATATCAACAGTATGTGTATCCATGGTGAAACCAAACTGCACAGGTATTATATGACAAGAATAGAACATGTACCTTGTCTACGGCATCAAGGATGGATCCCATTATGCGTATGGTTAATGTATCTATGTACAGATTCGCAGATCAGAAACAGGAAATTTTGAATGTCAATTTGTTACAAATCGCAATAAGATGATCACCGAGCACATTTTTGTTCCAAAACAACACAAATCTAACACCAGCACTAGATCACACAGCACAGCCAATGATTCAAACCGTAACAGTAGAAATATGCAGAGAGCTAAACCAACAGATCACTCCTTCATTTAATTTCACCCCACACATAGAAACCCGTGCAGCTCCGATCCGTAAAAGAAAAGGAAAAAACAATGTACAGGGCGAAGAGATTGACACAGAAAGAATTCAGATCTGGGCATCACCTCACGGAACTTCCGGAGAGAAAAAAACAATGGGCGTCTATCTACGATGATTCACTAACGAAAACCCTCTTTTTATACAGAGAACTGATGCGCCCATAGACCTCACCAAAAATAAAAAAAGAAAGACAACGAAACCCCGATCCGCTCCGTAGCTGGTTACATTCTGAACTCCGATAGTCTATTCCATTGTTTTTTGATTTTCTGATGTTTATTCAAGTGCCACTGTTGCTCCCCCTTTCGTCTGATGACAAATATTCCATGCATTCAACAAATCTGCCACCCCCTACTGGCAAGGGCTATGATCAATCATGCCCCATGTACTACAGTTTTTCGTCAACTTTTTCAACAGAATGATGTCAAAGGAAACCAGTACCTTTGATAACAGAGTTCTCAAAGCCGAAGTAAATACATCGAGAAGATAATGGATGTAAAGGTACCCTAAATCGGATGGATAGTAAAAGAATCAAGAATACCCACAACTATCACACAAAAATATATTCATCAAATGTTCACCGAACCCAGGAGGCGGACTCGATTTCATCCCTCGCTTTCTTGTAAAGTTCAAGCCTTTTAGCACATTGGAGCCTCCTATCCATCAATATTGGATCTTCGTCCAACAAGTCCGACAGTTGTTTACCCTAAGGAATATCACCAAGAAACCATGGTTGAGAAGATCTCAAGTAATGCAGAATAAAGGTAAATCAGATGAATGCCATCAAACAGCGCACCTCTTTCTTCCCAATCTGGGTATAGAAGTAGTTGAGTAAATTGGATTTTGCCTCCTTAACCTGACAGTAAACCACTGCCTTAGGAATAGTGTGCCTCAGGGTCTCTGAGACCATGTTCACATACGATGAAACGTTTGATCCTATCCTCCTGAAGTGTGCCTCTGCATAACGATCAGGGTTCGACGCATTTGGAGTGGAATCCCGTGGACCACTGCCAGGATTTCCAACTTTCTCAACTTCCTGAGGCAGTCTCCGGAAAAAATCAACAGTCAGATATGATGATTCCATATCAACCAATCTAATCACTGTTTTCTTGCTCTCCTCGCGGAACCTTTCCAGAGCTTCATTTGCTGCCCCAGCAATAGTAGATTGTAGGGATGGAAATCTTCTCAACTCCTATTATCACCAGCCAGCAAGTCACATGAATACAAGAATGAAATAAAGAAAAGTCAAAGAGATTTTTTTAACTCACCTGACACTCCCCAATTGATTTCCTGACAAGTTCCTTGAGGACAAAATGAACCTGCAGCCAAGCAGTTGCTTACAAATTTTTGCAATTTGGGATAAAATATAGCATGGGTGAAAAGGGTGCATAAACACATACTGCATCGACAGAAGCTTCAGCAGGACCTCTAAAATAATTCAGGGAGCCCTCAATAAGCCGTCTGTAACCTTGCTCTGGAGCAATCAAGTGCGGCTGATAGCCATCAGCTTCTGAAACAATTTTTCTGACACTCTGTATTGATAAATGGCGATCAAATGGGAGTTTCTTCAATGCAGCCGGAAGCTGGTTGTCAAACACTCCATAAATACGATCACCCCCAGGTCGGCTGAAACAATGCTTAGTTTGAGATTGATTTCACAATGAACTCAGTCATATGCATCTCGAAGAAAGATGATGAAATGATGGAGCTTACCCTCCATCGAGGTGCTCCTTGAATATTTTGTCAAAGGCACGGCAAAGTTCCAGGATTGTGTACAGTTGAGCCTGAAAATGGAAGTCAGTTGCAGAATCAGGAGAAAAAAAAAACAGCAATTACAAGAAAGTTGACTCACTCCAGCATCTAAAGAAATTGGCCTTCCCAGGTTGTCCATCTCAGATTCCAGCTCATCAATGTTTTTGTTAATCAAAGACGTGATGCTTGGTATTCTTGCCCTAATTACAGATTCCAAGTGCTGAGACAAAAATGACAAAATTAATAACACAAACTTCCTGAGGCAAAACTATTGAAGAATATATAGAGGTTATACCCTAGAGAGAAGCTTTGCAAGATACTCAGAACCCATTTTACTAGAAAGGTGCCCATAGTCTGGACTTGTTGCGAAATACTCACGTTCCTTTTTCCTCGCAGCAATCATATCGATATTTTTGTTAATATCGGCTTGTGAACGATTCACAATACCCACCCAAGGATGTTGCAAGCGATATGCCCTTCCTTCCAGCACCTGGTTTAGATGCAAGACCAAATGTAACTCAGTAAATCAAAGAACAAGGGACCTTTTATGCAAATTTAAACGAAAACATGGGAGAGAAGGAGAGTACGTCAAGTGCATTGGTTCCTTGGTCCATCAAATCAAGTTTTGTCAGCACCCCAAACGTTCGTTCACCTTTCCAAGATGCATAAATTCTTTGTCAACACCTTCAAACATTTTCCTCACGTATCTGACTAGCAATCGGTTAAATATTGAGGTCCTCACCTGATGGATCCACTTCCCTTGCAATTTTAATAGCATCTGACGTGGCAATGTCTTGATTTGCGGGGGATATCGCCAGTATGATACAGTTGGGCTGTATGATATACGAAAATAAAAATGATGACAACGGCATACTATGACAAAAGAGAGATACGAAGTCTCTGTTTGTACCTTCTCAACATATGAACGAACCATGTTTTCAATATCTCGAACTATACTTTCAGGTTGGCCCTCTGCAAATATTTAAAAAACCCGCATTACACAGGGCTCCGAATAGAAAATCTACTGTCAACCCAAAAAAATAAATAAATATAGACCTACCCACAGCAACCTTCGTCAACCCAGGGAGATCAATCAATGTCAGGTTGACAACTGCAAAATTAAGTTTCATATTAATACAAGAGAAAAATAAAACATATGAAAACGGATGTTACAAGTTTAGCAATTTTTCGAAGGAAGAACTAATCTCCTAGTTGAGAACAAACTTGAGCAAACACAAACTACAGACGTAGTACCATTGGGAGAATAGATGCTCAAGTGAATAGGAACGGGAGATATCTGCTTCGTCTTTCCAGTTACCCTATCCGTTTCATCTTGAATTTCCTTGCGAAGCAAAGCTGCACCAGAAAAAGTTTCCAGTCAGAAGAAAAGGCGCAAAGCCTTTCCATGAACGGCCAGATTCAATGACTACAAATTCATTCATTTTCATGTATGAGAGGGAAAGTCCAAAACTTACAAAAATCTGAAAATTTTTTACGAGGCAAATGCCCGAATTCTCCATACTCCTGCTGCCCCTCTTCGGTCTTCTGCAGTTGCAACACTAATGGCCGTCTAGTGACAATTCCTGCGCACAAATATTCAGAAAATAAGAACATAAAGTACCGCCAACCCGCCTTATTATGCAATCCATTATATAATCCAGGACGTGTATCACTAACCAGATCCTCGGGCAGAAAATCACGTCCTACTATGCTCTCTAACACGGACGACTTCCCCGAACTCTGTATACAGCAAGAAATAGAAACATTTTTTTAGAAAAAAATTCATGATTTGCATGAATATGCGGAGGGGAAAAACCCCTCCTGGAAATTCATTCAAATCAAGAACATTCACAGATCTAACAGTTTTCATTGACATTTCCAATTTCAAATTTGAACTTTCAAAGCCCAAAATCCCATAACCTGTCCACCAACAACAGCAACAGAGGGGAGAGCGTCCCACAGCGAGGAAAAGGCCTGATCGCCGCCGTAATCGCCGAGGGCGGTGCAAGCCCTCTGTATTCTGTTCACCAGCCCAATCAAGCTCTCCATCGTCGCCATAATTTCACAAGATCGAACACAGAAACCCCACAGATCTAGCTGAACAAAATAATTTCAAAATAGAACCAGTCCTCGACCGAACGATGCTCCGAAGCGAAGTTAAAACAGCAGCTACAGTCCTCGATCAGCTGATTTGACTGGAGCGGACCTAGAGACGAAAAGAGAGCGACGAGGGCTGGAACGAACGAGCAAGACAAGGTAACGGGCAGGCCCGAAAACGCGCACCGTGTCCGGTAATTATACCGTGTGACCTCGCTCTCTCCTCCGCTACCGTGTGGACGAAAAACGGCTAGAATTCGAATTTCGAATTACCGTTGGGCCCTACCCAAAAAGTTAATGGGCCAGGACGCAGGCAGGCTCAAGCCCCGAATTGGGCCGAACACCCAGACCCAGGCCCATTTAAAGACTAATTCTGATTAGTGACGCCTTTTTTCTTTAATTAAACCAGTCGCAGTTGACTTTACCCTTCCTCATGGTTGACCTTTTCTGGTGGTCAATGCCAAACATTCAATGAATATTAAGTTTGTGACGACACCCGCTTAGCTTGCATAGTTTTGAATACTTTATTCTTACTTACGATTTTGCGTTTTTTTATTTCAAAAGAAATCTTATACAAAATTAATTCTTTTCTAAAGTCCAATTCCCCTCCCCTCCCCCCTTCAAGAAAACTTAATTGAAATGGACAATTCATTGGACCTAGTGTGTATTTTAAATATATGAATTAGATTATGTAAAACATAGTCAATTTTAAGATTATATAAATAGAATTAAATTTAGATTAAATAAAAAAAATAAAAAATAAAAATAATTTTTCTAAAATTAATTACAGAATATGAATTTCTCATTTTAATATACAATAGTTAAATATTATAATCTTTCGAAATGAAATAGAATCATTTCAAAAAATTATATTTACAATATCCTTCCGTTGGGTGGGACCTCACACTACTAGCCGACATGCATCCATGTACATGAATCATTTCCATATTCAATCATTTACGAATGTGATCATCTTTATTTTCAATTATATTTGTAAAACATATACCCATTACATTATCAATATTCTTTTATTGGATGGGACCTCACACTACTGGCTAACATGCATCCAAGAATATAATACATGAATCATTTGCGTACTCAATTATTTATAAATTTGATCATCTCTATTTTCAATTGTGTTTCTAAATTCCTCCGACTCGATGTCCGAAGGGTTTATTATTATTATTATTATTACATTTGGGGGATGTGTAGGACACGGGATAACCAGGTCTGGACACGGGAGTTTTATTTAAACGTGTCCTATTCGAGCATTTACACACGGCGTCATTGACGACTTCAAAAGCGCAACTTGGGAGGTCAAAGCAGATGAATATAAATGTGAAAAATTCAAAGCTGGATATTTTTTTAAGTAGGAATTTGGGGGCTAGATGTGAAATGACGGATTTGTCCGGGAGGCATTTAATTAAGAATAGAGAAGAAAAAGGGCTTGACGTCGGGTTCTTCTCTTGCTCTTCCGTGATCAGTGTGTTGCAGTTGAGCCTCGAGATTCTCTTCGGAGGGGGGAGAAATGGTGAACTGCAAGGAGCATCGATTCGATCAGAGCAGCGCCGTCGGCGTCTGTGCTACGTGTCTCCGGGAGCGCCTCGTTGCTACAATCTCCGCCCAAAAGCAGCACGCGCCGCCGTTGGCCACGCCCATGTCGCCGAATCACGCGGATCCGAAGGTGGGCTCCGTCCACGATCCCCGCTTCCGGTTCCTGGGTGCGACCCAGTTGGGTTCGATGGAGGTACAAGGGGAGAAGAGTAAGGGGGGTAAATTGGGTGCCCTTTTCAAGGGCCTTTTCCCGTTGAAATTAGGGGAACTCCCCTCCGCCCCTGCTAATACATCAGATTCCCCTGCCAGGGCTTCCTCTGTGAACCCTTGCCGCAGGAGAGAGAATCCGAGGGCGAGGAGCGTGAGGAGTCGCGCTAGGGGACTATCGCCGGTCAGAGATTTTAACGTGGAGGAGGAGAATCGGAAGCAAACCCCGAATCGGAAAACCCCAACGCCGCAGTGGCACGGGGAGAAGTTTTCCGGCCTGAGATTCTGTTTAAGCCCTATAGCCATCGTTCGGCCCACCCCCAAAAGATCCCCGAATCGGAAGGTCATCTTCCCAGAGATAACGGCCGCCAGCGGACTCCGATTCCAGCCGACGGAGCCATCCTTACGCAAGAACCGCTCCCGCAAACTCACCGGTCAAGCGAGGTGCAATCGCCCTTTCACGACGGCGAATCTCTGACCGCCCAGTGTTTTTTTACGTTGACCTCTGACGATTTCACCCGTCTTCTGTACATATTTACTGCTGCTTTACAGAGCGTTTTTTACCCTCACCTCCCATTCTAATTTAATTGGTATTTTGTCTTCTTTTTTTTATAGTTTCTCAATTAAAAAACCAATTAATCAAATAAATCCACGAGCCAGTCGTGCGGTGGGCCCCACCTCTCCCCTTTTCATAAAAGCAAGGGCTAACCGCCTTTTAATTAAACGCAGCTTTATTAAGATTCCTTTCCAAAAAGCTTAATATACCTTTTTAAGGAAAATTATTAATTTTGCTTTATCCTTTTATAATAACATACCATTTACAGTTTAAAAAATTCAGTTATGATTTTTTAAATATGGGAAAAAATAATTTGATATAATATCGAATATCGACTAGAAATTATGGGTACAATTGCGCGGGAATCCTGGATTTGGTTGCGTCAGCATGAATCTGGTAGGCATAAAGGGCGCAGCCCAGGAAGGCCATAGCCATGGCACTCATCTGCATCCCGTCCATTGTATCCCCGAAGGCCGCCACCGCTGCGGTGGCCGGCATCAGCGCGAGCGCCGCAGCGCCGATCACATCAGACAAGTAAGGGACACCAGCAACGCAAAACCAAACAAGCCAACGTAACAGACTTGCCAGGAAACAGCGATCACGGAAAGAGTGGCTATGTATGAAGCTTCTCCAGAGGAGAACGCCTTCATTTCTCCGGCAATGCTTCTCCAGTGTCCGGTCACAAATAAGCAGATTAGAGTAAAGGATGTGGATGTGAAGCCGACGGAGATGAGTAGCTCGACAACCCATCTTAGAGATTGCTTCCTCTGCATAAAGGTTGCTTGCTCCTCGTAGAGCAAGAGGATGATGGAGTAAACAGTTGTGGATGGGAGCCCCATCAAATGCTCCCAGAGTGGGGTATCTGAGTTGGCTGTAAGAAGAAGTAAAGAAAACAAAAGCATCACCAGGGAGTTGAAGATCAGCAATGAGAGCCTTCGACGGTTGATGGCAAAGATGATAACTCCCATCAGTGCCAATTGGATATCATAGAATAGAGAAAATGTGGATGGAGAAGATAGATACTTGAGGCTAATGGAAGACAGAATGTTTGCAGATGAGAGGATGATTCCGAAAACCCACATATTCGAATGCCGGATGGATGAACTGGGTGGTTTGTCCATCAAACGGAGGAACAGATGCAGGATTAAGAGAATAGGGAAGGCGGCAGATCTTGTAAGAGAGCCTAGCCATTCACTTCCCCCACCATTTTCGTAGTAAAACTCGCTTAAAATTGTCGCAGCAGCTCGTCCGACAGCCACAAGAATGATGTTCAGGACCAGCAGTAGCCACCACAAGAAGCCACGGCCATTTGAAGTGCCAGCTGATGAAAATCAAGTTCACAACATTGATACAGTGCTCACTCTATACAGTTAGTCTGCTAACTCAAGGTACACAAAAAGAAAAGATAATGCACCTGGAACAATAAATGGATTGATCATGGACAGAAGCAGCAACTCCAATGAGAAAGACTGATATCAGCCAATAAATCCGGATAAACACATCGGAAAACCAAAGATAAGAAGTTCAGAGAATGGAGAAAATGAGGTGGGCACAATAATGCACTTCCATAATGCAGTACATAGAGCAAATTCACTGAACTAGACAGATGCTTTTTTGTTCTGTAACAATGTCAATGAACGATTAGCATGTTCATTTGAAGGTCAGCGAAAAGATAATTGTTTTTTAAACAAAAGTCAATGAGCAGAAGGTCTATTCCCACAAAGATCTACTTAGTTCCTAAAGAACTCTTCGACGAAAACCGAATCCTTACATTGTCTTAGTGAATCCTACTTTGCCCTGAGATACATTCACGAGTTATCAGCTTCTGTTTCGTTTCACTACAACTGTTTTCATGAATGGCAAAACAGTAGATGCTTGCTATTATGGTAAACTAGGTTACTTGAGGATAAACAATAGAGAAGCATACTACAGGATACTAGAACCAATCCTAGAACATGCAATGAGAGGGTAAGAAAATCCAACCTGCGATTATATGATGAGCGTAATTTGATGAAGCTGCCAAATCCTGGAATACATAATCCCCAATGCAGAGTATGTGGAAATCACCATGAGGATTGAAAAGGAAAATGATTCCGAATCACGAAAAGTTTGGCTCTATTCCATCCAGGGTTTGCCGATCCCACAAACCCAGGATGGAATGAAGAAGCAGAAGCGCAGATTTTAATGCACTGACAACGTATATCATCCAAAATAAACAGAGCAACGCCCACGTCAGAAATCTCCGATAAAACGACAGACAACCGCTGGACGAGACTCGCCCGATCAGAGACGCACTCCAAGCCATGGTGGAGATGGACATCGTCGGGTCCACTCTGGATGAAAAGAGAGCAACGGATTTTTCGAAGTAGACGAAGAAAGTCGGGTAACCGAGGCCCGTTGGCTGGTGACGGCGATGAACCACCGCGAAAGTGGGAGTGGGCGGTGCGTACTCCGAATGCTCCGTAAGCGGGAATCCGAAGAACTTTCACGGTCCACCGGCTCGGCCCCTTTTATGGGCCGATGCGTATCGGCCCATTTACACAGATCGCAGTCTGATGGGAATTGGATCCCCACTGAGTATGTGGGCCCAATAGGTGCTGGTGCGTGGGGCCCAATCTGACGCATCTGCCAGCTGGAGATGAAGGAAAATGACGAAAGTGGTGGGGACAACTAATGAAATTATAGGGTGCCTTTTCGCGTATGCCCAATGGAACAAGGGCCCACATCACTACAAGAAAACAAAAATATTACTTCTTTTCCACGTCATACAAAATACATCATTTCTTTTTCTTTCGGTTTAATATTTTACTTTTAAAGTATTATAATTAATAAGAAAAGATTTAAAAAAAATGGCTTTGGGAAAGCACCTCTTGCAACTTTAATCTTTATCATTTGTGCTGCATTTTTTAAAACAAAATAATTAATAATTTACTTCAATAAAAATATTCAGCTGACGTCTATATAGAGTCAGCTCTCCTTCCCCCACAACGCCCCTCCCTCACTCACTCCCATTTTCTCGGCTAACCGCCGTCGCCATGAAGCCAGGAGCTCCGCCGCCGCGCGTCCACGATCTCCAGCTTCCCTATTTTCTGGATTCTTGCTTCCTCTGCCACGCCAAACTCACCCCAAAGACGGATATTTACATGTACAGGTTAGGTGAAAGTAGATCCCGGAAAATTTCCTCAGAACTTTTTGGATGAGATTTCGGATTTGGTTGTTGTGTTCCAGGGGGATACCGCTTTCTGCAGTCAGGAGTGCCGGCAAGAGCAGATCGAGGTGGATGAGGCAACCAATAGGAAACATAAGCTTTCTTCTTCTTCTTCTTCTTCAGCAGCAGCTTCGGCTTCAAACAGAGCATCGTCACGGATCCAGAAAAAGGACGGTGATCGCAAGAAATCTGTGCGCACAGGCACTGTTGCTGTGGCCTGATTACATATGTTTAAGAATACCCACAAGGAAAAAAGTATACAGAAGCAAGAGACATACAAGGATCTGATGAACTGGATGGATTGAAGCAGCTGCCCTGATTGTAAAAGGGAAAAGATCTTGAATGAATAATATTTGCCCCCTTTTCTTTCTGATGCATAATATCTCTTTGTGGATCTCAAATGCTCTCGCTGCAAGCTGTGCTGGGGAAAATGTGAATCTCAAATATGAACAAACTGAACAGGGGGATATGCCTCTTTAAGCCTGCTGTTTTCTCTGCAGATCACATCTTGTTAACACGCAGTCCCCCAACTTGTTCACTCATCTTGCTCAGATGCGCTAGTCTTCTTTTGGCAGAATCCAGAGTTTCTAACTTTGACTTCTCTGTAGCTGTTTCATCATCCCTGAATTCGTTGTAAGTTTCTGTTGCTGTGTTTTCCACAACTATCCTCTCTAATGCATCCACAACCTTGCTCATACTTGGGCGCTCTCTTGAGCTATAAACCAAGCAACTATCAGCTAATTCAGCAAGCTGTCTTGCTTGACTCAGAGAGTACTTGTTCTCCAGCCTTGGATCCATGATCATCTCAAAGTTTGCAATGTGATGTTGCACCCACATCACAAGATCCTGCTCCGGTTTGGGCCGCCTGCGATCCAGTGATCTTCTTCCGGTTAACACTTCATATAGAACTACACCATAGCTCCATACATCGCTCTTCGAACTTAGGTGCCCGGTTCGGATGTAGTCTGGTGCGGCATAGCCATACGTCCCAAGGACCTTGAGCAACGGCACAGGACATGGAAGCATAGAGTTAGGTTGTCTGGACTAAAGAAAAATGTGGCATGCGTCTGGTTAGTTGCAAGTACCGTGGTGGAAACATGGGAACGATCTGCAGCCGGTCCTTCCCTTGCGAGACCGAAGTCCGAGAGCTTTGGAGTGAATGTTTCATCTAAAAGCACGTTGGATGCTTTGAAATCTCGGTAGATGACCTGATCATTGAGAATAATGATCATCTAAAGCTTAAGAAGTTGTTTGGATTGGAAGATGAAGAGGATGGGAACTTGAAACCTGAACTTCCATGCCTTCGTGTAGGTAGGCCAGTCCTCTAGCAGCCCCCAGCAGTATCTGCAATCTGCATTCCCAGCATAATGGAGGATACGCCCTGCGGAAGAGATGATCATCAAGGCTTCTGTTCATCATGTACTCATAGACAAGAAGCCTCTGGATGCCTTTTTCAGTGTTGGCTGCAGAGTAGCCAAGGAGTTTGACGAGATTGGGATGCTCGACGATGCCGAGAAACTGCACTTCAGACACCCATTGTCTGTGGCCCTGAAACAAGACAGGATTCAGTACTTAGACAAGGGACATAAATCATGATCACACCAGTCACTTGCAGAATTTCAAGTTCAAGCAGGTTTTGCAGAAACTACCTGAAATCCATTAGGTTTGAGTTTCTTAATAGCAACCACCACCTTATAAGGTGAACTACCTTTGCTGGCCTTGATGCGGCCCTTGTAGACCCATCCAAAGCCACCTTCACCAACCATTTGCGACTTGGAAAAGTCACCAGTTGCTTGTCTTAAATCACGGTATGGAAAAACTCTCATCTTGTGAGCGTTCTCTTTGTATAGTTCCGGAACACTGCGAGGGGATGCTGCTGCTGAACAAGGTTCAGCTGTCGCCTCACTTTCTGACAACCCAGATCCAATCTGATCGTTGGACACCGGAACTGATTCTCGAGGTTTATTTCTTTTCTTCCACTTGCAATAGGGCAAGCACCCCATGTTTCTCTACTTGAAGCCTCAGAACAGAGCCAGCTCAAAACCAAAACTTCGGCAATATCTCAAGGAGAAAACAAGAACATCTAACGCCACAACATGAGTATAGAGCTTCAGGAGAGACGCTTCAGTCCTAAACTGAATACAAATCAAAACTGCCTGAAGTAAATAAAAGAAAAGAACAGTGATGCAAAAACCACCTTTTCCGGTTCTGGTTACAAAAACTTGGCGAATATATCAAAAGGGAAATCCCAGTGCACAACTTCAGCACGGCGAAGACCTGCCAAACATGCAGACAAATTCATCCACATATTAAATATAAGAATCCCAATAGAAAAAAGCCATCTGTAGCAGAAATTGAAGAATGGGTCTTCGCTGTCTTACTCTAAGGTTGGTAGACAATGAAAATGGGGAAGAGTCAAAGTTAGGAGCCAGCCCACTTCCATCTATGGATTTACCCCTTTGCCAAGGCTCCATGCCTACGCTCGTGTACGGCCCTTCTCTTCATACCCTACCGAATTCCTGTCTACATCCTCACTATGGAGTTCGCCCTGGCTCATACCTTGAGTCGAACCAGTCTAATATGACTCTTCTGCATAGTTGTGTGACTCCCCGAATTCTGAACCTGATCCATACTCTCAATCCCGGCCTGAGAATGCTAAAATCCAGCATTCCGGTGGACAAGTCACACCGTTTTTTCAGAACTCGCGGCACATAAAGGAAATGGGGAGCTGCTACTCTATCGTCAATGACACAACACAATACTTCATCTGTCCGTTCCTTGTGCTTCTGCTGTTTAACATTCAGTCTTTTGTGCTAACATACACTTAAGCGCGCTTCATTTGCATCATCATGCTCTATGAACAAAGAAAAATAGTACATGCCGCGATAGAAAATGGGAAGAAACAAGATCAGCTTTTGTTAACAGAATGGTTGTTCATGACGCAACAACAAGACAATGATAACTGCCTTTACTCCCCCTAACGGAGGAGCGTCAACTGAGAATCAATGAATCTACAAGGTACTACAAATCTAAGGAACAGCAGAAGCAAAAACAACGTATGATCAAACAACATCCTACACTTGAATATGGAGAGCAGACCGTATTGTAGTCGACTTACAGTGATCTTGAGAGCACAAGTGAGCTGTAATTCAGCTATCCCAAGTTCATTTTAAACCTCCACCAGGTGGAGTACGGCTTCTTCTGGCACTGGAATCAGACAACGCTTCCAAAATCATATGTTGGCACTCCATTATCATCTCTGTTCTCTTCCTCTCCGATTCCAGCCTCATCTGATCAATTTCCTTCAACATCTCCATCTTTGCCATCTCAGATCTAGCGAAACCCTCACCCAGTGAATGAATAGCAGCAATCACCTCATCAAAACCGGGACTCGCCTTGGAAACATCACTACCCCGTTTTGCCATCTCACGAAATCCACCAAAGCCATCCTTCATAGGTTTGCCGGAGCCACCTCCATTAACACCAGGAGCAGAATTGCTATATCTTGAGTTCGGCAGGTCAAATTTGGGGGCACGAGAAGCAGGATTCATCCCACCAGGGATCTTGATTCGGAACCCACCCGAGGCCCCATTATTATTCTCCGGCATTTGGGCCACCGACACCGCTTTGTGATTCTGACTATACAGATCTCGGATCCGTTTCACGCTATTCTGATGTTCATCCTCCTCCTCGTCTGAAGACGACGGAGGTGTCGGATTCGGGTTCGGCCCTCTTTCCATGGCGTGCATCTTCTGGAAGTGCACCCACGACGAGGAGAAACGTCGTACGCCTCCATGAGCCGCGGCCCGTTGAATATCAGCGCGGTACCTCTTCCTCAGCTTCTCCATCTTGTGACGGCACTGAACAGCGGTCTTAGATGGTATCGCCGGGCATCTTGAAGCGACGCCGTCAGCAACCTCCTGCCAATGATTAGCCCTGAGATTCCCACGGCGGAGGGAGTACCACTTATCCCTGTAAGCATCGATCAGGGCAACGGTTTCTTCAGCCGACCAACAGGGAGGGGGGAGACGCCTGGACGAGGCGGAGGCAGAGACGGCGACGGCGGATGGGAGCGCTAGGGTTGCGGTAGGGAGGAGATCGTCGTCAGGATTCGAGGGGGATGACGGAGAAACGGTGGTGGCCATGGAGGAGATGGGGATATGACGGAGGTGGAATGATTGCGGTGGGGTAACGCCAAAGAAGGTGGGCTTAAAGGAGGGGGAGGCGGCAGAGGCGCAGCCACGGGCGGCTGAGTTGGACTCGTGAAAGGGCTGGGCAGCCCACCGCGGGGGCGGCTACGGCTATTGAGGGCGGCCGCGTGGACCTCCATTTCCATTTTTTCGCCCCCCCTCACTCAACTAACCGCATCCGTCTCCCATAAAAAACAACGACCTGCACAAATAATCCACCTGCAATTAATATACATTATTGCATTTTCACCCCTGCTGTAAAAAGACTTTTACCCCTAGTTACTGTACACTTTCACCGCTGCTGCAAAAACATTATCATCACTTATCAGAGAGGACAAGAGCATAGTAGGGTCATGTCTGATACGACTCATAGGATAAGTGCGGCAAACATGGCCAAACATTCAGCATCCGCCATACATACTTTACCCATGCGAAAGCAGCAAGTAAAGAACAGGTCTTCCAAAAGGTTCACCTCCGAGGCAGTCCTCGACTTACTTGGCCACACGGCTTGGCTCAAGGGGCCTGCTAACCCATTGCATATTTCTGAGTCCAGCTCCTAGCGGTTATCTCATACTTGGACTTGTCCGTCTTGTACATATGAGCGATCTCAGGCACCAGAGGATCATCCGGATTGGGGTCCGTCAGCAGGGAGCAGATTGACAGCAAAACCTGTAGAACAGATTATTGGCAGGGTTTCAATTGTATGACCGAAATGCAACGAATATAGTTTCAGGTGTATCTACAACGAAAATAGTTTCCACATATCAAGAAGAATTGACAGAGAATGACCGAACAATACGTGCATAGGTGCGTTGTATTTTGCAAAAAAATGGAAATAACCAAACCATTAAGTACGAGTTATAGTAAATCACAGTTGACGGTCACCTTTGAAATGGTCAAAGCAGGACTCCACTGCTCTTTAAGAATATCCAGGCAAATACTTCCATTGCTATTTATGTTGGGGTGGAAAACCTTAGTCTTGAATGCGACCTGATTATGAAAATATATATAAATCTATGGATTGCTCATTCATTGTGGAGATGACGGGTTCTACAAAAGCATCCGGCAAACCCATATACCTTTGGTGGCTTGAAAGGATAATCCGGGGGGAAATGTATGGTGACCAGAAAAACACCCCCTGCATAAGGACTGTCCTGGGGTCCCATTATCGTTGCTTGCCAATGAAACATGTCTTCACCGACCGGCCCTGAATCACAGTATACGAAAAATATGATGCATCTGATTACAGCTTTAAAAACAAACACATGTTCTTCCAATCATTCCCATATCTTCCAAGCAACTTAATAGGAATCATTTCATAGCTAAAAAAAATACTTAAAATGAGGCCTCTATTTTCGCGGAAAATATACAAATCAGGATTCATGCAACAGTTCTGAACGAACATCAAACTAACTCGCCCTACCACAAGGAAATGGTAAAAAAGTAAAGAAGCCAAGGCAGATATATAAGAATTCCTAAACACCACATCCAATAGCCGCGCACAGAGTCAAAGCCCTAGGCATTAGCGAAAAACAAAAAAAAAAACTGAAGAAAATCAAGTGTTTACCAGCACTGCAAGAGGTTGGGGGATCCTTCTGCAAGTCCTTCAGCTCCTTCAGAATCCTCTTTGACGCCATCGAAGGAAATGATAAGAACACTCGAGAACCGCAGAAACCCCTCACCTCGAACGAAGACAGTGAGAACGTGTAGGAGAATCGGCGGGTTTTATAGGAGCACTCCCTTCAAAATTTGCAGGCCGATATACCCGTTGGTAAGACATATACATGGGCCTGATACGCTGTGTAGCCCAACAGCCTGAAGGCCCATTATTCAAACATAAAGCCCATGTTTTCCAGAAGGTATGAAAATGGGCGGCGACGGCGACCATTCCGCAAACGATGCGATGGAGGAAGAGGAGGATAAGTGGGTGGCGCGTGAGAGCTGGTGGTGGGCCGGCGGGGCCGCTGCCCAATTGGGTTGGGGGATTTCGATTTACAGATGGGGATACTCCGGCGATTCGCGCTTAATGCCATTTAAGGCCTTCGCCGTCGCTTCGCTCTTCGTCGGCGCCGCCGCCACCGCCGCAGTAGGATCCGCTCGATCGTCTGGATTCTGCACTGTAAGAAAACGACTTGATCGCAAGAACAAAACTAATTGTTACCATTATGAGTCGTTGGTCTCCGTTAAGTTCCGCATTCAATCACTGTGAACTGGTCTTGTAGGTCGAAGACATGAAGATATCTGGAGCCAACATCAGAAGCAGGATAAGATCAAGAAGCAAGAATGCTAAACAGCACCTAGAAAACAATAGCAGTGGACAGCAGCAAGATTAGAGGTCTGCATTTCATTGAAAGGTGACAGAATTTCAGTTTCATTGGGCAAAAAAACCAATGCGGCAGGGGGGTAGCAGAAATAAGGTTATTCATTGTACTGTATGATCAGGCAGGAATGTATGACTCGAGCATGAGTTGAGCCGGGGATGGCGATGCAACATCGACAATCAAATACATGAACTTCCATTGTTTGTCAACCTTGTCCTTGAACATCTCAGAGTACACTTTTCCTGCTCCATGAGGTCCACGAACATGGAAATTCACCTGTAATGGAAGAAATTATCAGCCCCAATTCTACAATGGCTGAATGGGTAAGATGTGCTTACAACAACATGCTCGACACCATCCTCGTCGTTCCATGCTTTGTGTGGAATGCGTTGGCGTGCAGCACGGTTCCGACTTTCTGATCCATAGCCTGTAATCGGGGATCCAATTCTGACCCGGACCTGTTTTATTTGAACGGCAGAAGCATGTAAATAGAGGTACTAGTCCAAAATACATGGGCAGGTGCGAAGTGCAGGCTTGAGTAACATACCTGGCCATCATTTTGAACTCTTTCAAGAGCCTTGTTGAATATTACGTACCTAACAAATGTATACCTTGGTTAAAAGGTCATGATCAGAAACAAGAGAGTTTCATTTTCGATCAATAACTTACTCTTTTGGTTGAAATACAAGTTCCTTAAGAACCCCATATGCTGCAACACCAGCAATGCCAAGGCCAGCAAGAATAACGAAGGTGTATGAAGCTCCTTCCACAAATGTCACTGGCTTCTCGGGAATATTATATGTTGGCGAATCAAAGGGATCCTCGAAAGTTGTTATAGCCTGATTAAATAAAAGATAGGACAATGACAATAATCCTCAATACTGATAACAACGCTGCAGCAATGCTCATTCTTTAGACAGAAGAGTATATTTCGCTCATAGAATATGATCTGAGCCTTACCTCAGTCTTTTTTTTCCCATTTGGTTCAGTAGCTTTTGCAGCGAAACATCTCTTGAAACTAGAACGTCCCATTGTCGTTCTACAGCTGGAAGCCAGTTGAAATGGTGAATGGCTGTACAAGGCACGCCGCATTGGCCAGAGACTCCAAAGATGGTTAGATTTACCTGGGAAACAAGGAGACTCGTTGCATTCAACACACCATGAATAAACCCTAAACCCCAAAGTCTGGCTAAGCCAAAACCGCATGAATAACTAAGGCAAGACTTGCATCCTTTAAATCGGAGAGAAAAGTCTACAACCACAGCTACTTGTTGTAGAACAGCCTCTCAAATGGTCTCAGCAGCTAATTAGATTTCAAGTAGAGAAGATGAATAAAGGCAGTGCATGTAGCCCCAATACGTAAGATGCAAAATTTTATCAGAGAATGTGAATACTACAAGCAGCTGAAACAAATTCTATAAGCATATTCTGAAACAACGTCAAAGCGATCACTTCTTTATACAAAAGAAACGTACTAACCTGCAACTTGATGTGCAACCTGCGTTTAAGTGAAGAAAATAAATTATCATTACCACAAGCTTCAAAACTACAGCAACAAGATACGAATCAACAGACTCATGAGAAAGGAAGCACAGTTATCATGATTACGATTTAAGACATCTAGCCTGCATCTTAATAGTCATTTCAATGCATAACTCTTGTAGGAATCCGTTTCACATACATACACCACAACTATACACATCAAATTCCACCTTTATAAACATTAAAATGCAAGCAATTCAAGTTCCCTTACTTTTAACATACAATGGGAATAAGGGTTGCCATTAGAGGATACGATTAAAATCTCCTAATTTTTCATCAAATCTAATTCAGCGCTCCAATGAGGGAAAAAAAACCCATATCTCAAAAACCGAACAATTCAATGTGGAAAACTCATTTCGTGTTCCCATATACATCTGCAAGCCACAAATATTACGGCAACACGCACTATGTATGAATTCAAACAAGCGCCAGTAATGAACACGGACAAGAGAATTAAACACTAACGGCCAAAAGAAACAGAAATTTGAGCCTGACTCACCTTCAGAGGATGACTACTCTGCCCGGGTCGCTGAATTGATGACCTCATAGTGGTCAACAATTCAGTTTTTGCATAGAGAAAACTTCTTCTCAAATGTTGCATCTTCTTCGAACAAATAGCAGGCCCTCCTTGTTCCTTCTTTCTTGTTCACCAAGAAAAATCCGATTGTCAGGATTCCCCGCTTCTTTCCACTGTAGCTTTCAGAAGGCCGAAAACACCACACAAGAAGGCTTTTCCTCTACCATCACCTGGATAGATTCCTATCAGTCTTCTCGAAGAAGGAAGGCTTCAGCAAAGAAACGGCGACGAAACGACCCCCGAGCCGGAATCCATCGTGGGCGCTTATTGTTTTGCCCCTGGGCCAGAGTGTAAACTGCGAGCTCCATTAATTTTAATCCAGATAAGCCCAATAAAAGCCCATTAATAATTGGGCCTCCATGAAATTCACGTGCGTAGGGCCAGTCCAAATGCTATATAGGGATCCTGATTCACTCAATGCTCGGACATTGATTGTTGACTCTGTGCTGTCCAATCCTGTGTCTAGGTTTGCCCACGCAACGGCCACGTCACGTCGTGCTGTACTATTGGGTAGATTTGATGATCCTATAAAAAGCTGTGGTTTCTTTGTGAGTCGAAGATGTAACCGTGTGTCCATATGATGGGTGGGGGAACATACACGTGAAATCCCAAAGTACACAATAAACGTGAAAAAAAAATTAGACCTAAATGATTAATTATGATCTATAATTTTTTATATATTAGATTATTCTATTTTTATTTCTTCATTTTTTAAATGAAGTTCGCGTTTTATTGGCATACTACGGTCTTCGTTGAGATGGTAACAACAGTAGAAGGAAAGTTTCATCGGAGTGTTTTCGATGATACACACACATTCATCCCAGGAGCCACGATTGGAAAACCTAATTGTGCATGATGAAACTGGTTTTGTGGAAACTGTTGGAAAAAATCAGGTCAGCTAAAGCAGGCGACCCTTATTTTGATGCCATGCTTCTCCATCCCACGAGAAGGAGTTCACTGCCAATGACATGGAAGAGGAGCAAGTTCAGAGATTGAACTTTAGGGTTCGTAACTTCTTAGGGTTAATAAGAAGATCTAAGAATGTGATTGACTGCACCTGCTGGCACACGTTCGGCTTCTTCACGGGCTCCTCCGGCATGAACCCGAAATGGATACGTGGAAAATGTGCCCACTGAAAGAAAGTCAGTGAAGATTTTGGTGATGAATGCTCAAACTCTGAAACTCAGAGAAGATAAAGTAAACCCTAGTAAACAGATGCGACCAACCTACCCCAATCACAAAGAAATTGACTTGGCACCAAATCTTTTATTTTGATTCGGTTATCTTATGATGTAAGTTGGATTTACGTAGCCCCCCATTCCCGACTGACAATTCTACACACCACAGCTCTAAACAATGCCTAATTTCGATGGACAGAATGTGTTGGACGCCAAAGTTGATTTCTTTGGGACTTACATTTTTGGCAGCAGCGCTGAAGGCTTCCCTGTGAGTGATATCGGGGTTCTCGGCTTTGATGCGCTGAATCTCCTCTCTGCAAATTTGGCTGGTAATAATCAGAAAGGTCACTACTTTTCCACGGCTCAAAATCCATAGCCAATTGTATAGTGTATCTACTGTTGAAACATTGACCAGCAAGATTACTATTCAGTGTTCAAAGGATCGCGTTATCTCCAGGCCACGCACTGTTTTCCATTAAAACTTGTGCGCTGTATGAGAATAAAGCTGCAGTATCTAACCCCTTCTCTGCAGCTTTACTGTTCATGCACAGCAGCTTCCGAGAAGGGTAGGGTGCATAAATCATAAATGTGGCCACATTTGAACGCTATAGAATGATTGATGCTGATGATGTAATAAGATAACGAATTTTTCTTCACGTCTGTTCTGAAAAATAAAGAGCAAAACTTACTTGATGAAACGATTGTAGGCAGAGGGCGCTCGCTGTCTTTTCTCCGGGGCTGCAATCAAAACATTCCAAAGATTGATTAATCTGCATGCTGGTTTCTGATTTCGTCCCCAATTTGAAGAATTTTGGAAGGGAAATGTAAAGTGAAATGAACGAATATGAGATTCATATGCTGTTTCAAGTAGATCCTGCATTCAATGCATCGCTGCAGTCAAACCCCCTTCTACCTCATCACACCTTCATCATTACTTAATGATTTTACATCGCTTTTTTTCCTGAACATTAATACTCAAATGCAGGAAAGCAACGTGTAGAAGAAGGGTTTTATCACAGGAACTAATCTCACGTCGATTGGCGACCGGAGGCTTCGGATGCGCCTCCATTCTTCCGACGGGTAGCAGAGGCTGGTTCACAAGCTGATTCACAGACGGAGGCCTAGTTTCCTCGTGTGTAAGTTCGCAATCATACGCATTCTGTTCACTTGAACCACGCAACTTCAAGTTCCAATGCGAATACCCCCAAAAAGGAAAGGGAACTTAGAGAAACACAAAGTTACCACATGATTGTGTGTGGGGAAAAGCGGGAGGCCCGGGAGGAGGTGATGCCCGGCGGCCGGAAGCAGCGGCCCCGGCATGTCGACCGACAAAATATTGGTGCAGCGCCCACACCGTACAGTAACAGTCTTGAACAAGCTCGTACAAGGAACACTCACCTAAACGAACCAACAAAAACAACATCTTCTTCAAAAAGCTTAATGTTTTTTGTTTCCTTTGAAGGAAAGCAGTGTCTCATACCACGAGGAGGGTGTCGCAGACTCTGCAATGCACGTATCGGAGTTGCTCGGAGTCAGGGATCAGATGGTGGCTGCGGAGGTGCTCCGCCGGGGCGAGCGTTGAACCAGAAGAAGTTGAGAATGACATCCCTAGTGATATGTTTCTTATTTGCCTTTTGCCCCAATGCTTTAGAGTGGCTGATTTGACTGATTGATTGGCATATGATCCTTCATTTCTCCCCCATCCTAGGTGTAAATATAAATATTTTAAATAAATATAATAAAAATATAAATAAATAATTTTATTATACTTTTAGCATGAAAGTGTGTGTTTTCAATAGTGTGATCAGGGTAAATTTGATGTCCTATACAAGTCGTTAGGTGATACGACATTGAGACACCTTATTTAAATAGTTAACAAATAGTATATTGTTAATAGTTTAATATGAGTTATTTTATCGAAAATCCAGGTATCTATTGTTGTTCTACATAAGTTAGTTACTGGACTACAACCATAAGACATCTTTTTTGAAATATAGAGAATGTAGATCGATAATCCAATTTAAGAATCTTATATTATTAATGATTTAATCATATGATGTTGAACTATACGAACATACTTTATTCATAATTCACACATATAATGTCATTCTATACAAGTTGTTGTATGACTGCTACCATGACACATCTTTTTTAGGAGTATAGAGAATAGAGATCGATGATCCGATTTAAGAATCTTATATTATTAATGATTTAATCATATGATGTTGAACTATACGAACATACTTTATTCATAATTCACACATATAATGTCATTCTATACAAGTTGTTGTATGACTGCTACCATGACACATCTTTTTTGGGAGTATAGAGAATAGAGATCGATGATCCGATTTAAGAATCTTATATTATTAATGATTTAATCATATGATGTTGAACTATACGAACATACTTTATTCATAATTCACACATATAATGTCATTCTATACAAGTTGTTGTATGACTGCTACCATGACACATCTTTTTTGGGAGTATAGAGAATAGAGATCGATGATCCGATTTAAGAATCTTATATTATTAATGATTTAATCATATGATGTTGAACTATACGAACATACTTTATTCATAATTCACACATATAATGTCATTCTATACAAGTTGTTGTATGACTGCTACCATGACACATCTTTTTTGGGAGTATAGAGAATAGAGATCGATGATCCGATTTAAGAATCTTATATTATTAATGATTTAATCATATGATGTTGTACTATACGAACATATTTTGTTAAAAGCCGACTTATTTTATGATAATTGTTGTTTTGCTAGAGTTGTTGCAAGCTAACCACCATGATGCAACTTGTTTGGAATATAGGGATCAATGATCCATTGCTAAAATGATTTAATAATTTTATATTGTTAATAGTTTAACACAAGTTATTTTATTTTACTATCATATTTTGATAGAAAACTAAATATTGTTTATATATTTAGTTGGTTGGTTGGTTGGTTGAGTTATATATAAAAAACAATTTATTGAAATCGTGCAATAAAAGATTAACAAAAATCCTGAAAGAGAATTGAGTTTTTTTCTATCACGTGATAAAGCCTAATGACTTGCACCCTTTTAATCACTAATTCATTCATGAGTATTGCACCAAACAGACAGATTTGCTTTTGGGATCCATTTTCCTCCTCGTGCAATTTTTTATTTAAAAATTGTTAATATCACATTGTCTGAAAGGGCAGATAGGTAAATATAAAATATTATGCATATTAAATATATTTATTTCTGACTTATCATTACCTCCAAAAAAAAGCCATAAATGGTGGCCACTCCTATCCTCTGCCTGTGTACATTGTACTGCACACAGCTTTTAAAACTTAAATTACTAAATTAACCTGACATCATAAATCAATATTATAAATAATATGTATAAAAATATTATCTTGATTGAAAAATGAAATTATTATTCATCGAAATACAATATTCAAACAAAAATCTGAAGAGTTCTGGAAACTTATGTCAGACAAGAAATGGCGAGGACTCGAAGGCGGTTGCGGCTTCTGCCGGTTACGACGTGCGACCGTAGGATTAGTATGATCCTGACAGCTCCAGGTGGCCGCAACTTGAGTCTTCTACACGTATGCGCCGAGGAGAGAAAGGAGACAGACCCGGAAACAAAATGAACTCCCTAACGGTTGACGAAGGTGATCCTGTTCGTCCCGTAGATGTAATCACAGTAGGTGAATATAGAGGAGAAGTTGCTTTTGCATCGCCGGCCGACGAAGTGGTGGTAGTCATGGTGCGCAGCTCCGGCGAAGAAGGGAAGGTACTTGGACGGACTCCAGGGGAAATCATACCTGATAGATAGATACATCGGGCGATGAGTTTTTTAATGTTTGGTCGTCTGTTGTGATTTCGTATGAATGAATGGTATGCGTACCCGGTGTGAGCTTCAATGGCGATCATTTCTCTTAGAAGGAACCAGACCCAGAAGGTTATCAGGTGTCCAGGGCACAAGACAGGGCCAAAAAACGTCGGCAACCCAAAGATGACAGCTTCAGCCCAGTGGGTGTAAGCCGAAGCGTAACCAAAGGGAGCATTGTATTCATGGTGAACCCGATGGATCTTCTCGTAGCCCCAGTCGCGATGCATCAATCTGTGAAGCCAGTAGTTCGTGTAGTCCTCAACGAGGAGGTACACTAGCAACTGAGAAAGCATCTCCCACGCAAACGGCAGCGGCAAACCCGTTCTGATTCCTATTACCTGCACACAGCACAGACGCTCACGTTCAGATGAAGCAGATGCGTATCGGAGACACCGGAGGGTACCTTGATCAGAGGGTAGAGCAGGGTGTATGCAGGGAGCAGGACAAGGAAGAAAGAAACCATCACTTGTTTGTAGCAAGCGCCTATTTCCGCCAGCGAGCTTCTGACCTTCGGCTGAATCTTGAAGCCCTCGGAGGTCTCGTTCCCGATCACTTGCATCACCGCCAGCGGCAACGGGAGAAGGGTGTACAAAAGCCAGAAGAAAGCAATATTCTGCATGAACAAGAAGAAGTCCGATTTTGTCGCTGAGTAGTTGAACCAGAGAGCTTCCACACTTCTCAGCTCCCTTCCCAGAGCAATCTCCGCTTCCTGGATGGTTCCATAAGGCAGCATCTCCCCTCCGCCTTCCAAATCTTTAGACGGCTCTGCTCTGCCCCAACGCATTTACATGCATATGAAGAATACAGGAGAGGTGGTTGGCGGTTGGAATCTCGAGGGAAATTTATTTTCCACGAGGTTTTGGATTTAGGAATTTGATGCTCTCATGATATCTTTGTAATGTCAAAAGCGCACGACTAAACTATAAATTATGTTCTGAAATTTTTTTTTAAGTCTATTTTTATTTATATAAAAATATTATTGAATTTATGATAAATACAATTAGTAGTAAAAAAATAATTTTCTAGAACATTCTCAATTCTATTTATTCTTTAATCAATTAAGTGCATTTCTATGTATTATACGACTTTTAGCTAATATCCATATTTCAAATGGTTGTATTTGTTAAAATTAAAGATTTGATAAATAGTATGAATACGTGTAAAAACAAAGTATATAATAAATATAAATCACATTAGAAAAAATTAAAATAATCCATTAGTAATAATTTATAATTTTTATATATTTAATTATTTCATTCTATTATTTAAAAATCGTATTTTGAAAAAATAGAGGGAAAATATATATTTTTTGCATTAATTAATAACCGATTTTTATTTTGAAATTGGATTTCATGCCAGATGGCGGTTTTACGTTATGGTGATATAAATTTCACTCTGATGCGCACAGGGAGAGGTGTAAGAAATGAATGATGATGCTGCAGTTGACTGCTTCAACAAGTGAATATTTTAAGTGGGACATTCACCGGCGCCGAGTAAATAAATGTCTCTGCTCTGCGGTGCGCAGCGCCCACTGGAGCGGATACCGCTGTCAAAAGCAAGTTACCGACCGGGAAACCCATGAGAACGATAGTGTGAAGGCGGAATTTAATGGAGGGAGCCCCGTTTCAGGCATGGGCGCGGTGGAAGGACGGATACGGGTATTCTTCACAGGTTTTTTTTTAAAATACCTACTGTATTTTGTATTTTTTAGGGTGTGAGAAATCTACCCACCCTCTGAACCGTCTTCATTGTATCGCAGCGCCATGTGATGTTGTCGAAGCTACACACACACAGTCGAGAGATTGATGTAGGTGTATAGCTGATTGTTGTCATCAAAACACACCAACACAAATTTCTGGTGATTTTGAAAACTGACAGTAAATTGATTTTCCTAGGCCGAATTGAATCAGTGTAATAAGCAATCAAGAACTAATGTTACGGATCCAAACCATGTAAAACACAAAAAAATGAAGTTCGTACTCTAATTCAAAGGACTATTCTTCAAAATGCTTCTTTAGATCTGTATGCATTTGTGTCTTGATTCCTCATACACAATCTCATCTTTATTGGACAAGGGTCACTTACGATTATTCTTACTACATACATCATACTGTTTTGAAGTTTGTTCTAAAATGGTCGCATTGGTCCATAAAAGACATGTCATCTGATGAATGGCCTTATATTAGTATTCATAGAATATACTTTGTGCTGATTACGATAGAATTGTTGTTATATCTTATAATTAATAACGATTCTCATTGTATCTAATATATTATTTTGAAACTCGTTTTCAGCTAGTCGTATTCATTTATAAAAAACTGGTCGTCCGATAAAAGTTAAGATTTCATGTCGTATAATTTCGTAAGTCTACTTGAGATATAGCAAGTTTCTGCTCAAATCTATAGGATCATTTACAAATGTAGCCATTTCGTATTTTTCCACATCTATAGTCATTACTTCAGATTTCTACATCATGCCACACACACATCCATTTTATACTCTTTGCCCCATCCATGATTTGCAATGCACCACGGCGAAACGCAGACGTGGGTTAGAATACTGTCAAGTGGCGGCACCCTTCGGTCCTCTCACTGTGCACAAGAAACTAACCAAAGGGAACTGGTGGGGATCAGGCAATCAGTTCAATATTGAACCGGTAATGGCTCCCTAGACCGGCCAGGGTAGGGTGCTCTCGACTCGGACCACATTCATAACCACTGAACCGGTTCGAACAGTCGGTGGAAAGTTATCCCCTCACTGGGCCAGTAGGCCCAATTTGACGAAAACAAATGACCCAGAAAAAAGCCTATTAACCTTCACACGCCCTTGTCTTCCTCCCTAGTCCCTACCCATTTTTCACACGTGCTTAACTCAGATTTAGAAAATCAGGTGCATTAATTTTATTATTTTAACTCAAAATAACCAAGACTTGGACACGGAAGCGGCCCACGATACCCAGAGACACGGCTTCCATCCCCAATATAAATAATAATATATTCATATTATTTAAATACCAATAAATAATATATACAAGAAATTTCATATATTGTTGTCTTAAAACCCTATAATTATGATCTAAAAAACACAACGTGGCAGGAATCTGAGGTGGCATTATTGAAAACACGTGCAGTAAATTTTTACTGTGTGTCTTTAAATGTTTTAAATGGAAGCTTCTATTATTGGGAACATCGGAGTAATTTTTTTCTACTTTTGGACGTATTGGAATCCGAGATAACTTATACTTTAATTATTAATAGTATTATTTCCTGAATCGATGCCGTTTTCCGACCGTACTTGTACTTGTTCTTCTTCCCTGAATCTGTTTATGCTGTGGATGTGGATGGATCTCCGCCGTCCGTTCTCATCATATCGAGTTCATCTTCTCTGTTGACCGAAGCCCTAGATGCGTGTTAGCTCCGTAAGTGGATACCAAGAGCATTAAAGCCTCTGGATTTTAACCACGTTTTATGGATCGCGAATCTGTAGCTTTTTCTGATGTCGTTTCTGGGATCTCCATGGACTTGAGTTGGGATAGAGGGGAGGATCAGGGAGCCCGTCGGCCGCCCCACGTTTGATCGATCGCAAAATTGTAGCTTTTCTGATGCTGTTTCTGGGATCTCGATGGACTTGAATCGGGAGAGAGGGGAGGATCAGGGAGCGCGTAGGCCGCGGGGCGGCCGACGGGTTCGAAGAACAAACCGAAGCCACCAATCATGATTATGCGCGATAGTGGCAACACGCTGAGATCCCACGTTATGGAGGTTGGGAGCGGACACGACGTCCGACACAGCTTGACTACCTTTGCGGAACGGAGGCAACGAGGGGTCTGCGTCCTCACGGGGAACGGAACCGTTACCAACGTAACCCTCCGCGAACCGTCGACGGGGCATCCCGGAGCCGTCCTGAGGTTAACGGGAAGATTCGAGATTTTATCGCTCTCCGGGACTATTCTCCCGCCGCCCGCACCGGCGTCTGCCTCCACCCTAACGATTTATCTCGCGGCGGCACAAGGGCAAATCGTCGGAGGAATCGTCGATGGGCCGCTCTTCGCTTTGGGCCAGTGATGATCATGGCCGCATCGTTTGCTAACGCAGCTTACGAACGCCTCCCACTTGAAGAACCTGACGATGCTGCTGGAAACATGGAGATTGCTGAAGATTACTGGAGACTGATAGATCGTCACCCCTTTTAGGTACACCTTCATACTCACAGATACATACCAATAAAATTCGGTATACGTGAAAAGTATCACAATTAGGGTTTCAGAGCCAAGAAGACTATTCTTTTCATGAACACTGTGTGAAAAGAAAACACTCTTCATTCCTGTAACTTCTTTCTCAAATTAGACTATACTTCACATGTACCTTGCCCAAGTGTTCAAACCTCAAATCCCTTCTCATGGTTTAGTGTATGAACTGTACTGACCTTCTACAGTTACTTGTTATTGCAAATGAGTTCACGACCATATTGTCTGCTGATAATGCGTATTGTGTAGACAAATAATGCAAAAAATCATAAGGCCGAAGTTATGAGTGTAGTTTTCTCTTCTAAATTGAGGATTGGAGAGGGTGAGTAGTCCATGGTTCTCGAAATTGTCTTGTGTTCTCCCCGATCGACTCGGTTCGTGGACCGGCATGTATCTATGCAGCTTTCTTATGGGCAATGCTCATGCACCAACTTCTACATGTTGTGCCCTTTGTGGCGTGCATTGAGCTACTTGAATGTTTTTGTGTCGAGGGACACAAGCAACAACATCCCGAGGGCCTTGTCCCAACTTTCACAATGGGGTGCTACTCTCACATCATTACACTCCATTCTTCATGTTGACAAAAATCTTATTGCATTTGAACCCTGAATAGTCAATATTATAATCTTTAACCGTGATTCTTTGAAGTACGGTAAGAACACAAGAAGTGATGATCTTACAAAACATGAAAATTAGGGTATGATGTACTTGTGTCATTGTGTCAAGCTCACTAGTTTCACTTAGACATAATGCACTTAGTTGAGATAAGGTCTCACACCTAATGTAAGTGATGATTTCATTATTTATCAACATTCCTATTCATACATGTGAGTAAAGCAAAACTTAGGGTTTCATCAACGTGTGTTGCAATTGAGATAATACATTTCTCTGATGATGTGTTGCGTTTGCGACATAAGGTTAGGGACATCTAGAGTTTGATTAAATTCATCCATTACAGAGTTGAAACTTAGGCCTGTTTCTGTAACATTATGTAATCAGTAGTTTTGTTATCAAATATAAATGATATATAGTTTAAAAAAGAGCGTCTTTTATTTTTATAGAGCTACAGAGACTCGGTTCTTATTTTATTAGAATTAGTTATTGAAAAATAATTTTCGAAAATGAAATCCAAATAAAAATACAAAGATGTGGGGGATCACTTTTTGTTTTGCATTACACTGAAACCCTAATGTTTTGTCGGGTCACATAATAAAGAAGGAATTTCCACAATTATACATAGAATGCAAAAGATATTTATGTCGTAGCCGTCAAAAGGAAAATATGGGAATAAAAAAGATTAATAATCAAAAAATATATTAAATTCCAGGGAGCGTAGCCGCCACGGCCGCCAGTCTTGGGCGTCTGGTAGCCCGGTTCCGGTTTGACAGATCGGACCGAGTTGTAATATCCCCGTATTAAATTTAAATTAAAAATATAGCAAATAAAAAGGCTGATTGTAGGCTTGTCGCGAATTAGCCCATCAGTTATGCTGAATATGGGCTTTTTTTGGGCTTCCCATATCGTAATTAATGAGCCGGCCCAGACAGGCCTCGGCTACTCCTTACAAGATGCTTTTTCTATTTCCTTTTTTTTTTTTTCTGGAAAATCAATTCATCCGAATCCACCCGTTTATCCGGACAGGCCTTCCCCCTTCGTTATCTGGTATAAAATCGAAGTGTGTGATCTTCGAGGAAAGCATTGTGCCCTCTTCGCAAGTAAGAATGATATGCTTTTTACGTGATTCCGCTCATTTTTTTGGTTGATTGGGTGATACTCTTTCCGGGTGTCGGAAAGTTTGATCCCTTTATGTGCTGAGCCGTTCCTTCCTTGGTTTTCGATTGAAAGAGCATCTTCTGTGCCTTTTGGTGTAGCTTTGTGCTTGAGGGGTAAAGATGTGCTTCGTTGATTGAGATCAAATTTTTAGAGATTTTTTGTAGATTGGTTTAAGAGTAGAGGGGAAGAACATTTGTTTGTTCATGTTACTGACTGCTTAGTATTTTGGCTTTTTTCAGGTGTATGCAAAGATGTGTTCTTTGGGGCGGCAAGGTCTGAGCTCGCACTTGCTGTGTTGTACTTGAACAAAGCTGAAGCAAGGGATAAGATATGCAGGGCAATACAATATGGCTCTAAATTCTTGAGTAATGGGGAGCCTGGAACAGCTCAAAATGTAGATAAAACTACAAGCCTAGCGCGAAAGGTTTTCCGGTTGTTTAAGGTCGGTATTACTGTTCCATATGGGGAGTTGTTCGTGGATATTGTATTAATTTTTAATGTTGGTTTTTTTTTTTTTTTTTTTTTTGCGCTGGTTCTCCCGTTCTATCTGTTAGCTTGCTCCTGTCTTAATTGGCTGCATCTTTCTCTTCACAGTTCATTAACGATCTTCATGCTCTCATTAGCCCAAATGCTCCCGGAACTCCACTTTCATTGATTCTGTTGGCAAAGGTAGCAACCTCGTTGAAACCTCCGTTTCATTCAATCCTATGTAGAAAACTCCCCCGTTGATGAGTTCCATTTCAGTCGAAAAATGCACTTTTGTCCACGTTCTTGTTCCTGGATCAAATTGTGTGGCTGGGTAGGACAGGCATTTACAAGGTATGCGTTTCGAATCCTCATCTTGCAAGAGACCAGGAACGGCTTTTCATACAGCTAACGAGTTTCTTAATGCAGAACAAAGAACGTGCTGAGTTACTTGGAAGGATCTCTCTTTTTTGCTGGATGGGATCTTCAGTTTGCAGTTCTTTGGTCGAGGTATCCAATCACCTCTGTACCCTCAACATCACTTCTTCCTTTACGATCTCTTCACCTGTCAAATTAGATTGGTGAACTTGGAAGGCTTTCATCATCCATGAAGAAGCTAGAGAAGGAACTCAAAAATACCAACAAACACAAGGTTTAGTATGGAATGTAGCTTCATCCATTTTTTCAAAAAAAAAAAAAAAAAAAACTTCTTCTTGACTGCCTTACCGTTCCAGGACGACCGATATCAGAGTAAGCTTCAGCAATCAAACGAAAGATCAGTCGCCCTCATCAAGGCATCACTGGATATAGTGGTTGCTATTGGCTTGCTTCAACTGGCACCCAAGAAAATTACACCCCGCGTCACTGGTGCCTTTGGCTTTGCTTCCTCCCTCATCTCCTGCTACCAGGTATCCTTCTCCCATGGAATGTGAGACACCAAAATAATCGAATTTCAAAATCAGAAACGTTTCCCTTTGCTGCTTTGTGGGGTGGCATATTGATCTTGTGTCTGCCTGTCTGGTTTGCTTGCAGTTGCTTCCTTCACATTCAAGAGCTAAGGCAGCCTAAAGGAGGCTTCCTTGTGCCTCCTCCATAGCGATTGGTTCCTTGTGACTGTAGTAGCAATAATCAATCACATGCATGAGATATCTGGATGCATACTGCCCCAAGTTACACACTGTTTTGCGCCAGGTGTAAAATTCACTTGTTCGATCCTTCTACTCCTCGATCGCAAACATTGTACCAAGTATTTTCTTGAATACGGTGAAATATTTTTTATAGAAATTCTAAAGTTAAACATATTTTGCTTAGTTTTTAGGATGAGTAATCTTTTGAAAAGTTTTTGATTCAAGTAAAACGTAAAATTATGAAAATTTGGTAATCACTATACTTAAATCATAATTCCATTATAATTTGATTTAAACATATATATTCATAATTAATTATGATTTAATTATGTGAATTAATCGTATATATATATATATATATATTTTTTTTTTTTATGTCGTGTGTAATTGGGTTGGCGACTACTTATCCGTTTACTGGAGTTTTGAGATCAGGAAAGTGGAGGATGTCAGCTCCGATACCTTCGCGTCGTCTTCCTCTTTCATTTGAACCACCGCGGCCGGCTCCGAACTTCGCCGCAGTGCCACTATTTCTTCCGACGAGGGGCCGGGCAGCGGGTTCTCAGTTTGTCTGCTCTGCTGGACAAGCAGGCTTCTTTACCAAGCTTGGTCGATTAATCAAAGAGAAAGCCAAAAGTGATGTTGAGAAAATTTTCTCCGGGTTTTCTAAAACCAGGGATAATTTGGCTGCCATTGACGAGCTTCTTCTTTACTGGAATCTCTCCGACACCGACAGAGTCTTGGATGAACTGGAAGAGGTTCGTAAACATTTCGGCTTCTTTTACTCGGCATCACTTGTTGGTAGTCTGAGTTCATCGAGTGTTATTGTAGGCGTTGCTGGTTGCTGATTTTGGGCCGCGGATCACTATCAAGATTGTCGAGAGCTTGAGGGAGGATATATATGCTGGAAAATTGAAATCTGGAAGTGAAATCAAGGTGTGGGAAATTCTAGATTGCTCCCCCATCATATCAACAAAATTTCAAAACTGTGAAATGCCAAAACTATGTTTTTTAGGATGCGTTAAAGAAGAGTATCCTGGAGTTGCTAACAGCAAAGAGACTCAAAACGGATTTGCAACTTGGTTTCAAGTTAGCATGATTATATAACAGCTTGTAATTTTTTCCGAGTTGTGGTGATTATGACATTCTTTTAACTGCTTGGTTTCATAGGAAACCTGCTGTTGTGATGATTGTTGGTGTGAATGGTGGTGGTAAGACTACATCCCTCGGTAAGTCCTATTCTTTCTTGTTTCTCCATTTATCAAACTTATGCCTCTCCCATTATCCGGTTATTGACTTACATTCTATTGCATGTGATTACTTTTTGGGCATTCCTTTTTAATGATCATGAGCATCATTGATATTTGCAAGTGGAAATACTCTTCCTGATTGTTTTTTCTAAATAACCTTATACAGGGAAACTTGCACATCGGTTAAAAAGGATGGCACCAAGGTGAGCCAAAACTTTATTTGCATTCTGTTAAACTAGCTAAATTTACTCTGCATAGTGGATTCATTCGATTGTAGAAAAAAATGAATAAGCGAGGTGATCCATTATAAGTGACTCTCAGGGATCATACTACAGAATACGCCATATTTTTTTCACCCAAAACAGAATTTCTGAATCCTCAGTTTTAAACTTGTAGGTGCTATTGGCCGCAGGAGATATTTTTAGAGCAGCAGCTAGTGATCAGCTAGAGGTATGGGCAGAGAGGACGGGTTGTGAGATTGTTGTTGCTGAAAAAGAGAATGCCAAGGCAACATCAGGTAGAGGAACTACTCTTTCTGCGAACAAAAATTCATGATCAGCTAATTGTGATCCATCAGCTTGATCTTGAAGTTTTTCCTGAGTAGTTATTTCGCAGGCTGTAAAACGGGGAAGAGGGGAAGGCTTTGACGTTGTTCTCTGTGACACTTCTGGACGTATGTTTGTTTGACTCCAATACTTTAAGGTTCAAATTGCATTTTGTGTCCAACTCATCCCACTTTCTTTTGCTCCTTCAACTTTATTTTCTTTTTAATATCGTAGGTTTGCACACTAACTACAGTCTCATGGAAGAGCTAGTCGCTTGCAAAAAAGCCATAGGGAAAGTAGTATCTGGAGCACCTAATGTAAGTAATGGGCCAGAAAATCTGGTTTTATGGTCCGCAGTAAGGAAGCTTGATTATGTTCGCCAACCACTGTACTATGCAACATTTTCAGGAAGTCCTTCTAGTACTGGATGGAACAACTGGCTTGAATATGCTTCCACAAGCTAGAGAATTCAACGAGGTATACATAATACGTCTACATTTGACATCTTCATCTCTGATGCACAGTTTCTGGAATCCTGAATCCCAGGTAATCGGTGTAACTGGTTTGATTTTGACAAAGCTTGATGGTTCTGCAAGGGGCGGCTGTGTCGTTAAGTTCACTTCTCCTTGTGTTTTTTTTTCATTTTTATTTCAAAAAATGGGGCTTTTAATTTCATGAGCCTGCGATTTACAGGTAAGTGTTGTGGATGAACTTGGGATTCCCGTGAAGTTTGTTGGTGTTGGAGAAGGTGTAGAAGATCTCCAGCCATTTGATCCTGAGGCCTTCGTGAATGCCATTTTCCCTTGAAAAGTCAAGCGCCTGTTTTCAAAAATTGGATTTTGAAAATCATGAACTGGTGAAGAGGTGTTCGAGTTGGATCAGTTCAAATGATTTGTGTCATTGTTTTTCTTGTTCAAATGAAAGTCTGTTTTTTCATGATTGGTGGGATCAGGGCCTTCTGGACCTGTCTTCATTTGGTTTAGCTTCAGGACAACTTGATTTGAATCCATGTTTGCGTAGATGTATTAGATTATGCTTTGCATCGAACTGACTGAGCCGGTGTTTTCATTCTTTTTGGCTATGATTTTTGACAGGATTTCAGCTACGTACAATTCCTAAAAGATTATGATCCCTTCTAGGTGCAATGGAAATGAAAGCTTCATGAAATGTATGTATTAGAAGGATCCCTCTTGGAATCATGTAACCAGGAGAAAACAGGAAGAAGGATGTTTGATTACTGCTCTTGGTGCCTGTTAGACTTGGTTTCATGACCATTTTCTTCTGTTGGCCTCTTCTGAATGGCTGCTCTTTGGACATGCTGATAGTTTCCCTTCACCATGAAGAGCTGCTGAAAGTGAACCCTGCAATAGAGGATCCCATCTATGGCTGCATAGGATGAGTGTGTGAGAGGACAACCCCCATGTGCACATTTGAAACACGTTCTGTGATAGGATTCTCCCTCCATAGTCACCTGTTTCAACACAAAAACACACAGTCCCTGTTCAGTTTCAATACCTCGAGACTGAAATGTGAAAGTATGGAGCAGAGCAGCAACCTTCTCAAGGGGGTACACAGTTTTTGTGCAAGCAGCACATTTGTCTTGCGTGCCTGAGAATAACGCTGAAAGCTTGCTGCTTGCCCTTGTCTGTGAGAAAGTAGGACCTCAGCTTGTCCGGTAAAGAAGACTTGAAATGGGCAGGGAAAGAACCAACTCTACATCTTTTAGGAACTCACCAGGGAATTTTCTCTCTCTGGCTCAGCTACAGAAGAAATACCCAAAAGCTATTTATGAGTACAACAAAATATAGAGAAGCATCCTGGGATGGGGTGAATGATGCAGTTTCTTACAAGTTTGGAAATTCTTGTTGAAATTTCCAGACTCCTTGAAGAGTTGCTCAAAATGGGTTTTGCAATAGAGGACTCCATCCATAGAGGAGTAATTGCTCATCTGCACATCAGATATTACATTTTGAAGACAATGAAGGTGCCCAAGCCTGTAATATAATGAATGCGGAAGCAGAGGATTACCACCAGAGTCCCTCTGCAATGAGTGCACTTAAAGCAGGATTTATGATAGATTGATTCGTCTGCCGTTAGCAAATCGACAAAATAAACAGTCTTATCACATGCCTTGCATCTGTCCAAAGTTCCTGTGAATGCTGCTGCCATTGTTGATCTGAGCACCTCAACGGCAGCGTGCTCTCCGCTTCTTACAATTATGTTTGAGAAGTTGAGAGCACTACCGTTGAGAAACAAGGAAATGAAGAACAGAGATCACATGATTCTCAGAGCAAAAGGGGTATTTATGATGAAAATTCCTCGCAATCCGCATAATATGGAGAGAAATAGCTTGATCTCTCAGCTGACCCAAAAAGTAGGAAAATGGCTGGAGAGGAGAAACTTACCCTGTTGGGTAAGTTTGTGCATTTGGTACCTGTAGCAATTACATATGGTGATCAAACTCATTCAGACCAGATACATTAATACCAGTATGATTCAGTTGCAACCTTTTGAGAAAAAACAGCGTTTATACCACAAGCCCAAACAAGCGGAAAATGGACGCCTTCCCCCAAGGGGAGGAGGCAAGACCACCCATGTCTGTCAACCCTCCCTAATTCACAAACAGTCAGATATTTTACCTGGAAGATTCTGTTAGGGGATTTGGGTTGGTTACATATCTAAGACTCAACCCTTATCAGGATTGAGTGCGTTTTTGTTGATCCATACAGGAAGCTGAGTGAACCTTACTAGGATACATTAGAAAGCCAAAATCCTGACAACGTTTACAATAAAGTTTAGTGTAGGCAATCAGAATGGTACTAACCAATGAATCCATCATCAAGTAATTCTGAAGTAGGAACTATAGTTACAGGTGACCTATTCTAGTCCAGCCAGCGAGTGATTCCATCTTCACCAACAGCCGCTAATATCTCAATGCGAGCATCTAGAATGGCCTGCGGATAAATACAACATCAATTTGAACTGAGGAACTGCACAATGGGAACTTGAAGTTGAATCCTGGACTTGGATAATGTGTGTGCACTTTGTACTTGAAAAACAAACTTACAAGGGGTTTCTGCAGTTTACCAGCCTGCACTCCTCCAAACAGCCTTCAAATGCCCAGCTTTCCCAAACGTCAAAACTATGGCTCGCAAACACAAACTCCATCCTTCGATTTATCTGGAAGGTTAATGGAATTGTGTCGGGAGAGGGAGTAGGGTACGACAGTATCCAACAAGTGAAAATAAACTACATGAATAAAGCACAGGCTAACGAAGGTGACATTTGCTACCTGTAATAGCTTCCCTCCAGCGGTAAATGATCTCAAACCAATTGTATCCTACAAAATTTAGAAACTACTTACATTTCATTCTGTAAATTATAGTGTACCTTGTGAAATTTTTGGAAACTATAATGCCACGATGCTGAAGATAACAGTAGGAGTGCATGAGAAACATAAAAGGACTCTTGATGGACAAACCTTGTCCCTAAAAACAACAAGGAATTGTGCAGCGGGATCCCTTCTTGATATATCTGGTAATGTGTCAAGGAACCAACCACCTCCTTGAAGTCTTTGTCTTGAAACATACAATGCAGAACGACCTACTGAACGCAATGCTATTATATGACCATCTTGCAAACGTTCTGATCTTCTACTAAAATCCACGCTTGAATTTGATATTAGCTCAGGAGAAACATCAGCTTTGGAGTCAATGGGTGTTTTCCGGTTCCTTGAATCTTCTGGTGAACCAAAATGTGGACCAGAACTCAAAAGATTTTCAGTGCCACTCGTAGAAGCATCATCTTCCCTGTATGAGCTACTCTCTTTTTCGAAATTCAAAGCTTCATCCACTTTGTTCTGAGATTTCTGGCGTGCATGTCTCCTTTTTGCTTTCTTGCTAGATCTGCTTTGCTTTACTCCAGATCGGTTGGGAGCACTTTGAGACAAGACTGAAGGCTGCCTTTGAGACAAAGCCTCCTCCTCTGACTTTTTTACGGCCATTTTATGGGAGCTTTCTGCAGATGCTGAAATACCTTCAGCCTGTCTGTCACCAACTGAACCCTGGAATGAAGCTTCATCATCAAGATTCTGACTTTCTTCATTTTTGTATCCAAGTTCACTTCCAACATCATCATCAGAAACAGCATCCTTGGGTAGAACATTATCGTTGAAGAATTTTTGCAGAATTGAAATTGCTTTTCCACGTATCTCTGACCAGACTTCTTCACTATAGTCTGCACTGCGAGGAAGAATCAAAACGTTGGGTATCTCCCTAACCTGGAAAAAAGAACGGCAAGCTTCTGAATCATATAACCGTGTCACATTTCAAACTTGAAATTATACCCATGCTTCCATCCACTGGGGCCCTTCAGCACCATCCAATGCACAGCCAGCAAGGGTACCATCAATCAAAAGTTGTTTCACAGCACAATCATCCAATAGCTGGCTGCTTCCAGTATTCACAAGAAATGCCCCTTCAAGGAAGCACCATACAATCAGAAAGACTCCTGGGAAAAGAACTAAAAACACTAAACTTATCATTGACAAAGATGGTATAAATTACCAGGCTTTATGTGCTGTAAACGATCCGCATTAATAATTTGAACCGTATCACTGGAAAGAGAGCAATGGAGTGATACAACGTCACTTGCAGCCAGCAAATCATTCAGTGTATCCATTCTTCGGGCTGCAGATGGGAATCTCAACGAGGACCTGCTCGGTTTACCCTCTCCCTACTCAGAAAAAAAAACCTGACTTTGACATGGCGGTAATTTGAGATTAAATCTCAAGAACACTGAACTATCCAAGGAGCCTCCGTAAGCAGAAAAAAGCTGCAGAATTGCACCATACCTCACGCACATCAAAGTACAAAACGCTCATCTTGAAAGCCAAGCTCCTGAGAGCCAATGACGCCGCAGAGGCAGATCTACCAACAATACCCAACACCAATCCTCTGCATCTACGCATTCCACGGCAGAGCGGCTGCACAGAACCAAGCCAACCAGACGCAGAGAGCGCATGCCTAGAGAGAAGATGCGTTCGCCTAAGTAATCCCAATATAAGCGCCATGACAGAATCCGCCACTTCCTCAGCCCTGCTCACGTCGACGTGAATCAACTGATTCAATCCAAGCTCCGAAGCTACAGCTGAGTCGATCCCCCGGTCAGCAGACCCAAGACACAGAATGAGCTGCCATGGACGGATCCGTCGCTGCGCGGCTCGCGGAAGGAAGGAGAGCGAGTGAACAATAACTGCCGCCGCCGACTCTATCCGCGAGTCCGCTAGGCGACTCAGCGGCACGTGCTCCACCAGGGCAACGTCGGCGAGGCATTCCTGCTCCAGAGCTACATCCTCGATGCAATTCAGCGTCACGACTAGAGGCAGAGAATGAGCCACGGACAGAGATGTCTCACGATGAGGCATTTCTAGTGAAAAACTACAATCAATAGAGAGCTTTTCACCACCACGAAACGCGACCCAGAATTCGCAGGTGCAGTTAGAGAAGGACCATCATCTTCTTCCTTTGTTTTCTTCACAGTGAAGATGCCACGAAGTTGGAGGGTTTCCAAATACTTTTATTCTGCTTAGTTCGTCTCCCCTGCACCGTCCGATTCACTTCATCTGGCGGCTGGATGCTTAGTCGCTAAAATGAGATGAACATGCTCCCACTTTCAAACAAGGCGATCCTCCGGCGCCCGTTTAGGGTTTAGGCCGTTTTTTCGGGTCGGGTCAATTTGACTTGACACACATACCAGGACTCATGCAATAATAAATAAAAGTCAATACATGTGTACTGGGAAAGATCAAACAAAAACTTAGTATTCCCCTGTAACTCTACCTACTATCTACTGGATGTGATGGTTGAACAGGTAGCAACTGAGAAGAATCCTCATCTGTGTTGGCAACCGCAGCAGCTTTGTTCCTCAACTTGGTGTTGTTGTAAGCGACAACCCCTGCTATAGCTGCAATTGGAATTGGAATATAGATTTGAAACTTCGGCCAACTGCACAAACGGAATGACAAGCAGAGATACATACCAATGACATAGCCGAAAAGATTGATGAGAGTTAGCTTGGTGTCTGCAAAAAGTAGCGCAGAGACAAGAACCACGATCCAGTCCTTGACAACCCCCGCCACACGGATAGTCAGCGCACTAGTGTGTGTGATGACAAGGAACACGGAGAGGTTGAGGGCGAATGTGCAGAGGGAGTTGAGGACTAGGATCAGAGGCTTGAAGCTCCAATTCCCTTGCTCCATCATTCTGGGCTTCTCTAACAATATCCATGGGATCAAAAGACAAATGGCACTGCACAGGTAAATGAATGTTTCTCAAATTTGAAAAGAGGATCATGGAAGGAAAAATGCCTGCAAGAAACCACCTGCCTGCAAGGACTAACATAGTACATCACAGATACTGGATTTAGCTTTAGGCCCTTTCGTTTGACTAAAATCTCCATAAATATCAGTCTCAAAGCTTCCCCAACTACACCTCCCATCTGGTAAACAACACCTACCCAACTGATTTCTATCTCTCCGTAGGAAGCAATCACTACCCCACCACTGATGACTAACATTATGAGAAGCATCCTGCGACTCATCACCTCCAATCCAGCTACAATGCCAAGAATGAAAACCGCAACTGGCACTGTGGAATAACCAATAGAAAATAAGTGAATGTTCACAGGAAACAATGAATATTTCCATTCACGTACTAACTGCTTTCAACATCTGAGCAAATGCCACAGAAATGTAGAGGTAAGCAGTGTTGCCTAACCACAGTGTCATTGCAAACATTGCACCAATCGGGACCACAGAAGTCAGATATCTGCCACACAAGATCAATGCTATCATATCAGAATCCTAAAAAACGAGGAAAAACTACCGTCTACATGATAAACTTACATATCCAAAGTCATCCCTTCCTCAACCTTCATAATCTGCAAACAAGGGTCATAATGAGCAAGGTGGCCATTGAATCTGATATTCCCCGATCAAGTATCACTAACCTTGAAGACCTTGGTGAGAATAAAGCATAATATGGAGGAGAATACCATGTGAAGCAGCGTCAGCGCAAGGGGGTATGGAAAATTGACTTCCTTGGATGACAAAACCCACTACATTCAATAAATCGTTGCTCATCAGTCAGTTCAAGCAGAACCAGCGAAATAACCACACGAAAAAGAGAAACCTTATTAAAGAAGATTTGCCCACTGGATAGCACAATATATAGGAGAATATAAGCGTAAATCAGAAACTCTCCTTTCAAATAACTTCTCAAGTGATCGCCCATTGCAGAGCAGCGTCCACAGCGAGGATCCACGGCGGCTGCCTTTCCGATGAGGGCCAATTTCGCAACTGTCGCAGATCTAGGCGAGCGTTTGTTTTCTTTAGCGCCATTAAATATTTATATACAAATACAATTTATATACTAAGTTATATTTAAATTCCCATCGAAAATTCCCTGCTGAACTGACACAGACGTTTGATCGTTCGGAGGACTGAATTTGCCGGCGGCGCGGTGGATTTCTTGAAATTTCGGTATTTGTGGTATTCCTTTCCGTCAAATTTAGCCATCTGGTGAATGCGAAGTGCATGCAAACACTTGACGTCATGCCTCAGTTGCGGGAAAACTCTGGCGAGAATCGTGCAAAATGCTATGACTAGGCTCTACGATCGGTGTCCTGATTAGGGTTTGTAGTTTTTTTTAACCACTTGACGCTATGCCTCAGCTGTATTCCCTTGTTTCTGTAGCATGGAGAGCTGTGTGGCTTTTGTTTTATTTCCCTGAAAAATGCTCCTATCTTGTTGTTTTTGTGATATTCAGGAATACATTTTCCGGGGTAGCAACAGCAAAGAAAAAAATCACTTTGTTGGAAAATTTGCTACTGGATCACCAAATTTCAAGAAGAAGACTGAACTAAAGTCATTGCGAAAAGAAGGCCTGCAGGGCCGCCAAATCACTGATGCTTAGCGGGTATTATGTTCGCCCGTTGGTGTATCCTGATACAGGAATTAGAATGAATTCCATATCAGAGAAGCAACAGTGGATACGCCAGGGGGGTGTCCAGTTATAAGAGCAGAGGCTCCACATAGAAACTCGTATCCTGGAGCTTGAGAAGGAGAGATTCACATGGCAGAGGTTCTGCCGGAAGAAGGACATGGAACTTCACACCGCGCGGATGGAATAAAACAGATGAAGCTCGCAAACGAGAGCATGGCACTAGAGCTCAAGAAGAAGGAGATGGAGCTCAATAGCAACTGGTTTTCTGAGTGTTCCTGGTCTGAAATGGACCCATCATCTGTCTGCATGATGCTGTCATGCGTTCTAGACAGATGCATTCTCTCATTTCGTTTAACAAAAAATTCACATCCCCCACTATGGCAATAGTCCAGATCGAGTAAGATTTGTGAGGCTACCCCTCAACTACTTGTCTGATATGTGGAAACTTCTCTGCCCAACATGAATACCCTGCGAGTATGATGAACACATGAACATATTAACATGTGTAATATGCAGGAACCAAAGTAATCGTACCCGAATGAACTATATCACTGAGGTCAGCCACTGAGTTAGGATCACAAGAAGCAGGATCCTCCTGTACAGTTCATTCCATAACTTCAAGTTAGAGCAGCTCACATTGTCAATGGTTCTCTTCTTTCTTTATCAGAGCAAAACATTGTGCGCATTCTCGGTATCATTACCTGGGAATAAGTAACCAAGCTTCTCTTAAGTAGCAGCGCCACAGACATCAAGTCGCCCATCTTAAAATCATGCTGCTGTAGAAGAACAACCTCGGATGTCATTTCAAGTATTAATGAGCATATGCTCGATGCCATCATAACAACGGATGGTTCCTGTGTGTTCTCTGCAAAATTTTCAAAATTCAGTTTAAAAAAATTTCCAATGAGAACTGACGGAGGATGTAAAATGGGCATGGAAATGTTCTGCAACGAAGCCTCAGGGGAGGAAGGTAACTATGACTAAGCAGTGAGATGCAGCTTGGTTGAAACTTGGGAAGCAGCTACCCCATTTTCTAGAAACTGTGTTTCAAACAAGTGAATAGGGTCTGGGTTTCCAAGAACACCCAACGACTCCACTAGCAACCATCTGAAGAACTAAAGAAGATATAGAGATAGAGAATACAAAAACACGGGAGGAAGCATAAGCATACTTGCCCAACGTGGCAAGACTTCCAAGAGCTTCACATAGTAAGATTCATATGACAAAAAGTGACGACGTTCCTGCTGCAGAAAATTGAAAAGAAAAACAAATTATAGCTCTGATCATCTTCTGTTCATCATGATATGAAGTTCAAAGATCTACCTTCAAAAGGATATTTAAAATTGTGTCACAGGCCAAGAATATAGAATTGGAATCCTCAACTTGAGAATCACTTGAATCTATCAATTTTATTAGGTATCCTACCACCTGAAAATGGCGCAAGATCCCGAAGTAAAATATACATAAAACCAAGAAAGTGCATTAGCATATTAAAAAATATTCTTACTGTCTCAATAGCGTCAGAAGCAAAAAAAATCTTGCATCCATCGTTCTCCATTGTCATTTGACACATTAAAGGGAGCAAAAAGGATACACAAGAGGGATTGCTGTCAAACACAAAGAAAAAATTAGACTTGGCTACTCAAACTGTCAAGGAAAAAATTACTAGATTGTTGCAGGTCTAACTTAAACTCATCCTGCCCCTGAAGCGTCAACATATAACCAAGAAGTTCTTCAACCTTCTCTTTGCATGCAAAGGGTGCTTCAGCAAGATAACTGAAACCAAAGTCCAAAAAATACTAATTGTCCTACAACATTTAAAAAAAATAATAATGTCTATCAAAAAGCCTTCTTACAAATGAAATTACTACCAAATATGATGCAAAAATATAAAAAAAAATCATAAATTTAATATAATAAAGCATTTACAAATCAAAAAAACTACTGATTAATAGAGATGGGAGAAAGAAATCACCTCCCAGCTATCCTGACACAGGCTAAAAGGTCATCCCCTTTTCTCCTTTCATGGGCCTACGGAAAAACAGAACCAGCAACACAGGTCACATATGAACTGGAGAATGAGATGGCATGTTCCACAATGAGGATCTCACCTTTGCATCTAGCAAATAATCAAGAACATCACTGATTGTCTCATCTAGCGCAGAAATGATCTTTGTGAAAGTGCTTTCACTAATAACGTCAGTTAGCCCAGAATCTGCATACAAATACAATTGTAAACCGCTAATTACTGATGAGACGATATCATTTTAAACAATAAGCACCTTGGCCACCACCAGCTTTTGAGATGAGCTTAATAACCTTTTCTAACAAAGAAAAGACAACACCCAGATTCCTTAGCTTAAGAAGAAAGCTTTCAGAATCAGGAGGGGAAACTTCATACGTTAAATATGCTAGCTCATTCAAGACAACGGCAATTTCAACTCTGGATGATTCCAAAACAAGAAGAATACATCTGCAAAGGAAACGTAGGATATAAAAATAATTAGGCAATTGCAATAATGATCATATAAGAATAAAAGAAATGTATAAAATAGGGGAAAAAAAAAGAGAAAACCGCGCTCATTTGTCACCTATCAGCAGGGAAAGAGGTATTTGACTCAGGTAAAGCAGTTTTCTCTACCAGCCATTCTTCGCCATAAATTGATATGATACCCTCAGCAATGATAAGGGCCTCAAATTTTTGACTGGGAGCTGCAAAGAAGACAAAGTGAGGTTAAAAGAGCAGCTATACATCTCAATGACAACAAAAAAAAAAAATGTTTGAAGTGAACCAAAACGTGTTAACTGGAGTAGAGCCCTCCACAGCAGCTTGCTGTCATCGTCTTTTTTTTTTTTTTTTTTTTTTGAAAGGCAAATCTTCTCAAATAAATTTAAATGAAACGCTTGCACCTGAATCTTTACAAAACTTTCAACACAACATACCAACCCGATTCTGTAAAATATCCATTACTCCAGAACGTGCAGTACTCATCCAATCACGAGACACCCTTGACCTAAGATTTTCATGGAGAGTATCCTAAAGGCCAGAGATGTTAATATGAATAAGACACGGAGTAAATGAAGATCAGAATAAAACAGCAGTAAACAAATTAACTATGTACAAATATACCACGAAATTTGAAGAAAACATAGCGGAAAGGAGGTGGAGGGCGTCAAACTTCACTGCATTCTGGAGGAGAGCAAATTGTTTGGCAATTGTAGGTACCTCGAAGAAGAAATAGAAATAAGATACGCGCAGGTAGATCAAAATATTAGCATGTGAAGTACAGAGCGAGTGAAAATATACATTACCATCTCTGATAGCTCATATACATGATCAGCAAATCCTCCTTCACCAATCTTACTTATGACCAGAAGAACAAGTTTAATAGCAAGCTCCATGTCGTGGGAACCTGTTGCATTCAGCAGAAAAATCACACTCTACTCCCCTTATTATAACTGAGGCATGGCCCAGCATCATGAAATTGCAACTGTGATTCAATATTTGTCACTTTAACCGTATGAAGCATGCCAATGAAATAGTTCTTGAAATGGTTCAAAGTGATGAATTCCATGAATTCAGGCTGATTACCTATTTTCAAAGCAGGCATTTGAATGTACGCAGCTCTTATCAGTCCTGACTCATACAACGTTGCAGCACCATTCTTGTGAGCGGTTGAAACCAAAAAGAGAAATTCAAAGCAATCCCCAGTGATAGCTGGAACCGGTCTGAGAATAAAAAAGAAAACACATTAAATTTTTCCACGATTAGTACATACAACGCATCTAACAATAAAACACCATCGAACTGACGCCGATACGGCCATCCTAGAGTCGAGAGAGAGCCAGAAACGAGAATGACATACTCCTTGGAAATAGCATCCAAAACAATGGGAACTTTGGAGAGCATTCCATCACTGGAAGCAATTTCGGGAACCCTGGAAAGTGCCGCAAGCACAGAGACAGCCAACTCCAGAAACGCCGCGCGGTCGCCGCCTACACCTCCACCGCCATGGTTTTCACCATGCCCAATCCCTAAATCAAAGAAAGATTCATCCCTGAACAAGCCCAAAACATAACGACCAAGATAAAATGCAAACACTTGCATCATACCCTACCTGTGAGCAGAAGACGTAGAAGGAAATTGGGGTCGATAGCGTTATAGACATCGATAATAGCTTTATGATCATCTTTGTCACACAATTTGGTGACGAGAAGGAGGCCAGCCATGCGCTCAGAGTCGGATTTCCCCTTCAAAAGCTTCTTCAAATCCTCCATAGAAGCCATGGCGCACGTATTCCCAAACACGAAGACTGCCAAGCCTCTTTTCTTTGCCCTTTATATTCATTTTTTTCTTAAATAAATTCAATTTTATATACTTTTTTATTTAAGAATAATTTTTTTAGTTTACTTTATTATTATTTTCCAAATTAAATTCACTTTGGACAAAAAAAAAATCACGTTATTACATAACACGTGCATGAGAAAGAATGCAAACATCTAACCCTTTGTCTGCATGGGCTAATGCTCTTTGTTTGTCACCGCTTAACATCTAGATGCAGGAGGGCAGTTCAGAGCACCAGCAGACTTCGTCAAGGATCGCACAGCCCTTCCATCTGCAACAGGAAACGCCTGATCGGGGCCGTAGTTCGGCTTCATCGATACACCGTCGCCGAATCCCGCCTTGAAGGATGCTCCGTTCTCGAACACGTCGTTCACGGATTTTAGATTCGCAGTTGCGGCGACGTCCCAAGTGATCTATCAGAACAGCGGTTTGAGAATCAAAGGGAAGAGTAGGCATACCCGGAGAAGAAGAAGAAGAAGAAGCAGACCTCTTTGTTTCCTCCATTTGGTGCAATGAACAGATTCCCCTGGCTCTTGATGCTGGGGTTCATGCTTCCTCCAATGGCGTATATCCCCCACCCCAGATACATATTGTTCACGACATGGGCGTATCCGAAGCGTATCCTGCGTGCAGCATCGTGTCAGCAGATTCGATCATGGAAGCAGTTACAGTTGGAGCTGTGTACCTTGGCATCCTCTGATGGCAACTAGGGCCAAAGTTATTGAATGCAACGGTGACCTTCATGTTCCTGTCCTGTTGGTACCCGTCGTCGTGCCCCAGCAGCATCACCTTGTTTTGGAACTTGAACCAGTTGTTGGATATGGTGATCGCGGTGGAGCCTCGCGACACGTCGATCAGGCCGTCCTGGCAGTCGTGGAGAGTGTTGTGATCGATCCAAATGTTGGACGACGACACCACCCGGATGGCGTCGCCGTCGACCCCTCCGATAGCAACGCAGTCGTGGATATGGAGTCCATGGATGATCACATTCGTCACCTGGTTTAGCGTGAGCCCGGCTCCATGGGCGATGTGGACGTTGGCTCCTCGCCCGTCGATCACCGAGAAGCTTTTGACAGGAAGAGGTGCAGCCAGTTTGATGCTCATGTCTCTGGCGAATGTGACCCAGACCTTCCCTTTGGTGCACGCCATGGCGTATCTCAAGGTCCCCGGCTTCGGCTTCAAGGGATCATCGCTGGGATCCACAACCTGGTAAATGGTGACGTCGGGGCCGATGTTTTGTCTCATTTTCCCGGCGAAGCCGATGGAGCACATGGCTAACTGGTGGCGATTGCTCCGCCAGTTGGGGTTGCTCCGCCAGCACATGTCGATGGGGTTCATCACGTCGTTGATCGCTCTTCCGGCGTCGACGATGCCCCAGATCATGATAAGCGCGATCGGAACCATAGCCATCGGAGAAGCCATGGTATCAAGAATCAATATTCTTGATGGGGGAGACAGACAACAGAAGTGCAGAGAAGGCCACGAGAATCAAATCACGACAAGGTGGGATTTTTATAGCAAAACAGGATGGGGTGGTGGAGCCTTGTCTTCAGGGCGAAAGATCCAATCACAGCCATCCCTTGTTCGTCTCCTCCCCCAAAAATCTCCAACCATTTTGGTCCTCTCGAATACCTAACTACACATGATCAAGCACTAATTCCAAATCAAACACACGCATAATCCGTACTACATTCATCACCTCCATGAATATATCCTAGGGTCGATCATGCAAACAAATCATGCTCCACAAGGATGAATGACACAACTAATGGCATAACATACCCAACAAAATAGTAAACACATTGTTTAGAATAGTAAGAATATCGATTATCAAGATTACATCACATTTGCTATATGTTTTATGTAAATTTCTTTGACCTATAAAATTGATCAATAACAAAAAAACAAACTCTATTATCTCTCAATTCAACAAAACATGCTTCAAGGATAAGAGCAAGTAGGCTCTACAAGTAGGATAAGTCAACTTAATTTTGAGATATCCATCTATGTATCAAAATAATCAATGAAATATACATCTACTAAATCAAAGAGACCCTGACTAATAGTATATGTTATGTCTTATCGACCATGAGACAGATAAATTAGTCTTCCAACTATCTTCTAGAGGATTCGTTAAAAAATCATGTATTTGTATTTTTATTCATATTCATCTTAGTTCTATTAAATTTCAATTTCATCCTTTTCTTTTAAACAAATCAACTTTTTTTTACTGTTTCTATCTATACAAATCTAAAATGTAAAACTGTTCGTTATTGATCGTCCAAACTTTCGATACATTTTTTTTTAATATTTCGATACGAACATTTTGTCCACACACACAAAGTTTTTCAAAATCTATGTAAATTAACCATATTCACATTTATCCTAAGTAAATTTAAAACTTTTGATCAAAAGATGATGATCCACATACATAAAAAGTTGATAGGATTGGGAATTGAATGCTTGAGAGCATGGAGGTTGAACCACTCCCGTGCTCACCATAAAAGCCCCACACTAAATGTCGATCCCTCCCGGTGGGGTGCACCATCGACACACAGATTCCACATTCATGGGATTACTTGAATTTCAAATTAATATTATAAATTACAATATGTTTACTTCATTAATTTAAATAAATCCAAAATTACGTGAATTTTTTTTAATTATATGTTCACGAGTTTATTTAAAAATGTTCACTATGCATCATATTTCAAAGCTCATTTCGAAAACCCTTATATTAAACTTGAGTGTATGTCTCCATTACGAGTATGATGATTCTATTTATACTCTATATTTAAAACTATATCTTTATTACTTTAATTAATACCAATTAATATCAAGTTGGATCGTAATAATTAAATATTATTCAAACTTAATTAAATTAAACCTAAGATCAAACATTCTTTTATACCTATCAAATACGAACGGGTTATATTTCAAAAAATTATTATTTCTTAAAATAAGCACTTTCACAAAGTGTATTTTTAATATGAGATATGTTTTAATATTTCGTTAAGTATATATAGAAATAAATTCAGGAAATTAAATAACATGAATAATTCGTACGGTAAATGGTAGGGGGCGGGGGTAAATAAATAAAAAAATTACATTAGGCGGTCATTAAATGGGGCATTATTTGATTTGTCGGCCCATGGCAATTATCATCGGGAGTCCCGAGTTAATTATTTTTCTGAATCATAAATACTTTGATTCGCTGTCTTAATTGGACATCCTGCTTTTTTTTTTATTCGTTTAATTAATTTTAATATTTATTGGATATTTTGGGAGGGAGGGAGCATTGATGAAGTAAAGGGCAAGCACCTACCAGCCAGCAGCGCACTTAAAAGCTGCCTCGAAACCGTCGGAAAAAAGATGCGTCACTCATATTCCTGCACTTTGGCTCCCTCTTTCCCACTGGGAGAGTGAGTTCGCGAGTTGGGTTCTAGATCGCGTTCCGGTGAAGGGAAATGGCAGGCGGATGGGGGTGCTTGGCTTCTTCTTCTTGCTCTCCGGCTGCTTTTCGTCCACGTTTTTTGTCGCCGGTGGGGATTCGACGAGGACCACTTACATTGTGTACGTCGATGGATCCGCGAAGCCGGAGGAGTTTACCGACCATTTGCAATGGTATTCGTCGCTGGTGCGGGACTCCGTGTCGCCGCTTGCGGCAGAGGAGTCGGAGGAGGAGAGGATTCTGTACACGTACGGCACCGCTTTCCACGGCGTGGCGGCGCGTCTCGGTGAGGAGGAAGTGGAGAGGCTGCGGGTCAAGAATGGGGTTCTTGCGGTTTACCCGGAGACGGTGTACCATCTCCACACTACCAGAAGTCCGACGTTTCTAGGGCTTGACATTGGGGCTGGTTCAGAGTCGTGGGCGGAGAAGGTCGGTGATTATGACGTTGTTGTTGGAGTCCTGGATACAGGGATCTGGCCGGAAAGCCCCAGCTTCAACGAAACGGGAATGGGCCCAGTTCCGGCAAGATGGAAAGGGGCGTGTGAAGTTGGGCATAATTTCGAGAAGCACCACTGCAACCGGAAAATCGTGGGTGCCAGAGTTTTCTACCGTGGCTACGAGGCGGCGTCTGGGAAAATGAAGGAAGATGTGGAGTTTAGGTCACCGAGAGATCAAGATGGGCATGGAACACACACGGCGGCGACGGTCGCCGGGTCACCGGTCCAGGGAGCGAATCTTCTCGGTTACGCTTATGGAACCGCCAGAGGTATGGCTCCTGGAGCGAGAGTTGCGGCGTACAAGGTTTGCTGGACAGGGGGGTGCTTCAGCTCCGATATTCTATCGGCGATTGACCAGGCGGTGGCTGACGGCGTTAATGTTCTGTCCATTTCTTTGGGCGGCGGAGTTTCATCGAATTACCGCGATACTTTGTCCGTTGCAGCTTTTGGGGCTATGGAAAAGGGCGTTTTTGTCTCCTGCTCAGCTGGAAATGGCGGCCCCGACCCTATAAGTCTCACCAATGTCTCGCCGTGGGTGACAACCGTTGGAGCCAGCACTATGGACAGAGATTTTCCGGCCACCGTGAAGCTCGGAAATGGCCAAACATTCACAGGAGCTTCACTCTATAAAGGTCGCAGGAACCTCTCACCCAACCAGCAATACTCTTTGATCTATCAAGGCAGCAACTCAACCAACTTAACGCCGAGCTCAATGTGCCTTGATGGAACGCTCGACCGGAGTAAAGTCGCTGGAAAAATTGTGATCTGTGACCGTGGAATCAGTCCCCGTGTTCAAAAGGGTCAGGTTGTGAAGGATGCTGGAGGAATTGGGATGATTCTGTCAAACACCGCCGCCAACGGTGAGGAGTTAGTAGCGGATTGCCATCTCCTCCCCGCCGTCGCCGTGGGTGAATCTACCGGGAAAATCATTAAGCATTACGCAGCGACGAATCCAGGAGCCTCGGCTACACTTTCCTTCCTCGGAACTAAGCTGAAAGTCCGGCCGTCGCCGATAGTCGCGGCGTTCTCATCCCGTGGGCCGAATATTCTCTCCCTAGAAATCCTGAAACCCGATATCGTTGCTCCCGGAGTTAACATCCTCGCCGCCTGGACCGGCAATCTCGGGCCGTCTAGTCTCCCGAACGATCACCGGAGAACGAGGTTCAACATTTTGTCGGGAACCTCCATGTCTTGTCCCCACGTTAGCGGTATCGCGGCGATGATAAAATCCCGACGGCCCAACTGGTCCCCCGCCGCCATTAAGTCCGCCTTGATGACCACCGCCTACATTCATGATAACACCCTCAAACCCCTCAGAGACGCATCTTCAGCGTCGTTTTCAACCCCTTACGACCACGGCGCTGGTCACATAAACCCCATGAAAGCCCTCAACCCCGGCCTGATCTACGACATTCAACCTCAAGAATACTTCGATTTCCTGTGCAGTCAGGGCCTCCATTCCACCGAGCTCGCTGTTTTCGCCAAATTCTCTCGGAGAACTTGTCACCGGTCGGTTACCAAACCCGGAGACCTCAACTATCCGGCGATCTCCGCTGTGTTCCCGGAGACCCAGAACGTGACTACGGTTACCCTGCGGCGGACCGCGACCAATGTGGGCAGCCCGAATTCCACTTACCACCCAGTAATCTCCTCCTTCAAGGGGGCAACTGTGAAAGTCAAGCCCGCGAATCTGGTGTTTTCGGCGGAGAAGAAGAGCATAACCTACGAGATCACTTTCATCACCAAGACCAGACCGACGGCACCGGAGTTCGGGTCCATCATATGGAAAGACGGCGTCCACGCCGTCCGAAGTCCGATTGTTATCACATGGCTTCCCCCGCTGTAATCGTTCCGGCGAATGCGAAAAATCTTACCCAACCCCCATGGATTGATTCCTTTGCTTTCTTCTTCTCGTTCTTCTGGTTTGAATTCTGACCTACTTTCAGAAATGGGCCTTTTCCTTCAGCAGCCTACTGGGCCTTCGAGCTGGATAGTTTCCTCATGGGCCTCATCAATTTAATAATTAATAATTTATTTTTTATAGCGTACGGAAAATCGAAATTTATTTATACACTCGCCACCGCGAGACCCATCGACCCAAAGATGCTCCCTTGTTCTGCAGACCAGCATTTGATGCTCAACAGCCCTCCCGCTCTTTTCCGGCAAGATTTCGCCCCATTCAAGGAGGATTCCGGCGCCCGGAATGGGGTCGAAGAGAAGAACGAGTTCCAGATGAAGAGGAGGATTATGCGCAGAGATATCGAGAGGCAGCGCCGCCAGCAAATGGCTGCTCTCTACACTTGTCTCCGATCACTTCTCCCCCTGCAGTATATCCGGGTGACCTGCGCATTCCCTCGCACCTTGAAATCTTTTGATTATCCTGAACTAAGAGAGTGCCCGGTAGCTTCGTGTAGTTGGTTTAATCTTGTCTTTTTGGTTGACAGGGAAAGAGGTCGATGTCGGATCATATGCAGGAAACCATGGATTACATCAAGAACACTGAAAGAAAGATCCAAGAGCTGCGCGAACTAAGAGAAAGGATGATAGACAACGGGTGCGGTCGTCGTTCGGCGTGTCCGGACAGGGCGTCGTTCCACGTCAGCTTGAGCTCTTTCGGAGGACGTTCGGGGGTGGTGGTTTTGGTCAGCTGCAAGGATGAGGAAGGGATCCCTCTGTCCAGAATCCTCATCGAGCTCATAAACTCGAATCTCACGGTCATTTGCTGCGTGTCCGCCAGAGCCTCTGATAGACTGCTGTACACCATCCACTCCGAGGTGAATCTTGACCTACACCCTCCTGGTTTCGAAGAGTTTTTCATCAGTCCCCCTCGCTACTCACAGAATGAATGACAGATTCCCTTGCTTTTCATTATCATCATCACTGTTAGGTGGATGGTCACGTTCATGTTGGGGTTCTGCAGCAAAGAATGGTGAAGGCGATCAACGAGGCTGCCTTGCAAAACCAAACGGGCTACTGGATCAACACATGACTTGCAGCAAAATGCAGCATTCAGATTCATGAAGAACGCCGGCGAGGGTTCCTTTAGCGTTTTTTAATCCTTCCCCAGAAACAAAAAGAAGCAAACGGGCTACTGGATCAAGACGTGACTTGTCTGCTAGCTGCTTTTCACAACGCACATTTGTAGTGGCCATTATTACTGAAAACGCGGCCGATTTCTCACCAGCCGGTGCCCTGCAGAGACACCACCAAAAAAATAAAAGCTTGATCAAGATTTTATTTTTTTACTATAAAAACCCCTCACCGGACGGGGAGCACGCGCCGCCGTAGCCCGACCCACGGCCCAAAGCTAAACATGGGCCATCGCCGTGCGTGTCCCTGATTTACCAAGTCCGGACCAGTTGCCACTGACAGACACCTATTGTTGGGCTTGAGCGATAACCCTCAATTGGGCCCAGCGGTGGCGACATATCGGCCCATATTTAATTAAACTACACACTATCGGCCCAATTCAATTTAGAAATATCTCTAGGCTCAGAAACCCTAATGGGCCTCATGTAACCTCAGGCCCATTTTTCCTGACTCGGGTCTGCTGCAGTGTCGTCGAATGCGGACACTCTTTCGTGAAAACTTTCTATTTTTACAAAAAAACCTTCCCGGCCATGTGTTCATTTCCTATTGGCTAGTATCCTCCAGTGGAAAAACACACTGGCAGAAATATCTGCACAAAAAATTAATCGCGGGATGTTTCCGTCATTTCCTGGTGTGGGCCCCACATCCAGCTCGAAAGAATCGAGTGCGGCGTCCCTCACCTGCACCTGAAGCAATTTTCGCAAACAAATCCCCTTGGCGCTGCAGCGCTCAAATTCAGATGCACATGTAATTAAATTTGTGATTCATTTGAGTGGAGACCTTTTTTTTTTTTTTCTTTTAGCATATTCAAGATTAAAAAAATTAATATTTTAACCAGAAAAGTATATATAAAAAAAGAATAATTGGAAAACGACAAAGAAGGGAATAGACAAAGAGCAGGTGCTGTGGGTCCACCCCGCTGTCGCGTAGTCCTCACTACCAAAAAAATAATTATTATTTTCATCGGCAAAAAAGGCGAATAAAAATAATCCCCCTTTGCAGACTCTAGGGGAACCAATCATCTTCTGCCACGTGGTCTGCGAATCAATACTATTTTAGGGGGGGCATGTATGTGTGGTGGGTTACAATGTCGCACTGTTGTCCATGAATATATTCTATGCTCTCCTAATTTACATTTATACAGTAACACGTAAATTAATCGTAACGAATTCGAGCATTCTCAATTCGTTAACATTATTTTCCATACAATCTTACAATTCAAAGTGAATTTGTACTAATCCGTGTCGATGGTTCGATGATTTTGTAAAAAGGTTGCATGGGCATTGCCAAGGCATGCATGATAGGAATATATACGTATTAGTGGACAGGTATTCGCCACTTTTTAATTAAATATTATTTTGGATGGAAATCTTCATTTCTTTTCGCGATCCAATCAGACCATCACACGTGGCGCCAGCGTTATCACACAGATCCGTACACAAATGGATTAGTACCATAATGATCATTAAATGCGATAATGGCGACTCAAGTCGCCGTGCCTTAACACAGACAGAGAACTTGAGAGCTTTTTTTCCTTCCAAGAGGCGCACTGACGAAAAGGGGCGTACCCTCTGTGTGTTCTCACCCCTACTCTACTGTCATTAGCAGTTAATAATGCTTTAAAGAAGTTGAAATTAACCTGCCCAGAACGTGGCTTCTCTGTAAAGGGCTGTGTTTGGAGTTTTATGGAAGAAGAGGAGGATGGTGCAGGGAGGAAGAAGGGGGAACAGAGAGCGTAACCATTACGGCCCACGTCTGGTTTCTGGCTTGGAATGCCCCCACTCATCTCCAAATCACATCCAGATATCCTCAAACAGTGGATCGAAACGAATCCAGACTTTGGAATGAGACATTATGTAGGACACGGAACAGGTAATAAAAACAAGAAGGATAATGGGTGGATAAAGAAGCACGAACACATTGCCATATGAATCTAATTCTGCATACTTTATTCACGAGTTGCAATGCAGAGTCAGTTTTCAACAATATTTTGTTCCATTGTCCATACTTTATCGGATAGTTGCCTTTGGGGATTTGTTCAATTGCTGTATTGTTTTTCACTGCATTTCAAAAAAGGGCTTTTTCTCGAGGTAAAAAGATGGCTGCGATCCGATCCAACAGAAGAAAACAAGACATAGTGGTTGATAGTTCTGCAGGAAAAAAAAACAATACTCGTGGGTTCCTAGTGCAAGAAAATTCCCTTTTGTCATGGAGTGGTGCTGTCGGTGGTCTAGCGTTGCCGCTGCGTCGATTCGTTGACAGTCCATTCAGCAAACGCCTCGAGGGTTTTAATGTCGGCTCTGTAATGCTTCTGCGTGAAAGCCAAGAAATCTCCCCATCGGAAATCCGGGTACAACCGTGGATGATCGGAATCCACCAGCTCCATCGGGGGGGCCACCACTCTAGCCTTCTTCGGGCAAAGGAAAAATGCCAGTGATTTCCTAGGATTCTGCCTGTTCACCACCGCCCTGTGCAGGCAGCTTTTGTATCTTCCGTTGGAAAGAGCCTGCCCAAAACGAACTCTTTAAGACAATTCAATGGCAAACTCACTACTCCAAAAGAAATGATTATTACGGTGAAGGTGTCGCCGATGATGACGACAAAAGCATCGGAACTTGGATTTACGGACCACCATTGATCGTCGGAGAAGACCTGCAGCCCGGGGACTTTGTCTTGGTGAAGCAAAGTGATGGTGGTGGGATCGCAATGAGGCCCGGTTCCAAGCGCCTGCGCCGGTTCCCTGCACGGCGGGTAGTAGTTGAGTCTCATTATGGACTCGTTCTCTTCGTAAACGTCGGTGAAATTCTCCGGTGGCACTCCCAGGCTCAAAGCAAGCACCTTCATTATCCCTAGTGCCAGTTCACTCATCGCACCACAATATTCCTGATAGGCTTTCCTGGAAGTCAGAGGTTTGGTTAGGGTACTTGACAGACGACTCCATTTAATTCCTTGTTATACATCATAAACCAATGCAGAAGAGAATAAGTCATACCCTAAATGGGAGAACTCGCCGCCGAGCGCTGTACGGAAGTATTCCTCGACGTTGCCGGACTTGGGATACCCTTTTGACTCCTTATACTCGAAGGAGAGCGTCTCCTTCCAGGGAAGCTTGGAAGAGAATCTTCTAGTAAAGCTGCTGGCGTAACCGCAATGCTCTCCCAGCTTCCTCTCAATCGCTTGTTTCCGATCAAGGGGCTGCCTAAAGAAATGCTCCATGCATCGGTGCGCCTCCGCAATGAGCCCGGCATCAACACCGTGGTTAACCACCAGAAAAAATCCATATCTCGAACATGCCTCCCCAACGAGACGCGACGCCTCGAGGAGTGCATCGGGGTCACCAGTGAGCAACCCCGACACGTCGACACATGCCCCCTGGAGCTCCGGTGGGTCGAGACAGGGCCGTTCGTGGTCGGGCCAGACGAACTGGGAGGGGATGGTGGCGGCATTTTGCAAAACGGCGGCGTCGAAGACCAGCGCCGGAGTGGCGGAGTCACGCTTGGTGTTGGGTTGAGGCGTGGGGAGAATGATAGTCATGGTGGGAGGGGGGATTCTCCTCTTTGGGAAAGAAGTGTAATAACAAGAGAATACGGAATGGGAGGTTTCACGATGGAAAAAGAACAACAGACCTGTAAGTGGCGACACAGCAAAAGCCAAGAGTGAAATGGCAATTGCCAATTGGGCATCTTTATAGCGGGGGCCAGGGCCTCCGCTCCCGACATAAAACAAGCAAACAGACCCCATGGGGACGGAGGGTGTCTTTGCAAAAAAGTCCCTATACTTATCCCATATTCTCCCGCAACCCCTAACTATTCATCCAAAATTGTTTTTAATAACAAATACACCTTTTTAAAAAGTTAATTTAAACCCACAAAAATAAAAAAAATTACTGCGGTAACAAATGTGGTATATGTAACCTCCATATGAGACGGAGACAACTTGCCACATCCTTTTTTTAATAACAAAATAAAATAATTAAAAGGACCGTATCTATTGTACGAAATATTTATATGGTTTTGTCATATGCACCGACGGAACATGGAAACTTACTGTAGGAAAGCAATTGTGTTCCCCTTATATATATATTATTTATGGAACAGTAATTTCTTTATTTACTTTTACCGGCACGGTAATTCCAAGGGTTGGTTTATTGTGTGTATCAGCTGGGGTGCGTGCGTGCGCGCATGTGGAAGCCAACATGTGGCACAGTGCACGCAGCATGTGTTTGGAGTTATTAGTTGGAAATATTAAAAAATAATATTTAGTGTGAAAAAATAATAGAGTATTAAGGGAGACAGAGAGGAAGCAGCCACTTTTCATTTGGATAGATATGTGCCGTCGTGCCATCCATAGATTAGAATATTCCCTTTATCAAAAGACATGTTTGGCAGAAAGCCAAAAATGACCAAAGGAAAACTTTTTATGCCATTGCTTTAAAATTTGAGGTTATATTTGATTCAATCATTTATGTTTTTCTTGTTCAATATTTTTATTTTACATATTCAATTCTCACAATTTTATGTTTTTATTTATATTAAAATATCTCATATCAGATTAAACAAATATTTCTATTTAAACATGTTACTTTTTCTGTGTGTAACCAATATAGTATACTGTTTGCTAATCTTACATTCATGATTTTTTTGTATTGAATTTAATAATATTTATATCATGTAATTATTTTATGATAAATTAAATAATAGATTACCAAACATACGTATAAACCTTAAAAAATTAAAAAGACGAAAGGGGTAATGCTGTACAAGTGTGTGGGATAAGTGTTGATTCCACCATGCGCGCATCATTCAGACAGCGAATCCGGCAGAATGCAAAGCTACCATGATCACGTTATGTCTTTTGAAACCGTGTGCACAAAGGGGACTGACTCTGGGTGCCCAAACAAACCGGTGGCGCTGATCGGGAGCCCATGGCCCGAGCCTGTCTCTAGACCGGAGCAGCAGCCCAGGGCCCAATGCCTCGGCCCGCAAACACCAACGATCTAATAACAAACCCCATAAATATTATAACGAGTGTTTAGTTGATAGAATTGAGAACTCAATCTACCATTCTGCAATGAGAACATTGCTTCTAATTTACTATCAAATCGGTCTTTCGAAAACAAAAAAAAAAAAAAAAAAACTGAATCATTTTAAAGCATATTACTAAACACGCGATCAAGAGATTTAATTAACATTTTATATTCTAGTACGATCAAGCAAACACATCCGTGATGGTAAATAATAGATAGATAGATAGAGGGTGAAGAAACATAATGTTGGGGTGTCGATATTTATCACATGTAACCACGAGGCAACACATGCACATCCATTCACATGACATAATGGCATTTTTTGCGCATCTTGTCTTCCCTTTTGCCATGGGGGAGAATTAAAGAAGACCAATAGACTATTATTATTATTATTATTATTATTGCTATGGGTATGGTTGATGTAATAAAGGCATGATGGGGATGGGGACACGTGATGGGGGGGACGTGATTGGTGAGCAAGTGCACCCCCATTCTGGCCCTCACGTGACCGCCAGCCACTGCGTTTCTGAATACAAAGGAGCAGGAGCGAGCAGGAGCAGGAGCGCAGTCGGGTGAGGGAGTGAGCCAGCCCGAATCATACCGTTGCACTATTTATTCACCACACAACAAGCATAAGAGACAAGGGATCTCCCTCTCCCATTATTTGTATTGTCCTAAAAGGATCAGATCTTGTCCTCTTTTCTCCACCATGCCCTACGCTTGGACGACATCTCACAACCACCACCATCTCTGTCCTCCAAGAATTCACCACAACACCCTCATTGATTTCCACCCAGTTACAGTTAGAATGAATGATGGGTTTCATCATCACCATCCTCCATTGCCATTGCCATTGCTGTGCTGCCTGATCAGTGTCAGGGAGGCAGTGGGAATGCCCCAGGAAGGAATCCTTTCTTTCTTTCTTTCTTTCTTTCCTTGTGTGTCTGCGTCTGCTGTCCTCGAGGGAAGCTCCCAGACACTGCAAGTGCACAATTATTCTGGGAGACATGTCACGCGGTGCTGGGCGTCGGGTCGGGGCTGCTCCGCCACCGGCCAGCACCCTGGATCTCTAGTCTCCCTGTCTGCCTCGCCAATCATTCATCAAAGTTACTATTATCGAAATGTCTTCCCTTTTGCAGGGTCAAAATCATCAAATTTAATGCCGTTTTTGATTGTGGCAGTACTTCAAAACCTACGGTAGATGTAATAACAAGGCAGATGTTCACACTTAGCCCCCAGGATGCAAGAACCAGGAAAATAATTTTTTAAGGGTATTTTAATTGAAAAAATAAATACAGATCGTTGTCAAACCAAATATCTGGATCCCCGAGTCGAAATAACCGCTGTATCCGACTGTTGCGCGATTGGCTGAAGGGGACACGCCGCGTGTCCTTTAACCTTCTCCAACTTGCCGACTCCGGTAAAAAAAGAAACACGTTTTTTTTTTTTTTAAATTTCTCGAAGACAGCTCGGGTTCAGCCCGGACACGGCGGGCGGGAGTACGCATTTTCAATAAAATAAAACAAAATAATCAATTAATTTCCTTGTCATAGATTCATCACCTCACACTCCCCTAAACAATCAATTTCACGCGGGTATGAACTTCCAAGCTTCAATCCCACATCCTCACTTGATCGATACACATACATCATCATGGTTACCTCGTTTTTTGTCGGTCGAAACATACAATCCTCACGATTTTATTTTATTTAATCGTGTTCTTTTACTAAGGTAACTCAATAATTCTATAGATGCAAGATTCATGTAAGGTAGTTAAATTAAACGAATCATATTGAGACAATTGAGTATAAAATTCTTTAAAATAAGAAATATTTCTAAAATTTTTAGAATGTAAATCGTTGGTATTTGATAATAAAATTACATTTGGACGGTTTTAGGGAAGGCTTAGTTGACACGGTTGGTTCACATTGGGTTGGGTACATGTGTGTGTACTCATATAATGTTGATGGATGGTAGGGCATTGGAGTCGTGGTCAGGAGTAATAAATAAATGGAAAATATGAAATTAATTTTGGCACTTGGGCGCTGAGTTGTAAAACTGGGGTGGGAGGCACGCGCCTGCCATGTCAGCTGGGCTTGACTGAGCGATCAGGTTACAGCTAGGAGGGAGGGAGGGGGGGCATGCGGTGGCTTGCCTTTTGGAGTTGGGGTCTATAAATACCCGGTGACTGATGCTAGCCCCTTTATCGCCTTCCTCTCAAGTACCGTCTCTCTCCATTAAAGAAAGGAGGAGGGTACAGACAGAATTGTCGTGAGTTGACATGAGTGAAATCGAGCATGTTTGAAGATTGACTGACCTTTTTGTTTGCTTTCTTCTGGGAGAGAGGGAGGGAACGATTCTTGTAACGTGAGCAGCCATGTGCCAACAGAAGACAGCACCCCCGCCACCCGCATCCGTTCACCGTGACTCCTCCCCTGATCCACCTGCCGATTCCGACATGTTTCTTTCTCTCATACCCAAGCCGCATCCTCCTTCTCCACCGCCGCCGCTGCCGGAGGAGGAGGAGATGGTGACGTCGGTTGTCAGGGAGTGTGTTGCTTTGGGGAGAATTGCTTTGCCCATGATTCTCACGGGTCTTCTGCTGTACTCGAGGTCTATGATTTCGATGCTGTTTTTGGGGCAACTAGGGGACTTGGCTCTCGCCGGTGGAGCTTTGGCCATCGGGTTTGCGAATATCACTGGGTACTCTGTTCTCTCCGGTCTTGCTATGGGAATGGAGCCCATTTGTGGGCAAGCGTTTGGGGCGAAGAAGTTTGCGCTTCTTGGGTTGTCCCTGCAGAGAACTGTGCTTTTGCTGCTCATCGTTTGTGTTCCGATTTCGGTTCTGTGGATCCACGTTGGGAAGATCCTCCTTCTCTTCAGACAAGATTCCGCCATTGCTGCTCAAGCACAGTCCTATTTACTCTACGCCCTACCCGATTTGATCGCACAGTCTTTTCTTCATCCTCTCAGGATCTACCTCCGAACTCAATCTATAACCTTGCCCCTGACTTTCTGCGCCGCCGGCTCCATTCTCTTACACGTTCCCATCAACTACCTCCTGGTTCTGAAGATGGGCTTGGGATTAAAGGGGTAGCATTGAGTGGCGTCTGGACCAACATCAACGTGGTCGTTTCGCTGATTCTGTACATTCTCGTGTCAAAGGTTTACAAGAAAACCTGGGGAGGTTTTTCATTGGAGGCTTTCAGGGGATGGAGGAGTCTTCTGGCTTTAGCGGTTCCAAGCTGCGTTTCCGTATGTCTGGAATGGTGGTGGTACGAAATCATGATTCTTCTCTGTGGGCTGCTGATTGATCCCAAGATCACTGTCGCCTCGATGGGGATTTTGATTCAGACCACTGCATTGATTTACATATTCCCTTCCTCCCTGAGTTTCAGTGTTTCGACGAGGGTTGGGAATGAAATCGGAGCCGGAAAACCGTTCAGGGCGAAATTCGCCGCTGCGGTGGGTCTCTCCGGTAGCTTTCTATTGGGAATGATCGCCCTGCTATTCGCCTTCTCCGTTAGAAACGTATGGGCTCGAATGTTCACCGCCGATAAACAGATCATCGCATTGACGTCCTTGGTTTTGCCTATAATCGGCCTCTGCGAACTGGGGAATTGCCCCCAAACTACCGGCTGCGGCGTTCTCCGCGGAACTGCGCGCCCCAAAATCGGGGCGAACATAAACTTGGGCTGCTTTTATCTCGTCGGAATGCCGGTGGCGGTGGGACTCGCCTTCTATTTGAAGATGGATTTCCAGGGGCTCTGGCTGGGGCTCCTCGCTGCCCAAATGTCGTGTATGGTGACCATGATGCTGGTTTTGCTTAGAACCGACTGGGAATTCGAGGCCCTGAGGGCGGAGGAGCTCACCGGAGGACGCTGCGGTGGCGTCCTCGATGAAATCGATGACGCGAAAGAACAGATCAGAGCGACGGGCGTCGCCGGTGATCGGTTGTGCTAATTTTCCTCGGAAGGTTTAAAAACATTTACGGGAATAACAGCGGTGATTGATGTAGGGTAGTTCTCCTTTTACTGTCCTAGTAATTTTGTTTTACTGTAATATGGACATAATTACAAAGTTAATGTATTTTTTTTAACTTTTTTAATCCGGTAAATATTCAATACAATTGAATTACAAAATAATAATAATAAAAAAAGGGTGCTAATTGCTATGCCCTTCCCATTGGTCGCACGTGCTTTCAACCATTGACTCCTTCAACATATGAGGAATTCAATGACTTTTGACCAAATTTAACATGAGACCATTTAGTAATAGATGTTACAAAAATCTTTTTGTTATTAAATAGGTCTAAAAACTTTAAAAATACTTATTATTTTTAATTAGTTATAGAATTCCATGTGATATATATTCCATCTAGTAAACTATTCTTATGTTAGAATAGCATACGAGATCAATTCCTATAATTTCATATATATATTTAGTTATATCACTTTAATCTTTTAATGCTAGTTTGTTCACTTTAATTTAATTTTTATCATTTAATTCCAATATATCTACTTATTTTTTGTTTACTGCAACTTGACCAAAGATCTATTTTGGCCACTCAACCCATGATGCTACACAAATGTTCTTATACTATGTCAAAATTAAAGATGCGATAAGATTGAGTGAACACAAAGTACACAAGAAACGTAAATGATATTAAAAAAATGTTAAATTCAATCTATTACTAGTAAAATATAATTTTCCAATGTATGATTGTTTGTTTTGATAAAGTTAACCTTATTCACGTATCTTGCAACACATATGGTGAATTACCTTGCACGCACTTGTGTTGAAATTAGGAGCTCTATTATCAAAGGGTGATTATGATCGGATTTAGGCCGAGATTCAGTTATGACAAACACAACACTTTTAATACTTACACCAACCCTAGTATCATCTCAAGCCGATAAACACACCACGAAATTTGACTTTTTACTTTGACCCCACAGTAAAAAAATGCATACAGTAACAACCCTATAAGTCTTGGGCGATTGAATCAGCGGCATTGGATCTTCCCCACCCAATTCAATAACCTATGAACCCGCATATCATCTTAGCGTCAAGATAAGATTTACTTGAGTTACCCTCATCTAAACAATCGTTTTCGAATGCTCGTAAAACCCTAAACCCGACTCTCTCAATTGGGCAAAAGAGGTAGGTATTTGAATGAATCTGCTGGTGTGCAGTTTCAATGTAGTCGGTAGATTTGATCAAAGACAAGGAGGTCAATGCATAGGAGTGGCAACGTTGTTTGAGACCCAGGCTGGCCTCCCCTTTTTTTGACGCTTTTGACTTTGAAAAATAATAATAATAAACTATTTTATTGACTGAATCAATTGTCACATGTACGTATCAACTCTTCGAACTCGAGTGGGAACCAAATATCTTCTTACGTCGGATGGATTCGCCGTTTTTTGAAAGTCAAAATGTTATCGAAAAAAATTGAAAAATCGAATACGAGAAATGGATTATTTGACTTTGTGGAGTCCTAATGAGGCTTACTCAACCATGTTGATCTTCATTTACCCGAAAAAAAAAAGAATTATTCATCGCTTCTATTTTATATACTAAGAAAAAAATTAACATTAAAAATAATTATTTTTTCTCACATGTGTGTTTCAAGGAGTCATCATTCAAAGATTCTAGTTTTGGAATTGTGTAAAATGCTTATTTTTAATTGTAATAAAATTTAATGATCTCAAAGTACAAAAGTAGGTCACTTGTTTGAGCACGTGAGTTATTACCATTTCCGGAAATAGTATTAATTTTTGGTGCATTTTTCACTCGCTTGCACTTGGCACCAAACCTCCAGAGTACAAAGTGAATTACTCAAAGTACAATTACAGAAATCGTAATCGGATGATGCCATCGATAAACGACTTGATTTTCGATTGATACCGCTGAATTTTTATTCTCAAGCTCGTCTTATTATCGAAAATAATCACGTTTTTTTTTTTGTAACAAGTGAGCCCCTACAGCAACATCATGAACGTGAGATGATGCATTATAGCGACAATTGGTGACAAAAAGAAACAAGAAGAATTAAGAGAACAAGTGTTCAAAAGGCACAAAGATCCTAGCATAAGATTCGATCAACGTGACCTAATTCCAGCACGTGGTATTATATTTCATGATCAGAATCAACTTACCATAACAAAAAGAGTATACATGGAGGAAAGATTCAAATTTGAAAGACTAGATGATCCGAATCTCGTTCGTAGACTACATGGTTCACGTGATTCTGTAATTTTATAATAACATGAGGAATTTGTGTATGATTATAACAAAAAGAATAGAAAGATTTAAATTCGAAAGACGAAATGGTCCGAATCTCATCCGAAGACTCGATGGTTCGCGTGATTCTGCGATTTTATAACGATAACATGAGGGAGGAATTTGTGTGTGGTTATCGATCCACGTAGGTGAGGGAGTTGTGTGTTCGTTCTAGTGGAGTGTCCAAGTGATAAAAGGAACACGTTTGTTGAAGTATCGGATTCGTTAGTTTCCCTTTCCGTTGATGCAGCGAGGAATCGTGCCCAATCTCGCTCCTCCAAGCGACGCTTTCCAAGATCGTGCGCAATCTTGCTTCCTCCAATCAGCGATTCTGGATCTCTGTCCAATGATGGCTCTCTTTCTCTGGCCACGTGTACCCAGTCCCCCTGTGGATAAATTCCTATTCCTACATCATGGTGATGGGGATTGGATCTGTCCTAAACACATGGGGGGTAGGGGATGGCGGCTCTTCCTCCTCAGTAGCCGGCATTATCCCCTCAGCCGTCGCCGCCGGTCCGGCTCCGGCCGATCGGGATTCAGGGAGGCAGCCCACAGTGTGTCATTGATTGAGCAACAGCAACCTCCTAACCGACGAGGGCGAGGCCATAACTAATCCGGAGGGGCTGTCTGCGGATGGAGGGATGCTCCAAGCTGTGTGTGGGCATCCCAACACTTTAATAAGTGGGAAGAAACCAAACGAAACCCTACCAGAAACGTTAGTGTCAATAATTGCAGCTGCTGCAGGTGCATGTGCATTTGTTGAAGACTTGAGAAGTGTGTGTTGTTTGGTTGTGTTGGGTGGATGGGTTGTCATGATGGGAGTAATGGAGCATGCCCTTGGTAGTTAGTGTTGCAGCAGCAGCACTCCCACTCATCCATCTAACACATGATCAGCAGCCAAGAAACCGGGGCACGCCCTCCTCGCAACTTGTGGCTCCACAACCTTCAACTATTGGAGTCACATGGAAACAAGTTAAAACGATATTTATTTTATATGATTGATCAAATAATGAACAAATTATTCAATTGTACTAAATTGGATCACTCACGCTCGGGGTTATGCCGATGGTGAAAAGAGGTGATACTCAACAATCACGCTGAATGTTTAAAAGAAAGATAATATAAGATCAATAAACTTATTATGGTATCTCACATTAAATTAAGGTGCTCTTTTAATCTTGACATATGGTATCATGGTGTCACTTTCTCTCATACACATTAAAGCAAAATATTTCATACATGGTAATCATTTTTCTCATATAGTTATTGATGGGGATCCATTTTTTTAATACACTCCCAAATATATTAGTAGCTTTTATTTGTAAGAGTTATTTAGAAATATGACCACCCTCCTTCTCTATCTCTATCATGCAGTTAAACAAAATTTTTCATTGAGGGTGACTAATTTTCTTAAACAATTAATCACGAATGGTCGTTTTTCTAATATAATTTATGTATGAGCAAACACCTTAATAGTTCTATTATTAGAAATACTTTTGGATAAATGATTCAAGAATAAAAAAAAAAAAGGAATAGTTTCACATTGTGTGTGGGGTGTCTCATAATTTCAGAAAAATAATACAAGTGTGGAATTGTACTATTTTTTCTTTTATTTCTAGAAAAGGGGAGAGGTGCATCCTTGGAGGGAGACAGGTATGTATGTGGGTAACGTGTAAGATATCCATTAGATTCATGAATGAATCCAACGGCCACAATTATTGCTACTAAATAGTAGTTGTCTGGCCGTGTCGATAACTCCAAGAACATCAGTTTGTTTATGGTACGAGGGCCCCACCCTTGTATTTAAGTACCGTTATTTCTTTACTATTTTCAAGAAAGAACGCAATTTTCGAAAAGTCGATTATGCCCTTTCATTCTTTTCAAAATAATTTTATTAATAGAAAATAATAATATGGGAAGTTCTTCTTTACACAAGTGATCATTACACATAATTTTCTAAGATTAAAACATGGTAATCCCAACCAATAAGCTTGATTAGTGTTTAAGAGAACCCAAATGGTAATATCAAACATCACTGTCGCCACTTCGCCACTCCATCCGAAGAAGAAGAAGAAGAAGCATGTGTGTGTCTGAATGGGAGGGTGGCATCCAGAGACAAGTGCAGTGGCTACCTAAAAGCCGCGGCTTCGTTCTTGAAGTGGATCAGGAGATCATCGATGCTCATGAGAGAACTGGCGTTGCCGTCCCTCACTCGCACAGCAACCTGCACAAAGGGAGAGCTGTCAGCAGAAGGGAGAGAGTTTGTGGAATGGAGGACAAGGAGGTAGATTGTTGAGTCAGGGAATGAGGTATTGGTGGATTATTCATTAAGGATAGTAGCAACATGCAGCAGAGTGTCTAGAATGTATTCCTAACAAAATTGCAGAAAAGACAGCATGTTACCTGCCCAGTTCCAACTTCTTTCTCTCCCACGACTAATATGTAGTTGAACTGTGCCACTTGAGCCTCCCGTACCTGACAAATAGCGCATGGAAGCTCGTCTTGAGTATAGGAGAGGTGATATCCTTATGGGTGAATTGTGGTAGACAAACCTTTTTGTTGATGGTGCGGTCAGTGTTGTCGATATCCACCTCAAATCCAGCTTCATATATGATGTCCCGCACCTTCATTTCGTAAGTGAAAACAAGGTAAGCACACTCAGGATCCTAGACAGAGATTTCAGAAGACTGATGGACTAGTGATGTGGTGGTATTCAATTATAACCTCTTGAGCATATGCTTGAGACTTTTCGGAGACTGGACAGACTATTGCCTGGCGTGGACTGAGCCAAAAAGGCCATTTCCCTTTGTAGTGCTCTAGAAGAATAGCGAGCATGCGTTCTACAGAACCAAGAATGGCTCTGTGAATCATAACAGGCCGCTCACACTTTGACTCATCTTCAGCAGAGAAGGATAAGTTGAAGCGTGCAGGGAGTTGGAAATCCAGCTGAAAGGAGGACAGCACACAATCAACCCTCAAAGGTAACGGAGGATGTTGTGAAAGAACTAGAGGGGAAATCTTTCGTAGGTTTTCCAAATGCAGACAACTGCTAGCATGCATTCGACCATAATTACATTAAACGTTAGAAAATGTAACCATCTCTAAACAAACCTGAAGGGTGGCACACTGAAATTTTCTTCTCATTGCATCGGACACGCTAATATCAATCTTTGGTCCATAAAATGCTCCATCGCCTTCATTTATCTAAACAAGTGTCTGACATCAGTTCTATGGGAAACCAAATTTCCAATAAATATACAACCCCTAATGCACATGTGTAATAAAACACGAGTAACTTACTTCCCAAGACTTTCCAAATTCATTTAACGCATCTGCTAGGGCACTTTCGGCTTTCGCCCATGTCTCTAAATCTCCAAGATATTTTTCTGGCCGCTGAATAACAGGAACAAAAGCCCTTTAACATCAAGTAAAGTACAACGCGGAAATAAACGAAGAAAAAGAAAACGCGCAATTACTTACAGTTGATAACTTCAACTCAAATGTGAAACCAAATATCCCATACACATAGCTAATGAACTCTAGCACCCCTTTAACTTCATCTTTGACCTACGCAAAAGTAGGAAATATTTAGAAAGATGAGTGCTTAGGAGCATTGAAATAATATGATTTATACAAAGGAATCCTCGTTACCTGAGACTCCCGGCAAAAGATGTGAGCATCATCCTGAAACAATACTTGATGAGTCAGATGCCAGGGGAGCCGTAAACTTAGAATAGATAACAAAAAACAGTCTTGCAAAAAATAGCGTTACAGGAGGTAGAAAGAAAACTGAACCATTTTCACGAAGCTTCATGTCCAACTTCAAATGAGAGTTTCTAGCTCAAACACAAATATAAGATCTTGTCATTAAATACCTGCTGAAATCTCCTGACACGAGTTAGACCTGTGAGCGCCCCACTTGCTTCATTACGATGCAATGCCCCAAAATCAGCCAATCTTAGAGGAAGCTCTGCAAAGCAGATGAATATGCAAAATTGACGATTGCCCAAATTTCAATAATGAAATAAGGAGCTTCAAACCATGTATGAATACAAATGTTTTAATTCAAAAGGCGTGTCTGCAAGTTCTAACCTCTATAAGAGCGAACTTTATGATCAAAAATCAAACAATGGCCAGGGCAGTTCATGGGCTTGAGCCCGAATTCTTGCTTTTCCACCTGCATAAACCCTACAATAGTTCAGTCATCTTATCTCACCAGTCGTTTCACGTAACACACCATCACATGGCACATTTACAATATAATTTCATGGTCAAATATGACATCTAACTAACCTCAAAGACAAACATATTCTCCTTATAGTTTGCCGCATGACCAGATGTCTCCCACAACTTCATATTGAACATATTTGGAGACCTCACCTGCATGAATTAATCAATACAAATATGTGATTAAACTTGTAGATATGTCAACCCATGCTAAAATTGCTCCATGTTCAGATTATTCTTTTAAGAAAAAAATGAATGAGTGAGTTACCATCTTGTATCCTCTTTTTCTGTATTGTGTTTTTATAAAATCAGTCAGCTTCTGATACACTATTTCACCATGAGGTAGGAAGAAAGCACTACCCGGGCTGAAACCACCAGAAAATATTCATTTATCAATATGGATAAAAATGGCATACATGAGACAAGAATACAATCCCGAGCACTCTACCTTAAAGGGTGAAAAAGGAAAAGCTCCTGCTTTTTTGTGAGTTCTCTGTGATCATATTTCTTAGCTTCCTCTAGGAATGCCAAATATTCCTGCAGAAAACACCATTTAATGAAAGATTTTATAACACGTACTTTTACTTTGAGCAACCCATGTGCTCAAGTTTTAAATGAAAGATTGTGAAATAAAACTTTGATAGACGGGGACCTTCAATCGTTTTTGATCTGGATAAGATATTCCATACACTCTTTGCAGGCTCTCACGGTCTTTGTTTCCACGCCAATATGCAGAAGAAGCCTACATTCATGGGATCAAAGATAATTCTTGCTATAAATCAAAGCATTTGCGTTTAGCATACAGAAGTCTCACCTTCAAACAAGAAAATGCTTTCACAAAAGACGTATTTGGAATATGGGGTCCACGACAAAGGTCAACCAAAGGTCCACATCTATACACTGTGATTGTTTTGTCCTCGGGAAGATCATTGATAATCTCAACCTACAAAGAAAAAAAAAACAATGTGATAATAACAACAAGAACTTTTACAGGATGATGGTAAACTCAAGCTATTACAAACATGAAGAACAAAGAAACAAACAAGAAAAAAGCTGCTAACCTTAAATTGATTATCTGAAAACAAATCCAGAGCTTGTTTCCTAGTCACTTCAATGCGTTCAAATGGTTGCTTTTCCTGCAGTAAAATTACACAAAGTTACCTCAAAATGCAGCAACACAGGAATGCTATGCCATGAGCTTGATCAACTTGATTCGTACACACAGAACGTGAAGTATGATGAACTAGTTAAAGAGACTTACATCAACCGCCTTCTTGGCAGCAGCTTCAATCTGCTTAAAGTGGTCCTCATTCAAGCTCAGATCGCCATAAAAAGCATCGTAATAAAAACCCTAAGAAGAAGTGACTGTAAGATATTACGGCAAAAATATTAATCTGTTCTCAGTTCCATATTATAATTGATACTTGGAATCCAGAAAGAGGATGCTCAGATCAGAACATACCTCGCCTCTAGTGGTGCATGGCCCGATACATAACTTGCATCCATATGTCTGCTCCAATGACTGAGCCAACAAACAGAAATTTGGCACCCAAAACAATATTTTTTTAATTTTACTTTACATCACCAAAGTTGAAAAACTGATCACAAGGTTGAGTGTTTTACTTTACCTCACCAAGAATGTGGGCACTTGAATGCCAAAATGTATCGCGTCCTTCATCACTATCAAATGTAAACATCTGTAGCTCGCAATCGCCTTCCAGTGGTCTGTTCATATCCCATAAAACTCCGTTGACCTTTGCAATCAGAGCATTTGCTGCCAGATTCTTGGATATCTCCTTTGCAATATCCAAAGGCGTCGTGCTCCATTTCTTACCCTCCTTCACCTTCTTGTCGGGCAGTGTGATCCTATCACCCAGAAAGCCGCGTTAACCATAGTGATACGAAAAAAAATGAAACGTGAAATTAACGAATAATGGGCAGCAAAAGTTACTGAATTGGATCAGAAGCATGTGCAAGCTTAAGCTTCTGTTCGCTTTGGATGGATTCAAATATAGCAATACGTTTGGGGATGACAGATTGGAGATACGCCTCGTTCTTGGCACAAACCGTTGGCACAGAACTCTCGACCTTCGAGTTACTTCGGGGGCCGAGTCACCCATGAAGCGGCGGCAGATAGAAGAAAACGGCGGAATACGGCGGGCAGAAGAGAGAACCCTAAATTGCATAAAATATACGGTATGGCCAGCTCATAATCCGCAGTGGTTAAATTTTAAGCCACGGTGTCCCCCCCCCCCCCCCCAAAAAAAAATTAAAAGGATAAAATAAATAAAATCAGTCTGGGCCAAAGCCCACATACCAGTCTCTTGCTATTGAGCCGTACCAGCTCAAAGCCTATATAGAAAAAAACGCTTTTTTTCTTCTTTTTTTTTTTGTCAAAAATTAACTTCTCCGACATGTTTTTCCAGAGAATGAACGTGTTCAAAGCCAAACTGGGAAGTCGTTCAACGGAAATGCCGCCATCAGAGTTTCTGGGGAATACCCACCTGCCAAGACACATTTTTTATTGCCAAAGAAATGTAAACGATTCCCCAACCTGGAGATACAAGTCAAGGATACTCCAATGTTCGTATGCTCTGTACAATCTGTATAAATCTTCTAGCCTTTTTATAGCTTTGATTTCTCGTACTACATTTCTAAAATCTCTTCTGCTTGTTTACACTTCCAGTTCTCTGGTTTCTGAAAAGGGCTCTTCTGGGACTCCAATCTGTATTAAGGGTGTTGGTGTTACTCTCTTGTTTGCGGGATTCTTAGTGGAAAGTCAGCCTTTTTCTTCTCCTTTCTTAATTATTTGAGAGCCCTTTTAATTTCTTCTACGTTTTCTTCTGTTATATCTGGGCTTAACTGCAAAAGCCTAGGAGCTCTTGAATTGTAGGAGTCCGGTGTTGGTGTTTTTTTGAAAAAGATGAAGCTTTGCTGTCATTCACTAACCCAGTTTCTATTGTTCGAGAAGTTGAGTTTTCCTCGTGTTGTATTTCTCTTTGCACCGTTGAGATGCTCATACTGTTCAAAGGGATGATCAAACTTTGAGAATTAAAGGGTCAGAGCCCCATGTCTTTTGGTAGTATCTAGACAGAGGAACTTTAGAGACATCACCAGCAACTGAATTAGTGCAGGTGAATCGAGAATGGTTGCTGATGGTTCAGTTTCTTGCTCCAATCCACTCTTTTTCAAATCTCCACTCTCCAGTTTCTGTGTACGTGACTCTGTCTTTTCACTTGATTCTTCTCTTTGAAAAGCCCTTTGCTTATTGTTGCTGATTGGAATGACTTCTATGTGACTCAGCCGAAAATGGAATATGTTGGCGAGATCGGCTTCATTGGTGGAGCTCAAGGGAGCAGTTGTACTTCCAAGATGATCACTGGTGGCGATCCTTCCGGCGTCGCTCTCCTACCATCAGGATGCTATCGTGCCGGATTGTTTATCCAATTCAGCCGGGAAAGATGGCTCGTTACTGTCTTTAGGCTTCCACGTCTTGGTGAACAGCCTGCCGGCAGCCAAGCTTAAGATGGAGTCCGTGGAGACGGTTAGGTCCTTGATTGCTCGCCGTCTCCACGACATAAAAAACGGGATGGGACTTGCCGGAAACTGAAGCTCTCCGTTTGGCTTGGGATTTTAGTCAAGAACGAATCTTGAAGAAGAGTATTAAATTCGTTGTTGCTCGAGAAATGTGGTTCGGGTATCCACTCAAATAACCAACTGATCGGCCGGCGACCGTCGGAAGGGTAGTGGGACAAGTTTCAAGTATTTTTCATCCTTTGCCTTTGTTCGTAGATAGATGCTGATTCTTGGAGAGCACCATTTAGTTACTAATACCGAAGCCGATGCTTCCGATTTCCACTGTTACTCCTTTGCAGTTGGCCAGCAATTTCAATCGAGAAGCCGAGCTCCGAAGCTTCCTGCATTACCTACAAAGGTCTTCGGACAGTGAGAATCAGCATAGCCAGTGATTTTCCGGCGCCGGAGAAAATGATCGGAGATAACTTTCCGTGGGGCGTGATGCTCAACAATGACGGCGGAGGAGCATGACGTCGCCGTCTGCTCCCCAAGCAATCGAGGCTGTCAGAATCTTACACGTGTAGATTGATTCGGGCCAACAAATAATGATGCCTGGACCCAGAGGAAACGAATATGGGCTTAGGCCCAACAACGGGCCCATGAAACATACGGACGGACCCGACTCGCAGTAATAAGGTTTGAATTCGAGCATCTGAATTCCTATTTCCATCCCTACGAAGAGTTCAGAGGAAATCCGAGTCTGCTGATCGACAAACCGAGGACTCCAAGTTGTGAGAAAAGAACAGAAGATGTTCAAGTCTCCGGTGGTGAACACATACCCGCTATCAAACTACAGTTTCGGAAGCAAAGAACCGAAAATGGAGAAAGACACCTCCGTCGCTGATCGCCTTGCGCGTATGAGGGTCAAGTCCGTACTCTCAGTCTTTATACTCTATTTTGTGTTTCCGTTCTTGGTTGATTGATATCGTGTTAAGTAATTAGATAAATTTACTCATTCGGAATCTGTAATGGGCTGTTGAATTTCAGCTATATGAAAGAAGGAATGAGGACTAGCGTTGAGGGGATTCTATTGGTATGCGCAAATGTTTTCAGTTGAGGAGTTCTGTTGTCGAATCTAGTTTCTTTATCTGTAAGTTTGCGAAAGAATCTTTTCAGGTTCAAGAGCATAACCATCCTCACATTCTTCTCTTGCAAATTGGGAACACTTTCTGTAAACTACCTGGTGGAAGACTGAAGCCAGGGGAGAATGGTATACAGCTTCTTTAAACCTATTTCCAATTGTTATTACATTGCGCTAATGGGGGATTCTTCGCATACCCTTTGTTGGGAATGGTTGATCATCTCAGAGGTTGAGGGCTTGAAAAGGAAACTGTCCAGCAAACTTGGTGCAAATTCACCTAACCTGCAGCCGAATTGGCAGGTTATGTATGCATTGTACTCTTTGTTGATAAAAATTTTGTTCTGTTTTCATTACCTGATGTTTCTTTATCAGAACTAACTGAATATTGGTTCAGGTGGGTGAGTGTGTTGCTACCTGGTGGAGACCAAATTTTGAGACGACAATGTACCCTTATTGTCCACCTCACATAACCAAACCTAAGGTAAGACTTCAATCATGCATACATGTTGTCATGATTCAGCATTGAAATATTCGTGGGAAGTCACTTCTTCTTTGCTTGCAGGAGTGCAAGAAACTTTTCGTTGTTCACCTCTCCGAACGTGAGTATTTTGCTGTGCCAAAGAACCTGAAGCTTCTGGCTGTTCCGCTTTTTGAACTATATGACAATGTTCAGGTATAGGAGAGCTTCTTAACAACTTCTTGCCACTTTCTCTGCAACGTTCTGTTTCATTCTCATGAAAGATTCCACTTAGTTTTCTTCTCCTAGTTAGAGATCCAGGGTTCTAATGCAGTCTTTTATTTCCAATTTCACAGAGATATGGACCAGTTATATCAACCATACCACAACAGCTCTCCAGGTTTCAGTTCAACATGATCCAGCCATAGATTCCTCAGCACCCTGCACCTTTCACATCCATGATAGATTCATGGTGCCCCTTGTGATCTTGCGTGCGGGTGTTAGATCCTCGGTAGTTCCTAGATTACAGTTAGCCTGAGACAGTGGATGCTATACTTCTTCCTAAGTTGTGTGTTCACTATTCTTCTTTGCAGACTTTAAGCCGCGTTGGCCTCCTTTTTTATCCCGAAATCTGCTCTTCACTGATGTACTTGAGAACCAATTGTTCTGAATCATGACATGAAATTAACTTATATCAGGCTTCTTGATGATTGTATCATCTTCCATCAGCTCTCTAGCTCCAGAATGATACAGACTTATCTGATTGCAGCTCAACCGCTTGTTTATGACACTTTCTGCCAGTTTCACGGCCCCTCACGGCCATGGCAGCCACGTAATGAGGCTTCCCATAGGCCACAGGGCAATATCAGGTTCATTGTCCAGTCACAAGAACTCTGCCATTTCACTCGAACTGGATCCAATGGAGGGGATAAACGCAAAGTAGTTCATCATTCTCCTGCATACAAGCGTGAAGAGGCTATTGCTATAAAACGGTTACCGGAGGTCCGGTAGCGAGAAGGCATCTTCCGGTGGCAGCGATCTTCGTTTACAGGAAGAATGGGCCGAATGCCGTCGATCCGCCACGTCATCGATCCGCTTCTAGCCCATTGGATGGCTCTTATTGGTTGAGAATCTAAATATATAATGACGAAAATGGGGCTGACGGAAATTGCAATTATTAGGGCTGAGTTTCGGCCCGGGTCGAATCGTTGTTTTGGAGAAGGTGCGAACAGGTTTAGGGTTTTTGACGATTGCTCCTGGTATGGTAAGCGACTGATTCCTCTCCGTCGATTTGCTGGTTTATTTGTGTGTCGGCTGCCTGTGGCTCAGGACGATAAAACTGAGAAAATTGTTCGCTTTTGCAGGTTGACTCACCTCGCAGAGGGTAACGCGTTCTTCTCTTGTTATCTGGGGCGTTTTCTTCGCTTTTCTCAGTTTTTTAATAGGTACTACTTCCAAATATTTTCGATCTATTCCTTGCGGGGAATGTTGTCGACGTTTTTGCACAAATTGTAGTATTATTACATGGTTTGCGGGTAAAAGGTTTACATGGATTCTTTGGTCGGTTCCATGTAAGCTATCCGACGGTCGTGTTGGGGAGCTTTTGCGTTTGTGCAAGTTATTTGCTCGTAGTGGAATTACGTCTCCATTTCGTAACTTCCCAGTTTTCTGGACGCGCCAAAATTTTGTAGATAAAAGGATTATTGTCTTACTTTTACATGTAGATCGGGACGGTCTGCTTCACCTGGTATGGAGCGTTCTAGATCTGGGTCACGGTCTCGTTTCAAATCCAGGTCACGTTCGAGATCCTGGTCAAGACCTAGGGAAAGGTCTAGGTCAAGATCTTTGTCCAGAGGCCGTGGCAGGTTTGCTTGTCACTCAGGCATCAAATCGCATCTTGGTTCATGTTTCCAATTTGTGATGTTTTTCCCCTGGACAGGGTTGATGCTGCCAATCCTGGAAATACTCTGTATGTAACTGGCCTGTCAACCAGGGTTTCCGAGAGGGATCTTGAAGATCACTTCTCTAAGGAGGGAAAGGTTGCTGCTTCTCTTATTTGCATGAATACGTTTCTAAGCCTTTGTGATGCACGCTGAATCGCTGTGTTTAATGTTTCTGATTGACATTTACAGGTTAAGTCAGTTTTCTTGGTGGTGGAGCCTCGGTCGCGTACCTCCCGTGGTTTTGCTTTTGTAACTATGGACTCTGTTGAGGATGCAAATCGCTGTGTAAAGCACCTAAACCAATCAGTGCTGGAAGGGCGATATATTACCGTGGAGATGGTAAGCTACTATTCACGTCAAACTGGCGTCTAAACTTCTTTGGATGCTTTTCTTTTTTTGTTGACGTGAAGGTTTTCTGGTTATATTCAGAAGATATTGCCTCAGCTATGTTGGCAGAAACCAATGCTGATCAGCTCACCAATCGCAACAAGCTAAAACAGCTTTTCAATTGCATCTGATCAACTAAATAGCATCTATATTGCTCATCAACTTTACAACCTCAGCAAATACTCAACTCTCATTAATCAACGGTCTTTGTCAACATTGTAATCAGGCTTTTATGGTATCCCATACATGACATTGTTTTCTCTCTCATTTGTTCAGTCTAGACTGTAGGGTTCATTGGGCAGCTTTTTCTATTGCCTATCTTTTCTCTTCCCTATTTGTGTGCATTGCTTGTGCTGCAGTTTTGCTCATGCATTGTTGAGTTATACATCATATTGCATCATTATATCACTGGAAGTGAGATTAGGGTGTTTTTAAATTTCTAGTCACGAAGAAAACGGGCAAGGACTCCAACTCCTGGTCATTATCTTGGCCTCAAAAGCAATGGTGAGTGTTTCTTCTCCCATACTCTGTGGTTCCCATAAGCACACTGTCCAAACTCAAACTCCTCAATGCTTTGATGAAAGGTGCTCGAGGCGGCGATCGTGGTGTTGGTGGCGGCGGCGGCGGCGGCGGCGGCGGTGGCGGTGGCGGTGGTGGTAGGTACTATGGAGGTTCAAGGCGTGAGGATTATGGTTACCGAAGGTCTCCCAGGCGGTCACCATACAGAGGTGCTCGCGAGTACTCTCCTCGGTATTCACCTCCTGCAGGAAGGTCGAGAAGGGAGAGGTCCTTGTCATACTCTCCACGCCGTAGCCTTGAAAGGGGCTATGGCCGTGGTTCAAGATGAAGTGCTCCATCCCTCACCTTGCGATCAATGGCTATGCTATTGAAGCTTGTTAGTACCGAGTTTCAGGGATTGGTTCCCTGTCACCCATTATGTTTGGTTTATGCTTTGTGTTACAAGATGCTCTGCTTTTGCGCCATGGCGGCTGCACCGTAGTTGACATTGTGTGGATTCAGGTCCCTGTTTCAGCGTGTTGCTAATTTTGCAAGTAGTCTCTTCACTTTTCACTGCGGCGCGTCAGTTTTAAACGAGTTTTCACAACCGCAATCCCACCTTTTCTGTACCGAATCTGAGCTCGACGCCTTCTCGTTTTCTGTAGCGCCGGCGCGGAGTATCGGAGCCATGCCCGCGGCCGCTTGGACCTCCCCAATTACTACTGCGGCGGTGAAAACTTATCCAATCGTCTCTTACCCTCATACTTCCAGCTCTTTCGTAATTTGCGACCTCCAGTTTCCTGCGGTTCGTGGCGCTGCAGTTCGTCTCGCCCCTTCGAAGGTTTCGTATAATCCCCAAAACGCGGTTTCTCAAGTCCGGAACCGAGAGGAAGAGGAGGATGAGGATGAGGAATCCGTCATCGGGGACTGTGTCGTCTTCGACGAAGGTATATTCGATGGCTCCTTACCGCAAACCGGTGTCGCTCGTATCAGTAGCGGAGAAAAGAGTGTCTCGCCGGAGAATTTGATTCCGGATGAGTGGTCGGATGTGCAGAAGGAGATTAACATTACTAAGAAAGAGAGGCGAAGGCTTGCAAGGCAACTGGAGTATGGCAGAAGAGTGGAGAAGAGAAGGCAAGCCCTGATGCCGATAAATTCCACCGAGTACGAGAGTTTGAAGAATGAGAAACTCCGGCAGTTGAATCCGGTGGTGCTTGACAATCCAGAAACAGAGTATTTCAAAGAGAATGTGAATCAACTTGAACGTAATATTAACGAGGGTGCAGCAAGTAGAGTTACGCCTAGAAATCCGAGGTTGGCTGTTTATGGAAAAGGGTTTGATGATATCTCAGCCCTTTTTCAAAGTGGGCAATACGTTCCTGGTTCTCCTGGCAATGCTCGAGGTATAAATTGCACATGCTGTGTTCAAAAGTTCTATACTTCGTATTTTGATGGATTACCGATTCTTATTTGCCTTGAACTTTTACCTCTAGATGAGTTTGGTTCTAAGCAGCAAATTTTAGTAGTGACTAGTGGGTACTACGGTTTGCTCCTCTACGAAAACTGGTATATAGTTATGTATCTCGGGGCATTACAGAGATACTGTCTTCTAAGTAGAGAGTGCCATATCTGAGATATCTCTCATTATTGAATCCTTTTATGGTCTGCTAGAGTGTGTGCTCTTCTTGGTTATTCAAACCTATTAGGATGGTTGACGATATTGTTCCTTTGGCATGCATGATTGATGTTCTTCACAATAAGACTTTCTAAACCTTTGAACTATCTTCAGGTGGTACTCCTAAATTGTTCTCTAAAGAAGAAAAGATACTTGCGAATAAGCGTGTTCCAGACTTATCATTGGCTTCATCGGTTGGTGTCATTTTCTATATTGGACATATAATGTGCTCCTCTTTTACACAATTCTAGTTCTAACGTTTCAGGGAAAGTGGCACCCTTTGCACTCTCTTGTTGCCTCCGGAGAGTTCTACCTCGCGACTTCCTTGCTAAAGCACGATGTCGATATTAATTCTACTGATCAGGTGGGCAGGATTTTCTGTCTTTTTATACATCGCTGGTTGTCAATGTTGGAAGTCTTGTTTAATGTTCATTGCATAGTGTAGCTGTGAGAGAAAGTAAACCTCCGTTGGTTCGATTTTTGTGTTCATGCTATTCTGCACTGAGTCTAATCTGTTCCACACTATGAACAGGATGGATTGACAGCCCTTCACAAAGCAATACTTGGGAAAAAGCAGGCTATTTTTAATTTTCTCCTGAGAGAATCAGCCAATCCCTTCGTTCGTGATAGTGTAAGTTCAAAACTACAGTTATGTGGGAATTGATGTGGCTGAATTATTGTTTACTCTATCCATTACTTGCAATAAGCACAGTGTGATGTGAACTGTTCTCCCTAAACCATGGGCATTGCTGTTGCCTCCTGTTGAACTTTTCTGTCTTCTGCATTGTATCATAGCAATGTGCAATGTAATTCAGACCTTTGTATCACCCTTCAATGACAGGATGGAGCTACCCTGATGCACTACGCAGTTCGCGTAGCTTCTAGTCCGATGATAAAAATCCTGCTGCTGTACAACGTAGATATAAATCTTCAAGACAATGTAAGCAAGCTGCTAGTTCCCTTATTATTCAAACTGCGAAGAGCATAGCATGCACACTTTACATGGCTTTGCTCATGTTTACTTTCCCTTGTTCAAGGACGGGTGGACGCCGCTACACTTGGCTGTGCAATCTCTCCGGACAGATATAGTCAGGCTTCTCCTGATCAAGGGAGCTGATAAAACGCTCAAGAACAAGGTAACATTTTTTACAAGGTTTCAACCTCTCCAGAATCCGTCGGGTCATCTTTTGATTTGCCTTAACAGGACGGATTGACACCGCTGGATCTATGCCTCTATTCTGGAAGGAATACAAGGACTTACGAGCTCATTAAGCTCCTGAAACGCCTCCCATGAACCAGTAAAATGCCCCCTGCTTATTGTTTCTGTAAAAATCTGTGTGCGGTATCCGTCGGCGAGTCTCCTACCGAATTCATTTGACTTTGAATTAAAAAATGTGGAGAAGCTTCATTTATTGAGAAGCCCTCCGTCCGGGCGGCGGGGGGCGGAAGCTTTGAATGCATGCTTGCCTGAGCCACTGCTAGACCATGAACCGGTCGCTGCTTTTTCCCATCTTTAGCGCATCACAAGTTGTGAAAGGGAAAATATGTGATGTTTTATTATTTGATATATTTAAAAATTTATGAAATAGAACCATGCCTGTTGTCACTTGTCAGAGAGAGCCAGGGATAGTGTTGAGCTTTTTTACACAGACACCTCGGGACACTCTGAGAATAAATGCAGTGAAGGGGATACGCAGGACATCTATAGAGGAAGGACTCCTCGACCCTCCCGATCAACGAAGCTGGAAGGCGAAAAGCCTCGCGTATTTGGGTTTTGTTGATTTTTTCATGGAGTTGCATCATACGCACCCATCTCATTCTTTAGCTCCTCGTCCCGAATCGATCCGGTCGTCCTCATCTCCATCGACGGCGGAGGCATATTCTTCGTCCGGGTCTTTTGTCATTCGGGTCAGAGAAGCCGTTCGATGTGCGGTTTCTGCTGTGCTTGGGAATGTTTTCTCCGCGATCTTGACTTTTGTGTTTGCTTTTGGTGAGCGCTGTGATCATTTCCCCTGAATTTGAACACCGTTTGCGGGGTTTGAGTCTCATGTTTACTTCCTGATTAGGGTTGGTTGACCGGTGTCTTGATTTTTGCATGTGATTGTATAAAAAGATCTATGCGGCGGATTGGGGAATTGGGGGTGTAAAGTTATCCCAGTTCTGTTTTTTGTGTGGGATAAGGATGTGCTTCTGGATCCAGAGGGGCTGTGTTTTCTCTAGAAGCCCCTAGGATTTATTCTGACTAGATGCTCTCCGTATATGATGGTTAAGGACTTGTGTATTTGTGGATGTTTTTCATTTTGTCTCATTCGTTATCCCATGTGCAAAGACCCGAGTCAATGGTTTAAACACACCGTTGATATCGAGTTTATGTAGGGTGCTGCACTTGGACTGAATTTAGCATCTTGGTTATTTTTCTTTTTTTCCAGCATCCATTTGTGTTGCTCTGGAGATCCATATGTGATGCTAATGATGTTGTTGCTCTTGTATATGCAGTGGGCACCTTATTAGGGGCAGTGACTGGAGCACTGATTGGTCAGGAAACAGAGAGTGGATTCATTAGAGGTGCATCCGTGGGTGCTATATCTGGTGCTGTTTTCTCGATCGAAGTCTTCGAATACTCACTGCATCTCTGGCAGTCTGATGAGTCAAGGATACGTTGCCTCCTCTACCTGGTGACCACTCTTACTTTCTCAAGCTTCATCGGGCTCTTAGTTAATGTCTGCAGTTTCAGAAATGCAATACATTCGAATGAATGATCCGAGTTTTTCCTGCAGGTTGATGTTCTAGCAAGCCTCGTGAGTGGTCGCCTTGTCCGTGAACGTATAGGCCCTGCGATGCTCAGTGCAGTGCAAAGCCAGGTATAAGTTTGCAAGCCACCTTTCCCTTCCCTCTCATCCTTACATTCTTCCCCTCTCTTTAACTAGATGGGTGCTATCGAAACCCCCTTCGACGAAGTCCGCAACCTCTTCGATATCGGTGGGGCGAAGGGGTTGCTAGCAGACAGCGTGGAGAACATCCCCAAGTTCACCATCACAAAAGATTGCAGCTTTGACACCAAGGGAGACGAAGCCTGTTGCTCAGTTTGTTTACAGGTAGTTTCTCTCTGTCCTCTTCCATGGCGACTCCCTTAACCCCTTCTTAACCTTCTCATATGGCTCATCATCGTGCTCAATGATCAGGACTTCCTGGTCGGAGAAACCGTGCGGCGGCTACCGCATTGCCACCACATGTTCCATCTGAGCTGCATCGACGCCTGGCTGGTGAGGCATGGCTCTTGCCCTTTGTGCAGAAGCGGTCTGTGCTGATCCATCCACTCCATGAAATCAGACCCCCCGGTTCGTTTCAGTTCCGTACTGGTACATACCTGTGACCTGGCCCTCACCCTATACCATATGAACCATCTGCACTGCACTGTACAGAAATTTTGACTCACGATCCGTACACGAATCCTCCACTCCCACTTGTCCTGACATTAGTTGGGTTGGGTTGACACCGAGTCGTACTCGGCGGCCCGGCCCATTTGTTGACTTGGGCAAATGGGTTGACCTGGTTGAATTATTAATGGAGGAGTTGTTGATGCTGCCGTCTCCGGGCCCTCCTAAAAGATACGACGGCGTAGGTTTGTAGGGCCGCCCAATTATTATTAGGAAGCTGCATAGGCAGGTGGGGGCCACTAATCACCCAGCTAATTGCTTTTTAATCCCTAGGGTTGGGTAAGTAGTGCATAAATTTAATCTATGATAAATATCATATATCTTGGTAATAATTAATAATTAATCTTATGAATTAGATAATTAATTAGTTTTTTTTCAGTAAATATTTTTTTATTTAAATATTCATTCATTATGAAATACAAATTTGTTGTGAATTAATTTCATCCTATCATGTTAAAATATAATTTTTTTAAAAAAACATATTTATGTTTTTTAAATTATATATTTATTTTATTTATATTTAATAATATAAATAAATTTAAAACATCACATCAAATAATTCCAGAGGCCCAAACCCCTTTTGAATTTTTTTATAAAACAGATAATTTTTGGATTTTTTTCTTGGGGGGTGGGAGGGGGGGGGGGGTGGTTAAACCGGGCGGTTCAGGTTAGTCAAACTTTCATTGGTTGAATCTAGAAGGCGTGAAATTGTCAATGGAATGCGTCTCTTCCACATAATGGGTTATTATAATATGCCTTCCTTGAAGCTCACCTCTTCCAAAATTCCACCATTTCCTCCTAACCTCTGCGCTTTGGCTGAGCCATGGACAGGGAACAGGATGAGATCCAGTTTCTGGGGTTCTTTGGGATTATGAAGGAATCATGCAACTTGACCCTACGTTGGAGAAGGATTTTTGCTCAGATCTTCGTCTTCTTGATCATCCCTCTCTGCTTTGTTTACTTGTCCCACATCCAAGTGAGCAACGTCCTGTTCACCAAGATCATGCGCAACGAGTACATGCTCGATGTTGCTCCTCAGGGGACCGAGTTCCGTACCACGATTTCCAGGATATTGGCTTCCGAATGAACGGCCTTCATCTTGTTCAAGATCGCTTACTTTGTCTTCTTCATACTTCTGGCTCTTCTCTCCACTGCCGCGGTCGTGTACACCATCGCGTGTATTTACACGGGCAAGGAGATATCTTTCAGGAACGTGATGAGTGTCGTCCCCAAGGTGTGGAAGAGGCTGATCATCACTTTCTTCGTCAATTTCATCCTCGTCTTCTCGTATCATATCGTGGGTATCGCGGTTTTGATCTTGGGAGTGGTCGTCTTCGGATCGATAAAGGTCCTCGCAACGATTTTCATCGTCGTGTTCTTGGTAGCATACTTGTTTGGGTTCCTGTACATCACCATCATCTGGCATCTAGCGGGCGTAGTCTCTGTGTTGGAAGATAGCTACGGGGTGAAGGCGCTGACCAAGAGCCAGAGCCTGATAAAGGGGAAGATGGGTATCGTTTCAGCTGTCTTCATGGTTCTAGGCCTCGGCTTCTTTGGAGTAGAGCAGATGTTCAAGTCCCTGGTGGTTTCCTTTGATGATCAGCCACTCTGGAGCCGAATCAGCATTGCAATCGTATGCTTGCTCCTGCTTTCCGTCGCGATGCTCTTCGGGCTCATCGGCCAAACCATTGCGTACTTCGTCTGCAAATCGTTTCACCACGAGAACATCGACAAGTCCCTGTTGGCTGATCATCTCGGAGGTTATTTAGGAGAGTACGTTCCTCTCAAATCGAAGGATATTCAGTTGGAAAGATACGAACCATAAGAGATGAACACTGTAATAAGCTGAGATTTCTGTTACCTTGTACCCCCCGTTTGTATTTTGTAACGTTTGTATTTTGTAACAGTACATGGTTCCAGTGTACATTTACATGTTGATGGGATGCAGAACGAGTGCTTCTTCATTCCCCATCGATCTCAGCAGCCTAAGCAACCCTTTCGCTTTAGCTTTGGCTCCGCCGCTGCACTGGCTTTGAAGAAGGAGAAGCAGCTGCGTGAGGATCCCATCAGTGACTGCTTTTTGCCTTAGAACCTTGGAATGAGAGCAGATGATAAGCAGTGAATTCAGAGCACTTTCGCTTCCTTGATGATTCGAGACTCTGAACACCATGTTCACTATTGCTCTGATACCCGATTTGTGATCGATGATCATCTCTTTCACGCCTTCGACACTCAGAAGGTTTTCGATTGTCTCCATTGCTACCGGAGCTAAATCGCTTCTGCGCTGTGTCCCAACTTTGGATAAGTAATCGATCAGCTTCTCTACCGCGCCTTGTTTTGCGATAACTTGCTGGCTTCTTTGCAAAGAAGAGAGTGCTGCAACTGCTAGAATCCCTGCTTCTGTTGCACCAGAATCTTCATGGATCAGAGGTAGAATGTGATGGATAAGAGAAGAGGAATCAGAGAGCATTTGGCACAGGTCTTGAGTCTCTGAGTTGAAGACAATCGCTTCAACAAAATGGCACAAGGTTCTCTTCATTGCAATAGTCCCTTGCTCGAACAAAAACAGGAACATTTTGAAGCTGGATTCTTGCTTCAATGTGTTAAGAGCAGATACATCGCTAAAGGGCAGCAGGATCAAAGCACAATCAAGAGATTTCTCAATCAAGATGAAATTTTCCAGTGAAGAAACTTCAGCAGAATCTACAAAAATCAATCCCAGAAGAGTCTGAAGGAACCCCAGATCAATCAACACGGAATTCTTGGTGGGTAGTTCCAAGCACAAGGAAAGAACTTTTTCCAGAACCTTGATCTTGTCTTCGAATGCAGATGTACCAGACTCCAAAACCTGCTTAAACTCAGCAATGGTAGTGATTTCCTTCTCATGGGACCCATCAGAATCCTCGACGGCGTTGCAACGAAGCCACTCATCAATCACACGACGAAGCGCATGATTAGGCACCAGTGACAAATCCTGGAGCTCCTGCATTGTAACAGGACATGTAGTATTCCCTTTTGCGATCCATTTCTCGATCCAGAAACGCTCGTAGGTTTGGCCAGTGCAAAGAGTTACTGGGTCTTTGAGCAATTCCAAGCTTATGGGGCATCGGAAAAGAGGAGGGACATCCATTTCCATTACTCCGACGAATCAATTGCCCACGTACTGGACACAATAAAACACCATTTCAGTTCAATGCGAAAAGAGATTGGGCGAAAACAAAAAACGGACTGTTACGCGGATCATAAAGGACACGAATCTGAGCAGGGGTGATTCAGAATTCAGCAGATAACAGAAATCTGGGACCTCCGATGCTCCTTGTGGGGAGGACTTCAAATCATTTCAGACAATAACTATTTCCACAAGTTGGGCCTACGATTTCGATTGCCGGTCAAATACAAACTTGTTGCTTGTCTTTTACCCGCAACGGGGACTACCAGACCAGACCAAACCCACGTTGAATTCAACTTTTTGAACAAATCTCAAGAAGCATCCATGGCCGCCTGGAATCCACCTCTATACCCATTACGCTCTTTTCTGGTTTGCTAATCCTTATCCGAATCATAACGCGGTTCTAGAAACCCAGAAATGGATTCGGCCCAAGATTCCATAGCCCTGAAAGCGAACTCCTTCGCAGCCCTATAAAAGGTCAAAATTCCGTACAGGCACATCGGCGTTTGCGCCGGAGAAACCGCACAGCTCGCCTGCGTTTCCTTATCATGCCTAATTTCTGACGCATCAGCAGCGTAAACATCAAATCCATTTGCTTCTATCAACTATCAGTGATCCATGCAGCTATCCTCCCGTCATCGTTGCAATGCGACTCCAGGCTCTATACCCGTTTCTAGATTGCTAATGTGAGCCGCCCTTCCAAGGGAGGGGTGATGCTAACGTGGACCACCTTATCGTGCGCGATAATATAACGTAGCAGATAACTAATGCTAAAATGCACAGTATCGTGGGCCACATCGTAACGGGCTCCTGAGGTCGGTTGTACGGAACCATTTGGTCCAAATGGTAACAGACTGAAAAGCCCACACGGGCCCTGCTGATCTTCCTTGTGAATCCCAGTTTCCTTCAACGGTCTATCGTCTCCTTTCTGCAGATCCAAGGCAACTACTGTCAGTGATCTCCTGAGGTCGGTTTCCATATTGTTTTCAGGGGATTTCTGTGAAGGGGAGTTTGGAAGTGGCTTAAGTTTTGTGAAGAAATGGTGAAGCTTTCCGCACCCAGTTGCGTGAAACGTGGAAGCAAGTAAAGTGTTGCTTTTAATCTCATTTCAGCAAGTGCGATCTTGGTAGATGCGGTTATGATCAATCGGTTGTGTTGCTCTACTAAATGCGCGTGTGTTTGGTTTAAAACTTGGAATATTAGTTGCTGATTTTCCTAGAAGTAAAAGAATCATGGCGAACAGGATATTGTTTTATATGCTCCTTTACGCTTTAGAGGGCAAAAACAAATGTCGAGAATTAAATGAGGGAAAGAACTGCTGGACAGGGTGCAGAAGACCGTAGAGCTGGACAGAGTATGGGAACTGAAAGCCGGAGGACATTTGGTTAAAGAATGGCAACAGAGGACTGCTGTGCTTGGATCATGGAAACCCGACCCGCACTTCTCAGATGGATTGAATCTTAGCTTCCCCTTCTTGTTATCATTTTTTTCTGATTACAGGCAATGTGAAGACTGAATATTGGTGCTAGACTCTATTAAGTCTCTTCCTATTATACAAATACCAACTCAGAAAGTTGTATCTCTGCCCATAACAGGAGGCGAATTTTAAATTGCCGCCCAACAAGTAGATCTGGGAATCCTTCCCTGTGGCTGACAACTTCAGAAAGCAACCAACTTGTTTCATGCCTATGCCCAAATTTGTGGACAGGGAACCAAGACCCCCACCCCCTCCCTCCTTTTTATTTGCAGGTTCTGGTCATGGTGCCTTATCCTCCAAAAAAAAAAAGACCCTTCATTGCATCGGATACCCAACTATCTATCAAGTACTTGTCAGTGGTGACTCTTACGAAAGAATGAGGTAACGCCCTGGGGTCTTTGTTTGGCCTGTAGCTTCTTAATGGATAACTCATGGACTGCTACTTTGTGGCACATCTCATCCCAAGCTTTGGATCTCTCCTTTACACGCCTTCACCAACTTTTGGTCTGGTGGCGACTCATTGTCCTGACCTGAACACACCATGCTGTCCCACGTTTATACGAATCTGGTAAATTTTTTCTTTACCGTAAATGGAGGAGCAGAAGTTGATGACTGTAGCAGTAGAGGCTGCTGAGATTTACTGGTGTAGTGTGATAGATCATGAATGAAGTTCTTTATGTGAATGACACCTGATCTTCTGGCCAGGGCAAGTCAACTTAGGAAATGAGATTTCAGCACCTGCTCATAGGACATAACCGGATACCAAATTCTGGACAGTTTTGAAGGGTTAAATCATGGGGTTTGTGGATCGAGACTATCTGCTCCACTGCATTTCAAAGACACGCAGTGGTGTTCTTAAAGTTTTACTTTTTACCGCATGGTTTTGATTCAGGGCAGTAAAATTGGAAAACGAACTTTCTTGTAGTGTTTTAGGGGGAGTGTTCAAGTGTAGTGGATAAAAAGCCTTCTGCTTTATTGGTCTCTGTATCCACAGTTTTTCATCGGTCTTAACTTCAGCACTTATTCTCTTATAGGGTTAGATAACTTTTTTTTTTTTTACTGCGGTAGAAAAAACAAGGCCAATTAAAGTGGATCAGATTGCACATACACAACAACAGCAGAACGGTAACAATTCATGGGATTTACAGATAAGGATGGTGGCGTCCATGGCTCCAACCAAGAGATGCTTCGCTGTTCATTTGCGCCGTGCCGCCATTGGCAAGAAAATTCTGGATATTGTGAGCTTCTTGATTACCGGCAGAAGGGTCGCTCTTACCACTGTGCTGCACCGCCGTCTCTGTCCCGCCGCTGTCCTCGTCTTCAATCGGCAGCCGCTCGTAAGTAGCGTTTGTGAACGTGGAGGCGATTACCAGGACTGGCCCAACTGCAGTCAAAGAGCCCACCACGCTTCCGCCGACGACTTGCCCCTGTCCGGCGGATAAGTACACCGTGAGTCCGGTGGCTCCCGGCGGCGCCGGCCCCGGAAGAAACGAGCCAGTGAGGGAGAGAATCTCGTAAGTTCCCTGAAGAGACATTACGGCTCCGGGAGCCGAGGGCTGACGGATGGCGACGTTCGCAACTGTTCCATTTGCGCAGAGAACGCAAACCCCCTTTTGTCTTCTCATGGCGTAGTGGGCGATGGAATCAGCGATATCTTTTCCGTCGGCGACTTCCAAAACGTAGCTGCAGAGCGCATTCGGGCTGTCCCTGGTGACGAAAATCGGCGGTTTAGGCTTGTTTTTCGATCCCGGCGGCCTCCCTCTTGCGCGGCGTGTGGGCATATCCATGGCACCTTCTTTCGGCTCATCGCTATGTCCTCTTTCTTCCTCTTCATCCCTACCACCGCCGTCGTTCATAGACATACTCAGATTTGGGCTCTTGACGGAGCAGCCGAACGGTTGCCTCATGGATATCGCAAGATCGGGTTTCATGGTCAAAGAAGACGAGGACAAGTCACCCCCCGCCTCCCCGGCCGAAAAACCCACATCCTTGGTCCACCACCGGTTCGCCATGAATCAAAAGCAAGCTGGAAGAAGATGTACCAAGACAAGTAGAAAACAAGTTAAATCGATCGGGCTTTTCCAACTGAGAGTTGAAAAAATAAAAGAAAGCAAAAAGACAGAGAAGGCAGAGTTGCAGCGATGACTAAGGGGGAGAAAATGAAAACGCAGAGAGAAGAGAAAACCTACCAGTGAAGATAAATAGGGCCGGGCTTTCGGTTCTTGGTGGTGGGTTAGCTACTGGTTCAAAGTTATGGGCGCTTCTCCGCTGTGTCGTCCTCTTCCAAGCTGCCCCTCCCGCCGATCCAGGCCCCGCCTTCACTTCTCAGCTTAGAATGCAACTCCGATCATCTCCTTCGCCTGATTTGGTTCAGAGGAAGGCAGGCACTGTGTTGGTCGCCGTGCCGACTGTGTTCCAATGCACCTGGTCAGTCAAAGTCCTTACCTCAGACACCGCACACGCACCCACAGTCAGCTACTATTAAATTCCTAGATACCATCACACGTATGCATTTTTGTAATATTCAAAAAAATTCAAAATAATGATTCACTATGAAAGTACTGTCTACCACAATATTTTAACTGCCCAGAAAAAAATTCAAAAAATATCCACGATATGTATATAATATTATCAACTTTTATATCTAATTCTCCCATATGTCACGATTCATGTTCTTCTTATATCAATTATTCATTTTGGACATTTAATTCTTATAGTTCTATATTATATTTTTATAATAAAAAATTTTCGTACAAAATTATAATGATACTTAATTAACATAGAATATTCTCAAAAGACTGATGGACTTATGTTAAGCATTTGAATAATGATTTTTAAACATTAATTTATCATCTAAAAGAAAATTAATTACTAAGGATATCTTTGGTAACTCTTTTATATAGTTTTCATAAAATTTTGGTTATAGTGATAATCACTTTTATAAAAAAAAATCTAAAAAATGTTAAAATATGATAGGGAGATTAAAAGTAAAGAGTGATGAAATGTTATTTAAAGAAAATATTTAACTTCTCACCAAAAGTATACTTTAATAATTCCACTACTAGCTAGCTACCATATATACTAGAAGATTCTACCTTTATCCTTGAGAGGTGGACCAATGTTAAGGGGTTTTTTGTAAATCAGTATTTTTAAATAAAAATGAATCTTAGGTAACATTGTAAAGAAATAAATGCGATAATATGTACAAGATTGGTATTTTATACTTTATATTTAAATGTATAAATTAATTTATGAATTATCAATTGATACAAGTATAAAGAAACTAATATATTTCATGGTTGAAGCTAATATAAATGAATAATTAGTTTTTAAATAATTCAAAAAATTGTATATCAGTAAAATTTTATAATTAAAATTAAGCATATTCAACTTTTATTTTTTAAAAATAAAAAATGTATTCAACTTGAATGTTCTCAAGTGAAATGTGTTTTTAGCTGTAAATTAATTAATTATTTTTTGAGAAAAGAATTTTGAAGCTATATTAGTGAGTTTATATAATGTGCAATTTTTAAAAATATTATTATTATATTGTTGTGGGCTTATTGATTTAGGAGCAAGAAGCCCACTTTTAGTAAACGGTTTGGGCTGTTAAGCCTTTTATTGATCCAATAGCGGCCCATTTATATGTGCAGAGTGTTGAGATGGGAACTGGGCGTCAATCAAGTGTCGGTTTGCAGTGCTCGTCGTTCCGACAAGGGCTAACCTTCTGGTGGGGTGATCGGAATACGGCGGTTTCGTTTCAGCTGGAGGAAAGGATCGTTCCTGGAGTTGCGCCATTCTTGAATTGATTGTATCTGGGTTGAAAAAAGAATAAGTCAAGATGAGGATAATGATAAAGGGTGGGGTTTGGAAGAACACGGAAGACGAGATCCTGAAGGCTGCGGTGATGAAGTACGGGAAGAATCAGTGGGCTAGAATCTCTTCTCTGCTTGTTCGAAAATCTGCGAAGCAATGCAAGGCGAGATGGTATGAGTGGCTTGACCCGTCAATCAAAAAGGTATTTCGAGGTTTTATTTTTTTTTCTTGGATTGCCCTTTCTGGAACCTTGCACTGGTGTTGTTTGTTTCAGTATTTTATTCCGAATTGATGGTTTGAAGCAGATTTTTTTGGAAACAATCAACTTTTCTTTTTCGCATTACCGTTGTGTGTAATTGATCACATTGCTTCGGTTGAACTGTAGACTGAGTGGACCAGAGAAGAAGACGAGAAGCTTTTGCATCTTGCAAAGCTAATGCCTACACAGTGGAGAACTATTGCCCCAATTGTGGGGCGAACTCCGTCTCAGTGCCTGGAAAGGTATGAGAAGCTCCTTGACGCCGCATGTGCCAAGGATGAGAACTATGAACCTGGGGATGATCCTAGAAAATTGCGTCCTGGAGAGATTGATCCCAACCCGGAATCCAAACCTGCTCGTCCTGATCCGGTTGACATGGATGAAGATGAAAAGGAGATGCTTTCTGAAGCACGAGCACGTCTAGCTAACACCAGGGGTAAAAAGGCTAAAAGGAAGGCGAGGGAGAAGCAGCTTGAGGAGGCTAGGAGGCTTGCATCGTTGCAGAAGAGAAGAGAACTAAAAGCAGCAGGAATTAATGTACGGCATAGGAGAAAGAAGAGAAGAGGCATTGACTATAACGCAGAAATTCCTTTTGAGAAAAGGCCACCGCCTGGATTTTACGATGTTACTGATGAGGATCGTCCAGCAGAACGAATTAAGTTCCCGACTACTATTGAAGAGCTTGAAGGTGAGAGAAGAGTTGACAAGGAGTCACGCTTGAGAAAGCAAGATATTGCACGCAACAAGATTGCACAGAGACAGGATGCTCCGTCTGCAATATTGCAAGCAAACAAGCTTAATGATCCTGAGGCTGTTAGAAGGAAATCTAAATTAAATCTCCCAGCTCCGCAGATCCCTGACCACGAACTGGAAGCAATAGCCAAGATGGGTATTGCTAGTAACATCAACAGTGAAGAGTTAACTGAAGGGAATGCTGCTACCCGCGCTCTTCTTGCAACCTATGCTGAGACACCTCATCCGGGCATGACCCCACTGAGAACTCCGCAAAGAACTCCTGCACGAACGCATGATGCTATTATGATGGAAGCAGAGAACCAGCGCAGGCTAACACTTTCTCAAACTCCACTGCTCGGAGGGGACAATCCAATGTTGCACCCTTCTGATTTTTCTGGAGTAACTCCCAGGAAGAAGGAAATTGCAACACCAAATCCTCTCCTGACTCCTTCATCCACTCCTGGAGGTGCAGGCCTTACTCCTAGAGTGGGAATGACTCCTTTACGTGATGGATATTTTGGTGCAACTCCTAGGGGAACTCCAATGAGGGATGAACTTCGCATAAATGAGAGCTTAGATATGGTTGGAAGTGGGTTATCTAGGCAATCTGATTTGAGAAAAGGGGTTGTTTCAGGACTCAAAAACCTTCCTGAACCTACGAACGAATATCAATTCGTTATTCAACCCTTACCCGAAGAAAATGAAGAAGAGCCAGAGGAGAAAATTGAAGAAGATATGTCTGATAGGATTGCTAGAGAGAAGGCAGAGGAAGAAGCAAGACAACAGGCATTACTAAAGAAACGATCTAAAGTGCTTCAGAGGGAGCTTCCAAGGCCACCTCCTGCTTCTGTTGAGCTTATCAGAAGTTCTTTGATGAGAGCTGATGAAGACAAGAGCTCTTTTGTTCCACCAACACTCATTGAACAGGCTGAAGAATTAATAAGAAAGGAGCTTTTATCTTTGCTTGAGCATGATAATGCAAAGTACCCTCTTGATGAAAAATCAAGCAAAGATAAAAAAAAGAAACGACATGATAATGGAGCAGTCATTCCCTCAATCGATGATTTTGAGGAGAGTGAACTCAAGGAGGTACGCCTGTTGCACACAGTTTTATGATTGATATAGCTGCTCAGGTTTTGTACCATTTGTAATTATGACCAGATAGTTTCCGCCAAATGTTTGTTTCACGAGGCCTTTTTATGAATAGTTTTGGACGTAGATAATGTGTTGGCTTCATCCATTAATAGTTTTTTTTTTCAATTGTGATGATTAAACGGAGATTATTTTTTTCCGCATGTATCTCATAATTGCAGTTATTTAATGTTTGCCTCCCTTTACGAGTGATTATTTTGGCTGCCTTGTGATTCTGAAATTTTGTTTCACAGGCTGATCATTTAATAACGAAGGATGCTGAATACATCCGGTCATCAATGGGCCATGATGATGAATCTCTAGCTGAGTACATGGAAGCACACCAGACCTGCGTCATTGATATGATGTATTTCCCAACTCGTGATGGATATGGTCTTTCAAGTGTAGCCAACAATGTCGAAAAGCTAACTGCTCTTCAAGGTGAATATGAAAACGTGAAGAAGAAGATCGATGACGAGTATAAAAAAGCACAAAAACATGAGCAGAAATTGAAGGTTCTTACCAATGGTTACCATGTAAGTGGTTTTCATTACCTCATTGGTTAAGCATAGCATCTGCTTCTTCATCGCCTGATTTTTTTAGGATGGAAAACAATGATTAACTATTTGGATTCGCATTTTTGGCTGGCACTTGTTCCTTGGGGTCCATTCCCGTGTTTTACATGGGAATGTTGCTTAATATTAGCTGCGTAATGCAAATCATGGGCTTCTTGAATTTCAGGTACGAGCTGGAAAACTATGGACACAAATCGAGGGCACCTTTAAGCAAATGGACATTGCTGGAACAGAACTAGATTGCTTCCGTGCCCTACAAAGACAAGAGCAATTAGCTGCTCGGCATAGGATCAGCAACCTATGGGAAGAAGTACAGAAGCAAAAAGACCTGGAGGGTAATCTGCAAAAGCGTTATGGCAGCATGGTACTGGAGTTTGAAAGGCTCAAGAATCATGTAGATGGGCACAGGCAACACGCTGAAAAAGAAACGAACACTGTTACTGAGGATGTTACAATCCAAGCCCCTGAAGATGATGTCCTAGAAAAGAATCATCCAATTACAATGGAGTCCAAGGCAGAGGGGCCTCCGGCCGTGGGCCTAACTTCTGAGAGTCCCCAAGAAATTGATGCAATGGAAGGCCAACTGATGAACCAAACTCTACCCGGGGAAACAGCAGCAAATGCAGAGGTAGCTGTTGAAATGGACTGCCAGTTGATACCAGATGGGAAACTAAGGGAAGATGACAAGCATCCCGCAGCTTCACCACATGCAAATTTGTCGCAAGCAGAGCTCATGGGCGAAGAGGCGAGACAAATGATGGATGAGTAGGTTAGGCGGCGTTCGATACATTGTGAAAGTGTCAGTATGGAGAGACTGGAAATTGGGATCTCTGGTCCACGAAAGGCCAAGCTTCAAAGAAGTGATGAATATCATGCAGCGCCCTCCCTGACCAGGTGCACTTCGGACAGACAATGTAATGCAATTTGGACAAGGAATGTTCTTTTATTACATCTTCCTTCTAAAAGCCTGGGGCCTGATACTTTTTATTTTAATTTGATATATTATCTATTAGTAATATTTTAAAATATTACGTAAAATATAATTGCAAACATTAAATTAAATACATGATAATTAATATTTTTTAAAATAATATTATTTATAAAAACACATTCATATTTTTTAAAATTATTTATTTTTATCAATACTATAAAACAAGCAAATAAGAAATGGACTGGGCTTCTTCCTCTGGAGCCCTAAATTTTTGAAAGGCTTTTAATTTGGAACGTTAATATGATCTTTTGAGTTCAATCCAGTGATGAAATATCGCGTGCGTAGCCCAGCCCATGAATGTCTCTTGAGCGCCGTTCGATCGGCATACGCTTTATGGCGTTAATTAGGCGGCCGGTGGAGTATCGTCGTGAAGAGAACTGAGGAATGCTGGTTTCCGGCGGCTCATTTTCCTGAAAATGCCGTTTGCTTCGAAAATTGTGAAGCAATTGGATTATAGCAGATTTTCTTCGAACCACCCCATCGTTATCGACAACGGCGGATCCTACTTCCGGATAGGGTAATTCCTTGGGAAGTTTGGCTGACTTCTTTCGGTTTTAGCTGTGTATATTGATTTCTTCTTATGTATCTGTTTGTGTGCTTCTGAGTTGTTGGTTTTTGCAGATGGGCTGGAGAGAAGGATCCCCGGGTTTATTTCAGGAGTCTTATTCAGAGACCTCGCCATAAGATAACAGGTGCTGTGCTGTTACATTGGGGTTTCTTTATTGGAGTTCCTGCCTGCCATGCAGCATTGGTAGTATGTAGATGTTCGATGAATGGATAAAACACCAAATTGTCTTTTTTTGGGGGGAAACTGAAGGAATTGACTACTAAAAAGGGAGAGTGCAGCAATATGTTTTTTCAGCCATGTAGTGCTCTAGCTTCTAGTAGCTTTTTCGTTCGGTTGTGGCGAATGATCTTGTTTTGTTGTGTCAATGCTGGTGAATGTGTCGAAAGTCGTAGCTTTCAAAGCACCCTGAACAAGAACATTCTTTGGTCCCTTTGTTTTTTTCATGGCCCCTGTACCACACCTCTGATCAATGTTTTTTTTCTCTTTCTTATAGGGGAAACTATGACAATTGTTGGGGATCATGATCCTGCTTTAATGAAGTTATTTGACTGCACGAGGTCAGGACCTCGCTCCGCATTCGATGTCAATGTGGTGTATCAATTTGAAATAATGGAATATGTAAGGCTGAAGATCATGGTTTCAATTATTTTCCCGCTTCCTTTGTGGGCCTGATTATGTGTGCGGTTGCTCAATACCTCTGCTTGTTCAGGATGCATTCCGCTATTGCGAAATGCTCTGTTTGTATTGCTTTTCTATGATTGTCCCATTTTCATTTTCCTTTTCTCGTACGTGCAACTGTAGATCCTTGACTTCGGATTTGATCGGTTGGGGGCTGATCAGTCGCAGGTTTGCATTCTTTTTTTCTCATCTGCCATTTGAATGTTTTTATGTAAGGACACTGAACTTGACAAGGAGTTACTTCTCCGGAAGATGAGTGGTTGAACTCTTCCTGGAGCTCCTTGTCATGGATTGTCCTTGAAATCCATGGTTTTAATTTTTGGCTCATTGGATTCATCCAAAGAATCTTTTATAATTTTTTTTAATTGTTCAAAAGCAGATTAATCACCCTGTCTTGATTACTGAGTGCCCATGTAACCCAGTTCAGTCTCGAAGTAAAATGGCTGAACTCCTTTTTGAGACTTATGGAGCACCATCGATTGGTAATTTTTTTTTCCCTGGTTTCATGGGATCTGTAATTTTTTTACAGCTTCATGTTTGGTCTGCGAATATTTTTCAGCTTTTGGTGTTGATGCTGCGTTTAGCTACAAGTACAATCAACAATTGGGCATTTGCTCTAATGACGGTCTTGCAGTTTGCTCTGGTTTCAGTACCATCCACGCAATACCAGTACGGTGTGCTGGATTGAAAGTTGTTTATCATTTTGATAAAATGAAGATTTTTCCTCCATATTACCTGTGACTTTATTTACATTGGCATTCAATTTCAGTTTTTCAGTGGAGAACCTGTGTATGAAGCATGTTGCCGGACCAATGTTGGTGGATATCATGTCACAGATTATCTCAAGCAGCTTCTTTCTCTGAAATACCCTCATCACATGTAGGCTTAATACAAGATTATTCTCCAGAGGATGGAAATGTGAGTTATACTGTTTGTTGCACTAAAACATCTATATGAACTAGGTCTCAGTTTACATGGGAAAAGGTTGAAGATCTGAAGAGAGAGCACTGTTATATTGCTCCTGAATATGGATCAGAAGTTAAACTTTTTCAGGTACTCTCATGTCTAGTAAATAACTTATGAGGTCTTGCTCTCCCCGTATTCTCTTTTACCTCACTGGAAAGTATTACCTCAGAAAGGAGATAAGGAAGCTGAAGAAAAGAAAAGGTGTTGGCAGATTCCTTGGACACCCCCACCAGCTGAGGAAGTCCCGTCAGAGGAAGAAATTGCTAGGAAGGCTGCGTTGAAAGAGAAGCAAGTTCAAAGAATGAAGGAGATGGCTGAAGCCAAGAGGTTCAATAGAATAAATGACCTTGAAAATGAACTGAGGGAGTTAGAGATGCTGTTGCGTCAGCTTGGACTGACAAGAGACGAAGAGGAGATTCCTTTGATCCTGGAAAATACTGTTTATACATCCAAACAGGATGTAGAGTCTGCCTACGCCAAGGTCATGCAATCTTTGCGAAAAGCGAAAGGTGAACCTGTTGAAACCAATGAGAAGACAGATCTTTCTGCTGAGAAATACAATTTGATTAACGTTCCAGATGACATGCTGACCCCAGAGCAGGTTCCTTGATTTGTGACTATTAGTTCTCTCTTGTCCTTACTTGATTGCTTTCGATTTTTGGTATTTCACTTTCTAATTGAGGCTCTTTCGTGCCTGTGATGATTTTTGAAATGTTCTAATTTCTTGTTTCTTGACAGATAAGGCAAAAGAGGAAGCAGCTAGCATTTAAAAACATGTCAGATGGGAGGCAACTGAAAAAACAGAAGCAGTTTGAAGAGGAATTAGAGAGGGAAAGACAGAAGAAATTAGAGGAAGAAAAGCGCTTGTATGTCACAAAAACTATTCTAACACTGAAATTATTCCCAAATTTTTTAAATTTTGCTTTCAATACAATTGTTAAGTGACTATGTTGATCAGTATCATCTCATATGTTTTTCCATGATTTTATAAGAGAGAATCCCCAGCAGTATTTGGAGGAGCTGCGTGCAAAGCATAGAGATCTATCAGAGAAGGTGGAGCAACAACGAAAATCCAAGACAAATGGTGTGTATGCCACTGGAAACCATAACGCTTCTGGAGGTGTTGGTCGTGAAGAAAGGTTGAATCCCTTGCAGAGGGAGAGGATGCGTCTCCTGGCCTCGGCAGCCTTTGATCGGGGCAAGGGAGAGGATACATTTGGTGCCAAGGATGAGGATTGGCAACTGTACAAGCTTATGAGTCGTGACAATGATGATGACGATGATGATGATGATCAGCAAGATGAAGATGAAGCAGAGCTAGCCCGACTCTCATCCAGACTCCAGGTGAGTCTCTTCTCTGCAGATGCTGTAAACTCTTTTACAGCATATGCTCCAGTTTAAGAAACTAACTATCTGCATGATCTATAATTCTGGTTTCTAAATTTGCTTACAGGAAATTGATCCTACCTATTTCAACCTGGAACTGGTCTCCAACTCCACAGAGGCACCTTCTTTTCGTCCTGTAACAAAAGAAGATTTTCAGATTATTCTTGGAGTTGAGAGGTTTCGTTGCCCGGAGATTCTCTTCAATCCCAACTTGATTGGCATAGAACAAGCAGGTTTAGATGAAATGGTTGGCATTTCGTTGAGGAGGTTGCCTGATGTAAACGAAGGCCTGGAAGATCGGATGACCAGTTCAATCCTCCTAACCGGTGGAAGCTGCCTTTTTCCTGGACTCCCAGAACGCTTGGAAGCAGGAATACGAATGATTCGACCCTGTGGAACTCCCATAAAAATTTTCAAAGCCTCAGATCCTGTTCTAGACGCCTGGCGTGGAGCTTCTGCTTATGCTGCAGGTGGCCAATTTCTTGACCATACTTTTAGTAGGATGGATTATTATGAAAAGGGTGAAGACTGGCTTCGGGACTACCAGCTCAGGTACACCATTTGATTTGCATGACCTGCTAAATGCTTCCTTCCTGACCTTGTTCTGAACACCCAAAAAATGGAGATGGTGATTCACAGCACCCTGTATTATTGCCCCATCTGTAATCTTATTGCTCTAATCACACAGAAACCTGTTAGTTCTTCTGTGGAATGGATTTCTTACTGACCCAAGAGCTGTGTTCAATATGCATTCTCATGTCTTCTTTTGAGCATGCAAAGATTCCCACACAGCTTAGCAGGAGAGGACACGTTGTCCCGGGTGGCAAATGACTTAATTACCCCTTATCTAAAATCGATACCTACAGTTTTAAAATCAGATAAAATTGATTCTTGTAAAATTAATCTTCACTATTTCAATAAATAATTATAAAAATATTCTCTATTATTTTTCAAAATATCAAAATTGATTATTATAATCAAATCTTAATTTTATTCCTTGCAAGAAAATAATGGAATAAAATTGATCTATAGTGTTCCAAAAACCCAACCCCCGACAGAGTTTTGCGTTGGCCCATTGGGTTTTCCTGTCTGGTGTTCTTACATGTGGATCCCCCCCAACACTTTTTATTACTTTTTTTATGCACGTGTGAGATATAGCTTCTGAATAAAGAATATTATTGTTTTAGGAATAAAAAAATATCTTGATGGATGGATGCTGACATGACAATTTTAGGAAAATACTAAATATCTTGTCCGAATGTGTTCACGCTAGTGGATTGGTAGCCGTTGAGCGCAGAGACGAAGACATGAACTGAATCCAAGAATAGGCGTAAGGTAACGAGAGTGGGAGCATAAAGATCGGCGTGCGCTTCTCCCATTTCTCTTCCCGGTCGCTTTTATACGCGCCTCAGTTCTTCATTGCATCCGTGTACACGCCAAAGTTCCAATCTTTCGATCAAGGTACGTCATCTTTTTGGAATCTGAATCCAAAGTCGACCTCCAGTGCAATATCGTATTGTGTTGGTTGAGTGCAGAAGAAACTAGAACCGATAGGATGGCGGAAGCAGAGGACATTCAGCCCCTCGTCTGCGATAATGGAACGGGAATGGTTAAGGCTGGGTTCGCTGGGGATGATGCTCCACGGGCGGTGTTCCCGAGCATTGTGGGTCGCCCTCGGCACACGGGTGTGATGGTGGGAATGGGTCAGAAAGATGCGTACGTTGGGGATGAAGCGCAATCCAAGCGTGGTATTTTGACTCTCAAGTACCCGATTGAGCATGGGATCGTGAGCAATTGGGATGATATGGAGAAAATTTGGCATCACACGTTCTACAATGAGCTTCGTGTTGCCCCAGAAGAACACCCTGTTCTTCTCACTGAGGCGCCTCTTAATCCCAAGGCCAATAGGGAGAAAATGACCCAGATTATGTTTGAAACCTTTAACGCTCCTGCTATGTATGTTGCTATTCAGGCTGTCCTCTCCCTCTATGCTAGTGGTCGTACAACTGGTACTCCCACCCTGGATCAACTTCATCTTCATCATCAGCATTATCTTGTGTTTGTTTTATCTCTAAATCCGTCTTCATTGCTGCTGTGTCGTGCATTTGGTGAGTTCAGGTATTGTGTTGGATTCTGGTGATGGTGTGAGCCACACTGTGCCAATCTACGAAGGGTACTCCCTCCCACATGCCATTCTCCGGCTGGATTTAGCCGGCCGCGATCTCACCGACTACCTGATGAAGATCCTGACTGAGCGTGGCTACTCATTCACCACATCTGCAGAGCGAGAAATTGTGAGGGACATGAAGGAGAAGCTGTCATACATCGCTCTTGACTACGAGCAGGAGCTTGAGACCGGGAAAACTAGCTCATCCGTTGAGAAGAGCTTCGAGTTGCCAGATGGCCAGGTGATCACCATCGGGAACGAGAGGTTCCGCTGCCCGGAGGTCCTATTCCAGCCATCCTTCATCGGAATGGAAGCTGCCGGAATCCACGAAACCACATACAACTCCATCATGAAATGCGATGTGGACATCAGGAAGGAACTCTATGGCAACATCGTGCTCAGCGGTGGCACCACCATGTTCCCTGGGATCGCCGACAGAATGAGCAAGGAGATAACAGCCCTGGCTCCCAGCAGCATGAAGATCAAGGTCGTTGCCCCCCTGAAAGGAAATACAGTGTCTGGATCGGAGGATCCATCTTGGCTTCTCTCAGCACTTTCCAACAGGTGGTTTTCGAACCCCCCAAACACCCGACTACTACTTTCAACACATGAAAATCATCCCGTTTGTTTCCCCTTCGTTGCAGATGTGGATCGCAAAAGCCGAATACGACGAGTCGGGTCCCTCCATCGTGCACAGGAAATGCTTCTGAGAAATCAAGACCCAAAAAACAGAACCTTGGCTCCAGAATCACAATAAAGAAGAACCGATTTTTTAGCTTTTAGGGAGCCCTGTCTCGCTCCTGATACCCCTTTTCCTGCAATAAAATGGTTAAGATTGAGGAACTTGATGTATGTTATTTTAAATCCTAAATTAATGAATTGGATTCAGAATTGTTCTTTAGTGTATATCAATAAAATCAATAAGAAACATGAATGGTAACAGGGCTTTGGGTCCAGCTCTGGAGGAGTACATGATGTTCTCCTCTGCCACTTTCGCAATGGTTGAACCCTTCGGCCTGGCTCCATATATTCTCAAATGAAGTCCCTCGTACCAGTCTTTGAAATTTGATCTTCTCCTTTCACATTTAGGCATTCTCTGATGAAACTACACCTTGTCTCATTGTGTTTACTGCTTCCATACATCATCAGGTTTTTTCCAACAGTAATTGTAGACTTATTATCCATCATCATCTTTGTTAGTTCAGCTTGAGAATAATCAAGATTTTGTAGCAGATGCCTTAGCCAAAGTCCATTCTTGCTTCTTTCTTCATATGACATACGTTCTATATCAAGAAAGAGACAAAATTCAGAATAGCCACATTTCATAAGATGCAGGAGATGTCTTCTCATAAATATCTCTTTTTCCTGGTAGACAACTTTTGACTCACTCCCACAGCTTGTATCCGTTTGTTCAGAACACTGGAGAGACATCATTGGGAGTAGTTACTGGTAGTTGTCCTCTTTCAATTGGCTCCATATATTTGTCCAATAAATGGATGGAGTACCAACCATTGTCATTTTCCGTCCAAACATGAATGGTGAAACACGACACCTCGTGGTGTCTTTATCAAATACCACATCTGGACTTAACTAATACTACTTGCCTTTTTTTTTTCAGGATTAAACAGCGTGTATGATTTGGATGTTTGATCATACTCGTCCAAGATCTATTTTCTTGTTTGCATATGCATGTAAGCAATGCAACCAAAGATTCTCAGATGAGAGACATCTGGATCTCAAACTAAGCTTCTTGTGTGTTTTTCCAGGAACATTTCTTCTAGTACACCTATAGAAGATAAACAGCAGTAACAACAGCATTTCCCCATAGTTCTTTAGATACATTCTTCCTTCTAATCATGCTTCCCATCATGTTCATCACCATCCTATTTTTTTTTTTTTTTATCTTTGCCACAACATTTTTCTAGGATGTTCATGCAGAAGTAGGAGACCCTTGCGTATTCCAATTTCTTCACAGAATTGAACAAACTGATTTGAAGTGAATTCTCTACCCTGATCTGTTCTTAGAGCTTTGATCTGTAAACCACTTCCCCTATCAGCCATAGATTGAATCTGTCCTTGGCCCTTTTGAGGAAGGTACTTCTTATTCTGTGAATATACTTCATAACCTCTCTCCAATAAAAATGTCTTTCATTCCGGGAACAAGTTGAACGTCTGAAATAGTTTTGTGACTGGAAAGGGTAAGTTCCAGAGCTATTGAACCTTTTCCTGCCACTTTTATTTCGGAAGAGTCACCAAGTGTAGTACTTGCACACGAGTCTCATTAAGTGGCTAAAACATATTTCTGGCACCCCAATCCTAATACCATTTCTGGTACACATCTGGATTTTTATCTTCCTCATATGCCACCAGCAGTACAGGCTGTTGTTCTTCCTTGGGTTCCTCTTCAGAAAAATTAGACTGATGATTTCTAGCATTGCTCCTGCAGTCCCATGATAATGCCTTTTTTTTTCTGACAAGAATGACATTCCACACTCGATTTATCTATCATTCCTTGATGCATTAGAACCAGTATAAGAGCCTCTGGATTTCCAACTGCCTCTCTCCCTAGTATTCCACCTTCCTCTACCGCCTTCAAAAGGGGATTCATAAGCTTTCCCCTGTGCTTCATTTCTATCATAATTTCAACCTCCACCACGGATCTTTCACATGGTTCTTTCTTTCTGGCACTCTAACTACATAATCTGAGACAAAATCCCCTGGCTTTTGCTTCGTAGTTCTCAATTTCGCCTCTCAACGTCTGCATCCTTACCCTTTTCACACGGTCCACACCTTGAAAGAAAGCTCTCAACATATCCCATTCTTGCTTAAGCATGGTCCATTAGTGGCTGTTGCCATCCATCCTGGCATTCTGTCATTTATAAATCAATGCCAAGGCCTTCCTCTCCTTCTCCTGTATCTGTTATGGCTGGTGTAGTGGTGATTACCTCCATCACTTACTAAGCTCCAATTTTCATAATTCTCCACGGTTAACATTGGAACTCTGAGTGTACCATTGTTGGGCCGTACGACCGTAGATAGCTGTGGTACCACTTTGATGGAGGGTTTTAATGTTCAGCAAGGTTGATGAGGCTCTGCACACCGAGAGTTCCTTTGAAATTCTGCTTCAACTTTTTGGATGACTTTTGCAGTTGAATTTCGTTATTTTATGGTTTGGCGGAGTTGGGGGTTTGGAATTAGAAAAATGGCAAGGACTCCCCCACGCCTCATCTTCTTGGCGTTGCCGGTGCTCGCGGCGGTTCTGACGTACCATCTTGACGAACTTGACCCGGTCTCGTATCCGGATGATGAGCTTCTCCGGTACCACCAACCCCTCTTCGTCCCCAAGCACAACCCCGGATGCTGCATGGCGTAGAGATGATCGGAAATGGGGAGCTCCTCTTACCGGAGGATGTTGCCTACGACCCCAAAACCGGCTTCATGTACACCGGTTGCGCCGACGGGTGGATCAGCCGCGTCCGTGCTCCTCCTGTTCCGGGGGCATCGGCAACCGTTGAAAAGTGGGTCAACACCGGTGGCCGTCCCTTGGGCATCGCGCATGGACCTAACGGTGAAGTTCTGGTTGCTGACGCTGAAAAGGCAAGTCCATTAATTGTTCTTTTGGTGAACTAACAGACAAACTGTGGCTGACTTTGGATGCTTCGTCGTTTGGTGAATAAGCACGTAATGAGGGAGATAGATTGAACCAACTGAAAAAGAAAGTGCCATTGCAGGGATTACTGAACGTGAGTAAAGATGGAGTCATCAAGGTGCTAACAGATAAAGCTGAGGGCATCAAATTCAAGATGACAAATGCTGTGGATATCGGTCCTGGTCAAATGATCTACTTCACCGACTCGTCGTTCAAATTCTCCATAAAAGATCACATTTTGGACATCTTTGAGGGTAGACCTAATGGCAGATTGCTCAGCTACAATCCCTTCAACAAAGAAACCAAGGTTTTGGTTCGAGATCTCTTCTTCCCCAACGGTGTGACCCTGTCTGCTGATCAGCAGTCTGTCCTTTTCTGCGAAACCCCATTGCAAGTTCCAATCTTTATCTCTTTTCTTCTACTCTTTGTTTAGTTTCAACCACGAAAACCAAAGAGACTATTGATTGGTGCAGGAGGAGATGCAAAAGGTACCACATTCACGGTCCCAGGGAGGGATCTACTGATATCTTCGTGGAAAACTTGCCCGGCTTGCCTGATAACATTCGATACGACGGGGAAGGGCGATACTGGATCGCCTTAACCATGGTAAGATGATGATCATTGAAAAATGGTAAATGGGAACGTGGGCTGTATGGCTCTCAGTGAGATCCAAAAACATTACTATCGTGTCCCACATTGCGTTTCTTCTATGCACAGGAAGCTGATACATGGGAAGTTGTGCAGCGACACCCTTTGCTTAGAAAGGTGGCTCGGATCGTGAAGGAGCGTGCTGGGGAGTGGATCAAAGTAGACAGGAATGGAGGGGTGATCGCTGTCGATGTGCATGGGAATCCCCAGGAGCATTACTACGATCGCAACGCACGAATGGTTTCGAGTGCGATCAAGATAGGGGAGCATCTCTACTGCGGATCCATTGTGCTCCAAAGCCTCGTTCGGTTGAACGTGACTCGGAACCCCGCAGCCTGAGAAACCACTCCACTTTATTTTCCGATGAGTTTATGTTTTTCCCCGTTCATCATCGTGGGACGCTGTAGCGTTTCTCAAGAGCAAGGGGGTAACATCATTCAAGCTTTCTTCCAAGTAACTTGTGTCTCCACACGTTAATCTATGCGGATTCCCTTGTACCTTTTCCTGTTTCCTCTCCCTCATGCATATCCTCCATGGGAATATTTAAGAAACACTCAGATAATCTCAACTAGGTTGGATTCTTCTAGGGAGCACGGATTTCAATGCGCCTGCTGTGCTACAATAGCTAGTTTCTGTTATTCGGTGAATGAATGCGGGTGCGGTCCCTCAGGACGACTCAGACCCAGAGGTCCCTCTTGGGGCAATAATGCGGCGGCGAACGACTGCGACAGTTTTGAACCAAGCAAATGTCAGGATGATTATCAGAGGTCATCAATCTGATGAAGGGAAGTAGAATGCGATCTGGTGCTTGTTTGTGCTCAGGCTGTGTATGAGCAGAACAACTCGAGATGCTGCTCCCAATGCTGCAAACCTTTTACAATCCTCGTTTCTAAGGAAAAACAAACAGCTACGACTGAAGACTTGGCAGTTGGCCCGCGCAGTCCACTTCACTGATCTGGCTTCAACTCCCAAAAGGAAGAGAGGTTCATGGATCGCGATCATGCGTCAATTTTACACATTTATGGTCTTCTCGTTGCTCATTGTTTGCGGATTCCAAACTGCAATGAGCATGACCATCTGAATAAAGCAGATATCTGTATGAACAGAAACGAAAGAGAACATGTTGGTTTATGCATTTTTTATTCTTATTTAATGTTTTGACATTAACTTTTTCCTTTTTTATAAGTAAAAAAATAAGAAAATCAGCATCATGATGTGATGGTGACATGGCATTATTTAATTAAAAATTAATTTGATAGTAATATTTTAAATATTTAGGCGTGTTTTGTTTCTGAGCTTAACTAGGTTTATAGACATGTTTAATATTTTACAATGTTTGGTATATAGGTTATTGTTGGATTTAAATTTACCCAACAGATTTATATAAACCCATCAATAACCCATGGATATGAGTTTATATAAACCCACCTAGGGGTGAGTTTAAGTATCATCATATTAATTATAAATACCTTTATCCTAAACTAATGCATGTAATGATAAAACCAAATAATTTTAACACATGAACCAAATAAGTTTACACATGAAACCCATTAATATGTATTTAAAGATACCTAAATAATTTATATCACCAACCCCTCAACCAAACGGGGCCTTAATGTATAAGTGAGTCGGACACGGAGGGTAGGCAGTTGGGTTGGGCCTTGCTAAACCCAGACTAGTTAATGGGTCTGGACTGCTTTCCCGTAGGTGGGCTCAACCACTGAGCCTGTCCGCCCGAGTCTGGACTTGGGCTGAAAGTGGGTAACTTGGGGAGTAGGCCCAATTCACCAAGCCAAGGCCCTGTCTAGGACTGGCTTCTGAGTTCGTGTAGGGTCTCCGTTGACGAGATGGCAGGCGCGGTAGGGTCTCCCGCTCATTGAAGGTTTTCCAGTCGGGATCTGCCTGCCTGCCTGCCTCATTCCGGCCGTACACACACACACCCACACAGACCCAGACCTAGCTCTGGAAGTATGTATGATATTCAAGATTAGAGGCCTTATTAATGATGTGGGTTTCGCAGAGATGTTCTTGGAAGGATGATACTCATGGCAGGAGGCCACAATACTTACTATCTGAACACGGAGACATGGCATTCTGAACATTAACTCTAGGATATGATATGAAGCTGAGTCTTCGAGGGGAAAAGGGGTATCTGTGGGAGGATGCAGGCGCACGGAGGCTACTCAGCGTGGTTATTTTGAAGATGAGATGGGCTGGTGAGGTTGGCCGTCAAGGGCATTTGAGCCGGCCGCCGTGGGTTGTCATGTTGGCGTAGCACTTACCGCACACCTCTTTGTTCCCGAATTGCCCGGGTGGCACGCACTTGCATCTGTCGCAGCAGGTCACGCAGGCTCTCAGGCAAATATTCAGTCTCGAGTGCAGTTTGCATCTCACCTGGCACGGTGCAAAGCATTCTGCAAATCACCCACAGCCACATCACAAACATCAGGGGTGGTTCTTAAAGCTGAGGAGCACTGAAAGTTTATGCCGGTGAAGGGTGAAGTAAGCAGGTACCTTTGGTGTTTCTTGGTGTGGGCAATGCCGGTGTGGGAACTAATGGCTTTGCCGGAGGAAGTGATGGTTTGGCCGGTGGCGTCAGGGAAGGCTTTGCCGGAGGAAGTGATGGTTTGGCCGGAGTTTGCCGGAGGAAGTGATGGTTTGGCCGGAGGGGTCAGCGACGGCTTTGCCGGAGGAAGTGATGGTTTGGCCGGTGGGGTCAGCGACGGCTTTGCCGGAGGAAGTGATGGTTTGACCGGTGGAGGGAGTGACGGCTTTGCCGGAGGAAGCGACGGTTTGGCCGGTGGGGGCAGCGACGGCTTTGCCGGGGGAAGTGATGGTTTGGCTGGTGGAGGAAGCGACGGTTTGGCCGGTGGCGTCAGCGACGGCTTTGCCGGAGGGGGCAGAGATGGACTGGGCGGCGGCAGTATAGATGGCTTTGGCGGAGGAGGAAGTGATGGCTTGAGCAGTGTGGGTGGTGAGGAGCTGGGCGTTGAAGGCACTAGGGAGGATTCTGTGTCCACATTGATAACTTGTTCATCAAAAATCTCTGCACAAACCTGTGCAAGCAAGCAACATATCAGATCTCAGTCTCCTCAGGCAACCCAACAAGCTAAACTTGAGTGAATTCAGGTTCCCGAGAAAGCATACCTGAACATTCACGAGAAGAAGCAGACAAGCACATGCCACTACGAGAAACGCAGGCTTTGAAGCCATTTTTCGCAGAAAGAAAAAAAACTCAGGAGGGCCTCCTCATTCTGAATCTGATAGCTGAATATGGTCTTCTGTATTTATAGAGAGTCAGTTCCTGCAACCGGAGACGTGTGCTTCGTGCACCGATCTGCACCTGCATCATTCCACATGCACCAGCCCTCACCTGTATTAAACAAACTTATCTACCCTTTGCCATCCCATGTGCACTCCCCAAGGGAATTCAAAAGCACGCCTCATTTGAAACATTCGATGCACCGAGAATTGGTACTAGATACTCAGAACTATTATCAGGAGTTTTTTCAATAGGAAACACTCACATAAAAATGTTGTTTGAACCCAGAATACACATGTCATCCATCAACTATTACCACGATGTGCTGGAAAATAGTGGTCCACCAACTCACATGATCATGCTATATCATGAGAGCAAAAAACTGTGAAATAATAAAATTAGCTATAGGCAAAAGGTGAAAACTTGGCAATGACTCTCGAGGTAATAAATATCTGGGCAGGTAACCTCTGGGGAAAAATAAGTGGTGATGGTCCACAAAACAACTGTACAAAATTTATGTGTTTCCTTGCATCGTTTTGAGAGCTTGGAATTCAAGTCCTGGACTGTAAGCTCAATACCAAAAACCATCGAGATAGATGTCATTTCAAAGCAGGGGCAAGACAGTGGAGTTAAAGCACACTCAGGAAGAAATTACAGCACACTCGAGCAGGCTATCATAAATAAATCGACATAAAGCCAGAAACTGTCGGATTCCTTTTTTTTTTCCAGCTTGGTCCATTGTAGATGACAAGAAACAATGTCAGCTCATGTACGAATTTGGGCCAGAAATACAGCACCTCATCATCACAATTTACAAACGATGTTTGGGGGTCTTGCACCAGATGAAACTACACGAAATGCACCTTTATTTCATATCGCACTCGACTTGGACTTCGCCATCTGCAAATGAAGTTTTTTTTAGAGAAGCGCTAATAGATGAAGAATGACACCCTGAAGGCAAAGATTAACAGATTTTACTCTTCAAATGGATCGCAAGATTAGCCTGTGCATCAGCTTCACAGTTGTACTCCTGAGGGAATTAAGTTAAGTTCACAAATATACACAAATGGAACTACTAACTGAGACAATAACCAAATAAAAATCCCTGGTTATAGCTTATGCACATGCACAAAGCTCACCCTTTCAACATGACGCATCTGGAAAGACGTAAACCGATCCCTGAGCTCTTTTGCGACCCTACACAGATCAGCCATATTCTGGTTTTTAGTCTTCCAAAGTTCCTGAACCTGACAAATAGTAGAGCAAAGAAGTCGAGCACAAACATCACGACCACAAAAATCTTCCGCTCCAAAAAAGATAACTGAAAGCACCACATCAAATTCTTTGGTTAAAGATAAGGACATACAGGAAACAGAAAGTAGCATGAGAAACGTGATAACCTGCATGCAGACAAGTTTTGAGTCCCCTTGAATACGAACATGTTTAAATCCCTTCTGAAGAGCATATCTTAGGCCCAAAATGGCACCTCTATACTCAGCCACGTTATTAGTTGCAATGCCCACACCTTCCCGCAATCGTAAAACCTGTAAAATTTCCACCAGTGGTATTCTAGGTGTCATTGCAAGAACAGTCTCGAGAAAACAGCCCATTTCTTTACACAATGATACGTAGAATCAAGTTTTGAAATTCAAACATGCAGTACCATGCTCCCATCTGCTGTTCGCAGCACAGCACCAGCACCAGCCAGGCCAGGATTTCCTTTTGAAGCACCATCAAATTCAATAACACAGGAGCTCTGTCCGTGCAAGAGGAAAATAAGGCAGGCTTCACCCCCAACTCAATCACAAGTCAAATAACACAAAATTACAAGAGCTGCAACCATACAAGTACATTGCTGCACAAGATAACATACAAACTTGCGTTGGGGTTGAGGTTAACCAATAGTATGAAGTAAACAGAAATTATTTCTTTCGAGAAAATGCCTCCATTGTAGAGACTTACACAGTAAGAAGACACAGGTTCAACTTCCATGAAATTATCTGATCCGCCATGCTTGACCCGTGGAATTGCAGATGCCGTTGCTCCAACCACGTCCTGCCAATATAAAAAATTGCGTGGTGGTTTACTAAATGGTCAGGCTCCAAGAAAAAGACGAAATGAGTTCAGAAGTCACTTGTTGACTCCTTTCTCCATGGTTCTTGCCCGGCGATTTGTTAATAGCAAAATTAGGTTCCTGCACAAACAGGAATTCTTATTAAGCTCTTATTCCTTCAAATGATATCTGATGTAAAATCTTCATTCAAGCAATTAACCGGCATTGTCACCCTATAAAAAAGGCACCAAAATAACTCCCAGGTGGTAAATTCCATACGCCAAAGAAATTCAACTTTTACACGAGTTCCAGAGCCGAACCCTGAAAGGACAAACAGCCACTTGACCAAAAAGATCATCTTGCACACTGCTGGCTTCAACAGAGTACATAGCATTCTTTAGCCCATGAGACGCGAGATACTCCTCAGCCTTCTTCGACAGGCCGTAACCTTTAAACACCCTCACAGAAGGATCGTCCTCCTAGAAAAGGAAAGATATTCTCCTGGAATCACCCCAGCAAGAGTTATACGTACTGAAATTAAGATATACGTACTGAAGATCGAAGAAAAGACTGAAGATCAGTCATGCTCTTATACACGCCGACATTATCCCCCTTCCGCACAACATAAAAAGCATCTCTTTCATCTCCCATTCTTCCGGTTTTCCCGTAACAGAACAGTTACGACGAAGTTCCAGGCTTTCAGCACAGGAGAACCAGAACGGCAGAAGCCAAAGAACGCATGCTTGAAGGTCCCTCGAAATAAGTAGAAACTCACCCCCGAGACCTTACGACAACCGCCGGAGAAGTCACCGGGAAAACGGAATGGATTTGGGTGTGTACCCGGAAATGCAAGAAAGGTTGCATCTCCGGTAGGCCCATCCAACGAGCCCAAATAGAAATATTATTTTTAAAATATAATATTATTTATTACTAATCTGTACCGTTTTTTCGGTTAGAAGAACCATCCATACTTTTTTATCTGTCTTTTGTATGCATTTACTTGCACTTCCAGTTGTATGATTTCACAAGTAGTATATTTACCCATGGAATCTGCTGATGGTGATTACTGTCAACTGCAAAGGTATTTAACATTCAACAGAAGGGTAGTGTTTTACCTGCTTGGGATTTCTTTGATGTCTGTCTCCCTGTTGTCATCAGAAACAAGCTGAGGTCTATGGGGCTGCAAAATCCTTCTCTCCATGTCAACGTTTGCATGTATCATCTTTGCCTTCAGATGTAACCAGTGACGGGGACTCGCTTCAGTAGCATGGCGAGATCATAAGACTTGAAATCTCTGCCGTAACATAGACTTAGATCCAGTGCTGTGTTTCCATCCTGCACAGAACCCCATAATTCAGTCAAAGATTTACACAGGCAAACAAATGGCTCAATGATAATGAAGGTTGATGATATGGGATTATAGATCCTATAACTTGAAACTGGTATTGAATCATGTCATTTAAGTGCAAACATATCCCTGTAGTTTCGAGTATCACCTTGTTCCGCCTTGTTCTATCAGCGCCATTGACCAAAAGAATCTTGGCTATGTCACGGTTCCTTGTTTGGATGGCCACATGCAATGGTGTCCAGCCTTCCTGCACATAGAACTTGGCAATGAAGATATATATGTGTGAAGTTTAGCAGACCCCTTTGTTGCATATTTGAGACAAAATGCATTCATTTCTAAGCACAATAGCTCCTCACGTTGTCAGCAACATTCACATTAACTTTACACTTGATCAACAACTTCACGGTTTGCATGGCCCCAACTTGAACAGCATAATGAAGGGGCGTGGCGCCATCCTGTGATGAAAAGGAGAATCAAGTAACGCATCCTTGATGTGTAGGTTAGTACAGAAAAACTCAACAAGCAAAACAGATCATCTCGTACCCGGTCCTTCGCATCAGGATTTGCTCCTTTTCTTAAGAGATGACTTGTCACGGCCTCTCTTTTACCAATAACAGCTAAATGCAGGGGAGTCAAGCCATCCTGCCCCAAGAAATTCGCTCATATATAATAATCGACCCACCTTTAAACACAAGCCGTTGCCTCACTAGTGGGGTTACCTTATCAGGCAGGTCAATGTTACAACCCATCTCAAGCAACTCATCCATGAACTTTATCTGTCCAGAGAGAGCATAACTATGGAGAGGCTTCCATCTTGCCTGTTAATAAGGTCTTCAAACTAAGTAAACATCATTAAGAACAAATCCAAACATTTCAAAAAAAAAAGCTATCATATCATCCAGCATACAGTTGATAACTTCTCCAAGCTAGGCACTGTATTCTGCTTCAAAATTTCCCATTCCTCTGGTTCCAACATCTGTTCAACCTCTGTGCAGAAAAAAAGATGGACAGAATCTGAGCTTGCTATTTGTATCCATGGAGAACATGCTTATCGCTTCAATTTCCTAGTTCCTAAGCAGTGCACAGCTCCCCTAGTGCTACATATACAACATCCACCATTCACCTCGCAGTAGATCGTCTTCGGTGTTCTCCGTGGTGAGCTCCTTAACGCTGACGTTGGTAACTGCAGCCTTGCCATGCCCGTTGCCTTCCCACCCAATTCCGTAATCCAAATCATCCTCTGTCATATCCTCATCTTCACCTTCAGAATCATCTTGATAGTCACTGTCATCAGAATCAGGGTCTTCCCACAGTCCATAATTTTCGACAGCGTGAAATTTCCTTCCAGAATAACGTTTAGAAGAACGAACGGAGCATTGGTTCCATCCTCTTAAGCATAACCTAGAGAACCCTGCGCTGCTCAGGCAGCTACACGGCACCAGGTACGCCGGCGACGCCACATTATCCAATCGCAGCTTAGGCGAGAGCAAATAATTACACGATGAAAGTATCATTCTTCAATATACGAGCTGGCGCGTTTTATCAAACACCTGGCGGGCAACAAATGCTTCGACAGATAAACAAGAGTTCCGAGCAAGACTCGGTTCAGAAGTTGAGAATTTGCAGAGATACATCCTTAGGGTTTGCTCTTATTTCGATTCAACCCCAAATTCCCTATTCCATAAAACAACATTATCTTCGCTTTTATATCATAGTTGAGAAAAATCCGATTATTTTATGGTTCTTCGCCGGCCCCCCGCCGCGAATCAGGAGGGCAGGGAGCCAATACAATAGAGTGTTCTTCAGGCTCAAGTACGTTGCCTGCTGCGCATGATGTCTCTCACCGAATCCAGAATCCTAACGTAATCAAAGAAGAGGGAGGACTCCTTACCCTCCAACCCGTCCCGGCTCACCCTGTTGCTTCCGGCGAGATTGTTGCATGGGCTTCCACCAACCACTAGATCGAAACCTCCGACTGTGTCGACCATCTGGACTAGCTTTTCACAATCAAACTGCTGTACGTCATCGAAATCTATGAGGTTTCCAGTTTGGTTGGTCTGCTCCCACCAGCTCCTCACGATGTCTCGGTTGGCCTTCGACTTCTCGATCGAGACGACGTTCTTCAACTTTATACCCAGACGATGAAGCGCAACTTCAGCGCCACCGATCCCAGAGAAGAGTGAAAGAAGGTTGATACCGTTGGGGTAGAGATTCCGTAACACAGAGAGGTGATATGCCACTGTATCGACCTGAATCATTGAGAAATGACTGTTATATATGCATGGCACTTGTAGTGGCATTGCTTGAAAGAAAATGGAGAAACTACTAACCTGGAATGAATTTCCAAGTGACTTGTATCGATCTGTCCTGCTAATTCCACCTCCTCTCGTGTGGTTCTTCGGAAAGCCCAATAGCATCTCCACTTCATCAGGCTCTAAAGGGGCGACCTTGTTCCTGCCAACCCAGACCAGATTCCACTTCCTACACTGATCGAGGATGTACTTCTGAACTGAATCTGGTGGATCGCCCTCATAACTCTCCAGGGCAGTGCGAATCCGCTCTGTCAACTTTGCACTAGCGATAGCAGTCTGTATACAGTTCAGCTTGTCTCGGGGATCCCATGAAGGCCACCATCTCTTGTGAAGTGGGAATGCCTGCTGAACTGTGAGAGGAGGGAAAGGAATCAGAGGTTCCCTGTCTTCAATAGGAAGGTTATGGATGTAGCCTCTCTTCCTCGCGGCAGCACAAAAGTACTTGGAATCAACAAACTCAGGCTCAATCTCATAGAGATGCCTGGATATCGTGTCCCAAACTCCCTTAGGAGCAAGAGCAACATTCTCGTAGTAGAAGTATGGAGGACCCCTGGCATGCTCTGGAAGACAACGGGTACACTGCTGAATATGCTCTAAGGGTACACCAAACCCTATCATAGGATTCGGTAGACGAATAATTTCCTCCATCATCTCCTTCTTCCGGGACATCTCACTAAATTTTCTCTTCTTTTTGTTGATTTCTCCAAGATTTGGCTGCAGAGAACAAACAACTGATAATCGAAATGATGCCCGAGTATCATTGTTAAAAACAGTATACGAAACTGTAGACGAAGCTGAACCTTGATTTTTTCATCAGGCAAATAAAAGTCCTCCTCTCTGGCCATTTGAGCAGCACATAAGAAATCAGTCAAAACCACAATGGAGGCACCAGGACCTGCAACAAATAAAGTTTTGTTGGCAGATCAGCATCTATTAACAGATGCTACATTTCATTACGCAATCATATGACACTGATGCATAACTCCACTAGACTTGTTTAGATGCTCTTTTGGCCGGATATCACATATCAAAGACTAGCAACGGGACGTAAGTGTTTGAAACATGCCTGAGTTGACGGTAATGTACCAATACAGGCAAATAGTTGAACACCTACCGCATCTGTCCATGGCGATTGAGGCCTCTTCCACGGGGTACCCCATATTCGCCAAATCCAACAGCGTTTTGTCTTTCTCAGACAAGGAGCCCGTACTTGCACGGGATAACAACATCTTATGCTGTTCAGATTGTGGTTTCTTATCATCCTGCCGATGAAAGTTATACCAACGCGGATTACAGCAGCTTACTCTTATTAATATGCCTTATAGTTTCCTCCATAACAATAAAAAGAACTATAGATGACACAGTCCATGATAGCTAGAATTAAAAAGCAAAAAAAGCACCTAGTCTTTAACAGAGTTAAGAAAACCATAAAAAAGATGACAAGAAAATAAGCATTCCAGAAAATAACGTACTTCTTCAATGTCAGACCAGTTTTCAAAGTCCGAAGGATCCTCCATAATGTTCTCATTGTAATCTGAGGAGCATGGATCGGAATTGACAGAGAGCTGCTGCTCAGGAGAGTCTTCAAGAGTCTGCAGTAAAAGACACAGGCTAGGTTATAATCTCATTGAAATGATGGAAGCGCTTGACAGTATGCAATAAAAATCACATAATATTTCTGATTCGCAGCCACTGTCAGAATGGGTGGAATCAGCTATAGCCATCTGGCTACTGTGAAAAAATATGCTAGACACGCTGCCGACAAACTCCGATTGGAATAGCCCACCACCTAAAGCTATAAAACATTGAAGCCATAACCATAAACCCGAAACACCACAAAACCTCAACAGCTAAAAGTATTGCACAGTGAGAAACAATGAAGCATCGAAAAATCTTAATCAACAAGCACATGACTTCAATAAGAATAAATTCCAGACGTTCTGTCTGCTGAAAATGCTAATCAGCCTTCATAATGAGTAACGTAACAGTCAAATCTAAGGTGCCACATTTACCGATGAAGAAAAACAAGCAAAATGAGCACAAAATCAGATTCTGGAAAAGGGAAAATGACATACTGAGTATGTTAGAAGGGCATTTAGTATCAACTCGGTGTTGTCTTCTCCTGCTCGTAAGAGTTTAAGTCAAATACTGCTGTTGTTTCCTTAGTCACAAAAGAAGAAATTAAAGGGATGTACCATTCTCCAAAATGGCCTTCATGACCATCTTTTCAGCAAATCCCATTCCAACAAATTCATTAATTAGCCTTGAACGGGTGACTCCTAACGAGGAGCTTGCCTTCATGCGAAATAAGAGTCATTGATTAGGTGACGATGTCCACTAAATGATCCGTATCAAAGCAAAAGAGATCAATCAATCAGTAACAATTCCCAAAATCTCAAAGGTGATCTAGGAAAGTAAGAGATGTGGAGCCATCCAAGCTTAGTGCTACATGAATATGAAACTTTGGCAGAATCCAGGACCTGTGTGTTTACCTCTCCAATTGTATTTAAAGATTCTGCATTACAAGACACATTGAGCTGAGACGAACCCACTGTTACAGTAAGAACTTCCTCTTCATCATCCGTGGTCCAATCTACCTCAAACTCGTCTTCAGCTTCCCGATCCTGCAGACAAGGTCAAGAAAATACAATACGACAAAGCTTAAGTTAAATAGCATCGATGCACCTAAACATGCATTTTCTAGATTAATAAAGCACAAGGGTCGGAAATTGAGTAGGACAACCATGATTGTGTAAAGTTCCGCGAACGAGAACAGCACAGCCTGCAAGATAAAATACTCAAATCAAGGATCCAGCCAACAAAACCGATTGATACAACATCCCAGTCTGTTCGCAATGTATAGCACCTTAAGATTCATTATGTCACTTCATAACACATCATATTGCTGATCAAACAAACAGAGAATACGGGCATAGCTCGAATTCATCAAAAAGCAAAAAATTCTGCATTCTTGAAGGATTATCAAATTGGAAATTCAAGCGACACCTCAGGCTGCCAACATCAGGTGCAACGGAGGCCGCGAAACCACGGCATCCAGCCGAAGCAATCCCAGGAGCACAGTCAAATGAACAAGTGCAAATTCAACAAAACCGCTTCCTTCAAAATTAAATTCCAAACCCTAAAATTAAATTTTAAAAAAAACGAACGCAAATCTCAACCAAATTTGATTCAATATGCAAGATGATGAATACCAAAAATAGCATGTTCTTTTATAAATTAAATTATTTAAATGAATTTTAACTCTTTGTCAGCAGTTATAAACGACACCGTCTTGTGTATATTAAAATTAATATTAATGAGGAAAAAGGGGATGTTTCCCCCACGATAGACGACCGCTGCCTGAGTAGCAGTCTTAGGGAGGGTCTTCCCCTCCCCTTAAATTCAGCTGCTTCGAATCCCACGTCTGTTTTCCGTTTTCCGACTCTGCTATTGCTCCTTCTTCGACATGCGGACATGGGGTTCTGCCAGCTGGTGCTGCCCGCCGCCGCTGCTTCTCACCAAACCCGTCGACGAACACTATGACGCGGCTCCGAAGACGCCGACCGCGGGTGAGTCGAGGATACCCCATATCCTGCCGTGTCCTCCGCCGCCGAAGAAGCGGCGAGTGACGTTCTCCGCTACGTGCCGTGCGGATAACCTGGAATTTTTTCACCTGCCGGAGGACCTCGAATCTATCTTCTTCTGCCGCTCAACTGCTAGGCTCGGTTCCGGCTGAAGACAGGTGTTCCTGTGACTGTTGTTGTTGTAGTAATCACGTCCTAATGGGGTTTTCTTCTTAAGCATGTAGATTAGTTTAAGTAACTGCGTTGTACACCAAGGGAAACCCGTACTTTACCCATTTCTCCATCTTTACGACAACAACGTAACTGTCTTTTGAGATGAGTTCAACGAAAAAAAATAACAGGAAGAAGGTGAGAGTTTGAAGTTGGGTGTTAAAGAGTCAGAAGTGTGTCTGTGACTCGGCCAGCATGAAGAGAGTAACCGTGCGAAGTGCATTAACAGAAAGCAGTTAAAACCCAAGTGACTCGCAGTAAAAAAAGCCTTTTTTATCTCATCTTCAAGATCACTTTCCATCCATGATCTTTCGTTTTTGACCAATGGGTATTGAGTTTTACCAACCTTCGCTCTCCCTTTTTGTTAAAACTAATCCTGTCACTTACCAAATGCAGGTTTCACCTCTGCATACTCTAATAATTCACATCATCACTCTAAGTATACGCAAAAATGGACTGTGAAATATTAAGATAAGTTGTAACAAAGGCAAACCCGTGGTGGGGGGCGGGGGAGTTGGTCGGTGAAACAGTGAAGGAACGTGAATTGGTTCGTGGTTTGAAGAAATGCAAGAGTTCTGTTCCTGGGCCTGTGAAGTGTCTGAGCAGAGTGCCTCGTAATTTGGTTCACCGGGTGGCAGCCACACGGGCAATAGCATAAAGGGGAATCCAATGTGGAGTTCTTTATCATAGCTCAGAGTTCATGCATAAACATCCAGCACAACACTTGCAATTACTAGAAACTGCGTTCACATACTAAAACATGGAGGGAGACAGAGAGCCCAACGAGGGAGATGAATTATGCAGATGAAGGTGTAAAAGTAGCGTCGTTCCACGCCCTGGTGACTCCGTCCAATCCCAGAAATCACTGAGCCTATGGGTGCTGGAAGAAACATGAGAAGTGCCAACAATGCGTTGCGGATACTGGGCATAAAGGGAGCATCACTAGTGCTACAATCTCGCCGATCGCGAAGTTTAACAGTGGACGCCATGCACATCGGCAAACGTGCATAACTCCGCCGCCCAGATTCAAACGACTGCCCGCCGGAGTTTTATATTCTACTCTTGCATAAAAAAAACTGACAAAATGTTGAAATGATCCCAAAAAAACCAACCTTGCCTTCAACAAATAGAGTAACACTGCTTTGATTCTTGCGGTTAATAATTTTTGTAATAAAGTAAAATACGGTCAATGTAAGAGCCCCATTTGCTGTTATTTACTTTTTTAAGGGAAACCGGTAAAAGTTAATGCAGAAGAATCACCGTAAGCAAATTGAATGGCGTTCTCTTCCCCTGTTCCGATTCTTCAAATGTGATCCTCAGGATACATTTTCCGCTTGGGTTCAGAACTTTCGTCCTCCCCACTTGTTCGCTCGATCCTGAGGCTGAATCCCTCATCTCCGTGTTTTGGAACTCCCAGATTGGTCTTCCACCTTCGCTTCAATTCCGCGTTTCGATGACTTCTGTAAGTACCCAAAATGAAGCATTGTTTTCTTGATTCGTCATTCGATTGCTGCCGTTTTTGAAAAAACAAGACGCGGTTTGAATTTCGATCGGCGGTGAAGATTTCTTCTTTGGTTAATCGAAATTTCAACTGTCTTTTTTTTGGGATCCGGCAGCAGGAAAAGGGCCGCCCGCTGCCCAAGTTCGGGGAATGGGACGTAAACAACCCGGCATCGGCAGATGGATTCACGGTGATATTCGCCAAGGCGAGGGACGATAAGAAATCCAAGGGCGCGGCTGGCGAAGGCGGCCCTCCGTCGAAGGATGGCGTTTCCCCGTCACAAGATCACCAGGATTCTCCCCCGAAGGTACCCTCAACTCCCTTCTCTACCCTCATCGGTAAAACTCTGCCGTGACGGTGATCATGTCGCAACCGTATACGTGCTTGCAGAAAAAATGGCTTTGCTTTTTCTAGGGCACCGCGGGTGGCAAATGTGGAAATAGAGAACAAAAATCAAATGCCTAATGGCTCTCCTGTGCTGACTCCTCATTTTCTAAAAATAAATCAAACATTTCTTTTGCATCACACTCAACCGTCGTCCATGGAATCACCGCCGTGATTTTCCGTTTCATCTCAGGTAAAAAAGGATCAAGTAGTTAAAAAGGTAAATTTGTGTGTCAGCCTCAGGAGGTAGGGATTCATTCCCTCCTTCAGTATCAGAGACTTTTGTCTCACTCTCAGACGTGTGAACAATGGACCCAACCCTCCAAAAGTCTCGCCTTCACCACCATAACTCCTCCGCAGTCATAGGGCAATGGCCAGCCATATCCGCAGCAACCTGCGGCGGAGTCAAAGCTTAGGACTTTCTTTCCTCTAGGCTTGATTTCGGAAGCTTTGTGTTATCCCAATGGAGAACACTGTATATATATCCTCAACTGGTTTTTTCTTCCTCTTGCATCTGAGATGAGCATGATTCTCCCGGTCTCTCCTTCGCTCTGCCGCCTGTTCTTCTTCTGGGTTCCACTGGCTTCCTCGATGCTGCTGGTGTCATCTTCCTTGCTTGCAGACCCTCAGTCTATGGCGGGGCGGTGAGTTGTCTATTCTTGCATGTCGAAGGGTAAAATCAAGCAGTAGGGATGGGTAGTATGATAGCGTCAACAGATTGTTGAGAAATTGAATGCTGAGTTGCCTGAATTTAGGGATGATTGGAATGGGAGTAGAAGAAATTTAGGATACAGATACCGTTCCTGCTACACCGGCAACGCCATCGACGACTGTTGGCGCTGTGATCCCAACTGGGAATCCAACCGCCGCCGTCTCGCGGACTGCGCCGTCGGTTTCGGCAAGAATGCCGTAGGTGGCCGAGATGGTGGCCTCTACGTCGTTACCGACCCCTCCGACGATGATCCGGTGAACCCACGACAGGGAACTCTCCGCCATGCTGTCATCCAGGACAAACCCCTATGGATTATCTTCAAGAAGGACATGACCATACGCCTGAAACAACAGCTCCTAGTCGGCTCTTTCAAAACCATCGACGGCCGTGGCGCGAACGTCCACATCGGCGCCGGCAGCCCCTGCATCACCATCCACTACGCGAGGAATGTGATCATCCATGGAATCCACATCCACGACTGCGTCAGCGCGGGAAACACCATCATCAGGGATTCCCCTGCCCATGCCGGGATGTGGAGAATGTCGGACGGGGACGGTAAACTTCGACCGTGTTAACCTTTTCTCAAAACACTAAATCATGGATCTGGTTTTTGAATAGGTATCGGCATTTTCGGTGGGAAGAACATATGGATCGATCACTGCTCCCTGTCAAGCTGCCAAGATGGACTGATAGACGCCATCCATGGATCTACAGACATCACAATTTCCAACAGTTACTTCACTCACCACGACAAGGTGATGCTGCTGGGACACAGCGACGACTACCTTCAAGACAAGAACATGCGTGTCACCATTGCCTTCAACCATTTCGGAGAGGGGTTGGTGCAAAGGATGCCCAGATGCAGACACGGCGTCTTCCATGTCGTGAACAACGACTACACCCACTGGGAAATGTACGCCATCGGTGGAAGCGCGTCGCCGACAATATACAGCCAGGGGAACCGCTTTCTTGCTCCTAACACTCGATTTGACAAAGAGGTATGCAGTGCTAATCCGATGCAGTTTATAAGGTTTCTCTAATGGGTTTTTATGGAACTCGAAGGTGACGAAGCACGAGAACGCGCCGGAGAGCGAGTGGATGCGGTGGGATTGGAGATCGGAGGGTGACTTGATGCTCAACGGCGCTTATTTCCGGCAGTCAGGGGTGGCGATGGGGTCCCCTTACTCGAGGGCATCTAGCGTAAGTGCTCGGCCTTGTTCGTTGGTCGCCTCCATCACCTCCGACGCCGGCGTACTCAACTGTCTTAAGGGCTCACCCTGCTAAAGCCTTGCAAAGCCGATAAGTAAAAAAAAGATGTAATTTTGAAGTTTGGGGTAACAATGTTGTCTCAATGACTGCAAATTCTGCCTACAACATAAGGAAAAGTGCACTGGTTTTTGACAATTTTGGTGCCTAAAATGCAGAATATGTCTCAGTCACAGAAAGCAATCAGCAGTAGCTGCCTGCACGGCTCTGGGATTAAAAGGCACACTGCCCTGCTCGAATTGGTATCTCCATGAGAGCCTCTGGGTGAAACTTCATGATCTCATCCATAATCCTACCCCGGAGTTCTTTCTCTCCGATGCAGTCATTGACATCTACGAGCATTCTGTCCATTGCCGGACGAAAATAAGCGTTTTTGAAGCCTTTGTGGAAGTAAGGATGCTGAAGAGCCGCCTCGGCCGTAATCCTTTTTGATGGATTCAGAGCAAGCAAATTAGATAAGAGATCAATCGCCAGTGGGTCAGCTTCCGGGAACAGAGAAGCAAATCTGGCTTCCTCTGCATGACTGGCTGATTTCACGAGCATCAGCACCTCAGGGTGGTCTATGAAATAATCCGTCTTGGATTCGAAGCCGATGGTTTCCAGTATGAGTTCCAGTTGATGTCTTGTGTTTTTTCCTGGGAAAAGCGGCCTTCTACCGAGAAGCTCTCCGAATATGCACCCTGCTGACCAGACATCAATGGCGGCATTGTAGTTCCGGCAGCTAAGCAGAAGCTCCGGCGCCCGATACCTCCTTGTTACAACATAATCTGTCTTCAACACCCCTGTCCCAGACGCAGTTATCGCCTGCCCCATATCACCGATTTTCAGATGACAATTGCTGTTGATGAATATGTTCGCCGGCTTCAAGTCCCTGTGAAGAACATTGGCAGAGTGCAGATACGCCAAGCCACTCAGTATCTGATACATGATGCATTCACAGTGGGCTTCGCGCAGCTGGAGAGGGGACCGGATGATGCTATCGAGATCGGTGTCCATCAGCTCGTAGACCATATAAACATCATTGAAATCTGCCGGGCTCCCCGGAATCATCACTTCCTTCAGCGATATCAGATTCACGTGACTCAGATTCCTCAACAAGATGATCTCCCTTACAATCTGGGCAGCATCCTCCGGACATTCGAACACGCCGGCAATCTTCTTGATAGCCACCTTTTCTCCGGTTTCTTGGTTGATGAATGAAGCCACCACCCCGAATGATCCTTGGCCGATTATCTTCAACGGAGCGTATTTGGCGTCGACTTCGAAAGATGGCCCGTTTTTGTGCGTGTACACCTTCTTCATCGGCACCACGTAGTACTGGTCCATCTCCATCTCGATGTCTGCTCTGCTCTGATGAAGAAGAAGAATAAGAAGAAGATTGAGAGCGACGATCCAAAAATATGATGGTGGCGTTAGGGAATTATGGGAACTAAATAATTCCTTAATAAGCGCATCAGGTAAGATTACAGATACGAAAGGGATTTTTTTTGGGAGTTCTGCTTGGATTCTTAAATACTTTCTATCCAATCAAAAAAGGCCACGTTATATATTTGCAGATGCACCTCGCCGCACTGGAATATTTCTGTTAGAGTGCGAATCTCGTTCCCGCCCAATTACTGTTACGTCAATTTACAAAAGTACCCATGAAAATCCTTCGTCTGATTTTCGAGTCGCTGCCAGCCGTCGGATCACAAGCCAGAGTAAGAGGCTATCCGTTGAACAGAAACCCTAGCCTCTGTCTCAGCTAACTGCCGCAAAGTAAGAAATTTCAAATGTTTGAAAAAGGACGATGGAACGCAGCCTCCGAAGGGGATGACCGTTTGTTCATCTTTCCGGAATCCTACGTGCGGTTCCAATTCTGAAAATTTACTGCGGTTTTTATGTGGATGAGAATTTGGGAGGGATTCGAGTGCCCGAAAGCTTATTCGTCTAGGATTTGAAAGATTTGGATTATATAGCGAATCGACGTTTCTTGATTGTGAGAATTTGGATATTTGACGGTTTTTTTGGGTGTTGAATTGGGAGGCTTTTCGTCGCTTTTGGAAACAATTTGCTGCAGGTTTTAGTGATGCAGCAGAGCGAGTCTCCTGCGGCGGCGTCGACCGTCGTTAGGCAGCTGGATTTCGCCACCAATTTGAACCCTATGATTCTGCCGGGGCATCCGCAGGCTCAGTTGGAGTTGAAGTTGCGTGTATTAGCACAATCGCCGCCGAGGATGGCGGCGATGCCGCATTGGGAGACGGTGATGCGTCCTAAATCTCCCAAAAAGGAAATGATTCTGGTGACTAAACCGCTCGAATCGGCGGCCGCTGTGGCTGAATTGAGTCTCCCGGTGGAGCCAGGTTTCCTACACTACTCTGCTTTGCAGCGGCCATTGGTGTAAGTTTTTCAATCCTTATGAACCGTGGCTTCTTCTGTGCTTATTTGTCCACCATTTAAATGTGAACATGGTGAAATACTTGTGTTACCTTGGATTGTTTATGTGCAACATTTTTTTTCCCGTTTTTCATCAATGGTGTGGCTTCGCTTCCAGATCAAAAAAAACTACTGAAATTCATCAGAGGAGTAATCCTGAACATGCTTATGTTACTCCAAACAAGAAGAAGAAATGCAGTTGCAAGAACTCCAGATGCGTGAAGCTGTAAGTTCTGCACTCCACTTAAACAAACCAGGCATCTTCTGCATGTTTTCAACTCACTTAACTGAAGGTGCGGAATAGTAATTATGCTCTTCAGTGACTATACAGATTAGCTCCTGCGGTAGCATGCAGTTCTGTTTATTTATGGATAAATTGCTGCCATCATTAGATGTAATAAAGTGGGTGTAATGCAGATACTGTGAATGCTTCGCCTCCGGGATATACTGTGATGAATGTAATTGCATCAATTGCTGCAACAAGATTGAGTTTGATGAGTGTAGGAGAGATGCTATTAGGACAACGTTAGAGAGGAAACCTGATGCCTTCAAATCAAAGATGGCCAGCAGTCCTGATCATGCGGTTGGTACAAGACATTATGATAAGAGAGTCTCCCCATCTGCATTTACGAAAACTTATATCTGGGATGCAGGTAGAGCATAACAGGGGATGCAACTGCAAGAAAACATCTTGCCTCAAGAAGTACTGTGAGTGTTACCAGGCCAATACGTTGTGCTCTGAGAAATGCAAGTGTGTTGGTTGCAAAAACTACGAAGGAAGTGAAGAAAACATCTTGCATCAAGCATATTCAATTGCATTTCAGCAACCAAGAACAGTTGCATTTAATGATGCCTTTGGATCTCCACACAAAAAGATCAATACCCTGGAATTCGGTTTCAGTGATTCAATACATAGGCAAGGGAGTATCCACCTCCCACATCTGGATCAGGTATTTATCCTATGTGAATATGAATGCCTTAACCTATGGACAAAAAACAATGCTTTCTTCGAGTTGCTTCATATTAGAGTTATCGAAAATTTATTCACAAATACAATTGGCCAAACACTCATTTACATGACCTTTCCTGCTCCGTCTCGTGAACACTTGTTCTCTTTCAGAATGCCACCTTCTCAATGAGTGATATATCCTACGCTCCAGTGTCCAAGCGCATTTGCAAACCAGCAGCGCAGCATCCGAAACACTCATACAGGTTATTGCTATGATTTGTTATCGAAAAACTTAAATTTTCTAGATGGTGTTCTTCTGTTGTGATTCAGACGGCTTTCTTCCCATGACTAAAGGTCTATGTTGTCTGGTATTCTCCAAGAAGAACACATTCAGAACTTGTGCACTACGATGATTAATGCTACAGCACAACCACCAAAGTGTCTTTCCGGTATGTATCTATCCCCAGGGCTCTCTAAGAATCCTAAACTGCATGGTCTTGTTGGGATGATGTGGTTTGCGGGTAGCTCGCTAGTCTGCACCTAACTTATCAGCCTCCATTATCAATATCCCAGATAAGAAGAACGGTGTGGATCCGGGTGTGGTTGAAGTCACAGCATGCTCATCCCGAGAGGATAAAGAAGATGAAAACAAGAATAGCATCGCGATTTCCTCCAACCAATCAGATCCTCCCGTTGTTCCCGACAGAATGCCACTGTCTCCTGAAACACAAGCACTGATCTGTGATGAGCAAGCAAGGACATTCATGCGACTTGAGGCTCCTTCAACAACCCAGGAATCTGCCAAATCCGCTACGGAAATACAGCCAAGTGAATCTGCTTATATCGAGCAAGAAAGGCTCGTGCTTACCCATTTCTGCAACTTCCTCAACACGATCATTACGCGTGGCTCCATTCGAGGTGATCAATCAATCCTACCCCCCCATGTCACCTCACAAGCATCCATCCTCCTCCCTCTTTATTTGCTTACGGGCGGCCGCATAGCTTGATAACCTCTAAGTTCCTCATCTGCAGAATCGAAGATGGAATTGGATCCAGAGTAGAAGAGGCCTGGCGTATTTCCTTTTCACCTTTCTTGTCTTGCCAACAGGGAAATCACCCCTCACATTCAATCAAGAGTTCACTCTCCGGTATAAGCTCTAAAATCAGTTTCCAAAGTCCTATTTTTTTTAATATAAGAATACATAAAGTTTTGAAAAATCCCTCTTGAAGTTGCAGAAGGAATACAAGCCTTCGCAGCATCTCATAAGGCATTCCCTCCACCCTAAACAAATCAATGGAAGCATCTCGCTTAATCCGGTGGCATGGCATGCATATGAATCTCACTTGAACACAAAACTGCTTGAGTAGCGTAGCTGACAGACACCCGCAAATTCGAAGGGAGCAAAAGATATATGATGCGGGTATAAGGTTAGCAGCAGGCAAAATGCCGGCATCTCGCCTTCATGTTCTTCCTGCTTTACCTGGTGTGCTTTTTCCTGGCTTGAATTTAGAGATATCTACAAGGTCTCCGAATAGCTTGTCCTCTGGCTTTGGAGGCCTCACTGAACGAGTATAGGGTTTGGCATTAGAATTGGATAGTGTGCTGTTGTCCTGCAGAGACAACCCATGCATACTGTGCTGAAGGAACTGTGGGTTTTGGAATTGACTTTGGCCAGGGCCATGGCCATGGCCATACCCATACCCATATCCACCGGTATGATCACTGTATAGTGGCTGATCGTACATATTACCCATTTGACCAGGCATCATTTGGTGCGGATGCATAACCTGTGGGAAATGGCCCTGAAAGGGTTGAGGCTGCATGCCCAACATTTGATTGCTGCTGTGCATAGCTTTGACTGCTGTTGGATCGCCATTGTACATGGTAGCTGCCTGGTCATTTACGATTGCTGATCCTGTGACGTAGGCACCGTGCGGGGATGAAAGGGTGTAACTGTCTGGGACATGCACCTGTTGGGGTTGGCTAACACTGGGCAGACCGTCGTCTAACTGTGCTTCCCAGGGAGGGGGAGGGAGCTCGCCGCTTTGAGCACCTAACAAGGTAAAAGCAGCTGTTTATGTGCAAATCCTTTCGAGGATTAAATTTGTGATGGGTGAGAAAGGGGACGAATTCGTTGTGAAGCATTGCATCATGTAAGTTTCAAGATCATGGCTTACCGTAAACTGGTGAGGCCGACTGTTCTTGATGGACCGCCTGACCAATCCAAGGGGCAGCAGAAACTGGAATGGGACCAGAGACATTGCCGTTCGAGTAAAAAGATGCTTCTGGAGACTGGAAACTCGGTTGCAAAACTTGGGCTTGTCCAACAGGACTTAGAGATTGATGTCCAGTATTCTGAGAGGAGAAATCAGAAAGGGCGACAGAATTGTTGTTGGATGCAACGGCGCTTGGTGGCTGAGTCTCTCCCACGGGCACAATCGCTAGTGAGCTTGATGTAGGCGAAGCAAAGTTATCTCCACTCAACAGATCTATCATTGGCTCCACCTTCACCAAATCTGTTACCTGGTTGCTGGTTTTTGGAGTGGTGGGAATCGCTGATTGTAGTCCCAGGCTTGTACTGGCTGCAGTGCTGAAAAAATGTATACATATCCATGAACAATGTACTTCTCTTTTGAATGCCAAAAAATAAGTGAAGATGATCACCATCCGATGCGCATATACCTCTTAGCAAGTGGTTTGCTATCATCAGTGTCAACAGGAGGGGAATCAACAGGCACCAGAGCTAAAGAATGTCCAACTTCCACCTTCTGTGGAATAGAGGTAGTTCCGGAGGCAATTGACTCGTACTTAGCAAGAAGACGCTGCAAATCATCATTCAGTGCCAACCCTTGGCACAATAGTGATTCCTCACTATATAGAAAAAACAGCAGAAAATTATTCTATGGTGAAGGCATAGAGTATTAAAAAAAGAGAAAGTTTATGAAAAAAAACAAGATAAGCAAGAAAACTACACCAGTCCTTACGCTATTGAGTTCACAAAATGGACTACCCTTCGCTTGTAGGTACGACATTGTTCCACCAAATCAACAATAACCTCCTGTTTAAGCCCCTGTTACATAATCACTAACTTTTCATACTGAAAGTCCATGAAACTGAATCCAACAAAATAGTGGGTAAAGCACTCTGTGTTACTGCGTCATTTTAAAGGGTGTCTTGCATCATAAAATTGAAAACTTTTCTACCTCTTTGTTACTGGGATCTAAGGCGCTCAACATTTCAGCAAGGACTTCCATGATACCACGTGCATTTTGTAATTCAGACACGCTGAGATAATAAGCAGCCAACTTAAAAACCATCAAGTTGGAAATGTGCTGAGACTGTTAAAAGGAAATATGTATCATATACAGAATCTTATATACAAAACACACCTCAAAGTTGGAAATTCGGCTTCTGCAGAGGACTCGGCCTCATCTGTTCTAGATTCAGATTTACGAATGTTTTGTGGATAAGATGACAGCGGATGTGTCTGTGGTGGCGTGAACAATGGAGCTGACCCCTCAGGTCTCTGGGGGAAGACCACCCCGAGATTCTAAAAAGATCCATTTATAGAATATAAATCAGTAAACATAAAAAGAGATGGGAAAACAGCAAACAGACAAAGTGGAGGAAAAGCATACTAATAAATCCCGGTATGCAGCGTAGTATTGGGGATATTTGGCCCTGTCTCCTCCAAAAGCTTCTTGCCACGTATCTAACAGAATCAATATCTTCTCTTTTACATGTATATCAGGCTGCAGTGACAAGTTCAAGAACTCTAAATGAAAGAAAATGATATTGCCGAGGTATAACAAGCAATTACCAATTTACCTTCTTCTTCACTATTTTCACCATGTCATGAGGCAAATCTTTCTCTGCAACATGCATATGAACGATATCACCACAATTCTTCACAATAGTCTCCAACAGCTAATAAAGAGTACAATAGTTTGCCATCAGTGAAAAGAACTTTTAGCAAGAACATCATCATCAGAGGTATGACAATGCTAATTAATACAAACAAAGCTGAGACAAGGCCACGCATTATCCAAAATAAGCGAACTTACGGTTAAGGCAAGAAGCTGAGATTTTGGAGTTTTGCTAGCTAGACGTTTCTTTATGCCTTTGACGACATCCTTTGCTTGCCTGATTGAACAAAGAATCGAATTTAAGATGTAAAGACCCACTGCAAAAGAAAGTAGCTAAACACACCGACGCTTAGGAAGGATGAAAATCTATCCAACAAATTCCAACGTGGGGATACAAATCCATCGCCATAAACCTCTAGCTTCCAAAAACCAAATCCTTGTAATCCCATAGTGACGCAGACTTGCAACTATTCAACATACCTCAGCGAAACAAAACAAAAAAAAAAAAAAAAAAAAAAACGCCACCGGAATACTCCGACTGTGCAGCTCTTGACGCCGTAAGCGGAAATCGCAAAAGATCAAACAAAACCGAGGAGGAGAAGAAAAAAGAAGCGAGATTTACTCAGGATCGTGATTGCAAACATCACAGATCTCAATATTCATCGCCCAATCAGGACCAATAAGCATGCCGCTGGTCGCCCTCTCCACCAGAGAATTCACCATCCTGACCTCCGTCAGACAGCAAAACTCTCCCCGTAGTAAAAAAAAATAAAAAAAAGTAGTCCTTGTAGAAAATCAAAAGTTTCCACCTACGATGGCGCCACTGATTCCTCTGTTGATGAAAAAAATCGGAAAATAAAGCAACCTACGCAGGAGATACGATCGTTGAGTTCAAGTTGCGATGAAAAGGTTCTTTTACGGGCAAAATGCTTCTTGTATTGATACCTTGGCCAATCATATAAGCCCACGTGGGAGCGTCCCTCTCGTAGCACCCTCAGATTCGCCGCCGACTATCGGCATCGACTGCCCCGTTTCTTAGAAAAAATGGCGACGACCTCCGGAAGGCGTTCATCCCGAGACAAGCGCAAGAGATTTTTCGTGAGGAGAAGGAAGCCATTGTAGAAGCTGCAGATTTTCGCCGACTGTAATCTGCTGGAAGAATGGGGTTTCCCGATAACAATTTGAGGAACGCGGGTTGACTGCACAATCCTCGGGTGAAGAAGACGAACTCAGCCAACACAGTATCATCACCTGAGATTGGCTGTGATATTTCTATTTTTAGATTCATAAACTTAAAAAAACAAATTTGCAAAAGAATTCAAAGGGAAATCCAAACTGCCACCATGCCACAGACAAACTACCAGAGAACCAAATTGCTTGTGTTGAGGACCTTATCCCACCAAAATGGCGACCGCCCCTCTGCCGCTTCCCACGCTTGTGAAGCGTATCTTGAGCATTCATGACGTATAGAAAGGAAGGAAAATAAAGGAACGCGTGTCAAAAACTGAGCAGCCTTTTACCTTCCACGATTGTTCTGGAGATTTCCTCTGTGCTTGTCCTGTTTGGCGCGTAGTTGACTCCAATGCTACTGCTCCGCATCGCCTAATGCCGAAGGTTGTCCTCATCAACCAACCAAAAAGCAGCCAAAGATTGGATGGGAAGGCTAAGCATGAGTTTTGTTCCAAACCTGTGACAGGATACAGGGTTGCAATGGAAGTTCTTGACAACTAGGCCACCTTCCTTGGCGAGCACCGCAGCATCTCGAGCTTTCTGATCACCTTCTGCTTCTTCAAATCTGACGTATCCAGATTCGGACCCAATCTTGAAGCCAAAATATCCAAAGTCTTTGGCATCGAACAAAGAAAAAAAACAAGCACTGCGAATGTGTATAACATTACTCCCATCATCACTCTACGCCAAGGTCTTCTTGAGAAAAGCATCTCTAGGTAGGTTACTGTCGCTGAAATAGAACTCCACATGACCAGAGTCATCGCCAGACTAAGATCGCAATCCCTTAACCATGAAATGAAGGTTTCAAACTATTCGACACTGAATCACCTGATGTATAACTTTCTTCGCAGTTTCTTCGTCCAACGATGTCGCCGACGCCGTCGCCATGACTCCCGGTCGTAAGGTGGTGAGGACGAGATTTTTGTAGATCGAAGCGCTGAGAAATCTGATATTCCCTTTTTCGTCCCTATAAGCCCCCAACCCAGTCAACTGTTTTGGGCCTCAAAATCCGGCCCATTCGTTTCTTCCCGTTTGTTTTTTGACATTTTTTAATTACATTCATTTAAAAAATATATTATTCTATATTGTGAAAATCAATAAAATTGAAAAAAAAAAATTTAGTTCACCATGAAGGTTCCACAAACCTCGGCAAAAACATCGTAAATAATGGCATGATACGAGACATGATTGAGATGCAAGAAACACAGCAGCAGCCTCTTCAGATCCTCCGCCGCAAACATCTTCTTCGTGGAGATCATCTCCACCATCGACTCTCTGAAATCTCCACGAGGGTCGTCCGATCTCTTTACCACCGCGTAGCTGCCTCCAACCACCCCACTGTAGTCCGCTACCCGGCGGGTATTCCGACGCCGGTGTCTAGCCCTGGACGCCCGTCTGCTCTTGGAATAATAAGCCCTAGTTGAGCTTCTATCCCATCCCAACCCGTCTCCACCTGCAAAACCAACAATAACACATTCAATTCAGTATATATTTTTTTGTTTTTGGAGGAGGTGGTGGTGTATATGTTGACAAAATTACCAGCAGCTGTAATTGGGGTGGAGTTAGGCGCAGGCTGTTTCTTGGTTTCTCCGGTGGGAATCTTGTGGGCGACGATGGTTGGCTTCCGGTCTCTGCATCGGCTTATGACAGCATCGAACGAAACGGTGGTGATCTCTTCCGGGGTTCTCCGGCTGGCTAACGAGTCGCAGGAAACAGATGAAAGGCTACGAAAAGGCTCGCTCCCGGCATCGGGGCTGGTGAACCAGCCGCTGTCCAGGGAGTAGCTTCGGCTGACACGGCGATCGCCGCAGCCCGGGAGAGTTCTCCGGGCACGATGATGATCCCGCCTGGAAGACTGGGAACCCTTGTAGCAGCTTTGGGGGTTTTATTGGGAACTGGTGACCTTTCTGCAACATCGGAAAGGAGGCGGAGGAACTGACAGGAAGTGAAAGAAGAAGGGAAAAAGCGAGAGAGCTTCTGCTTCACGTCTTTCATGGCGCTGAAAGTGTTGAGCAGTGCAGCATATAAAATCCAATCCCATTTTTATATAGCATCAACAATTTTTCAAATTTTGAATTCACTGGAAAAACAAAAATCAATTTGAAAAAAACGAGAAAATGAAAACTCGAGTGCATTATTATTATTTTACCTCCGGAAGCATCTTGAGCAGAAGAGATAGTTCCAAGGAAGGCGATTTGAAATTGGGAGGCAGTTTCTGGGAAATCGTACAGTTTCCAAAAGCTACCAGACAGGTTTCATTCACAAGTCAGCCACAAAAATTTACTTTTGTTTGCAATGACGTCCGGCGTTGAAAGCACTGCGCCAAGCCAACCACATCGGATTACGCTCTGTCTAGTCGCGATTGGACAGACGCTTACCCAGCACAAGGCCCGGCGGGTTTCCCTTCTGTCGTCGGCGTGTGCATGTGCCGCCGCCTCCACAACCCTACATCCAGATACCAACACAAATTTCAAAAGTGTACAGAAGAAGGAAGCGGCACGCAGATCGGGGCGGCAGAAGCCGTCTTCATACCTTTGGAATCGCAGCAGGCAGACGAACGAAGACGGAATGGATTGAATAGGGGTTTCCACATTCAAACTCCAACTCCGGTTTGCCGGCCACAATGATGCACTTTTAAATCACCATCTCATTATAATTTAATGATAAAATTACCTTTTCTATAAAAATTATTAAATAAAAAATAAACAATTTAATTATGATTTACATAGCATATTACTATTTTTTTTTACAATTTTAAAAAATCATGTAATCGTACTGTTGGACCCGTGGACGTGGGGCACGGCGCAGGAGAGAAGCGCACACTTGACTCATTATGATGTCGCCGGCGCGCGCCAGCAGCTACACAACAAAGAAAACATGTGTTGAACAGTTCCGGTGTGTCGAATCGGGAGTCAAATCAACATCACTAGAAACAAAACAAGTTACTGGGTATGGGTTCCGGCCACCGTGCCGGAATGACACGATCTTGATCTCCGATGGCTCAGCTGGCATGCCTCCAACCTTGCTTGTGTTTTTGATGTTACTGGGTTCCCTTTAAAACTTACGAGGAGAACGAATCCAGGACAACACGAATGAGAATGATGAAGATCATGCAGATACAGGGGAAGAGGAGTGCTACTGGCGATGATCAGTTGAGGAAGATGGGATTCGGTTGAGGAGCCAAATGAGGAGTACGCCGACCAGAGCGCCTGATAAATGCGCTACGTGATTCACATTCTGTACGCCATGGGCTCCACGGAGACCTCCGCCAACGCTAGCGGAGGCTTGGGCTGCCTCCATCACCTGTAACAGAAGACGACCTGAGATTCATTCTAAGGAGATGCTCACAGAATAACACGTCTTGGTACCTTCTCAATCACGAACTGTCCCAGAATAACAACTTCTAGAATCTTTCTCCAGTCGAAGGACATCTGTGGGATAACGCACACGTTGACAAACATGAAGGGACTGTATGTGAATATGGTTCAGAGCTCAGAGGAAAGTACCTTCACAAGAACACTAACTGCGAACAGTCCAAATACAGCACCAGACGCCCCAATAGACACTGCATTTCTTGGAAGCACGAGCCATGAAACAAGGTTTGCTCCAGCTCCGGTTAAAATATATGACAGCCACAGAGCAAAACCTCCTTCTTCCTCCTCAACAAGCTTTCCTGTGGCAAACAGGGTGTCATTATCAACAAAGACCATTTTCACATAACCTTGAGAAGATACAACTGCCAGAGCCTCACCAAAAATATAGAGGAAAAACAGGTTGCTCGATAAATGGTTCCTGCAGGCCACAATTGTTATACTTTTACATACGAACAAAAGAAAATCACGATAACTGAGCATATATTCAACATAAGAGATGAAGAGACATAAAAAACATTGGGACATGCCAAATTTTATCGTTCTCCTTAGCAGAAACACTTCATAACACTTCCTAATACAGAAAAAGCATGGGCCTCCATTGGCTAGATCAAGACCTTTCAATACTAGTCTTACCAGTTGAAATGGCAAAATGTGGAGGTTATGAACTGGTACCAGGTGGGCTGGCCATGGTAAAGATACAAGCCCTTAATCCACGGAAGCTGGAGAGTACAGCAGCATCCGAATTTAGAAAAAAAAGGAGCTAAATTTCTTATTTTATTGAAGTTGATACACCACAACTTTGAACCTGGAAAACATGATCGGCTAAGTAAATCCCTAGATTAGCAATTAGAATCCAATAGATGCCGTTCACACGCTTTTCCGGCTTCCTTCTCCTTCCAAGTTCCCCAATCTCGAGCTGCGATGTCATGTCTGATTGAAACATCATCAATGGAGTTCAAGAAATATGGAAATAAGATGCAGAAACCCAGAACTTGAAAAAATGTTTTAGACCTGAATCTCGATTCATCCTGCATAAAAGTAACGATGAACGTAACTTCTTCCTTGAATCGAAGGGAACGGCGCCATGTTTGAGGCATGGCCGCGGCAACGTGATAGGCTTAGGGTTTGAAGGATACTCGCCGTGGAAACTGCGAAGCGGAAGGAATATCCTCTGTGTTACCTGCAGCTGCAACATTTTCCCTCGCCCCCGGTATAGGGCACGAATCACCGATGGAACACCGCCGCTTCCGGCTATTGACTCCGGCGCAATCTTGCTTGAGAGCTACTCGTACATTTGGGCTTATCATAACCAAGAATCGGGTGGCGCTGTTGCTAATAAAACAAGTTAACTTGTTGATATAAAAAAAAAAAAAAAAAAAACTACTATCAAGGCCTAGTTCTTGAGCTCAAACCAAAGAAATGATTCTTCGAATGGATGATCAAAGTCAGTGTTCAAAAGTCCCTATGACCAGATCCAATCTGGGGGCTGGTGCAGCGCCCGCAGTTGTATTGCATAATGAATGATATTGATGAATGCAGCGTCGTTGGTTGAAATTAGGAAGGAAATGCATGGAGATCGCAGTTTTTTAAACAGAGTCCAGAGCTACTGTGGGGTGGTGCAGGTTAGGAATGCTGTAGCAGCATCATCTCTGCTTTGTCAGTTCGTCTCCAGCCACCAGAAAGAATGCAGTGTGCCTGAGAGAAAACAGCGACATATCCCTAGTAAATATAGGAAACAATCTCGGTGAACTTGTTCGTTCAGTCGGATAAAGTTCAATGGATTTTGGACTTGGATCACTTTAAAACAGAGCTTCAGTTCCAGACTCCAATGACATGAAGGCATGGACAACAAGACCAAGTTAGTACCTGAAAAAGTTCATCATTTTGGTTTTGGAGTCAGTATCGATCCCCTCGGTGCTCTCCAGTGCCAGTTGCATGTGGTGAAGCCACCTCTCGGCCGCTGGATGAGTGACTGGGAACGGGCGATGTCGAGCAATCAGTGCAGGATGGCCTGTGTTACAGATTCATAATTTAAAAAGCAAGAGAAAAGAACCCTATGCAACACAGGGAGTCAAAAACACCTACAAGCAAGGAAGTATGCATTTTTGCACTGATGAATACAGGCAAGTTTTTAGAAACCATAAATAACCATAGTATTAGCAACTACAGCAACATGGGAACTTGTGAAATTCACAAACAACGCTTATACAAATATCAACTGCTCCACGAAGTAACACTCCACCGGATGGCATAAGCAACATTCACCAATGAAACCAGACGCTTAAAGGTGACATACCTCTTCTTTGGGAGTAAAGAGAAGGTCCTCCCATTCTTTGTATAAAAAACTCGTACTGGTTTTGAATGGCATCTTCCTTTTTCGAATTTGCAAAAATGGATCTAAACCACTCTTCCTCATCACCATAAACCCTGGAACCCAATAAATTACATGAAAACCAACTCCATTTATCAATGAAAAAATCGCATATCTGGATCCGAACATGACCTTTACCAAAAAAAAAAAAAAAAAAAATTAAAGTCAGAATCTTGGGCGTGACCTGAACTAGGGGTTATGAATAAAAACCATTAGCTCGAATCTAAATTCCATATGGTCCCAAAGCAAACATTAGAAAAGTAATTTATGCTGAGTGAAAACCTGTTGTAAAAATTGGTGGAAAGGTTAATGAAGGTCTGCAATCCGAGCTTTCCATACAAATTAACGGAATCAATGACGAAAGCGTCTTCCGTTTGAACTCCACTGTACTCCGCCGCCCTCTGCTGTAGCGTATTCATGCTGCTGGGAGAACCTTAATTTACATTCCTGCTTTCCGGGTTCAAGGTACCAGTAAAAATATCTTCAGCCCAAAAAAAAATAGTAATAAACATTTAAAAATATTGTCAGAAGTGGGATTTGAACCCACGCCCTCTCACGAGGACCAGAACTTGAGTCTGGCGCCTTAGACCACTCGGCCATCCTGACAATTTCTGTAACATTTTAGCTGTAAGATCTAGTTAACTTTTACGTTACGCACGAGTCAACATGCAGGAAGAATAAAACTAATACGAGTACATCATCCCCACGCTTGCCTCTTCATTGTCTAAGACTTTCTGAGAGAGAGTTGAGAATGGCTGTCGAATTTAATCGGAGTGTGTCAAGGGAAGAAGCAGCAATGCCTGAAATTACTGAAGCACCGCCCATGCCGGAATGTCACCCGCAACGGCGCCGGAACTCACTTTCTAGCAGCATGTTACCTGCTTTTGGAACTGCCGTGACTGAAGACGCACTGGAACTCAAAAGACTTGTTATCGACCCTTATAACAGAAGATACAGGTAATAACTTTTATAAGAACCATACACAGATATTCACAGACTGAGGCAAGTAGTATTTTCACTGAATATTTATGGCAGATGGACATAACTTACGGTTCTTTCCTGAGAAAAATAGGATCAGAACAATGTTTTCCTTGGTGGTTCTCCTCTAAAATTTGAATCTGAAAACCAGGGTTCTAGGCTGAAAGATTTTTTTTACGAAGATAAGCCGGCCAAAGATAATCCTTTCATGCTTATCATTTCAGAAAGAACTAGAAAGCCAAAGAAGGCATAAGCCAAAAGAGAAAGTAATTGCATCAGCTGAAAAATTCATGTGCAGAAAGAAAAATCACATGTTGAGTTTCACATTAAAATTTCATGAAAGCATTACCTTTTTTTATGGAATGCAGGTTGTGGCGGACATTTCTGGTGGTTCTTGTGGCATACTCATCATGGTCGTCTCCGTTCGAGCTAGCATTCAAGCGGATGTCCACCAGTACACTCAAGTACATTGATCTGGTGGTTGATGGCTTCTTCCTAATTGATATTATTCTCAATTTCTTCGTTGCATACTTGGACAAATCAACTTACCTGCTGGTTGATGATCATAAGAAAATAGCCATGAGGTAAAATCCACACTCTTAGGTCCTCCTCTTTTACTTAGACCAACGACTTGCCATGGTTTTCCAGGTACATCACACGTCTTTGGTTCCCCATGGATGTGGCCTCAACTTTACCATTTCAGATGATATACAGAATATTCACTGGGAAAATGCATAGTTCTTCTGCTTTGGGCATCCTTAATTTGCTTAGGCTGTGGCGGTTGAGGCATGTCAGTGAACTTTTCTCTAGGTATGTACCCATTTTTAACTGAACGTTAACATCAACAAAAATCCTCTTCAATCAAAATGGAGTAGCCTCAACTAAATAAATCTACCACTTTACTTGTACCAGGCTGGAGAAGGACACACGCTTCAGTTACTTCTGGACAAGATTATGTAAATTAGCATGTGTAAGTACCGCTTCCATAGTGCTTGATCTCCATTGTTACATTTTGATTGCATCCGAGCCTGAAGAGAAGATTGGACAAAATTAACACAATTTTAAGCTCTAATGCTATGTGACAGGTCACAGTGTTTGCAGTGCATACAGCAGGCTGCTTATACTTCTGGCTGGCAACATATTACCGCAGTGCGGAGGAGACATGGATTGGAGCTGAAGTGCCCGACTTTAAGACTGCAAATGTCTGGTTGGTATATACCTATTCCATGTATTGGGCAATCGTCACCCTATCAACAACAGGATATGGCGACCTGCATGCTGTCAATACTGGGGAGAAAGTTTTCTCCATATTTTACATGCTTTTTAACATTGGTCTCACAGCCTACATAATTGGCAACATGACCACTCTTGTCGTCCACAGATCTGTTCAAACTCATGCCATGGTAATAATCTCATCTCTCACAATTGTATATCTTTTCCTCTTCATTTCCTAGAAATAAGATTGAGTCACATTAATATGCGATTTTGTAGAGAGATGCGATTAATAATATCCTATATTACACAAGGAAGAAAAGGCTTCCAGTAGGACTAAAAGAGCAAATGATAGCACATGCAACACTTAAATTCAGGACAGCAGAACTTCAACAAGAAGAAGTACTCGAATGCCTTCCAAAAGCTATAAGAACAGGCATTGCTCAGCATCTTTTCTGTTCTATAGTGGAGAATAGCTACCTCTTCAAAGGAGTGTCCACCGACTTTATAGTCCAGCTGGTAATAGTATTCCCACTCAATTACACCACTAAGCATGCACACTACTATTTATGAGCCTGTGTCATTGGATTTGTATAAATCATAGCATCAAAAACAATATAAGTTGCCAATACGTTTTTACTGTAATTCCTTTGTTAACCTTCACAATCCAATTGCACAGATATGAAGATAACTTGAAAGGGCAGTCATTTAGTGCTCATTTGTCTGGCAGGTCACTGAGATGAAAGCAGAATATTATCCACCCAAAGTAGAAATTGTCATAAAAAATGAGATACCGACAGATTTCTACATCATAGCATCTGGAGCAGTGGTAAAAAAATAAAAAAATTATTATATGCACAGCACTCACCATGAATTCTCAAATGCTTTGTAACTGCAGGATGTTCTGAAACAAAGAAATGGAACGGAGCAGGTATTTGTTCTTCCATGCAACATCAGCGTAGAAAAAATAGTCAACAAAATTCTGATGCGTGTGCTTTTCTTATGATCGCTACATCCTTTTCATTTTCCTAGGAATAGACCTTATGCATACAGAAACTCTTAAAGCCTGCTAAAAAAAAGTGAGGGTGATTTCCAGGTCTTATCAAGTTTAGAGTCTCCCAATATGGTCGGAGAGCTTGGGGTCATCTTTAACATTCCCCAGCCTTTCACCGTCAGAACAAAGAGACTTACTCAGGTTATTGGGGGTACCCACAATCATTTCAAGCAATTAGTGCAACTACATGGTGAGGATGGGGCCATCATCTTCTCAAATTTCCGTGAGGTCAGAATCCTAACAGCATAACTAGACAAACATTGCTGGTAGCCTCAAAGAAAGTAGATCAAATACCTCTTTTGCCTGTAGTTCTTCCTCTACCAGACGCAATTCCGTTCTATACGTCAATGTACATACAAACATCCAACTAATGTATCTGATTTCAGCACTTGAAGAGCTTAAGAGAGGATGAGTTAGAGGAGGTGCAGTTCATAGCAGAGTTGCTCCATGAATCAGACGCTGTGTTCTCCATCCGTGAAAAGGTTCGCCATCATCATTTAAATTCATTGCACAACAATATTGAAAAAACTGTCATCCTAGGATTTGCAAGGTGGTTTATTTGCATTTTTTCAGGCTATAGAATCAATGGAGGAAATACAAAATCTTGAGCAGCATCCCCAGACATTGAACAGTAAGCAGGCATCGTATATTAGCTCCTTTCTGTATTAAGGAATATTACAATTCGCTATATAAAGAGTGAATAGTAAGCAAATGGACCATAATTTAACCATAATATCTCCAGCTGATGTTGAATTGACTCTCCATATCACTTGAAGGGGAAACCTCAATGCTCCAAGTATTTCTCTGATCTTATAAAATGTCCAAGACGAAAAGTTTCCAGCTAGATGTTTTTCCTCTTTTGCAGTGAAGGAAGAATCAATATCTCAAAATGGAGATGCAATTTCAATTAGGAGACTTACAAAGATCGACACACAAGACATGCCACCAATAAGAGTCATACTTCATGGACACCATCCAGAGGTCACAGGAAAAGAGGCAGATGGAGGGAAATATGCCCATGTTCCCGATTCATTGGAAGAGCTTCTGTTCTTAGCAGGTGACTGTTCATGTAATTACAATGATACATCTTGGCACCACTGAGCACTTGCATAAGTTGAAGCTTTCATTAGCTAAGTTTTACAAGCATGCAGATGTTTTGACGTCCCTTCACTTTCTTGGTACAGAAAAAAAGCTGGGTAAACGAGGACAAAAAGTAGTGATGGTTGATGGTTCTCAAGTTGAAGACACATGTGTTCTAAGGGACAACGACCACTTGTACATCATATGAATACAAGAAAATGTCTCCAGTAGGTTGATGAGGGAGCATAAACAGGTCATCAAGATATCCATCAGTATTATTATAGTGTAATTTACAATGCCTCTGACTCATGGAGACAATTGTTGCTGGTATGAAGAGGAATAACACGAACTCAAACCTTAGAGAGTAACTGCTGCCGCTATTCACCACATCAAAAACATCAACACGGAACTCGCTCAGATAACAAGCAGAACCATAAATGTAGAAATAAATAGCTAGTATGGCATCTGTACATTGCAGCTTGCACATTTTGAGAGAGAACCTATTCACATGATTTCAACAGAACTGAGTCAGTGTACAAAAACATCACAACCGTTTCACTACAGATTTGAACGCTAAGCATACTGATATCAGAAACCAGAGAAACGCGATTCCCTCTGATATCGCCGGACCAACTGAAACCTAAACCAGCGAGAGCAGAATCCCATCTAAACAAAAAAATAACACCCAGAAACACTACAATCGCAGAAAACCACGCTCATTCACTCCCTTGTATCCTGGATATAAACCGTCGTAAACCTGCGAAGAATCTTGAGATTCCACCGCAGACGCAGGACGGAGCTCCGCCCCCGGGGCTTGCATTGACGTCGACGTGTCTTGCTGATCGATTCTCGCGGGAGGAAATGTGGCGCGCTTCTGAAGGAAAAAGGTATATATTGTGGGCCCACACTATGCAAGCGCCGACTGCTGTAACGAAGTTATCAGACAGGGACTGGGCAAGGATGCGACAAAATGAGTCAGAGGCTTCAGGTTCTTAACCAGTGGGTTGGGTTGATTAGTACAGTCTGCCTGTGCATTGCGCAGCTCCACAGAAGCATTTCTTCATCTTGATGTTCCCCTCGGAATCCGCAATCTGCCCCATGGAGTAGTTGTAGGAATACGTTAGTTCCTGCAGGGGAGGAATATTTTCAAGGGCAAACAGCATGATGTGTGGCATTCGAGTGTCGTCGTGATCATAGAGCACGTTTTGGGCATAGAGATTGGGCAGGCAGCTGTGGTTAATGAATCTCCCCACGTTGCCATACTCCGCTGCATCGATCGTGAAGCCTCCATCCGTCTTTGAATCAAAAGCTTCACCTCCATGATGGCTGGGAGGAGGGGAGTCCGCGGAGTTGCTGCCAATGTCGAAGAGGTATTCATCGTTGCCAACCCTTTCTTCAGCTTCCCTGTCTTCAAGAAGCTCTCCTGCATACTCGCATATGAAACTCCCAGAAGGTATGGAGCTCAAGGCCCTCACTCCCCAGCCTCTGGACTCTGTCTTGAAGATCTCTAGCTGACATTTGATGCCACGTTGGGTAACCCGGTTGTAGCAAGATGGTGGGCATCCACATAGTGGACCACATTCATATACCAGGGGTTTTGTCTCAACTAGAGCGCCGTTACGGTTGTATGGGATGTTACCATCATTCATGACGGCGCATCGGCATTTTTTTGAGTCAGAGCATCTTCCTGTACAGTCACAGCCAGGAAGGGGAATTGGATGGAACCATTCAGGATACTTTATCTTTGGGACATAGTTGAATGGAGCAGGCTTCTCGTCAGTCAGCGTATTGACAGCAGATATAGGAAAGGGCTCCTGACCTTGAGAAATATCTTCAACACAAACACCAGGCTGGATTTTAGACTTGCCTGATTTCCTCAATTGTTTCCATGCAAGTTCAGGCTGACCTGGATTCCTCCTCATTTCAAACATGAAGACCTGCTTTCCATGAGGCCCTGTTTCTGTCCAATAATTCTTGACTGTGTAAAGGCCGTCATAAACATAAGTGGTAACCACCTTTGGTTTGGGGTCCAGTGGATCGACCCTGGTCTCCTTCCATCCCCGAATGACACGGACTGGAGTCTGCGTAGATATGCTATTCCTTAAAGCCAAATTTCCCTTTTCAAGCTTCTGATCTTCAGGCCTCATTTTGGCCTTTCCAACAACATTTCCTCCTTGGCCAGAATATATTAATACATCCGCATTTTCAACATCATCTGCATATGCCCCGGAAGCAACCACGCTAACAGCAACCGGTACTCCATTCAGTTTGATACTATCTATACCACTTTGAAACAGGCGATGAATACCAACAATTGCAAGCTCCACCCTGTACTGAAATTCATCCCCAACTTCAACACCAGGAACTTCGCCCAAGTAGACCTTGTCTGTGTTAACTCCCTTTCCTTTTTCTTTAATCATTGTTGTTGCTTCCAGATCAATCCTTCTCTTTTTCTTCAACCCAGGTTTCCTTTCATTGTCTAGCAAAGAGTGTGCTTCTTCCTCATGCATTAGCTTTCGGCAAATAGCACTGAACAACCGAAGAGTGTATCTCACATTGTTGCGGGCATCATTGCAGCCAGAAGCACTTTCACCAAAAGGTGGCAAGCTAACTTCAAAAGATCCCTGCTTGCTTTTGGATGGAGATTGCTTATCATAACCAAGACTCGGATCATTTGTGAGCACCAAAGCGCCAGAACTTGCTCCATCATCATTGAAAGTGCGCACTTGCTTTTTCTTCTTCAGTCCTGAAGTCTCAGATTTAGGAACACTTTTCTTTGCAACAGGTTTAAGCTTCATTCCTGAAAACAACTTGTGTTTCAGCTTCTTTTCTGTGGACTTGCATTTATCATGTTTCTTTTTTCTTTTTCTCCATGGACAATGGGGTGCAGCCATTAGGCACTGCACAATTTCCCTGCCTAATTCATCTGATCTCACTTCATCACTCTCCCCAGGTGAACAGTGATAATCATTCTTCTCAACCACTGACATGTACGCGGAAACAGGCAATATGTCGAGCGCACCCTCATTACAGGCACCATGATCTTCATTCCCTGTCACATCTAAGGAACTACGAAATCGATGTGCATCAGGGTCTTCAGGCAACACAGCAGTATTCATCGTAACGTCACACGAGGGAGAAGTTATTGACTTATGCCGCTGTGACACATTTTGCTGATGGTTTATCCCACTTGCTCCACCATCAGAATTAATTACGTTTACCTTCCGTTTCCTCCATGGACAATATGACTCAGCCATCAGGACTTGAACATCCTCTCTTTTGGAGCCAATTTTTAGTACTGAATCATCAGTTGAGTTAATCTTTTCCATCGGGAAAACCACAATCTCCTTTCCCTTGGATCTTTCAGTTGCCTCAGACCCTGCAGCAAAACCTTCTTCATGCATGGTCCCCGAATTGCAAACATCCCTTTTTTGTTCTGTCTTTAGGCCACTGGTTTGGGGGTCAGTTTTGCATTCAGCTGAGCTTGTTCCCCCTGACTCAACTGCGTTCCGGAAATCACTTACCGAAGTTTCAGTGAGTTTTACTTGAACTGGAACAAGAGAATCGCCACCACAGTGTGGAGGGAATTCCCGAATAGCAGAAACTTTTCTGCTGGAGTATTTGCTCTTCAACATGCTGAAGTCGATTGAGGAATTGCCTGCTATAGCCTCTTCATCAACAGAAAAATCAATTTTACGGTTTTTCACCCCATCAACTTTGTTAAGTCCATATTTAGCATCCAATTCTGAACAATCACCTAAAGAACCATCAATCACAGAGGCTGTAGCACATTCGACCGCTGTTGGAAAAGTAGCCTTATTTTGTGCAGCTGCTTTATCTGACGGGCGTTCAACAACAACAGCAGAGTCCTGGAAACCCACAACATCTTGTTGATTTGATGTTTCTTTCTGAGATATGAAAGGGTTGATGACTCCAATTTTCGTAACACCATCAGATGGATTTCCAGGCGGCGCAGACTCCATTCTATATGCTGCCCCTGAGAGGCGAAGATCATCAGCCACAAACTTCACATTTTTCACTCCACTAGCATGTAAGGTCCCATCACCTCCACTGCTGCCATCCTCAACAGGTTTGAAATCTTTCATGACAGAGTTGCCACACCCAGGGGGAAACTCCCGCTTTGCATTTACTTTCCTGGGCTTGTATCTGGGGGCAAAAACAATTTCCGAAGCCCTTTTTTCGGAGATATCACTAGAGCAGCTATCATTTGCCAGGGACGCCATCGGCTCTCGTAAAATTCCTTCAACTCCAACCAGCCTCACAATTCCAAAAAAATGTAGAGCAATCAAAAAATATGAGGTTAAAAATCTAAAACATAGAAGGAACCATTTCTTCAATTCTCAAGAAAGCATTCGCCCCGTCCGTAAATACAAGCACACGCACACAAACACCCAGCGATGGAAAAAGGTCCGAAGAAAAACTCCCTGTAAAAGCCTTGGCATTCCGCTACTGCGAATAGGACAAGGCTGAAAAAATCAGATCTCGAATCAGAAAAATACAGCGAAAAAGATCGTAACTACTACCAGGATCCATAATTTCACCATCAAAATCCTCGCTGCAACCATCATTCGCAACATCAGAATGTCCGCACAATCATATATCGATGGAGAACACGCGGGATTCCCTTCGCTTCTCAGTTCCCGCTTTTTCTCCACCAAGCCGTGGAACATTTGGGCGAACTCCGGCGCTGGTGCAATGGAAAAATCCATTTTTTTAATTGTTTCTTATATTTTAATCGGTTTTTTATAATGATTTGACTTGTGGGGCCCATATTTGGGCCTGTTTCCATTAGATAGCCAGCCCACTATTGAATTGGGCCGCCTACAGTTCAATTGGAAACCCAAAATTGAACTAACTACAATTTATTACAACAAAAGGTCATAACTCGGACTTCACTAACTGCATCCTGCATGGCTCCTGCACGCTGCACATCAGCTTAACCCGCACACGCCGCCGCATCCCTCCAAGCACTTCTCCATCCTCCCACCATCTGCAACGCTCACCGATTCCATGTCAAATCGAAACCATGTGAAAACTCAAGAGTCGGCGCAAAGAGAAGAAGGGTGTTTTTTTGTTTCCTTCACCTGAGGCAAGTGCAACGCAGTGCTCCAGTAAGCATCCGATCTGGCAGTAGTACTGGTAGTCCTGAGGCGAAGCAGAGATGCAGTTGTTGATGCAAGGGTAAGAGCAAGCGAATCTGTCTGCGTACGTTTTCTGGCTGCCCAGGAAGCAGGTGTTGTAGCAGCCACCCAGGCATGTATATCCCTGCGCCGCCGATCCGGGAATCGTGGCAGCGGCGGCGAGGATCATCAGCAACGCTGCCGCTGCTCGCGTGGCCATGCCGTGTTCGATGCTGAGTAATGGGGTTGTTTGTAGTAGTAATATAGGCGATGAGAGCCAACCACTTTAGGTGATTAATTAAACCTGTGCATTTAATGGGGTTCTTCCGTTACATCTGCCTTCAGAGAAGACCAACGGGGATGCAGCAGTAGAAGCCTTGAACATTCTACGCATAATCGATGGAGTAGCCTTGGCGAACGTTTATGGGATGGGATGTCGTCTTCACTCATCACTGTTGCCGCCCCAAGGACAAGGGACACAAGTACTTCTCAAATAAGAGAGAGATGGTTTAATGGGTGCCACTCCAGGTACTGCTGTTCTGACATCTTATGTACGGCTGAGGTTAAAATCTCTCAGAATTTGATGGGATCATTTCACAGATGTAATTGTGATCATGGAAGTGGAGAATGACAGTTGGGGAATCCGCCCAGCTTCACTTCTGATATCTTGATGAAGGCTGTGGAGAGTGTATTCTCAGTTCTGGTAGGGGAATGCCAAATGAATTATTATTCCAAGTTCTGAGTGTTTGACTACATCAGCCTGATACAGGATGATTCCGTTTAGAGATGAAGAACAAAGACTGTGTTTGATTGAACATTTGTTTCACTGAAGATAACAGGAGCCAGGTTCGGAGGGGACTGTCCTCCCAAGGCCTTCTAATGGTGCTGCTGCGACTCCCCTTTGATTCAGCAGACACCGGAAGTACGATAATCGATCCCGGACCTGCTCCGGATCCTTTGCAACATTGTCGTAACTCGTCCATAGTCTCTCTAGTCACAGCATTGAAATAAAAAACCAGAAGTTGTCACAGAAGAATCTCAGATTCCATGGAACTGGAGAGAAGGGCAAAAAATGGTTTTTGTTCAATGGGATTTACCTGCAGCCGCAGCAGCACGGGGCCATATAGTTTGTTCGATGTCCGAACCATCGACGTGCTCACCCCACATGCATACCTCTCCCCCAATCACCAGCTTCTGTTCATGGGAGTCTGTGATATTGGTGAGGGGCTCGTTGGAGTAGAAGTCTTGCCAGAAGTTGTCCAGATGATCCAAATACCACTTGCCTTGGTTGCTAACCAAGCAACGTAACCCGGCTTTTACGACTCTCGGAGCAACATTGCCACCAATCCTGTGAGTGGAGTATCACAGTTACCTCAGTTGACAGCAGAGAATAGACATGTTCTGCAACACCTACCAATTATGAACCACGGTCTTCTTGCTCAAGTTACCGCCAAAGTTGTTGAACGTTTCCTCCCTAAACTCATCAACAGCATTTTGTTCTGTATATTAAGGTTAGGTGATTTAATCCAATCCATCAGAAGTAAATTTCCCTCACCAGTTTATGATTTCATATCCATGCGACAATGCAATCTGCTGTGCTCTCAGCACAAAATACTCATAGGCCTGGGGACCAGTCAAGCCGTTCTTCTCCAGCCTATAACATTGAAGTTTTGATGTTTGCTAGAGAGGAAAATATACAGCAGCTTAGAAACTTCAGATGTGCCAATATTTACCACGTCCTAACATGAGGAGATTGCACCCAGCAACCTGAAATAGAAAGAAGAATTAGAGGCTTGAATAGAAGGTCAGATATTATGCCACATACGTGAGAACTTACTTGTATCAACTTCATCACCTCCCAGGTGAACAAATTTATATTTGAAGATCTTACTAAAATCTAGAGAAACAGAAATGGAAGACTTTCAATAAATAACAGTTTCCAGCCATTGAAACTAGTTGAATGAGAAGGCATACCTGAAAGAATGCCATTTATTAGTTCAAAGGTAAATTCATTGCTAACATCGAGTGGCTCTTGGCAATTAGCTGAAGGCCACAAGGAAGGATAGCCAACTCCCCTGTAGTTTAATTTCAAAACACGGGTAAAGCTACAAAGGATGGATTGTAGGCAGAAAAACGCTAAAATTGTGAGAATCAAGTACCAAGATCGACCATGCCCAGGAACATCGATTTCGGCCAAGACACTAACTCCTCGGTTTTTGGCATAACTGATACATCAAAGTGACTCATATAACGCAAAAAAAGATGCGAATTAGATATAGCTGTTATTGCATAAAGACTGAATCACTCACCTTACAATCTCTGCAGCATCAGAAAATGTATACCTTTCAGCCTTGGAGTATGAGCCATCCCACAACTTCGGATATGAAGGTATCTCGAGAGGAAAAGACTCTTCATCTACAATGTGCCAGTGAAGTACATTCTGGAAAATGAAAGCACCAACAATGGGTGATTGGCACAATCTCTGACATCAGTGTACTAGAGTAACTCAAGCCTCCCTTGATACTTCAAACAACTTTATAGATGACGCATTCACGAGAAAGAAACGATGCATTTGAAAGTGACAAACAATCCCTCAAGGATGAGTTTTTTTTTTTCATTTACCAATTTGGCATAAACCATTGAGTCAATGACTTTCTTTATTACTGGAACAGGCTGGTAATGCCTTGATGTATCTGTATCACAACACATAAAAACCATTAATACAAGCATCACGAGGGTTTAGGCCATATGGAAAGAAGGTAAATAGGAAAAGGGTAGTGGAAAGAAGAAACTTTTCAAGATTTCCAAAGTTAAGTGATTCCTCACCGATCAAGAGCCCACGAAATGGGAATCTTGGTTGATCTATAATAGTCCATGGCACCCGATGTACCAGTATACCTCTTGCTATTATATCATAAACGCAGATTTGGCTGAATGTCTATTAATTGTAAGAGAAGTGTTATTTCCTGGCAATCAAAACAAAAAAAGAACTGACGTTTATCTCTCACGAAAGTAAGATAACCTGAAGTGCATGCAAAGCCCCGTAAACCGTTGGTGCCTGTACCAGTGTGCACAACAGTCAATAGCAAGGTTCCACCAACTCAACCAAGTTATCTACAGATTGGAAATTCGTTCCCACCTCAATTTTTGCCAAAAGTGGACTCTGCTTGAAAGGAATGCGTAGCTTATCCAACTCGTTAATCCGCTTTTGCAACTGCCACAAACAGGCGAAGCAACTATCAAGTCATATAAAAAGCCATCTCATTATGAACTACCACACTGAAAACTTCGAATTGGGAAGAGGTCTGATTACCTGGGAGGGTATGGATAGCGTGTATGACTCATCAACTCCATACTGCAACTGCATATATAATTTAACAAAATTTTCAGAGCACTATTTTACAAAAACCAATTCGGGTTTCCATTACAGAGCTGTTGGACATTATTGTTCTCACGTATTCATTATACATCACTGCCAACTCATAAGGATGCTATTGAAGCATAATCAGAAGTACAACAATGAATACCTCATCGGAAGGTGAACCAATAACAACATGAATTCCTTTCAGCACCAGGGCGGGGTCAATCTCAGAAGTATTGGCCTCAATTATATGATCTGCTTCGATTATATTAATAGTTCTCAGAAATGCACTCTCAAGTATCCCAGAATCGTCAACAAATTTGCTTCCCTTGGTTTCCAGCACAAAATTGTTACTGAGATAAAGATCTCCTGACCCATAGCTAACTGAATTTGGCAGCGGCCATATCTTCAAACTGTCTATATCAGCTGCATCAACAGATATGAAAAGAAGACAGATGAACAGCCTCAGGAGCCTCATTTCTAGTTTTTACCCACTACAAGCACGGCTCTGAATCCGAACTGACATCCATTATTAGGTGGCTACAGATCTGGAAACTTCAGTAAACTTGAACCCAGAAGCCCAAACCAGATATCTAGAAAATGGCGGAGGTGAGATCTTTCATTACCCAAAAAAAGGTGAAAACGAAACCCATGTGCAGTGGTACTCATAAGACCTCATCCTTGGAAAAGAAACAGGTTTTGCGCACTAACCAGTGAAGCATCGTTCAAAACGCCAGCAAATTGTGGCTCACCTAACCCATCATTGATTGCAGCATTGTTAACTGGGTGACACTCGACATTTTTCCCACATGTGATGCTATGCTATATATAATAATAGCACACAGTTACCGGGCGACGGTACGCCACCAAAGTCTGTACCCGGCGACAAACACCACATCCCAACGTGTCGAGTCATCGGGACCCCATGTAGGCATGAGCGTGAGAGCATCATCATGTTGACATTGTAACGAAGAAGCATCATCATGTTGACATTGTAGCGAAGAAGCATCTTCAATGGTTAATTAATTGGTTAGTTAATTAAGCATGAGCGTCAGAGCATCTTCAACGATGAGAAAAACCGGGGCTCCTGCACGTGGACCCACTACCTTCACAATACACGTCGGGCCCCATTCCCGCGAGGTAGCCCAATTGGTTTGATAAAGAAATTATAATAATATATTTAAAATAAATGAATTTCTCTAAATATAACTTAAAATTGATTGTCTATAAATTTAAACTTCATTCATATGTTTAAGGAATAAAAAACATAATATATTTTACATTACATATATTTATTTAACATATCTAAATCTATCTATCGAACATATTACAAATTTAAATATGTAAACTATAACTTATTTTAAATCACATAACTAAAATTTTAAACAAACTACGAAACACACGTACTAAGAGTTTTACATGTGTTTTGCAAAATATGCAATTTTTAAAAAACACATTTACTGAACATGTGTTGATAACAAAATATGCATGTTTAACTATTTAAACAATCCTACAAAACACTTTTTAAAATAAAAAAATACATAAATGTTTATCTTGACCAGAAAAAAAGGAGCACACAAGCTACACTAAGGAAGATAATGCATGAGGAAAGCTTACAGCTCTGTGTATACTCTTGAGCATCATATTCAAAGCGTGTCACAGTTGAAGAGATTTGAGAACCAAATGTGAACTTTTACCCGGAAGGATCAGCATCAAATTCATCGAGAGAATCGATGGCTAGACACTCAACAATATCATTCATGTGCTAAGACTATGGCTAAATGGCATGAAACTCACAACAGGGAAGATAGAAGAAACGAGTAGAGGAGACTATTTACAGGATCGCCAAACCGCAACCCTCTGATGAACAAAATGCAGAAGGAAAGCTAGAGCAGCATGTACCTAAGATACGGTTGAATAAGATCAGCTCCCAAGGCATGCTCAGCTGCTGAGGTCACTTTTGACTTTGGGCTGCACGGGGCAGATGGTTGCCAAAGCAACCAATTCTAATCGCTCCCACCTGAATTCTGTGCGGAGTCCCTTATAGCCTCAGCAGCCAACAAAGCAACCACTGCCCTATGGGTGGCTAGATCAGCTTTACGGAATAATCTATGAGCCTTGTCTTTCTTGAGCTTAGCGAGGTTTGCAGCATGGATAGCCATGGCTGATGGATCACGTATATGAAACTCGTGAATATCTGGACTGTTCTGCAGTGGTCCTCCAGTGTAGTAGTTCTTTAGAAGGGATAACTCCCGAGGACCTGCACCTCATAGATAAAATTCATTTCTTAGCTTTGTGTTTTAATTCGGAAGGTATAAAAAATGGGGGTACCTTTGAATTCCACTGCATCGGTGCTCAACAAAAACTGTGAATCTCGTGTTGAAGCCAAGAGAGGTGAGGCATCAGAAGAATAATGTATACTGCATACATGCAACGCCTTCTCATCTAAAAAAGCATGCCCGTTACCTGAATTATGAATTTCATACAAGGTAAGCTGGGGTTAGGAAGGTATGAATTCGAATGCAATAAAAAAACTTTGACATAGAAAAATGACAACCATGAAGACTATCTTGATTTCCAGATGAGGCATAGTTTGCCACAGCAATTGGAAGCTTCCTCTGGGAGCGCTGTTTTGGAAATTTATTAGGAACCTCTAAGCCTCGTGGTTTCAAGCAGAAAGCAAACATCGGAGGTTTCTCAGAAGGGCTACGCCTTTCATTGCTCCCATCAGAAAGGGTTGTATTGGGCCGAGAAACTATTTGGTCCCACTCCTTTAGTTTTTGCTGATACCTCTCCCAGAGAGGAGGCTGAGTAGAAGTTGAGAAGATGATCAGAACAAGTGTGTAGATATGAAAGAAAGCTAGCACACACTTGAATGAAATGTCATTATTGAATAATTATAAAAGATGAAATAAACATTGGAACTGAAGATGTCATAAATGTAATAAAGAAGCGTATCTGAGTTATATAAATAAAAGAATAGCAACTGGTACCTGCAAATGCCTTACTAGTGGCATGCCCATCTTCTCCCTCTTCTTTCGCCAGTATTTGTACACGACTTTACCAGCTTCAACCGAACCTAATCCCATAACAAGCTCTTCCACTTCAGAACTGGTGAATTCCTCACGAAGCTGAGCATATGAAAATTTTTCAAACATGTCCACAGCTTTCTCCAAAAATTCCTCAGATATTCCATCATATTTATGTCTTACTTCCGAATTACTGGTTGCCTCCAACCACCGTTCATCATCACTATCAAGGTCATATAATACCCTAGATGGATCCATCGCCATTTCAACATCATTCTGAACCTGCCGAATATACCTTGCAGAATTCCGAGTAAAAGAGGCATCAGTTCTCCGGTCATCACACTCTTTTACTATCCAGACTCCAGGAATTGGAATGCTCTTTACAGAAGCAGCACGGATATTCCTGTTGAAGCACTCCTCGTGCATCTCTTTGAAAACCATCCAATGATTGCATCCTGTAAACTCTAGCATCCAATCCTTTCCTCCCTTCCACATCCTAGCATGAGAATAACGGTTTGTAGGCCCTGGCTGCAATATATGCTGCACCTTGTAATAATACCTTGGGACCCCAGAATGTTTTATAGACAGTCTCCATTCATTGTTATCAGCAAGTTCCAAGACAATGCTCGCCCCAAATTCCCTCCATCCTTTGTCACCTTCAGTCACTAAAATATTAGCAACACACGTAAGCATATCATACATTTTCTGGTCTTTTCCACTAGCATCAGAAATCCTCTTCAGGGTAGCCCTCCTAATTCTTTTGTATGGTAGAGCCACTGAGTTCGATGGTTTTTGCTTTGAGCTGAAATTACCAACGTAGGGCAATGAATACTGAACCTCAGTGCGTGGCTTCTTAGGTCCATCACTGAATGCCCTGGCCGTAAAATTCGGCATACCATCAGGCCACGTTGGAGGATGATACCCATGAGGAGATGAAAGAAGGGAGCTGGTTCTACCACGTTTCCATGATTTCCTAAATCCAGCAGAATTCGAACCATGAACAAAGTTCTCATGGAGACTCCAAGACCCGTCAGATGTCTGTCCAGAAATGGAGACTTCTCCATCAAAAGACACATCCTCTTTTTCAAAACACGAACTCTCAATCACATGGCCAGAGGAAGACTTCAAATTGAGAACAGAAGGCGTGGATGTGACAGTTACCGCAGCAGCTCTGTGTACAGGAAAAGAAGCATCCCAAGCCTCACAATTTTGTGGGTCATCAATTTTTGTGTGTTCTCTTGAATAATCTGATCCAGACAGCCTATCATGACACATTGAAACATTTTCGGAAGTACCAGCATCTATTTTTTGGCCATTTAGATAACTCGGTAAACCTTTAGAATCAGAAGCTTCATTCAAACAATCTTGAATACCACATAAACTGGTACACTCATCAACTGGTTTAAGAACATGAGAATCTGGATTCTGATGAGAGAGGTTGATGCAAGCAAAACTATTTTCTATAAGTAACTGCATATGCAGACTTTGAAAAAAGGAAAGTGTGGCAGAAAAGGGAAGAGCAAACTGAGAAGATATTCCAGGCATTGATGCAAATGGAATGGTGGACTGACTCATTCTTTCATTATCAGCTTCCAGGGAATTAACCATTGGCAGAATTCCTGGCATTACTTTCCTCCTTGGACCAAAGTACTAGAAAGAAATGGATAGGACACTTGTCAATTAAATACCAGGAACAGAAAAGGATACTATTTCATGAAACAAGAGTTAATGTAATAAATCCCTTAAGCAACCACCACGCCTCACAAAAAATTGGCACTACCTACAGGGGACAGAAACCCTCGCCTTACATAACTCTGAGGATAAGATATTTACTTGAGGCGTGTGTTCAATGCTTGACAAAGCAAAATGCTAAGATGAAATCTCCACAATGCTTCTAAACATTTCTCAATATTGATCAAAATCTAATTACTAAGCAGTCATGCCCCTCCATTATCTTTTGAGATGGTGTTTTTTTTTTTTTTTTTCATTGAAATGAATCATCCTTTAAAGGGGAAAATAGATCATTTATAAAAGGGAAGGCCTGAAAACTGGTGCGAAACAAATGCTTCAGTGAGAAAAGCCTACCTCATTTGAGGACAATACAACTTTGGCATGAGGTTTGCAATGCAGAGACATTCCATATTCGAGTTCCTTTATATTGTCATGAGTGCAGTCCAAGACAGATAGATCTTTGACAAAAAAACAGTGCTGCAAGACCTTGGATTCTAGGTAAAGCCACTTTGCTCTTTCTAAACCAGAGAGACTGTAAAATGCGAAGACATGTTGCCTCTTCAGGTCATAAACACTAAAAAGCCGGAACCTTATCGTCGTGACAGGCAATCCCATATTTCCATCAATGTACTCATTGGTCTGACTGAAAAAAATCAATATAATGGAGACAAGTGCTATAGCCTGACTCAAGCAACCTTCAAACAAGTGAAGCTTCAAACCATGGTAATTATCAACAAAAAGCATCTCCAGAATAACAGCAGGGGAAGTGATAACAACCACACCATTTTGAAGCATGAGTGCATGGTGTGCTATCCAAGAAGCTCCCAGCTCACACACAAATTCCATCAATCGAATAAAAGGAAGATGTATCTGAAATCTTAAATCATTAGATTTCATCAACACATCATTTAACGTTAATATGCCGCTATCATCAAAACACCACAATGGGATGTTTGCATTCATCCAACCAACATGCTTCCCTCCCGTATTAGTCACTAAGCTATCCACACATGCCTTAACATTTTCAAAAACAGAACTACCTTTTAGCATACTTTCTCGGTATCTCCTTCTGACATAAACCACATTCTTTCCGGTTAGCAAATTTTTATTAGATGAACTATTTTGTGGGAAAAAAAATCTTGATTTGACCATAATATCAGACATCAAGTTTGCATCATTTGTCTTCAATTTTGGGCCAAGGAAATCAGCATCCAAGTCACAAGCTTCCACGGATGACACTGATGCTGCCATAGATTGCCGTTCTTGTGAAGCCCTCTGACCATTAAAAGTCTTTGATGATGATTTAGAAAGCTGGGTTGACTTGCCATCCATGATGCAATGGGCTCTGAATCAGGACAGTTTTCTATTAACAAATTACTCTCTTCCTGCTTGGTTACCTGCTGATCTTGGGAATATGTAACCCCAGCACCTCGTTTTCTAGATTTTGGTCTGCCAGGAGCATCTCCTGGTAGAAGCAAGATTTTGAATTTCTCCTCAGGAAGATTAACCCATTCCTCATCTCGATCATCATACTTAATGTGATGCAGCTTAGATTCAGAATGGTACTCATCCACCAAGCCATAATACCAACTCTCATCGAGTGGCCAAAATATTTTTATTCTTTGATTCAAAACCCAGTATGGATCCAAATTATTAGCAAGAATCTCATAAAAGTGTCTCCGTTTCCTTCTGGCTCCTTTGACTTTACCGTCCCTTCGAGGTCTCAGAGCTCTGTTCTTGTCATCAGCAGATGCAGACTCCCTATCAATCAACGACTTTGCATGCGAGCTAAATGAATCCCGAGTTGGTGAACCTGTAAAGTGTACTCCCTCAGTCTTCTGAAGTGCTGAATATCTTCTCCTTGAACAATAGCCAGTACAACTTGGATCAAATCTAGATGACAACATTCTTGCTGCATTTTTTTCAAGGTTCTCCTCATCGTCATCATCATCTAGGTAATCATTTAAATGATTATTTGAAACTGAACTACCTGTAGAAGGTTCAGATTTCTTTTTTGATGCGTCACCAGAATCTGTAACAGTAACATGCCTTTTCTTCCTACCCCTCCGTTGTGACCTTTTAGATGTTTCATCTCCATCTTTAACAGCTTTAGCACATTTTTGGGGAGATGAAGCTGGTTGAGCATCAATTTGTTCTGTAACTTCATGCCCTGCTACGTCCACCTTTGTTTTGGAGTTTGAGTCACTGGACTTCACGTTGGAAATTTTGCCTGCCCCTTTCCTCAGCCTTGTTTCTGTATACCCTTTTGCTACACCCTTGGCAGAAGATGAACGATCATTGCTCTTTTCCTTTGGATCACTGACATCAAATTTTGACCTTGAATTCAACTTTGATCTCCTTGACCGCACTGTAACTTTTGGATCTGTTGTACGCTTCAGTTCTAGATGTGAATTCTCTTCTTTCCCACAATGTTCCAGAGAAGCTGAATGATCACTGGCAGTTCCAACAGCTTCATCAACTTTTCCATTCTTTATATTTGCATTTAAATTTATCACGTTTACAGCCATCTTTGATTCATTCTTGAGCTTAGCTGTTAAATTGAGATCACAGTCACTTGTAATGGTTTTTGTATTCAACTTGTGGCCACTGGTGGCAGATGGGGTACCTGACTTGATTGAATCGTCATCCAGCATGAACTCCTCCTGGGTGTCAAGAACTCCATTGGCGACATCAGAAGGCTCCACATGATTGACAGAATTTGTGACAGCCGAAGGGTCATGAATTTGATCAAGTTCTAGCTTCTTACGTTCTATTGAACCACGAGGATGCTGAGGAATAATAAATGGGGCTCCATTCTCAGAAAAATCTAATGAGGTACTGCAGAAACCTTGATTCTTACCGCTGGACTTTTGCACTAATTTCACACCATTTATCCCCTCCTTCCTAGCTCTTTTAGCATCAGAGTGAAAAAAACTCAAAGGAAACTCTTTTCTACTCTTCCTCTTTCTTTTCTTTACATTTTCACGTTCACCTTCATCCGAGCCATTCTTCTTAGCCCCCCTCCCTCTTGAAACTCTTGATTCATAGAGACTCTTGAGATCTAAAGAACGGTTTCTCTTAGGAATATCAGCAACCCCACACTTGTTCGAGCTGCCTTCCATCAGCAACCCCAAACTCAATCACCAAAACACAACCATACTTGTTCTCATGATCCATTCAGATCTGCCAAACGAGAGGCCACCACGAACCATCCAAACCAAACAAAAAATCCTCCACACCAGAAAAAATTACGTAAAAAGGCAGCATATTGTCTGACAGAGAGAAACACACGATCTAGAGTAAGTAAGCCACAAAATAACACAAAAAATCCCTGTACTACCAAATCACGCATGCAAATAGCAGGGGGCTCAACAAGCATAGAAATCGTACCTGCACAACCAAATACCGTACGCTGCCCATCCAGACTGCAGATCGGGTACACAGAGGCGATTCAATTTCAGTAGATCACGGAGAGGGGATGGCCGAAATTAAGCACCGATTTGAAGCCCTAATTTTGGGTTCACTCTTTTCAATTTTCCTTTTTACCCCCAAAAATCTTTTAATAGTAAATTCATTTTATTTTCACTTGCCCCGATTCGATTTCGTCGTGGGTTGGGAAAAGGAGTTATGGATCGAAATGTGCTGCCACGTGGACACTTCATGCCCGTTCGATCATCCAACCAAGGCCGCAGGTTTGAGGGCTTACGATCCGGTACGTTGATTTGGGCCATGTTAACAAAATTAATAGACAGAATTATTTGGTTAATTATTTTAAAATAAAACATGAATAATTTTCTAAATAACGTAATTAACTTTATCCTAATTCTCGGCTTTGGGGGCGCCGCAAGAGGGAAAAAAAGCTGCTGTGGCGATTCCATATCTTGTTATCTTTCTAATTCTATCGCGTTGTCGAAACCTAGATTTGATTTGAGTCTGTATCCCTTTGTGGACTCCTTTCAGATCCATTTCGATACTGGATTCAATTCGCGCGATTTGGTAACAAGTGTTCTGATCGAGTTTCCGATAACATTAGGTCGCGTAATTGAATCGTTTATCAGATCGATTGGTATTTTGATTTGGGTATTGCTGGGGTGGTGAATTAATCGGGCTTTAGGGGTTCAGTCTTGTGCGGGGTTGTCATTTTTTTTTCAATTGCAAATTTGTGTTAAGGAGTGGATTGGAAAATGGTGGGAAGAGGCAGTAGGAGGGATGAAGGATCGTTCACGGTTAGCAACTCCAACGTTTTTGCAGCTCTGGAGAGTTTGAAGAAAAAGAAGAAGTCTGATAAGGAGAAGGGAGCTTCCAAGGGGAGCAAGGCGTCTTCCAGAGGTGATGCTTCTGTGAATTCGGAGGAGGTTGAGGAGCAAAAGCAGGTGTACTGGGCTCCAGCGCCGTTGACTGTGAAGTCATGGGCCGATGTGGATGATGAAGATGATGACGATTACTATGCTACCACGGCTCCTCCTAATGCGATATGGGGTGCATCTGGTTCTGATAAAGCCGACGAGTTGCATAAACCCGACATTATCGAGGTATGGCGATGAGAAAACTTTTACTTTTATATCAATTTGTGACTTCTTGGGTATTCTTTAGTCCAATGCTGAGTGGCTTGCGGCGCATTGATCTCTTACTGCTTTGAGATGCCATTTATTCCCCTAAAAGAGGACGTTTTTCATCGTCTTGCTCATAAGGCTGATAAAGATGCCAACTTTATGCCTTTTTCCATTATCTACGAGTTACTAAATTTTTTCGCTTCTAGCCTGTTGTGTAAATGCTAGTGCCTGCTGGTCCATCTTGACTTTCAAAAACCATAAGATTTTTTGTCGTTTGCGGAATTTTGGTGCTCTTTCACCTTGGAATTGTGGAGTATGCCTAGTTCTTGAATCCGAACTTTCAATAGCAGTACATTATGCATTGGGAAAGATTGTTTACTGTAGTTCTGGTTGTGGTTACCACTTGAATAGGAAAGTGAAAGTGAAGATGAGCTTCCTGATGAGGATGATGAAGAGGAGGAGGAGCATGGAGATCAGGAACTAAATGTCCAACAGCAGGCTGAGCCTTTGGTCAAAGAGCCTCTTGAACTTCCTCCTGCACGCAAGGAAGCTGAAAGACAGCTTTCCAAGAAGGAGAGGAAGAAGAAGGAGCTTGCCGAACTGGAAGCTATACTAGCTGATTTTGGAGTCAACCCACAAGAGAAAGCTAAAGATGAACAATCTGGTAGTCATTTCAGTTCATGTGGCATATGTTGAAACAAACCCCATCTCTTGAATTGGTATTTACCTGGATATAAAACATTGGAATTACCTGATATAGATTCTTTATGTTGTAGAGAGCCTGAAGTATACGAAGGAGAAGCAACTAAATGGAGATGAAGAGAACAATCATACTGTTCCCAAGGCTGGAAAAAAGAAGAAAAATAAGGACAAGGCTTCCAAAGATGTGAAGGAGCTTCAAAGTGACCCCAATACTTCAACTGCTCCTAGTGAACACGAGGGAGGTGATCAAGCAGCAGGAGATGACAACGTTGGCGTGAAAGATCGGCTGAAGAAGGTTGCCCTCGTCAAGAAAAAGAAATCCAACAAAGAAATAGATGGTGCGGCAAGAGCTGTTGCTCTGGAGGCTGCAGCAAGAAGCGCCAAGCTTGCTGCTGCTAAAAAGAAAGAGAAGAATCATTACAACCAACAGCCAACACGGTAAAAGACTAGCAGTATATCCCTGGTAATACCTTGATAATCTCCACCTACAGTTTTGCCATGTAGAAAATGCTATCTCGCACGCAGTGTTTCCAATTTATTGAGAACTTGTTTCATCATGGCGTTTAGATCATCAGCACATTTTACTCAATATTTTGTACGGTCAAAGTTCACTTCACCCTGCCGTTGGTCATTAATCAACAATTGAGAACAATATAAGCTGGCAATTGTATTAGAATTCCATTTACACTTGAAAACAGAGAGGCGTCTTATTATAAAGACAACAATGGCAACAAGCAGCTGGGGTGCAGTATTCTAAGTTAGTACATAAATTATCTTCAAGTTCTGCAGCACTAATAAAACAAACAATTTCAAGAGCCTACAGCCATCAGCCAGCCAGTAGTTAGCTGCTGTCAATAAATATACTTGTACTCAGATTGATTCTGATTCTTTGTGAATAACCTGCTGTTTCTGCTCACCATAGCTGTTTCCTTATACAGCTTCTGGATATTAAATTAGTTCAGGTGCACCATGGATGAAGTCAGAAAAAATTATGAACAAAGAATGAGGACAATAGCCTTCCCCAGATGCTTGTCATGAACTCAATCTTAGGTGCAGACAGTTAAAAGTGCCATCATTTGAGGAGATCTTGTTCTAGCTAGGATTTGAAGAGGGATTGAACTGGTTGTGGCGAACTCAAGGTTGAAACCTCCTTGAACTGTTGGAAAAAGAAAAGTGTTTTAATGAGAAGAATTCAGATCCAAAGGGGGTGCCAGAAGTGATAAAAGAATGAGAATAAGGCTCTACCTTGGGCTGCTTGTACTTATCACGAATAGCATGAAGGGTGCATTTCTTGATGTTCAGCTGTAGATCGTGCAATTCAAGAACCATTCCTTGTAGTTCTTTGGTGCTGTATCTTGTATAATACTCCAGCGTGGAGTTCTGCAAAAAACGAGGAATCATTTGCAAGTGCGCCAGAAAAAATCTTAAAGTGTGGTCACAAGTGATTTAGCATCAAACTTGTACAAACGGAGACGAATTTGGAAGCACAACTAGGGACTGAAGCTAGCTGGGCTGCTTCATAAAAATTCGATTCATTTTGTATCAGGTTGAAGCTGATCTAATTGCCATCTAATGCATGAAGATGAGAAAACGGACCCATGGATGGTCTGACTGATCTAATGTCCATCTGGCTAGAAATATAGCAGACGCAGCAACTAAAGATGGAAGAAACTTGAGGAAACTGTACTCAGGTAGTGTTAGTTCTGTTAAATAATTTGCCAAGAATTCCAACTCCACACAAGGAACCTGAATAAAAGTGCAATTAGTTCGCAAGGTGAGAGGATTTCATCATGAAACTGATAGTGATACTACTAAATCTACCTCATAGGAGGCTTGTGCAGCTTGGATGAACCTCCTAGGTACATCAATGATATTGATAAAGATTAGGAGACAAAAAACAATTTATTGATTAAAATCAGATATCCCGGAGCGTAGTTACCTAAGGAACTTTATGGTGGTTGGAACAGATAACTGAAATCGTACAAAGTTGAGAACTTGTCTCTCCATGTTCACAACCTGCCCAGTCAACATCAAGAATCTGTTGCTTTGATCTACTAAATAGCTGCAACATTCATTTGTAAATGTCTGGACTCACCTCTTCTTTCGTGTAGGTGCTATCCGTGATAAAGCAGAACTCTTCAACTCGAGGTGCACATATCTCTTCATACTTCCTTTTCAGACCAAAAACAAGGTGAAATATAAGAATAATTTGGTGATCCTATGCTTTACACAAAAAACGAGGGAAATTAGATACGGTAAAGTGCTGTGTATAGTAAGCCTACGAAGAGATGAACATGCAGGTTACACCAAGAAGTTGCAACTTTTGCCTCTGCATATAATTCTTTGACAAGTATCTATCTATAAGATTCACAGTAAGGTAGAGTGTATCGGGAACCAGCCTATACTCCTCAGAGACCTGAAAAAATGTGTGTGTACATGAAACCTTGTGCAAAGGAAGAAGAGAGTTCGAAGGGACAGAAACCATAAGACAGTTATACACTCAAAGGAACTTGGAATTTCCAACTGTTGAATGATAAGCATACCTCAACTAGCCAATCAACCAGAATACCCCGCATGCTCTCAGTGATGTCTCCCTGCAACTCCTCCATGTAATCACTTAAGGGCCTCAGATCAACCTATAAAAACATCGTTTGTCAGAGGCAAAATGATAGGTAAATATTGTATCAAAAAGGATAGTTTATTTCTAGTCTCCACCTACCACTACGGCTGCAAAATGTCCAAAATATTCAGAATATGGAGAAACACACCTCTTTAGCGAATATATTGCTATACATTTCAGGTGCATTCTGACCACAGATCTCCGGATACTTGCTTTTTTTATCTATATCAATAATGCCTCTATCTTCTAAATTCTCCAGCATCATCCAGAGATTACAATGTTCTAAATCACAGGTGAAACAATGGAATTAGATACGTGCCATTTCTTTCTTGATGATCACACTTCATTCAAGGGAAAAGTAGTTTTCAGAGAAACATCTTTACTAGCATATGGGTAACCAGGGATGACAGATGTCATAGGAATCCTTAGGGAAATCGATTCGACATCGTGCGTGGAGTTGGCTGTAGAACCAACTTCCAGTGATTCCTCTTCGGACACTTTTATTTCTTCTAGTTCCTTTTTCCTTCTAGGTCCTGGAACATCCGCAGCCTTGGAAAATCGAAAGCAAGCAGGCCTTCCGTTCTTCTGTAAGGAGCCTCTGACAACCTGCTTCGGAAGCTTGAACAAGCCGCATCCATGTTCAGTAAATATAAAAAAAAAAAAGCAGAAAGAAACAGCACATTTACCACTACCGGTATCTTGGCCACACTCCTGAGGTTGATGGACTGTTTGCTACAAGTAACATTTGTCAGGTCCTTTAGAACAGCCCTTTTCTTATGCCTACCATGATCATCAGCTGAATTCGCAGCTGCCCTTTTGGAGTCCCTTCGCAGGTTTTGTTTGTTATCATTCTTTGACGGATACAACGGGGGCAATCCACTTGATGAAGTTAATGCTTTTGCACGTGCTCGTGTTACTCGCATCACTGGCACACTAAAATTTGAGGGTCTATTTTCAAAACCCATAATATTTCCCTCCATGTTCGAGTAGATTCGCTGAAGCATTAGCATGCCATCACAAGCTAGAACTCTCCTTTGAAAACTGCATTTACATACAAATGGATGTGTTTAACATGAAGGGTAGTAGTATCTCAATCCAAAGATGTCCATAATATCAAATACGAAGATTTATTGAACTCGAATCAACAATCACACACAACATGAGCTAAATGTCAGTCATGATGAAGAGCAGAAGAAAAACACTTTACAACGGAACAAATGAATCCCCAAGCTCCACCTAAGCTTTAATCAAAAGCGTACTCCTTTTTCCATATCCATTGTTTCAAATCACATCATCCCAGTAACTTCAAACCAATAACTGATCTCAGTATGCGCGTTACCATGTCATATAATGAAACACACAAATTTCAAATTCATCCACAGATCTTTGATTCAAAAACCGAGCTTTCAAATGGGAGCTCAAAGCTCCACATTAACCAAAATGAGAGTACCAAGCAACAACTCCAAATACAAAACAGCTCCACATTGAACAAAGAGCGAAAAAAGTAGTAGAAAATAGCACATTTCAGATAAGAAAAAACAACCCAGAAAGGAAAAAAAAATATAGAAACAGAACAGCTGACCTCACAACTTCGCAGCGAACTCCGCCACCGGCCCCTACGTCCTCGATACACAGAGATCCTTTTTCATCGGAGAAACTACATACATTGCAGGTACAAATTCGACTCAGAATTCTGAAACTGAATTCACCGTTGTCTGAAGGCAAGGCGCGAGGAGCGTGAGGGCGGGCTGATAGCACAGTTCAAAAGCTTCCAATCAGATGCATAAAAACAACAAAAATAAATATGCTCTTCTCCACTCCCCATTTTTGCCACCGCCAGAACACGTTCCGCCTTCAACTAATTTTTTAAATTTTCTTATCCAAAATATATATTGATATTATTTTTCATAATAATATTTTGAAATAGAAGGATATTCTCATTATAAAAAAAGAAATAAGAAATTATTATTATTCTTTAAAATATTAGGAATAAAAAATACTAATTTATTTTGACAAAGAAAACATTTTTTTTTCTTCATGATTGGCATGGGATGGGTGAAGTTAAAAAGGCAGCGCAACATGAGAAGAACTGCAGCAGGGAAGACGCCAAGACCGTCCGTCGGGGAGTGGGGACGGAGTCTTGAGCTTGAGCCGGCGTCATCTCAGATCACCATGTGAGAAGAGAGCTGTGTTGCAGTAAGAAACGATTTGAAATTATTGAGGGTACAGTAAATGATACCCATGTGGCTGAAGACCTTCTGAACAGTAAAAACTATTAACCCAGAGGGGTGAGTGAGAGAGTGCTGTGGAATCCATAAATACGCTCCCGCATCATGAGCAAACACCACAAACCCATTTGAAAAAAACGCGTAAATGAAGGGTTTCGCAGTGTTCTTGCTGCTCCTGTTTCTGGGCATCCAGCATTCTGCCTGTGCTGTTTTCAGAGATGGTAAGAACAACAAAGTTGAGATTTTTGGTCACTGGGTTCGCATTTTTCCTTGTTTCTGGTCCTCTTTTTAAGATTTGGTCGAACTGGACACCGATTTGAGGTTCTCATTGCTTCACTGCATACGCTGAGACGTTGGATCTTGCTAGCAAAATGCCTCTGTTTGTGAATTTTTTCCCTTTTCAGTCATCTTCTTTTGTTTCTGCTGAAGCCGATCCCGAATGAAACCCACATGACCTCCAGAAGTAAAAGCATTCACATGTTTTAACTCCAGTCGCCTACTGATTGGTTCTCATGCTCCAATCCTGATTGCACTTTGTTTGCGTTTGTCGAGTAAACTTTGGACCTGATCGTGTTGATAGCCTGAGCCATGTACTTGGATCTGATTCGCTTACTGAACCTTAGTTCATCTCCTAACTGCTGCTACTTCAAACAATCTGCAGGACTGCTGGAAAATGGCAACTTCGAGATGGCTCCGGATCCCATAAGCCTCAATGGGACAATCGTCAAGAGCCGTTTCGCTATCCCGAAGTGGGAAATCTCTGGTTTTGTTGAGTACATCAAAGCTGGTCAGAAGCAAGGTGACATGGTCCTAGTTGTGCCGGAGGGTGCTGCTGCGGTTAGGCTGGGGAACGAGGCCTCCATCAAACAAAAGATAAGTGTGACCAAAGGGATGTACTATTCCATCACATTTAGCGCTGCAAGAACTTGCGCACAACAGGAGAGGGTAAATGTCTCTGCGGCATCTGATTCTGGAGTCCTCCCTATCCAAACCTTGTATAGCAGCAATGGATGGGACTCGTATGCCTGGGCATTTAGATCGCCTTATGACGTCGCTGAAATTCTAATTCACAATCCGGGAGTTGCAGAAGATCCTGCCTGCGGCCCTCTCATTGATTCTATTGCGATCCGCGCTCTGTATCCTCCCAGACCAACAAACCGTGAGTGCCTACCGATATTGTAGCCTTTACTTCAGTGAGTGCTGACTTCAACTTTTGCAGGAAACGTTCTGAAAAATGGAGACTTTGAGGAAGGACCATACATCTTTCCAAACACGAGCTGGGGAGTTCTTGTCCCTCCCAACATCGAAGACGACAACTCCCCACTTCCAGCATGGATTGTCGAGTCTCTGAAAGCTGTAAAATACATCGATGCGGCGCATTTCTCTATACCACAGGGCCAACGTGCAATCGAGCTTGTAGGAGGAAGGGAAAGTGCCATCGTGCAAGTGGCAAGAACCATTGTGGGAAAAACTTACCAGCTCACCTTTGCTGTTGGAGATGCCAGCAATTCATGCGAAGGGTCTATGATCGTTGAGGCCTTTGCTGGAAGAGCGACGGCTAAAATTCCCTATCAATCTGGAGGCAAAGGCGGATACAAGAGGGCCGTTCTTCGATTCGTGGCCTCAACTGCTAGAACCCGAATCATGTTTCTGAGCACATATTATCACACCAGGAGCGATGACTTCGCCTCCCTCTGTGGCCCTGTCATCGACGACGTGAAGCTGCTGAGTGCTCGTTATGCGTAATGACAGCTGCTTTGAAGCAACTAGAACGGCAACCTGGAAATGATGCAGCCTTTGCCTCTATCGCATTGAGGCTTCGTCACTGTAACATGTTTTAAAACATGGGTTCATCCGAAGTATTTCGATCCTGAGTTGGTAATAACATCCCAGTACAGTCGTATCAGCGTAATAGAACTGAACCAGATTCTTAAAATGATCAACCTGTATACGAACATAGTGATGATGAAAGAACTTATGGAGAAGACAACGTCCACTTGTTCTGACGACATGAGAAATTTTCCATCTGCATTCAAGCCAGCCATTCCCCACCCATTTCTTCGATTTCTTTAATCTCCAGCCTGCAGTTTTAGACATCAAACCAGTAATACATTATTGAGCTCACATATAATTTATTCCAGGGTAAAAACTCTGATCTTTCTAACAAAGTGCAGGGTTACCATGGGAGAGAAGAATCGTAAGTATAAGCAAGATGAGACGCATTTTGCAAGCAGGTTTCGTTTTGATTGATCCATGGGGGAAATTCCATGATTGGATCAAACGTGGGATCTTCTTCTTCTGCTTGATCTTGGCGATCATCAAACATGGGATTTAAGAATTTGAAGCACCACTCTGTTTTCAAAGAATCAATTGATTTTATCTCCTTTTCATCCGCTGCATGACTAGAGCTTGAATCTGTGATCTGGGTTTCCTCCGCCGTCACCAGATTTGATTGGGAAGCTTGTGTATTCGACAACTTGAAGCTCTCGAGGTTCAAACTGAGGCCCAGAGGTTGACTGGGGAGTACGAAATTGGAGGTCTCCTGGATCAATGCAGCAGGTTATCTGTAATTTGGTGAGGATTCGATGAAACTGGTATGAGAAAGTTGATGTAACGGCGCTGCCGTCACCTTCCGACGTTGCCTTGAAACCCGGTGAAACTTGAGGGCTGCAACGATTTCCCTTCTCGCCTCTGCCATATTCATCAGCCGCTCCGGAATGGTTGTCTGAATCCTTCTTCTATCACGCTTCTTCTTGTGATGCAACAATTTCTCCGAAATTTGATCGGAAAACTCATCCTTTCTCTTGGAGGATGATCCCTGTTGCTCGACAAGTGTTCGAATGTCGGCGCCAGAGAAACGGGATTCGTTTATGTGTTCCCGCTTCATGTTCCTGCGAAGTGGAGGAGATGAAGAGCTTCAGAAAGCTGGAGCCGGTAGTGGCGGAGGATGACAACGGTCCAGTGGGGAAGATGGCGGTGGCGCCTGATACGAATAAACAGAGCGCAGAGTAAAAGATGGCTGAATCTTCCAAAGTTGTAGCCTTTCCTTTTTTTAAATTGTTGCCTCTTTTTGTAAATCACAAGGGCATTTCAGTGCGTGCCTCCTCTTTGTCAAAGGAGAAGTTCATCGTCTTCATCCCCCAGTTTGCTGCGGTGATTGGACACTAGTGCTTAAAATACATGTTCCAAGATATCTCCGTTCAACAACAGTTTCCAAGGCCGGGCGGCAGCCGGAAAGTGTCAGTAGTCTTGTCTGGTAAAAAAAAGTTCAAAAAGAATTGTAAAAGTCGGGAAGTTTACCCACCGTACAAAGTCAGTGTCTTTATTTAAGAGGTTAAAAAGAAGAAAATGAAAATCCCATCTTGATTTCCACTGGTCCGATCTACTCCGTGGGGTGGACACTTTCGCGAAGTAACGAACACGGATAACTTCAGATCGCGAAGTAACGAACACGGATAACTTCAGATCGCGAAATCTGTTCTCTTTCTTGATCTCAAAGAAGGGTTTTTTCTCCATTGCACCAATGTTAGAGTGGGCGATGGGATCGAAGGCGATTTGTAACGTTTTCTTGTTCATCTGCATCAGCAATTTGCTGTTTTGGCAGACTTCGTACAGCTTCTACCTTCCTGGTGTTGCGCCAGAAGACTTCCAATCGGTGTGTTATAGTTCTTCTTGTCTATGATTTTCTTTCTTTATTGCGGTTTTAGTTGGATTTCTCCCTGATCATCATCTTTTGAAATGCTGCTTGCGTGTGCTGTTGATCTGGGTTCCTTTCATGTGATCGCTTGGTTCCTTATTGTAACAGATATGGTTAGTCGTATTAGATCGGGTTTCGCTGCAGATCAAGCGTTTTCATTCTTTGTCGGTTATGTTACAAGTTTTGTTCTTGCAAGTCATTGGTCGATTTGTCATTTTGTCGATTGAACCGAAATCTTGAAACACGCTGGTCTTTGCTTCAAGTTTCATTTTTCTTTATTTTGCGTCTATCTTTGATCCCAAGTTGCGAGGCCTGTGAATATTCAATGAATGTCAGATCATGACTTAGGGATTATATCCTAAGAGGTGGCAAGAATCTGACTAGAATAGCATATTGTCAATTTTGAGAATTTATTTTGCATTGCCAAACGCAGGGTGAATTGCTGAATGTGAAGGTGAATAAGTTGACTTCTGTGAAGACCCAACTACCGTATTCATACTATTCTCTTCCTTTTTGCCGCCCTGAAACTATAGTTGACAGCAGAGAAAACCTTGGTGAGGTCCTTCGTGGTGATCGCATTGAGAACTCTCCTTATGTGGTATGTACGCTGTACTTTGTGGTATGAATTTTGAACGTCATCTTGGTGAATGACTATTAAAGTTCAAATGCTTGTCCGTCAGTTCAAATTAAGGCAACCACAGCTGTGCAATGTTGTCTGCCGAACTACCCTTGATGCTAAAACTGCAAAGGAATTCAAAGAAAAGATCGAAGATGAATATCGTGTTAACATGTATGATTGGCATTCTCTTCAGCAAGAGATCCCTTTCTTACATATCCCTTTCTTACATATCCCTTTCTTACATATGATTAGGCTTTACTCTTCATGATTTTGGTGTCTTGTTTGCAGGATCCTCGATAATCTCCCCTTGGTTGTTCCTCTACGGAGATCTGAACCAGAAGCCCCTCTTTACCAGTTGGGATTTCACGTGGGTTTGAAGGGGCAATACGCTAGTGTAAGCCCCTTGTTTGATTAGTTTCACTGATGGCCTTGTTTGTTTTGGAAAAATGGCTAAGCTCCTTGTGTTTTGCTTAGTTTTTACTATTTAATCTATAAATTGCATACTTTTTGAGGAAACCTGTGGTAGACAATCTGCTAAAGAACCATATTTCCTGTTGCACTGACTGATATTGATAAAAAAACAGAGCAAGGATGAGACCTACTTTTTACATAACCACCTCAGCTTCACCGTGAAGTTTCATAGAGATGAGTTGACTGATTCTGCGCGGATAGTGGGCTTTGAGGTCACGCCTTTCAGGTTGATTCTTCTTGACAACAATTTATTGAAACAGTGTTTGCTCTCAAGCTTGGTATTCAGTTTCTTATCTGCTCACAATTTTTGTTCGTTTTATGAATTAGTGTCAAGCATGAGTATGATGGGCAGTGGAATAATGATAACACTCGTCTAACCACTTGTGATCCCCATGCCAAGCAAACAGTTTCTTCCTCAAACTCTCCTCTGGAGGTTGGAGATCAGCAGGAAGTCATCTTTACCTATGATGTCAATTTCCAGGTAATTTCAACTGTCAGATTTTTTTCCCTTGAGATTTTTTTTTTGTTTGGGTTATTGGAGCCTGGAATTGCAGGAGAGCGATGTGAAATGGGCTTCCAGATGGGACCATTATCTTCTGATGACAGATAACCAAATCCACTGGTTTTCTATTGTGAATTCACTGATGATCGTCCTCTTCCTTTCTGGGATGGTTGCAATGATAATGCTGCGGACACTTTATCGGGACATCTCTAAGTACAATGAACTTGAGACTCAGGAAGAAGCTCAAGAAGAGACTGGCTGGAAACTGGTTCATGCAGATGTATTCCGGACCCCAGTCAACTCTGATTTGCTGTGCGTCTTCGTTGGAACTGGAGTTCAGTTCTTCGCCATGGTCCTTGTCACCATGTTCTTTGCCGTCCTTGGATTTCTCTCCCCCGCAAACAGAGGTGGCCTTATGACAGCTATGCTATTTCTCTGGGTTTTCATGGGACTGCTGGCTGGCTATGCGTCTTCCCGGCTGTATAAAATGTTCAAGGGGACGGAGTGGAAGAGCATAGCCCTCCGCACTTCCTTTGTCTTCCCCGGTACAGTTTTTGCAGTCTTCTTTGTGCTCAACGCCCTCATCTGGGGCCAGAAGTCCTCTGGAGCAGTCCCGTTTGGTACCATGCTTGCTCTGGTTGCCCTGTGGTTCGGGATCTCCCTCCCTCTTGTTTTCGCGGGCAGTTTTGTGGGTTTCAGAAAGCCGGCAATTGAACCTCCCGTGAAGACGAACAAGATTCCCCGGCAGATCCCGGAGCAGCCGTGGTACATGAACCACCTCTTCCTGATCTTGATCGGAGGCATTCTCCCGTTCGGAGCAGTTTTCATCGAACTCTTCTTCATCTTGACATCCATCTGGCTGAACCAGTTCTACTACATCTTCGGGTTCCTCTTCATCGTCTTCATCATCCTCCTCATCACCTGTGCCGAGATCACGATCGTCCTCTGCTATTTCCAACTATGCAGCGAGGATTACCTCTGGTGGTGGAGATCCTACCTCACATCCGGCTCCTCCGCACTCTATCTCTTCCTGTACGCCGCCTTCTACTTCTTCACCAAGCTGGACATAACGAAGCCCGTCTCCGGCGTGCTCTACTTCGGGTACATGCTCATCGCCGCCTTCTCCTTCTTCGTCCTCACAGGGACCGTCGGCTTCTACTCTTGCTTCACCTTCACGAGGCTCATTTATGCTTCCGTTAAGATAGACTGAGCAGCTCTGGAGAACAACAGCATTCTTTGGACCCCTTCAGCGCACACACACCACCCCGCAGCTATTATGTACTTCAACTGATCAATGGTTCTTTTGTTTTTTGTTCCCATTATTTCATATCATCGTCACCAATGTCTTCGGAATCCTTTGAACCGTATCGGAACCCCGAAGTATTCTGCTCCGGCGACTACTGCGAGGTCCCAACTCCCACGGGTGATGAAACTGACAGACAGTTTCAAAAATTCAGTACGTGGACTCTTTAACCAGTGATTTTACAATTTGCAACGGTAATGGGCTTTTTATTATTCCAACGGCTAGTTTTTGCTCCCCTTCCCCTCTTTCAAATACGCCTCCTCCCTTCCCTACTGCAGGGATCTCACCTTCCTGAAAATCATCGCCTCGCAAAAATGGCAGGAGTTTTGAGAAGCTTAGCTTGTTGTGCGATAGCTCTGTTGCTGCTGGTGGCTTCATCGGAATCCGTGGAGCTCCTAGTAGGCGGAAAGTCCAATGCCTGGATGATTCCAGCTTCCGAATCGGAGTCTCTCAATCGCTGGGCGGAGAAATCACGATTTCTCCTCGGAGATTCCTTGGGTATGAACACTAGTTTTTACCTCATGAGTTGATCGATTCCCTTTTTTTACTTGGTTGGTGGATCCAATCAGTTTGGGAGTACGACGGCGCAAAGGATTCAGTGCTTGAAGTGTCCAAACGAGACTACTTCGACTGCAATACGACAAGCCCGATCCAAAGATACTCCGGCGGTAACAACACGGTGCTGCTGGAACACTCCGGTCCCTATTATTTCATCAGCGGCGAAGCTGGACATTGCCAGAAAGGCCAGAAGGTGATTGTAGTTGTCATGTCGGAGAGGTTTCGCCGTGATGTTGGAGTTTCCCTCGCGCCTTCCCCAGCTCAGAGTGAAGGTCCGGCTGCAGCGCCGTCTCCCGGAAGCGGAACTTCGACCTTAAGTCGTGGACTCTTCGGAGCCTTGGCGTTGGGTGCGGTGGCGTTCATCATTTGACGGAATTCGTTATTAATTCTTTGACAAATACATTCGTCTGTTGTAACTTGCCGTTATGTGGACGTGAATCAGCTCGGACTCGGTAATATTTTACTAAAAAGCCATCTGGAGCAGTCCTCGCCCCTGTTACGCTTACTGTGAACTTGACAGAGAAGGGACAAGTCTTCTTCTGTTTCCAGATTGATTCTACTGATTAGCTTGTTGCAGCGTAAAACCCTTAACTTTGATCTGCTTATGAAACGAGTCAAATGGGACAAGAATCTAGTGTGCTTAGAAGGCCTGTATGCAACTTTGTTTACTCCCACAAATGCTGCTCTTCATCTTCATGCTCCAAATTGGCCCATTTCCTAAACTTTTTTCCCCAGATGCTTTCGTTACTCTAAAGGTCATCATACCTTTGTTGTATTTTCAAGCTTCCCATAACAGAGCAGCCACTCGCAGCTTCATAGACTATGAATCGATCAGCCAAGCAACGGATGGCACCAGGCACACTGTAAATGGCGGTCGTGATAGAAGTTCATGCTGATGATGCAGGTACGAGCACTCGATGGATCAGGCGAAGATAGAATGCTGCAACACTTGAAGAAAATGGGGCTGTGAAGTTGCCTGCCTCAAGGCTTTCTGTGTTGTGCCTTTTCCCACTGTACGCACATAGTTTGCTACATTTATGGGTGCCGTAGAAAAATAAAATTATATAATTAATAATTACAAGGAAACACATGACCGCGAGTCGCGACGAAGGGAGAGATGGCCGATGGGCTGTAAATGATATGGTGGGCCGGGTAGTAACCGGGTCGGGTCATCTACTCCCTAGGTCAATAGAACTGAGCCAATTTCTCCTCCCTTGTCATGCTGTCATCGGAGATCCGCGGACTTGCTGCAGTGCCGGCTTCTATTCCTCGTAATTTCTTTTCTCGCTCTACGCATTTTTTGTAGTAGTCACCTGGGTTTTTTTAAGAACTCGTATGGCTGGATTTAGATCGTGGTTACGATGGAAAATTTGCACCACTGATTTTGTGTTTTTTTTTAATTGCGCCTTTCTCTTCTCAAAAACAAAACCACCTTACAGTCCTTATGACTGAAGAGTGCTGCAAGTTTGATTTTTTTTTTTTGTACTTTTTTGTTTCAGAACGAATGTTGCGGAGGACTTCAACACTGTGTTCCACGTTGGTTTTCGATATTATGGAACGCTTCATATTTGTTGTGTTGTTAAGAGTTTTTTTCCATCTTTTTTTTTTTATGTTCATACTTATTCGCTTGTATGTTTTTCTTGGACGAACAAAGTTACTATTCTACTTACTGGGGGATGATTATTCATTATTTATTTTTCTTTAAGGAAGCGTATGTGTAAATGTTTGCTTTCTGTTAGTGCATTTAAATTAGTAAAATGAGTGCACGGAAGAAGACCCCGTTTCAGAAGCATAGGGAAGAGGAGGAGGCCAAGAAAAAGGTACTTATTTGGCTTGGTTTTACGATTATGGTGGGTTCTGTTGAATTCACTGGCAACTAGAGCAGATTTTGAATCTTCACTGCTGATATCTGCAGCGGGCAGAGGATGAAACTGCACGATTATACCAAGAGTTCTTGGAATCCTTTCAAGCTGACAATACACCAGGATCAAAAGCTTTTGTGAGAGGAGGAACAATTGATCCCAATGAGAAAGCAAAGAATGATTCTGAAGGTTAGTCTGTGTCTTTCATATGGAAATGAAGCCTTCCGATTTTTGTGCATATGATAAATGAATCTGTAAAACATTTTCTTTTAGAGTGGGCAATTGGATATATTTATTTTTGTTACCACTTTAATAAAAATATGGGCTTTTTCATTCACGCGGATGGCAGGTGGAAATTCCAAAGATGAGGGTTCTGGTTTAAAGAAGGGGAGTAGGTAAACAAATGCTTCTGATCAACTATGTTGCAGTGCTCATATGTAGGATTATGTAGCTTGAGAATGATGACGAATGATGACTTAAATTTTCTGGTGGTTCTGCGCTGGTTCATATAGAATTGGCTGGCGTTAGTTTGTTGACGCTTATAAATATTTTCTAGTTTCTAGTATCACTTATTTTTTTTAGTGCAATAGATAGTTAAAAGACATGTGTTAGATGAATTGCTATATCCCCCCACCACCACCTTCAATTGAGTTGGAAATGATTATATATGCTATGGCATTTGCGGAGTTGGGCCAGTTTATTGTTGTTGTTTGCCAGAGAGTCTTAAAGTTTCTCATCTAGAGTAGCCAACTGTCGGCCCATAAATAGAAATTCTGGTTCCAGTTTGAATGGGCAGCATCTGGTTCTGGAAAAACTTTACCAAAATTGATGGAAGACTATACCTTGCGTTCTGGGTAATGCTGCGGTCTATGTCAGTATCATCGTATGTATTCAAATCATTTTATGCTGGAATTGATTTATTTTTTATCCTACGTATTGCAACTAAAATACATTGTGCCTACTTTAGTAGTACTTTTGTTTCTTTTTTTATTTTTTAATTTCTATGATTTCTTCATCATTCTCGCCCTTCAAAGTATACAAGATATGGAGATACCTCATCTTGCGTTAAAAATATAAAAGAGGCATGACAATAGATGATACTGCACATTTCTTCAGGTATGTGCCATCCTTCATCCCACCCCCAATGGCAGCAAAGGGTAAAGATTCTGAAATGAAGGCAAGTTTGGGTAATCGATGTTCGTTATATTGCTTGATTTGTCTCTAATATGGTAATCTGCAGAGAGAAGAGAAAGCTACGGAGAGAGAAAAGAACAAGTCGCGCAATATTGACCATTTCATGGAGGAGTTGAAGCATGAGCAAGAGATGAGGGAGAGGAGAAATCAAGAACGTGAAAGTTGGCGTGATCCCCGGGCTGGTGAAAATTCCATGGTGTGCTCATTGCTTCCTTATCTGATACTGCTCAACGTTTTCTTATCCTGTGATATCATTGTGGTTACTGTAATTGTTTACTGCTGGTTTGTCTCAGCCATCCAGCCGTTTTGATGAGCTCCCAGATGATTTTGATCCAATGGGAAGATTGGGATCATTTGATGATGGGGATCCCCAGACAACAAATCTTTATGTTGGGAACTTATCTCCTCAGGTCAGGCTTTCATGAAATGCATGCTTGTCCTCAGTACTTTCGTGATGTCAGATTTGCAAGGCTTCCAGACTTTCATTCTCTTTACTGTACAGGTGGACGAAAACTTTCTTCTACGGACATTTGGACGGTTTGGGCCAATTGCAAGTGTTAAAATTATGTGGCCAAGAACTGAAGAGGAGAGAAGAAGGCAGAGGAACTGCGGGTTTGTGGCTTTCATGAACAGGCTTGATGCGCAAGCTGCAAAGGATGAAATGCAAGGTTTGTCTATCATTTCTCCCTTGGTATCTCTATTTTTTTTCTTTTTATGCTGTCTTAAAGTGGTTCTCATGCCTCTTAGTCATAGTATGGTTTTATATTCATGCGGTGAAATGCGGCTTTGGGTGTCTAGATGTTTGTTCTTATCTTACCTCCACCTTTTGTGTGAATTGAGAGAGTTTTTTTAATGGTGCACCCATGGTGGGTGGTTTCCTGCGGATTTTTCCTTTTTGTAATAGTAGTCATAAATTTTTTTCCTATTTACAATATTTTATGAAAGATATGCCCTTTGGTGCCATTGATGGCATGTTCAGATCGTTAACTGATTTGTGCCTGAAATTTGCTTTTTAACTGCCGCTCTTTTTCAGTGATGTTTTTATATTCATTTGTAATCCAGGGGTGGTGGTCTATGAATATGAGCTGAAGATTGGGTGGGGCAAGTCAGTCTCTCTTCCATCACAAGCACTTCCTGCTCCACCTCCTGGACATATGGCTATTCGAAGCAAGGAGGTAAAATTAATCATAATCAGAAGGTTGATGTTTCTTGTAGTCATGTTGATGAATGAACTTTTTTTCAGGGTGCCACTGTTATCTTATCGGGCTCTTCTGGACCTCCAGTAACCTCTGTCCCCACCCAAAACTCAGAATTGGTTGGTGATCTAAAATTGAAATTTCCCACTCGATTACTTTATCTGGTTTTCCTGAAGACCATGAAGTCTGTCTAAATATCTCTCCCAGTATGCCATCTTTGGCACTTGGGATTGCATGCTTGATTTGAATTCTGTGTTTTATTTTGGTTAAGAGCTTATTCTTCCTATCCTTTCTTGGATATTCTAGGTTTTAACTCCAAATGTTCCGGATATTAATGTTGTTCCCCCTGATGACGTTCATCTTCAACATGTTATCGATACAATGTGTCTCTATGTTCTTGATGGTGGTTGTGCTTTTGAACAAGAAATAATGGAACGTGGACGTGGGAATCCTCTCTTCAATTTTTTATTTGAGCTTGGCTCAAAGGAACATACATATTATGTTTGGAGACTATATTCGTTTGCACAGGTGAGCTTTCTATTGGGCACATTCCATGATGGGAATCTAGTTTTATTGTATGTTTTCATCTCATGATAGTGAATAAAAGGGATTAACTGCAAGCACTGATACATGTTACGTCTCCTTACTCCAGGGAGATACTCTTCAGCGTTGGAGGACAGAGCCTTTCATCATGATTACTGGTAGTGGAAGGTGTGCTTACTTTTCAATTTGATATAGATAATACCAGGTTTCCCTCCTTCCCTAGGTCTTATAATACAGGCATTGCTCTCATACATGAAAACATTTTTCCAAATAGTTGGCATATACCTGTTGTTTTATTTATGCTTTGTCTTTTTAGGGTTATATTGTAACTTCAAACCAGATGGCTGACTGGTTGCTATTTCCGTATAGGTGGGTACCTCCTCCTTTGCCAACAACAAAGGGGATGGAGCATCAAAAGGATGCTGGAAGCACTTATGCTGCCGGGAAAAGCAAAGTGCGTTGCTACTTAAATCTTATCGATCTTGCCCTTTGAGGTCTCATTCTTCTCTGAATTTTTTTAAAACTTTTTCATCTTTCCTGTGTTTCTACAGCGGGTAGAGGTGGAACGCACGCTAACAGATACCCAAAGGGATAGATTTGAAGACATGCTTCGTGCTTTAACATTAGAAAGAAGCTTGATAAAAGATGCCATGGGCTTCTCGCTGGATAATGCTGATGCTGCTGGTGAGGTAATGATTTAAGTTGACGTAAAATGCCTTTGTATGTCTCGCATCCTCATATAAAACGGAAAATGAAGAATCAGTCTACCAAAATAATTGATACAAATATATTGCTGCTGTTCTTTAATTTATTGCTGAAAGGGCTAGCAGATTTGTTTCGATGAGAGCATCACCATAGACCTAGGTTGTGAGCCACTTTATGCATAGATGCTTCTGGAGTTAATACTCTTAACATTTAAAGTTTCTGTTTTGTAATACCCCACTGCAGGTTGTTGAGGTATTGACCGAGTCATTGACGCTTAAAGAGACTCCCATCTCCACAAAAGTTGCAAGACTCATGCTTGTGTCAGATATCCTCCACAATAGCAGCGCTCCTGTTAAAAATGCTTCTGCATATCGCACAAAATTTGAAGCTACTTTACCCGACATTATGGAAAGTTTCAATGACTTGTATCATAGTGTAACTGGAAGGATGACAGCTGAGGCCCTAAAAGTGAGCACCACGTCCCTGTTTTTAGTTCCAATGCAATTTTTGATTTGCAGCTTGTTATAATCTTGTCATCCCTGTTTCACTGTTGTCCAGGAACGAGTTTTAAAAGTTCTTCAAGTATGGGCCGATTGGTTCCTGTTTTCAGATGCATATGTTAATGGCTTGCGGGCAACCTTCCTTCGCTCTGGAAACTCCGGTGTGATCCCTTTCCATTCGATATGCGGTGACGCCCCTGAGTTAGATGGGAAGTCCAACTCTGTTGACATTGTTGATGGGCAAAGGATAAACCCAGACGCTGCATTAGCAATTGGGAAAGGAGCAGCTACAAAGGAACTTCTAAGCTTGCCGATGTCTGAGCTGGAGAGGCGTTGTAGGCACAATGGTTTATCGTTAGTTGGTGGTAGAGAAATGATGGTAGCTCGGCTGCTTTATCTGGAGGAGGCAGAAAAGCAAAGGGGTATCGAGATAGATGCAGAGCTGGAATCATCATCCCTTAACCAGTTCAACTCTACCAGACCTTCTAGTGGTAAAATGGAAGCCAACCTTGAAATGGATCAGGAAAGGGCTTCAAGAATAGGCAGAGGATCTTCTGCGTCACTCCCACTAGATATTCCAGCGAATTATGAGCGGGGCAGTAGCAAACAGAAAAACGAGTCGATTCTTCCGTCATCAAAATGGTCCAGAGAGGAGACTGGAAGCGATGAAGAAAATGATGGAAATACCAGAGACTTGGGTATAAGTTACTCGTCTTCTGGGAGCGATCATGCAGTTGCTGATGCGCAAAAATTTGAGGAAGTTGAGAGCGTCAATGCTGCCGGCCATTCTGCACACCTGGATGCTGGTATAAATGAACAGAGGTAATTGCTTATTCCTTGTTTGTTAACTATTCATACCTCGTGGTGTATGGTGAGAGTTTCTCTGAGCTGCAGGAAGAAGTTGAGGAACCTCGAAGTGTCACTGATTGAATACCGAGAATCCCTCGAGGAACGTGGAACAAATAGTCCAGATGAGATCGAGAGAAAGGTTGCCAATTACCGGATCCGGCTGCAGGCTGAATATGGTATGCTGGATTCAAGCGCGGATGCTTCTGGAAGAAGTGAATGATCTACATCAAGATTGTGTCCTTACCTGTTGAGAATGACGCTTGTTTTGAATGCAGGCATTGCATCAACAGAAAAGAGAGTAAGGGATGGATACGACGAGTCCCGTGAACCTCCAAGGAAACGGCGACCGAGCGAAAGCAGAAGCAAGAGCCCTCCAAGGAGGTTGTCTACCCGGGAACGAGACCACCGGGAAGGTGATGGAAACCGGCGTGATAGGGAAAGACCACAACACAACATGGATTCTGACCGGGGAAGAGAGCGAGAGAAGACCGGCATTTGGGAGAGGGATGACCATGACCGTCTGCGTGAGAGTTCCAGGGATCGAGACAGGAGGAAGATGAAGTAAGCTAGATATCCTGCTCTCCGCTCCCTGATACGGTTGTTTCCTGCTCCTCAATTTTCACCGAGAATGACTTGCTTTTCCTTCATTTGTCTGACGCCTATTCCTTAGTATTATTGCCCTCCTCCTTTGAAATCAGATTTGTACATTATCTGTTGTAACTGCCGGTCATCATCTATTTCACTTCCTATCAAGTTGCTGTGTTCCAATGCCCATCTCCAAGTTGCTGATAGGCCCAACGCTCATCCTCTTGGTCTGCTTGAGTAGCACAACACGCTGTCTAAAGTTGAAGTCTTAATATGCGGTTGTGTTGAATCTGCATCCTCTTAACAATAGAGTCGTGTGGCCTCGGACGTTACTTTGCCGTGCAAACAACTCGCTCCTTCTGTCTGTCTCGTCAAAGAAACACCTCTGCTCGAAATCTCGCTCCCACTCTTCCCCCATCCCATCATTCTCCAGCATCCATGAGCCTCCAATATTTCCCGGTCCAGTTGCAGCCGTATTTCGCTCATACCCATCACCCCAATTCTCCTCCTCTCAGTTTATGGAGCAAACCAGACAGCAAACCAAGAACCGCCCTCTCCCGGCGACACAAAATGCGGGCAATCGCCAAGGAAACATCAATGGAAGCAGCAGTTATTGAAGAAGGGGTGCCGGCGAATGAGTCTGTGAAGTATGATTGGACTCAAGAATGGTACCCCTTGTATCTCACCAAGAATGTCCCCGACGATGCGCCTCTGGGTCTCACGGTTTTTGATAAACAGGTGGTTTTGTATAAAGACAGCAAGGGCGAGCTTCGCTGCTTTGAAGATCGATGCCCCCACAGGTGAACCTAATCATCACTTCTTGCTGAAGCTTGTTGGATGATGGTCTGATCAAATCAATTCGCAATGAGTGCAGGTTGGCTAAACTGTCTGAAGGACAGATTTATGAAGGAAGATTAGAATGTTTGTACCATGGCTGGCAGTTTGAAAGCAACGGTGAATGTGTGAAGATACCCCAGGTTCCTGTTACATGTCTAGAACTCTTACGTTCTATTCTTGTGCTGTTTGCCTGAGGCTGCTGTCATACTGAACTTCAAAAAACTTCTACAGATTACTGAAGGTGCAAAGATCCCACAGTCAGCATGTCTGAAAGCATATGAAATACGAGACTCTCAAGGGGTTATATGGATTTGGATGTCCCGGAGGGCACCTCCTAACCTTGATAAACTCCCTTGGTTTCCCAACTTCGATCGACCGGGATTTCGAGACATTTCGACAATACATGAGCTCCCATATGATCACTCCATCCTGTTGGAGAACCTGATGGATCCTGCACATATTCCCATTTCTCATGACAGGACAGACTTCAGTGCAAAGAGAGAAGAAGCAACTGCACTATTCTTTGATGTCACCGAGAGGACAGATCGTGGGTTTGCTGGCTACTGGGGCAGAGAAAGGGATCGCAGTACACCCGAATATATCCCGAATTTCCTGAGGTTCGAAGCACCATGTGTTCTTCATAACAGCAGAGAGATCATCGGCAAAAATGGTGAGAAAGACTACGTCTCTGGGCTGTTCCTGTGCAGGCCATCAGGGCAAGGAAAATCCATGCTTATTGTGAGATTTGGAAGTACAAGTAAACCACCGTTGGTGGTGAGCTTGTTTCCAGCGTGGTATTTTCATCAGAATAACAGCAAGGTGTTTGAGCAGGATATGGGATTCCTTTCATCCCAGAATGAGATTCTTATGAAGGAGAAAGTCCCCACGAAGCAACTGTACATCAACTTGAGGTCATCAGATACTTGGGTTGCTGAGTACAGGAAGTGGATGGACAAAGTCGGCCATGGCATGCCTTACTATTTCGGACACGCCACGATTTCCTTGCCAGAGAATTCGGCCGTTGTCGAGCACGCTCCTGCTGGTTTTGTAGCCAGTCTTTCAGCTTCGCAGCCAGCCAAGGGTGGTATTGGGACAATGTATGCTCCAAATACAGCTAACAGGTACTTCCGACATGTGATCCATTGCAAAGAATGCATGAATGTGATCAAAGCATTCCAGACCTGGAAAGACGCACTATCTGTGGCTGCATTTGTTTCCGCGGCTTTGGCGATTCTCGTCTCCGGAAGGCAGTGGAAAGCCACGTTTCTGCTCTCGACAGCGCTCCTGTTGGGTGGAATTCAGATTTGTTCCTCCGCTATCTCGTTGAACACAACAAACTTCATCAGGACACACAGAAGACTGTGAGTGAGACGTATCCTGCCTGTGCGCTGTTGTCACTGTGAAGTATGAAGAAAAAACTTGTGCCATGGCAGCCGCTGGAGTATGTACCGAAGCTGTTGAACACAAGTAACTGCAGATAGATAACAATGAATGAATCATCGGCTGTCACAATCACACAGTCCTCCGCGAATACCTTCATCTCTCCGGTATTCTCCATTGCCGTGGAAGAGCTCTCTGAGCGGCGTGCATCTTCACGATTCCGCGAGATTCTCCGTTGCGAGGGAATCTCTGCCGCCGCACTGAGAGAAATCGATGAATCAGAAAACTAAAGGAAATTAATTAAATGCCCCTCAAGTTCGTTACAATCACGGAACATACTTTCTAATTTCCACCTTGCGACAACTGCCCCACATCTTTTCATTAATTACGATCTAGCCCCACCTGCTCATAAAAACATATATCTATTCCCGCAAGCGCCTTGTGGATTGCTTCACCCCCGGCGTTCCCAGAAAGAAGTCTTCTGTGTCCGTGCTTTGCAGGAGATTTTTCGTGTGTTTACTTGCTTGATTGACGAAGAAGATGAAGGCCAGTTCTCGGAATTTCCAGGTTTTCGTGCGATCTCCAGATCTCGGAATCCCCTCGACTGCCCTAAATTTTGGAAACCCTAATCCCGATTTCACTCTCTACGATCTCAAATCATCCCTTGTCTCCACGCCTTCGATGCTTCAAAGTAGTTCGCTCTTCTTCACGCTCAATGGGAAGCCTCTTTCGGATTCTACCCCTTGTTTGGAGAATCTCCTGTTACCCCTTTCTCCACGCTTACGCTTCACGTCCGTTTCCGCGGCGGCGGCGGCGATGGGGGTGCCACTGGTGCGGAATCCCGTGACTGTTACCTGAACATGTACGCCGTCAAGAAACCCGATAAGGTCGACCCGAACGAGGTACGCCTTTCCAAGTGGCTTAACTGCAGTTTGTCCAATGAGCCCTTGAGGAGCCCGATTGTGATAGATAAGTTGGGGAATTTATTCAATAAGGAAGCTCTTGTTGAGGGTTTGCTGAAGAAGAATATGCCTCGGGAGTTTGGCTATATCAAGGGTTTGAAAGATATGATCCCTGTTGAGCTATCGGAGATCCCTGCTTCGGGAAGGGTCGGTGCAGTGAAGTTTCAGTGCCCCATAACTGGATTGGAGTTCAATGGAAAATACAAGTTTTATGCCATCAAAACATGTGGACATGTCATGAGTGCCAAGGGCTTCAAGGAGGTGAAGTCCTCAGCTTGCTTGGTTTGCCTCGAGGAATTTGTGGATACTGATAAGATCGTCATCAATGGAAGCGATGAGGAGGTTAAGGAGCTGTGGGAGAAGCTGATGGAAGAGAAAGCAAAAGTGGTGGAAAACAGTAAGAAATCGAAGAAGTTGAAAAATGGGGTTGGTGTAATAACTGGTCAGAAGCAGCCTAGGGGAATTGAGGGAGAGGGACTGATCAGCAACGAAAAGGGGTCGGGGAAGAAGTTCAAGGCGACGGAATTCGCGCCTGCAAATGCTACCAAAGAGGTGTATGCATCCATTTTTACATCGTCCAAGAAGGCGAACATCAAGGAGACGTTTACTTGCCGATCATTGCCCCTTGGTCGGAACTGAGTTTCCTGTCTTGCATCTTTCAATAGCATGAGCTATCCACTTTGTGGTCTGTACAATTTATATATGCATCGTTGTTCGCTCTCTACCTTGCAACCCGTCATGTAATAGATATAGTCGCCCAGTGGAAAATACGCTGTTGGTTGCTCTATACTTGTAGTTAAGGATCATCGTACATTACACAAAGCACCAGTGGTCTAGTGGTAGAATAGTACCCTGCCACGGTACAGACCCGGGTTCGATTCCCGGCTGGTGCAAGGCCATGAAGATTCTTGCACTCCACGTGTATCAGGGGATTCACACCTTCGACTCATGGTCGAAAATCGCAGTGCATCAGAGCCTAATTCCCTTTTTTGGGCTGCTAACTAAACGGAGTGGGCTTGGACTGCAGGGCGCGTTACAGCATATGTCCCGGCCAGATATGTGGTGTGGGTTGGACCAATTAGAAATGTGCACTGGGCCAATTGGAGGGTATGGGCTGAGCCATTAAAGAGTGTGAGTTGGGCCAGTTGTAAGTGTTGGGTAGACCGATTACAGGTGATGGGCTGACCCAAACTATATGTATATATATAGCTCAGGGGGAGTAAAAGCTTAGAACCAAGCCTTAAAAGTCTTGTATGGTGCGTGATTCTTACCATGGGCTCAAAAACTCTGAATGCTTGAATTTAATCCCCCCAACGAAGCATAGAAAAACACAGTCGCTGGTCGGAAATTTGAACTAAGAGCCCGCTACCAAGTGATGTTTGTTTGAAACGCTAAACTTGATTAAACAGCTGCTCCCTCAGCTTTCGACCATTGGGGCAGGGTCAGTTGCCTCGACCTGAGACACGTTGGCCTGGCGAACAGAATTGAAGAGGATATCTTTGATCACCTAAACATGGTCATTCCAAAAGGCAATGTTACAGCGATGGGAGACCATGGTAGATTGTGCTGAATAGCACTGCAGAGAACAAGGGATCGAGTTTGTGCACGGTTTACCTGGGACATCAAACCATGAACCTGCTCTACTGTTATCTTGGCACTGTCACGGGTGATCTTAGACAGCTGAGATTCCTCCTGCTAAAAATATACACGTAAAGCTGCATTTTCAATTTTCAATCAAACCATGACATAATGGAGGCAAGCAGGAAATGAAAACAAGAATAAAAAACACTCTTAGGGAGGCGCAGCCACGACACACAACCCCAGAGAGCCAAGAGAAATACAACAATTTCAAATCTATGGATATGCCTTCAGAAATGGATTTTCCAGATAACCATTAACCATCCAAGCTAGAAAAGATAAAGCCATTCACCTGGTTTTGAGACACATAATTAATTATTGCTCTGATATTTCATGAAATCTGGTTGATATGAATGGATGAAAATAATCCAAGGGAACGAAAAATCAAGTTCTAATCGCATTCTGCATGTTGGTACACATGGACATGCGAAACATGAAGAGGAATTAAACTTACAGCCTCTTTCTTCCTCTGTGGGCCAGCTAAAAATGACCCGTATCGTGAGTGACCCAACTGATTTTCAGCCTGCTCAATTTTCTCAGCTGTGAAATATTTTCAGGCAACATAGTATGTTAGAAAATTAAACTAATGTCAAACAGCTAAAGGCATCTTAGGCGTAGTGAACAAGTCTAAAAAAGAATACCTAAATCTGAGATTTGACCAGCGACATAGTCTCCATTACCAAGCAATGGCGAGGAAGAAAGGGTGTTCACCCAATACTTATTCCATAGTAGGTCCAAAAGATGGCAATCGAGTGATGACTTGAAATACGTTATATCCAGAGAATAATACTGGAGAAAGTACATACCAAATTGAGAAACACGAGGACCAGAAATTAATGAAAAAAGAATTTTTGACATAAAAAACGAACAACAACAACACATATGTATGCATGGACAGCACGTGTTCAAACACCACAATGTCGAAAGGGGATGGGGGACGCTACCTGCTTACAGTGCACACCAAAGTCTTCAATTTTATTCAGGGGGATTGTCTGGTACTCAGAGACAGGCTCATCAGGTGGCTTGTAACCCTCAGGGTATGTTCTGAAAGCCCCAATTTCAACTTTCCCAGCAGAAACAGTCCTTGTAGGATCAATGACAACAGCAAGAAAGGGCTCCTGGTATTGCTGATTCAGCATCTGTGTCGAGACATCAATACCAGACAGCCAACATCCATAACCAGGATGCGAGTGGTACCACCCAACTACATTCTCCAATCTACCTGCCTTTTAAACGTCAAAGAAGAGACCGATTACAAATTCCGTGTTGCAAGTAGAAAATTCCTGGTTATCACCCTCGGGAATGAGTTAAAAGAGATAAAAAATCAAGTTAACACGCATAAGAGAAGACAACGCCAATAAAGTAAAAAAAAAAAATTCCTTCAGCATCCTCTTTCTTGTGAAGGAATTAATTTTTTTTTTCCTAACTTCCGGTTTTCATCAGTCATACATCAATCAAAGGTAAATCGAGAATACAAGAAACGCACACCTGTTTGTTAGTCTGTGAATAATCCACCATGTACTCATAAGCATCCGCCTGCGCATTAACCCTAGTCTCAGTCCCCTCAACTGGCAAGGCAAAAGCATCCATCACAATAATAGCATCCCCGTCCGTCTTCCCCTGCATAAGCCCCATCACCTCAATTGTCCCACCGGAGCGAGCATGCACCACCATTTTCAGCAGCGCCAGCGCAGAAACCTTGACGCGCTTGAAGTAATGAGGGTCATTCGCCCACGGCTTATCCTGTTGGACTTTGGCCTGAGCCACCTCATCGTAGAAGAAAATACTGTCCGACGCGGCGGAGGATGGCCCGGCGGCGCTGCTCCCGTCTGTCGTCGCAACGATGTTGTTCTCCAATTCCCACGTCTGCCGCGCAATCGCCGACGAACTACACGTATCCATCCGATTGCGCAGACAAGGAAATCACCACACGGAAAACAAAGAGCACCGTTTCACACAAATCACAGCTCGAAGAATGTTGAGAAACCCACACACTTCCGGTTTCTGCAACTCGCGTCCACTCACTTCCTGCAATTGGATTGCTACCCCCAAAGTAAACATTATTCACGTCGCACCCCAAAACTTAAGCAAATAACAAAGCGGCCCCCAAAATTGATCAGTATTCAACATTCGGGAGTTGGCTTGAATTCCAAATAATTTAATTCAAATTCCAGACTGACAGCGGCTATCAGTAGCACATGTCTCTATTCTACAAGAGAATATGATTCTGAGCAACTTGGCTTCCTCTAAAGCGCTAGAGTACAAGGGGAAGAGCTATGGCAACTTCCACACACCTGCTATGCTTCCTACAACAGCATACATGGCCATCATTTACCTCTTCCTGGTCTGGAAGAGGTTTGCTTACTCGACCTCCTGGATTTTGGCTTTGAGGGAAGAATAGGGAGCGGCAATGATTCATGTCGCACACCCAAAGAATCCTCAAAACCCATAACTGCCTCCATCACAACAGGGACTTCTTCCATGTTGGTTTCATTGAGGACAGAGTCACCTTCAAGATTAGGAGTGCTGGAAGGCCTATTCTCGTTTGAAGGGTACGGAGCATTGTTATTAAGCTCGTGCTCTTGACTGTTTTGTGTAGCATCCACGTCTGCAGGCATGCTGGAAACAAGGTGTCTTCATTCACGCAATGAAAACTACAAAAGTAACTGGTTTTGTTTCTTTATAGAAAAAACAACAGTGCTTATCCGTTTACCTGGACATGTAGGTCGAGAAACCATTTGTAGTATTAGGATTTGCAGCAGACTCTGTTGTTGGTTCATCGATCTTAAAAGACAGCGCATCTGAAGGAAAGAGAGTTGGATGAATGAAAATAAGGAGGGTTGTTAATACAACTGAGAGCCACTGCAGTAGAAACACCAAAGTGCTGTGAAATGGAGTACCAGTATGGTTTTCCTCGGCAAAGCTTGGACTGTGTGAACGCATTAATTTTGCTGCAGCACATTCAGCTTCTGCACCAACAGCTTCCTGATCCTGCGAAAATAACAACCGTAGAGTTTTGGTAGGATTGAGTTGCACATGCCATTTTGTCATCCACAGTACAATAGCGGATTGCAACCTTAGACTGGGACGCTGCACCCGATGGAAATAACCCATTTGCAGTGTCATCTTGTCTCGACTCCAGGGCTGCGAGGACAAGAAACTCCGAAACATTATATCAGGCACAAAAAAACTGGGCACTTGATGAATATCTATAGCAAGCCAACCTGAAAGTGAAGGACCAGCTCTCGTTCTAGCGTCTAACAATGCACTGATGGGATGAGTTTGCTTTATAGATTCATGTTGAACCAGGCCTTGCCCGCTAATCAATGATGCTTTTCCATTTCCGAATGATTCACGAGGCAGTGCCACAGAAAATGATGAAGGGTCTGCTTTATAAGATGAAGCACGCAACAGATCATCTATGGCCTTTGATCGAACCTTCCTCTTCTCTTCCTCAATATTCCAGGAACCAGAGGAAAGATAACTACGCCTCATATTCTAAAAAAAACAAAGCAAAACAATTTTTTTTAAAAAAAATTTTAAAATTACACCATCTGCTTTTATACACCAATAAAGAAAAAAAAAGGCTATAATAAGGAATAGGTAAGAAATAACACCTTAGATGAAGAAAAAGAGTCATAACCAACTGTACGAGGTGGATCTTCATCGAAAAACTTCTTTATAGTTGCCAGCGGAGTTTGCAGTTCACTGCGCTTTGTAGGAGATGCCCAAGGTGCCCTTTCCTTCATATAGGATCTTGCCACATCCATAGGAGAACCCTCCCCATGGCCTGCCTGCATTACACAAGTAAGCATGAATGTTTGAAGAACCATCGGGAGTGCAAGTAATACGAGTAAAATGCCGAACATGATCAATGCTCGAAGTGCTACACGCAATGTCCCCAGAACCCAACTTAGTCGCAGGAGTCGACGCCCCTTCTTTTTTATCTTGAAACCACCTTTTAGCCTCCTGGATAGCTTTGTCATGTAAATCACCATGATCTGCTCACGCAAACAGCTCCATTAGTGAATGGAAAATCTTCACTAGTTACAACACCTTTGAAAGAACATTACCATGGGCAAATGCATTTGCGGGAGAGCTGCTGAACATATACCTCTCCCCTGATTCCAGAGAGCAGCCTACAACTCGTGACTTTAGGGCACTAGTCAACCTATCAAACTCTTCCCTATAAAAAATTGGAAACAAAAAACTGTCATACCAGCAAACATATATCAGATTTTTCCAATAAATACACCTCTCCCAAAAAACCTAAGGCAGCGGTCAGAAGAATAGACATAGACTATGGTGCTTGGCCCCAAGCGTACACACACTAGGAGGCGAGGAAAAAGGGGAAACATTAACATTCGGAAAACAGAGGCTGTATAACAGAAGCAAAGATTTGAAAAATTCTGGACTTCCAGAATGAAACATTTACCTGGAAAAGGTCTCTTGTCCAATAAGCGTCTCAATTAACTGTTTGGTTTGAATTCCATGCATATTTTGCGATGCTACTGCATTTTTCTAACATACAAATAAGCAGGATCAATGATTTGATACATTAAAATCTTCGATAAAAATTCATCTAGCATTCTATAGATGTTCCATCATTCATCAAATCTTATATAAAGATTACAGCTTTGCTTCTTAACGAGATTAGAAACAAAGAGAAAAAAGAAACCCCACATGCCAAATTGTGGAAACAGAAGCTTTATCAAGGAAACTCAAATGAATTGATGCTTTTAATGGTAAAAACAATACAAAAGTACCTCGCTCAATGCATTAGATAAAGGGAGACTGTCATCAAGATCGCCGTCTGCTACGAGATAAAGGGGATGAGAATTAAAAAAAAAAGGCATTTTACATCAGAATTTACGGCAAATGCAACCTCAAGCGCCATAAGTGAGCCGAGCACTTTATTCATCTCTTAATTTTTAGCAACTCATCTCTCAAACTTTTTCCCTAACTGTTTACTATCCTCTTTTCGCAAACGCCATAACCATCTCTAAAGCATCCGCTACCTGACCAGCCATTCCTCTACAAAATCCAGGATTTACACCACGTAAAACTACCCATTGCCACAAGCATAGAGACTTCAGTCTCAAGCGTAGCAGAATTCGTATTTAACGTGAAAATTGGGCGAAATTGAAGCCAGGTAAAATGCATGAAAAACAGTACGCATTGAAGCCGAAAGTAAAACCCTTCACCCAAGCAAATTTGGGTACGATTAACCCAAACCTGAAGCATCGCTGTCGCTTTCGGACGACGAAGACTCGGACTCGGATAAGATGGAATTTATAATTTTTCCGGCACCCGAAGCAAGCCTGCGGGCTGAGGGAAGCACAATACGCGTAAGCCAACTTGGGTTCTTCGTAGGGCGGTCGTACGGCGTCGTTGCGAGGCGCTGCTCCCGGCGCTTAGCGACAACTTTCCCGCCGACTCCCGACCGAGAAGTTGTCGCCATCGTTGGAAAAAAGAAATCCCGATTGAAGTGGCCGGGAAGTGCGTCGATTATCCGCTTCCGGATTCACCGTTTCGTATTTCATTACCGGATTTCGAGTAAACACAATGGCGTTTATGTCTTTTCACGTGTCCGTTATTTCTTTCTCCCTGGAGGCAGGACCTAACTTGAAATACGCTTGTACACCACCCAGCCAGAATGCTATCGCCGTCCCTTTTTCAGACGCCGAAAACTCTACGGATCCCAAGCTGCTCTGAAAACACGATCGCCTGAGCGCCGGCGGTTTTTGGCGGAATTGTTGCTGGGCTTTCAAAAACTTTTTTTTTATTACTATAGCCCTCGTAGTTTTTCCCGATACCGGAGTTGCTTCCGATGGATCAGTCTGTAGGGTGACGACGTATCGAGCCGCCAGGATTCGTTGATCCTAGAGAAATTCAATTCCAGGATCCCTAGTCTCGGTTAGTACCGTCCTAGAGGCTATACCTTGTTTGATTCAAATAAAGCCTCCGAGGATCCTTTTGAATATTAAATTGAGTTGAGTGGTACTGGACTCCGCCACCGCTTTGCTACGACATGGGCAGACATTGTCAGTACTGTTATGGAGCTTCAAAGGATGGGACTCCGCATATCCTCAAGTTAAAGGAACTTGCAGGTCCTAACTTTCAGGTGAGTATTATTAATCCTGTCTTGTGCGGTGGGACACAAACTTCTGTTATTATTTCCCTAATGATGTAGATGCCAAGGGAGATGATATGCATGCTGAAATTTTCCTTGTGAGGTCAAGATTCTCTCTTGTGAACATTTAAAAGCAAATGCAGCCCCTTTTTCTTGCAAATGTGCTATGATTATCTTTCTTCCTTTTTTCAAGCCCATTTTTAATTGAAACATCTCAGTTGTTAAGGAAAATCAGCGGGCCCTATATTGACCTGGTTGCGATGGCTGCATACCCTCATGTGGATGAAGTGCATATTGTTATGAGGCCATACGCACGAGAAGCCGCGGATGCTTATGGAAGATTTCTGGAGCACGCTTCTAAGCATCATCACCAGGTACGCTGCCATTCTCTTGCAAATTCGGCATTGTTTTCCCTTCTTCAACATACTGTGCCTGAGTGGTGTTTAGAAGTAGATAGATTTCCTATATTACCCTGAAAGCAGATAACAGACTCATTATCTAAATGATGATGGTTCAAGTCATGAGATGACAAAAGTTTCTGGCAACAAAAGAGCTAGTTTGGCCATCTGTATGTATCCAAGAGCATCTTGTAGCCTGCTTGATCATCCCTTGGTGAATCTCCGCTTCATCTTCTAGGCCTCTTTAATGCTATCTTTGCCTGCATTTTTACCGCCTCCAGAATCTTGCAGCTTCAGCTTGAGTTTTGATCTTAGCAATGGAGTTTTGATGGCATGGACCTCTCCCCGCCCCTGCCTCTGGTGATTCCTGTAGATAGTCGTCTCCCCTCAGATACCATCTTTTGATCCATTGTTCCCTGCTCTGTGGAGCCTGGAAAATCAAGCCAATGATTTCAAATGGTATTATGTGTAATGGAAATTCGAAAATAAAATCTTTTTATTGTTTCACATTTTTTTTATTTCAAATAATAAATAATAAACGGCTAGTTGGCACTGGCATGGGCTGGATTGTCGCCCCGAAACGCTTATGGTATGGAGCCCATCGTGCGCATCGAAGCCTAGCCCAAAAATGCCTCTACAGTAGGCCCAAGTTCTACTTCCTCTCTGGCGATTCTGTTTCTGGTTCATTCCTGCTTCAAGAGCGCACGTCAACTCCTCAGCAGGATTGATCGACCGCACAATTGAAATTTCATGGTTCATGCGTAACGTGTGCATCCTTCCTTTTTTGTATGGCTATGCTGAAGCGAGCCGGTTTCTTGGTAAGAGTCCTGAATAATTTGTTTGCTTATATTGGAGTTTTTTTGTTTGTGAAGTGCAGTGTTTTCGATCTCAGTGTTGAATCTTTGAAAATTTTGATATCTTCGTTTAATTTCTGCTGCATTCGAAAATGCATTTGATGCTGTTTTATTATGGGTCGTGTAATTATCCCATTGTGCTTCCATGTATGTTGGCTACAGAAAAGAAACTATTTGCTGATCTAGGTTTACATAAGTTTCACACATCTGATCTCATCCTGGTGTAGCCACATGCTTTCAGTTTTCATTTTTTTATGAGACGATTTGTTCATTTTAATTTGTTGATTTTTTTGCCTTGTCGTACTGGGAGAAAGTAACCGTTTACATCTCAATGGGGTTTTCTTTCACAGAATGAATTATTACGCTATGGTTCTTTTTCTTCTCCTTCATGCTCATTTTCAACAAAATCAAGTGTTAATGGGATTGAGGGAATTTTTGACCGAGAAAAACTGAAGATCATGGTAAACGAAGAGAGATGGGATGAATTTAGGGCAGTGGCATTCTTTGATTCTGTTCTTGCACCAGTTTTAATATCTGGAGTATTGAATGATCTCAAACAAGAACCTGGATTAGTTTTGAAGGTATTCAAGTGGGCTGGTTCCCAAAATGGGTTTCAGCATACTACCGAGAATTATTGTATTGTGTCTAACATTTTGTATCATTCAAGGATGTATGATGAGAATCGTGACCTTCTCCAAAAATTGGTCCATGTAGATAGGAGGCATAGGCATTGCCGGAGACAATCTCATTCTTTTTGTTTTTCTTCTTCTTCTATACTGGAGGCTTTGTGGCTGACAAGAAACACCAGCACTCGATTTGATCCGGTATTTGATCAGTTATTCTTTACTTTGGTGCGCATGGGAATGCTGGAGGAGGCTAGGAATTGCTTCATAAAGATGAAAAGCTTTAAAGTCTTTCCCAAATTGCAGACCTGTAATGTTCTCTTGGATAAATTATCGAAGGTAGGAGATGGAGCATTGGCGAAGAAATTTTTCAGTGAGATGATTGGTGTTGGAATGAGCCCATCAATTTACACTTACAGCATAATGATGGGGTTGCTTTGTAAGGAAGGGAACATGGAAGTTGCTATAAGTTTGCTCTTGAAAATGAAGGAAATGGGTGTCACTCCTAATGTGGTGACATATAATACACTATTGGATGGTTATGGAAAGGTTGGAGAATTAAGTAGGATGGTTGACATGTATGATGAAATGCAGGAAAGTGGTTGCTCTCCTAACATAATTACATATAACACGCTGATTAATTGCTTTTGTAAATGTGGGAAAATGACTCTGGCATTCAATTTTCTTAGGGAGATGAAAGAAAAATCTATTCGACCTAATGCTGTAACTTATAATACTATCATCGATGCTTTTTGTAAGGAAGGAATGCTGACACAAGCTATGAAGTTCTTTATTGACATGAGGCGAGTTGCCCTGTTTCCCTGTGAAATTACTTTCAATACTTTGATTGATGCTAACTTTAAAGTGGGAAAGATTGATGATGCTGTGAAGCTTGTGGCTGAGATGTTAGAAGCTTCTCTTAAGTTAAATGCTTTTACATACAGAATACTTATTGATGGCTTTTGCAAGGTAGGAAAGCTCAAGGAAGCAGAATTTGTGTTCATGAATATGCAGAAACACGGATTGGAGCCTGATGTAATGGTCTACAATTCAATGGTGCATGGGCATTTGAAAGCAGGTAATGAGGGGGAAATAGAAAGGCTTCTTAATGAAATGAAGGAAAGGGGCATAAAACTAACTATTGAAACGTATGGATCGTTAATCAATGGTATGTGCAAATTGGGATTTATTGAGAAGGCAACTGAGTATTTGAAAGATATGCAAGCTAGTGGTCTGCAACCTGATGTTTTAGTTTATGCATCCTTCATCTTGGGTTTTGGTAGCCTGGGAAGATTTGATGTTGTGGATGACATTTTGGATGCAATGAAAGCAGAAGATATTGCCTTGAATGATGTAATATACAGTATACTTATTGACTCCTATTTAAAGGCCGGGAAAGAAGAAGTGGCAGCAAGGTTGCTTAATGAAATGCAGGGAAGTGGTATTACTCCATCGATTGTGACATATCGCACATTAGTCGGCGGTATGTGCAAACTTGGATTCATCGAAAAGGCAACTGGGCATTTTCAAGAAATGAAAAATAGCGGTATACAACCTGATGCTTCTGCTTATTCATTATTAGTTCATGGCCTATGCCATAACAAACGGGTTGAGAATGCTATGAAGATACTCATGGAAATGCTACAGAATGGGTATGCCAAAGAAGCTATGGATCTGGTAAAGAAATTCCAGGGAGATGGTGTGGTGTTTGATCCTAAGGCCTATGGTTGTTTAATTTCTGGTCTCACTAGATGTGGACATTCCGAGCTCGCAAGAGTCTTGCTGAATGAGATGACTGCAAATGGAATGGATCCCAATAACGTTATTATTGATTGTTCCAAATCTAGACCTGAAGAGTGTGCCAACTCAGGAGAGAATGCTTTGATAATTGAAATGTGAGGAACATGGATTCCCCCCATCTCTTGTTCAATATGGCCATCCATATGCAGACGATATGGTTGCTGAACTTTTATGGTCTTGAGTAATGCAAGCAGAAAAAGAAAACCTTCCATTCTCTGCTGTTCATGGTTTCCCTCTTTCTGCGAGGGCAGTGATACTGAAAATGTGAAACCGACATTCGAGAGAAGTCAGCAATACCTGGTATACCGAGCTGAAAGGTACTAAGCACATTCATTTTCAGTCAGTCCTCATTTGTTATCTTCTTCATTTCTTTTGTATTCACCAGGTATAGAGACCAGTTACCCAACTTTCAAACTGACGTTTTTCGGCAAATCAACGTGGATGAGACCCACATCCATCATACCTCCATTCTTTTTGAGAAATGTATGCTATGATTCTCCAATATGTAAAGGTTTAATTATCCCATAAATTTTAACCCTGGATGTCTGTCTTATCAGGTGCTCAATTGGGCAGTAGAGTCAAAGGAACCCCCAGTGTCTGAACTGCACACTTGAAGGCCTTCAATAATCACTCAAGGGATGAGGTTGTACAACATATTGTAATTGGAATCCTGCTGCATTTTTTGGAGAAATTTCAGGAGTTACCGACTCTCCTTTGAATATGCAGAATGCAAGTTCTGCCTTTGCGTAATCAGGAGTTAGCTCATGGCTCATGCCCAAACTCTATTAACTTTCAACCAAATGTGAAACCGGAATGTGCAAAACTTATTGCAGAGAAGTAGAATCCCATTGCCGGTTACAAAAAAGCACAAGATCTAACCACTTGGTGTAACAGACACACGTACTTCGGGAGATTCAGCCTGTGCAACACACATCCTGCCATTACCGACCCTTATTTTTGGTTGGTTCAGATGTACGCCAAAAAAGAAACATGGGGAATCAGAACAATCCCCCAAACACTCACCCAGCAACACAGCAACCTCAAATGCATTTAGATATGCTCATTAACATTTCCCTTATCAACCACACAATCAATGATTTACAGAAGCAAACTCAATAGTAACACATAATGCGACTGATACGATAGGAGCTGATGAAGGTGAACAAATTGCAGATAAAGGCAGCATCCATGAGCTGCAGCTACTCAATGACAGCAGCAACTTTGCCATCTGTTTCTTCTTTCAGGTAATCTTCACGGGCATTATCGACCAGCATCAAGGCAACCAACCAGAAAAGGCAAGAATCAAGCGACAGAAATGCTCCTCCTCCGAGAACACCGGTTTTCGCTGTGGGGCATGCGGTCTCCAGGTTGTGATGAATGTTTCGAGCCTGGTGGATTTGCTCTGTCACTGTAGGCCATAGCAGCATGGCTGCTGCCAAACCCGTTGTTGCCCTTTTACAAACAAACCAGACATCAAGAACAGCAACAAGAAAACAGGCAGGCAATTGTGTAGTAAGGGGGTACAGAAACCATGAACAGAGACATGAAATATGATGAGGAATATGTATGAACTTACAGGGCTATGTTTAGAAAGACAAGAAAACCCTTGTTCCTGAATAGAATTGCCCTGGGAACAGCCTTCCCTTTGTAGGGGTAGAATACAGCAAAGTAGCCAGCCACGGTTGTGATAACAAGGAATGCAGTTGACAGGTATCCCAATACAACAGTGGGATCAGATGGATATTTGCATATCACTACATCCTTCCCAGGGATCTTAATACCGGCCGCAGGCTGAAAAAGCAAACAAACTGGATGCATAGGCTTTTGAAATGTACTAAGAGCCTCATAACAACAGTCTTGGATAAAAAAAAAGTATGCAGTTGCAGTAACATCCATCCATTCACAAAAATAAATAAATCCAAGAAAAGGTTAACACCGAAATTAATGGTGCCACTAGGAGAGTATCCGATGCCAGTTTCACTATCAAGATCGAATCTTGAACATCAGCAGTACAGCAACAACCGTAAGCGAATTCCCTAAAGAATGAGGGAAAAGAGGAGACCTTTTTGTTTTCAGCGATGATGCCGAGGATAAAGGATATTATTCCAAGGGTTCCCACAATCGTAGCCATCTGCTTGATTGTAAAGGCCATCGCTCCCACACACGACTGCGAGAAATCCACGAGAGACCAGTAAAACTGCAATGAAACCCTGGAATCAGAATTAGAGAGTCATCATCTCTTTGTGAACTACCAGAAAAAGAAGAATTCCACGTGAATGATGGAATCAGATTCCTCCTCCTCCTCTTCTCTGTCCAAAAGTTCAAACTGCTATGAAGGGTAGAGGCGTCAACGACGGGACGTGTAGATGAGAACTTACCCGCTGACTGCAGTCTCCCTTCCCAATCAATCAGACGAAGATTCTTGAGATTCCCCCCTATTTTAAGGTGGGCTGGAGATGCGTATCCTGGTAGATTGATTACTCGTTACTTGCAAAAATTCGCCTCTTCCATGGACCGGGTCGGGTCGGAAAATGCGGTTCCCGGTCGGAAGAGGAATACTGGGAACTGGAAAGCTCTCGTCGTCAAACAGCACATTTCCTAATTCCCAAAGTAAAGTAAACGTAGCTTGTTCTTGGCATTTCGCACACACTGCTTTGTAGTTTGTCCTAACATTATTCACTTTTACATGGCATTTCATATGCATTCGTTTACAAGATCCTGCCTTTGTGCTTAGAAGATCACACTGACAATAAGAGCATAGTCGCTTCTCCCAATGTTTCCAAAGCCAAAGAGTAGCTTTGTTTCAAACGACTAACAAACACACCGGGAAATGCAGTACATAGCAGTAGTAAAAGTTTTTAAGACGAGAGTCGAACTGGTGGAAGTCCCAGAATGGTTCACGCATTTAGTCATCTGAGCCACAGGATGTCTCACCAGAGGATGAACTCCCCTTCCTCATTTCTTCATAAGCCCACTCAAGGCCAGGGCAGTAGTGGAGGGGTGGATTGAACCTGGTGTCATTGATGTCGCCTGGCAGAAACGCTCCGTTTTCGATAAGGAATCTGATTGCTTTCCGTTTCCTCTCTTTAGCAGCATTATGAAGAGGAGTCCCTGCAAACCAAAGAGAGCAAATAAGAAAACAGTCCTGATGAACGAAAGAATGTAGTATTGCCTACATCCACAGGCGCCCTTTGTGCGTGCATCAATATCTGCTCCGCGCTCAAGCAGTTCATCCATGACTTTGATGTGGCCTCCCTTAGCAGCAAGATGGAGAGGGGTCACACCATGCGATTTTGGTCCCCAGGCAGCTACGTTGACATCCATTCCTTCATCAAGGAGTCGTTTTACCTGACAGGTCATCCAATACATCTCATGGCTTCTTCAAAAAAAATGGAGCTTTCTTTTTGTATGAATCTGGTTAATGTAGAACATGCCCAAATGCTATTGATTCTTGATGAACAGATACGAAGCAACAGAGTAGCTAGAATGTAAGAATCCACATAGAAGGCTAGGATAAATTGCTTCAGAGCATACCTCTTTGAGATCACCCTTGCGAGCATACATGTGAAGCAATGTCCAGCCGCGATCATCCCTGTCCCATTTAGATCCACGAAATCTCGGTGATTTTCTTAAGGATTCCACCTCAACCTCCAGCATTGTGGGCGTAGGATACGAACGAGTTCCGTATACCAAAACTCAGAAACGAATTCTTAGATGCAGTGTCGCAATTAAGAATATCAAAAACAGAGATACCCCTCCTCAGAAGTTGACAAGAAACAACACTTGAACAAGAAACTTAGAAGATCAAGTCCCCAATCACAGAAAGCAAGGTAATTGTTACGACTAGGTTCGCAAGGCACCTGAAATTTGAGATCTGCTCACCAATAATCGAATTCTTTACATTATCTTTCCAAAAAGGATAAAGACACGAAATTTAGCGAGAGGAATGATTGGCAAGATTGTAAGGGGCAAAGGGGTTCAAACCAGGGCCAAAAGCACGAAGATTGTTTATGAGTCTCACAAGGAACGACGAAGGAAACCGAAAACGAGAAGAAATTATCATGATTGACAACCTAAGCCTTCAAATAAGGGGAAATTCCGGAACTCGAAACGTAGAAGACCTGAACTCAATTAGGAGGTTGCATGGAGGGGGGGAGGAATCCTCAGAAACCCTAGAGAGAGAGAACGTCGGGAAAAAAATGTCTTGTGAGCAGGGAAAGCTCCCTTTTACCGGATATAAAAAAAAAAGAAGAAAATGAAATCCGCACGAGCGGACGGTCGTGTTACGCACGTGCCGTTGTTTCCGGGCTTCCTCGTGTTCATCTTGCTCTTGAACCCTTCTCCTCCGGCGAAAAAAGCTCACTGTGTGCGTATGCATGATGCTGGAGAGAGAGACGCGCCGAGGGGACCTCCAATTTTCTTGCAATGAGGCTTCTTTACCGCTGGACTCTCATTTTCTTTGTTCGTCTGTCTTATCGGTCTTTCTTGAGCTCAAATTTGTTTCAATCAAATCTACGCCCACTCTGGGTACGTAATTTTAGGTTTTTTTTTGTCGAAAATTGGTAATTGTCAAAATCATGGGATTCTGGGATTCAAGCTTATTGTTTGACATACATGTGCGACTCTAGTGCTGCATTTTGCTTGGGCTTGGGCAATTTCCAAGCTTCTCTACTATTCTTAGTTTGTGGGGTATCAAAAGCGAATTTTTTGGAATGATAATGTTCAAAGTGAGCATGAGATTCGATCAATTTCCGATATTGCTGAGCAGGATGATGGTGTGAGTCTGCTGTTGCATTGGGTTCTTGAGAATTAAAAAATATATATACATCGCATTTACTAGCGTTTACCTGCAATTGAGAATGTTCATCTGATTTTACTCATGCTGATATGGAATCGTAGTCCTGTTGCTTGCAATCTCCGTAGGAATTTTTTTTTTTTTTTTGCACGTGGGAGTCCGTGTGCTAGCTTTCTTTCCATTTAGCGTATTGGGGAACATATAGTGGGTTGATTTCTGTCAGTTTTTATGTTGTTGACCAAATTGCGGTGACTGTTGCCAGAGAATATTTTTTTACATCCTCGGCATAATTCCTCTCAGTATTATGTTTAGACTTGCTGTTGCTTGATTTGGAGGATATGGAGATCTGTTGATTTCTGCATCTTATTATGCTTGGTCTAAGCCACAATGGGAAGCTTCAGCATTAATTTTCAGCAGTGGAGTGCGTTTCCTTTGTGCATCCTACTGCTCTATAGGCTAGTCAGAGTCCTGATGCTATGCTAACTGAACCAAAGCGGACGTTCTGTGTGTAGTTTGGTTGGCATATATATGACATGAGATTCGAAATTTGTGTTGAAATGATTATTTTTCAGGTCAAGCTTTTGTCAACTTTAGGACAACAATGGCTCACTCTGATGGCGTTCTTCTTCTTCAGTGGAGGCCTGAGGATGCGACCCTTGTGGATGGAAAGAAGTGAAATGTGATTCGAAGACCATTGGGAAAGTATGCGTATCTAACTCCAGGTAGGGGATTTTATGCTACAGAACCCATTTACGGGTGTTCTGATGCACAGAACTGAGAAAATATACAGAAAAGCTGAAGGAGAACGAGGATCGTGTGTTTTTTGTGAAGTTTCCTTTTACTTCAATCTATCTTAGTGACCTTCACTAAGAAAAAAGTCGAATTTTTTAGAGTACATGCGGAGTCGGAGAGCTACAGAGAAGAGTGATGTTTACAGTTTTGGTGTTTTGGTTCTTGAAACTGTAAGCAGGAAACGGCCAATTGACGCATCCTTCATCAAGAAGGGATTTTTTTATATTGTTGCATGGTTATGCCCTTCGTTTTCCCTGCCGTCTGGTTAGACAATTGGTGATTCGATTTTAACTTCTCATCTTGCAGCTTGAACACTCTGACTGCTGAAAACAGTCAGCGAGAAATCCTTGATCCACTCTGTGAAGGAGTTGAGACAGAGAGCCTTGACGCCCTATTATCGATAGCTATCCAGTGTGTTTTTAGTGCTCCACAAGATCGTCCCACAATGAGCAGAGTGATGGCCTCATACCATCGTTTCTTGCCATAACGTGGCTCAAGTGAAGCAAGCCGCCATCTTTTCTGAAGCTCTTTTCTTCGTTCTTGCAGCAAGGAAAAGGTATAGGATTAATGGGAGTTGCGAATCCTCCGTTGACGGACCCGGGGTGCTTTCTTCCCTTTGTTGCTATATGTGCTTCAATGCATGGGAACTCAATATTCTCAAGGCATTGGCACCCTCCCTTCTTGCTCTTTCACTCTCCCTTCATTGGGTAGCTTGCCCGTTTGGTAGCCTGCATGTAATTGTTCAAGGAATGGACATGTAAGCTTCGTCTACAAATGAAGATTCGGTGTTCATCTGTCAGATTTATGCATAGAAATTGATTTGTTGAAGTGTAATGAGAAACCACAGTGCAAAAATAAGGGAACTTGTCTGAACCAAGGCGCCATAGCAAGAAAACTGTACTCAAAAGAAGCAAAGACAAACAGCGTGTGTTTGTTTTGGTTCCCATATATATAAGTAGATGTTCCCGCATTTTTCCTAAACCCCAGCCTTTCCGATTTGCAGCCGCCGTCGCGAGTGTGGAGAAGATGGGGGAGGAGAAAAGGCTACTGGCGTTGGGATTCGAAGGTTCTGCCAACAAAATCGGCGTGGGGGTAGTTGCCCTGGACGGTACCATTCTTTCTAATCCACGCCACACGTACATCACTCCGCCGGGGCAGGGTTTCCTCCCCCGGGAAACCGCTCAGCACCACCTTCAGCACGTGCTTCCCCTCGTTAAATTGGCGTTGGAGGAGGCAAAGATTACGCCGGAAGACGTCGATTGTCTGTGCTACACCAAGGGGCCCGGCATGGGCGCCCCTCTTCAAGTAAGTTATCTATGAAGTTTTCATTTTTTGGGTCTTCGCACTTCAGTTTTTAGAAGGTCGGAGGTTTGCGATTCATGAGTGCTTTACGCTGCTCTGCTGAGGTCATAAGTGGTGACTTTCATCGTTCCTGACCTTTCATGGAATTTCAGAAGACAACTAAGCTTGATTTTGGGTCTGCGCTTTGGATTTTAGATTAAAAGATTAGTATCCAGAGCAACATACCATTTGATCCCATGGATAAACAGCGCAAGATTCGATCTTTGATCGCTAATGTGTGGTCTTCCCTCCCTCCCAGGTATCGGCCATAGTTGTTCGTGTCTTATCTCAACTTTGGAAGAAGCCCATCATTGGAGTCAATCACTGTGTGGCGCACATTGAGATGGGGAGAATCGTCACGGGGGCCGATGATCCCGTTGTGTTGTATGTCAGTGGAGGGAACACCCAGGTGATTGCTTACAGTGAGGGCCGGTACCGTATTTTCGGTGAAACCATAGACATTGCAGTGGGGAATTGCCTGGACAGATTTGCAAGAGTTCTCATGTTGTCTAATGATCCCAGTCCTGGCTACAACATCGAGCAGGTAATGATATCACTGCCCTTCATTTTGTTTCTGGCAAACAAGTTACCTGAATTTACCACCATTTGAGGTTGTCATTTGTTTCGTTTAGCTCGCGAAGAAAGGCGAAAAGTTCATCGATCTTCCGTATGCTGTCAAAGGAATGGATGTGTCCTTTAGCGGTATTCTGAGCTACATTGAAGCCACAGCGCAAGAGAAGCTTGAAAACAATGAATGCACCCCTGCAGATCTGTGTTACTCACTACAGGTGGGGTTCTGCATCTTCTTTCACCTCGACCTTTTTACATCCCTTGGTTAACTGAGACGAGTATCCGCAGGAGACGTTGTTTGCTATGCTGGTTGAAATCACTGAAAGGGCAATGGCGCACTGTGACAAGAAGGATGTGCTGATTGTTGGCGGCGTGGGATGCAATGAGCGATTGCAGGCGATGATGCGGATCATGTGCGGCGAGCGCGGTGGCAACCTATACGCCACTGATGACCGGTACTGCGTCGACAATGGCGCCATGATTGCTTACACAGGGCTACTGGAATACGCTCATGGGTCATCCACCCCATTTGAGGAATCTACATTCACTCAACGGTTCAGAACTGATGAAGTGTTGGCAGTATGGAAGGGAAAGGAGGGGAGCTCTGAGAGGTGAAGAAGTCCAGACTGCACTCTGCCATCGAACTTCATCATGTGTGTGTTACAGCATTCGCTCGTCTTCCAAGTTTATCTTTAAATTGGGTGTATGGGCTTCAAATTTAGAATTGACGTGGCTTTCAGTATCGCCATTCTTCGAACTCAAAGTTACGATTTTTGACGGAGGCAGCGGCCCACGTTTGGCAAGCCCAGTTGTGATGGCTGAAGTAAATGGTATAGTGGGCCGGGTCATCTACTCCCTAGGTCTATATAACCGGGCCAATTTCTCCTCCCCCGTCGTGCTGCCATCGGAGATCCGCGGACTTGCTGCAGTGCCGGCTTCTATTCTCTGTAATTTCTTTTCTCCACACTTTATGATGCTCTATGCGTTTTATGTAGTTGTTACCTGGGTTCTTTTCGAGAACTCGTATGGCTGGATTTTAGATCGTGGTTACGATGGGAAAATTTACAGGACTTTGTCTTCTCTTAAAGAAAAAAAACAACTTAAAACAGTCCTTATGACTGAAGAGTGCTGCAAGTTTGATTCTTTTTTTTTTTTTTTTGCTCTTTTGTTGTTTCAGAACGAATGTTGCGGAGGAGTTAAACACTGTGTTCCACGTTTGGTCTCCGATATTGTGGAACTCTTCATATTTATTATCTTGTTAAGAGTTGTTTTTCCATCCCTTTTTTTAATGTTCGTATTTATTCGCTTGTATGTTTTTCTTAGACGAACAAAGCTACTATTCTACTTACTTAGTGGGGGCTGATTTTTTCGTTGTTTATTCGTCTTTAGGGAATCGTACCTTTTTTTTCTGTTGGTGCATTTAAATACCGCGTTTCGGAAGCACAGAGAAGAGGAGGTCCAGAAAAAGGTACTGCTTTGCCTTGGCTTTACGATTATGGTATGTTCTGTTGAATTCACTGGCAAATGGAGCAGTTTTAGTATCTTCACTGCTGATATATGCAGCGGGCAGAGGATTAAAGTGCACGATTATTCCAATAGTTTTTAGAATCCTTTCAAGCTGAAAATACATCAGGATCAAAAGCTTTTGTGATCCTTCCGAAGGTTGGTCTGTGTCTCTCATATGGCCTTGAATGTTTATCGGGAGGTGTGATTCCCTGTGGGAGATGAGGTGGAAACTAGCGAACAACGTTGTTCATTTACAATTTTTTTGTTGAATTTCTCGGCTTGTGATTCTTCAACTGCTCACCCATTTTATTTTTTATTTTAGGGATGAGACGCGCTGCCGCCGCAGTAAACTTGGCTCCCGCCGATAGGAAGGTGCTCGAAACGATCATAAAAAGGGCCTCTTCCGGCATCACCAAAGATGATATCAGACAAGAAGCCGATTTACCCATGCTTTCAATCACCAAGGCTCTTAGAACCTTGACAACCCGTAAGTTGATCAAGAAGATTTCAGCCAACAGCGTGAGCAGGGGCAATGAAATATACATGGGGGTGGATTTTGAGCCTCCGCCGGAAGTTGAGGGAGGAGGAGGATTGTTTAGTGACGGGAAGCTCGATCTCGAGACTGTGAAGGAGTTAAGGGAGGTTTGCGTGAAGATTGTAAGAAAACAGAAGGTCTCCACAGCTGATTCAGTGCACGAGTTTATAGCTAAAAGTTCATTTAAAGTGTCTGTGGAGCAAATTGCGGATGTGCTGATGTCCCTGTTCATTGATAAAACTCTAATGGAGTTTAAGAGTACCGGGTTGGGTGAGTGTAGCGAGATCCCGGCAGGGACGACGTGCTACAGACTGGGGCCCCCGTCGGCAGCTACCGGAGGCGTTAGGCTGGGTGGGTATGCTTCGATCCCCTGCGGTGCTTGCCCAAGGATCAGCCTGTGTTCACCGCAGGGCCGGATCTCCCCAAGTACGTGTGTCTATTACACCAAGTGGTTGGATCTTAAGTTTTGAATGTACATTGAGTGAGATTGCTTTTTTGAAATACGTTTTGCACATTCTGGTTCCCCACTTGGTTGAAACTTGATGGAGTTTGAGTACGAGCCATGAAGTAACCTGCTGATTACGCAAAGCCAGAACATGCATTTTGCATATTCAAAGGAGAGTCGATAACAGCAAGAATGCTTCTTGCAACCCTGGAACTGCCATTATTTTGGTTGGTTGGTTCACATGCATGTATGTGAGCAATTCCCCAAATCTACACCCTCAAAACATCAGCTTCAAATCCAGGTTGATTGCGGTTGAAGAGGTGAAGAGAGGCACAATATCTATCCAACTACTACTGCTACACGCTAGATCAATAGGTGATACCAGAGATCCCCCCTCGTCATGGTAATTCGCTTGCGGCTCGGGGGAAGGCGAAGGGAAACCCGATTCCGATCGACCAGAAAAGCAACAATTAGTGCGGTTCCGGTGATCCCCCCCTGCGGCCTGCTTCTGCGCTTATTCTTTGGGCTTATCCTCTGCGGTTATTCTTCTTTCAGGTAGCATCCGGATCGGGCCTCAGGCCCAGTAACTCTGAATAAGTATGGCCCAATATTGTACGAGGTAGCAGCCTAGCCCATGTCATGGTGTACTGGAGGCAAGGCAAGGCTAGAAAGAAAGTATGGTGCAGTACAGATTGCAATTTGCAGGCACAGAGAATATTGTACGATGCAGCAGCCCAGGCCATGTCATGGTGTACTTGGATGCGAGGCAGGAAAGTGTGGTGCAGTACAGATTAGCATCACAGACAGGATGGATGTGAGCGAAGGCGAAGCAAGCGAGCATGTAATGTAGTAGTAGTAGTAGTCGTAGTACGTACCAGAGGTGTACTACCTACCCCAGCTGCTGTACTGCACCCGCCTGGTTCAGTTCATCACCTCACCTCCTCCATATAAGTAACTGAATCTTGGGGCCGAGGTGGGCGTTGTGACTCCGAGGCGAGGTATCTGAGGGGGTGAGCATGGGAACATATAAGAAGAACCCAGCCAGCTCTTCTTCTTGCATGTTCTCAGGTCGCCCCTGCCAGCTCCCTCCTCTTCCACCCACCCACTACATTCAAGCACTGCCAATCACCTCTTCTTTTTTGCTGTTGCCCATTTTTTCGGAAGTGGGTGCAATGTGTGATTACCTTGAAATGTGTACTCCCATGGTAATTATCAACTAGTAATAAAAAATATCATGAGAGGGGAGGGGGTGTAATTTTACATTTTTATTGAGTGTGTTTGTGTAATTTATCAAAATATGCAGGGGACGCTTTCAAAAAGCAACGCTTTGATATTTCGTGGGTGATCTCACTGAGCTCTGGTGGTGCAACGGGGGTAAACGGTGGAGCCGTTGATTGGCAAACGCAGCTCACAGTCCAGGCTCAGCCTCAGTGTTACGGGCGATATGACCCCGGCTGACCACCGCGTCCTGGTAGTGCCAGTCACCTCCACCACCACAATCCCTTGCCTCAGCTCACCGCTAAGCACTTCCGATTCTCGTGGATCCAGGGGAATCGGCGAAGATTGAACCACGTAGTTCAGCTGCAACGTTCGGTTCGCCGGGATTACGAAAGGTACGGCGGCTAATCGCGCGATTGTCCTGCCGTAGAAGATGAGGTTAAATGTTGTGCTGTAGAAGTTCGCAATCGCTCTGTGGTTGTCGTTCCTTGCTACGAGAATGATGGAGACTTGGATTGTAAGCAATCCAGACTGGTCGAAATAGATGTTGTCGAGTTGGGACTGGGTGATGCTCATCTGGGGGACTCTAGGTTTTACGACTAGGTAAACGACGAAGATGGCGACGCCGGCGATGATCACGGCGACGGTGATGACCGCGCAGATGATGGCAACGCACCATATGAGGGGGTTTGTGCGGCGGCGGGGACCGAGAACGGGTTTCGGCATTGGATGATTCAGGGCAGAAGAAGAACATCAGGGAGGATGAAACGAGGCGGTTGTGCTTTATCTCTGGATTGGAGATGGAGATAGATTTTGAGGTAATGGGAGGAGATGGTTTTCGTATCTTCCTTCCCTTGGCAGAAAGTCTTCTTTATGATTCCCAGATAGTGAAGAAACTTGAGTATCACATCTGCAACCGCCAGTCAAGTTTCTGTTTTAGCTCTCAGACAACTTTTCATGGATTCTTCTCTCTTCTGTGATTGAACAACATCAACTAGTTCACTTGCATTGTGACCTTACTATACACAACTATCAGGGAAACCTAAATTGAAGAAGCAAATTTCGCCAGATCACTTAAAAATGTGAACTTTATTAGCATGGAGGAACCATGGTGGATGGAGGCATATGGTTGCCAAGAAATGTAGCCCTTGTTGTCTTAATCCGCGTGATGAAATGCAATCAAGCAATGCACTTAAAATTGCCAAAGCCCAGGGCTTGATTCGGCGCCATGAAAAACTGAAAGTAGAAGTATCTTTCTAGTTACTCTGTTGGTTCGAGCGTTGGTTACAGAATTGCAAGACATGTTGCGAGAGCGAAGGTGCTGCTGGTGATGTTCTATTCCAAGCTTCAGACACAAATCTCTAGTTCCATTTCCGTTCCCCACGGGGCTTCTTCATTTCCGCATACCCGTAGGTTTAGATCCATAATCTGCACGTTTATCAACTATTCTAGGTGCTTTTCTGCAACCCCGCTTCGCGAATTGCTTGAATATGGAGGTTTTCCGGCCAAGATATCGCCTTTTCTTTCATCTACAAGCTTTCGTCGCGAACCAGGTGACCGCATTTCTTATGCGTGCAACCTGTTTGAGAATATGCCTCAGCGAAGATACCTGCAGTGTGAATGGAATGGCTCCTGGGATTTATTCAAGATTTTTCAATATGTTAAAGAGGAGGCAACAAAAACTGGTGCTGCGATTGTGCACGCCTTGGCGCTGAAACAAGGCGCTTTGCTCAATTTGCGCGTGGCTACATCTCTTGTCACTGTATATTCAAGATGTGGAAAGCTTGAATCCGCACTGGATTTTTTCAACGAGGTTCTTATCAAAGATGTGGTGTTTTGGAACGCAATGATGAGTGCTTGTTCGGAGAACAAGTCTTTCCGGAGCACAACTACTCTATTCAGTGAGATGGTTGGCAAAGGGAATGCATTTGATTCTACATCTCTGCTTATTTTAATTTCAGCGTTTTCAAATATGAAAAACCTTTCACAGGGTAAAGTTGTTCACGGATTGAGTATTAAAGCGAGGATGCTTTCTGATATAAAACTGAGTAATGCCGTGATCAATATGTATGCAAAATGTGGTGAGTTGAGATCATCAGTCTGGTTCTTTGAGGAAGTCGAATGTAAGGATTCAGATACATGGAACTCGATAATAAACGCTTACTTCTTTAACGGACGCCCTGAGCAGTCACTGTGCTACTTCAGATGGATGGCTTACTGCAATTATCAACCTGATGATATGAGCATTTCTTGCTCCATTGCTGCTTGTTCAGCATTGCAAGTGTTTGAAGTCGGTGTTACTATGCATGGGTGGAGTATCAAGACGGGGTATGCAGTGGAAAACACTATTTCCGTGGGCAATTCTCTTATTTCATTCTATTCTCATCTCAGGGATATCAACTCAGCAGTAAGCATATTCAAGGCAATGGAGACCAAGAATGATGTTTCGTGGAACGCCATCATTAAGGGCTATTTTCTTAATGGAGAATCTACAAAGGCATTTTCTTGTCTACGTAATATGCAGTTTGTCGCATCAATACAGCCCAATCTTGCAACCGTGCTTACTACTCTTCCATTCTGTGCTGAGTTATTGCTGGTGAAGGAGGGGAAAGCTATTCATGGCTTTGTCCTACGGATGCAGATGTCTCAAGACTTATCAGTTCGCAATAGTCTGACGAATATGTATGCAAAGTGCAACCTTTTGAAAGAAGCCGAGTACTTGTTCTTCACAACACCAAATAAAGACTTGATTTCATGGAACACCATGGTCTTTGGATATGCTCACGGTGGTATGTCTTTGGATGCTATCCAATTATTCAAGAAACTGCTGTATTGCAACTCAGCATGTTCCTTGGCAACGCTGTTAGCTATTACTCCAGCATGTGATTCTCCATATTTGTATCAGTTAGCAAAATCTATTCATGGTTGGAGTATTAAGTCTGGATTTTCGCAAAAACTTTTCGGTTTGAATTCCTTGATGGACATGTATATCAGTTGTGGATCTCTTTCAGATGCTTTTACATTGCTCTTTAGCAACCCTGTTTGTACTGATGTTACTAGCTGGAACACAATACTCTCTGGCTGCACTCAGAAAGGCTATTTTCTGGATGCCTTGCGTTGTTTCGACTTTATGAGGACGACATCCAGAGAGCACTGTGATTCTGTAACTATCATGAGTGTGCTGTTAGCTTGTGGTCATCTTGGATTAGGAGATCAAGGAAAGGTTATTCATGGCCTCGCTCTTAAAACCGGAAATGTCATCGATATACATGTGCAGAATACGCTGGTGACTATGTATGGCAGACTTGGTGATACTGAGAGCGCAACATTAGCTTTCAACCTTGGTCATGATGGGAATCTTTGCTCGTGGAATTGTGTACTGTCTGCTCTTTCCCAGAATGAGGACGCTAGAAAAGCACTGGAACTATTTCGGTTCCTTGAATTCGAGCCAAATGAGACAACTTTTTCAACTATTCTTTCAGCCTGTGCGCAGCTCGGTGCCATCACTCTTGGAAAACAAATTCATGGACAAGTGTTCAGGTTATGTTTTGACAAGAATCCCTTCATATCGGCTGCACTCGTGGACATGTACAGCAACAGTGGACGGCTGGATGTTGCCGAAAAGGTTTTTAGAAACACACAAGAGAAGTCAGTTTCAGCCTGGAACTCCTTGGTGTCTGCCTATGGCTTCCATGGCTTTGGCGACAAAGCTATCCAGGCATTCGAAGAAATGACTCGGATCGGGATCCACCCCACAGACAGCTCATTCACAAGCCTTATTTCATCTTGCAGCCACACAGGGCTGGTGGACACAGGGTTACTGTATTATGATGTCATGCTCGAGAAGTTTAAAATGCGCCCTGCTATCGAACATCAAGTATGTGTTGTCCACATGTTGGGCCGGTCAGGTAGGCTCAGTGAAGCTCGTGAGTTCATCAAGAACTTGACGAGTGAACCAGATCCCGGCGTGTGGGGAGCTCTTCTGAGCAGTTGCAGCTTAAATGGGGATCTTGAGATGGGGAAAGAAGTAGCAGAAATCTTGTTCAAGTTGGAACCAGAGAATGTGAGTTACTATGTTACCTTGTGTAATATGTACATCGCTGCAGGAAGATGGGAGGAAGCTGTGGGAGTGAGAAATGCGATTCACAGCAAACAAGTCAAGAAACAAGTAGGCTACAGTATGATTGATACGGGATGCAGATGAAATTTTGTACTAGAAGGCCCGATTCAGGGTATGTTTTAATGGAGAACCACCAACGGTTAATCTGTATATGCTTGCCTAAAGGGCAAGTCCAATATCATTCATAACTAACTGGAATTCACCCTTGAAGGATACTCAAGAATGAACCCGAGTTATTCACACAGGTCTGAGTAGATAATAGTGACTCTTCTGTAGATCCTCATCATCACTTCCACTTCTTGAATTTTCCTCCAAACATTCCGTGCTTCCCACCCTTGTGCTTTCCGAACTTACCATGCTTGAACTTGCCGTGCTTTCCATGGCCATAGTGGCCGCCCATGCCATGCCCGTAGCCACCCACGCCGTGGCCGTAGCCCCCCATGCCGTGGCCGTGGTGAGATGCACCATGCGCCATATGATGAGCGCCCATTGCAGCAGCTGCTGCTGCAGCGCCTCCCGCTATGACTGCGCCTAACGACCCCCCTGAAATGAAAATCTCTCTTTACTTTCGAGGTGAACATAAATATTTACACATGCAAAAGGACTTGCAATTTACAAGACCAAGACCATTGGGAAACCAGTCAAGCAAGCACACATACTCAGCAGTTTTATGTAGTAAATCTGGGGGAAAAACCTGCGTGATGTGGAGCATGGCCTCCTGGATATGCAGCTGGTGGATATCCCGATGGGGGATAACCGGCCGGTGGGTAACCGTACTGAGGAGGATAGCCTTGTGGAGGGTATCCTGAGGGTGGATAGCCTTGAGGAGGGTAACCACCAGGATACTGCTGTGGTGGATAACCGCTGTGGTGATGAGAGAACAAGCCCTTGTCAGATTCATCTTCTTTGTGATGCTTATCTTTACCACCTCCCATTTTCTAAACCGAAACTGCACCAGAGAGAAAGGCATCAGGCATTTATCACTCATTTTACAGTAGACACCCGATCACAAAAAGATCCCAAATAATCCAAAACCCCTGATTCAACTCCTCTCATCGTGTAACCAAATCCAAATCAGCGAAATCAAACAAAAAGTGCCCAGCGATCGAAACAGGGGAAAGCATGTCATCTCTGATCAACTTAAAGACACCAGTTTCATTAAAACCGCGATCACTCACCATGAACCATACAAAAAAAGAAGGAAACTTTAGCAACATCAAGCAAAAAGTGCCCAGCGATCGAAACAGGGGAAAACATGGGTCATCCCTTATCATCTCAAAGACATCAATTTCATTAAAACCACGCTCATTCATCATGAACCATACAAAAAACGAAGGAAACTTTAGGGAACAGTTCCAGCGAACCCAGAAAAGTAGCGCAGGAAAAACCGAACAAAATACCTTTGAACTGATTCGAAGGTTATGCTTCCGATCCAGAACTGAATCGGGACAACGACCAAATATATGGATTGCCAACACTGGGGCCCACCTCTTTGATTCTACGCGTTTCTTGGGCGCGTAGTACACGCGTCACGACTTTCATTCCGTCCGCGCCAAATCCCAAACCTAAACGCCGTTGAGATTCCGTTTTCTTTCTTTATTTATTTTTTAGAAGGAATAGTCGTAAAATAACACCAACAACGCAACTGTTTGCTTTCTATTCCGCCCAGAAGACCAAGAGATGATCACGAGCATAAAAACATGTTAGCGAACAGAGTCTTCCTAGAGACTACCTAAAGACACCGGACATCTGCCTCAATCCCCATTGCCTCGAAGCCATCCAATAAGCATGGCTCCGCTTGCTCTATATGCGGCGCTTCTTTGGAAGACGACACCCGTTGTGCGGTTTGCGGGTCGTGTCCTCCAGGTACACGACGGGGTTCCTGTCTCCCCTCGAGTTGGTGAACCCATCTTTGAAGGCCAGGATCGCTTCCTTCTTTCTCCTGAACAAACACTTCCCACTGACTTTAACCACCACTGATCTAGTCTTCATCTGCCTCACTCGACGTCCTATGTCCTCGGCAGCTGCCTCCCCCGAGTATCTTGTGAGTTTGCCTCCTTTGCCAGCCAACTTCCCGGCGGAAACCCCCACCTTTTTGTTGCCTTGAGCATCAGTCAGTGTCACGAAAGCATTGTTGCGCAAGAGCTTTATGTGGACTACATCAGCATTCGTCTCAAGAGGAGGTCGATTGAACATTGGCCCTCCTCCAGGTAGACCGGGCATACTTTCCCGGGGTAATCCCAGTGAATATGTCATGTTTCCGGGAGACCTTCCTGCAACATCCCTGGCCAGTTCACCAGAGTGGATGGAACGCCAGAAGCTCAATGCCATAGTTCCAGTGAATTTTGGGTAAGAAACAGAGTCAGTACATGGCCCAATCCTAGGGTCCTTGGGACCTGCAGCTGCAAACGGAGAACACATGAGAATAATTCAAATAACCATTTTGGGCTTTATAAATCAGGAAAACACAGCTCGACTGAACTGATCTTTGTAAACAGGAGAAACATTAAGCCCCGGCTTTTTGCATACTCTGATGCGTTGAAGGAAGAAGATGACCATTTTATGCATATAATCAATCCCTCCAAAAAATACCTCGACAGCAGGCAGCCCCAAGAACAAAACACCCATGACATACAAGCCCCAAAACGCTCACCCATCAACAGAGGTGACAATAAGACGCCAGTATAACAACAAAAATCGATATAATCCACCACTCTCGATAAATGAACTCCAAGAACACAAGAATAAGCAACCGACCACAAATTAAACGAGTCGTGGACGACAACCCAGATCCTGCATCGCCGGCCACAGCCCGCCCGATCAACCCGAGTCGAGAGGCAGAGCTGAGAAGAGATCTGCGGAGCATGCTGCCCGGATTTCCAACGCCGAGCTTGGAATTGATGTCCGTAACCTAAACTCTTGTTGAACTCCCCACGGGCCGAGGCCCAACAAATACCTATCCCCTAAGAGTTGGGCCCAGAACATGCTCCATTATTTATTTGCGCAGTGCATTGTTCCTCGAGCAGGATCGAAACTGATGGTTGAAAGAACCAACAAATGACTCGAAGCTTGCAGTAAATCAGGGTACCCCCCAGGGGAGTAATTGAAAGAACAAACTGCAGACGAGCAACAGTTGAATAGGCAACAGAAATTGCCAGTCACACACTGAACATCAACTTATCCAACATTCCTAGAAGCTTGGCCCAACACATTTCATGCGCTGCTGACACAAGATGCTCATTTGCCAGAAGAAACTGTGGTATTTCGTGAAGCAGACAGACAGAGACCATGCGTTTATGGATATGTGGTCGAAGGTGAATGCAGAGGGAGAAACACAGGAAACTGCAACCCCACAGATTGTTGAACAAGGAAACAAAGAAGATGAAGGTGGCAACAGAAACCAGGAAGAGCAGGATACAACGCGATTATTCAGGACATGGGAATCAAGTTTACAGGAAACACAAGTTTGCAGCAAACAAATACAAATCGAAAACCATGGATATTTTATTCGAGAAACGAGCAAAAAGCAAGAGCTCTCCCGAGATAGACCTGGATGTTGGAATGATCAGCTAGAATTTGGAAACTCACCGTTCTGTGAGTAGGCACTCCCTGAAGAGAAGTCAGAGGAACCCCTGGGAATCGAGATGGACAGTTGAGTTGAGGAGAAGATGTTCTTTTCAGTCCCATCCACGGACCAAGATGATTCTTTCATGCTCGGCCACTCATTGAAGAAAGGATGAACGGCGTGCTGCTCTTGCTTTCCGGGGCCGATATCATTTCCCAGAAAGCAGTGATGCTGCCTCTGTTTGGTATCCACGGGGTCGAAAGCATGGGCCAGGTTCTGGTGCGTGGAGTTGGAGCTTTGCAACAAGGAATCGGCTTCTGGTTTCAGTAACGAAGTCGAAGACACTTGAGATGGCATCAGCCTCCAAGAGTTGGTTCCAGCACCAGAAGAGGTCTCCGAAGGGAAGGTGTGATCATCGGTTTCAGAACCCAGCCCTGGATTGTACCTGCAGACCAAGGCATCCCCATAAGCTCAGACGCCGCATGCCGAGTGCTCAAACTGAGAAACCAGAGGCAACAACACGAAAACAACACCTTAATTCTTTGTTATCAATCCCATATGGGAGATTAGCCATCTGGAGCTTCGACAATCTGCCCCCGTAAGAGGATCCATCAGAACAACCTGAGGAATACAAGGCCATGTTTTGAAAGCTGCTGCTGCCACCAATTTGGAGGCTTATTGTGTTAGTAGCAGAACCGCTAGAGATCTGAGTCATTGCAGTAGGCAACGGCTGGGACGTAGATTGAGATTCCACAGGCTTTCTTGAACGGTTGCGACCACGATGCATATGCCGCTCGCAATACTTTGAGTCCGGATGTGCATCTTTTGAACATCTCCACTTCTTCCCATCCGTCCTTCGGCATCTCCCAGGCTCAGGATCAAACTTCTTCCCGTAATACGAGACATAACCCACTGCATAAATAAACAAAAGATTAAAGTAGGTGCAATGTACAGCATCAGGAAAAATGGCATAGAAACCAAGCACGAACACACAGGGATAGATGAGTACATGAAGGATGGTGGAAGAGGCGTGCAGAAATGGCATCGAAACTGTGGCGAATGGGCATAACAAGATCTGGAGGCACAGGCACACCAGCTACCAGGTACTTGAATATCATGGCTTGGTGCTCCAGCTCCTGCCATTGCCCTGCAGTGAAAGGTGGTCGATAACCACCATACCCTCCATCTCGACCGCTTCCAATTGCCAAGGAAGTAGACGCAGTCTCACTCATTTGCGCCGCTTTGTAAATGCAAAACCGCCTTCAGCAAGATCCAGAACCTCTTTCACCTTAACCGGGTCCTCATTTCATTTTCTTTTAATCTGCGTTCATGACCTACACAAAAAGGTCAGAAGTCTAAACCCCTTTCCGAGAGCTTGGAAACATTCATTCATTACACGGGTTTGCTCTGCAACCATAGATTTTCCGATGCTAAGATTCGTGATATTCTCTCATTTTTTAAAAAATTTGAACCGAAACGATACAGAAAATTTACTCAACATAAAATATGCTGACAGCAGCAGCAGGCCATATACATTATTTCAAAAGAGCTCAAGTTGCAATCTTTGTTTTTCACCTCATAGAAGAACAGTTGTTGGACTAGCGAGAAGAACCCATAGAGAGGAAACAGCCCATAAACATCCAAACGCACAAGAGGTGCAGCCAAGATTTTTTCTTTTTTTTTTTAAATGCTGGTTTCAGACAAAACAAAATAGCATAGCTAAGAGAAAGAGCCTCGACAACTCTTCATCCACCATCCACACACAGAGAACGCAGATCTAGGGCTTCTCCAAACATGGAGGACAAACTTCCTATAGAATAAAGACGAGGAAATAAAAGAAGGTTGATGTCCCCTCAAAAAAAAAGATGCAATCTTTCAAGTACCCCGAAACCATCTGAAGTCAATAGATAAGAGTTGAGCGACTGTTTCTTAAAACTTGAAAAACTTACTTGGGCATCAGCCATTTGTTCGGCGACTGGCGGTAGGGAAAATCTCACAGATATCCCGGTTTATGAAGAAAGTCTCGGAGAGCTTTAGTGAACCAGGAAGAAGAAGAAGATGCTTGTTCCCCAATGTGCTGGCTGCTCAGATCAAGAGGGGTATATAATAATAAATAATAATACTAACAAACCCTCCATTTTTTTTTCTTGCATCGGACTCATACACAGAATCGTACCCAAGAGACACTCGGCAAGTTATGGAGAGTGACAGATCTTAGGAGCAATGCCATGTTCACCTCTTTAAAAGATTCCCAATTTTCGGCTTCATACAACAACACACGAATGTTTGTTCATACAACTGGCTACCCACATACTCTACACACAATCAACTTGGTAGTATCAAAAACTCGACCCCCGGATCCAGATCAATATGTGTTGGTGTTTACCCACTCGGGAGTTGTAAAAAATGCTCCTAAAGATACAGTATCGAGGATGGGCTTAGCTTCTGGATGTGGAGTGCTTCTTAGGAGGGGCATGGATGGGTTGTGGGAGGCAGATTGGTTGGGTGTGGTCACGGAGAGAGCGTCATTATGTGTCTGGAGCTCGTGGTGGTCCCCTGATGTTTACGCATCATGTAATAACACGATGAACAACAACTAGATCTCCATGAATTTTCTTCGAGATATTAACTTCAGAAATAAAAAAAGAAACAAACACTTGCAAGAAACTGTCTTCAAGTTGAAAAGATTCCAAGTGTGGAGAAAAAGACCAACTTGCATCACATAAAGAGACACCAAGGCATCAATGTTCCTTTCTTTTTTCACCTCATCCCCCCTCTTGCCCCCTCCAAGGCAGTCTCCCCGACATGATTTTGAGCTGTTCACTTTCGTTCTGTTGTTTTTCTTTTTTCAGATACTTTACATTGAAAAAATCACAAAATGGTAATGTATTATCTCCAAATCCGACCGCATAGTCGATCCGCCCCGTTCCACAACATTTATAAGCAAAAACACATCAGAATAGGGAGCAAAACAGAGTCACTGACAGGAACGGTCACAGATATTCTTTTGTGATCGAACTTGCATTTGCAATTGCACTTCCAAGTTAAAATGGCAAGAGAACTACACGAATGTTTGATGAGGAAAGAAACAAAAGATCCCTTGAGATGAAATAAGAAGGATGGTGTCACTTGGAGCTGGGCATGTCACCATTCTCTGAAGAAAAATCGGAAGAGTCTCTAGGAGTGGAGATGGAGAGCTGAGTTGAGGAGAATATGTTCTTGCCCGTTGCATCCTCCACGTCCATGGACCACGATTTTTTCGTAGTAGGCCACTCCCTGAAGAAGGGATGAACAGGCTGCGGCTCTTTCTTTCCAGAGAGGATATCGTTTTGTAGGAAGCAATGCTGCGGCCTCTGTTTTGAATCCATGGTGTCAAAAGCATGAGCCATGTTTTGTTCATTCAATAAGTCGCCATTTCGCAACATAGAATCAGATTTCGGCTTCAGCAATGAGGTTGAAGATGCGTGAGATGTCATGAGCCTCCATGAGTTGGCCCCTGCACCGAAGCCCGCACCAAGGGACCCAACAGCAGAAGAAGGCCCCGAAGCAAATATATGATCATCGGCATCAGGAGACAACCCAGGAATGTACCTGCATCAAGGTAAAAAAATATATATATACAGAGAATCAACTGTAACATCTGCGAACAAGTTAACAGTTCGATCACGAATGCAACAAGAAAAGCACCTCAGTTCTTTGGCAGCAGTCCCAAAAGAGATGTTTTCCATCTGGAGCTTCGACATACTGCCTCCACCTTCAGAACAACCTACTGAGTACAGGGGCATGTTCTGAAAGCTTCCACTGCCACTACCTTGAAAGCTTATTGTGTTAGCAGCAGAGCCACTGGAAATGTGAGCCGTAGCAGCCGGCAATGACTGGGAAGTAGATTGAGATTCCACAGGCTTTCTTGAACGGTTGCGGCCACGGTGCATGTGCCGCTCACAATACTTTGAGTCTGGATGTGCATCCTTTGAACATCTCCACTTCTTTCCATCTGTCCTTCGGCATCTCCCAGGTTCAGGATCAAATTTCTTACCGTAGTATGAAACATAATTCACTGCAAATATGAACCAAAAACTTTACAAGATAACAATTAATCTGCACACTGCATTGCAACTTAGAGCACTAAATCAACTCAAGCTTGAAGATCAATACATATCCATAGGTTAAAAGAAACCAGTGGGGTGACATTTAGCCAGGATCATAAAAGACAAGCACAGACATAATCACAGTTGAGCATTTTTCACAAAGGGATTCATGATTACATGAAGGATGGTGGAAGAGACGTGCAGATATAGCATCGAAACTGTGACGAATGGGCATAACGAGATCTGGTGGGACAGGTAAACCAGCTACCAGATACTTGTATATCATGGCTTGGTGCTCCAGCTCCTGCCATTGACCTGCGGTAAAAGGTGGTCGATACCCACCATATACCCCATCTCGACCACCGCCTATTGCCAATGAAGTTGACGCAGTCCCGCTCATCCTTATCCTTCTATTCCTTATAGATAATAAGCTCCTAAGCAAGAAATATCTGGAATTTCATTCACCTTATCACAGCTCGCACTTCTTTGTAACCTGCTGTCATGGTCAACACAACCAATCAGCAAGTTGATAAACACCAAAAGACTATTTTCCAGGAGCTACCTCTCATTCTATGAGCTAGTTCTGCATTAAGATTCTTATCTGAATCTGAATCTGAATCCAGAACTTGGAAGTCAAATTTTACTTAAGCTAAACTAAGCACCTAGCAACAGTAGAACAAGCCTATCATTTCCAAAGGGTCATGTTGCATTTTTTTAAACTTCAAAGAAGGGAAAAGCAGTAGCAGAACAAAAAAAAAAGTGTAGAAACCAGCCCAGCTAATATTATGCGCATCAGAAAGACCTGGCATAAAAAAAATGCTGCTTTCAGACAGAACAAAACCCCTTGTAGTTAACAGCAAGAGAAGGACGTTCTTTATCCACATACAGGGAGCGCAGATCTAGGGTTTGGCCAAACATGGGTGACAAAGTTCCTCGGTGAAGAAAGAAGAGGAAATAAAAGCCGGTATGCGCTTCCCAGATACATAAAAAGTTGGATATGTGCAGGTAGACTGAAACACTGTGACAATCTGAACCCAATAGAAGTTGAGTGAGAGCCCAAAAACATAAAAAGTGACACTCACCGGAGGCATTTCCCATTTCTTTGCTGGCCGACGGTTGAGTAGTTCCAGGGATTCCGTTGTTAGGAAATGAGATGTTTAATGAAAGGAGGAGGAGACCGGATATGTATGCATACAACTCCAAACTCACCATTTCTTTTCTTCTTGGACACTTTCAAATTACAGAGAAGTGACATGTCTCAGTCAAGAGCTAAAGTTCTGTGCTTGAAAAATCAACCAATTCTCATACTCTGATATTTATGATCTAAAGTCGACTCCCAAGCTCCAACAAAATGCTCATCATTCGCATGGGTGAGTGGGTGCTTCACTAGAAGGGGCATGGATGGGTGGTGGGTGGGAAGCAACATGGGATTGGTTAAGTGGGGGCTGTGCCTCTGAAGCTGGTGGTGGTCCCTTGACGTATACCCATCAACACCAACGACGACTCCATCAACCCTGCCTCTTTCTTACAAACAAGAAACAATGAAAAGTGGCAGCCAACAACTGCATCCAAACTTTGTCATTAAGCCTCGAAAGATTCCATGTGCGGAGAAAAAGGCCAACCTGAAGAAGAACACGTCCAGTGACGTTACCTGTGCCCCGGCTCCTTTCGTATGGCGCCTACGAATCTCGGGAGCTGAGCTGAGCTGAGCTGAACCACTCCTAAGAAGCAGCAGCAGCAGCAGCAGCAGAAGGCAGCATACCGTATTGTATTATATTGTTGTTGTTAAATCAAATAGCGAATATTTGATTTGATTGTATTAGTTACGTGGACTGCGTCCTCAGGTCACGTGTCTGCCACATGATCCTGGAAGGGTCCAGGGGGCGGGCGGGCGGGGCGGACTCTGAAACACCTCGTGGTGTGTATCTGCACTCTGCAGCGCCCCCTGGCCCACATCCTCCTTTTCTTTGGATCTCGGTCAAAACCCCCCGTCCCCACAGCCTGGGCCCCACCATGGGCTCCTTTTACCAGGACTCTCGGCCCAAGCCCATTTGCCAGCAGCCACCGGCCCACTTGATGAAGCTTTGGCACCACAACAGAGAGCATATATATAATATATACCCCCTAGAGACCACATCCAACAGGCAGTTTAAATGCATTGTAGATCGCAGGCAGTCAATGGAGCTGTGTGTCTGTGCCCAGGACCAATCCAATCCAATCCTGAGCCCAATGGATCTGGGCAGACGCAGCACCGTCTCTCTCTCTCTCTCTCTCTCTCTCTCTCTCTCTGAGGGGAGTCTGCCTGCAGAGTGCAGAGCAGACAGAATGTGTGTCGTCTGTCTCTCTGTCTGTCTGATCTTCCACCAAACCCCCTCCACCGCGATTAAAAAGAACAACCTGGCAGCAGGTAACTCTAAAATTACCAGGATAAAAGTGTGACTGTGCGCACAGATACAACACACACTAGGGATACGCATAAAGAAAGAAAACCAGCTGGCATACACATGCGAGTGGTAGTGAAACACTCGGTGGCCAAAACAGAGAGAGAGCAGAATAAATGCTGGATCGCAGATTTCAAGTTTCACTTCTGCCCTCTGAAGTACGAGTATACTCGCTGCAAGGAGAAGGCAAGTAGATCTAATAAATCTATGATGCTACCAACCCAGCAACCAAACATGTATGGTGAAGCAAACAAGAAGAACGCCTGCGTAGTCAGTCAGTCATATGGGCTATCTCACCTGGAGCACCACTAAGCTGAGCAGCGCTTCCAAGCAGAATAATGCAAATCCAACCAGGTAGAAGACCTGCAAAGTTGGCAACGCGTGGTTGCAGTAGAGTGTTTATTATGAAACAGCCCGTGGTGCACCAAGACACAGAAAAACCAAATTTAAATCATGAAAAGCGGAAGCAATCAGTGACTCATTACGCCAACCATAGTATGCAATTAACCATGACTAAAAAGGCAAGTTAAGATGAGATGGATGAAATACTCACCCCGACCAACAAATGATCAGAAAAGCCACCTATAACTGCAAGGATACCACTGAATCAAAAGAAAACAAAGATTATTTTCTGATAACAGGTTTTATATACAAAATTTTTACACAATGCTGGAAGACTAGGGGTGCAAGGAGAAGAAAAAAGAAAGTCCAAGAGCCCTACGTTAAAGATCTCCCATGAAAGAAGATGGGAGGGGCAATGGCAGCAACTATGCAAAACCCAATATGGATCTGCACAGTGTGATCGAGTTTGGAGATAGCAAATTTGACCATCCGTTAACATAAGATAAAATGAAACAACGAAAAACCATACCAAATAGAAAAAGAAGAACCACCCAAACTTCACTGCGCTGTCATTCCTGAAAATGGGGTGGGGGCAGGGAAGGCATTATTGTAAAGTGCACGGCAAGAATGAAAGTTATAGCAAGTTGACGTCATTTACCTTACAGCATTGTACAAAGGCCTATACCACAGGACATACGAAAGAGGGCACCCCAATAACGCATATATAATGGCCAGGAAAAAAATCGTAACACCTACATTTTAAGACGAAATTTAAAAAAACATTAGCCAACACATCAGTAGCATACAATGACGAATGCATTATGGCAGTCAAAAAGGATTACCGCCACCCCTGATCCATGCAACAGTAATCGCGAGGATGTTGAACATGAGACAAAGTTCAATACCTACAGAAAGTCACTATCAGAAAGTCATAAAAAGAACTTCACCACAATGTCAAATAGGTGAGGAAAGAATTATGAATTGAAATATGGACAAATATACGCCTTTATGATGCATGGTATAATGTTAGATTCGTATGAAATACTTCCTAAAACGAAGGGCCATCCTTAACATAGTACGTGCATATCTCGCAACTAGTTGGTGCCGAAACTTTCTGAAACTCAAATGGCAAACAACATAAATTCACCTAACCAGCTGGCAAATGCAAGATATTGCATCTTTTGAGCATGAACCGGAATTTCATTTGGTATGTCATGATGAATTATTGGGAAGAAGGGGGGCCAATTCCTGTCATCAACAGGTGCAGCAACTGCATAGCAGGATTTTTTAGATGATTAGCTGCCAGAATGAAGAGGGTCTTATCACAAAGACGGTTACACCTCAAATTCAAATATTACCAGATGCAACAGCATTTTCTCTCCATTTAATTTCCTGTAACATAAATGATATTCAGTACTCCGTAAATGAGAAAAAAATTTAGGAGGATCAAAGAATCTGAGATGCCATGTCAATGCAAGAAAACATGATGGAAAGAATAAAACTCATCCAATTCAACATCTTTCAGGCTAATTTTCTTTTTTTCCATACTTTGTTCCCGTAAGCTACCATAGGAGAAGCCATCCAAGCCAGATAAACGGAAGGCATCACAAGATCTCCAACTAACGACGTCCGACTACAAATCATAATTTGGTTCCTACCTTCTCTCTCCGGTTCAAATCTGCTTCCCAGTTAGAAAGCTCATTCCTCTTTTTGCTGGGGTCCTGAAACATCATACAGTATTAGTTATACTGATGCACTAGCACAAAGAAAAGATCAATAATTTGTAGCTTGTGAACATACAACATCTAGTGGTATATCTACAGTTGCATCGTGTTTCTGCCCAAAACCAAAGGCACTGGAAACTGCTTGAGGAACACGTGCCTTTGAAGCTGGGCCATTCTGCACGTAATAATTATAAAGCATATAAATGGCGATGCTAACATTCAGGAAGTAGGAGAGCACATTCAAATGAAGCAACCGAAGAACTAGGTCCCAGAAGATCAGCCCTGTATTGCAATCCTTATCGTAGGCTGGTGAAACCCAGGATTGCGCTCGGAGAAAATCAGAAGTTCAACTAGACCAACCCAAGAAGATGCGTATGGATGATAAGACTCTCTTGACTAGACATGCCCAGTAGTCCCCACTGAAAATAGAAAGGAAAAAAATCTAGTTGGCATCCGTTTCTTCCGTAACTGTAAATTTCTCCCACCAGTTCGTTTACGCCATTCCTTGGATCCATTGTGAATACACCAAAAAAAAAAAAGAAAATGAAACTGCCCAAAACAAACGGATCTCCTAACAGCATCCGCACACTCTACACAAAATACTTCAAATCCACAAGAGATGCAAAACAGAAACTTGAAGTGCGGATACCGCGAATGGATTGACTTCATTCTCCACATCTTCGAATGGATTCGGATCGCTACCCCGAACCATTCCCGACTTTGGAATGTCCCAAACCCCAAATCTTCAACGAAACGCCGAAGTGGCCGCAACCAAGGTCCAGCGATCAAGCGACACTACCGCCGATGAAAAAAAAAAAAAAAAACACGAAACAGGCGTGGCGCGTGGGGAATGACGAGACAAGTAAAAGAAAGGGTAAAATAGGCATTTTATTTTGCTGTCTTTTTCTTTGAAAGTGTGTAATGAAAAATGTCATGGGGCAGTGGGACCCGAGACGAGCCAGCCAACCAATCAGCTTCGCCTACCCTCCGTAATCGGCTCAATGTGCGGTCGCCACGTTAGAAAGCGCGTGGTGTCTAGAACAGTCGTCCCGAAGTGTTCGTCCGTGGAGGGCCGCTTCGCAGTTTCCTTGGATCTTCCTTCACCTAGAAGTTTTCCTTTTTCTTGACTATAAATAAGCAGCCTGTTCCCCCTTTTTCATCCTCCGACGACACCCACTTCTCGATTTTCTCTCAAAGTGCAGTAGTAGTACTCCTTCTGGGCATCTGGAACATATGGATACCACAAATCAGTCGACGTTTTGGCAGTTCAGCGACAATCTCCGCCTCCAGACCGGTAATTTGTCTAATATGTCGCTTAATGATTCCATTTGGAGCGCTAATTATCCGGCAAAGCGCACCACGGAGGAGCGCCGGAATTATGATTTCCGCGGCGGGGACGCTGGATCAGCGAGTGATATGAACTTCGATTTCAATATGGACGTATGGAAACCTCCGGTCAACGAGGTATTCACTCCTGGTATCGATTACACTCGATTTCGATCCGGATCGGCCGGGATGAATGGAGGGTTTAACAAGGGGATTTATCCAACCCCCTCCTCCAATTTTAAGGCTTATAGTAAACAGGGGGGTTTCGCCAAGAGCTTTATGCTGAATGAAAAGGTGAACAAGGGTAAGAACGAGGAGGATCTTGGTAAAAATGGGAAGAAGAATAAAGGTAACAGGGATGTTGCCAAGGATAACGGCGGCGGTAAATCGGAGGTGGATAAAAGGTTCAAAACTCTGCCACCGGCCGAAGCGTTGCCAAGAAGCGAAACTATTGGTGGGTATATTTTCGTGTGCAATAACGACACCATGGCTGAGAATCTCCAGAGGCAGCTATTTGGTACGCCCGTTTGCCTTTTCTCTGTAAAAAAAAAAAAAAAAAGGAGCTTTAAGTCTTTTCTCGTTATGGTTTTTGTTGGAAATTTGCTTCTTTGAACATGAGTGGTTCCGTTCCCCTTTACTCCTGCTGTTCCTTCGTGCCTTTGCCATCTCCTTTACAGACCAAGCGAAGTTTTTGTTTATATCGTTTGTTGTGGGATTTGACATAGTTGCAACGTTAGCGGGTCCGGTTAATTGGTGCATGCTTGGTTGTTGTGGCTTCCTTTTGGGAATCTTTTGACGTAGATATTAAATCGAAAGTTTTACCCTTTGCAGGTTTACCTCCTCGTTACCGTGATTCGGTACGCGCGATCACACCAGGGTTGCCTCTCTTTCTCTACAATTACTCGACTCACCAACTCCATGGAATCTTTGAGGTACTGTTTTCATACACGTGTTTTCTTTTGCCTAGATGAAACATCGTGCACTAGCACCAGCCTGTGCGCGTTGATCTAGCCGTTCTCATTCATCTTATCTCATGTGCGCTTTAGGCTGCCAGCTTTGGTGGCACGAATATTGATCCCACAGCTTGGGAGGACAAGAAAAACCCCGGCGAGTCACGCTTCCCTGCTCAGGTTTGTTCTTTCTACCATCGCAAAACGCTGACTAAAGGTTGTCATGTCACCACCATTACCATTCTTTTCCTTGTGGTAGGTTCGTGTGGTTACAAGGAAGATCTGCCAGCCTATGGAGGAAGACTCATTCCGGCCAATTCTTCACCATTACGACGGTCCCAAGTTCCGACTGGAACTCAATATCCCAGAGGTAATGCTTGTCCACTACTTGCATTGACTTATTTGATTGATCGGCAAACCAACTCGCGCCATGGATTGCTGCAGGCTCTTTCCCTGTTGGACATTTTTGAAGAGAATGGGAGTGAGTACTCTTAGGCATCCGCATACACTAAACAACAGAAATGGAGGCATGAAGTTAAAAGCTTCAAGAACCCTCTTCGTATACTACATACATCTCCTCCCCCCTGACCCCCCCCCCGCTCATGTAAAACGACCCAACTTACCGTGTTAAACAATGGTAAATGGAACTCATTCATTTGTTGCCTGAAACGTGCTATTTTCAATGGCAAGTTGGATGTTTGAAACGTTTGTGAACTGAAATGAAATGGTGCCCGCTGGAAGAAAACCATGCACTACTGCTGTAGGCTATCGCCAAGGGACGAAGCTTCGCTATGCTAAATGTTAGAATAACCAACAAAGATGTTGACTAAACACCACCGCGGCTGACAACAAACACAACACAAACCCCGCCCGAGCTGAGCGTATTAACTTGCGACAGTTTCTAGCAGCTTGTTCTGTGGCCATCAGTTGCGATAATTGTGATTCCTGGACCATGGGAGCCTGCTCTGGCCACCTCCATTTCTTCTAGCCCCAGCCCCATTCTTATTCATCATCCGCTGCTCCTTCATGCTGGCAAAGAGGGAGTCCAACGTCTGAGGCTTCTGCTTCGGGGCTACAGCCACGGGGCTGCCGCCTGCTGCACGGGTTTCTGAAAATTTTACAGCAGAGTATTCGTACGTCATCTCTCGAATTTGCAATGTTGGGAGCACCTCCGATGCTGTCTCCCCCATTCATGTGTACCAGCTCACAATAAAAGATACCATTACCTTCATGTTAAAACCTCCTCCATTACCAGCACGGTTTTGAACAAACTGGGACACCACCCTGCGCCAAGAATCACAAGGCAAAATTGTATTTTACAAGGAGGAAGTTGAGAAGCAATGCTAACCAGGAATACAAAGCACCAAGCGATGGATGAGATGTGCCGGGATCAATTTCAGCCACCCCATCCAAAGAGAAGTTAGATTACGAAACATTCTCTTCGCTTTAGATGTCTCATGGTTCATTCTCAACAACGCAAAGCATATAATGACCCAATTCAGACCCAAGCAGTAATCTTTAATTTCAACAACACGGCTTTGTGCCATCAATGCAGACCCAAGCAGACTGAGCTTTTTCTGGTTTCCCAAAAAACACAACTTTTGGCCATTCAAAAGCAAGCAATCAAGCTGAAATAACTCCTTTTCACGGAATCCATCATCTTTTGTGCTTAGGTTCTGCCATGATGCCAACTCATCCGATAGGCATGCATTCGAATGCAAGGCAACACCAACCGTTAAAGAAACCAGGAAGCAGACACTTCAAGAACAAGGAAAATAGATAAAATATAACTTCCAGGGGTGAGAGTGATTGAGCATTCATGACGGAATTCTACAATCTGCATGAAAGATGAACTGCAGTACAGGAGAAGTCTTGCCACGACTCAGCACAACTCTAAAAGAGTTGTTCCTTGATGTTCACAAAACCCCTCCCAACACATTTCAGGAATGAATTGGGCAATTTCAGAAGATGACGGTGTCCAAAACCCATCCAAGAGCTAGCCACCACAACAGGCATTTTTTTTTGAATGAAGTAAATGACAAAGTATCTGAGTAAATAATCTCCAAACTTTCAAGCATGGAAATTATTGCAGAAAACATTCCAAGTACTTTCTCCAGGGACACAGAAAACAGGTTTTAAAACACTATACTTAAATCTGCCACTGCATCATCTCCAGATAAACTTTCATGCAAGGCTCATACTTCCGTTGCAGCGAAAATCTTAATTTCTCAGGCTTCCCAAATCTCAAACCAGAATATTCTAGGAATACGCATCAAACCCAAATTTCAGGAGGAATAAAATGGCCCAATTTTTATATAAACAGATCTCATATCGTGCAGGTTTGATTCCTCCCAAGAAAATTCAGATGAGAAACTCGCTTCATTAAATGCAAGCACAGGCTAGTACTGCATAAGAACAAAGGCCATATATTACCTGCACAATTAAAAACACAATTGGTAAGACTTGGCTGAAACCATCTAGTTTGGAAATAGCCATCAGCAACCTACCTTGGTTTATTGAAATGGAAGGCTCTGCTTTGATTAACAGGTCTCTTTTGGATGGGGGAAACATAGGCCCTTTTAGCAGCTTCATTAGTGAAAGGGAATTGATTTTCCTGAAAGCTTGATCTCCTTTGAGCAAGGACTCCCTGTCTAAGATATGATCTTGAGTTTATGAATCTTTCTGCCTTCAAAGATTTATTCTGAGCAGCATTGTTGAAAACCTTTTGGTTTCGGTTCTGCAAGGAAAAAGAAATATATGAGAAGATCCTCAAAATGGATACCAACTACCCTAGCATTCAAAGGGGGCAAAAGCATCTTACTGCAACTCTTTGCTTCTTTGGCTTTACAGAGACATTCTTAGACATCTTAATTATGTCATCTGCAATAAAGAACAAACACAATGAGTTTTAAGTAACAGAATTCGCAAAAAAAGAACGCGCTTTGAAAACATACCCAGAGTCATATCCATTTTCTTCTCCGTGAGGGCAATTGTTTCACTAGTCATGGGCTTCGCTGCCATCTGAAATCATGAAAGATTAATCAAATCAACGACTGAAATACCAAATACAGCAAGAAACAAATAACAAAGTAAACATACATATTAAAAAGAAGATAAAATAGAATTGCACTACTGTGGAACACAATTTACTTAGAGAGCCTGTATCAACAAACGTTTTTTTTTTCTTTTTTGTTCACCAACAAAACAATCCATGAAACAGAAAGGCGTTTTTTTTCCGTAGACATGAAATAACAGCGCCTGATTTCCCACGGCCACAAGAGCCAACACCAGATCCAGGAACCCAACACCATCACTTGGAAAATAAATCTCCCACGAAACAACAGAAGCGAAATACGAAGCGCTCGGGCCGTCAAAAAATCCCTAATTTATCCGCAACTTCAAGATAGAGATAGAACAATAAACGACTCAACTGGAAATCGGAAGCCGGGGAGGCGCGCGGAATGCGATTGCAGAAAGCTAGGGTTTGGTATGTCGGTAGACGAAAGAAAAGGGTGAAGGCTTGGCGAGCAAGAAACGCAATAGGAGATAGGGGCGGGGGTTCCTGCGCGGGTGTGCTGCATAAATAGAGCACCGCTCTCGCTTAATTTTGGAAGTATAATATCGGATATTCCGGTAAATCCTTTCTCAGGTATTTCATTAAAAATATTTTCAAAACAATATTAAATATCTCATCATAGCATTGCGACCATGGGAAGCGCATGCAGTTGGCATTATTGCAGTCCCTTCAGCAAGAATTCAGGAGGCAGCATTTCGTTATTGTGCTTTGGGAGGATGAAATGGTTCATCAGTTGACGCCGTAGACCCACTTCTCAGCGTTGCTGGTGTAAGAAACCAACTCCTCAGGCTTAAACCACAGGCTGATCTCGTCCTTGGCAGTCTCCGGACCGTCACTCCCGTGGATGATGTTTCTGCCCATTGTTTGTGGTATCCAGATCATTGTCATGTACGGTGAGCAAGAGATGCGTGTGTGGATCATTCGTACCTTCCAACCACGACAGCCAGATCTCCCCTGATGGTTCCCGGCTCGGATTTTTGAGGATCTGTGGCGCCGATGAGTTTGCGGCCATATTTGATCACCCCTTCGCCCTCCCAGACCTGGCAGAGTAAGAACATGGCACACCATGCGGCTCTCAAAATGCTGACATAAACAAGACACAAACTGAGTTTTTTTACTTACCATGGCGAGAACCGGTCCAGAGCTAAGGAAGTCGCATAAACCATTGAAGAAGGGCCTTTCCTTGAGATCATGATAATGCTGCTCAGCAAAGTTTTTAGTGGGAATCACAATCTTGATGGCTACAAGCTTGAAACCCTTCCTCTCAAACCGGGAGATGATTTCTGAAATCTGCAAGACAAAAGTTGTGCATCTGATTTAAAATGCACCAGATAGTGGGTGATATAGATAGTAGAGAACTGATTTTGCATTTTAGAGGATGTAGGAAGGCATTAAAATTCTGCAAGAATTAGCACATACCAATCCTCTTTGGACTCCATCAGGCTTGATGGCAATGAATGTTCGTTCCAACTAACATTAAAACAAGAAATTCCTTAATCATTCAGCAAACTGGTATAAACAAAGGTGGTCAGTGAACCGATTGAAAAACACGCGTATGACTACCTCCGCTGCTTGTGCTTCTTGATCCTGAAGCATCATCAAACCTGGGAATGCACAGAAACAGTGGAGGAAAAAAGGTAATTCAAGTATTCATAGCATTTCTATTTTGAGAACACTGTTAGCAACATAACACCAGTTCAACACAGGAGACCAGAGTGGCCATCTACAGCAGCAGCTAATCCAAATATTTAACCACAGATTAAGCAAATTCATTGCCAAGTATACAGTGTTGAATTGTTGTTGATTGTGCAGATATTTATAATTCAAATGAGAATTAAACTCGAATGATCACAAGAAACACATTCTGAACCAGATCAAAGAAGAAAATGAAAATTTGTTACGAAACCTGCAACTGGAACACCAAGAGCCCAACCAGCGTATGCATTTCTAGACTCAGATGCGCCCTGTGGCAACAGAGTTGGCACTCTTCCACGGGATAAAACAGCTGCTGCTGCCGCAACAGATCGACCACCTGAGATTGAATAACGTTTCAGCTTTCACCACTCGATCATACCATTGGCATTTCGGGTTCTGTAAACTGCCGACAACACAGTCTTATCCCTCAACAAACAAAACATCAGTTCGACAACGTAACGGAGATCCCACGCTTTATGAAGAATTGGAATCCAATTCGCTTCACAAAAAGCATTCACGAATGAAGACGATTTCGTTCCAGTAATCTCAACAAACCGTTAATTCAGAACGCCACCCATAGAACACTCGATGATACAACCGATTTTAGTCCAAAAAATTGCTAGTAGCTCAGTACACAGTACGATTCTCCAAAAAAATATAATAAAAAAGCACACTGTGCTACGACGACTCAAGGACTGATTGCATTTGAAACAAGAGATCGATCAGGAATAGGGTTCCACATAATTCCCCTGAAAATATGAAGAAATTACCGCCATAGGAGCGGGCAGACTGCTTCGAAACGACAGAAATGAAGGATCTCGCAGATCTGAAAGCCTGAGTCCTCATTATGATTCAAATGTTGTAGGCCAGACGAGACAGGAGCTCCGATATTCTTAGCCGACGGCGAGAGCAGCAGTTTCTGTTCTCTAGCGTTTATACAGATCAACACCCCTTTTATGTGGCGTGTGGTTATTCCCACCTTTTGACCCACCGAAAGAAGCGCTGAATATACCATTTTTATTGGAAAATTAATTTATTCCCCTTTTTTACATTCATTGTTACGCTATTAGAAAAACATAGCCTATTAATTTATATTTGAAATGTATGAATTTAAATATATTAAATAATCACATATCAAAAAAATTAATATGAAATACATTATTTTTTTTTAATAAACACAAAAGATTATTTTAAAAATGCTATCAAATATTTCTATTAGATAAAATATCCCAACCAAAACAAAGCTATTTTTGTATAATATATAAAAATAAGGTACAACTCCATAGTGCCGGTATGAAGGTGTGGACTATATATACATACATATGCAGGAGAAGCTGAGTCCACCGGCAGGGCGGCCAACCTCGACTGGATTTGAAAACATACAATCGAGAAAACACGCTGAAGCAGGGATGCATGATTCCACGAACAGTTCCAAACTGATTTTGGATCCCCACAGCTGCATAGAACAGCCACGGCGACTTCCAGTGACAATTCACCATGCAGTTCCATGGAGAAGGAAGGTCAAACTTACATAAAACCAGAATTCTTCAATACAAACCACAGTCGAAATAGCACAACAACAACGAACGTCTCTCACCAGTAATAAGATGGTGAAAGTACTCTACTGTCAACTCAAAAATGCCAGAAGACAGGTCATGATCATTATCAGAAAGAACCGGATGCCTGTGGACATGGCATAGAGATATATACACAAGATCCTTCAATGACAACGAAGCGAGGAACCAATCTTTAACTTCAGCATCATCAATGGGAGGAGTTTCCCCAGGAAAAGCTTCCCATGTCTGAGGATAATTTTGAAGGACACATTACATCAAACCTACAGTAGAAGTGTCAAAGCAGGGCATCAGTGGAGATGAAAGGATGCCCTTCTCCACGAAAGATAGCCTGAAAGGCGAGAGGAAAAAATGTATTTCATCAACATGCTCCAATCTGATTCACCAGCAGTAGGATGTTTAACACGTAATGATACTGATTGCATCGGAAAAGGAGCATGAAATGGATAGGGGAAGGAAAGCCATTGCTTACTACAGCACTCAGAATGACCTGTGATTCCTAGTAAATGATCAATATCTAAAAGAAAGCAATGAGATTGTTCTACTGTGACGATTCATTGTTGCACTGATCGAGAGAAAACCTCACAAACGAAACTTTTTTACTGTGGGTCGATGTAGAGTTGGCCTAAAGGATATACCTTTTCTTGGCCAGTCTTCCAAGGGCAACCCTTCAAACTAAACATATCCATTATGGATGAAGCAGCAATTCAAAAACTCCTTTGAAGGAAAGGGGTCATATCCTCTACAAAACGCAGGGAGATCAAGTATTCAGCTCTTCATCCGAAGTAGTGAAACCCCCATACCTAAGACATTGAGCAACAAGCTATCATCATCGCCAAATTATTCACCAAGTTATCAGATCAAGAGATAACGTAACTCGTGATAACTCAAAAATGTAACTATTTCTCGGTTTACCATAGCAAACTCATCATCGTACACAACAGATGCCACCTTTAACTTACTAAGATAACGAACCTCGCATCCACATCACATTTCTTTTCACGTTTAGACTAAAAAAGAAGGGGACAACAGGAATAATTGGACGTAAAAACCCAACTGCCAACTTTAACTAACTAAGATAACGATATAAACCTCCCATCACGGATTCCGCCGCATACGGAGGTGGATAAAGAGGCAGCAGTTATGGAAGCCGGGAGAAAATGAGGACATATTATGGAAGAAGTTTATTTTTATGAAAATTTAATAAATTTGTGTAGGATCGATGACATCTTTAAAATTAAATTATGCGTAGTAATAATATTATTCAAATAATAAATTAAAGTATTAAAAATAAAAAATAGTATTTTATTAATATAATTCGTATTCACTAAATAATATGTAAATTTAGGCAATGGGTTTCTTGGTCGGTGGGCTTTGCCGCCTTTGGACATAAATCTGGCACTTGTGTTTTTAATGAGGATTTATTCAATACGTCGGGGGAAGGGTACTTTTGACAATTCCTATATCCCCAATTTCCTCTGGAATCTATCTGCGTTAGACATCCCAAACAATTAGGGCAAGGGAACAGGTGCTCCTCCGTTCAATCTCTCTTTCTCTCTCTCATTGTACACGCAAATTCTCTACTTTCTTCTTCGTTTTTTTAGGTTGGGTTCCGACATGTTTCCTTTTCGCGGCATACTTTCCCAGTTGTGTGTACTTCTCAATTGATGCTCCGGCCTTGCTAATGCATTTTTGTATTTTCGGTGAAAATTTTCGTTGGCCACTACGTTTTTGTTCTGTCGCAATTGTGCAATTTGAGGGGGTTCGAAGTGTTACGGTTGCATTCGGTTCTTGGACAGAAAGTTGCAGAATTTGGGAGTTCTGCCAAGAGGAAGTTTTGGGTTAGGGTTTTTATCAATTTTGGAAATCTCGGTTTTGGGTCCTATTTAATTGTATTGTTACCGGTGAGATTTCCGTGGATTAGTTCTCCAAGTAGTCTACTTCACTGAGGTTTGTGAAGGGGTGGATTTGTTAAAATAATTGGTCAACTGCTTAACGTTGTTCGATATGCCAAGAACTTCGAGGCACAAATCGCACAAGCAAAGCAAGCATACTTCCAAGGATCATTCCGATTCTGAGGATGGTTCTGAAAGGGTCAAGGAGCGAAGTGGTAAATACGAGGGCTCCAATACGGCTCATGGCGATTCCACTTCTGGTGAAAAGCGGAAAACTTCTTCGCAGTTGAGAGAAGACAGGGAGAGGAAGGACTCAAGTGTTCATGTGAATGGTGAAGCGTCGGAGGAGTACGTCTCATCTAAACGCAGGAAAGGTAAAGCAGATGCCTTTGGTGATGGTGATCGATGGAATGGTGGTGGAGATGGGAAAGATAATAGTGATAATAGGGCATTTGAAAAGAAAATGGATAAGGGGAATAGCATGAAGGCCGATGTGAAACACAAAGAATCGGGCAGTAAAGGTGAAAGTTTGAAACTTGAGCACAAAAGCAAGAGTAAACGTAATGAGCGTGGAGTTCCAGGCGACAGAATGGAAGATAGTTCAGCTCTAGTAGTGGTGGAGAAGGAGGAGAAAAGTAGATCTGTGTCCAAGCGAAAGTCTGAAAAAGATTCCTCTGTTTCTAAGGATGGGCGGGATTCCAAGGACAAGGATCGCAGATCTGAAAAAGAGAGAAATGTTGGTCATGGCAGTAAAAGCAGTGATGGTGATGTGAAAATGGTTGATTGCAATACTGGGAAGAAGCAAGCCTCTACTTCAGGTGAAGAGAGACAGTCTAAACGTTCCAGAGAGGAAACTGGTAGGTAACTTTGTTCATGTTAAAAATACAAGCGAGAAATATATCTGCTACAACTTGAAAAAAAATATTACAGCTGGTGATCTAGATGAAATATCGTAAATTACATCTTTTTGGTAATGTCGTCCTTTTTAATTTATTTGTGTGTATAGGGTAGACTTGAATGAAAATCTCATGCGTTTTTGACAGATATGGGGTCTAATAATTCAAAATGGGAGGGCAGGATGTGTTTCCCGATAAGTTTCATACCTCCAATGAGTCTATATGTGGCTGTTAGTGTCTTTTGGAATAAACCTGCTTAGGGTTATATTATTCGCCTCTGCCACTAGTTTATTCCAGTTGTTTCAAGTATGATTCCATGCACCTCCCTATGTTCTTGCTTTTGTTTCGAGCTTGTTGACAGTTAAAGCCTGAGTTCGGTTCCTCATTTTGTTTCTTTAGTAAAAATAAAAATCTGAAATCATTCATTTAGTTTTTTGAAGATTTATATCCTTGAAAAAAAAAGTTTCTTGTATTTTTTTTCTGTCTAATTTATGCAGCTTGCAAATTGCTGCTAACGACACTAGTTAATCATGAAGGAAACATTTCAAAAAACGTGCTTCAGTCTCCTGTACTGGAGAAGGAATTTGACAAAAGGGCCCGTAGAAAAAGGGAGGGTTCTAGTGAAAGGGAAAAGCATCCTGATGATTCTAGAGATGGTGATGAGAGGCGTGTGCCCACAAAGGCTGACCACCAGAAGGATGATAAGTACAAGGACAGAGAGCATGCCGCAAAAGGTCTGGAAGATAGCCATAGGAATGAGAGAAGAAGGGATGAAAATTACATTGAAGAGTCTGACAAGGATTATAGGTATTACGATGAGAAATATCGAGAAGATGGTGAGAAATATGCCAAACGCCAAGATTACAGATACCAAGAGGATGGTGAGAAAGATACCAGGCAGAGGGATGAGAGGTATCGGTGGGATGGTGAACGTGAAACTAAGCGAAAAGATGACAAGTATCGGGAGGGCCTTGAAGATAGAAGAGATGACAAATATCAAGAGGATGTTGATCGAAATAGTAGACGCAAAGATGATAGGTATCATGAGGATGGTGAAAAGGATATTAGGCGTGGGCATGACAGATATGTTGAAGATGGGGGACGTGATGATAAGCACAGGAATGATGGTTACAGAGATGGTGGTGAGAGAGAGTATAGGCACAAAGATGAAAAGTATAGGGATGATTCTGAAAGGGATGTTAAGCATAATACTAATCTGGGGGATGAGATTGATCGAGAGAAGAGGCAAAGGGAAAGTAAGTATGATCACGATATTAAGGACCGTTCGGGTGATAGATCTGACATCAAACGTTCAGGTCATGATATTCATCCTACTGATGGTCATGCCAGAAAATCAAGTGCTTATGATGAGAGTTCAAACCATGATTATCGAACATCCAGGTATAAAGATGATCAGAACAGGAAAAGAACGAATGAAAAAGAAGATTATGGTGAAAGTAAATCTCGAAGCACAAAGGATCAAAGATCTGATTCTGGAAAAAGAAGCGGAAAATTGGATCCTGCTTCTGATAAAATGAGAACTTCATCAAGAAATGCGGATTCAGGACACACTGGCCATAGTAAAAGAAGAGGTTCACCCTCATCAAGCTCACATGGGCCTAGAGATAACCATAGGTATGTGTTTGCACTAAAATTCGGCATTCTAAAATTCTTGCTCTATGCACTATAATCTGATGTTCACTGTATGTTGTTAAATGATGGATGCTTGATCAGCATGACATTAATCTCTTGTTTTTAAGTTTAATAAAACATTAAATTCACAGTTTGATATACTGGATGCTAGTTAGGATGCTTCATGTCTATTTTAACGTGTTTCAGATCTCAGAAGCAAGATGAATCCAAGTATAGAGACTATAATGCTGATGAGAGGCCTAGAGAGCATGCTAATAGTTTAGAGAGATCAGAGAAAACTGCTTCCCGATCATTGGAGAAGCATGCTCCGAATGATTATAGCCAACTGCGGGAGGTGTCAGCTGAAAGGCACCTTAAATCTGATAATCATTCTTCACCATTGCAGGTAGGTAAAATCCCATGAATGCATACTGACAGAAGCCAGCTCGCTATGTGTTATTCATATTCTGGTGTTAACGTTGAATACTATGTTGCAGAGGACTGGTGGTTCTCGAGACTGGAAGGCGGGCAGGGGGAGCAGAGAATTGGGGTTGGATGCTGCACCTGTAGAGGAACGTACACAAGATGATGATAATGCATTGTTAACTTCTTCACCATCCATGAAAAACAATAACTTATCTAGCAGTTTAAGGTCATTGCCACCACCGCCACCCCCATTTAGGAGTGGAGGCAGTCCTTTACCTATGGGTTCAGTGGATGATGACAGTAGAAGCAGGTCTCACAACCATCACAGGAGGATCGGAGATCCTAATATGGGAAGGATCCAGGGAAATATATGGCGAGGTGTTCCAACCTGGACTTCTCCCGTTCCAAATGGGTTTTTGCCTTTCCCTGCTCCACCTCCCGTGGGTTTTCATCCAGTTATGCAGCCATTTCCTGCTCCACCCATGTTTGGTGTTCAGTCATCAATGGACTTAAATATGCACCCCTCTTATCAGATGCCAGACTCTGATAGATATTTTGGCACCGTGCGTCCAATGGGATGGCAGAATCAAGTAGATGATACTTGCCCTCCTATGCAGACCTGGGATGCCAATGGTGCAGTATTTGGAGATGAGTCTTACATATACGGGAGACCAGATTGGAATCAATCCCAGAACACGGCCATCAGGAATGCCTGGGGGAGTCCACTGATGATGCTCGGAAAGGGGTGAATAATGATAAAAGCTTGGAAGCCCTGTCTGTTGGAAAAGAGAACACCTCCTTACGTGGAGCAGATGAAGGTAGTCAGTCGCAGGCAGATAGCACTGAGATTCATCTCTCAGCCAAAATCACTGAAAAGAATAATGCTGCAGCCGGTCTTAATGGTGTGGTGTATAAGGATGGTTTTATTGAAAATGAAATGACGAAGCCTGTGTGCTTCTCCATTGCGTACCTCAGCAGGCTTGATGTTTCTGAAGATCTTGCTGAACCTGAACTATTCTCCAAGTTCGCAGGCTTGATGACCATGGATCAAAACACAATCTCTAACGTAGATGATTCCAAAATTCTCTATTCGGAGGTAAATGTTTCAACCATCCTTTCTAATGCTCTTGGTTCGTTCACCTGCACGTGGACAGAGTTCAATCAACCCTTGTACTTACAACTGGTTGCAGGATTTAGGGACGAAAATCTCAGCCATTAGCTCCCCAAATAGCGCACTTTACCCATCGATTGATGAATCTGTTTTCCAGGTATTATTTGTACTACTGATCGTATGATATCGAAAAGGAATGTTTTCCAAGTCAAAGTTTTGATTTTTAGTGAACCCATTTGTGCGGCGGGTATTTGCAGCGTGTGGGTTGGAGAGTGAAGGCTAAGAAAGACTGTCGTTCTGTATGAGTTGGAATAGCGTTCACTGTTTCTAAATAGATGGGGTATTTCGGGGTCTTCCATGCATCTAATGTCTTGGTGTTTCCGTTTCCTAGGCTGCATCTTGCTTTGTCCACTGACCTAATCTTTCTACCCGCAGAGATCGATAGCCCTCTACCAAAAACAGAAGCAAACTCTGCAGCCTAATGACATTGCAGGACTCGAATTGAATGACTCGGACCCAAAATCTGACCTTTACAGCACAGATACCAAATCTGCGAATCTGCGCCTGGCCAACAACGCTCATGTATCACAGGACGGTGTTACAAACACCCCCACAGAGTTAGATGCAGTTGACTCACCAAAAACCAAAGATGCAGAAATGGACTCAGAGATGCAGCCTTCATCTGATGCAAGCTCTGAAGGCATCATTTGTGCCTCGCATCCTGGTGCAAAAGATGATGAGTGCGGCATGGTTGGCAGTGACAAAGAGGAGGTGAAGCTGGTAGGTACTGCTGAATTCGGTGCGTTGGTTAATTCCGATGTGGTGGTGGTGGTGTCTGAGGCGAATATGCCCGCTGCGTCGTTGGGTTTGAGTCGGATACATCGTTCTCCTGAAAGTACACATTGAAACAATCCATTCTTACCCAGTTCTGAGAGGACTCTTGTGTGCTGCTGCTGCTGCTTATGAATCTCATTATCTTCTCTCATGTGTTCTCATCTGTGAAGGGCGGGGCGGGGCGGGGCGGGGCGCTTTTGGGAATGACGAAAACAATACTTGAAAAAGACCCCGAATTTATGAGTCAATTGCAAATAGCAACTCCAAGTCTCCACGAAGTCAAAGGGCCCCCAATCCAGAAACATGGCGGATATATCATCTTGTTTGAAGTAGTCATCAATTGGCCGGAGGGGAGAGGACGAGGATGCGACGTCAGGGTCGGATACGCAAGACGGGATTACGTCCAACGGGAAAACATCATCGAAGAAACCCGCTTGCTCAAACAAGTCGGGTATGGCAACCGGGTTTCCGAGGTCGGCGAAGATGTCTTCTTTCCAAGGGAACACTGTTGTTGATAAACTCTCGCCGGGTGAGTTGTCGGGTTTTTGTGGTGAAACGGGGCGGAGGACGGAGCTGGGGGATTCGGCACTGTTCCGTTGTGACTCATCGCCAGAGTTGTGGCCGGGAGATTTTCTGGACGCGGCCGCCTCCGGGATGGAGAAATTGGTGAGCGCGTTGGGCCACGGAGTTGAATGGCGGCGTGGTCGTACACCTTAGCGGCTTCCTCTGCCGTATCGTAGGTACCCAACCAAAGCCTGATACGCCGCCGGGGGACTCGAATCTCCGCCGCCCATTTCCCCCATCGCCTATGTCGCACGCCCCGGAACTTCTTATCCCCATTCGCCCTCCGGGCGCTGACGCGGGCACCACCACCCTTGTCGGGCTGGATCGTGACTTCATTCACATACCGGCGCACATGGCGACGGTTGAGGGACACGTCCTCCTCGTCACTAGACGAATCAGTTGCGTCTTGGTCCGTCACGGAAATACGCAATGTCCTCCCGAGGACGAGGAGTGGGCTCTTGGTTCACCCGGACAGCAACCGGCAACAACCGTAGTCCGAGTTACATGCTCACTGAACTTGACTCCACAGGGGAACATACTTCTGACTGCTACTGCTACTGCTGCTTCCGATCCTCAGTCGTGAAAGGAAAAAAAGGGATGAGAGATTCTTCACGAATAAAGAGAAAGGAAGAGGAAAAAGGATTTGGAGACTCCACAAAACCCAGCAGGCTCTGGAAAGAAGGATATAACGAAAAGGCAAGGTTTTCTCCTCCCCAATCCCGATCCCGTCGTCTGTTCTGTTACCTACTTGGAGAACAAGTAAATGAGAAAGAGAGATTTGTGGGTTCCGTTGGGAGGATCGGTGAAAATGAAAGAGTCACAGCGCCGTGGATGATGGCTGGCTCCTCCCTCTCTCCTCTCTGTCTCTGGATTAAAACTGCAACTTGGCTTTCCAGGCCGTTATGCTTCCTCTGCAACGAGTCCAAATAGGAAGCAAGTTTCTTTTGCTATATTATAATGCAAAACATTTAATTTCTTTTTAATGCAAAACACGATAAGACAGGAATGCCAAAGGACTTGGCAATAACTCACGCACAAGTTTGTTCGAATGCTATGGCGGGCGGCGTTCACCCGGATGGTGAACAGAACAGAACAGCAGCAGGTTGTGAATGGGAATTAAGAATGATGATGCATCATGACCCCATTTTGGAGGTGCTTGCAGGACTCGCTCTCACGTTCTCGATCATCTTCACCACCTCCGCCGTCTTCGGCCGCTGCTCTGGCAGCCTCCTTACACAGGCCAGCGCTATCTGCAGCATCTCCACCAGCTCCTCCTCGATGCCCGGCACCCGGAGCAGCTCCACGTCGAACACCTCGGCCGTCCACTCCTCCCTCACCACAGAATGCACCCACCTGACCAACACCCAAACGTCAAGACATGGTGGAATTTGGAATACGGCCTACTACCACCCGGGTGAGGTGACACACCTGACCAAGTGGACTATTTCGTCGCCATGGGTTGTCTGAACCGGTGATTTACCGGTAAGAAGTTCCAGCACCATCACCCCGAAGCTGTACACATCGCCCGCTTGAGTCGCTTTTCGGGTGTCTGTTACCTCCGGTGCTCGGTAACCTGCAGCACGAGCCATCGGAGGGGATAGCGAGCTCATTATCATTGAAAGGCCAAGATCAGATATGCATCCAAATCCTTCAGAATTCCGGAAAACGTTGGTTGATTTTAAGTTCCCATGTATCAGCTTTCCGTTGTTCTCCTCGTGGATCCTGGCAAGGCCTCTTGCAGTTCCAAGAGCAATGTTTAGCCGGGAGTTCCAGTCGAGGAACTGCCTGCCGTCTCGCTTTCCTGCATCAATGGAGGAATACTCAGAGTATCAGATGTCCTACATTACAGAACCATGAAATTGCTCTTAAACCATGACTCTCTCAAAGCTAAGAAAGATATAGACCAGAACAGAAGGCAACTGCGAAAGAAAAGCGATCCATGATCAAAGGCAGACCGCATTGCTCTTTAACAAACGGAAGGGATGGCTAATACCAATACCATGAAGCATTGTTGCGACAGACCCTTGAGCGAAATAGTCATACACCATAAGCTTTTCATCCTTGGAGTAATAGTAAGCCCTGAGTGCAGTCACATTCTCGTGCTTGATACTTCCAACCAGATTCATATGTAGCTCGAATTCTCGTTTTCCGGCACTTACCTCTTTCACTCTCTTCACCACCACCATCGTCCCATCCTCGAGTATCGCCTTATATGATGTTCCAAATGTGCCTTTCCCCAAAACTTCTGCCGAAGCTCTCAGCAAATCCTCCAAATCAAATGCATAGTCACATCCTTCAAAGAACACCAGTTTGTTGTTTGCTTCTTCATTTCGGGAGATCGATTTTTCCTGATACGCGTTGCCTTTTCCAGAGCTCCCCGGAAAATCATGATCCACGGCTTCTACTCTCAGTAAGCAAACAACTAAGAGAAGGCCAATGCATAGTAACCCGAAAATTGAGCCAGCAATTATGATCCCAATCAACGCCCTTTCGCTTAACTTTGATTTCTGCTCAGGTGGAGCAACCACAAGAGGAGAATCAACAACTGAATACTCTAACAACGAATCATCATTTCCTATGAACCCAGATTTCGGAAACCTCTGAAGTGATTTAGGCACTCTACCACTGAGCTTATTGTAAGATAAGTTCAAGGACTGTAAATCCGCAAGATGCAGATCAGGAATCTCTCCAGAGAGTGAATTGTTGGCAAGATTTACCGACACAAGACGGTTTAAATTCCCCAAAGAACTGTGGATACTGCCATTGAAGGCATTATTTGATAAATCAACTATAGTCAAATTGCTCCAAGCAAAGAAATTTAGAGGCAATGAACCTGAAAACCGGTTGCGCTGAAGATACAAAAAGGTCAGCCTTTCCAGATTTGCAAAGTCTTTAGGCAAATTCTCAGTTATTATATTCGATCTTAGGCTCAGAATCTGCAATGCTGATAAACGCCCCAAGGTTTTTTCAGGAATGGGTCCACGAAAACCAAAGCCTGGAAGCCGTAGAGATACTACTCTGCTACCATCCGCATTGCAAGAAACTCCTGTCCAATTCTTGCATACCTGGTAATTATCGTTCCAATTAAGACGACGCTTGTGAGCATGCCTGCTTGCGAAATCCAGCAATGCCTGCTTGTCGGCTTGAAGATCATCCCCAATGACAAAACCTAAAACTAGTGAAAAAAGAAGCAGGAGCAGGAACTTCAAAGGAAGATGAAGCTTCTCCATAACCAGAATGGTGGTGTCTGTGCTCTCAGTAGAAACTTGAACCCCACCCAATACAGTAGTTTTTCAAAATAAAGAACTAAAAGCAATGAATCAGAAGAACCGTGCCTGCAAAAGGATAAGAGTAGTATGCTGTAAATAGGCTTTAATAATGGAGCTGCCGCAGTTCAAAACTAGTCAAAAAGTCGGAATTTTTGTGATTGGAAATACTTGAAATGCAGCAGCATCTTTTCTTGTTCTTCGTTCCATCAACAACGGATGAGGCTCTCGCACTTTATACAGGATAAAGAAAACCCACGGTTCTATGAAAACAGGAGAGAGGAAGACAGAGCACTAAAAGACACTGCTGCTCCTAATTCTGAAAAATCACCCCTCGAGAATTGAAGCATTTTGTCCAGGGAACAAGAAGAGTCCATGTCCATAGTGACACTTCTAATTCTATGAACCTTGACTTGGTATCGGGGACGAGCCCTAAAAAGGAGCTGATGTTTATCAATTTCAAACTCCATCTAAGCCACGGATAGTCATCAAGCACGGCGTCGTTTGAAGGCGTAAAGATTCGGCCTTTCGGTTCCTCGACAAGCCCGCTGCCCCAGGACGGCCCACAGTCTGCACCCACCAATCGGAAACTCTTGAAAACAAATGAAACCCGTTCTTCAGCCCGCTCCATTCCTCTCTCCACCGTCGACCATCGCCAACTTCGCCGGAGATAGAATCACCCGCCGTGTTATCTCAAATTGGTATCGCCGGACTTGCGGTAATGAGGCAAAACCTAGCTCTCAACATCGCCGAGAAAGGCTTCCCCGTCTCCGTCTACAACCGTAAGACCTCCAAAGTCGATGAAACCGTCGACCGCGCCAACCGTGAGGGCCATCTCCGTCTCTTTGGCAAGTAGAGTCCCAAGGATTTCGTTCGGCCCATCTAAAAACATCATCATCTTAGTGAAAGCCGGAAGCCCAGTTGATCAAACAATTGCCGCGCTATCGGCCGACATCCGTCGTATTCTAGACAAAGTTGCTGCGCAGGTGGATGATGGGCCTTGTGTTACACACATCGGGAAGGGCAGATCTGAGGATTTTGTGAAACTGGTGCATAATGGGATTGAGTATGATGACATGCAGTTGATCTCAGAGGCTTATGATGTGCTGAAGAATGCTGGGGGCCTGGGAAACGAAGAGATGAGCGAGATATTTCATGAGTGGAATTCTGGGGAGTTAGAGAGCTTCTTGATTGAGATAACTTCGGATATAGTTAGGGCGAAGGAGAAGGAAATAGGTGGTGGATTTTTTGGTAGATGAAGTTTTGGACAAAACGGGATGAAGGGAACTGGGAAATGGATAGTGTGGGAAGCCGCTGAGTTATCAACCACTGCCCCTACAATTGCAGCTTCACTGGATACGAGATACATAAGCGGGTTGAAGGAACAAAGGGAGAAAGCAGCTAAGACATTTAGAAGTGGAGATATGAAGGAGATAAATGGTTTGGATTCAGTGGATAAAAAGAGATTGGTTGATGATGTTAGGCAAGCTCTGTATGTATCCAAGATCTGTAGTTATGCTCAAGGAATGAACTTGCTGAGGGCCAAGAGTTTAGAGAAAGAGTAGGGTTTGAATGTCAGGGAGTCGGCAAGGACCTAGAAAAGCGGGTGCATCATTAAAGCTGTATGCTCGGACAGGATCAAGACTGATGGATCCTGAGTTCTCGGGGGAGATGATGCAGAGAGTCCGGCTTGGAGCAGAGTCATCAGCTTGGCTATCCAGAAGCGGATCAGCGTTCCAGGGATGTAGGCAAGACTGCAATATTTTGATGCATTTCGGCATACGAGAGGATCGATATCCCTGGGGCTTACCACACTGAGTGATCCAAGCTCGCTAGAAAGGCAAGAGTTTAGCGCAGCGAATGAGCTTCACTTGTTTGCCCTGTTGGATCTTGCAATCTCTTCCTGGTCTGTGCATCGTTTGCTTGTGAAGTTAATAAAAGTTTCTTAATTGAATCTTCTATGGCTTTCCCTTTTCCATACAATGCTTTTTCACCCAAGGAGTTGCAGCAACCATTTCATCACGATTAGAGAGGGTGTACTTGAGGATGATTGTCAGCCCTGCAATGCCGAGACAGAGGACGAAGATGTTGACCCAGCAAGGCATAGAAAGTGAGCGCATATCATCCATCCTTGAGTTGCCCTGGTACAACGGAGAGACGACCAAATCAAGTTCAACGCCGAATTTGGGAGTTGGTGGTGAATAAAACAAAGTTCGCCGGAGCAGGCAGCGTGAACAGTTGACAATGTAAATAACGAATGAATCGTCATCTACTTGACTTGGTGACAGATGCGAGACACCCCAACTGCCCCACGACTCTCGCCCCTTCCTTACGAAGGTCAGCGGCTCCCCCCAGAAAAATGGATGTTGTTTTCATTATTTTATTGCAGCGGTAGGACTTCTAAAAGTGTGCTTCTCTGGAAACGAGGGCGATGTCAGGGGCAACAACTTCTTCTAGTTGCTGTGAATAAAATGACTCCCCAACAACTGGCGGTTAATATGCTCCAGCAACAAAGGAGTCATTATACCGACCTCCACCTATAAATTAATGAATTGCCTCGACCTCCATCACAAAGCAAATGGCACTGAGATCGCTATTCACGCCTGCCCCCATGCCTTTACTCTTCCTCCTCCTGATCATCCTGCTCTCCGGCGGCGCTTCCGGATTCCGGAAGGGACTCGACCGGACTCCGTGCAAGAGCATGGTCTTCTACCTTCATGACATCCTGTACAACGGCGAAAACGCTGGCAACGCGACGTCGGCCATTGTGGGTGCCCCCGACTGGAGCAGAAGCCTCACCGTGCTCGCCAACCAGAACCATTTCGGCAATGTGGTGGTCTTCGACGACCCCATCACGCTGGACAACAACCTGCACTCGCCGCGGGTGGCGCGAGCCCAGGGCTTCTACTTTTACGACAGGAAGGATTGGTTCACTGCATGGCTGGGGTTCACCATCTCTTTCAACTCCACCGATCACCAGGGCACCATCAGCTTCGTCGGAGCGGACCCTCAGGCGAAGACGAGAGACATTTCGGTGGTCGGAGGGACCGGCGATTTCCTCATGGCCAGGGGAGTGGCCACCATCAGCACTGACGCCGTCGAGGGAGAAGTTTACTTCAGGCTTCGCCTCCACGTCAAGTTGTATGAGTGCTGGTGAATGAAAAGTAGTACGGCTTTAAAGTGGGCCCGAGGCCCATAAGAATCATGTAACGTCACTGTATCACAAACTCAAATTCAGAATTAAAAAATAATAAAAATTATTTTAGAATTCAGCATCTTTTGCGGCTTGCTCGGAAGAACCTCCTGCTCTTGCCTCATCGAGAGAGAGAGTGGATGTGGAACCCCAATTTCTATGAAATTAGGGTTTATCTTTTTAGGCCATCCATCCTTCGTTAGTTAGTTCTGGTTTGTATCAGCAATCTGATGCTTGGCTCAAATTGTGTTCAATTTCAACATTTGCGTCCTGTAATATCAACTTCGAACCGTAAATTAAGGCCTCCCGAGTTCTCCTCCAGATGCTTGGTTTCTCCTGCATGGACAGCTGGTAGTAATTCTGAAATTCAGATCAAGTTCTCGAAAAGGGTAAATTGTTTGTGTTTATGGTTGTAGCGTTCTCATCCAGCTTTTTCGGAAAATCGCTGCTCTTTGACTGAGAAATTTGAGTTTGTTTTCCTCCAGTATTGCTGTAGTTTTGGAACTTCTACGCTATGATGCTCTTTAATAGAGCTGATTGAGCGGCTGGGATTTGCTTTTGTTGCGTAGTTGAATTTCATTGTTGCAGTCCGAGGAACATCGATTGAGAAATAGGCTTCTGTGTTCATCCTTGATCCGCCTGTACGCTATTACCAATATTTTTTCTCCTTCAGAGGTGGAAAGTCTCCTGCTTTCAGCATGACGAAGTTCCATCTGCAGCCGACGAACTGCATATCGATTCAGAAAACGGGGAGATCAAGCAACCTAGTTTTAAGAAAATAAATCTTCTCACAAGTTTCAAGGGGGTAAAATATTGTACCTTGTCGCATTTGTAGTTGATGGCCTGGATTGCGTGCTCCCAATTCCAGAAAGTATATATTTCTGTCCATTGACTTGTGAAATCCTTTTGCAGACTGTAGATGCAGTTTCTAGAGTAGTTGGAAAACCATGGAGTGTCCCATGGACTGCTGAGACCATTTCTCAGGTAAAATAAGAATAACATTGCTTTGTGCTCTCAGTCATTGAATTATTGAACCCTTTTTTGGTTGAAATAAAGATATGAATGATGTGGCGAATGGCTACTATTTAAGAATAAAATCCTGCTGACACAGGTAGTGCTTCTGTGGATTGCATCATTCTGGTTTGTTGGCTCTTGGATGATTCCTCTGGGAGCCCATTTAGTTGGTTTCAGCAAGCAGTCACTTAATTTTCGAGGGCAGGCTCTATTCAGCCTTTTGACTGACGTGGCAGAGGGTGTAGCCGGAATTCTAATTCTTCATCGCTGTTTATCTCGGTTTCGACCTCTTCCACCGGACTGGTTCAAGTTCACTGTGAGAGGGAACTGGTTTGTTGACGTTGTGGTAGGATGCTTGACGTTTCCACTAGTCAACCGCCTCTCCCAGTTCAACATGGACTTACTGCCTGTTCTGCCATCCACTCCGGTTACTCTCAGCAGCGTGGAGCAGTCCATCATGGCACGCGATCCAGTGGCGATGTCTCTGTATGCTTTGGTGTTAGTTGTGTGCGCTCCCCTGTGGGAGGAAGTCGTGTTCCGAGGGTTCCTTCTCCCTTCCCTGACCAGGTACATGCCCGTGGGATTCTCCGTCTTAGTAAGCTCCATTGCTTTCGCGCTGGCGCATTTCAACGTCCAAAGAATGCTGCCACTGATTTTCCTTGGAACCGTGATGGGGGTGACGTACGCACGGTCGAGGAACCTGCTGCCGTGCATGCTGTTGCACAGCTTGTGGAATGGGTTCGTGTTCCTGGATCTGATGAAATGAACACACATACATACATGCATGTAGGCGTTTGATTTGGGTGCAGTCCTGAGCGGAAACGGCTCTCCATGGGAGCCCACGGAGTTCTTGGGATTGGAGTAAACATCACTTGTTACATCTAAAACACTGTCTTCTCACCCAATTGAATGCTCTTGTAAAAAGCGTAATGTTAATCAGGGATATGAAAGGCATGGAAGTGGGTGGCGATGTTGCCAGTTTCCTGCTGTGCTGCCCTACAGGAACGAAATCTATTAAACCTTCTTTTTTTTTTTTGCAGTCTGGTGTGTTTTAGTCTTGGGTATGCATGTTATTGCTTGATGGATAGGTTAGTTGCCGCTGCAGACTCCTGTTTCCTCTCTAGAAAGAGGGTGGCTGGCTGGGTGTCAAGGTGCGGTTCCAGGAAGGCAGAATGTAGGAGGATCAGTCGAACAAACACCAGACGCATCAATCATACTTGAAGAACTTCCTGCATTAATTACTCGTGGAAAATCCCAAGCCTTGCACTTGAAAATCTAGACCTTTTTCATGTCGATGACTACGTGGTCGATCACCCTCCCTGCGTCACAGCCATCTTTCTAATTCTCCGAATCTCTCCTCGAGGCCTACTACCAGGGCGAGGCTCTCGTAGATTTCGAAAAAGAAAACACACAAGATCCGGAGCTGGCATTAATTGGGCTCTCAAAGAATGAGGAAAAAGGGGGTGCCAACAGCCAATCCTCGAGGCTGCAAGTGCCGGAAGTCAAGAATGAATATGCTGCCACGGCTACGCCCCTTCTTTTCCGAGGAAATCAAACCATGAAACTCTTTCACGGGCACGAGTTCATGAGGAGCGAGGCTGGTTCCATTTCGATGCTAGATCTTGATCCGGCGTGCTCTGAGCAACAAAAATGGTGTCCTTCACGTCACGTAATGAGTGCATCATGGCTTGAGGCCACGAAGACGAAACCCGCCATACCCACGAACTTGAAGCATGATCCTACTCAACCGAATGGGTTTATTATCACGTAGGTAGTGCCCATCTCTTCGTACAAACACTTTCAAACCCTCGTGCTTTTTTTTTTTGTTTCCTAATCCTATCAACAACTAAACGGAGCTCGAATCCAATCCATGGGTTCCGGAGTACGTATCTTGACCAATCTCATGAAATATTCTGTATTCATTTCTGTTGATACTTCCACTTTCTCTGCATTTTGACAGGCTTGCGTACCTATATATATGATGAGGATTGTGGGTTGTTCATTAGGCATTACCTCATGGCAAAGAAGAGTATGGGTGCCTATGGGGTGATTTCCTTGCTTCTCCTGTTCTCCTGCGTTGCCAATTCGGAGAGCAATGACTCCGCGCCATCCCCGGCGGCAACTTATATACAAGCTTTAAGCAAAGGGATTCTCTTCTTCGAAGGGCAACGTTCGGGAAGGTTGCCCAGCTCACAGAGAGTTACCTGGAGGGGAAACTCAGCTCTCACCGACGGCATGTCAGCCGGGGTTCGATCTTTAGCTACTTTTTAAGCAAGCAACCGTTCCACGCAAAATACTTGATGCATTTCTGACGTCAGTCGCCATGCCTGGTGTTTTTGAAACTTGTCCATTAACATCTTGGATGATCAGGTAGATTTAACTGGAGGGTACTACGATGCTGGCGACAACGTGAAGTTTGTGTGGCCGATGTCCTTCTCTGTCGCTCTGTTGAGTTGGGCCGCCATCGAATACGGAAATGACGTAAACAACGCTGGTGAGCTCGGCAACCTCAGGACGGCCATCATGTGGGGAACCGATTTCTTGATCAAAGCTCACACTTCCGCCACCACACTCTACACTCAGGCAGGTTCCATGCAAGCCCTTCTCCCACCAATCAGCATTAAATTATATGTTTTTTATTTATAAAATGGGAATATCTTTGCTTGTGTGAAAAATACAGGTCGGGGATGGGTATAGTGATCACAGTTGCTGGGAGCGGCCGGAGGATATGGACACACTTCGGACACCGTACAAGATTGATACCAACTCGCCAGGAAGTGAGGCCGCAGGTGATGCCGCCGCTGCCCTGGCGGCTGCATCAATTGTCTTCTCCAGCATTAACCGCAGCTACTCCTCCATCCTCTTGCAGCACGCTATATCGGTGTGAACTTTATTGCGTTAACAATCATCAATGTCCCATCTAGTAATATAATAACTCCCTGTGTAACCCTTTCTCACATGCACATGTTTTTTTTATAGTTGTTCAACTTTGCGAATGGATACAGAGGATCTTACCAGAAATCTTGTCCTTTCTATTGCTCCTACTCTGGTTACCAGGTGCATAATTAGCACACACCCCCCCCCCCCCCCCCCGCTTTAATGACATTAGAATTTATCAACTGAATACAGCATTGAGGGCTTATGGGCTTTCTTTACAAAGTCACGTGTGTCTTGTCTAGGACGAGTTACTTTGGGCAGCGGCCTGGCTGTACAAGGCAACCGGAAGCAGTCAGTATCTAGCTTATGTGACCTCCAACGTTGGGTGGTGCCGCACTGTTTCGGAGTTCAGTTGGGATGACAAGACTGCCGGAGCTCAGGCTCTGTTGGCAAGGGTAGATATAATTGAGAACTAACTAAAAACTGCATTTGCAATAAATGTGATTGCCTCTTACAGGAGTTTCTCAGAGGGATTAGCAGTTTATCAAGGTACAAAAGCGGCGCAGATTCGTTTGTGTGTGCGCTGATTCCAGGAAGCAGCTCTCTTCAAATCAGGACAACTCCTGGTGAGAACCCACGTTCTGAAATTCGTCAGCATGACCACATTCTCACTCTTTATTATTGATATCGTTACAATGTCACAGTGGGGGAATGATAGCGTTTTGAATTTGCAGGCGGCCTCCTGTTTACCAGAGATAGCAGCAATCTGCAGTATGCAGCGAGTGCTTCAATGGTTCTTTTGGTGTACTCGAAGTACCTGGCTGCAGCCGGTGCCAGTGGTGTCCGATGTGGTTCGACTACCTTCACGATCGCAACGATCAGAGCATTCGCAAAATCGCAGGTAAATTTCCTTCCCAAAAGCACCCATCCAACTCGGTACATATCAATAATGGAGTGGCCCTCTCCGTATAACTTTTTTTTTCTAGGTATGAGTTGGTCTATTTATAGCTTAGTCCATATTCCACGAATCTGTATCTGTTTTCCTGGTAGTTTCGGCAGCCTACCCTTTTGTGCGAAGACTTATCAATGTGAACATGTGCTTTAGATTAGGGTTTGTTCTGCTTCCTAGACCTTAACACTTCATGATGGTGGCCTCATTTTTCCCATGTTTTAACATCATCAAATAATATAAAACCTCGTATTGATGGAACGATTTGGTTCCTGAAGGTGGATTACGTACTGGGAAACAATCCGATGAGGACATCGTACATGGCCGGCTTCGGCAGCAAATTTCCGACGCGGGTGCACCACAGGGGCGCGTCCATTCCATCCATCCGCGTCATGCCGCAGAAAGTGGGCTGCAATGCCGGATATGCGACATGGTATGGGTCTCAAAACCCTAACCCCAATACCCATGTGGGCGCGGTCGTGGGAGGACCCAATTCGAATGACGGGTTCACCGACTCTAGGTCTGATTTCAGCCACTTGGAACCGACTACTTACATGAACGCGGCCTTTGTTGGGGCGGTGGCCGGATTGCTCGGCGGCTAGAAACGTACCTATTTGCATGCTGATCCCGGATGCACCGGAGGAAGCTTTCAATGGAATAACTACGTTTTCTAATGTATTCATCTTACTTCAATACACAGACACATCCTGTTGCCTTCCCAGTACTGTCCAAAACCTTCAACCCTGACCAAGGCTTTTCTCAGATGGTCATAAGAAAACACTAATGCACTGCTCCTGAGCAAACCCGAAGCGCAATGGTTGATGGATTCAATCAACTTATGTTATCACTTTGGAGGGTTAAAACAATCAAAATCATCTTTTTCTAGCTATAATCATAACTATATGACAAAGACAACTTATTGGGGTTCTTGCGAAATCGTAAGTCATTTTTGGAATGGTCAAATGCTTTTTGTTTGTTGAATCAGACGAGTGATGTAAGAAACACGAATATTAGAAAAAGCCTTCGAACTCTTCTAACCCGGAGAAGTCTTGGTTGAAAATGAGATCAGACATAGCGAGATCGTCAACCTCCTCTTGTTCTACCATTTTAGCCAATACTTGCTTTTCAGACGCTTGATTGTTGCTGTTGATATCGATACCTCTTCTTGTCGGGGGCCACACCGCTGCCGCCGATTCATGACGATGATGGCGAGTTTTCGTCGAATCGCCGACGACATTTTTCATCTTGATCGTGTTGAACTTTTGCCTCACGGTTCCGGCCAGGGAGTTCCGCCGGGTCGGCTGGCTGTGGCTGTGCTCCGCCGTGTACGTGATGATGAATTTTCCAGGATTGGTGCAGCTTTGCTCCACCTGCTTCCTGGCTAAACATCCCTTTGTGCTACTGCACCTGTAGTAGCTCCTGGATTTCGTCACATCGTATCAGCACCCGAGACACAAACCGAAATAATTCATATGTCAGCACCTTGGAAATGGGGAGCCTTTGATAGGCTTTTGCCCGTACTTCCGCCAAGCCCACAGATCAGACGTGAGATCTTCAGCAGAAACCTGAATCACCACTCTCTTCCCATGGCTCTTCCTATATTAGAATAAAGATTCAATAACGTATTATCGATTTTGAGGAAGAATTCGATCGCTTACCGACTCTTGTACCGGGGTGTGTGCCCCGGAGCCGCGAGCGTAGTTGAGGAACCGTCGCTGCCGGAGGAAGATTTGGTCTCATCATCCGGATTTTGTTCTTGAAAATCGATCACCGTGCTCGATGGTAGGGGATGAGGAGAAAGCTGGTAAAAGGGCTTGTAGAGATCCTCCAGGTCGTCGTCTTTGGAAAGCTCCGGGAACAGAGTGAATAAGTCATGATCGTTGACCCCGCCGCTAGAGAAATCAAAAAACGGCTTATCCGAAAAGAGACCCCTGGTTTCTAGATCATAAATCCCGCTGGATTCATGAACTATGGCATGCAAGCTCCAATCTTCAGCGCCCATAATGGTTTTCCTTCATGAAAGCATCCAGAGAACACGGGACTGCTGCAAACTAGATACATATAAATAGGCAGGATAAGAAGAGTTGTCTTCCAGCTCCTTTCCAGGTTTTGACTTTTGGTCAGAGTCAAGGGACCGCCCACACCAGCACGCTTTCGTCGTCACTGTGGAGCCTTGTGGTTTATCAAAATCAGGAGTTTATTTTAATGAACTCGTGCTCAGCCCAGGCCAGAGCAGAGCAGAGCAGAGCAGACCAGACCAGACCAGACCAGACCAGAATTGGATGGAATGCAATGCCCTCGAGGAAAAGCAACACCAAAAGAGACCAGTATGTATATTTTAATGGCCAGTTGCGTTACGTGCCCAAGGAGTCAAGGGTGAGTACTGTGAACCCCGGCAATGAAGCAACCGATTAACAGAAATAAAATAGTGATGGTGTGCCCCTTGGCCTTGGGGATTTAGAAACAGATGAGATAAGAGAGTGACCCACCCTACAGAATATGTACGTCGGTTGGTGAGCACATATATGGGCTAAGCTCTCGACTAAGTCTCCCTTTTCTTGGTATGGGCCACAGCCCATAACTTGCTGAGTTCTTCTTCCCCATTTGCTCAGATCAGATCTTCACTTCCATGGTGTTATTAGGGCTGTGGATATTAATGAAGGTGTGATGCCTCATTTCAAACTGAGTGGGCGACTGCGTAAATGATGCACCTTGGCGTAGCAGGTAGGTATGCACTTGGACATTTAGCTAGCTAGCACATGACCGCATATTTATGTCGCAATTAAATGCAGCCCTAGGAAGATCAAGTGCCAGATCCACGTTGATGCATGAACAAGCAATTACGCAGGCAGCCATCTGGTTCAGATTCCAACACTTGAGGGAGATGGGGTGCGCTGTTGCGTTCTCATGTGAAAAGAGGGAGGGAGAAGAAGAGTGAAGGTCAAGTGTTGCAAGTTGGCGCATCCCTGGACCCAACAGAGCTCCATCATGATCAGAAAAAGGAGATTCAGCTTCGACACGTGAGTGACATTCTGGTCACATGTGGAAGACCCACCGACCGACCGACCCACCGACGTGGCTTGGCCATTTTGTTTAGGGATGGACATGGAGAAAACGTCAAAACAAGATGATGAGCCGCTGGAACGACACCATTCCTTCCGGAGCTCCCCACCCGACCCGACACTCCTGCTGTTCAATAATTTTGTTCATCAAAAGGGTGAGGTGTGGGCCACCGGAGCGATTTGAAGCGGAACGTCGGCAGGGCAGGCGGATCGGAGGTTGCGATCGATCCTTGTCTCCAGGCTCCAACGCTCCGACCGTGATGCCAACACCAGATCCCCATCTCCCTCGAGCAGGGTAGGGGAAGGGAGGGGATTGGGATGGCAGCGAGGGCAGGGCGATGCTGATTGGGCGATTGCCGTTCGTGTACCGCACACGTGTGCACACGCGAGCAGATGCCCAAGCCTTCGGTGAGCGAGCAAGAAAAACAACATCCCTTTCTTTTACCTCCAGTCCATTATTGGATTGGATAACAACATTCATCACTATTTCCTATTATTAAGAAAAAAAAAAAAAAGCAATAGCTCTGATGCGCATCAAATTGCCCGGATCTCTATTTAACTTGCATACGACCATTTCCCCTCACAGGAGCTCCCCTGCTCGGCCTGAAGCTGGGTTTCCGTTCCAAGTCGGAGAAAATGGGATTTCCGGTTGGTTACTCGGACTTCTTTATACCGAGATTGTTCTTCTACTTTCTCTCTGGGCTTGGGTGCACCCGGAGACTCGTCTGCGCGATGCTCTCACTTGTGGGTCTTCATGATTTTCTGGTGGCGGAGCCAGTCTCCTATCAAGAGCCCCCCTTGCCGGAGCCGTCGTCGGTGGCCGCGGTTCTGATCCGGGAGCTGCTTCTCCCCGTTGTGAAATTCTCGGAGCTGGAAGTAGACCTGGTGTCCGACCCACCGGAGAGATGCGCGGTGTGCCTGTACGAGTTCGGGGATGAGGACGAGATCCGGCGGCTGACGAATTGCCGGCATATATTTCACCGGAGCTGTCTGGACCGTTGGATGGACCACGATCAGAGAACGTGTCCGCTGTGCCGGACCCCCTTCATTCCTGTAGATAGACAAGACGCCTTCAACGAGCGCCTCTGGATGGCCGTGGGAATTCCCGATCTCAGTTCCGATTACCCCCGATCACCCCATCCGGATTCCTGTAGCTCCGCGAATTTCTTTTTCGACCGACTCGTGTAACAAGGGCATTTAGGAGAACTCGGGTTCATATTCACTAACTAATCTGCAGGCAGCAGGCTCCATTCCATATCACAGGCACTACTGTCATCAACACAGAAAGAGCAATTCCAATCTGCAACTATCCACCACAACACACCCCAAGTTCTACTTTTCAATACCCAGATGCGCAGCTCTTCGCTCGTGTGGTCTGGTCTCGCAACTACAAATAAAAAAAAAAAAAAGGGGGGGAAAGAACAGAAAAGACCTTTTTTTCTCCATTTTTATTGCAGCAGCATGTGGCGAGCGAGGGAGTTATCAGGAAGGTGAGACTGGTAGTGATAATGCGTGAACAAGTTTCAGAGTTTGTTAGATGAGGCGAGGACCAATTTTCGAGGGAGTAGTTGAGCATGGGACCGAAGCAATTATCTGCCTGCAGTAATATCGACAAACAGACACTGCAAGGACACCAAGAAAACCAGACTTTTATGCGCTCAGGTGAGACGGAGGAATCATCATTAGGTTCCCTCCATCTTCTCACACGCTAAGTAGCTCGCCTCCATGGCACCCCAAACGCAAACTTCACCAGACGGAGGATCCTGCTGTATGGTACTCATAGTGCGCCACAAATTGCGGTAATTCTGCCGCAACTGCATCTTTTCCGGCGACGCCTGAGTTGCCATTTCGGATACCGACTCCAATCCCCTGCCTGGCTTGACTGAATCAGATATCGGCGGGGAATGTATTTGGAAGAGGGAAGAAAGGAAGGGCGATTTTTGGAATCCAATACAGCCCTTGCACGTGGCAGAAATGGGTCAAGCTTCCTGTGTACTGGAGGTCAGTTGAAACTTCAAAGGTGAGTAGTGTTTCAAGGTGGATAATCATGACTGGAATTTCACTCAGATTGCAACAAACTCCTGAACTTCCACAAAAGTAAAAGAGGAAACGATGCAACCCATGCGCCATAGACGGTATTCCCTATTCATACAAAGAATTCTTACACTTGCATTATCTTTGTTTCTTTCACTCTCTCGTGTCTCTTTAGGTCTCTAAGATCTAAGACAATGAACAACTATCTTGCAGAACCCAGGGTGTAAACCATTTCCTGCATTTCATTGCAATGACCAAAAAAAGGGGGGATTATGCTAAGCAGACTTTGGATTCCGAGAGATATTTGGCACCTGAATGTACCTGATCACAAACTGGGCATGTATTGCTTCGTTCCATCCATTCAAGAATGCAAGAAAGGTGGAAGTGGTGGTCACATTTTGTTGGAATCTTCGGGTTTTCGGCATTGTATTCTGCATTCAGAACCAAGGATAAAGGAATTCAGGATCGAACTGAGAAACATGTGGAGAAAAATACAGGGGGGAACAGTGTGTTCCGTAGCACCTTCAAGACAAGTGGGACAGACATCTTCCTCGTCTTGGAAAAGCAACGAGACATCTGACTTTTTCAAGTTATCATCTTTTTGAAGATTGACTTCCTTGGTTGAGTCCAAAACATCATAAGTTCCAGCTGTTTCATTGGAATCCAGTTTCTTTATCTTGGCCATGATGGTGCTATTGGGATTCAACTCTTCAGCAGGCTGAGTATCGCTGCTCTGGGAGATTACTTTCGCCTTCCGTCCACAGATTAGATTTTCCGAGGCTGCATATTGTAGGACATCCATTTCATACGGTACAGGGGCAGGAGGAGGACGATAAGTGTCTGGGGTTGAAGTGTCGAGATTGGTATCCACCAAAAGCCCACCAGGAAGAGTAGGTATAGTTGCATTACGCGATGAGGGCTCAACTTCTTCTGATACTGCATACTGCATTCAAATTTGTAACTATATTAGAAAAGGAAATTCCACATGTCTCCATCAATGGTTGGCTATCTTATTACCAGGAACAACACAGAGAAATACTTTGCAAGATAAAATATTCTGCTCGTTCAGAAAAAAATAACAGGGACGAAACTACACATTTTCCTCCTGAGAAGAGACGAAGCTAGTGATCTCACATGAACTAATGTTGATGAGCTGGTAGCTTCAGAGCTCCTGGATGCACAGCAACAACAGCCACCCATTTTTTGCACGCACCATCCAGTGGAAGGCACCACAGGCTCGGCTGTCCAATTCTCCTTCAGATAGAGATGTGAAAAACTCAATATGCAGTGACATATCCCGTTCACTTTCATCATCTGGTGTTCACAGCTATTCAATCATGAATATGTTTACAGACAATTTCAAAACTTAAAGAATGATTGTTCACTAGTAAAGAAAATTATTACTTTAATAGAACAAGGTGTAGGATTTCTGTACTAGTGTAAGTTTCAGGGTACGTGTGAGAGCAGCGAACAGATTTTTGTAGACACACTAAAGATACAGAAAATAAAGGTAAAATAGCCAGTTACTGATGCATACGTTACCCAACTTCTCCGCCTCATACTTGGAAGTACAATCCGTTAACTGGACAGAGAAAATGCTCTACTAGGTACATAGAAAACCAGCCATAAGGAAGCAAAGTAATTGAACAGCGTGCCAGGTTTGACTGGATATTTGGACACTTTTAGAACTCAAGATTTAATCATCCCAACTGCTGTGAATTGTTCATGAACACAAACCAAAAAAAAAAAAAAAAAAAAAAAACATAAAAACAGGATATGTGAATTTTCACTAATTGCCTTTTCTCCAACTCTCCAAGTAATGATATCAGCCCAAAGAGTCAATACCCTCGCACTCAGTATCCAAGGGAAAAAGTAATGATAAGCGCCTGGTGTATGCACGAGGAAAAGCTAAAACAATGGATAGGCATCAAGATACATAAAAACACCGAAAGTCTGACATAAATACTTCAGCGGTAGAAACTGGGGGTGAATTTAAGAGAATATGCGGCGAAATCCTGAAAAAAGAATCATATACATAAAGATATAACAGATTCTTCTTTTTTGTCTTAACTCACTGGCATGAGAGTGATTCAATACGAAACTATTGAACATCCGCCACGACTCTTCATCAGTCTGTTGGAATTAATAAAGTAGCACTTCTTCCCCTCCACAATCATCCAATCAATACACTCCCACAAAAAAAGAAAAAGCATGCACCCAATTACCATAACACCAGGAATCTGGACATGAATTCCCAGGTAAATCACCACAAGAAGTCAATGAACTTAAAAAAATCAGTGCCAGTTTAGCATCCGCGGGTGCTTGCAACACCACATCATGTCCATGAACACACACGCGCGCGTGCCCGAAAAGGTAACAATCCAGGTACACAAACACACACACAGACACACAAGCAGGCATATGCATGTTTTACCTCAGAGTTTGGAGTGAACCCAAACAGTCGCCTTGTGCGGTAGCGTGAGGGAGGAAGACGACCAGACCAGAGAGACAGCTGCAGGGAGCTCAAGGAAATTCTTCACATGATTAGGAAAGCGGATTCGATGGTATTGGTCATTGGAGTGGAGCTCATCATTCAAAAAGCCACAAAACGAAGAATTTTGGAGATTATTTTTATACGGAATAATGCCAAAAAAGAAGAGGAGGGAATCAATAAATAAACAGCTATGGGCTGGGCTGATCCATCAAGCCCGTATTTAGTATAAATATACACAGAAAATACCCAATTTATTTATCTTTTTAAAAAATCAATCGATCAATGGGCTTCTGGGCCGCACTATGCATACAACCGTGCCCTGCCCTGCCCTCTAGAAGCCCATTTACAGCCTCGTTCCCGAAGCACGATCCTTCTGGAACCAACTCCAAATAAGCCAAGGAAGAAGACGACATCGTTGCAGTGGTTGTGTTGTGAAAGGTAGATACAAAAGAACAGAATGGGGGGCTTAAACCAGCCGCGTTGGGGGAAGGGCAGCACACGCGAGTATGTTTCCAAAGACTGAGTCTGATGCTCTGGATTCAGTAGGGAGTATCATAGACGGCTACGCAGAGACAGGAATTCTGATCCTGTGGGTAGAAGAAATGAATGTAGGATGTAGAAGAAAGCGGTGGCCTTTTTTATGGGCGGAGACGATCACATGGAGGAGGCATTTCAACGTGGGGTTGGATTTATTCATTATGGCACTGAACTGATATCAGTGGTCATCCTGGATGCGCTATCCTAAACACAAAAACTAGAAAAAAAAAACTCCATTTTGGTAGAAAATGTGTCGGAGATTTTAAGGAAACGATGATTCGGGCGCCCCGCTCCATTGGAGTACTCGCTTCTTTTGTTTTCTGATCAGTTGCTCTGGTTATTCAGCAGTGGGACTCCACTCCCGCGCAGTCCACTAGCAGAGTACACTCTGTTCCCAGGTTTTGTCGTCTCCAATGACAAATGAAGGCAAAAAAGGTGTTGTTCGTTCTAGCCTGGAGTCTATGTAGGATTAAATACTTAAAATAACACCAAAAATAGATAAACAGCAATAACATGACTGATCTTGATTAATTGTTTTCGCTTGTTTTGCTAAAGCATTAAAGAACACAAGTCAATTTTAACGTGGAAACCCTTACGGGAAAAACCATGGGTGAATCCTCACCAGGTCTAGGAAAATTCATTAAAGCAACGTTTGAGTACAAGAGCAATACAGCTCTGTCAATCAGCTTGAATAATCAAGCAAAATTGATACAACCAGATTCCTGAAGTAACGAAAAACCTTAAAGAGAATTGATTGTCGTACTCTCTTCGATTCAATCAAGATCGAAACGTCATCGAGATAATCTGAGTAAGAAGAAAATTGCTCCTGACTTTCTTTTCTTCATAACTTTATGCTCTGTGCACCTATGCACCTACCGCAAGAGGCAGAGCCAACTGTCTTTTTATTCCTCTTTTTTTCAGTTATTTTCATAACCGTCGAAGCCCAATCTATTGTTCGTTCTGATATTGGACAGAGTCATTTCAACTGGATTATTGGGATGTATTATTAGTGTTTCCAGCCCAACTGGATTATTGGGATGTCTTATTAGTGTTTCCAACCCAGTCTGGCATAACAACCCAATCCAGAATTCTCAACCCATAGATGACTTCTTCTGCGTCATCATACTCAAACATTAGAAAAGAAAAAAGTTCTGTGGGATTAAGGAAGGAGATTTCCATCCTTAATTAATCCACTGTTCAGAAAGTAACAGACTATTTCAAAGATTGCAGCTTCTCCATCTTGTCAAAGAAGTGATCCTACAAGTTGCCGTAAGGAGGTTCATTACCTTTTCCAGATGCAATGCCGCCAGGGAGCTGCGGCGCCGTGCAACCGAAGCACTGGAAGCCACAGATCAAGAGCTGGTCACCCCTGTCCAGAAATGGTTGGACAAGTCATGGTGCTGGGTTACATTTCTAGATGCTCAACTAAATCCCAGCGTCTGGCAGGAGCTGGTTTTGACAAGAGCCAGAGTTCTGGAAATCAGGGCGAAGCTTATGCTCAGAAGCGGGATGCTCGACGTCGAAGAGGACCTCATAAGGAAAGATCCGAAGACCACTGAAATTGTTGTTAGTCATTTTTTTTTTTTATTATGTTTCGGGTCCAAGTTCCTCTTCTCCCTCCCAGATTGAACAAGTTAACATACGCTTTGCCTCCCCTGTTAGTGATGACAACTTCGTGCATTGGCATGCACAAGATGAACAGACAGCAGTCCTTCCATAATGCAATATTTCCCCTCGTTTTCATATGATTATCAAACACTGGAACTGCATAAATAAGCAAATGGGACCCTGCCCTTAGCCTAGAGGCAGCTAGCATTCCTATGGAAGAACGCAATTGTGTTTTCTCGGGTCCAATCCACTGCCAGCTCATGCGACCACAGCCACACACATTTTCTTTTTGTAATGTAGCCTCTGCAGATGAGATTGGGCAGGCTGGCGGGGATTCCATCAGCTCCGGGGAACACACAGATGAGATGCCATGTGGTTGATTATGCAAACGAGCGATATTCCACAAAAACAATATTCATCATACAGGGAAAGGAGAGAAGTGATAAGGAGAAGGGACGGGTGCGGGACAGCGAAGATGGGCGTCCACCGGTGAACCCACTCCGGCCAAATGATTTGTTACTGGGGGTGAGTGGAGGCCACAGCAAGGGTCAATACTTAATGCGGGTGGGGTGATGGGGTCCCGTCCCCCGGTCCCCCTTCAACCAGCGACGATCCAGACTCTGCCTAATACTCTCTTCTTATAAAAACAATTCGCCTACGTCTATTACACGGATCTTGAGGAGATCTTCTGACGTTGTATTCTGCGTACGGGGTGTACACGTGCCAATGCCATTCGCCGGAGCCGTAACTTGCAATACAGTTACTGGTTCCTCCCGGAGTCCTGATTATGGAGTAAATGTGAATTGTGCACCGCACAGGGGACCGCTTCGTACTAATCATGAATGAGTGAGTAGTTGATCATTCCGCAATAATTCCGTTACCTTTCCCTTTTCTTTCATTTTCATGTTACTGTATGCGAAAAAAAGAACCCGTTAATGACGGCCATGTGATGATCATTACTGCTCTGAAAAAGCTTACCACTTTGATTCTGCCTTTCTAGGTGGTGTAGCACAACTGTAACAGAGAACAAAAAAAAGGCTTAACCGGGATGGAGAGGGAGGAGGGAGATGAGTCCCCTGAACTGTAAGAAACCCAGCCCACGGGTTGAAGGGTACCAACCAGCTGACACTTTGAGCAGTAGTAATAATGCTATGGAGCGGTGTCAATGTCAGGGCATTCATAAATTATGTTCTTTAGCGCAAACATACAAGTGCATACGATCAAACTTCCACATGATGAATGCTTTCACACTGCCCAGGATGTTTTGCCTCTTTCTGAAGAATTTCCCTGTTGCACCACGAGGAGCTTTGCTGATGTAGATTAGTTTGGAATCTTATGATTTGTTTTTCGGGCATCGTGAAAGAATGTTTTTTTTTTCACGAACGAGATTTCTGGCTTTGCGGGTCACATGATGGTGTGAAGTGAGAGACTTTGAGGGTAAAAGCTGCTCTGTTCTGAAGCTTTAGCTGCTGCATGTGAGTGGATTTTGCGTACCAACTATTTGATGAATTGCGCTGACTTGTGTCGTTTTTCATGTGTTTTTCTTGTTGTTTCTTGTTGCAGTTTTGGATGCTCTCTCATGAGGTGTTTTTCAGTGCCATCCATTTCTCATGGAAATCATGTCAGCACAAATCGTAGGGACGAACAAGGACACAGAGTTGAAGTTCATGTGGGGATTGTATGGTGTTCCTGACCCTTGCCAAGGGCGGCCTCTCGGCTGCGATTCCCCATCCGATGGATTTCATGTTCACAGGCATTCTACTGGTACAACTTCTCAATCCCCAATCTTGTTTTTGTAATTGAGGAAACAAGTTCCGGCTCTCATTACAAACTCGATGACTTCAGCCCCTTCACTCTTGAGAGGTAGTATCTTGTGCTCCTAGTCACTGTGGCTATGAATTTGCTAGTTTTAACCGTACCAGTTTTAAAAAGTGGTGGTGGTATGGTGTTTAATGCACTTTATGTAAGCCTTCAAGAGTGCTTAAGTGCTGGTACTTTATGTACCACAATTGAGTTTAATAGTTACAGCATGTTGCATAAATGCTCATGGGTAACCTTTCGTTTCATTCATGAGTACAGTCCCGAAGCTTAAAGACGTGTGCTTTGTTTTTTTTTTTTTTTTTTTTTTTGGTATGGTGTTTTTTGCTTCTGCTTTTAGAAAAAAAGGCAGTGATTTAAGGCCTTCAATCGTAAAAAACTGTCTATGAATGATGCATGTTTCAAGGCCATAAATGGTGGTATCTTGAGTGGGCCTCAATAAATATCACTAGCTCACAACCATCTTTAAGTAGCATTCACTGCAAGGTCTGATGAATGACTGGCAAATTAGAATATTACTGGTTATGGTTGTAACTAAATTTGTTGTTCTGAGCAGATCACTGTGGAAAGCTCACCCATTCTGCTAACTTCGATGAGGAATGCCGGAAGATTCAAGTACTTGTTCTTCTAAAATGTCATGCTTTGCAGCAGAGAAACATCTTGAACTAACATCTGTGTATCTTTTTTTTGTTAATTCAGAGCAGGCTGAAGAACTCGGCTAGTGCTGATTTGAATGATATCGGTGATCGTCATGGAGCTCGAGAGTTAGCTAAAATACAGCCGCGAAGAGCTGGAATGGGCAGTGGAATTGCTGATTGTCGTCTGGTGAAAGATTCCCGAGGAGCAAGAAGGAACAACAAAAGAGATGATGTCGAGTCATCTTTCTGTCATTTGGCTTCAACTTCAGCCGAAATGCGAATGAATAAGCTTGCAGTTGCAGCACAGAGTTTTCAGGAAGAGAGTATTCTTTCCAAGTTCCCCCTAAGGGATATTCATCATGGAAACTGCGATGTGATTGATGGGATCAGCATGCAGATGAAGGCGAAATTTGTTGTAGATCAAGTTTTTCTTGCTAGAAAGTACATCCATGAAGCAGGGATGAGGTCTCAGTCATATTCATTCAGGAGTTCACAAATGGGTCATTTTGTCTCTGAAGAGCCAGGCGTTTGTATTGTAAGAAAGATCAAGAGCTCGTCACAGCGACCTCTACAAAATTTAGCTTCAAAACTTGATGCTGATGAAGGCCTGGCCCCTGGTGGTTCTATGACCAAGGCTACTGGAAAAGTCATTATACAGAAACCAGTAGACGAAGTTTTCGAGGGAATATCCTGCAATTGTTCATCGTTGACGTCCAAAACCTTGCGAGGAACAACGCACGCAAAAGCTAGTCATTTCTCCTTCAAGCAAATGCAGAGAATGCTGAAACATGCTTTTGATGGGACTGCAAGAGATATCAGGCTCTTCTCAGGGAGTTGTTCTTCTGATGGAGTCTCTGAAGGCGGAAGCTCTTCTTTGGTGAAAATCATGGATTCTCATGCTTGTTCCACCAAAAGGGAGGATCCATCGATGAAAAATATGAAGAAAAATCACAAATGTGTTTCTACTGTGACGCACTCGGTTGGTGAGGAAAGGGCAATATCTAGACGGAAGAAACAGAAACTTGATATACTTTCAGAGGCCAAAAGACAACTTTCACTTCGATGGAATAACAGACAATGTGAGGAGAGACTCCTGAGTAAACAATCTTCAAAAGCATTACAACAAATCCTTTCTTCACATGAGTGTGACTTAAGGTCCATTGGCCCAAGAAGGGATTGCACTTTTGGTTCCCCTCAGATGATAGGTAGTGTTCGCAGCATCTCTGGTAGAATCATGGACTCTCGTACTCGACAACGGAACGGAAGGGAAATTGCTAGGTTGTGTGCATTAGCAGCAGAGACAGAGGTTTCATCTGCTAATGGTTGCTACATATGGGAGTCAGGGACTAGTGCAAAGGCAAGCTCTCAAGCTTGGAGACGTGATGAAGTCATGCATAGTATAAATCACCTAATTGGAGAAAACGTCAACCCTCAAGGTAAAAACATGGGAGTCACTGGTGTGACAATTTTTTCTTTTTTTCTTTTTTGCCTTGAGAGCATGGCTTTTTGGGCAGTGAGACGTAGTGCAACCTGTTTAAACATTTATCAATGGTTCGCTATGTCTCTACAGGTCCCTCAAACACTATGAATTCACAAGGCCACTCTCGTATGTTGAAATTTTCAAGGGAAATGAACAATGTCACCAGAGTCACGGAACCAGAGAAAATTGATTCATACAAAGAAAGTCCAGTACACTCCGTATTGGTATTTAGGAGCTTCTTTAATAATCCAATCATGTTTTGAAATCTTCTCTCTCAGTGGTTGATCGTATGCTTCTCAGGATTCACTCTCGGAGAATGAAGTGTCCACATCTACCACGGATGATTTTTCATCTACTTCTTCAAGCATCCACCAGTTGTCTGATGGCCTTAAACACCACAAAGAGCATCGGAGCCCGACTTCTGTTCTTGAGCCGTTTCTTGTAGAAAATGGTGTCACCTCAAACGAAGAAGGTCAGCTGAAAGCTTCCTCCACACCCCATATCATACAAGCTCAAAGAAAAATGAAACCTTCATTGATCACAGTAACACCTGCAGGTGAACTGCAGCCACTTCATCTTTTGTTTGAGGATGAGTGCTCATCAGAGCCATTTCCTGAGAACAAGCCACAGCTTGAAGCTCCATGCACAGAAGAGCAAAACCATCTCTCTCAGTATGTGCATATAGTGCTGCAAGCTTCTGGCTTAAACTGGAATGAGCTATCAGAAATCGAGTTCCCACGGGAACAGCTTCTTAAAGATTCATTATTTGAAGAAGTGGATTTCACTCCGGATCATTGCTGTTTCGACACCAGGCTCCTGTTTGATCACATAAATGAAGTTTTGATAAAGATACACGAGTCCCGTTTGATGTCTGTGGGTAAACTCCGATTCTTAAAACCGAAATCAATGACCGCACCTCTTGCTATAGCTCTGATAGATCAGATCAGGACAGAAGAAAGCTTCTATTTCCCTCCTCGGACAAATAGGAGAACCTTGGATCAGTTAGTTTCAGAAGATGTGAGGAAATGTGCATCATGGCTTGACATTAAAGTCGACATGGGAATTGTAGTAGACATCTCTGAAGGTGTGCTCAATGAGTCTATTCTCGACATGCTTCTTGAGTTTATTGACTGAAAACTTAATTTTCTCCTCTATTCGATGGGAGGAATGTGCATATTTAATCTTTTCATTTTGGGGCTTATAGGTTCGTTCTCCTGGCTGTATCTTTAGATTCTTTGGGGATCATGAACTTGAGAATGAAGAAAAGAAAAGAACATTTGATCAACTCAGCAACACCATTAACAATCTTTTAGAACTTTGAGATTCTTCATCTCTTGTGAAATCACTTTGTCAAGAGCCTGCCTGATCACGCTTGCTGATGGAGCTTTCAGTCCCTTGCACTGTAAACACAAAAGATGTTCACGCGTCAGCTTCAAATTGCATCTAGTTCAGAATTTCACTACTGTCTATCTTCAGACTATACGAATTTCAAACCTTGGCTTTAATAGTCATGGACAGGATCCCATTGACATGGGAGGATTCGACCGTCTGAATGTCCAACTCCAGCTTACTTACCGCCCCCATGAGCTGGACGATCATATTCTCTGTCCAGGAGCATTGACTCCCGATCAAAACTTCCTTGTCTAAAACCTGAACTGTTACGTCGTCTGGGGAGGGATCTCTCAACTTTGGTCTCTTGCTTTTGCCTCCGGTTTCATTGGCGTCATTGGAATTTCTCTTGCTCGTTGAAGGCTTCTTGACATGGCCTATATTGTTTGAGCCATAGTTATCAGACGTCCTCTCAACAGCATCTAGAGGTCTCTCTAGCTCCATTGCTTCCTTGTAGGACTCTAGCCCTTTCAGTTTCCTTTCCAGCTCTCTCAAGTACTCTATCGTATGATCAAGGATTGAAACTTTGTCGAACTTTCCACCCGAGGGAATAATAGACCCCAGGATGAGGAAACGTTCGTTTATTTTCTCCCGACGCTTCCGCTCAGACAACACATGATTCCTGTCGGTTTCTTCAACCTCTTGTGTGGAGTTAGAGCTCTGTTTCACTCCCTCGGACCTGAAATTAACATGCAATCTTGGCACCTCAATAAGCACTTTCTTCAGCAACATTTGTGGGGCTACACTGTTGTGTACTTGATCTCCGACAAAGCCATCCCTCCTCCAGCAAACGAAGCTCGATGCGGGGTTGGCATTCCTGAAATATGGCCCAAGGATCAACTGGTGGGAACTTTTGAGCAAACTCGAGAGCACACCATGGTAGTGTGCATCCATCTCTTTGGTATCATGAGGGTGGTTCCGGTAGCATTCTAGAGTTCCATTCCTTGCTCCTTTCGGCAGGGCGATTGGCCGGGGATCTTCATAGGTCTGAGAAGCACAGTCACTGGAACTCACTGAGTTGTTCAGACAGTTGCTGATTGCATCATCCAAGAACTGAAGGTTGAGCATCTGAGAAGGCGTCTCCCCTCCAACACCATCAACCAAGTTTGATGTTTCTCTTAACAGATGGTCCGAAAAATCATCGGAACAGTTGTTCGGTGAATGTTTATCAGTTGGACAATCAACTGGACACCCCGTTTCATGATCATTGTTGAAAACACCCTCATGGTCAATATTCGGATTCTTGAGAAGCACCATCTTCACATGGCGAATCAGATTCATGTCCTCTCGAACCTTCATATATCAACACAACGAAAAAATCACTCAAAGCTAGATTTCAGAGACCAAAAGCGAGACGCTTATAGATCATACGGGTTGGGATGTTCCCAGCTCCACCACGCCACCTAAGTGAGGAAAGCATACGATTGTCTGCGACAAGATTATGGCATCCGGTTAGTCATACAAACTTCGGTTTTGGCAGGTGCTCATGCAACAAAAATGAGTACCTTAATAGCTGCACTCTGCAAGACTCAAGGCAGGGGTCAGTCAGCCAGATATTGCAGAATTCAAACGCAGGAAGAAGAAAACCTTTAGTTCAGTGTAGGAAAACAAGACTTCTAAAAAAGTTGTGTTTTCCTTCTTGCCTTGGCGAGCAGAGAACGAGAGAAGAATCTTGTATCTGCAGAGTGAGCATTGCACAACCAGATTGCCTCATTCTTGTCCATGGCCATCCCGGGGAGCCTTCAAAAAGCAATCCCTTGAGCATTAAGACAATGCAGGAAACATATCCTAACGACAAAAGTAATGAAACAAGAATTACCCTTGTCCGATATTGAAATTAAATGACATGCAGACCAAGAAAAACCACTCAGCATTTGAGAGATCTTCAGGTATCAAAGCTGCCGTAGGTCGTTTTGCTTGGTTACTGGTTTCTCCGATTGAAAGGGACTCGTAAAGTTCCCGCAACTGCTCCGTTCTCCGCAGTCCCAGCTGATCTGGATTCCACTCCGCTGACTGAACCGTCTTCCTCGTTTTAATCTCCCCATTGTAGTACCCATCATACCATTCCAATCTCCTTCAAAGATCCCATTTTTTTTACAATGTCAGTTGAGGAAAAAGGCTGTACTTTCTCGTCCACTTGGAAGCATTACTATCTCTTCCGATATGGAGACTCTCAAAAGGAAACAGCATCACTATATGAAAGTATGATCCAGAAAAATTATAGAAGATCAAGCGAGACGCTGCTATGCTACACCCTCAAAAGCAAAAATTTTAACAGAATTCAACCCAACGATTCCCCAAAAACATCTGTGTGAAGGCAAGCTGGATCTATGCTTCCTTCACAACTGCACACTCGCTTCATTTGCCCCTCAGAAGAAATATTACACGAAGACAAGAAAAGATGGTACTCGAAGAAAAACAAGATACGCTGATTTTCCTTCAAAACCCATGTTGGACCGACGCTTCCATCCACCCCTGATCCTCCTATTATCCTGCTTCCCATTACTGTATACATCTTTTGTTACAGACACCGGCAAGTGGGAAATAAGAAAACTGAAAATTTACCCGTGATCTAAAGAGGAGATTGACCAAAAAATTGCATAGCTCCACTGAATACTTCTCACAGCGAGAGCTAAATGTTTCCTCAGGTTTTGCAGAACCTCTTTCTGGTCTTCAAGTTCCATTTTTTAGCACTCTTTTCCAACAGATGAATATATATATACTTCAGATGGATGGTAGAATAAACAATAGACACAAGAAAACGTACGGATGAACAGCCCTTGTAATCTTCATAAATACCGGTGCATGTTACACAGAAGAAAACTCTAGAGAGCATGCCAGCTTCTGCCAACCAAAAACAAAAGAAGTATGAATAGAGAATGAAATGGTAAATAGTTGACACCCATAGGACGCCTTCAACAGATCGCTCGTGCTAATCATATGGATATTCAAGTTTTCTTCTTTGATCTTCTCCTACAAAAAATGAATCAAGTTCCCCACGATTTGCCAAGTCCAAAAAAAATGCCTCTTCAACCTTAGAAGAGTTCAAAGTGATATGCATATCCTCAATAATGGAGGATTGGGGCCCCATCCACCATAACACCTCTGAATTTTCAGACAAAAAAATGAATGAAGAGGGAGCAATGTTGACGGACCCCAGGAGCTGTTGTATCGCTTTGTTTTTTTGTAGTGGAAAAATGGAAAACGTATTGAAGCAGTGAGAAGGGAGCACATGCATATTGGACATGTGTCCTACTTATCACATCCAACTGCACCCCAGTTTTGTGAAACCTCACGTGCCGCCTAATCCTTACCAAACCGTGGGGACTGATAAAGACGGAGCCCCCCCCCCCCCCCCCCCCAGCCCTTACAAGTCAAGCCTTTGCTCCATTTTCAACAGGATCAGAGGGCTGAAATCTATGTAACGGTCATTTGTAATTGTTGTTTCGCTCGTGAAAGCAACTCTGAGCACCTCCCCCCACCAACTCATCTTTTGTCATGTCGTACGAACATGTTACACTTCCAGGAGACACATGCGGGTTGTTTTTGTGTTATGCTGCAAAAACATTCAATACTCTCCGAAGAGGATGATACATCCGGTGGTTTTTACAGTTTTATCTTTTCAATCAAATGATAAAATACTGTCTCCAGGGGATTTTTACTTCTGATCGCAGTAGTCTCGTGGTCCAGCTCCAGAAGGATGAACATTAGGAACGGCGGCTACCAAAAAGCAGACGAGTGTTCATTAACTAAAAATAAGTCATCCATCTACACGAGTCTTCATATTAAAGCTACCACCAGGCCCACATAACCAGAAACAAAAAGTATCAATAAAATATGGTTGTTTGGGACGAGGCCAGTCATCTTCTGGGCGCCACTTGTCGAACTTCACTACAGACGTGTCTTCCTTTCTGTCCATACATTTCGACTACCTTACCTAATAAGCGTGTGGCTGGCGCCTGCAATATATTCTGCTCCCTACAGTGCCCCTTGCACCTGCTAGACGATAGCAGCAGCAGCACTGCACCCACGATAGATATACCGCTGTCACTCACAAGTTGGCGTGGCCTTGCGAATGAGCGGACTTGGGAATCACATACAGGAAAGTGGCAAGCGCATCATCCGATCATGTTCCATGGATGGCTTGCCCCCTAGTAGTCTGTCCTCTGTTATGTTGAAGCAGTCGGGGAGAAGAGGATTCGTCCACATTTGGTGTAACTACTGCGCAGCTGTAGTTGCCACTTGTTGTCATCAAGGTAGATCTAGAACCCCCAGGGCTTGTCTCCTTGGTGCCAGTTACCTCTTCTTATGTCCTTGTCACTGGATTCCACTATTATGTTTCACAAGGGCCTTCCGGCCTACACTCGAGCGATGGGAGAGAAGGGTGGGTTTAGGACAAGAGATGGCATGGCTTGTTTGATCGTCAATTTTGGTTTAAGTCGTTCTTCTTCTTCTGCTATTGCATCCATCAAACTTGCAATCTCCTCCGGAAATACCCGAAGAGAATCACGCAAAGGCTCTCCTCCCTCCTGATGCAAAGACTCCTGGCTTTTGTATTGACTCAGAATGGTGGAGTTGTTTTCTGCTGAATGAAGGAATGCAATGCAGATCGAGAATGCTTGAAGTGCAGATAATTTGGCATCGAAATTTACGGCGTACTTTCCGTCTTCGACTGCGTGAATGGAGAATGCCGGAGGGCCACCTCGTCTTCCCTACAGCCAAAAAAAAAAAAAAATGCAAAGCTGTAGACAACCAAAAAAAAAAAAAGAAAAAGACAAGATTCTATTGACGGATATCAACGTACATGGTTACCTTATCAAAGAGCATTCCTGGATGCTCATGATCCATCAAAAACTGCCCTTTCAAAATCTGAGAATCGGGATTTCCATAAACATCCAGTGAGCAAGCCATATCCCATCCTCCACAGTCGCATACACCACCAGACCTCCACCTTTCTAGCAAGGATGAGGGACCGCCGCCATCATCGCTCGTCGGGGAACCATGGATTCCAGCAGGGATAACGACACTGATCTTTCGAGACTTGCTATCTTCGAATTTCAGGCCCTCTGTTGTCTTGAATGCATCTTGTATGACAACTGCACCTATCTCTAGCTCCGGGCGCATATCCGCCTCTCTCAGAAGATGAAACTGATCCATGTTCTCATGAAAACCAGGAGGCCCTGATGAACCTCTCCTCGATTGATCAGCATCGTATAGCACGCATTCAGTCTCTAAGGACTCGATAGAAGCTCCCGTTTCTTTTGTTTCGGTGCAAAGTGAATATGACACAAGCATCTTGCCGACCACAGTTGCTTGCTTGCTGTTGTCTTTTAACCACCATCCATTAGCATTGCCTTTTCTCCTGCTATGGAAGGTGTAGACCCAAGGCAAGGTGTTATTAGCCTTCCAAGTCCTAGCAACGTAAGATCTTGCAGTTGATTTAACGGAAAACCCAAAAAACGGACCGCCTTTACGATTTTCGAACAAGAAGACACCGTGGAGGTGGGACGGGGAGGCCATCTCATGCTTCTCATTCGCTTCACTCCGATGGCTGTAACCCACACAATCCTTCGCAACTTTTGAAGACCTGGACTTGACAAGGTAATCACACCTCTCTTTACTCGTAAAGCGATGGCTTTTCGGGGTGGCATCATAAGGTGCAAGAGGACGATGACAATGCAACTCACTTGAAGTACTAGTGCTATGCTCGAATATGGGCAATCTGGACGACCTATCCCTTTCCCCCACTGAAATATCCTCGTCCGAACAACACAAAGAGTGGACAATTTCAAGGAATTCTGGTGCGTTTTCCCTCGAGACCTCTATCTTTTTCCTATCAACAATGCCACCATTTCTCTTGTGTAACCTCACCTCAGTGGAGCATTGATAAACTGATTCTCGTTTCACCTCCTCACTACTCTCGCAAGTGAGTCTTTTCAGAGCAGCATCTCGACATGATGCACCACGCAAACGATTAAAGCTGATTTCATAGAAGCCATCCTTGAGGCTTTGTGTTTCATTCTCCAAACCTTGCTCTCCAGTTGATTTTGATTTACTTCGGGCGACACGGAGCACTGTTCTGGGGCTTCCATCCAAAGCGCAGTACTTGTTGAATTCTTCATCCATTCTGACTTCTAAGAACAATCATTCCGAACCAGAAAGCGCAAAACCGTGTTCATCAAAACAAGATGCACATGCACCAATGCAGCAAGCAAAACCAGGAGTCTCGGATCCACACATTATCTGCACGTACCGCAAACAAATAAAGCAAGAACAAGAACTGTAAAGGAACAGGTATGGATATACACATTTTCCTGAGTTGAAGAAGAAAAAGGGAGCCACCAAGAAATCAAAATGAAAGCACAGAATCCAATTTTGGGAGCACGTGAACATCACTACCGAGACCCTACACCAAAATACCATAACTACCAGGGACCCCACCGTTAAGTTTGAGACTCAACATCAGTGTGAAGATTAAGAAAGAAAGATCCAATCTTTATGCTAAAACAACCAGGTTTTCAAGATTACCTTCAAAAATCAAAGATCTCAATGATAAATTAAGATATTGTTATGCGATCTTGATTTTTCTGTACACAATAAACGGAAAGCATCCCAGCCTTTCACTGGATGTGTGCCACTGAGAAACCAAAGTTCCATCCACATCTAAACGAGTAAAACTGTTCTCAGCACTAGCACGTTTCCAGCCCTCTACGTCTGTTTCTCAGTGCTTCAAAAATCACAAAAAAAAAAAAAAACATATGTAACAGGCGTACTCTCTTCAGATCTCAGGGAAATGGAGCCAGAACGAAGCCCGTAAAAGCAATCATTTGATAAATCCCTCTCAGGCTTGAAACACTGTACAGAGAACTCGGTAAGCTAAAAAGAAGAGAAAGAAACCGTCAGCGATGGCATAAAACTTTTCACGGCGATCATGATCACTCTTTCCCGAGGATGAACAACAAGAGAGTTTCTGGTTCCAAGCTCATCAGAATCATAGAGACCGAACTGACAAGGAGCTGCCACAAGCAGCGCTAAAAATTCAACCTTTCTTTTGACTCTCATCCCTTCTTGGTTTTCGCACCATTTGCTTTTTGAGGACGTTGCTGTTGGGCAACTGGCTAATGCCATAAATACCTCCGGAAACATCCCATCATTTGTGTCTTCGTGGTGGCATTTCAGGTTTTTCCTCCCGGGCTTCTTGTCCAACACAAAATTATCGTTGTCTGCCACGAGGAAATTCCGGACCTTTTTTTCTTACTTTTGTCGCATGGCGAGCTTTCAGAGTTGTCTAATTTGTCGCCAAGTTTTTTTTTTTTTTTTTACTTGCGGCATCAAAGAATGACTTCAAGAATGGTGAGGAAAAAGCAACTCACGGAAGTAGAATAAATATTAGTGTCATTCATGAAATCGAAGACAGAAAAAAACGCTTCTTTGCCTCAATGCATGGCGTCACTCGGGGAAGCATCAGAAGCTGCAGAGGCAGTCGCAGTGGCTGCTATCATCGACTTGGTTTTCTTGGAAGAAATTGGGTCTTCAAGGGTAATGGTGGAAACGTCATCATCTCTAGAGGCAAGCCATGTTCCCACAAGCAACTCATTCAAACTAAGAGAAACCAACAAACGAAGAAGTTTAGACAGTGCAAGAGCCGAGATGAAGTTTGTTATCAGAAAGGGCTTATTTGCAAAGCTTACATAATCACTATCTCCATGTCCAGCTCGAATGCTATCTTTCAGAGCAACTTGTTTCTCGTTGCATCTTTTGCACCCATCATCTGTAATGTGTGGATAAGAAGCAAGAAAGGTTCATGCGTTATGATTGTATTGCCTTCTGTCTCGATTGGGTTAATGTGACATAAGCAGAGATAAGCATGGCTGGAATGAAAAAAGGACTAGTAAAATTGCTACCTGCATTCGATCTGACTCCTCGGGCTCCTTGTTCCAATTCCTCTGATGTCAACACGATCTGCATAACCCAGCAAAAGAATAACTATCATGAAAGAAACATATTCTGAACCTTTAAAAAAAACACCAAAAGAACGGAGTAAAATGTGTAGAAACAGAATAAGCACTGTATAAGGCGATGGGGACGACCCCGTTCAAGGAGAATAACTTGAGATATGTGGCCGATTGAAACAAGATCTCTTTGTGAAAATTGTTCAAAGAAGCACACGCTATGGCAATTTATATTGGCACATCATTTCCAACCGCATCTTCAGTACATTGAGACTGAAGAACACAAGCATATGGTTATGTTGGAACTTAACACCCACAGCATGCCACCATCTTTGTATGCCAAAAACAGAAATGGATCTACGAAACAAGATGGAAGAGGTAGGACCTTCAACTCTTCCGGTGACATATTAAGCATCTGAGAAGCTTCCAGTTCTCCCTTTAGAAGGCGACTGGCTAAGACAGAATTCTTCTGTCATAAAAAAGGCAAAATTTATGCCTAGCCAATGCTAAGATAGCCAAAAGAGATCATAAAAATATCTAAAAACTACCTTAAGATGTATAGTTAGTAAGTGCATCTTTTGGTTATACTTCAGATAATCTAATGAAAATGTCTCATGAGCAGCGCTTTCAAGAGCAGCCACCACATGCACGGCTGCATCTGGCCAGCTTGAAGATGCATCACCCTAAGAATTATAGAGTAAAACATCAAGATGATGCACATTGCCAAATGTATAATATCTACATATTAGGAAAAATCTACATATCAGGAAAAATCCACGTACTTCTACAACTATATCTTCAGATTCAGTTCCCTGCTCCAAAATAGGGTTCTCCTTATTCCCTGCAGGAAAGCAGGAAGCCTGCATCGACTGAAGAAGCTTCTCCAGCCATTTGTCACGGTGGGTTTCCCCAGTCAGTTTCTTAAAATTTGAAAGAATAGAATAATGCTCTGATAAACCAACATCGGCACTCCAGGGAATTTCAGCTTTAATTGATTGACATCTAGCAAGGCCTTCATCTTCATTGGTCACTCTCAAAGATGCCAGTTTGATTTCATGCAGTTTTTTATTCTTCACCGAGTCTTCACGATCCAATGCAGCATCCTCTGTCCCAAGGTCGAGAAGGTCACCCACTCTTGTGACTGTTTTCTGAACGAGAAGATCAATCTCTTTTTGTTTGTTATCTTCATAGTCCTTGTCCGTTAGCTTAAAAAGGCGTCTCTGTTCAGTGTCATAAACTCTTTGCACAATGAAACCAGGGTGTTGTTTGCGAGATGGAATCTGCTTATTTTGAGGAACAAAATGAACGATGCACTTGTGCATGACGGATTCAGCTGGCACTTCATCCCTGTGGAAACTGTAAAAGAGTTCCCGTACATCAGCTGATTGCCAGTTTCCACCTACTCGTTTTTCAGCCTCCTCTGGACGATATAACCACTGGCCTGTAACTATTACAGCCCCATCAACCCTCTGTGAAATGTCCTGTCAAATAGAGAATAGATTCTATACTGAAATACAGTACATAAAAGAGAATGTTAACTAAAAGTCCAGCAGTACGTCTGTATTTTGGTGTCACATTCCTTATTTAACAGGAATACGAGATTCGAATAAACCGTACCTTGAGTATGGCCACATATGGCTTCTGCTGCATGGACTCAGGGACTAGAAGCACTGAATCCTCCTAAAACACAAATGGCTTGAATCAGGACAATGTTCCAACATATAGAAGAACGACAACTACGGCATCCATAGGAATTAGGGGAACATTAAAAATCATATAAAACCTAATATTCCGAAAACAACAAGAGGAATTTAAAGATAAATATGAAAAACATACAAGCTGGAACTGCTGGTTGTCATAATCAAATGCTGTGTAATGCTTCCGTTTGCCTCTTCCTTTCCCAGAAGTCTTAATGACATTACCAAATGGTTGTGCTAGGGGCTCACCATTCTCACCTCCCACCTCACCCTCATCAGCCATCTTCGCGGTGTTCTGCTTATTCAATTCCTCCTCAGATTCCTCCTCATCATGTAGGTGCAGCCTTTTCCACTTCCTTCGACGTTTTTCCTCATTTTTATTGGTAAGACTTGACGGGAGCTGTGCTAACCTCCGATTTCCCATGCCAACACTTCAATCTAGAAGTCAGCAACCCCCAAAAGGATATCGCGCTCAGGGAGAGATTCAGTCTGATGGGCAATGCTGGAGAACAGCATTATAATGAGCCACGTTGCGTGCATTTCTGAAAAAGATAAAATAAACAAAATTAGAGACCAACCGTCAGCACTAAGACTACTCCATTACGAACCAATGCAGCGACTTTCCATATCAACAACCATAGTGATAAGGCACCAATAGGAAACAAGTAATGATCGATACCTGACCTTTCACCTTTCCGAAGAGTTGTTTGTTAAGTAAAACAAATAAATGAGAGTACAGGGAACGTCAATCATCCGAGAAGAACTTACAGAACATCGTGAAGGAAAAATTATTCGACTTAGTTTCACTGGCGGAAGTCGAAAATAAAAGCCAGATCGAGTTCAAAACACACAATTATGACAGGGCTACTGACTGTATCAAGTCGCGGGATGGCTTGTATCAAGTGGATGCCCATCATTTCACTCGAAAATGGAGATATCCAGAAAGCCGCAATCTTCAACAAAACGCAAAATTTCCATCACATGGACGCTTTCCCCGGAGGAAACTGATGCAGGAGATATATGTTGGCCCAGAAACCAGGAAGGTACAGCATGAATTTGGATTTCGAAGGCGACGAAGCGAAGATGTCGAGATCTGCGGTTTTCCTGGGATCGGATTTCTTCTTATAACAGAATTCCCGGATGGAGGTTATTTACAGCAAGGATGTTCTTGAAACGGCAATATACATAAATAAAATCATGGGTCTGGTTGTGGTTGTTCTGGTAGCGTTTAAAATGGATTTGAAAAATTCAAAGCTGAATAAAAAAGATGGTATAAATTCCACGACAGTCAGTTTGGAGGGAGGGAAGGGCTGCATTCGGTTTTTTCCGCAGTTGGACAGAAGCAATCGAAAAAGGAATGACTCCTGTGGTTTAGATAATATTTTTTAACCAGCTCAGTGCACGCCAAAAAATAAAATAGGCTGGCTGCAGGTGCGCCTTTACGATTTCCAACTCTGGCTGCGCCTGTATTTCTAGTGTACATTCATGGCATTGTTCTGCTCGAAGCTTCGTGGATGTAATTTCTGGTCTTGCTTCCTTTGCTAACAAAATGCAACAAAACTGGTAAGCAACTTCGACTACGCTCTCCTGTTGGTCCGGTGAGGTGCTGGTCTCATGACGCCGTGGTTGGAACCAACATGCTTATCTGTCTGTCTGTCTGTCTGTCTGTCTGTCTGCCATGAGCCGCTTGTAATGCGTACTCGGAAGCGAGCCAAGCTTCGAAAGCCCCGGTTGGGATGACGGATTGGATGGGCTTGATACCCATGTTGGGTCCAGTGTCGCGTTTGTGTTCAAGGGCATGGATGGGTGACCGTAACATTACACAACACAACTACTTTGCATTTTTCCATACGACCATCAGCCAAATTTACACGGAATCGCATCCATCATTCCCGCGCGCTGGTTTCTGCGGTGTCCCGGGGATGAGATCTTCTTCCTCCTTTCTCTCTTTGCCCTTCCCCCACACCACCAGGTACAGTCCCGCTACGATCACCACGCCTCCCAGCACCCTGTCCCATGATTCAAAAAATAAATAAAGCCAGATAGGCCTAGTGTGTTGCGGCGAGTTTGCTTACTTTCCCAGTGTCATTTGCTCTGCGAAAACAAAGGAGCTCAGGACGGCAACTATGACCATGTTCAGAGGGTTGAAGGCCGTCACAAAGACCGGCCCCTTGTCTTTCATCACCACGCCGGAAAGATAGTATGTGATCCCCGATGAAACTATCCCCTGCACTTCAACCTCCTCAGTGCATATATTTGAATATCCAGGGGATTTGTTTGTTTGTTTGCTCGCTTTTTTCTTTCTAAGAAGCGTATTTGCTGTCTATTATTTGAGTGAGAAACATACCCCGTAGGCATACCCCAATAGCTTCATATCCCATCCCAATCTCCAAATGGCAGTGTTCCCTCTCTCAGCCACCAGGGTGACGACCGCGCCTAGCAGGGCGCCCATGGTGCATATCAGCGCCGTCAGTGTCAACCCAGCGCAGTAAGATTTCAGCGTGATCGACTACCGTATCCACAACAAAAGCTTCAATTATTTAGAAAAACTTTTTGGGATGCGTAGAATTACGAGTGTCCCACCTGGAGGATGAAGAACAAGGAGTAGCCTAGGCATGCCGCAGAGATCATGATTGCACCCTTGATTGGATCAGGTCGATCGTACGGGTTTTGGTGGGATGGGACTGTGGAGGGGGGTGAGTCCATGGCAGCCCGATGACATAACCTTTCACGAGTGTCATCACCATCGCCCCACCGAGAGCCACCAACGTCCCCACTATCATCGCATGGCTCCTCAGTTTCCTCATATCCACCCTCTCAATCCTGTCCGAAATGTGTAGAAAAGAACTCATCAACTATACCCGCATCAAAAGATCAGCAAGCACAAGGGTACTCTGTCAATCTTTCATGCTTGTGTTGACAGACTACCAAAATATCGGCATAAAATATGAATAATGTTTTCGGACACCAACCTGAGGATCCAAGCCACGAGAAAGGTTATCGCCGGAAGAAGGTTGCATAAGGCGGACGTAACCGTCGGGGTCGTGTATTTCATTCCCTCGTAGAACAAGTTCTGTGCGAGAACGGGGCTGCGTTTTCCAAGTTGTTTGATTTCAGAATTCGGCGTAACGCAAAAACATGGAGGAAGAAAAGACAGAGAAACTGGAGGAGCTATTGGAGAGAACCGTACTCTAGAAACCCGAGCAGCATGATCTTCAGGAAGACTCCCAGCGTCATTGGAGGCCTGGATTTCCTGCCACCCGTAAACACAGGTTCAATAAAGATGAAATAAGTTGCTCCAGATAACATCAATCAAACAGAAAGAGACATTTTGTTCGACTTTGAAATCCTAACCTCTCACAGATCAAAGCAAAGGGCGCCAAAACGATAGCGGCGACGGTGCTCCGGTACAGCGCAAATGTGTAATGGTTGGAGCCCTGGTTCAACGCCGCCTTTGCAACAAGAGCGAAGCCAGCGTACCCGAATTGCAAGAGGATGACATAAAGAAAAGGCCTCAAGTTTTTGAGAAACTTGGAGTTGAGATTGAGGTCCATATCTTTTTTTCTGTGTCACGATTTTGCATGGGGAGGAGGAACCTTAAATAGGCGAGTTTCGGGGACCAATGAAAGAGGAAAATGTATTATTATTGCCAATGACTCATTACGCTTTAAGGTTTGTGGAGGCCGTGTAATCTAATCATGTCACCATCTTCTCCTATGCTTTTTATCTCTGGCGCGGCAAATAAAGAACTACTCACCGGACAAGTATCCACAAAGGATGATGTTGAATCGATCAGAATCAAACCCAAAACAAAAAAAGCAAAGCAAACTTTGTTTGGGAATAAAGGCAACATATTTTTTAGTCGTGTTAATAGCAATTGGGGCTTGGTACGTTGTAGCAAAAGAAGCATTACCACATAAAGAATTAACACATGTTTGTCCCCAACAATGCACTTTGTCAGGGAAAAAAAATCTATCATTCTCCAAACAAGGTTAATCTCCTCCTCGCACACGTTTATTCGCCCCTTTACTTAAGCAAGTGTTATCCCCCCTCTAATATCGTTTGTCGTTGCTGTCTGACTAAACAGCATTAGGACCAGAAGCTGCCTCTGATTTATCCTCATTCTGCTCCTGAGTTGAAGAATTTGTAACCGCGTTCTGGTGTTGTGGTAGTACCTCTTTTGCCTTTTGGTCCTTGCTCTTACCCCATATCACCATGTAAAGCCCGATGACAATCACCAAAGCTCCAGCCACCCTGCAATTTTCATTTACTGAGCATTTGATTTACATGAAACTGAGAAGATGCAAATAACTTACTTTCCGACCGTCATTTGCTCTGCGAAGATGAAGGAGCTTAGGACTGCGACGATCACCATGCTTAGAGGATTAAACGCCGTAACGAATACAGGTCCTTTCTTGCTCATGATTAAACCGGAAAGATAGTAAGTTATGCCTGAAGAGACAACTCCCTGCACCAAAGTTGGTATATATTTAATAATCGTATTGTTTTTTCATTCAATGGGGATTAATGATTTTTACCCCGTAGACGTAGGCCAAAAGCCTGGCGTCAAGTCTGAGGATCCAAATAGAAGTGTTGCTCCTCTCCATGATGAACGCGACAACAGTTCCGATGAGTGATCCCAATGTGCAGATCATTGCTGTCAGCGACATCCCCGCCGGGTACGACTTCAATGTGATAGCCTGGAGAATGTAGAAGAGAGCGTAACCGAGGTTTCCTGCGCTGATCATCAAGGCGCCCTTGATGGGATCGGGATGATCATTGGGATTATTGGAAGCATTGACACCACGGGATGCATGAGTCCATGGGAGTCCAATGATGTTGCCTTGAACCAAGGTCATGATCATCGCCCCACCGAGAGTCACCAAAGTCCCGATAATCTTAGCGTAGCTTGGTAGCTTTTTGAAGTTAACCCTCTCGATCCTGTGTTAGAGAGTCGAAAAGATAAATAACACGATGATCATGAAAGAAAAAGCACACACACAAATGAGCTGCAGCCTGCAGGCTTTGGTTACCCGAGAACCCAAGCCAGGACAAAGGTCAAGGCAGGGAGAAGATTGCAGAGGGCTGAGGTCACGGTCGCGGTCGTGTACCGCATTCCAGCATAGAACAAGTTTTGGCCTATCACCGGGCTGTTCCATACAAAGACAAGGATGACACATTACAAACTACTTAGCCAAAAACTTTTAGGGACTAGGGTCTCATTCTCCTTTGTAAATACATACACTAGGCTGAATGAGGACATCATTCTGTATCACTTACTCAAACAGGGCGAGGAGGACTATCTTGAGGAAGACACTGAGTGTCATTTTTGGCCTGGTTTTCCTGCAAATGAAAATCATTTTGAATGATAACTCATGCTTGGTGTCGAACATGGAAACCAGATTCGAAAGCATAGACAGATAGATCCAAACCTCTCCAAGACAAGTGCAAAGGGGATAAAGAGAGCGGCGGCAATGCCATTTCGATAGACGGAAAACACATAATGGCTGCTACCCTGGTTCAAGGCTGCCTTAGCGACGATGGCGAAGCCGGCACTACCAAACTGGAGGAATATAACGACAATGAACGGCTTCAAATCGCGCAGGATCTTGGAGGAATTCATGATATCACAAAAGGGAGCGAGAAGCGTGTTGGAATGAAGCTGCATGAAGAGGGGATTTTATAGCGTAGAGATGTGAGTCTTGGTAAAACTTGGCGAGTTTGAAACAAATATACCATTCAATTCAACTATCTTGAGTGTTCAACTATTATCTCTGATAATATTCCTCTCGCCAACCACACAGTCGAAAAGATATTTGTATCTACAACTGCTGCTGTGACTGCTCCAATTCCATGCAACGTACCAAGGTATCGTGGCCTGCGTTTTATTCATCATTTTCAGTGTCGGATATCTTCAGATGGTGCTCATAATCCCCATGCACCGCAGTCCGTACGTGCGCAGTGGTGGCCAACACAACACTGCTTTATTTGGATATTTGAGTCAAACCCCAGGAAACAGAATGTGTTCGTTCCATTAAGTTACAAAATTGTCCTTTTTACCAACAAAAGGGAACAGGGTCAATACAGGAAACATATATACTTTCCTGTGGAGATGGTCAGATCAGACTTCCAACAACCCCAAGTAATCAAAAAACAACCAAACAAACACGTGCTTATGTGATTGCACTTCGGACCAATTTGCTCCAAATAATTTTCCAATTTTAATTTTCGAAAATATATATTACGACAAACTGGTCTCTTTATCTTCTAAAACCTTTGGGTTTGCGTTGTTGGAATTCCAGCGCCATAAGCAAAGGCGCATGCTTAATCTGACTTCCACTTATTCCAGGAAAAGTGGCTTTTGGAGACCCCATCGATTTCCTGCACGGTGAACCTGGGCCACAGCGCGCCCACTTTCATTCGAGAGGCAGAGAGAGAGAGAGAGAGAGAGAGAGAGAGAGAGCGCAACCGGAATTCATGAGGTTTGTCGAAATTCATGGGACTATCGAATTAAGGCTGGGTGGATGAGGAGCTGGGCTCTGTTCTGCCTACCTGAAGAAGATTTCACGGCATCGCTGACAGGGTGAAGTTAGTGGAGTAAGAGGGTGGAATATAATATATCTCAGAATCACTGTCCCTGATGACGTCCGCATCTTTGGGGACACGCCGTCGTTAGTGCTTTAAAAAAAATGACAATAATAACGCACTAAATCAATCATTTTTCAGTCCCATGTGCCCTCGGCTTTTTTACAGAGGGTCCAGCAGCATTATTTGAGCACCCATTTCGTCTTATAGGTGCTGTCCAAGTAACAAATTGCCTGCTGTCAAAATGGATGCATAACCTGACCAGACCCCATGGACTAAACAGAAAGCAAGGGTGACTCTTCCAACCTCCACGTGCTCCTCCAGCATCATCGGTATCTCTAATAATACCATCGCATGCGCCACGGTCGCTTTGTCTTTCACTCCATGATATGATCATCCTCATCACTGGCATATCATTCTTTCTTTTTGGGCAAAGGACTACAGCCTCTATGAATGGGCGTGGGGCATACACTCAATCATTCCTCCAATACATGCAATAAAAAAGGTATCTGGGTTCCAAAGGTGATTGCTCTATCACTCCATATTCATACATACATACATACATACGTGCGTTCGATTCAGATACGGACTTTTGTCACTCCTAACACTAATTATTTCAGCAACTAAACGCCACAAAGATTGGTGTTGCCTCGAGGAGGGATGGACATTTGTAGCCACATAATGCGGCGATCCCTCCCTCCCCTTCCCTCAGCTGATAGATATCTTTTTATCTACACGAAGATGGTTGGCTTTCAAAGGCAAAGGCACCCACCCTCCACATACAAATTTATTGTCAATCCATTCCATAGTGATTCGGAGTCAGGAGCTCCTCGGCATGTCATGGAATCAAGTAAGCAAAAGCACCAATTCCCGTAGGCTGCTTTTGTGGGCGGACTGCCACTGCCACCAACCAACATTTGATGGATGGTCGTATGAGTTGCTTTTATTGACTAGAAAATTGGGGATGGATATTTGAATTTTGAGCTTTCGTCCACCTTTGAATCATCCAGTCAACTGCAATGACTTTCCCTTTGAGGCTGCCAAGTGTTAGCTAAAAAAAACTTGTTGTATTTTATTTTATTTTATTTGTATCTGATAGTATGCAAACATATCATAAATCATCTTTTTTTTTTAAGTGTAATAGATTATCATAAGATGTATTGAACGTTTAAAAGAGCAGATTACTATATTGTGGTCAATACAAGTACTAAACATCAGATTATAAATAAAGAAGACTTGCTAGTAAAATAAATATCAATCTTTGGTTATCGATTATGAAGAAATAGACTATCAATGTTTATGAATAAAGATGATATTTGTGTGGAGTCTATGTTAGAAACGTCAGATTATCTTTTTATTTTATTTTATTGTAAATACGTTAGAAGATAGTGAACAAAATTATACTTTTGACGTGGAAGTGTTTAAGTCAATGGAATCAAATGTGTTAATGACAAGTCTTCCACATAATACCAACATGTTGTTAGCGGAGCAAATTTGGAGAACTGTGATTTTAATGTACAGGTATATTTGGTATATCAGACACGAAATTTTTTGGGGATGGACATTCTTACCGAGCTTTTACGGTTCTAGTTGATAAAGTTCAACTGCAACTATTTTCATTAGATATATAATAAATGAAGAAGAAGATTGCATGTGTATTCAAATAAATGATTATTCGGATCATCTTCGACAATTTGATGAAATACTCATCATCGATCATCTTGACAATTTCTATTTTTACCGCATTTTAACACACCGCTTTTATTTGTACGTATTATATAGATATTATTGAAAATTTGAATCTTACTATTAAAAACCTGGCATTTTTAAATATTATGTATCATACTTGCCAAAGACACATGAGAGTGAATATGTGTGGAGAAGGTGCTTCTCATCGTTCCATTCTTTTTATTATCAGGAATGCTTCTATTCTTGCACCGCAAAAGGGGCAGCATATTCTTCGGTTCAAATGAAAAACCACAATTTTAATTAATGCGCCCCCATTCCATTCCCAAAGGAAATAAATTCCCTTACAACTCTTCTTCTTCTCCTTTTGTTAACCCCTTTTTTTAATTTTCTATATTGGGTCAGGGTGTGATTCTCATTCTACTAGACTAGATTACTACAGTGGGCCTGTCCAAAAATAATAATACCAAAGCCTGAAGCCCATTTAGTCAGCGGCCTGAATTTGGAGGGTGCCGATTGCCATATCATCGATCCATCCCATGCCTACGCCGCCGCGCCAGCATCTCCTTCGCCTTCCTGATGCAAAACAAAAAAAACAACGCCGGATTCACGCCTCTCTTCCTTCAATTTTTACAAGCAGGTTTTCTTGGGCGGTATTTCCGGATAACGTGTACCATGAAGAAATTAATAATATTGTCGTGTTTGTGAAAAAATCATAGTAATAAAAGGTGTCCAGACACGGATACTTTCTCTGTCACTGATGGTAACATGTTACTCTGGAAGCATGAGTTGAAACCAACTGTACTCCAATGGCTGGCTGGCTTTCAAGTCTTCCCGTCAGATCCTTACACACCAGCTCCCTGGCCTGGAACAACAGCTTCCTACAATCTCATTTCAAACCCCTTCAATTATTCGCTTCCAATTTAAACAACAGAAAGTGGAATCCTTTCCTTTGCTTTTCTTGTAACTTAACAGCTCAACTTTTACCATTCCTTCTCGCTTTTGTCGTTATCCTTCCCCAACTCTCTCTTTTTCTACCCATTCCAAATCTAGGGTTTCTCTTCTGTCGCAACTTCTGGATGCGTTTGATATCAGCCGGAGATCTTAATTTTGAGCTGGGTACATATGCACCCCACATTTTTCATTTTGAGCTGCGTTGTCAATCCATTTCCTTCAAACAGTCCTTTTTGAGCAACATTCTCAGATAAGTTTGAGGAATTCGTGCTGTATTCTTCACTCCCTCCATTGTTTGTGGAGAACCCATTATAAACGTCTGTTAAAGATTTCGATTTTCCCTGTTTTAGTGTTCTGGGTTGTGCCTTTTCTCTTTTATTTGGTCGCCTAAGCATCCTAGTCTTATGAATTCTCAGTTAGTTCAGTTTCAGACGTTTTCATCCGTTCATATTGGAGAAAGCGTCATTAAACTTCTGCCAAAGATTTCAACCTTTTCAAGTTCAGTGTCCTGCTCGTGTTCTTTGCGCTCCTGTTGGTATTGCTCCTCCTGGACTTCTATTTGATTCAGTTTCAGGGTGCGTTAGATCCATTTCAAGTTTGAATTACGTTGATTTATTTCAAAGTTAGAATTTTACCTTGTAAATGAATGGACGGGAGAGAAGGAATGGCATTAGCAGGCTCCGCTGCTTATTATCTTGGTAGAGGTGTTGGTGCCAGCGGCTCAGGCCCAGTACCGGTTCACGGAAGTGGTGGTGGTGGGTCGCCCTCTGCTCAGAATAGTAGAGTTCATCATCCAACGCCTAGTTACAAGAACAGCACAAATCCCATCATTCCATTTCAAACTAATGTTGGCCTTAGTGGAGGTGTTGCAACCAGCTCACCCTTTCATCTAGAGAATCCGCAACCTAGTTTTCCTCATAGCATGAATGCCGCTCCACTTTCAGTCGGATCACAAAGCAGTCAACCTCTGAAGAAGAAAAGGGGTAGGCCTAGGAAATATGGTCCTGGTGGGGCTAATATGGCTTTAGGTTTGTCTCCATTGTCTGCTCCAAAGTTTTGTTCCTCTGAGGTTATCAGCTCTGGGGAGAAAGGACGCCGAGGGCGGCCTCCAGGGACAGGGTGGAAGCAGAAACTTGCTCCTCTAGGTATGTTCTTGCTGTTTCTGACTGTATGGTGTTCGTTTTTTGCTGTTCAATCTCTAATTAACTGTAAGCATGCGTTTTATCTTTTGAGGTTATAATTGAGAAATAAATTAGTAGCTTGCTTGGGTTTGTGAATCTTAAATAGGATGAAATAGAAATAGTTGGTAGTTTTGAAATTTCTAGTCGTTATTCCTTTCACCTTGTCATCAGAGTGAACGGGTTCTAAAAGGAGCAATTTTCTCGGCCAAGCTGTTGTGATGGCCATTGTATTCAGTCAACATCTTTGTTGTAGATTTATTTTCTGTCCTTTTTTTCAACTTCTTCAAAGGAAATTGTGGCTAGGTTGTAGATTATTACTGCTGTTTTTCATTCCATTGTGACCATTTCGAACATTTAACCCCATATGGCCCTGTCTTGCTAGGTGAATGGATGAACCGATCGGCTGGACTAGCCTTTACGCCACATGTCTTGCGTGTTGGAGTTGGAGAGGTATGGTGCAGATGTGTTGGCCTTGTCTGTGATAAAATGGATGAACTTGAGGAATTTTTGCCACAATTGATTTCAGGATATTTCTGGAAAGATCCTTGCATTTGCACAACAGAGGCCAAGGGCTTTATGCATCATGTCTGCAAATGGATCAGTCTCTACTGTGACCTTGCGCCAACCAGCAAATGCTGGTGAAACCATAACATACGAGGTAAAAATTACTGGCAGGGGGATCTCATCACTTTCTCATTTATGGCTGAGATGGCGTTAACTATTGTAGGGTCGTTTCGAGATACTGTGTTTATCGGGCTCATACTTGGTTACTGAAACTGGTGGTCCTGGTGACCGAACTGGTGGTATAAGTATTTCAGTTTGTAGTCCTGATGGTCATGTCATCGGAGGTGCAATCGGTGGTAAACTCATCGCTGCGGATCCAGTTCAGGTACAGATTCTTAAATCCATTGTAGGCAGCTCGGAGTTCACCATATCGCATCATAAAGACATGCCATGCTTATCATCTGTAGTTTCACTGCATCTGCCATTGGTTGTGCAGGTGGTTGGTTGCAGTTTTGTATACGGCAATGCAAAAGTTAAGAGTAAAGGTGATTCAGCAACAGGAAAGGAAAAACTTGTTGAACGCCCCTCCGAGAAATCTCCTGCTCCGGTTAATACCACCCCAACTCTGAGTTTCACTCCTGCATCCGGACCAAGTGTCTGGCCGCTTGTCTCCCGTTCCGAAGTTGGGAATTCGCAGAAAGACATCGACCTCACGCGTGGATGATGTCAGTCAGGTTCTTTTTTGTATATACATGTTGCAGATGAAACAGCGCAAGGACGTCAGCTTGCTGTAGGTTCTGGAAGTAGTGGAACTCTTGATATAGTGTTTGTTGTATGATTATTAAGCTGTTAAAAGCAGTATCCATATGTATTGTAGGGAGATTTGTACTGATTTCGTTATTGGTTTCCTGATTCAAACTCTGAAAACCAACTCGTATAGCAGAACAACAGAGAGCTTGGGAATCCGTTGAGTTGGAATGCGGATCACCTGCCCACCTAAAACTGGTTCTTCAGAGTTGCTCGTGGTGCGCAATCCAGAGGTTTCTTTGAGGTGAAGGAAAAGTGTCTACAGTTCTGCTACTCCGTTCAACTTATTGGGTGCTGTGTGATTCTTGAGCAAAAGCGGAGGGTCGAGGCGTACGTGTGTTGGAGTGCTAGGACTGAAACCGCAGCACAAGAGAAGTTGGCCCAGCACAAGAAAAAATGGACGTGTAAGACACAACATGGCCGTTTCTCCAGGGTGTCCGACCACATATCCCGTTTCCGCTGGTTTGGAGCCGGAGGTGGATGTTCCATGACTGGACACTGATGATGATTTTTTGACATAAGGCACACGCTACGTCAACACAACGCAAGCTTCATCGCAATTGCTCTCATCCCGGCTCAAATTTACTCCACAGGGAGGGCTACCGGATGGATACCACTACCGCGATGCCCCTCCCCTCATTCTTAATATTATTTTGTTTCCCCACCAAAAAATAAAGAATTCAACTATTGCCATTTCCGCGAGTATATAAAGGGACGGGGTGGGGGTGTCTGGCTTCATTTATTTGGGAAGCCTGAGCCAGGAGAATCGGAACCTTTGACATGTGGAAAAGAGCATCTAAACCACTTTCATAAATCTGTCTCCAGTCTGCATTATTGGAAGATGGAGCCGCAGCTCCAGCCTTTCGCCGGCGGGGACCAGAGGCCAAGGAAGAGGCCCACCGACTGTGGAACTAAGCATCCGGACTACAGAGGCGTGAGGATGCGGAGCTGGGGGAAATGGGTGTCAGAAATCCGGCAGCCGCGGAAGAAAACGCGCATTTGGCTCGGAACCTATCCTACTGCGGAGATGGCGGCCCGCGCCCACGACGTGGCTGCCATCAGCATCAAGGGATCCTCCGCGGTTCTCAATTTCCCTCATTTAAAGGACTCTCTTCCACGACCCGCCTCCCTGTCGCCTAGAGACGTGCAAGAGGCCGCAGCCAAGGCGGCGGCCATGCCCGTGGAGGACTTCACCATCACTCCTCCACTGCCACTCGCCGCCCACACCTCTCCTACTTCGGTTTCGAGTTCACGGGAGGCTAATGATGAGGATGATGATCTTGGGGAGTTAATTGAGCTGCCGAGTTTGAAGGAGATCGACGAGTGCCGGAGCGAATTCACTCAGGAGATTGGCTCGGCGGAGGGATGGATGCAGCCGCCGTGGTGGGCGACGGCGGTAGAGAAAGACTTGTGCGAGTACTTTACCGAACAGGTGGGCGGCGGCGGTGAGAGTCTGATTAGCATCACATGCAGTTGCAGCTTCGAGACGACGGAATCATGGTGGATGAGATGAGATGAGATTAGCGACTCCAAACGTGTGTACCTCCTCCTGTACTTTCTGTACTCTTTCCAATTTTTCCTTTCCATTCAGTATAACTCGGCCCTTGCTGTGCCCTCATAAATAAAACCCGCAGTGTCTGTAAACACATGAAATACAACGACAGTAGCGTTTTGCGGTTGTGGGTGGCATTGCCCTTGCTCCCTGTTTTGAAAGGCTTAAACAGAAATCTACTTCGTAAGCTGTGAGGTTGGTTATTCCGTTTGTTTGCTTTCAGTAGGCTGCTGGTGCGCAGTTATCATCGTAGAGACCAGATTGTTTGATTTATTGCGTGTCTGGGTGCGTGCGCGCCGGCGCATCTGAATGTCATGAACCAATCACACAGCCTTTGGTCAACGAGTCCGTTTGCTTCAGGGTGCAGTTTCCCATTCGATCCCAGAACTCAGAATGGTGCGTTCCAATCCATGCATCCTTGACGCCTGGGACTCGTCTCAAAGAAGTAGTCCATTTTGTTGATGATTTTACAATCTGCTTTCAAAAAGGAAAAAAGAGGCCCAATCTCACGATGTCAGACATTTGGTTGAAAAGGAAGGGAGTGACGCAGATGGAAAGTGTGTGGTGATGGGTTTCCCTTTTCAAAGAATACGGTCGCCCCCGGTCGGCCATGGGAGCCTTTGTTAACTGAGAAATCCCACCAACTTCAATGAGTATGGGGGTATGAAGATGCCACCTTCATTAATTTCGACAGAGACGAGTGCTTCAGCGCTTTCATCCCTTGGCAAGGAAAGGAGAGGAGAGGAGAGGAGAGGAGGATGGCCGCAACTCCTCGACTTTTTAACATGGAGGGGTTCTTCGCCATTTGTGACTGACTGACTCACTAGCTGCTGCTGCTGCTGCTGATTTACAACCCCAGTGAGAGTGAATGGGTTTCTGGATGTTGACGTCCATGTCAATGCTGATTGGATAGACATCGAATGAACAGTGATCCATGGAGTCAGATCTGGCTGTCGGCAAACATCATATCGTTGAATTTGATACGTAACGGTTCATTACTTTCCGCGACCTTTCTACCGACACATCCACAGCTTGGCATTTTGCCGACTCTTGGTTGGGTTGGTGTTGGTCATGGAGGGCGTGTTCTTCACCAGGCCGACACTCGGCTGGGCCGGACTGGGCCTTCCATGAAGCCACCACATACATATATGATCCGAAAAATGAGGGCTTACTGGTTCGCCGTCCGCATGAAACCCCTCCGGACAACATGTGTATAACGATGAATCATATTTCGGATGGTAGAAGATGATGTGATTTTACAACAGACACAACGATACGATATGTCGTGTGTTGGCAACAACAACCGAATCCCCGCAACTTTGGTTGGTGGATGCGCGAACCTGATACATGGCATGATCACTACAACTTTTGAACAGTCGCAGGGGGCAGAATGTCCTGCTGCTATCACCATATAGAGGGGAGGGATTGGAGCCATCAAGTTGCGGGTTCCGATATCGCCACTGCCATCCACGGAGCCTGCATTGTCCAGATCCAATCTCACACCAAAGAGCCAAACGCCGTCTCCACGGATGCTTTCCTCGGTGCCCACAGTCAAGGGCTTATCAACGAGGGTTTACAAAATGCACAGATATATATGAGTGTGTATGTATATATATACATGTGTGTGGGATATCGATTGAGGTTGCTGAGTGGAAGGACTTTCAAGCTTGCCCGGTTCAATATTTAGGATTATTTAATGCACAGATAGATACACTGTGCATGCATATAAATCACAGCAATCTCTGTACACGCGAGGCTGCTCTGAGCTGATGGATTTGTGTGATTTGGGGGACATGCCGCTACTATCATTCTCAGTTTGGGAGCGGGCAGATGCTACAAAAACCTTTCTAATGTACCAAATAATCAAAGGGTTTCATCTTTTGTGTCAGTGTTCCATGAATGAATGAGCTCATCTGAGAGGGCTGACAACCCACCCTGTGATGGGATTCTTCCGCCGGATTTTATGTGATCCTCCCGCGTTCTGTAGCCTCGCTACTATGGAGTAGGTGATGGTATCCGGAGACAGACCCTGTCCCCTCAGCTTTGCATACATATCCACAGCTTCTGCTGTTCTTCCACTCCTCTCAAGGCAATCCATCAAAATGTTGTATGTAACAATGTTGGGCCAACATCCTTCACTAACCATTTGATTCAACAGCTCGCAGGCCATCTCAACTTTATCACTTTTACCAAAGCATTCAATCAACGTGCTGTAGGTCACCACATCCGGACTCATCCCTTTCTCCTGCATTTCTTTGAACCTCATGTGCGCTTCACCAAGCTCTCCGTTTTTCCCCAGGCAGTTGATCAGGGAGTTGTACGATACCACGTCTGGCTTGCACTCACTGCTCTCCAGCTCTTCGAAAATTCTAACCGCCTCTTCCACTCTTCCAGCACGCCCCATACTGGAAATCAGAATGTTGTATGTGAAAATGTCTGGTGGAGGACCCTCTCGTTTCATCCTCTCGTATAGATCCAGAAGGTGCGGTACCTGCTTCAATCTGCCCAGACATGATAAAACAGTATTGTACATCAACGTATCCGTAAAAACACCCCTTTCATGAACCTTGCTGAGCATCTCCATGGCCTCAATAAATTTCCCTGCGCCGCACAGGCTCTCAACCATGGAGAGGTAGGCATCCCTGTCTCCCTGGTCGTGGAAACGCCACATATTACAAAACAGCCTGTGTGATTCATTAGAATGGCCTAGTCTGCTTAGCGTTCTCACAAGGAACGCATAGATTGACTTGTTCATGTACTCTCTTGATAACTCCACGACCTCATCGATCCGACCAAGCTGCCCCTCTGAAGCTAGCACATTGAGAATTAGACTGTATGTGAACTCATTAGGCCTGCAATTGTTCTCCACCATCTTGGAGAAAACAACCATGCTTTTGTTTGCCAATCGACTCCTAACGAGAGCCTCAATCATTGTATTATATACCATAGTATTGAGCTTGCAACCCTTTGAGAGCATCTCTTCAAACAAAGTCAATGCATCATTTGGTTTGCCCAATCTTCCATACATTCTTATCAAAATTGTGTACGTATATTCATCAAGGTTACAATGCTTCCTCTTCATGTGTTCAACAATCAGGAAAACCTGATCAACCTGACAAGATGCTGCAGCATATCAGGCAATTAGATTCTTCAGGAAATCACAGCTTCAACTAAATTCTTTGAACACTCTCAAGGGGAAAACATATCAGTTCACGGTTTCCAGCAGAGCAACATATAACATCGATTGTGAGAAACACGCTTCTTAACAATCAAACACACCGAAAAACTAACATTGGAAACACATAAAGCTTTTATATGCCGGCAAAAAATCTAACCTTTTCATATTTTGCAAGCGCATGAAGAAGCATGTTGTACCCCAGGATATCAAGTTGGTAACTTTTCCTCCACATCTCGTTGTAAACTTTCCATGCTTCATCTGGATCCCCCGCCCTCAAATATGCTTGCACGAGACACTTATAGGTGTAGCACGTCAAGGTCAAATCCCATCTCTTTACCAAATCCATGCACCTCTTCAATCCATCGACACCATCAAAAGCACCGATAAGTATGTTGACAGTAGATATTTTACCTGCAGCTCCCGATTTCTCCATCAAATTGAGAACTTCATTGATCTTATCAATCTTGTCCTGGAGGCTTGAATTAGACAGAATCACAAAAATGCGGTTGTAAGTGAATGCATCGTGCCGGAATCGGGGTAAATGTGACGAGCAGTAATGGAAAAATTGAAGAGCTATTTCTGGGGATTTGAGGGCTTTGAGAATTTCGGATACTTCCGATGGAGTTGGGGTCACATTGAGCGTTTGAAGGTACTCGGAGAGATCAAGGAAGGGGTCAGGAGATGAACTCAGCAATATTTTCGCTGCCTTGCAGATGAGGTCCCGACGAGGTAAAGGGTAGCCGCGAACGTCGGAGATAATCGGCGGAGAGGAGACGCATATTTCCAAGGCGGAGAAGTTTCCCTTCTTGGACGTCGTTACGACCTTTCCAGTATACTTGGTGGCATAGCCTCGGCTCAGGTAGACGGTGAGACGGCGGTGGCGGAGGCAGCGGCGCATTTCAGGGCACGAGTATGTGAGAGGAGTGGAACTGACTGAAACGTGACATCCCTATGTTAAAGACGCTTTTAGCGCCCAGCGAATATACTTTGTAAGGAATTTATCGGATGAAACTGTAGATAAGAAGCTGATGTCTTCCTTCAGTTACATCTTACAATCCTGCACACGCACACAGAGAGAGAGCCGCAGAATGACCGACTGCTCCGAGGAAACAAAAACCTACACCTTCAGAGCTGATAGGAATATGACACCATTAAGAGTTGAGGCTTTAATTGCCATAACATGGGACACAAGTTATTTCTATGGATTTGATGTGACACCATGCAAATCCAACCATACCAAAAGAGGGAGAAAGGGAGATGGTCATAGGAGAAGTCCTAAAGAGAAAGGAAAAAAGGCCATCAGTAAGGCCAAGCTGACATACGTGAAGAGCAGAGCAGCTCCTAACTTGTGCAGGCAACATAAATAATACCAAAGGTGGCTGCGTCAGGCGTACTTGCTTATAAGTGAGTAGTTCCATGAGAAAGGTTACGATAAGACCTCAGAGTTCATCGTGAGGAAGATCTCTAGAATGCAACGGAGTTGGCTTCTGATTATCAGCAAGGTACATTACGGCCAGGGATGCGTGAAGTGCAGCACCTAATGGGAGTCCGTTTTCATCGATTCTGAAATATGGCGAGTGTGCTGAGAAGGGCTTGCTGAGAGTTGGATCCTTCATCCCGACAAAAAGGAAATAACCTCGCATTTTTTCGAGATAGAACGAGAAATCTTCCGATCCCATGACTGGTTGCATCTCCTTAACTGCAGCAACACCGAACATGTCCCCTGCAACATTTCGAAATAACTTGTGCATCCCTTCATCGTTAACCACAGGTGGGAAGAAAGGCTTATCTTCTGAATCAAAGGTCACGGTTGCATTGCATCTCTGCACCACAGCTTGTCCAATGATAACCTGCTCTATTCGCTGCTTAATTTGTTCAAGTTTCTCCACTGAAAATGCTCGGAAAGTGCCTCCAATGGTGACAGAGTCTGGAATAACATTGAATGTACCACCGCCTCCATGGAATTGAGAAACTGTAATAACCTGTCCAAAGGAATCGTCAGTTCTGTAATCAAACTACAAAGTAGGAGACCTCTTTAATGTGGCAGTGCGGAGTCAGTTGCTTGGATACGACCCAGTGAAAACTCGCTTATTAGATCTGATCTTGAATTTTTCTAAAGTCAGTTTGCGGTGCCACTTTGGTCAATGGATGAAAAAGATAATGACCAACCCAACTCCAACTGCTAATTTGTACCTGAGAATCAAGAGGATCGGCTTCTCGAGAGACAATCTGTTGCAAGCTGACAACAACATTCGAGGCAGCTAATATGGGTCTATGGCCTGTTGGGGTATAGCAGCATGGCCTCCTTTTCCATTGATCACAGCATGAAACTGGCCACTCCCTGCTAGAATTGGACCAGGCCTAGATGCAACTTCACCCACTGGTAATGTACTGTAGGAATGGATGCCAAAAATGGCCTCTACATTCTTAAGCACGCCAGCTTCCATAATAATTTTCGCCCCTCCACCTCCTTCCTCTGCTGGTTGGAAAACCAGAACAACAGTCCCCTGTATCACCATAAAACAACCTTGATGAAAAGTCCTCCTATACAACACCCCATGGTGCAAAGATTATTGCTCTTTGGTAAAAGGAGCATCTGAAGATCGGTAACTCTCAATTTAAATCCAGAGTCATACTGGGCATGGAAGCATAAGAAGAAGTAGGCCATTCATTCACAAAAGTGTGACAAAGGAATCGGCTGGTGATTGGAAAGAGACGCAAACCTTTAAAAGTTGAACATTATCATGAAGAATTTTAGCAGCACCAAGGAGCATTGCAACATGAGCATCGTGTCCACAAGCATGCATCAGTCCAGGTTTCCTACTCTTATGCTTCCACTCCACCTTTTCCTATTTGAAGCAAATGCCATTTAATATTCATCCGTATGACAAGAAAACTATGTTACCATAACGGACGGTTGACATGATTGGTCGACTCATACCACTCTATATTCGTGTGTTTTGGCCAGTTCATATACAGCTCAGAACCATGGATCTAAACTAAACAACGAGTCATGTTTGGAGGGACTGGTTGATGATCGAGCCTTTTCGACACTGTAGCGTGCCATAGACTAAAACCCCATCACCATAACAGTTTTGTTTAAATAACAGAGAAATTAACGCGTAGAGCATGAAGTAAGCTGGGAGAGGGAGGACACCATAGCGCGGGAGACTCAGATATAAAACTGCAATATCTCTAAAAAGAGAACGATCTCAAAAAAGCTATCTAAGAACTCAACAATTAAAGATCTAGAGAAGTTTAAAGGATGAAGGATGCAACCTCCACTCGAAGAGCATCCATATCTGCCCTTATTGCAACAACGGGAGGTTCCCCTGTCCCAATATAACCGATTACACCAGTAACTGCTACAGGATAGGTGTACTTAATTCCCATCTTATCCAGCTCTTCTCTAATCAGTTTACTGGTCTCGAATTCTTGAAAGCCTAATTCAGGATTTTCGTGTATTTTTCTTCTGATGCCTACCATCCAATCGAAAACATCGGATTTATTTGCTGCCGCGAGAAAATATTTGGGGGTCTCCGATGGCTGTGACGGATTCAGACTCGAGTTTGCGAAGATGGGTTTGGAAAAATACGTCAGGATGAAGAAAATCGAGAGGATCAGCTTCCAACAAACCACCATCTTCTGGGTTCAAAAGCAAAAGCATGCAGAACTTGAGCTAATCTGTCCCAGAGCCCAAGCTAAGATTTCGTACAAAACCTCTGCCGGAAATACCGTCAGCACATTCAACAGAAACACTGTCTAGCCGTCACTCAAGTTAGTCGGGTTGCTAAAACCAGAATAGCTCCACACCTATCAATTTTAGGTGTGATTGGATTTCAGTGGTCCCCTGGTGGTCCGCGTAGCCACACGCTCATCTATTTTGTTGAATACAGGTATGGATGAAGGATCATACCCAGCCGGATTCATAGTTTGGAGTTTGAACTGGATCAACCAAACGGAATAGGGGTCGCCCAGATTATTTCCAAACGCTCTGGGGCATACATGGAATTCCCTAAGGCGCATCCTCCCAGGCAGCTCCGGCCACACATGCGATGAACTTTGTTTAGTACATTATGATACCCAGAAAAAAAAAAAAAAAGGTTCTACGCACTTGAAGCAGTCGTGTGCTGCCAATGTAAAGCTATAAATGTCTCCTTGATACAGTACAACAAAAATTCAAGATGCATACGCCTCATCCTATCGGAAGGCGCATGCTGTGGGGGAAAAAGGGCTTAATTGCCTCTTCTTGAAGAATGGGCGGATGAATCTGATTTTTCAGCCAGATAGTGTTCAAGCATATCTTCTTCATCATCTGCGTACCAAATACAGGAGTAGATACTTTAGTCATTTGCAAGAAACTAACAAAGTCTGAAAATGATAAAGAATGCATGTTACCTTCAAAGTCATCATCAAAATCAATATCCTCCGTGTCTTCATCCGAAACATCTTCAACAGGTACCCCGCCTTTCTGCAATCAACAGATCGACCATATAAATACCATCACAGAGCATCATGACAAAGTAGGTCGAAGAAGGGCTCCAAATTCCCATAACGATGATCCAAAGAATGGCTTACAGAGGCGGCTCTTCCACTCTCGAACCATTGCCTTCCTGTGAGCTTTTTCTCCTTGGTTGCAGTAAGAGCCGAATCAGGCATCAACCTAGGAATAAAAGAATTAGGGAAGTTCTGAATGAGCTGAATCAGGAACTAGGAAGTTGAAAGTAGTTTTATTTTCCGGTTTATGACGAGCTTTCTAAATAAAATTCTACATGAGATTTGGTTTTTGATAACAATTTAAAGACAAACAGAATCTTTAATTGACAAACTACCATTTAAGACACTATCACTTACAGTTGAAGAGTTAAATTAACGACTGAAACTCACTTGGCTCTTTCGAGTGCTAATTCAGCTTCATATTTCTCCCTCCAAGCCAAAAATGTGTCTACTGTTACTGGTTCTCCATGTGGTATGACAATCTGAAAAGAAAAAGGATACACAGATCACCGAATTGAGTTGACCCAGTAGTCAGGCGTATGGGGTTGAAAGATGTACTGTGCATTCTCATCGGCGATGTGTCTACTGGAGAAGGAAGTGGGCAAGCCCGTGCCTATGGTGGCAGAAATAGTTCTTGTCTTTAAAAAAATTAGTCGCTAGGTACAAAAAACACTTCTTTTGTTGCTTCGAGCAAGCAGTTGTCTCTATGCTAGAATAAAGGTTAAAAAAAATAACCTCATCTTTCGTAGACACATCTTCTGTCGTATCATCCAAACCAGAATCATGAGAATATCTTTCAGAAAGCCATTCCTTAGCTGATGCGACCAATGTGTAGATCATGGCCATACCAAGATTGTCATTTGCCTGTAAGGTCCATGAGACATTCAAGTGCGCATTAAAAAGGGTCGTATGCCATTATATATCAGGTTCAAGGGGCAACTTCAGTTGATCAATGGAGCAGGTTACGCTCGTTGTAACAGAATTAGGTAGCAGATTTCACATAAGGAGGCATCATGCTATTAAATATAAATGCGATAATTTAACAAAGCTCCAGGTCTTACCTCTTGTTCCAACTTTTCCTTCAGAGCTTTAAGTTCCCCAGGTTGAATACCCTTTAAACTAAATTCAGATAAATAGAATTTTAGGATTTTAGGTCTGCTTAGCAGAAAAGACTAACCAAATAAAGAGTGAATAAACTCAAAGACAACACTTAAGTAAAAGACAGATGAAACCTTTTCAACTTGAGAAGTGGGGGTTCATCAGGATAGTTTTCTGTATGCGAAAAAATCAAGGCTAGTTGAACTGCCAAAAACACCCGGCCTCAGATTAACAAGAAGCAATACTTGAAGATCATCATATAAGCTATCAAACCTGATGAACCAGTTGGTTCGTCTGACTCATTATCCTGTTTGAGAAAAAAGGAAAAGGAACGTACTCCTTTAGGTGGGAGATGAATAAGAAAGATAGCAAACATCCATCCTTCAGGACAGATGGATATAGGAAAAACATAATTTACCTGAGGAGAAAGTGTTATCTGGAAGCATCGAGAGGAAGTAACTAGATCACTTTCACTAGAACGAATTTCTGGTAAATCAAAATTATCAAGAAAAATGACTCATTACACCTAGTCCCAGCAGATTTTCTAGGGAAAGAAAAACAAGAAAAACAAGAAAAACAAGAAAAACAAGAAAACCAAGACTGTGTATCTGAAGTGCAACATACCCCTAAAATCATCCATTAAAATTGCTTCTAAAGCTTCGATCTCCATGTCTTGCTCTTGTTGATAGTCTGCCCAAAAAAGCATTTGTGATAATAAAGACCACAGCTTTACAACTGCTAAGGAAAGGTACATCCACGAAAATGCATTGACGAACGACTCTCAATCAAAGCACATCAGCAATAGTAGCTCAACGCCTTTAATAGAATTTTGAGTAGCGAGTGCGGCGCGAGTAACAGTAATAAATCATTCCCTGGAATCCACTTCTTAAATTTTCAATCTTTTTGCTTTTTTTTTAGGAGATCATGAACAGAAAATGTTCTTTTTTATGATGAACAATAAAGAACCGAAGATAATGAACTTACCAGTCATGGCGCTTGGGTGTATGATGATTCGTCTTCGCTCAGGAACTTTTAGAAAAATCGCCAAATCCTTAAATTGAATTTCAGAAAATGAAATGAACGCGAAGGAGCAGAAGAGAAAGTACTTCCCCAGGAAGAGCTCAAGGTTCTGAAGAAATGCAATACCACAAATCCATCATGATCTGCCAGCCGCGGAGCTATCAGGAAAGGGGAAGCGGACGCAAAACAGACTAGATTTTTATTTTCGAAGACGCTTTTTCATTAGCAAGCATCTAATATGTAATTTACCAAACAAGGACGCGGGTATTTTAGTCACCAAGACCACTAGGGTTTTGACTGGTTCGTCCCACTCCCGGATGGGATAATCAAGAAGCTCCTCTGTCTCGTCAGAAAGACAGAAACGTATCTCCGGTGTAAAATGGTTTGCTTAGAGTGGAAGCCAAAAGGCTAGGAACGTGTGCATTCACGGCCACGGAGAGTGGTGGGCTTTTGGGATCTTGGGCGAGACCTATATATTAAAGCCCAAGCATTGTAATTGGATTGGGTCAATGGATCCGACCTTATAAGCCCTAGTTGCTCATTGTGCCCTCTCCTCGGGTCGGGTGTTAGCACGCGTACGGCGTAACCCGACTCGACGAGGGAAATCAATCAAATTGAAATAGGGCAATTGACAGCCGGAGGCACAAATCCCTGTCCTCTCTGCGCGTCGCTCGCTGACTCGTGCCAATCGTCGGAAGTTCGCCATGGGGAGCGCGGAAAAACTGATGAAGCAGATCATGGAGTTGAAATTCACTGCTAAAAGTCTTCAGAGGCAGGCAAGGAAGTGCGAAAAGGAGGAGAAGGCCGAGAAATTGAAGGTCAAGAAGGCGATCGAGAAAGGAAACATGGATGGCGCGCGGATCTACGCCGAGAACGCAATCCGCAAGCGCAACGAGCAGATGAACTATCTCCGTCTTTCCTCCCGTCTGGATGCAGTTGTCGCGAGACTCGATACGCAGGCCAAAATGACGTCTATCGGCAAGTCGATGGGGAATATTGTCAAATCACTCGAATCATCTCTGGCTACCGGAAATCTGCAGAAGATGTCGGAGACTATGGATCAGTTCGAGAAGCAATTCGTGAACATGGAAGTTCAGGCCGAGTTCATGGAGAGCTCTATGGCGGGAAGCACGTCGCTTTCCACGCCGGAGGGAGAGGTCAACAGTCTCATGCAGCAGGTGGCTGATGACTATGGACTCGAGGTTTCTGTTGGTCTGCCGCAACCTGCTTCACATGCCGTAACCGTTCAGAGCAGTGAGAAAGTCGACGAAGATGACCTCAACCGGCGTCTCGCTGAGCTGAAATCCCGCGGCTGATCTTCCTGCTGCAAGCGCGCATCGGTGTTGTCATTTCTTATAGGTATATGGTATCCATCCCTATATGTATTGATGTATGGACGCTATTTTTTCCTTGGACTGCTCCAATTCTGCTATGGTATGCTCTCCCTTTGTTATGTGGTATTCTTCTGGCATGCTGTGTTTTCTGTATTGAGATTCAGGTTTACTACCTACTCGCACATTAGACGACCTTTGCTAAAAGGCAACCAAACGGGCACCTCTTGTGCCCTGTGAAGCTTCACGACTGGTAAATATCAAGGTGCTGCTGCATTAGATTTTTTCCAAGTCACTAAAATTGAATTGATCTCCTCGGGACTAGAATAGAATACGTTTGGAAGCTACATGGGCTGCTGGCTGTTTGGTGATGTTATCAGGCACTGATAACATTCGTTTTTTGGAAACTTCACATTTGTTTTTTGGAAACTGATGAAAAAGATAGCACCATTTTCCAAACCCCCAAGTTCCCAAAACTAGAAGAATTTTGGGGTTTTGACTATTGATTGATTATGCTTCTCTATGATGTTTTCCCCCTGTTACCACCGAGTGGAAATTCCGTTGATTGTGTGTGGGGTTTTCCAAAGCGGATGAGTAGCGCTAGGCAGGGCGTGGAGGAGAAATGTGTGTAAGATTCGCAAGCTGGAAAGGTGATCTACCGGTTTATTTGAGTTGAGGTTAATCGGTGTTTACCAAAGATTTGCAAATTTTGGTGCGCTGCGGAGGCATATTTTTAAAAGCTTGGTCTTCCGGTGAGCTGCATATTTATGGTTTCATGTGTAGGAGGGTGATGAATGATGCGAGAGATGGATCTAAGCATTTTTGAAAAGTTTACACATGGTCATGAGAAGAGTTGATATTTTATACATTTTTGTATAGTTATAATAAGTTAATACATATACATTTTTTATCATGAGAAAAAGAGAGATATTTTGTACACTATGGCTTGAGTATAACCAGTAAAATGTTTTGTCTTTGTCTCAGATAGATAGATAGATATTGGGACTTTGGAGTTGGTTAGAGTATGGTTGATAGGCAAAAATGATTGCTTACTCAAATTCTGAAAAAATGATCAAATAAATAAATGTGTAGTTGCTGGGCTGGGCTGGGCTTTTGTGGGATCTCGCTCGTAACAAAGCATACACCTATCCTTGCCAACATAAATAAATAAAAAAGGATTGGAGAGGGAGCCGGAAAATTGACACAGAAAGGCAAGTGAAAACTGCAAATCTTTTTCCTGCTGTGTGTACATACATACCTACACATGGTGTATCTATAGATAGAGCGAGCGAGCGAGCACATCTGAATCCTCCTGCTCATCAATCTCTGTATGCGCTCCATGGTTGAGAACGAAATCCATCTTGGGATGCCCTTTCGATTTTATACCGATTCTCGCTTCTGAAACACTTTACTCTCCACTGGAAAGGCAACCGGGGGAAATCATTTTTGCTTTCTGCTGCTGCTTTAATCATTTTCGGTGATTTTTCTCGATTCTCGAAAGGGATGAGCGGCGTTTCCGGTGACGGAGAGGTGGCACCAGCTTCAGCGGAGCCACCTTCCCCGCTGGAATGGAAATTCTCTCAGGTCTTTGGCGAGCGGACGGCGGGGAGGAAGTGCAAGAAGGTAATAGCATCCACTAGCGAATTAGGAAATAATTTGTTTGGATCTCGTGGTTAGGGTTTTATTTTAGTGAATTTTGATCTGTTCCTGAATCATTACTGGGATGACTCATTGAGCACTGGAGTACGCGATCTGCATGCCAGGGTCGCTGATCCAAAATTGGGCTTTCAAAAGTGGTCTGCGCGAAATGGTTTCATGGCAGTTTTATTTTCTTTTTTGTTTACTCTGAGAAAGACTCCTCGTTCTCTTTTTTTTTTATGCCTACTCTTATGCGTTTATTGCTCAAGTCATGGGTTTACTTTTGCCGCCATATCTTTCACTGGATCACATGCAGTGAAGTTCATATTAGTAAGCTCTAAATTGTAACATTTATTGAAACTACTTTTGCCGTTATTAATATGTTGCATTTATAACTCTACTCTAGCTTGGGATACTGGTCTCATGATTAGACCCGTGCAAGAGGCAACATTCCATTTGAATCCAAAAGAGTTGAGTGTATAAAAAATCATAAGCGCTGTGTTCTGGCCGTATCCCTATTCTGTTAATCCAACTTTTCTTGAATTAAAAGTTTCTATTTGAACCCAAACTATTTTGATGTCTGCCTCCTTTCCATGATGTTCAGTTGATATCATTTCTGCAATTGAGTTTGATAAATGTGGTGACCATCTGGCAACTGGTGACCGTGGTGGGAGGGTGGTGTTGTTTGAAAGAACTGATGTAAAAGAGGTGTGTCCCCTTTGAACATAAAATGGCTTCCTATATGCTGATGCAGTCATTTTCATTGGCTCTCCAAATGTATCTGCAGTCCGGAAGATCACGGAGGGATTTAGAGCAGGCAGAATATCCCGCCAGTCGCCATCCAGAATTTCGCTACAAAACAGAATTTCAGAGCCATGAACCTGAGGTCTTTATCTCAAATCACAGATCATCTATTTTACTACAGTTTGATATTTCTGCTTTTTTTTTTTAATTTCAGTTAGAAGTTGCTTCAAGGCATTTCTTCCTTTTCTCATGTTTCTTTCCTCTGATTCAAATATTCTAGAGAGGATGTTTGAATAACGCTGTCTGTTTGTATGCGTTTATTCAGTTTGATTATCTTAAAAGTTTGGAGATAGAGGAGAAAATCAACAAGATTCAGTGGTGCCAGGCGGCCAATGGGGCTCTTTTTCTGCTGTCCACTAATGACAAGACCATCAAGTATTGGAAGGTATGACATGCAATTTCGTTGCTTGACAACGATTGGAAACAATTAATGCAGTATGTTATTAAGGGGTTACACATAACTGCTCTGCGGGAAAATCAATTTTAAGGCTTTAATATGATTCTTTTTCCAAGGAGAGAGATGTGCTCCATGTTAAATATAGAATACGTAGTGAATCGTTCATTAATGGAACTTTCACTTAGTTTCTGTTTCCTTCTTTATAAGGTATAATTCCATTGCTCTGAACAGGTTCAGGAGAAGAAGGTTAAGAAAATATCTGAAATGAACGTGGACCCGACTAAAATTTCTGGAAATGGTAGCATAACAAGTTCAAGCGTGCCCTCCAGCTCCAGGCCAGGCCTTTCAAATGGAAACTGCTACGGCCAATCTTGCAATTCCTTCAGCAGTGAATTGTCTTTCCCTCCTGGGGTATCCCCTCACTTCGGTTGCCAGTGGTAGTTGTACTTGCCTGAGCCACATTTTCTTTGGAAATCAGTGCATACGTATACATATGTATATTATATCCTACTTTATTTTCTGCTGCTTCATTTGGTCATTTTTCTGACTGTATTATGATAAACCTGCATCTCTTCTTTGTCTTTTATTTATTTTCCTTTTCTATGCAACCAGTATATTTTCATATTGAACTTCTGTAAAAACTCATCTACAAGAACACATGGGCAGTCTCGTTGCAAGACGTAGGAGAGTCTATACCCACGCTTGACTATTTGGAATTTGCCAAAACTTTTTCAGCTTCTTCTTATTGCTTTTTCTGATACACATGGTCATTAATTTTATAGGTCACCAGCAGCGAAACCAATCTTGTTGCAAGATGTAGGAGAGTCTATGCCCACGCTCATGATTACCACATTAATTCCATCTCAAGTAACAGGTCATGCCCCCTTTTCAAGTTATTCTGTAACGACCAACTCATTTATTCTCTTCAAGCTCTGGTTTTTAATGCTTAAGAGGTGTTCTTTTGCATCATTGTAAAATCACTTTTTTCTTAAAGGTGGTTTACACACCACACTGCTTTTCACTGTTTTACAAAGTACCGTGTGAAATCCGTTGCATAGCCTGACTTTTTTTTTTTTTAATAAAATTGAATCTTTAACCTAGTTTCGTGGGGTGAGTTTCAGTTCTTTTCTTTTTGTGCTCAATGAATTGATAGTTTATGAATAATGCTCAACAGTGATGGCGAGACATTCATATCTGCTGATGATCTGCGGATAAACCTTTGGAATTTGGAAATAAGCAATCAGAGCTTCAATATTGTTGATGTGAAGCCAGCGAATATGGAGGATCTCACAGGTTTACTTGCAGTGTTGTGCTGCGTTTGTGCTAATTCCTTTTCTTTCCCTCTTGTCAATTTATCCATGTCTTCATTTTTGGCTCCCTTGAGTTTCTCTAAGGAATATTCTGGTCCCTCATAAGTTTAACAAATGAATTTTTGTTTTTTTTTTTGTGAAATGCAATGTAAAGTAACCTGGAACCTGAATTGTGTATGGCCCCATTTTATTTCACCTTGATTTTTAATGTGCTATCCTTCATGATGTAGGCTATATATCCTGCCTTCTCTAGATATTGTTGTAATTTGTGAAGCAATTTCCAGTATTTTGTTAACTGCAGAGGTCATAACATCGGCAGAGTTTCATCCCACTCAATGCAATACGTTAGGTTACAGTAGCTCAAAAGGATCTATCCGTCTTGTTGATCTGAGACAATCTGCATTGTGTGATTCACATTCGAAACTGTGAGTGCTTTATCAACCAGGTGTCTCGTGAATTATGCAGTGCTCTCCCGAAAAACAAATTGGATATGAAAGGATGTGAAATTGGATTTCTTGCAAACAGATTTGAGGAGCATGAAGCACCTGGCTCGAGGTCATTTTTTACGGAGATAATTGCTTCAGTATCAGATATTAAGTTTTCAAAGGATGGCAGGCACATACTAAGCCGTGATTATATGACTCTCAAGGTTCCAATTTTTAGTTGAAGCATTTTTCCTTTTTGTTATTGTGTATGTCTATCACCGAACTTGATAAAGGAAGATGGGTCAGTACTTCTCTTGTATGCCTGCTGTAATTATACTAAGAAGCTATGATGTTTCTTGGACATCTTCTAGTTTCTTATATGCTGCAGCTCTGAAGTTTTGTCTATCTTTGGAATATGATTTTGCTGGAAGTATTCATTTATGTTCACTGCTGGTGTATTTGATATAGATTTTTTTATTCAGTTGTGGGATATTAACATGGATGCTGGTCCGGTGGCAACCTTTCAGGTTCATGAGTATTTAAGACCAAAGGTGATCATAACGGTGGTTCATGGTTATTTTTGAGGTATTTCAGTCATGGACAATGTTTTCGAACTAACGATATTCCAACTTGAAAATGTCCAGCTGTGTGATTTGTACGAGAATGATTCCATTTTTGATAAATTTGAGTGCTGTCTGAGCGGTGATGGTCTCCGAGTGGCAACTGGTTCTTACAGGTTCTGTATAGTTTTGCCTTTTTGTTTCCCATCCTTCATCTAATACACTGTCGAAAGAACGTTTCTTATGATCTCAGCAATCTGTTCCGGGTTTTTGGTTGTACTCCTGGAAGTTCTGAGGCAGCCACACTGGAAGCAAGCAAGAATCCACAGAGGTACTTTTTCCGTGAAAAGTTAGTTGATGCAGTGACACATCATTCGTGTATTGCTTACCACCAAAAATGAATTTTTGACCTTTAAAGGAGGCAAATACAGACACCTTCAAGGCCTTCCCGATCCCTTGGCAGCAGCATCACTCGTGCCGTTCGAAGGGGTGCATTTCCCTGTTCTTCTAGTCTATTTTCTTAGTCATGCATTTCAGTTTATCTGAAGAGTGAGTAGCAATTGTTTTATAGGTGCAGAAACTTCAGGGGTCGACGCCAATGGGAATTCATTTGATTTCACAGCAAAACTGCTCCATTTGGCCTGGCATCCCTCAGAGAACTCAATAGCCTGTGCTGCTGCGAACAGCTTGTACATGTATTATGCATAAAATGTGCGCTCCCACGCTGTATTGCAAACACATTCATGGTTTTTCATTTTGACAGTGCCTCACCGTTTTTCTGACATGAAATTACCTCCACAGGCTCAGGCTTCAGGTATGGAAAGTATTGGTACCTCTTAAAACCAGCGAAACGAGGCATCGGTGGGGGCAATATATTCCTTCAATTTTTTGCTTCTCTAAGAGAAGGTTTCTGGTCAGGATGCCTGAAAGCCAGCCACGTGATTCGCAGCTCTCTTACAAATAGGATGACTGAGAGGTAAAATGATAACTGTTATTACCTGAGGCGGATGGAATCGTTGCTGCGAACTTGGGGCGACTGCAGTCCAGTGGGTGGCTGCGACCTGCGTCTTTATAATTCCTATTATTATTATTATGATCATGATTATATTCTAGGATGATTCTCGTTGTCTGTCTGTAGATTCCATACAGTATTCCCTTTGTACAACCCTGGCTCGGCTTGTATGTTGCTTTGCCTTCCCTTCCCTTCCCTTCAAACCGCCAACGGGTTGCATACACGATTCACCACCTTCGTTTTTTTACACAGAATCTGCTGCATCTCTTGTTTTTAAACGGGCTGGTGGGCTCGTCGGGGCCATTTTGATGAAGGATAATTACACGTTCTATAAACGAATCGGCATCTGGTGCGAACGTCATCTCGCAAGTTGTAACTAAACCTCCCCTCTGTTCCACAGCCGAAATTCTACCGGAATGGCGGCCTCGTTTCCTTTGTCCGCAGCCTTTAGAGCCTCTTCAGTCGACACCGAACAGCGGATTCCTTACAATCCTCACAGAACGTACCCTAGGAAAGCAGAATCTGCGGCAACCCCGTTAGCGTCCGTTTCTTCAAGATCACCGGGAAAGAGCCCCAAAAATTTAATCATCTCGGAGCTTCTGAGACGAGACATTCCCCAGAATACTCATGGTACTCGTCGATTAGCCTACTCGAATTAATTTTTCTTGTTTCTATTCATTTCAAAGTCCGATAGCTCATTTTCCCTCCATGTTTATTTGTCTGTTTTGTAGTCTAGTACTGTAGTATGCTATTGGGACCTTGTTGATAGTGAAACTCGTGTAGATTTCACGGGAGGATACCAGTTTGCCCGGTTTATACGTCCTGTGGCTAGCTCCTCTGAGAGCTCCGGCCTTCTGTTTCCAACTTGGATTGTGGAAACATTGAGTCTGTTTTAGTACTGATTAAAGACCAGGCTTCAGCGAAATATCTGTACTGTTTGAATTTCCTAAAGAGTCGGGGTGGTGTACGGGTGTCGTCCGTCACACACAAGCTCCCTATCAGTTTTTTTTTACTCCCGTTGTGTGCATTCTACTTTTTCGTTCTTTTCATTTTTTAATCTGCTACTGTGGATATTGTGAGTCGGCCATAAATGTTTCAAACACCTAAGTTGTTCTATTGGTGTAGTGGAATTAAATGGGCTTTACTTGGGGTATGACACATGGCTTCCCCCGCACCAAAAGTGGAGAGGCCCAAATCTGTGTTGAATCCTGCATCGTTAGCTTACATTGGTGACTGCGTGTACGAGGTTTGCTTTTGATGACCTGCTTTCTTTTCATGCCATGTGGGTGTCATTCTTTGTGCGTGTGTGGATGGGGGTGGGGGCTGTTGTTTGGTGACCAGTGGGGGATTTTCCTGACGAATGCCTCATTATTTGGGCGCAGCTGTATGCTCGCAGGCACTTTTTGTTTCCTCCCCTGAACCTCGATGAATACAATGACCGCGTCATGGCAGTTGTACGTTGTGAGGCCCAGGTTCTACATCGTGTTGTCTATGGTTATTACCTACATATAATTCTGCTAGTTCAGTCGTGGTACCAATGCAGGAGACTATGCTGCAAAATCTTGTAAGTGAGAACGTTTTATCACAAGAGGAGAGGTTAGTTTTTCTCACTCCCGCTTGCTTCTTTCAGTTATTTGATTGCATTATACCACTATTAGTACTTTTCAGAACGAGCGAATGTCTCCAGTACATTATTGGATTAGTTCACCGAATGCACTCCATCTTCATGTCTTCCTGGCAAGGTGATTGCACTTGAGTGTTATTTATTTTATAATCCATCTGCTGAATAGGGATGTGCTGCGTTGGGGAAAAAATAGTGGCTCCTCCAAAACAAGGTCAAAAAAGAGAGCAGGTGCAGCAGTTTACAGTAGAGCAACGTCTTTAGAGACACTGGTACGTTTCTGCACCCGCTAGATCAAATATATTCCTAGAGCACCTTGACAAAAAAATACAGCAATCCCCGCCCCTGTGATGCTTTCATTGTCTCGTGTTGTCCTCCCCGCCCCGAGTTGTAACATCCAAAGTGAGTGCTGTCAATTCTTGTTGAGGCCTCCTCCCTAATCGGAAAGCGCTACTAGGCTTGATGTCCTTGTGTTTTGATGACTTTCCTGCTTTCTGTTTAGGTCGGTTATTTGTATCTTACAGACCAGCGGCGCCTAGATGAGATCATGCAGAAAATCGGCTTCTCCACCGACATATCTAGCATTCCCAAAACGGCCGGAATAGGCAACGCCGAAACGTGAACTAACAGATACAAAGTGACCGAGAATTCTTTTTCTTCTTTTCTTGCCAGTATACCACTCTGGCTGTGCTTCTTGTTCTGCATTATCCGTGTGAAATTTATACCTCTGCGGCTTACTCCTTTGCTGTGAATATCGCAGATCCTATTTAGGCCATAAATCTTAAAGACAAAGTTTAGGTGGGCACAGTTGTCACAGCAAACAAAAACAAACAAAAAAAAGCATGGGCATCGTGGGCATGCTCGGCCTAGACAAAGGAATAAACCGGAAATAGGATAAAAAACGTTAGAAAAACTACAGTGATCAAGGTTGAAATCTTCATTTCATGAACTCCATGAAAGTAGTGCATGCAGAGGATTTACATTAGTCTATCTTAACAGAGGAATATATCTTCCGAACGAACCAGAAACAAGCATAGAAACCAATTGTTCCCGTCAAAACAAAGAAGACATACGACGCAATCAGCATATATCCGAAGTACAGAATCCCCGGCACCAGCTTAGTGATATCTAGTTTTGTGAAGAAGTAGAAGAATGAGTACAGGAAAAGATACAATGCAGAAGAGCCAGCTGCAAAGTAAGCTCTCCACCACCAATTATAGTCTTCGCTGCACAATTGGAAGTAGCAGAGAACGATGGTTATCTCAGCTGAGGTGACTATCAATATCAAAAAAACTATAAATAGGAAGCCAAATATGTAATAGAACTGGTTTAGCCAGATGGACGTCAGGATGAAAAATAGTTCTATGAAAACGGCCCCAAAAGGAAGAATGCCTCCAGTGAGTATAGAGAAAACGGACTTCATGTACCAAGGCTGCTCGGGGACCTGCCTTGGGATCTTATTTGTCCTTACTGGATCTTCCATGGCAGGTTTCTTGAAACCCAAATAACTACCAACAAATACTAATGGGACTGATATTCCAAACCATAAACACACAAGGGCAAACATAGTCCCAAATGGCAATGCTCCAGAAGATTTTTCCCCCCAAATCAGAGCATTAAGCACAAAGAAAGATCCAAACAGAATGCCCGGAAACATGAATGCCGTTTTTAAGGTGTTCATCTTCCATTGAGCGCCCCTGAACATCTTATAGAGGCGAGCGGAAGAATATCCAGCAACCAAACCCATGAAGACCCACAACAAAACCATGGCATTCATAAGGCCGCCACGGTTTGCAGGAGAAAGGAAACCTAGTAATGCAAAGATCATAGTCACTAGGGTCATTCCAAATATCTGAACACCAGTTCCTGCATACACGCACAGCAGTCCATAGTTAGCAGGTGGCCTGAACACATCCCCGTGTACAAGTTTCCACCCAGTCTCCTCTTGAGCTTCATCTTCGGTATCCAACTGATTATAGTTTGAGATATCTTTGTACAGAGTTCTCATCATTATCATAGCAACCATACCAGAGAGGAAGAGGACAATCATTAAAGAATTGATTATTGAGAACCAGTGAATTTGATCATCATTCATAAGGAGATAAGTATCCCACCGGGAAGCCCACTTAACTTCACTTTCCTACGAGAGATAATTGCATAATTATCTTCCCACAACTAAAAAAGGAACGCATTCAGTAAAGGGTTGAGTTACACTCAATTACCTTGAAAGTAACATCATAAGTAAAAACTATGTCTTTGTCCTGATCAACTTCTTGTGGAATAGCACTTCCCTGAATCATAATTCTGGTGTTGTGGTTGCACGTTGCCACAATAGGGTTTTTCTCATCCCATTCCTTGTACTCATGACTGATGCTGTTCATAAGAAGTTCAGGGAAAATAATGTCAACGTGAAAACACTAGTATCATACTAGTAAACTTGCCTTCGTTAATAAATTCATTCAGGATGATACACACATAGACATGACAAGAAGATTTTCCAAGTAGAAATTACACAAACCTCCCAGGAGTAACTTCAAATGCGACTATTCGCGCAGAATCAGCTGTGGGAACTTTGTGATACATAACCCGGAAGCTCAAGTGGTTATAAATAAAATATTTCTCGTCTTTGCTCTGGAAGAGAGTACATTGCACTAATCATATGACAGATGCAAATTTTTTCATCATATAATAACTGGAAGATGGAGACTGACCCCTGCATAACTTCCCTTGAAGCCTACACGGAATCCATGCTCATAAGTTGTTGACAGACTTCCATCTCTCCTTTGCCGCAGTACAGCTACTGGGAGGTTATCTAAAATCCTGGATGAAATCTTATGTTCAACACATTTCTAAATGCTAAGTCTAAAGATCTTATATCCTTGCCCAAAATGCAGAGTCAGCTACAGAAAAAAAGATTAAGATTTCTAGAGGGAAAACAATTATTTTTTCTTTAGAAAACAAGAATGGAAAAGAAAAGAGGTGTCTTACATATTGACTCTGTACTCATCGTCTATTTTTTCTTTAAAATCATTAGCTGCTTGACTGTCAAGGCTGATTTTGCAAGCCACGGTACAAGATTGTTCTTCCATCATGCGAAACTGATTTGGAAATCAAATTGCAATATTATGAAATTCATACAGCTAATAGACGTTCCCAATAAGCATGAACTAGTGAACTATATGAAGGATACTACATGAGGAAGGGTACATACATTGTATACTGAATTCTCAATACGATCACCCCGAAGAACCTCACCAAGATTTTCTGCAACATTATGGATTTTTTCCGGCTTGCAGTATTTCAAGACATAAAATTCATAAGGCAGCTGAGTCTTGGTAGATGAAAGCTTGTTCACTTTTACCTGAAGCTCATCACCCTGTTGTAAGAAAGATAGACAGGCATCAGGAGAAAATGCGGAACCAAGACTCTCCCAACGGTAATAGGGGAGAGTGATCGGACTCGGGCACCCCCCGAACTTAAACCACCAACATTCAGTTTCAGATGTTCCATGAAGTAACTACTGCTAAACTAGAGCAAGAATTCGTTAACTTGGGAAGTTTCAGATCCATAATCAATTAATAAGCCATGAATTGAAACACCCAGACGGCACTGCACCTTATCTGTAACCGGAAGTATCATAACATGAAAAAGCCAACACAGCATGCAGTTATCAGTGCTCATAGATCTATTACATCAAGTATCCATCACTCAGTCGAGCAACAAGAAAATGAATAGCAGAGTTGTACCCTTTGAAAATCACGAGGTGCGACCCCCGGAAGATAGAATGATTGCCCAGTCGAGATCAGATGAAGTAGCAAAAGGGAAACAAAGACAGCGGCTGAGGTGGAGGTTCTTGGAGCCATTTTCCCTCCCTCCGGTTGGGAAACCTAGCAAGGAGCGAGATCAAGAAATAAAGGGGTATGGGGCCCGCCCTTGTTCCTCACGGAAAAAGGAGACCGACGAACTCGTGAAACTTAACCGGAGTTGTTAACGCAGATAACTTCAGCGGTAGAGCGGAGGTTATTCATTCAATTGGTTTTGTTTCTTTTTGCTTGCCGTTAAAAAGAATTTCCATTTTTCCAAACGTAGATGTATCATGTTGTTAATCATTTTCAGGTCAACAGCACACAAGCAAAAGCAACAAGTTTACATTCTCCAAAAAGTGGTGTGTTGGTGGGCCGCACCACCTGAAAATGGAAATGCAAGGCCCATTTTCAAGTCAACAACACGCAGGCCGGCCAGGCAAAAGCAACAAGTTTGTATTCTCCAAAAAGTGGTGTGTGTTGGTGGGCCGCACCACCTGAAAATGGAAATGCCCAAGGCCTTGGTGCTAAGGAAGGGGCAAGACTTGGGCCCGCGATAAATAGAAGCCCAATCCAAGCCTATAGGAGAAATTACTTTGTCCTAGGACTGACTAGGACCCCAAATACAATACACACCCATACCCATACCCATACCCATACCCATACCCACCCGCGTTTGATCCAACTAGCTGTCAGCTGAAAAAGCACCATCATGGATGATGCTGCATATTTTGTATTGCCGGTCCAAGAGCAGTTATTTGAAATTCTACGTGTGTGTTACGCAAATCCCGATTCTCTTCCATTCATAACTACACTACCCGTACCCGGTCGCGCCACGCCACGCCACGCCACCATTTGGACATTTTTGGCGTCCAGTACGCATCACTCCCTCCGCCGCTACCCTGGCTGCTCAATACAATACTCACTACTATCTACTTGTCTATTTAAACATGGAGACAGACAGAGAGAGAACGGAGGGGGCACGGAGATCCAATGACCGACAAAGTGTACCCATCCGCAAAGCCTGCACTCGACGCCTCCCAGGGAGCCAATCTCACGTTTCCTCCGACCAAGGCTCAGCTCTACAATGCCAGGCGTCCTGCTTACCAGCCACAGATGCCGCCCAGAAGCCACCGACACCGGGGCGGCAGATGGTGCAGGTGCTGCTGCCTCTGGACTTGTGTGCTCACACTCATCATCTTGGTGTTAGCAGCCATCGCCGGGGCCGTATTTTACCTGATATGTCGACCTCACCTCCCTTCCTTCTCCGTGAGCACACTGCAGCTCTCTAAATTCAACCTCACCGACACTTCACTCACCTCCTCCTTCAACATCTCGGTAACCGCACGCAATCCTAACTCGAGAATCACCTTCACGTACGACCAATCAACTCTTCGAGTGATATCCGGAAATGTGGATATCGGTGAAGGATCGTTCCCAGGCCCCTTCACCCAGGGCACCCACAATCAGACGGTTCTTAGAGCCGTCATCACAAGCTCCTCTAACGGAAATTCGGATGTGTCCAGCTTGGCAAGGAAGAAGATTTTGGCGTTGAAGGTCCAGGTGGACACCATAATCAGGGCCCAAATCGGCAACCTCAGAACACGGAAGCTCGGAATTAGGGTTGTGTGCGACGGAATCACAATGGCCATCCCTTCAGGCAACGGGACGACGTCGGCTACCACTTCAAAGATCAGGTGCAAGGCGAATCCAAGAATCAAGATGTTCCGATGGACGATTTGAGTCAGACGGATAGATCCCTGAGGCCGTCCGCATGCACCTCATATTATTACTATTTTAGATTTTCCAAAACCATCCATACAAATTTGAAATGATGCCTCCTGTACGTTTACGTTGCATTCATTCCTCTGGTTGTGTGGTTAATTAATGCCTTTGATTACCTTTGTTGTTACTAGTCTTGGTTTGCACTTTGCAATTTGTGTGTTGAACTACCTCTCACGTCACGGCCAAGTGCCAACCCCCATTTTGTGTGGGGTGTTGTAACTGGTGCTCGCCTCTAGGTCTAGGGTTAGGGCCTAGCGATAATTATTCAACGTCTCTGACGCGTACAGACCACCAACTACAAAATTATGTCAATCATAGGGGCCGGGGTATTTGGTAAGTTGTAACCATCAATAATGAGGGTGTTTTATTTATAAAAATATTTTAGGGACCGGGAGAGCCTCCAATGTAAACATATTTTTTTGTCATATACACAAACACCATGACATGAATAAGAGGCTTGGTTTTACCAAAAAATAACAATTTTTTTCCCTTCACTCATCATCGTCTGTATAAAGTGGAGTCGACACAAGTACTGAATAAAAAAATATCTATCTCACGACAGTATTTAGCAGTGAGAACAAATCAATACCGCGCATGCACCAAATCATGCCACATTTTAGCAAACAATAGCGACGAGCAAGCTACAGCGTCAAAGGTAAACGCAGGCCGTCGTAACTGAGTTGCGCATCAATGCCTTCACTTGCCATCAACTTCATAAGTTGCTCATTTACCTTCTCGTGGTCCATCAGATGCATCATACCTTCAAATGGACATCAGATTCTTCTCATCAAAATTAGACAAATTTGTAAAACTGCCCTCTACTTGTAAGAATGCCTAATATAGTCATCTCGGATCACCAATTACCTGTGAAAAGTGTTCTCTTCGGTTTTACTTTCCTAACTTCCTCCAAAGCCTGACGAAAAGTATGATACAGAAATCAAACTGCTGACCATGAGCCTAGTCGGGCATTGGTCCATCACTCCAAAAGGAAAGAGCGGTTAACTTACCCTTGGAAGCCCGAAATGGGTAGAAGAGGATCGATCGGGTCTCAGAGCATCCTAAGAAAAAGCAGAAGATGCTTAATCAAGGATACCGTTGTAATCAGCTGGAAGGACAAGTAACACTGGATACTCTACATACCAGGATAAGGATTTCACAATTGTTGAGAAGGGGATAAGTATCCTCTGGTATTTCACTAACATCACTGATAAGCATCCAAAAACAAGAGAGACATATTGATTATCCGTAGGTAGTATCAATAAGGAAGCTGGACAGAGCGATACCTTATATAGCAAACATTGCCAAACCTAAAACCCAAAGAACGATATCCAATTCCATGCCACACTGGTAGAGGGGTAAACTGTAAAAGGTGGTACTGAAAATTTGATAATCATTTTTAAATAATTGACCAGTACAAAATTTAAATTCGCGGCAATTAACGCGAATCATGGTCAGATTAGCCACATTCCTGAAATTTCAAATCTTCCCATTTACATTCACTAAAAAATATTGCTACCTGGACACCATGTACTATGAATGGCTCCTCATGTATTATGTTGAATTGCAACGTTGAAACAGCTGCACCAGGTGAAATCCCACTTTTGTCTACCAAATAATAGTGAGTTTTCTTCATTACCTATAATAATACAGATAGTGGGTTGTGAAATGCTAATCATATCTTGTTCAGGAGATTACGGGTAAAAGGATAACAAGACCTCAAAATCCCGTTGAGAAGTGTATATTGGTACGGAAGATTGAACATTATTGGTCCAATCACGGAGATCATCCAGACCTGAAAAATTGCACAACCTTTTTCAAATAATTTTCAATGAGTTCTTGTGGGCAGGCCATAACTATAAAAGCAATCATGCGAGATACCTCCGATTGCATCAGCATGAGAATGAGTAACAATAACTGCATCAATTGTTCGTATCCTGGAAAAAAGTAGAACCATCACTAGAAAGGCACACGAAATGTGTTGTGTGCTGAATTGATTTTCCAACTCAACAGGAGTGGAAATGGCTTAAACTCATCAAAACTAGCTCATTTTTCCACACGCTCATCATGCGCATGAATTATGGTACCCAAATATTCAATAACAGAGAACGCAAAGACATACAATTCATGGCAAATATTCAATAACTGAGCTTAATTTAATAATGTTATTCATAAACGGTACTACAAGACTAAGCATGATAGCACAATAAAAGGGGCTTGAATTTGCTCACCCATAAGTTGGAAACCATTTCAAAGCACTGTGATAGAAAAATCTGCACATGTAAGCATAAAGTCATAAATTAAGTTTACTTTCGTGAAAAATTTTAAGATGAACTTCCAAAAACATAATTTTATGACTAGCCACGCTCAAATCGCACGGTGAATGAAAGGATTCCATGAAGAATAATTGGTGGAGAAAATCTTTAACATACTTCCCCACATCAATAAGTATGTTGCACGGTCCATATGGCTTCTCAACACGAATTAAGAGGCTTGTATTAAGCCTTCGGTCCTTACTTCCAGCCAATAAAGCCTTAGAGCAAACCTATAAATGCGGGGAAAATAACACTCAAATCTTTCACATTTCATGTTCCATGAAAGTAGTAATGCACCAAATTCAGAGAACAGTCCATGTATGATTGCACCAGATGAAGACATAGGGCTAACGAGGCAAGTCTTATCAGGATTTGTGAGGCAGCTCACACGAGGGATTCCCTCACTAGTCCCAGTTCCTAAGAATATGATCTCGGATCGCTCGACTGAAGCATCCGACTTGCTCGGATCATTTTCAGCATCTAAGTGATTTAATAATAAAATCATGTCATCACTAGGTAGCATACATTAGAAATTACGTTGAAAGTTCATGCTATCCAAGAAGGCATGCGAAGAGTAACATAATAAAAAGAAGCAGCAACACACAATATAGACATTCAAACTGAAACAAAAAGTAACATACACAATAAAAATGAAAAGATTTAACATTTCAGTTATAACTAATTTCAACTTCTACACAAAAAACAAAGGGCATGAAACTGAACAAAATTCCTCCATCAGAGCCGAATATTCCAACCACACGATCAGAAATATGCTTCATTATCTACAACATAATAAACACTCAAAAAAAAGAAAAAATAGAACTCACTCAGGGAAGCTTGGACAAAGCGGCGTACGTGAGGGGATCCTATTCTTGAAATAGGAAATACGCCAATTCTGCATATGCTAAATGCGTTTGTTAGGCGGGAGAAATGAATCGGTTGTGCAGGAAGGGAACGCACGAGGCCGAAACCAACCGGGACAAGCATCAGGAATCGCCGGAGAAAGAACGACGAATGAGACGTTCAGCCCGGAAAGTACTATAAATTTCAAGACACGCAGCGCAACGCAGTGCGGAATACACGATTCATCTGTAGCATATTTTTATTGCACTAAACGCCACATTATCGACCCCGGTTGGAAACGGCCTAAGTCTTTAGGTGTTAAACCGCTATTTGTTTTGCGTCCCATGCGCAATTTCGATTGGCTTCCAGAGGGGAGGGACGCCAATGGTCTCAATACGGGGACCGGAAGGCGGCAAGGCTGGAACAGATTCAGTTGATTAATACCAACAGCGACCTCATGGT